>OY754329.1:103166251-104627001 GCA_963573305.1 Pyrrhosoma nymphula
ACATTTGCTCAAAATAATTCTTGGAAATTTTTAAAATACCCAAGTTAAAGTTGAAAAATTGATAGTATTAAGAAAATTGACCATTTGGACTATTATAGAACAAAAATCCCCAATGGTAAACTGTAGGAAAGGCAGAAGGCATTCGTTGGTTTGAAGACGCGATTGATCGCAGCTTGTGGTAAAAATCACGATGTGTTTTTAAGTACTGCTCTTGTGTTCAATGTGTGCCGGCCTTAAGAATGTGTGCGATGAGATGTGTGGGAAAAAAGAGAGAGTAGATGAGGAGACCATCTTAAAGCTGCGTGATTTGACTCTCTCCCCTACTTTCCCCCTTCCTACTCCTAATACTCTACTCCTTTCTCCTCCTCGATCCCCTCCCCCCTCTCCCACCCCACTTTCTACCCCACCCCATCTCCTCCTTACCCGTCATCGTCTCCCCACTCTCCGGGGTCACTTCAGTCCCATCCCCTTTTGAGACTTTCCCCCGCTCTCCACGTCTCTTCCCCCGGTGTCCTTTCTCTTTCTCCCTCGTTTTCTCTCCCTCTTTCTCCGTTTTTCCCAAGGAGATTAAAATGGAACGGAGAGGCATGGACGCGAACAGTCACGGACGAAGGTAAATAAGGGGTGCGAGGGACGGGCACCGAGAAATGGCGTATCCAGAATTCGGTCTTGGGGGGTACAGAATATTTTTAATTTAGTCTGGGCCAGCCTAATGGGAGGTCCTAGGGAATATATATCGGCAAAACCTGTAAAAATTATAACAACAGAACTGCATTTTCTAGCCCTTTTGAAGTATTTAAGCGCGACTGTGTGAGTCAAAACAAATACGAAATTACGCCTTTTGGTTTATTTGGTTTCGAAACCCAGCTTTCCCTGATGGCATACACACCCGTTGAGAACCAAAATTTAAGTACAAAACATACAGATTTTTCCGCGAATATATTTTTATTGATCGCTTTTTCCAGCCATAGGAGCCGACTCTAGCGCCATTTCCATGGAATTACCGCATTTTGACTTCATTTATCGCAATAATTAGTAACCTCAAAACATAACGTGGTATGATGCATATTTTTATTTTTATGCAAGCTATCGGGTTTTTTCCTTTCTTATAAACAGTTTTCGGCGAAAATGGCATTTGTATTGAATGGGAAATACTATTCTCCCTAGTGTATCTCCCACTCTCCCATTTACCACCATATAATTTGCAGTTCAATTTGCGAGAAAAAAAGCTGGGAATGGTAACAGTTACTTGTAAATATCAGATTGAGTACAGGTTTTTCTACAATTAACCAGAATGTGAATGAAATGACATTGAAATCATTGTACAGAGGGACAACCTTAAAGATATTTGTTTGTCAATTTGTTATATATACGAAAATTAACCTCGACAACTGGAAACGTAAGCCAGAGTAAGGCCTTACTTTACGGTCTGTAATGGGAATTGGCTACAATAATTATGTGAAATTTCTCCTCCTATTTTCTAACCTCCTTGGTTTTGTCATTGCGTTGAATTTGGTCCGAACCCTACTCTGCGTCTTCCGCGATGATGATTTCTGTTCTATTCTTGATAGGGTCACCAAAGACACTCCGACAACGTTACCAAGGTATATTACGCGTGGGCGTATGAATCCATAGGTTCGAAATCACGTCTCTGGCATGAATGCAATGCTTGTATTATAGCTTTATACTCAGCTGTTCAGTACAGAAATCACCCCCGAAAACTTGGAAACAAATTTTGATCTTAAATCGAATTCCATGCCTCTGCTCCAGTGTTTATACGATGCTATTTTCAGTGTGCAGTGGCGGCGTTGTCCGAGCATTAGCTAAAATTCGCAACCTAAATTTAAAGCGCCATATTATTTTGGTGTATGTAATATATTGTTTACAAAACATTATACACAACTCCTGGGATCCAGTCCTGCGAGTCTCAAGAGCACATTTTCATGAATTCCTTTCCCACAATTCCTCCGAAGATTATTTTGGTAAAGCTCTAGATTAGTCTATAGCTTTTTATTTTGGTAGATTCAACCTTTACCACGGGTATTTTCTGGAAGCACTCGACTCGCCTGCTTGTCTGTGATTGATCGTTGAGTCCCGAGAATAGGTTGGAAAAAATATTGTAATAATTTCTAATTTCAGGACTGATAATTGAATTTGATTCTGACGTCGGATACGAAAACACCCTCTGTACGGTTCCATTGTAAGAATATTGAATTTACTTCGATTTTCAGAACTGAAGTAAGCATGGTGTAAAGGGGCCTTCATGGCAGAAGTCTTAGGTTACGCGGTTTGGTGTAGCCTTAGCCATAGGAGCTCCTAAAAGCCTAATTAACTTCTAAAATATCCATGTTTCAGTGAATTTGGATGTAGAACCACTGCAACCGTGTAGGTTGTTTAAACTGACGACGTCCTCTCTAGTTTGTCGACAGCGGCTTTGTGTATTACTGTTGAGGTTATCTTAAGAATAAAACTATTCCAGATGGCGTCATTGCCGAAAACTGAAATTAAATATGACTGGGAAATATATTGAATTTTCGAGAGAAAAAGACAAGGTTTTTCTAATTTATAAATAGGCAAATGGAGGCTGAGGACATAGGAGGGAAATAACTGGAAAGGTAAGGAATGGGATGAAAAGCATATTGTTTAACATGAATTGATGGGGAGCAGGTGACATGCCAAGCTATAAAGTGAAATAGTATGTGATAATAGAGATGTACTGGTGATAGAAAGCGTTTAGAGTTAAACTTGCATGTCCATGAAAGCCTTAATGAGCATATGCATCCACAGCCTTCTCGCCGCGGCTTCCTTTGCAAAATAGTTACGCGCAACTAAGCCCTGATTGATGTTGTATTTTTACTTAAATATGGACCTATTCATTAGTTATCCTCAAAATGCTTTTTCCTCTGTTAATTATGTACCTGCCTGCTTTATACCTGCTCTCCTGTCCCTGATACCGTCATATTTCTTTTCTTGAGAGCCTTATCTACTATATTCACCCATGGCCACGGGCTCTAATCCTTTCTGTCATACGATTTAATTATCTATCTTAAACCTATTTATCTGGTTGGCATTCATCTGTTCCTTCGCCATAACCTAATTCAAGAGCCATACTTGTTGCATGCATACTGGAGCATGGGTTTCATTTGCTCTCACGGACTGTAAGATTCCTCATATAGTCTTTCCTATTTTGAAATATTTCCTTTAAAGAGCTAAACGCGCGAAGTAGCACAGTATTTTGTTTAAGATTTTGATGGAATAAACCATGGGAAAGAAACACTAAATACAAATAGAATCAAGTAGTCCACGAGAATCAGGCTATAGAGATATTTTGGAAATCAGACCTGTGATTGCCCTATTGATAATGCTTTTAAAAAGGAAGAGAGTTTAGGAGATATTCGATTGAAAATGTTGGAACCATAAGGGGAAAATTCTATGGAGTACAAGAGAATTCCATACTCTCTTCTTGTTTCATGGAGTAAATTGGGGACAAAAAAATGGATACTGGTGAATTTTCTTGGATTTTCAGTCGGCGTTGAATGCTAGGAATGCTCATGAGGCAATGCAGCGGTCGCATCCATGTGTCGGTCTGCAAAAGTACGCTCCGAGTGTGCTGGTTATCATTTGAAAAACTCCGGTCCTCCCAAATGCACATACTGAATATCTTCCTCTCGTTGAAGAGTCAGTCGTAATGTTGATGTTCGAGGCGGTCCGACAGCTGGCATCATAACTTTCCAAGAGTAGAAAGCATCGCGTGTCATCATGACCTGGCGGCCTTGCCTCTGGGGAGATATTTCAACTTGCGATTTAATCATAGCCCGCGAGTTCCGGTCACCCATTTGAAGCTGCCTCAACTTTTCATATCTCCTGGACCTGTGGGTAATCGCCGCGCCATCCTGCAGCATGCCATGTAGGTTCAGGAGGCATGAAGTTTTAGTTGGAGCTGATGTAGGGCAAACGAATCATAGTGTGAGGGTAAAGATTGGAGGTGATCCTTCGTTTGTGGGGGCATTATATGCCTCTCCTAACTGATGATAAATTTTTTCAATGAATTTTGGTTTGATAACTTTTCTGCTGACTACTATTCTATTGGTAAGTGAGCTTTTGAAAATGTGGAAAGACTCTTTACAGCAAATATAAAGTAGAATTTTAAGCTTGTTTTTTAGATTCAATAGAGTTTTTGCTAAACTTTAAGTTTTGAGTGTGATGTTTAATAGCAGCGAAACATGGTAGGTTAAAAAGAAGGATGCAGCAAGTGCTACTTCCACATTCCTCCTCTCCTGATCATTTACTCCTCGCCAAGTGGCTTTCCCCCATCCAATGTTATTCAGCATGCCATCTCATTCCTTGTTTCTTTCTGCATTTTCCTCGATCTACGTGAAGCTTATGTCTTTGGTCCTTTACGTCTCGAATAATAATTCATTCGCTTCTGTGAACTTTCTTCTCCGACCGTCTTCTTCAAAGACGTAGAGGTTAACGCTCCCCTCTTTTTACATTGAGCACATCAGAATACAGATTGGTCCTTCACTCTTACGTGCATTAATTCGAATGAATATGCATGTGTATCATTCCGTCAGAATGAAATCCCATCAGAATAAAAAATGATTGGCGGGAGAGTTCCTTCCAGTTAAGTTATTTCACTGATGGCGTGGTTCGGTTGTAATAAAAATTTCGCAATTAATCCTTCAATAGATAATTTCTTCTGAACTAGGTATCAGCTCGGAGAAAGTTTCATACTTTCGACACCCCAATAGCCTCGTCGATATATTCGGCGATAGGCACCACGATTTCTTCATTGATCGCTAATCTACTGTCGAAGGCGTTACAGTTTTGCGGCAGTGAATATGATTATTAATGTCCGATCCTTTAAAGAATATATATAAGTGATAGGTATTAATTTTATAGCTCAGCGTGGTTGTCGTCTATTAGAGTTCCTATGGTACGGATGAGGATGGAGCTCTCCGCTTTTACTCATTCACTCATCTTCACTGAATAGGTGATTTCGCTATGTGAAAATTTGGGCCGTATTCATTGCAAAAAGTACCTTCACACTGATTGCGGAAAGATCAGGATCGGCGCAAAACGACCCAAGTTATCAATCAACGCACACCAACTGTTAATACTCATTGTCACCGCTCAATTTCAATCTGTACTTGGTCGTCCATTGCTTCTCTTCCTTATAATACTTTGAAACCCACGTTCATTTCTTTTGCTGAAATTCACGAACAATATCTGCGGTACGACTCATGCTGTCTCAAAGGCTGTTTGGAAGTTCAAAACTCGACCTTTTTTTGGTCAACGTTTCGGAATTCATCGTTAAATCTTCAGAGGTAATCGAAATACACAAAGTTCAACTATCAAGTATAAAAAATATTATGCCTCAGTGTGTGGCATGCTATTGCTTCAGAAAGATTATTATACAATGTCTATGTCAGTATTTAATTTTTGGAATACAATAGCCGTAGAACAAACAGTATACAAAACTGCTCTCCTCCCGACTTTGTATGGTAGCGAAACTTGAGAATGCCAGGATAAGCGTAGAAGTAGGCTAAATGCTGTGGGAATAGGTTACCTTAGAAGTGTGTGCGGCAAAAGGAGGGTTATGGATGAGATGGTCATGAATGAATGTGGGTGGGTTGGATATTCCAGTGATGGGCATGTATGAACGGAGTATGCTTCGTTGGTTTGGCCATGTTGAAAGAATGGATGAGAGTCGGATAACTAATCAGATATATGGTAGTGGAGTGATTGGTGTGAGAGGAAGTGGCAGACCGAGAGAGTCATGGGTGAATGAGGTGGGAGAAACTTAAAGAGGAGGAATATTAGGAACCTTAAAAATAAGAGAGCGTGTATGGAGCGATGCGTGAGTGTTAACAGGAGGGAAAGACGCATGCAAGGATAGTGCATTATGGAGGAAATTATAAAAGAGAGCCGGTTTTCTACGCCGAGCAGCAATGACTAAAGTCTTTGAATTTGTCTACCCCGAAAGGCAATGGCGTGATGGGAATGCATATACGCATGTTAATTCGTTGTATACGTAAAACAATATCCAAGAATATGACAAGTAAGTTGAGTTTTTAACTTCCTTTCAACCAATAATAATAATGGTTGAAGGGGTAACTTTGTGGTAAATTGTCACCGACATGATGAAAAATATAACTTAGTGTATTCCACTAAAAAATTGGTTTATTACCGACCCAGCTTTCGACTGCAAAGCAATCATTTTCAAGGACCTTGATAATGATTGCTGTGCAGTCGACACCTGGGTCGGTAATAAACCAATTTTTGAGTGGAGTATACTAAGTTATATTTTTTTATCATGTAGGTGCCTTCCAACCCTCGAGACAACAAGAGTCGTAAATTAAATCAGTTCGATATGAAGAATAGCGAATCATCTCTACCACCCGCGGTAACATTTGGTGAAAACAACCGTGATGCCCGTGGATGTATAGGTATAGCGACACTTGGTGACACTCGCCAGCGGAGAGTTTAAAGTCACTGAGGACGAATTAAGCGGAATTAAGCGGATTAATTAGAGGACGAGTTGATGAGGGGGCAAAGTTACCGAAGGGCTCATTTGGGGACTTCTAGAGCGAACCTAAGCATCTTTATTCCTCCTCTATTGTATGCTCTCCTCTCCCTGACGCAATTTTCTGTACGAGTGAGTGCCACCAAGTTATGCTATACCTATATTTATTATTTGGCCCCAAGTGCATCGAACCTGTTTTCATGTACCGCTGGAATTTCGCGGCCGCGGAACCTTAAGTTACGTTTGCATGGGTGTACTGGGAAAAAAACTGGTGCCAACTCCAACCCTTCCTTCCTTGTACCACTAGTGGGGAGAACTACCAAGTTAAATCGTTTTCTCTCGGAGGTATTGGTTTCAAACCCTCACCAAGACTTCGCGTCGTTGTATCGACCCATAGCCGATCATTTCATCGTTCTACTTCACCTCTGATCCGCCCACCGCCTCTCGTTTTGTATGTGTATATATATATTTATATATAATGGTAGGGGGGTGAGATAAATTAATCTCATCTCTGTCCCGATTTGTAGAGGCAAATAATCAATCAATCAATATGTTTGCCTTCTTCTTCATTCCCCATCATCACTTCTCTTGCCGCCCTTTTTAATAGTTTTTTTTAACTCTCACTGGAGCTTTCTCCGTTTTTTTCTTGCACCTCGCTATCGGAAATCTAAGCCTTAGCTTCTCGAAAAGCTCGATGTAGTAGCGGTCACTGTTTTGTGCTCTTCCAAACCCAATATCAATCTAAGAAAGCTGCTCCTGTTTTTTTCTCTCCGTGGACTAAATCACTATGCTGTCTCTCCGCGTTCTTTTTTTCGTAAACCTGGAGTGACCTTAATGCTGCGTGTATTTTCAGCGGCCTGGATTTCCTCGGCCTGTGATAAAAATCACGATCAAAAGTAATTTTCATGTTTGCATTGCTTTCATTTTATTTTGTTGTTAATATATTTCAGAATTGCAGTGCATATGAATATATTTTTGAGGAAATTTGCCTGCAATAATGCGTAATATGATGCGAGCTTGCTAGTTCCGTATTAGTTAGTGGAAGTTATGACTATGTTAGTTTTAAGAATACTACAGCTCGGTTCTAATTCAAGTTCAAATATAATACAGCGACTCTACGGGAAGATCTTATACTCTAGACTGAATAACTTTATATTCTTCTTCTAATTTATATTCTTCTTCTATTCGCAATTTTTATGATGCATGACCGGTTTGAAGAGCAAAAGGAATTTAGTTTTTCCAATAGCCGTCGCGTTATCTTGTGACTGAATTATTAGTGGCGCTCTGCGCTCAATACTTTTGCGGCGGACTAGTTTACGATAGAAGCCGTTAGACAGTGTTGCATCCAATCGCTGCGGCGATGAGGTCGTACCAGAAGCTGCACCGCCGTTGCCCGTGAGCTGAGCGGAGCCTTGCCTATAGAATACGTAGGCATCGCTTTTAGTTGAGAGGGGTCGACATTAGTGCAATTTTATTTTCACTGAACTGTTGAAGTAATTGTAAGTTCAATTGACCTCATCGCCTGTCCTAATTGGTAGTTGAGGACATCGACACGCCTGAGGTATCTTTTTCATTGAGGTAAATAAATCATGTTTTGGTATACTTTTTATTATTTAATCAATACATCTATGTGAAAAGGGTTTACGAATTGGCGAATGGTCAAAGGAGGATATTTTCCCCGAATCGCATTTTTGGGTTCATTGATAAGTATTGAGAATACATTTCGGGCGAGGACTAAGAATGAATCACACCATTGTAGTGAATTTTGCAAAATGGTTGGGAACATTCGAATTCCATGGAGAAAAAAATGGCGCGGCAAAATGTTGGATTGAAGGTTCAAAATTTTCAATCGTGCATTGCTTATAGTACAATCGATTTCGATGCCCAATATTCTTGTACTCCTATGCAGCAGTCCTTGGAGTTCATTGAATCACAGGTTAGATTACAGGTACTTAATGGATACCACTTTGAAAGATTCATCTCGAATGCATGCATCAATTCCGCCACATAGCGCGTAACTATTTTACGTTTAAAGCACTGTAATCTACGCAATGTTGCACTTAAGACGAGACATTACTTGTTATTGAGCCCTTAGGCGTGTGAAATTCACGCATTGATAGTAGGAAGGGACCATTTCCTCGTGTCAACTGAGGCTTTACACATATTTCACGCTCTCGGAGAATCACAGTAGCTTAGGATGGCATAGGAGTGTTAACATTCATCTCATGCACTTCAACCTGGGGTTCACTGGTCAGTAGCTAAACGATCAATTCACCATCGTACGGCATTACCTCGCACTGTATCTCTATAACTGATAGAAGCAACAAAATAAAATATATACACGGCCGAACTGATAAGGGTGTTTGATCGGTGCAGCGGCGGTGATGCTATTGATGAGGTGCAAGCGTGCTCTTAAGAGTCGCAAGCCTATAGCGGGGGCCATGTCCTAAGGAATGGCGTCAATACCATTGGTGATTATAACAAAAAAGCGTGACACTAACCTTAGGCATATCTTTAACATGCAATTCACACCTGTGCTCTCCCCACCTTTTTTCTCTATTTCCTCCTCCTCCATGGCTGGTTTCCAATGTATCCCCTGCCTCACGCCTCTGTGGCGGCTCACAGGGTGCTATGTAGCTGTGGATTTCATGTTAGTATGGTGATATTTGCTCCACCGTACGAGACAGATTTTAATGGGTGGTTATCACTGCTCTGTAGCCCTTTCTTTGATCATACTCTCACGCTTCTACTACCGCACCATGGCCGCATATTCTCCCTTATCACTTGCTCCATAGACCTATGTTGTCACCTCTTTATTTCCCTAAGCATTTGTCATTTCTCCCATACTATGTTTCGTTTGTCTAGTTCATTTTATTCTTAGTAAACTCATTAACGGACAATTCTAGGATAAATAATGGCTGATAAATTATTTTGATTCGGTTACATCTAGATGTAAAAAGGAATGCATGTAGAAAGATTTTTTTCATTAAATGGAGTATTTGAAAGTTTTATCTCTAGGAAGTCAAAAGTAGAGGGAATGAAAGGTGTACTCTTCCCTAATTGCTGTGAGAAAAAAAGCTTGGTATGTCAAGGTAAATATTAATTCCTGATTGATTCGGTATGTTTTTCTTAAAAAGAGCGTTTGGTAGGAATTGGAGGGAGGGGGTGACGTTGTGAGTGGGTCATGAAAGAATATAGATTGAATGCATCGGTAATGGACAAATATATGCGGAATGAGCTTCCTCGATATTACTATGTTGAGAGAATAGCTAAAATTCGATTCTCAAGGTGTTTTTTTTTAATGGAAGTGAACTCTGTAATAGGAAGTTTTATACCGAGGAATTTGAGAACAGATGTGGTCGCTGATACTCTCTAGAGAAGGAATGAGATTTAAGAATTCGATGGATCGTAAGAAGTAATCAATGCGTTAACGTGACAGAAACGAAAGTTGTAAATAAGCATTGGTCGGTCTTGAGGAAATTAGTGATACAGAACCTGTTCTGTTGTCCTTTAAATTATTAATTAGACTGTTTTTGATTGTGCCCACCCAGAGAGAGGACGTGCGGTACGTGGTGCATAAATCGTTCTCTTTATGCTTCCGAGTGACTCGTAAAAACTTTTTGCCGAAAACGTTTTTTGTACTCTCGAGATTTTCTCAAGACGGGAGTAGTGGTGGGAGAGCCGCCCTTTGATTCGGGATCAATTCGATGTCACTGGAATGATATTTACGAGGACCCAATTCCGTCCGTTCTCTGGTTGTTTCTTGACTCATTTGCCTTCGATCTCTTGGGGTAAACGCATTCGGGAAATGGCTATTCAAGCTAATCGTTAATTATTATTATTAGGGTAATCTACCGGTTGAGGTAGGTTTAAATGGAAGTGGGTGAAAATCCTCTAGATATTTACATGTGCAGGGTGCTTTCAGTTGCCTGTAATATTTCTTTCTTCATCTCAGCGTACATATTACCTCGTTTCACCCTGTCCATAAAAGCTATTCTCTTTCTTCCCCTTTCCCGCTTGCCCAACATCCTCTTCTTTTTTACGGTCTTCAGCAACCCTTCGCCCCTCATTACTTCCTCTAACCACTTACTCTGTCTCCTCCTAAGCTTCTCCAGCCGTTTGCTCACCTACCTGACTAAGCACTTCCTAGTTTGCCATTTTTTCCGTCCATCGTACCTTCTCCCTTCTTCTATACACCCACAATTCGAATTCCCGCAGCCTATTCTCGTCTTCTTTTTCAGAGCCCACGTTTCTGGCCCATGCATCGCTACACTCTTAATTAAATTCTTATAAAACTCTTTACCAGCCTCTTTTTTACATGCTTGCCCAATGTCCCTGTTGTTGGCTCCCTCCTATTGCTAGACTCCTCTTTCACCCTATTCTTTTTTTTACCCTAATGTTCGCATTACTATGTTTTTGTTGTTGTGCAAATCGCTGGTAATTTCTACCCGCATTCGCACCTGTCTTCAATCACCAGTGTGAAAATGGTATTATGTAAATAGTATCTACTGCCTTTAACGTGCACCATCCTTGTTTGTCATCATCTTCTGGTCATTTGAAGACGGTGACGATTGAACGCTGACCTTTATAACTTACGTGCATTCGAATGGAGAATACAACTTATGTAGATGGATAACTATGGTAAGTTTACACGTGTAGAAAAAGTTACCAAGGTCGGTGCCAACCGGGTGTTCACATTACTAATTCCTACCCTTTTAATGGATTACCATGGTAAAAAAGCTAGCAATGAGAACGGGGCATAATGATGAAAGTGTATAGCTGGTGAAAATTCACCCAATGCCGTACGCCCTTGTGGTGACTTGTAGTGTGCAACGTAGATGTAGACGTTCCCCTCTCTTACTCCTCCCCTCGCAGCCGCCCCCCCACCCTCCCGTCTCCGTGGCAACCGTCGTCGTCGCTTTCTTTCTTTAATTCGGCACACTCCCCCAGTCTCACTTTTCCGTTCCGCCCAAATACTTCCTCTTCTCTCTCTCTCTTTTTCCCCTCCCCACCCACCAGGGACGACTCTGGGGGGTATGCGACTCCTTCCCCTTCCCCTCTGCCCCTCTTTTGCTGATCTCATGGCCGTGATGGATGAGGGGAGAGGGCAAGAGGAGAGAATATTATCGAGGCGAGGAGAGGGAGAAGAAAGCGGGAGGCTCTCGGAGATGGTGGGAGGAAAGGACCGTGTGGCCCACGCCCCCGCCACATACTGCAGTTGATTAGATCATGATAATAACATTTAGGAAATAGACTACAGAGAGGACAGGTTGAGAGGGCCATTTGTTTCCTGGCAAACGAATAGCCTTCAATAGCTGCCACTGAGACATTATACTTAGGTCTTTCGATTCGTAGGGCAGTTAATTATTTGATTTGCTTTTAAATGCTGTTGTCTTAACCTGATAATCAGCTAATTCAGGTCCGAAGTCCGACTGCAACGCCTGCGAAACCATCGTCTAGCCGGATGGACCAACGCGAGAGCAGCACGTAGACCTAGGAGTCATAAGCAAGTAATTAATGAGGTAAGATGGGTTTTTGGAAAAGATGGAGTAAAAGTATACTCATTTCAGACTTGATGAAGGGATGTAGGAAGAATGTTGGGTGGAAGAGAGAAGTAGTTTGAGGAAATAAGTTTGAAATTGCGGGAAAACAGAGCGGAAATTGCCCATCAAAACCCACCTAAATCGGTAGAATACTAATTAAATCAACTTCCTTCGATTTGAGAGGGTGGGGAAAGTCGGAAAAGGATTCAAAATCTTGCCCGGTTCCGGTGGATAATAATAATAATAATTGTTTATAATTCTGTGCCAAGCCACCTGAGAACAAAATCCAAGTATACGGAAATCACATCACAGTCGACGGCAGGGCAAGACAAAAAAATAATATTTAAGGATTGTAAATAGGTTTTAGATCTCATAAAAGTTGGTAAGTTTTCATAACATTCTCCATAATTCAGATTTTACAATTAAGAAAGTTTAAAGGGAGTTGCATATAGTTTACATAACTATATATTTAAATCAGTTTATATGAAAATACTCATATTTTAATCTGGGATGCAAGATCAAAATACTAGATTTTTTAACAAGAGTGATACGTAATGAACAATTTTTCTAAGTATGGATGCTTAAGAATGACCTTTTATAACAAAAAACATCTAATTGTATTATTTTTATTATAAATTTGTAATATTTTACTAAATTTGGATAATCAACTCTGATCTCCCGTCCCGCGCACCAGTTTTCTGCTCCTCGCTCCCTTGTTCTTGGTGCCTCTACCCGTGTTAATCTTCTGTCCATGCTTTCCCATTTTTTCGTCCTGTTCAGTAGATCGTCCACTGTTTTAGGATCGTCGAATCCAAGTTCGGTATTACGGTTCCAAGAGGCTTGGCGCTCGTTCTGTCCTATCCTTATCTCCTCATATCTTATCCTTCGGTGAAATGATGGTCGATAGTCGCTCAAAGTTATTCTTAGCTGAGGTTTTTATTGATCGTTTTAACGTTTTTTGTCAGTAGTCATTCGCGAGAGGTCTGGGGAAATGAGATATAAGAATTCCTTCGAGTAATGGAATTGGCTTTTAAATTAAGACGTAGGATTTTAAGTGGCATCATGGTGAAGAGCTATCAGAATAAGGAGGCAAAACATTTTCTTTTTAAGAGCTTTTCCGTGTACTCTTAATATTTTTAAGAGCTGTTACTATGTATTTATTCCAGAAAATCGCGAAGTTTTGTGAATATTTTCAATTTCGGTTATTCTTAAGACCATTCTTTTGCTTCGCAGGATTATCATAAAGGTACAATAAGTTTTTGAACGTAAGCCACACGCTTTCAATATTTAATACGTATATAAAATAGCATAGTTTATAGCAGATTACATATATACAATGCGCAATAGAAAGTAAGTTTTATTGACATATCTCAAGAATTAGTGACTGTAGATTGACAACAATTATTTAGCTATATCACCTGTTTCTAAAATTAAAGACGACAGTAAAATGGGTTGAGCATACAATAAATATGTGGAGGAAGTTGGCATCCATCGAGAATCCATCGATAGGATATCTGTAATAAAGAGATTTTTTCAATGAAAGTTGAAAGATGTAGGATGTAGATCATGGAGAAAAAAGAAAAAAAGACCTAAACCACCTCGTCCGAAGAATGAACGAACCACAGCATTTTGGGAGGAGAAGAGAAAGACTAACAAGCAAACTAATTATTTCTTGTGGTCCACAGGCGAACCAACATTAAGAAGTAGTATAGTTTACTACGAGATGATAGGATAGAGATAGCACAAAGTATTCGTTTGATTCGAATAAATTTGCTCTTTTTCGCATCATTTTCGTCAAATTCCAGATCTTTGACACCTAGGCGGGAATCATCTGAAGTCGGATGACGTGTTTTTCGACCCAGTAGTTTCTCTACTCGTGACTCCGAGGGTGTGTTGTAAGGCGTTAATTTTCATATCCTGTTAGACTTATCACCTATTTGCTCGTCCAGGCGTTTATTTATTTACCTTTCCAGTTTCTTGTATCCGCCGCCTTTGAAACCTGTGTGACTTGATTATTTCGGGAAAGAGTATTTCAATTCCACAAAGTGTTTACGCACGAATGAATAAAGAGATCGGTTTGGTGTCGTGGGCCCGTTTATTGGGATAAAAGCCGAATTCCCGTGTTTGAATGACCGAGGCAACAGATTTTCCAGCTGTAGGTAACTTGGTGTCAAACTGGGTGCCATGGAATCTGGTATTCAAGTATTTGCCACTCCTCCTCTATCCAATATTTGAGACTCTGGGCTAATGCCGACAATATACTATGCCATGTTTCTCTTCATAATTTCTGAACTCCGTTCCCAAGAAATGGCAGTAATCTTATAATTTCTTAACTACGTCCCCGAGAAATGGCAATAATCTTAGTATCGTAAATGATCCTTCGCTGGTATCCTTTGGCTAAGCTATGGTTAATTAATCATTGATTAAATTAATGGAGTGGGGGTAATTTCTCCGAGCTTCTGGAGGGCATGTTTCTAATGTGCTTTAGCCTTTAGTTTGAAACCAGTTCTCAGTTTCCGTTGTGAATATCAATGAATGAGTGAAGTTATAGCGAATGGCTGCCGGTGCTTAAGGTACCTATAGATAAGGTTCACCAATGTCAGAACACAACCGAGGCTGCTTTTATTAATGGTAAAATAGAAAGAGGGTTTATATAGTTTAAACATCCCCTTATGAGGCGAAAAAAGTGTTGAGCTAATCACTCATTGCGTCTTGTGTCTTATTTCACTACCTTTTTGTCTGAGGAATCTATAAACTGATTTAATTTACTGTTGATCACCCCTACCTCCCATGTATTGTCTTTTAGTGTGACATTTGATCGTAATTTCACCCTTGTTATTGACTCTCAGATCTCAAGTACACCCTCCGTCTTCTCGATTAAGCTCCAGTGAATGTTTACTTCAGAACATTCTGTTAAACTATTGCTATGATTTACGCAACCCATTTCAATGTGTTTTTCACTCTAAAAATAACTTTTCATTTCCTCTAGTCCTGCTGAAATGTTTAGCCGTAATCGTAAAGAATATATGTTTCTTTCTCTTTATCGGTTTCTCCATATTGGGGAGCCAGTGTCTTCTAATTCATATTTATTTATGTGTTTTAAGATTTTTGTTTTTGAATTCATGCAACTCTCATTTAGAGAATGTGACAGCTCAAAAAATGCAATATTTAACTCCTGCCCAGACCCTCCAGTGCTATAATGATGCGTGAGACCACATGCCGCAGTGCGTGTTAAATTTCCTAAGGCGGTTTGTTTTATTAGGTACGGAAAATATGATTCAAATGCCAATTCTCCGGTTCCCTTAGTGATACAAGAATAAAACTAACCGCACAAATGCATCCTGGACAAGCTGCTTTGATTTGGCGAAGTGATTCATGGTGTTTATTATTTTGTTTACTGATATCGGCAAATACGAATGAAATTACTATAAACAATGCTGGAGCATGTTTTCTATTATTTCCACTTTTTCTGCTGTTTCTCAGCCGATGGTAGGAATTCATCGATTATTATCTAGCGAGAAAGAATTTTCAAAATGTGGGATCTTTTAAGTGCCCGAACAATACTGCGAATAGTCTTGGAACATAACCGCGTGAAAAGTCACGAATAATGATTTTATTTTTGGCCACGTCCTTCACTCGGCGCGTTCATATTTTCGCCCATACCGGAAGTTGCAGTAGAATATCAGAGAAAACATGGGAAAGTGCGTTTATGAGGATGTTTTTATGTGAGATGAGTTTTGAGGATGATTAATTACAGGCATGGAAGAGTACTTGTTTGCATGGGATGAGGAAACTTCATCTTGCGACGCGATGGAGCTGGAAATACGACTCGCTGAAGCAGGATGTGTTTACCCGTTCGAACGCTAGTAGTTATGAGTGTCATATACCGTCATTGCGATGGCAAGTGGCTTCGGGACATGCAGTATATGTCTTCCTGTGGGGTCTCTCGAAAGCTCACTAATGCTTGCCATTGTCACATTATTTCTCCGTATCTCCGTATCACTTTTTAGAAGTTAATTCATTTACCTCCGACAGTATGATTTGAATTGACGAGCTCAGCAAAGAAGTGCTCAAAAGGTTTACGGATCAATAAAAGTGTATAATTTTTGTTGATTTGTCATATTTCTCTGAACAGTGTGCGTTCGCATTGTAAAACCTCTTTTGTCTTTTATTTACGTAAAGGATTGGCCAAATGTCGCTGCTTGATGTTCTGCATTTCAGTCATGAACTATGCGAAAAACATCTTTTATTTCTGTTTTAATTCTCTTATCAACTCACGTTCTCTTTATTTCTATTTACTTGGGAAATAATGTTTACGAAATCATAGGATTGTTTTCAAAATAACATTTATAATGGGCTTCCTTTGAATAAACCAACAGCATTAAATATTCTGTTTGCCTTTTAGGGGTAGAGTGCATGGTGGCCCCATTTTTAGCGGAAAAGAATTTTAATGATATTTGCCTGTGTGTGGCATTGAACGTTATGTACGAGCTAAATAATAGCTCATTTAATTGTTTAATTCCTGTATTTTTATTAAGTATAAAATATTAGTGCTTGCGCGTATTTTATCTTGGAGCTATTAATTTTTCATAGTGCTGATATGTTGACTTATAAATTCTCTTCATATTTTTTACGATAGTATTTCGCTATTGGAGAAGAGACGAGAAAATTAACCGGTAAAAATAGTTGTAAGCCCGTCGAAACTTACATTCAATCGGAATCCCACCATTTTTAAAGTAAAAATACCTGTCGTCCACATAGTATGGTGACATAGTAGAACCTATACCAATACTTGTAGGTTCTAGGAGAGTTCCCACCTAGTTCCCCATCTTCCGTTTTCCCGTTCTTCGGGCCTTTATGATCCAATCCCGTAACGAACCCCTACTTATATCCTCTACTATCCCCGTTTTTGACCGATTTTGTGTTTTTAGTTAGTGTTTGCAGTGTATGCTGCATTTATGGGAGCTTGTGGGCGATGATATTATCGAGTGTTCTATGATACTTGCCGTAGTCGTCAAATTTCGTTTCACAGAAATTCCTTGCAGCGATTTGGCTGTGAATGAGGCTTTTCATGAACTGTTTGCTGCGTCGAACATAAGGCACAGAATCATCCTCTCGGATTTCACAACTGTCTTCGGTGTGTGCCTTACTAGAGAGCGGGATGTCATCGCAAGGTATGCAAATTCCTCGCCGGTCGTCCTCGCGCAGGACACCGTTTTACAGCTCTGAGATTCATTTGTTCAGTCTCATCCCGGCGGAATATTAATACTTTGTCCCATTCGACCGTCTAATATTCCTCTTTTGTCATTTCCCTGCCCTTCTCTCCGACCTCGCTGGGTCGGCAAAAGCGACCGTTTTGCGTGAGCTGAATGTTTAAATTAAATTTGAGATTTTCGCGAAGCATCTTCCTCTCTCGACCTTTCGTCATCGCGTTCGTCATCTGGGCTCATTCGGTTAGCCAGGAATAGAAATGTCGTCCCGGTAGCCAGGAGAAGAAGTGGAGCGGGTAGCACTACAAGAGAGATGCGTATCTCGACTTGGCTAATCAGATTTTCGTCTGACATATGTGGGTTAAAGTGTCCCCCCACCACCTCCTCCCAACATGCCTACCTCTCTTCTTCTTCTAATTTTTTTAATACACAAGCAATCTCTGGAGTCGGTTTCCGCGCGTCGCTCCGAGGGGTTTAATTTGATTCATCGTTTGGTCAGTGTCTCCCCTTGGTCGTGGGAATGAGACGGGAGAAATTAGCTCTGTTGTTGTTGGAATCGAAGTGATTGATGGTAAAGGAGTGGGAGGCCCAAGTTGAGCGTGGATCCCGGGGAGCTGTGAGTCTCTTTCTGCCGGTCGGTCTTCTGGGGAGTGGCCGGTGGCTCGATCGTGCAGTGGGTCGTCGGTTTCGAATGGGTTCTACCGCGCAAATAAGAGAGCCGAGATTATCTGGGGCGATTTTCCCCAATGAAGAGGTTTTCGATGATGGCACTCGTTTCACGGTGATAGCCATTGCCCTTTAGTGACAACCGTTGCGGCTGGTGTTAAAAAAAATTAATTACTTCTTTAAGTTATCTTGATCAAAGGGAGCTTTTGATCAACTCCATGCTGTATCCCACCTCCATTGACCGCCTATCATATTGCACTATTTCTCTTGCCATTTCAACTTGCTTCCTTCCTCTTTCTATACCATTCAAAAGTGTACTTTTCTTCCTTCAGTCGCATAGTAATTGTTTGTTTAAAAATTAATACAAGCAACATTTTCATCTTTAATACTTAACTAACTGTATCTGGTACTTGTATGTGGTTGGTGGATATCTGGTTGGTACTGTGCAAATTGGCCTACATTCCAGGGGACACTAGTTTGATTAACATTTGTATTGTTACCCACCGCTAACGTGTTACTCCTGATTTAAATTTGTGGACCTTTTGACCCGAAAGATAGTTTAGCTGTCTCATTGCGGGTCTTGAAGAGTAACTGGTGAAAGTATTTTTTTTGCTTGTTTCATTAACCCGGTTTAATGCACTGAGTTAGCACCTTATGTTCGATGATTTTCAAGGATAATCTGGAGACATTTGTTTTTGTGGATTCTAAAAAAATAGTCGGAAGAAATTACTATTTTTTCCAATTCGCATCTAAATAGGTGACATTACTAACTCCGTTCATGGTGGTGAATCCCGTAGAAATTCCTCGGTTCATTTATTACTAGGGGCACGGAGTGATGAGAGATGTGTGCATTCAATGTAATTGGTACATAATTTTTACTTCAACCGAGGTTAAACAACTCTGTCCCTTTGTTAGGGATGTAAGTCATTTAAACTCAAGGCACGGTCTATTAGCTTACAGTATTAATTTTTCTTAACTGGTGACTTCAACGGGTGTCTCAAGTGGTGATTTCAACGGGCGTCACAGTCTGTGATATTAACGGTAAATTTATATACAATCGGGCATTAAACTCTCGCCATGTCCCTTCATTACCTCCATTTCTCTCAAAATTTCTTTTTAGCCTTTTGCTTACCTAGAAATGAGATGGGCTGGTTTGTTGGCGTCCAGCAACTGAGGTGATTTGCATAATTTTGTGTATTTAGTGGCTTGGTAAAGAAGTGATTATTTAAGGAATGGACGACGGGCGGAGAGATACCCGGTGTCAACATTAGGTTAACTATTAACAAGGAGTGTCAGGAGGACCACAGTTTGACGTTGCATCCGTGTAATGGAGTACTGCACTTGAAGTGTCCTCCTCAAGACACCCATATTTAGGTATCGGCATTCCCCTGAAGGCATCCGCCACTACCGTGACTCAAACCCGGGCCCTCAGGATGGGGCCTAGAACCCTATCCACCTCACCAGCCTGATCCGCAACGAGATGTAAGAGCATTTATTACGCGCCTCAAAGTGTGTAAAACTTGGAGTCACTTAATCTCAAACGCAAGAGCGTGAAATACAAACCGACAAGTGCCATGTCTTCATAATAATTCTTCTCCTCTCTGTCGCAGTACAGCCTTTAAGAGTATTCCTGTTTGGTAATTAGTAGGACGGATTCTGATTCGGCAGTGAGTGAAATTTCGTTTTGCATCAGTGTTAACAAGTTTGCAAAAAATGATGCATTTCCTACAGCATCAATATGTGCTCGATTACGTTTATTACGAATATCCTAAGAGGGTGAAATTCGCCACGAAACAATCATTTGACATGACCGGGACCATGGGCTGGAGACGATAACATCTTCTTTGCATAAAATCCCGCTGAAATTGGCCTTTAAATAAGAATGCTAGGTGATGTAACTAGCTAACACACCTGACCGGCTATTGGCAGATCCGGATCGTATTCCGATCAAGTCAGATGATTTTTTCATTGAATAATTCATCCTCTTTGGTGTATATCTTTGCTCCCTTGTACGTAACTTCGTACCACATCATTCGTGCAACCATGGTAATTGGAAATTAAGGAGGAATAACGTGGAAAAAGAGATCATCAAGCAAATACAATTTTTCCTTTTTTTACTAGCAAATATTGACTAATAGTACGGGTGAAAGCAAGAAAATTCATAGAAAGAGAAATTATTATTAGTTATTAGACTGCCGCATATCCATTTCGCCCATATCCAACTACAGCATCACCACTGTGTTGGTATCTAGGAGACTTCCCGTCTGCTTCTACATATCTGTGGCTTGTGGTTTTGATTCATTTTGGCGATTAGTTTGGGAGATGTGGCACCTCGTTATCGCACTTGGGGCGCCATCTGTTTCCAGTGAATAATTGTGGTCGTGTAAAAAGCTTGCTTCGGTCCGGTTGGAATCAAATTACGTCGGATGATGAGGGCGTGGGTTTGGGAGTGAGCAGGGATTGGTTGGGAGAACTCAAAGCGGTCGTCTTTTTGGCGAAGCGGAGTCCTTGCCATTTCTATTCGGCAATGCTGCGGTGAGAGGATGCAAAAAAAACAACTCGGCGAAATTTAAGGAAATGGAAATCGGCGGTGTCCTAATTTTCTTCCAATCCTCCTCCGCCGTCATTTCTTCCGAATATTTTCGCTCGCCCGGACGCCCCCGGGGCGTATTCTCTCGGCCCCTCGGAATTCCTTTCCTCTCCCTCCCGGTCCTTTTCACCCCAGCGATCCTCTCACCTCCCTTTCCCTTTCTACTTCGGTCTCACATCCTCCCGGTAGCATTATATCCTTGTCTTTTTCCCAGTACTTGTCAGTTCATAAAGTAGTTTGAGAGCGGTTTTTCCCGAGTCATATTAGAGAACAAATATGATATCTATTTTTAAAACTTGAGCTGTTTTCATTTGCATGAAATAAGCATAGTAACATTAATGACTGAAAATCTTTCATTTATATGACTGTACATCTCAGTATTTAACTAATAATATATATTTGAGACCTAAACTTGACTCATTTGTTTCATACCTTTCCCTGAAAAACTCACAACCCAATGTTTTTTGTGTTTTTCTTAACTCATTTGTTAAATAAAGTCTCTCTGGAGCGCACAGCCTAACCTCATGTAAAACGAATTGTATTGTTTTGCAAGTATTTCGAATAGCAGTAAAGTAAGCGGCTGTTATTTTACCATTATTGGAAATATGAGATATTTTTCATCTAAATGAGGCCAAGTTCATTGAATTTTGTTAAGTGATATTTCGCTCAAACTAACTAAACGTTTGTAAGAAGCGTGATGTAAATATAGAATCAATAATGAAGCAAATTATTTTATTTTCATCACTGAACTACTCCGTTTTAAATTAAATACACTTCTTTGAAATTTGCACTTCACTTCTTGTGCCACACTCCGGGCGCTGAAAATGCCTTCTTGATCGTAGACTTTATTGCGATTTCAATAAAATTATTACGGTGAGTTAAGAATTTATTTTTAAAATAATTGAGAAAAGCTTCATGCCGTTTCATTTCTGGTGATATTTGTGTGATAGAACTCTCTTTTTTAAGAATGTGTATTTGGACCGCACAAAATTACCGTATTCCATGGATAAAGGTTTCTATTTTTTGACAAACATATCGAATAGTAGTGCGGTAAGTGGTTAATACCTACTTCGGTATCACTAGAGTTTTGAAATCTTTTTCATTTTAATGTTGCATAATTCGTTCAATTTCATGTGAAGTGATATCTCGGTCACACTACCTCAAGGACGGGCAACGTACGACAGTAAACCACTGCTAAAGTTGAAAAACCATTCGCGGTCATTTATGTATCAACAATGGTTTTATGCCCTTTCAGGTAGTTTGACAATTACTACCGTTTTTATTACGTACGACAACCGTTTTTCATTTGCAGTAACCCATGCCTGATAGTATTTGTCTCCTCAGATCGACTCACTTAATTTCTCACCTACCCCTTATTTTTTTACTATGGTGTTAAAAAAAGATGGAGGCAGCACCTCCTCTGATTCTTGAGACGATATCCTTATTAGAGTCGAATTTTATTAATTTACTAAATTAGAGTCGAATTTTATGGGGATAGCTGTGTCTTATGTTTATGGCATTCATTCTGAGGGAAAGACCTGTTTGCACATGATTGTTTAAAATGCGTAGATTTAAAAAATATCCATTAGTACCAGCATGCAATACATTTTTTATGCGAATTAGATCATCCCTACTTTGCACCCCTATCTGTTCTTGGTTCACTGATACCCATGAGTACAAATGGCCATTCCTCCTTTTCTTGTTGAATATCCAGCAGTAACCATTCTATTTCGGCTCTAACACATTTGATTGTTCTTATCGTATAATTTATTCTCATTTGCTTCCACCTTCATGTTTCTTCTAAAAAAATACCCTCTTTATTGCTTGTAGTCCGTCTTTCTGGACATTTGACATTTTAGAATTTTTGAAGGCTGATTTGTTAATGATTAGTATATATTTATAATTGTTATTGAAGTTCTACTAGTCACACTTTGTGATATTTGTGGACTTGTTTTCCTTAAAAAACATTTCTTTCTTAGTTTATTTCTTCAGCTGCTACCCTTCATCTTTCTTGATATAAAATCTAGTCTAAATAAATGCATACAATTGTGGCAGATAATTCTATGGATGCCACTGAGAGTGTTTACAGTAAATGAAGACAGTACTTAGACCTATCTATTTTCAGTGGATTATTTCACACCGACGATGCGTAAATTATTCATTTCTGAGAATTGTTTGAATTTAAAATTGTAACTTAATGAATTTGTACTTAGTATATGCAACTACTTTATCTATCTTCCCCCAACCCACTTTGAAAAACAAACCTGACTCTCTCACTGTCCTCTGAGTTGTTGTGTACTAGAACTCCTAACGTTAGCTATTTTACCTTGATAATGACAGTCATTGTCGAAGCCTGGGTCGGAAGTATAAAAGTATGGAATATAAAAAGTACAAATTGATTTAGTGATGTTTATCAATTCCATAAAGTTACTCAGGAAATCTTAGCTTATATAAAAAAATGGTTATAATTGGAAATGAGGAGCTAAGGAAACCAACGAAAAAATCAATGGTTGCGTAAAAACATCCATGTAAATTAGTCGGTGGTGCAAATATCGTGTATCGAGCACTAACTTTCGATGTTTCTATAATATCGGTCGTCGTCTCCCCCGGTTGGTCCGGGAGGCCCGCAGGAGACACCTGCCCTACCCTCGCCCGCTCTCCTTTCGCGCTAACCTCGCCTATTAATGGATCGCCATCTCGCGGTTGACAGGCTCGCCCGGGCGGTAATTTATCTCCTGCAGCCCTCTCTTCCAATCTCCTCTGGTCTCCTCGATTTCCATTAGGTCCTAAGGATTTGCAGGTGGTCGTCTAAATTTCTTCCTCTCCTTGGCCAACCGCTGCTCTCTCGACGCTTACCCTGGTGCCCCGCTATGAGAGCTCTAAGCGTCGTGCATCATTTTCATTATACGTATTTTACCAATGTTGAAAGGTTATTTTGCAGTCCCTACTCTTTATCACCCCCTCCCCCCAGTCGTCGTGTTATCTCTTAACATTATCCTCGCCTTTGCAATGCCCTCTGTAGCTCTTCATATCAAGGTTTGGATGAAGAGAGGTAAGAAGGGTGCTGAACTGAATTGTGGCAGACTTGTACCAAAGGTCGTTTGTGGGTGTGGTGGAGTATGTAGTAGTTTTTTCTTGTCCACCCAATCCACCTTTACTCATAGAATGATTCCTAACTTCAGTTAACAGTAAATATACCCTAGATGACAATGAACTAATGATGTGCTCTTCTTTTTTAGGTAAGTACCAGAGGAATGATATAATATTGGCTATGACTGAACAATTTCAACGTTTCTGTGATTTGGTGGTGTCCGTGAAGGTAAGCTCCCTCTATTTAGTGTGATGTGATAGTAGTGAAGGTAAGCTCCCTCAGGCAATGATCTTGACTCATGATTTAATGAGAATGGACTGCTCATTCTGTTCATCTCACGTCGTTGATTCCCTGATGGTTTTTCTTATTTGACATTATAGTACAATTTAGCTGCCCTGGGATTCATTTTTAACTAACACAGGGTGGTACTTATCATTATAGCTCCAAGTTTGCGTCAGCCAGGTAGGGAACCATTTTTCCGTTACAACTGATCCCTGTGACATTGAGTGTAAGTGGTGAAAACGACACCGACGTGGAGTTCGTTTAAGAATGCTGGGTTGTATGATTTTGGGAGGCTGCTGGTTTAAGTTACTAGTTAAAATTTGTTGAGGGCTTAAGAATGAGACAGATTTCGTATCGGAGAAGGTTGTTAATAGCAGTTGGATGTTGGAAAGATATTCAGGCTAATAAGGGAAAAGGATTCTTTCTCTTTAAGAGCTAGTGGGGGTATGAGCATGCTGGACTGAAAAATTAAATAGTTATAGGAAGTAACTGCTGCGGGTGAAGCAGAGCATTTGGAAATACTTTTACATCCGTCTCGCCATTTCTTAAAAAATTGCGTTGGCATGAGAATTAGGTATTAATTCAGCATTAGTAGGATACTACCCGTCTACTGTTCCCCTAAAAAATTAACCTTAATCAGGTCTTCTCATGGGTGCTGATGATTTCATCTCTCGGCCACATCACCAAATGACGACCTACGATAACTATTTATGGCTAGTTTCCTCTCTTGGTTTCTCCCTTTCCTTTTCTGAAATAAGCGTGGGTTCTCATTTTAAAATTAAATTGGGCCGCTAAGGAAAATAATTAAAGATTTCTCTAAAAGGACCTATATTCTTTCGTTCTATCGTTTCTTACAGAAAACTCGAGTTTTTAGGATTGAAGTCCTGTAAATTCTTCCTATGTTTGCCATAAATAAGTATATGAAGTTTCAGAATGTGTCTGTGGTAAGCAGGAGGGTTTACCGTTCCATGCTTGCGAACGGAACATTTTACGGCTCCCACAGACGCTGCAGAAATTTAGTGGTGGGTTTTCCGGATGGGACCTTTGTTTTTTTGTTTTGTGGGACACTTTTTGAGACTGGGGTATAAATATTCTCGGTTACCGAACTGACCGCCGTGGGGTTTTTCCGGGGCATGGGCCTGGGCTCAATATTCAAATACCTACCTTCTTTCTGTTTTTGCGCTCTTCGCTTCCTCCCACAAATTAAGAAATTGAAGAGTGGTGGCGATGTGGCTGGATTTTCATTTCTTTCATCCCTCACGCATATCTTTTTCTCCAGGCCAGGAGTGTATTGCGTTCTTCTTCAATGGGTCCACCATGAAGCCTCAGTTGAAATGATTCCTTGACGTTATCACTCACAAGGAAAATGGATGCCGCACTAGCTCTGTCAGGGCCTATTTTTATAATGAGATGCATTAGGATCTTTGAGACAATTATGAAAAACTATTATATACCTTATAATATTCTATAGTCTCAATAGTATTAGTCGTAGAAGTGTGCATCCATCACTGCGCGCATGAAGTCATAGGATTATACATTTAGTATGAACCCGAAAACGGAAAGTTAAAGTAGGGTCGTCCGTAGGTAGTTATACTCACCATTCAGCTGGAAGAATACCATATAATGGCATTCACTGGCGTTCGTTTTTTTTTTAATTTAACCCTTTTCACAATTTTTCCTTGATGACGATGGGACCACTTCCTCAGTTTTGCTGATTCTTCCAAGAACAGCCAAGTCCTCGTAAAGTTAGTTTAGTGTCCTATGAAAGTAAAAGTTGAGATCTATCATTATAAATGTCGATAGTAAATTATTTATTAGGGCTATCGGGTTGGTGTGGTGAATGGAGTATTGGCTTCCCATCCCAATGATTCGGGTACGTACCTCAGCGGCGGCGGAGATATTTCATTGGAATATAGATCTCTTCTTGAATGTGAAGGACACTTCAAGTGTAGTACTCCGTCCGTGGGATAGAACGTTAAACTGTGAACCCCTCGGCGACTTTTTATAAGAGTAGGCTAATGAGAACGCCGGATTTCTCTCAACCTCCTCTCATTCCCGTATTTCCTTTTCTTGTCAACCTACCCACTTAACTCTTATGGCGCAAATCAATTCAGTGGTCGGTCGGTTTTCAAGATAGCCAACCATGAAATTATGAGCGCTACCGAGATAGCTAGAAGCTGATATAAGTTAGTCATTGAAAAGTTAACTAAAGTTTTTAGACTGGATGCATTGACTGCTCCAATAAGTACAAGTCTACCAAAATGAATACGGTGGGCTATAATAATTCCAGTTCAAGTGGTTGCCGCTGAATCCCACCACTCAATGAACATTGTCTTGCAACCTCTTGCTTTTAGCTCGAGGATCGTCTCCGGAGAAGGCTTTCAAAGTGTCGGCGTTTCAATCATCCTCCGCACCCGAAGATGCCACGCCATGAGTTGATATTTCCGCGCTGTCCCGGCTTTCAGGAGGACTGCAACTCGCTCCGTCACGGTATCGGAAAGGTTATCCAACACAAAGAGCGGCCCTGTCTCGTGTCACCGACTCCACCTTTTGCACATTCCGTTTTAGAGCCCGTGTTGAGCAAAATGCAGGCAGGATGCGACCGTGGAGTAGTCCACGTCAAGCCGGAGTCGAAATTGTTTCTGAATCTTCTCTATTGAGCTCAGTTGAATTCTAATTTTGGTTGTGGTCTTTACGCTAACCGAGTTTCGACAAATAATGTCATCATCCGTCTCGGCTTTTTGAGATTTTAATCTAAACAATTAAATTCTATGTCATATTACATAGTAACTATTGGTTGAAGTGTTTCTTATTCACGGAGAAGTTTGTAATACAGATGAACTGCATAGCAGCACAAGATTTTCCTCAATATTGGTGAGTTAAGTCTCTCATCTTGTAAACCGGAGTTCGGGGGTTAGCTTCTCATCCGGATGGGTTCTTCGCCTCCCGGAGCATGAGTATGAATTCTCCTCGCAAATAATACAATCCGTTTGATTGGGGTTCATAGACCCATCGTAATCACTGTGGAGAAAGCATTCTCCCTATAAAGGTTTTTAATTTAATATTAGTGCCGTGAAAATATGTTGACCATGATTTTTATAACTCCATGCTCATATCCAATCAAGTTTTAACTGTTGTTAACATTTATAATCCGTTTCAAATGTCAGAGAGTCAACGGCTTGTCACCATAATGGAAGCATCTTTGGAATGGAAGCATAATTTGTTCTTCTAAGCATCTTTGGGCTCGGCTCGAAATTACGAAGGGTGATCCTTCTTGAGTTCTATTGCCCCTGTCTGCAAGTGGCAGGCAGTAATTGCGAAATGACCTTTGCTGTCGAAGCACGTTAAACTTTACTATTACCACTACTTCAATATCAGAAATTTTAGTATTGGTTGTGGAAGTATGAACTGTAATTTTCGCAACCTATTATTTCCTAATACTGTGCTTAATATCGCTGACGAATTACTCTTCAGAAACTGTCCATCAGTGTTGGGTGATTATTTCGAGAAAGATGAGAAGTAGTTAGTTTTAAAAATCTGTTGAAACATTTGCAGCGTTAAATGCATGATTTACGAGTTTTTAGACACTTGTCTTAACACCGAGAATACTGCTCTCACCGTGAGAATACTGCTCTCATAAATCCAAAATTTTGGCATCTCCTTTTGAGGTTCCTGTGGAGGGGATTGTGGCAGGAGAACGAGAGGAAATCCGGGTGGAGTGTGTTTACGTATTTACATTATACTCGGAATTTACGGAGTGTTTATCTTTCTTTCCTCATCACAAATGGAAATATTGCACCCAATGATGCGTGGATGAATGAATAAATCGTGCGTTTCGTTTAAAAAAAGGCACTTTTGAATTCGGGATGTCCAATTGGAAAGTTATATGCGGGGAAGGTTTTCAGGCAACAACTGCCAGTCGCAATGGGAGACAAACTTGCGGCTGTTGAACCAGTTACCCCATTTGTGTGCTTCAACGCTATCATTGTTGCGTTATGTTTTCTTATTTGGTACAATGCCTTGGGTCAACCTGGGCTATAACGAGTCGTTAGCACGTGCGCGGCAACGGTTTTGGTGTTCCAGTTTGCGGTTTCTTGTTCCTCCCAAATTTCATGATGCCTTTCAGGCATTCCTGACGTAGCCTTATGTAAAGGCGGTCATTTTCACGGCGCAAATACTCCTGATAGATAGACCAAAATCGCTACTAATAGCTAAATGGTGTTACATCCCTATGAAAATAGGTTTTAAGAGCCCATTTGAAATTTGAGTGAATAAGTTAATCCAACACCTGGTGTTTAATTTTCCCAACTAATTAAGCCAGGATTACCTATATATTTTCATGATATTCATCTTAACGAGCGATTTTAAGAATTCCTTATTATTTTTTCTTACTTTTCTTTTCTCATTTAATTATTCTACTTTGCCTGTCGTCAAATTTATATCCCTTTGAAATTCTGGTGTTGTCATTCTTGTTTTAAAAATTCCACTTAAAAAAATAAGTGCATCGTCAAATTTAGACGTATATGAAATTGCATGAATCAATCTAATAGGACAGGTTATCATCAACGAAAATAATCATTGTAGGAAATAACTCACCCAGGAAGATTGTTGCAAAAACCTGTGAAACTTAAAAAGAAGATGCTATCGAATACCCGACTTTAAATGGTTATGTATTGAGTCAGATATTGATAAAACCGAAGGTTAATCTTTGTGGTAAATAGCTATTATTTTTTAAGGTATTTATAATAAATCGGGGGAAGGATTTCTTGACTCCTGGGGTTTGATCACGGTTCCTTCTTTCGCGTTGTTATAGTTCAAAACGCAAACCCCCTTAAAAGAACTACCCTTACAGTTACTCTCCTAAGAACGCAATCCATCAGTTAAAACTGGTGATTTAAAGCAACAGGCACTATTTGAAGAATGACGATCACGTCTTAGCTATGATGGCCGCAATTGAAAAATGGTGATAACACGGGGCACGCGTTAAGGTGAACCGTGATCGTGCCCCTGAATGTAAATCAATTCATCATTTTTAACTGAATACAATAGTCAAAGACATTCGCTCTATTAGAAAATTTGTTTACACTGGTTACTGAGTTGACGATAATCCTAAGAAATGTGTGAAGTCTCACAGATATTGAGCAGTTTTTTAATCGTGTATAAACGAGTGTTTTTCACTCTGCCGTGCCTGTTTCGATTTGAGAGAAATGTTGGATCGCGGCAAGAGCATTCCGGTGCGGTGAAATTTTATCTTCATTGTTCTCCTCTAAGAGGGCAGACTAATCGCTGGACTTAATTTTTTCTCGCTCTTTCTCTCCCTCCGACTCTCTTGGATTGAAGCGGCGAACAGTCGTTGGTTTCCAATTAAAGAAGACGGACGTTCCCTTTTGTAGTCTCATTCAATCATATTTCGGCGTCGAGCCGGCCATAAGGCGATCCCTTGAGTGTCGGGTTGACCACGGCAAACAGTCGGGTAATTGTCAATTTAAAAATAAAGAAACGTTTGTACTTTTTTATTTGTCCCTTTTACTTCGCTGGTCTTATTCGGTTCGTTAACCTGTGAGGCATTTGCCCTCCCCCCCCCTGCCTTTCGTCGACCTGTTAGGCGCACAATGGCTCAACGGAAAGAAATGGCGGACTTGGCCGGAGGGGGGTGCCGCTTTCTCCGAATACTCCTCAGCGGTGGTGATGCGAGGCCCATTGAAATTCACATCAAAGGGATCCCGGGGTGTTCGCCCGACGCCCGGCGGGACGCTAAATAAAGATGGCACCGGGATAATCAGCATCTCCTTGTTCCGTCTGCTCTCCACTTCATTGCTCGTTAAACTCTCCGGGACGAAATATATCACGATTTTTACAACTCTCCGGACGCATTAATTTATTCCTCCCTCTTGCAGGACCATCTCAATCCGATCTCAGTTATCGAAGCTCCCGGGCCTTCGTCCTATTCTTCCTTCCCTCCTCCCTTCCAACGTGCAGAATGTCCTTTCAGTATCAGAAAAGGGCGGGGGCAGGGATCATCCGAATTCGATCGCCCTCCGGTGGAAGTTTCCATTCCTCTGGGCCGATTTCTTTTGTTAAAAACTCTGATTAACGCAGTCAGTCCACCGTGTCGAGGAATGTTTTGGTAAAATCGTTGAAAAAGTTGTTCATCCTTGTGATTTCCGTAATACCTATGTTCTTACTCCGCCTACAATTTTCTGTTTTCCTCCGACTCGATGTAGTTATTGTACCACCAAAAGCTGAGGTCGTTTTCAGAATTCTTATTAGTGGGTTGGATAGCAGTGTTAAGATTATCTAGGGAGTGAGGTGTAACGTAAAATTTCTATCATGTTGCGAAACATGGAGGCAGTTGTGCAGAAGGCCCTCTCCAGGAAAATCCAAATCCCTACGAACTGGCTCCGTGCGGGGGTTCAAAGAACTGCGGAACTGGCCGCGCAGTAACTTTAACGGATTCACCCGCTGTCATCTCGCTCCTTAAAGCCTCCATGAAATTCTCAGTGAGAGATGACGCCTGGGTAGCTTAACTGGTAGAGCACTCGGCACGCAATAGGGGGTCTGGGTTCGAATCCCAGTCCAGGCGAATGATTTTTTCACTGTGAATTTCACACAATTTCGTGCGGGGGAACGAAATTTTGCATACATGTTATTATTATTGATATCTAGAGATGAAAGCGAAAAAATTGCCCATTTGGTTTTTGGCAATTCAATGATACTTTAACACGTAGCCTAATGGCACACGAGATATATTTCGTAATAATCCGATTAAGTATGTATATATTTTTTCCGAACGCGAAATAATACATTTTATATTATTATAATGGTTGCGAACAATTATCAAGGTGTCACGTTGAGTCAAATATTCGATAAAATTATTTAAATGTAATTTTCGCCTACATGTCGAATACCGCGCCGAAAAATACCAATAGCTCAAGTCATGGACACACTTTAATTAAGGCAAAAGCGTAAAATATCATTAATGTATCATTTCCATAACTGCATATATAGTGAGTTTCTCCGCGTAAACAGATGTAATTGAATGGAATGTGGTCGTATTTTTTCGACTTGTTTGAAAATTTATTAAAATGTGCGCCCAATGACCCACGATCACCTAAACGAAAAGCGTCAAACGGTTATGGTCTCATCCAACGGATGAAGGACCACTCTTGGAGTGTTGTGCTACCACGCAGCACACAAGTGAGTATTCCAGGGAAAACCTCCGGCATCGAGATTATAATCCTGGTAATCAGGATGTGCAATGCGTTTTGTAATAACTTTAGCATGCCAGCATGACTAAACTCTTAACAAGTGCTCCCCGAGATCTATCATTGCAGTGTCTATCCTGCGTGAGTAAAATGATGGTTTTAAGCCGTGTTGCTTGTGGAGTCCATTCCACGTACCTTACTTCCATACGTACATACATACCCATCACGCCATTCCGTTTCATGGTTGGCAGTGTCAAAGAACTTAGTCATTCCTGTTAGGCCAAGAAAACTAGCTGCCTCTTAATAATTTCTTCCAGAATACTCTATCCTTACAAACCTTATTCGCTTCTCTCATACTCATGCATTACTTCATACACGCTCCACTATTCTTAAGATTCCTAATATTCCTCCTTTTTAGTCTCTTCCACCACATTTACCCTTGACTTTCGCAGTCTATCCCTTCCTCCTACATAATTCACTTTACGGTCTCGTATCTGTTTCGTTATTCATTTCTCATCCATTATCTTAACATGGCCAAACCAAAGAAGCACTATCCTTTTGTATATGTCCATTACTAGTGTCCAACTCATACTTTCATGACCCACTATGACCACATTCCTAGTCTTATCCATCCTACTTTTGTTGCATATGCGTTCTCAGGTACCCCTTTTACACTGCTTTTAGCCTAGTCTTATGTTGATCCCGACAGACCCAGGTGTCGCTGCTATATGTCACGTCAGGGGAAGGGAACGTTTGTTCATTGCGATTTTCGCTTCCTTAGACCAACACTCCTTGATAACAACAACAACATAACATTCCTCGATATGCTACACATACTATCGACGACTTCTGACTATATGTTTTCTTCAATCTCGACGACTATACTTTTTATACGAAAAGTATATCTAGTAAAATAGCTAATTACAGCCTGACCGTATGTTTGGCGTGCCTGGCGTGGAATCACTCTTTACCATCCACCCTTGAGTTAGTTTGCTACGTACCGTGTACGCGGAGCAATTGCTCCACCCACCTCAGTAGCCCGATCACCATATCCTTGTGAACAATTTATTTGTCAAACAATGGTGAAAGGTTAAGTTCTTATTCTTAAAGATCTGCCAGATTATTGTTTCACCTGAATAATTCTTCATCTTGCTCGGAATTGGCCGTGACACTAGATTTTATTCCGATAGCGTTAACCTGAGGTGTTTTTCTTCATATTATGCTTCCGGCAAGGACGCTTAGGTCTGTAATTGTGGCCTTGTCGCATGCCTCGTTTGAATTGCATTACGAAACCCTCCCCAGCCGTCGGATAAGCGTAAATTCAATTCTGATCTCACCTCATCGGGTACCGCTGGGTGTATCCCTAACTTTGGCTGGAATATTGACATGTTGACTTATTTCATGTCTCAGGTGTGATTTATTCATTTATAATCAGTATCCTGGGTTGTAATTGGTGTTAATTATTTATTCCAGCGGACGGTAATCCCCGGCTGTTACTCAAATTGCTCGGAATGGATCCCATCCGTTGAGATTCTACTGCGAGATAAATCCCGGAACGTAGGCGGTTGGGTAGGTGTTTTACGTGGTCCCCGCCCGGCGTTTTTCTCATTCCCTTCGCGTTTTAATTATAAGCGCATACTTTAGATAGCTTGTGTTTCTCTGTGGTTGGCACACCGTGCAGCACCGCTGTCATCATCGGATGAGCACCACCTCCAATTAAGATGCAGGGGTTTCTGTCACAATCATAATAAAGAACAGAGAGAGTGACACAGCTGATGGAAGGACTAGGTTGGGAGCAGTTACGGTTTCGGCGTCTACACGCTACGCTAAGATCACGTAAATTTACATCGAACGAGTTTCCGGGTGACCCCGAGGATATTGAAGGTGTTGAAGTTAGCGCAGAATAGAACACATTAACGTACTTAAGCGCCCGTCAACGCACATAAACGACGCTGAATGGAACGAAAGTGCGCTGGCGAAGCGTTTGGTAACCTACCAGTCGCCAGAATTCTGTGGGTGCACAACAGTCACGGCTGAATGTTTTGTGTATCGTTATCGAATCCGTTCAAAATAATGTATTTAACTGTTGCAGGCTTCACTTTGTGGAAGTTACTAATGACGGTACTTATGATTAACACAGCTAAGTACTTTTCTACAATATTTTATTATTGCACGACGCGTTTCGCCGCTTTATGGAATCGTCAGGTCCACAATATATGATGGACCTGACGATTCCATAAAGCGGTGAAACGCGTCGTGCAATAATAAAATATTGTAGAAAAGTACTTAACTGTGTTAATCATGAGTACCGTCGTTCAAAATAAGTACATAAATACGTGCTTTTTACCGCAGAGTAATTTAAAACCTTAACGTTATCCATGTTTGACGCCATTGCTGACAATCAACACCAAAACAAAAATTGCGAATGCGATTATTGAAGTTCTTTTGTTGCTTAGCGCTCGTGAACTCTGATCCCGATTTGTTTTGAAGAGCGCTGCCTAGTGCGCAGGGTGTGAAACGAATGGAAGGCAAATGCGCTGTACTAGTGTTGAGAAGTGAGCAGCGCACTAGCGCGAAAGTAAAGCTTTCATTATTTTAACCCCACGATACATCTCTAGAACCTACAAAAGCCAAAAAATAAGAGGAATGCACTGTCGAATTGCTAGGTATGTAGAAAAAAAATTTCTTACCACGAACCGATTGTGACCACAATAAAAACAGGACGGGGCACTTTACGTATGGCTACATACGTTCGGTGAGGAGAGGGAGCTTCTGGAAGAGATTAGGAGGAAGAGAGTAGGTGGTTGGAAGAGGTACAGTCGTCGCGAAAGCTTATGGCGTTGCGCAGTAGACGATTTTGGGACTGGAAGGGTCTATTTTCTAAAAACCGGCTGCCGCGGGTGGAAGGGTGGCACCGGTGGGATAATGTTTACGATTTTCGTTGCCAACATTGAAATTTGTCATATGCCTTCAAAGAATTTGAATGCCCCCAGGTATTCGGCGCAGTGGGCTATGGAGTGGGCGTCATTCCTTTGGACCTGAGCGCGCGCCAGGGGGTCACGGCCTGGGGATCTCAGGCCGATGGCTTAGATGTGGACTTGTAGTTGCAACAAGTATTAACTATTTTCTACAATATTACACAAAAACAAATATCACATTCGTATTTCTTGCCATCTTCTTTCTTTAATAAATTACGGAAATTATCCAATTTATTTTTGCATGAAAAATATATTCTCTCTCTGTCTCTTTAGAATATATATTCTTATATTTACACTCTTTTGTGTTCTCAATGTCCCATTTATTCATCGAATATACATGTACATAGTTCCAATTTTTGACATTATCTCTTCAAGTACTTTTTATTTTCTTATTTCAGTGGCTGAAACTTTAGCTAGTGGTATTCAAAGTCCGATTCCAATCATTGCATTAGCAAAGTAAAAGAAGAATTTAGAATGCACTGTTATTTCGTAATTTTATGTTGTATGTCTTAAATCTAGATGACATAATTACACGCGGCTGAAAATTTTAGCAACGTTACTAAAAAACAACGGATTTACGCTAAGTTTGGTGTCTACTCAATCAGCGGTTCAGCGGAATCACGACTATATTTGTTATTTTTTGTTAATGTTGAAAAAATGTTAATGCGTTTTAAGTAATTGAAATGCCAAGCTGTGAGTCATCGCGTAAGACCATCTATTCCACAGCCCCGGCCGCGGAACGGAGGTATGGCGGGGAAGGGTCGGCTACCTGCTCCATGCTCCGCGACGGGTCGAATTGTCCAATACGGCTCGGAATTACATTTTTACGCTGATACGCTATGTTGGTTATTCTGCCTGCCACGCGCTCACTTTCCCCTCCATTCCTTTCCTTTACCCCTCCCACACATTTCACCCCCTCTGTTCTGCGCATCTAAAGGCCATAAACTCTCGCGAGGACTGTAATGAGGGGTGAAAGGGCGATGAAGGGCGTGGTAGAGGGGATAGTGGTGGATAAACGGGGAAGGGAAAGGAAGATAATAGGTTTTAAGGATGGTATGACAAACGGTAGGTCGTATGCTGAGGTGAATAAAGAAATATAATTGGTGGATACTGCTCTGAAATTACAAAAATCTCGTTGATTTTTACTCACTTCCATTTACACCTGCCTTAACCGGTTCCTAATTAAAATAATAATAATTTTCACAATTTTCATATTACTTGTTCTCATTATCACACACACAATTATCTCACACAGATTACTATGGGAGTCACCTTCAGGTCCGTAATGAAGTACCTGAAGATGTCGTGTATGCATTAAGACCGATAGTTCCGAGTAAAGAATTTATGACAATGTTAAATTGTGTATATTATCATTTAAGATGAATTTTCGTATGGTTGAAGCCGATTCCATAATTTCAGTAATACGTGTATTTAGCTAAGCGTGGATTGTCCCCCTGGCTTAAGAACCCACGAGAGAAATATCGTCCAGGCGGCGCAGCATCAGCCAAGACGCTGCGAGTCGGTGAATCCGGTTCAAGCTCTTTTTTTTCGTGCGGACCATCCCCCTCTTGAGTTTCCGTTCGCGTGCTCGTCGGAGTGGGCGGTAGAAATTTCCCTTGGCTTATTAAAAGCGGGCGTCCTCTGTTCTCCTCCTCGACAATTAAGGACGCGACGAGGCATAAAATGTCGCTTGAAACAGAAATGGCTACTTTTACGGTCCAGGAGAATTTACCCCCTTCTCCTCCCATCGCTTCCTTCCCCTCCCCTCCTTGTCCTGCGCGCTATCCGCGCTGAGCTCTCTTTCTCTCCAGCCGGGTCGTAAATATTCTGTGGGCGCCATGAAATCCGAGTCGTGCTCATCGACGTGCAATCTTTCTGCGAGGACGGAAAAGCCCCTAAGGCGTGTGGAAGGAGATCTGGTGGAACCCTCAAGGGTCTCTACGGCGGGAAAATCTCCCTCCACACTCGCTACATTGCCACGAGTGGGCCGTGGTATTGGTGACCAGTTCTTTCATTAAGGTAATCCACCAGTTAAGGTAAGGTTTAAATGGAAGTCAGTGAAAACCAATAGATTTTTAGATATGCAGAGCGCTATCTATCAGTAATATTTCTCGCTAAGATGAAGACCCGAAGCTTTTGTGATTTGGCTGTGGAGAATAATGTAGTATTTTCCCGTGAGTTATGAATTGTTAGTCTGTGACTCGTGCGAAAAATGATGCTGACGACTTGTTCAGGAAGTATTTTTAGGAATTTTATCGCATCAAGCACTGAGCATATCGATGTTTAGGTTATTATTTCAGGTTACCTGTAGGCTGAGATCGGTTTAGATGGATAAAAGATCACCTTTACTTAATGTTTACAGGCAGGTTCCCCTACCTCTTTACACAGTTTCTTGCATTAGCTCCGACCTGTTTCTCTTTATCCCACCCTCGAGGTCCATGATGTTTAGATTAATTTGAAAAGAAAATAGAAAACAGGTGAAACTGAAAGTGTTTTTCATTGTACATATATACTAAATTTTATCTTAATAATATAGTAATCGTTTCCGTTCGCACCAATGATCATTGGTCGCTCAAATATTTTCACTTTTAATGACAACCTCTCTTTTAGCATTTGTTGATGACTGGCCTATCACTTTTAGTGTCACTTAATTTCTCATTCTTTCTTTTCACGTCATCTCATTCCTTACTCAGTTCACATGAGTTTACAAGATCCTTTAGAGCTTTGGTTTCTAAAAATTCCAATCCATGAATTGCGGAAAATTCATTTTATCATTTTTTTAGCTAGAGGTTATTTTTACAAGTCGCTGGTAATATTACACAATCGTGTCCAGGTTTAATTTTTTGACCTCGATAATTCCGCCTGAAATATTTCGTTTTCATAAAAGTACATTGAAGTGATTTCATGTCAAAATTAAGTCCCTGATGGACTGGAATCTTCTTTTTCTTCTGAACATAAATCTACCTTTTACAGTATGACGAAATTAATGATGTTTCAAGTAAATTATAATTGATAACTGCCGATTCAGTGCAAGAAAACACTTGCGAAATTTAGGTTGCTGGGTAAAGTTCTCGTTAAATCCAATTGGTATAAAAAATGTATGGTACAATTATTTATTTTACTTATGTACGGGGGCCCCCTTGTCAGCACGTCTGTTCGAGCCAACCGTAATTAAATCTGCGGAGATGCTTTTCCATACCAGTGTTTATTAGTTAAAATCGCTATCCCACCCTGGATAAGGGTTTTCGATAAGTATATGAAATTAACATGTTTGCACATATCAATGTTATTATTGTTCTTTAAATCGTTTTGCTAAGCCGAAACAGAATGATTGACGTAGAATTTGACCCAAAGAAATGCCGAGGAACTGATGTTGCTTAAAAGTATTTTGGCAATTTATTATATTTATTAATCTTTGAGTGTTGTTGGAAGAAATCTCGTAGTAATCCTGAAGGTTGGGCATTAATCATGCTATAATGTCCTATTAGATGCTTTGTCCTGTGGGGAAATCTATCAGCGGCAGGTCTAGTTCAGAAGAATCCATTAAGCTCTGCCATGACGCAGCACAAAAGTCGTTTCTTCTGTAACAGGCCGACCTGGGGAATCTTCATTGCTCCTTCCATTCCAAAGGAACTTCTCGTTTTTATCGCGCTGGAGGGAGAAATATAGTGCCGATGGAAAGGAGATAGGGCGCAAAAAATTATTGCCACGCCCAGGCTATGTCCCATCAAAGAGTCGAATCGTGATATGAATAAAAGGTGCATTGAAATCCCTCGGCAATGGGGAGTAATATTTCCTTCGCTCTCTGTTTTGTCCGCTAGGCATCCGATTGGTTTTAATAACACCTAATTTGGAGCCTTAAACTTAGATGGATTTCTCTTCCTCCTCTGGCTTTGATTTAAGCTTACGGCTGTTATAAAATTTGCGTTTAGCTTACGACGTCCTATGTGATAACGAGTGGGCTAAAAGTCTTTGCCGATTATCGGCGATAAAAAAATTAGATCCGAACCGTTCATTAGGGAATTTTGGCTTTTTGTTCTGTTAAATGTCTTTTCTTTCGTTGGTAATGAAGTATCATTCCGTTACTTAGCTTTTTTGTCTGTTACATTTCTCGCTAAAGGTACTCATTTAGTTCTACTTATGGTTTGATGTGATCATAACTTGCAGAAACAAGTTCCCCTGAACACCTTTTGGCCAATAATGCAGTGGTTTGTGAATGAAAATCTGCTGTGATTGTCGTGAAAAAGATGTAAAGTGGTGCCAAAAATTAGTAAAAAAAAAGTTTATTTAGATTTTATGTTAGCCTTGGAACAGAAAAAATGTTTTTACAAATTTTTCATTTGTATTTTCCCAGGGAATCGGGCAAAAATGGTATAAAAGTTTTGCAGGGTTCCGCGTTTTTACCTTTCCACTGGATAGAAGTGTGTGTAAATCATGAGGTAAAATGACTTCAAGTTTAGTCAAAATTGCACTTCCATGTCATCATAAATCCTATTTATTCTTTGAAACTACTCGATTTAGAAATAAAAATGTAGGTGAACCTGTGCATGTCAAAATATGACATGATGTACCAAACAGAGAAAGACTGGTAATGCCAATCATCACCAAGGGCAATTACTCATTTCGCTGGACCAAGAACATGCATCACACAAAAAAAACCTTGGTATAAACGGTAGTGGCAGTAGATCTACTATGGTGACTTCGTTCTTCCATGATTGTTGTAGATTCGGACATTTATAATTCAATAAATTAAATATCAAGTATTAGCTGGAAACGTAAACTCCACCGGCTGTGCAGGCATTAAAAAATACTCGTGTTCAGTCGCCGCTGGGCTGCTGGGTACACAATATTTTTAGCCCATTCATCACATCCACGCAGAATTCGAGCATCGTGTAGGTTTTAGGAAATGCCTGGCATTTTGAAAAGTCGAATCAAATGTCATGTCGGAACTCTCGATCTGACCTGGTTATTTTTTTTCGAACTGCGTCGCATATTTCATTGAGCGACTTCACGAGTCATTGGGCATTTCGAATTGGACCGGGAACTTTATCCCCCGGAGGGCCAGCGGCTGTTCAAACAATCGTCCCAGCTCTCATCTAGCGGTCGCGCCCGCTTTTCCTCGAATGGAGTTTTCTCCGGATGCTTTGTTTGCGCGGGATTTTGGAGCGCCACTCCCTGGGCACTCTCCGACTGCGCCGCCGTCTCTCGGTGGAGTAAAGTCGGCGGTGAGAGGGCTCCCAAGAGTGCCGACATTGCCATCCGCGCGAGCTAAGTCACGGCAATTTAGCTCGGCACAGGCTGTCAACACACGTCTCCGCGAAAGAATAGGGAATGGAAATCCGTTCAAAATGTTTGCTCCTTTCGCTCGCCTCTGGTTTTCCGATGGCACCAAGATTTCGATTTTTTAAGGCTGCGATCGTCGTTTCCACTTCAGTTTTCTCTTACAGAAGAGTCGGCGAAAGCAATTGAGCAAATCACGCACTCCGACGGTTTTTAATATGCCTAGCGCCATGCGTAGAATGAGACATGAAAAAAATCATTTCTCTCGACCAAAAATCGAACTTTACTCTTCCTATTGCCTGCCAATCGTACTTTCAAGTTACACCTCAAACACATCCTTATTTAAGGTGACTTCCTCAGAGAAATCCCTTCCACTGACGAGGGGAGTATCCATAAACCGAATCTCGAATTTCGACGAAAATTGGCTAGCAGGTAGTCCTAAATTAGTGATTAACGAATCAACCCCTCGCCCTTTTTTGGGGCTATTTACCCAGAAGTTTAAGAAAAGGACGAGATTAAATAGTTTTTTGTTGTTATAAACTGTATGTTGTATTGAGACCCCAAAGTGATGACGATGTGGTCCATGGGTAAGGTAGTCGACTATAATAATAATGTAGGTTCAAGTTCTAGGCGCGGCTGATATTTTTTTCATCTGCCGCTTTGTTATTTGTCCCACCCAGAGATATTTTTTCAATTTTTTAAATCCAAAATACGTTTACACAATGTTTCATACTCCAAAGCTGACCTTTAATCTCTGGCGCCGCCACACAGTGGGCCAAACTGAAAAAAGCTGGCCAAAATTAATAACTCTAATAATTTCCAATCCATATGCAGAGAGGGACGAGAACTCGAGACGCTGTAGCGGTGATGAGGACGCTAGTAAAAAAAAACGTAGAGTATGGGCAGGATGTTTTTGCATGCTTCGTAGATTTCGAGAAGGCGTTTGATCGGGTAGAATGGACGAAATTAATGGGAGTGTTGAAGAAATTAGCGATCGATTGGAGGGACAGGCATCTGATTCGGAATTTGTATATGAACCAGACGGCGCAGGTTAGGGTAGCCAATGGAGAATCGGGATAGGCCACGATAGGACGGGGAGTGCGGCAGGGGTGCCCATTATCGTCGTTGCTTTTTAACGTGTATTCAGAAGAAATGGTAATGGAGGCATGGGGGAGGAGGAGGTAGGAATAAAGGTAGGAGGGGAGCTGATAAAATCAGTGAGATTTGAAGATGATCAAGCATAGGTTAGTCAGTCTGCCAAGGGGTTACAGTCAATGGTGAATGCATTAGAGGTGCAGTGCGAAAAGTATGGGATGAAGATCAATTACAAGAAAACGAAAGTAATGAGATTTTCTAGAAGTAAGAAGGCGGGGCTGAATATAAGGGTGGCAGGGCAGAAGATAGAGCAGGTCGAGCAGTTTACGTATCTCGGTAGTATTTTTGAGGAGAATGGGTTTAGTGGTAAGGACATCAGATGCAGAATTGCGCTCGCTAAAGAAGCATTTTCGAAGAGAAGGCAATTGATGAGGGGGGGTCTGAGAAGAGACGTAAAGAAGAGGCTGGTGAAAACTTTAATATGGAGCGTGGCTTTATATGGGTCGGAAACTTGGTCATTACGAAGGGAGGATGTGCGTAGACTTGAGGCGTTTGAGATGTGGGTTTGGAGAAGGATGGGGAAGGTGAGCTGGATGGCGAGGAAGACGAACGAGGAGGTATTGGATATGGTCGGAGAGGAGAGGAAGCTTGTGGCAGAGGTTCGGATAAGGCAGAAGAGATGGATGGAGGAGGTTTTGAGAGGAGAGTGCATGTTGAAGAGAGTGATAGAGGGAAGAACACGGGGGAAGCGTGGAAGAGGAAATAAGAGGATAGGAATTCTAGACGAAATAAGAAGAGGTAGAAGATATGAAGAATTGAAGAGGGATCTAATGGCGGGACATCCTTAGGAGGGAAAGCGAGACAATGTCTATGAAATTGGGATGCAGAATGGGGACTGTCCAAGAACCTACCAATCAGCTGGTAGAATACCTGAATGAAAAAAATGCAACATCAAGTGCATTTATAAAGTATTTTGAGCTGATAAACGTGATTTTATCATTATTTTTTCAATATATCTTGCGGATTCTGCGCTATTAATTGCATAAAACTTAAATATGCAATAACAAAGCTTAATTTCGATGGTTGAGTGGTCAAGTTTAAATTAAAAATTACTATGGTAATTATCAAAATACTGTTATTAATAATGCTAGGAGCTATAAAATCCGTAAAAAAATTGTCCAAGTAGAATTTTAATGTATAATACATTTTAACAAATTATGACTACTGCTACGGAACAGGAGGATTTGAAAATGTTTGTCGATGAATATGAACTTGCATCAAATCAAAACGTCTATAGTTTTTACCTATAGCTTACGTAGATTACATTTTCACAAAAATAAATATTTAATTCATTTTTTATTGCAAAATTAGTTTTAAATTAGCTACGTTCCAGTCAATTGCATTTTGCTATAATTTCGCCGCACTATTGGGATCAGGATTCAACATAAAGGTAAACCAGAGGAAGAGACCATGATAAATTATTATTTAAATTTTAATATTAAACAAATATTTGTAAATAATATCATTATCAAAAACTTAAATATTTTTAATAACAATATTGATAAAAAGTGTTCACTCATCCTCTGATGACTCGTCATCACTCTCATCTTCACATTCGTCAATCCCATAGTCAATAAGTTTTTTTACTTCTGGATCTAAATATTCCTTCGATTTACTATTTTGAAATGAAATTGATGATATCAAGGGATCAGAGGTGAGCAGCAACCTCCGAAATAAATCTTCATTAGTCGACTCTCTTGATATCTTCCGCGTATTGTGTTGCCGGAATTTCCTGATACCCTCATTCTTTGTCTCCAAGGCATCTTCTGAAAGCTGCCCGATGGGCAGAATTTCTTCCTTAAATATATCTGCACCATGCTTTAGAAGCTTGTGCACCGTTGGTGGCATATAATTCCAAGGGTATTGCTTCACGTGTAATTTCGCTGTTCCTAGACGGTATTTTCTGAACTCACTGTGATTGAGTGCTCGACTGCATGACATTGCTTTCAAATTATTAGAAAACCTACAAATCAGTTTTTCATGGAGCCCTGAATAATTTAAAATTAACTTAAAAATCTCACTAAACTTCAGCAGCGATGATTTTTTAAAAATTTGAAATAGTTGTTAATTTCTCTTAGCGGTAATATTTGCTGATAATTTAGGGTCCGAAAAGAAGCGTCTAGCTGTGTTACCATCGTTTGTGGTGCCATTTCCTGGTGTTGGTACATCTATTATCAGGCCCATATTCTATTAACCATTTACTATTATTAACTCTAAAGTAGCTCTCCCTTCGCTGCACCTTGTTCCATTTCTCAAAATATCTAGTGAAAAAGCATGTTTGTGGGCACTTCGTCCAAATACCTTTCGCATCGGCATCTCCTTTCGATTGAATTTTTCAATGAAAAATCTATCACAACATTTTATTTTCTCACGTGCCGTAATAATTTTTTCTCTATAATTTTTTCATGAAGCTGTAACCGTATCACTTCTTTACTCTCCATGGTTTCTCACAAATTTAGTATAAAATACTACAAGACGAAATAAAAAAAATAGCTGGTAATCAATTCCATCGACATCCTAACTATCATCATTCTTATATTACAAACAAAACAAATTACTGACTCCAACTCAGAATTCATTTAAAAAATTAAAATTTTGCTTAAAATTAGTGCTTCAATATGCTTCAAAATGCTTCTCGTATGCTTGGAAAGCAAAATATTCCTCAATGGATGCGAAGTACACGTAGTGAAGGTACGACGAAACGGAGACGGATGCAAGGAGACTTTGGTTCCCAGGTACAAGTAGGTAACTATATCCTCCTTTGAAACGCTTCTAACGTTGAACAGATCAACCCAGTGTTGCACAGCACAGTCACTTACAGTGGATGTTAGTTCGCAGGTTTCCGCGGCTTTGATCTAATGATTTCAACATTTCTCGGGTTGCATCCGCGTCAGTTGTAATTCAGCACAACAGTTTCTTCTTTGGTGTTTTTATGATTTCTATGTTTTATTTTATATAAGAGAGGCTATAGAAATCATAAAAACACCAAAGAATTTTAACAGAGAAGATGGATACCAAATACACAGCGCTTGGAAGAGAGTAGTAAGTTTCCCGCGCAAACGCGACGTTGCTCCATGATTGGCCGGAGCATTGATCGCTTTTTGGCGCCTAACTTGGCCTATATAAGGACGGACCACAACCTTCTCGCTATCCTTCACCTGAGGACGCCAGCGGGATAGCTGGCGAAACTGTTGTGCTGAATGACAACTGACGCGGATGCAACCCGAGAAATGTTGAAATCACTTACAGTGGATGTTCACTCGACACTCTCTCTAGGACAACTGATGCATGTGGTACGCGAAAACAACCGGAAAACCCCTAAGGAAACTTAAGGATTCCGTTTTGCGGAACAAGTGGCGGCAAGGGTCGGCAAAAAGAGGCAAACAATGTGTGAAAAGCGTAACTCTAGATAGCTTCCAATGGATTAGGGGAAGTAGAAAAGAGTCATTACTGGCAAGTTTGTAAAACCAGCATTGTGGGGCCAGCAAGCACGGAGGGACGCAAATCCTCAACCAGCTGGTGCGGGCGCCTGCCGCTGCACGTGCATGACCGCGAGCCTTCCCCTAAACTCCTCGACCACAGCCTGCCCACGATGTCTTAGGGAAAGTCATGGAAAATCCTTTCAAAGATATTTTAGCCCATAACTCTGCTGAGAAACGTCCCAACGAACTCCTCATGGTAGACTCGCCAAGCGCCAACGTATAGAGAAATTGCAATTTGCGACAAGATTTACGTTGAATTAATAGCCATTTAAGTAGAATGTGCCAAAATCAAGATGAAAATTATTCATATACTATTTATTCAAATTACCAATGTCATTGAACTGGCATTCCGTCGTCTTCATTCTCGGAAATCATATACTTTCTTCGCTTAGACCCCATTCGCATAGACCTCTTAGTGGCCGCCACTGTGTCCCGAGTGGCCGAGGTGGTTTTAAATAAAAATGGTTGTTCAAATTAGAATCGCAAGTTATCACAAGAATTTCCTTCTGAATATTGTTCTATATGCCTTTCTCTATCAAACAGTTCAAATAAATCCGTGCAGCCTGGTGTCGATAAAAACGATAGTTACCGTTAAACAAACTTTAATGAAAAAACAGCTCAATTTTTGAAAATTTGAAAAAATATTAAAAAACAAGTACAACCGAACAAACTTTATCTCCATTCATGCAATAAGGATCAATTTTGTGGATCAAAATACTTTCAAACCAACATTCTAAGTAACGACTTTTTAATAAAGCTATATATTTACTTATTTTCCACAGAAAAGATTTGGTCACCAAAATCACCCTGACATGCTCTACTTTGACAAGCTGTAAAAATTATTACGGCGTATTCCATGCTCTGTATGTTGCCCTATCGAAAAGAGCATATGCTTAATAATATAAATCAACTGTTTTTGGTTGGTTTGCGCGAACTTCGTATTTCGACTTTTGGCCAGCTTTTTTGGATTTTGGCCCACTGTGCGCCGATACTTCTATTCCTTCATTCTGGCAAATTCTAAGATGATAGATGAAATTCGAGACGTCCACATTAAAGCAATCTTGTCTTTCCGCAATGCTTTCTACGAATCCACTTTCCGCAATGCTTTGAACTAGTCACATTCGAATAGCCATTAGGTTTAGTAAGTTTACTCGAAGTAGCGTGAGCCAAGAACCCGGGCCCAAGAAGACGGCCATTAAGCCACCTTAGCAACCCTTTTCCCCCGCATCGCGTTGTTTTTGTAACCTCCGTTCTGCATTCACAATTCTCACCCCATCTCCTCTCTATGCACATCATTTCTGTTCAAAATCTTGTGTCAACACCTTCCCTACTCATTTTATCCATTAGGTGTCCATTCATCGCCGTATAATATACTTAATTTGTTTATCTTATTTTCAGCGCGCGCTCTTGATTCTTCTGCAAACACTCTAATGGGAAAATCCAGCTCTCATGCATCCTTTACTTGAGTGTTTTAAGGCTATTCTAAAAAATATTGTTATCGTTAAATTTATTTATCTGTTGGATTAGGATCCTTTTACAGTATTAATTCCACCTAAAATGCGTAGCTTATTTTATGTCCCATCGGCTTAAATGGTAATTGAGGCCTTAGTGTGGCTCTCAAAACTACTTTGTGAAGGCATTTCCTCGAAGAAAATAATGATTACTCCTGTTAGTTAATTATGAGACTACGTCTTAGACATTCATGCGAAATATTAAGTCCTTCCTGTGAGCACGGTTTTTACATTCGTTGCTGTTTATTTTTATTGCATCCAAAATGCTGTGATATTAATAATATATAAGTAATAAATAAGCCACACATGGGCCTCAAACAGCATTTAAGCTGATGGGACATAAAATAAGCTACGCATTTGTTTTGCTCAACGTCCGCGTACACCCCATGGCTGCATCATATTCTGCTGTAATTTTTTTGATTTCTTTAGGAGCTGAGGCATTTTATATTTCCATTTGGTGTTCTATCAGTCAATTACTAGGTTTTTTGGATCGTCTCTATTTTAGCTTTCCGTTTCAGACATGTATTTCCTAGATCTTAAGTCTGCTCTTACCTCATCTGCTTAACATACTTTCTCCCTTTCCGGATGTGATCCAAAATTTTTCTTACTCTCTTCTCTCCTCCGCGCTTACTAAGCATTATTCCCTCAATCGCCCTTTTCAACATGCTATTCTCTCTCAATGCACGTTCTATCCACTTGTTTTGCTTTCTCTAAATCTATGTCACGTATATCTCTGCACCTTTCTCCCCTGTCACCTCTAAATTTTAAGTAATGCAATAGCAATAAAATCATGCTGACAAGGCTAATACATGCATCTGGCTCTGAAAGTTTAAGATACTAGGAACAATGTTGATGAAATAACACCGACACTCTGAACTTTGGCACCGACTAGCTTTCAACGCTTAAGCATAGGCACCAAAGATGACGATTCTCCATTCAAAACTTATTTTTAGCAGTACTTATATGAGTCAATTGGTGCAAATGTACAGTGTTAGTATCATGTCATTGATCTTTCTTTGCTTGGCCTGAAGTAAAACTGAACCCTCATGGGTTGACACTTATAAGGGAATATAGCTTTTTAATATGTATAATTGGTGGAAAGGGCAAATGGAAGCGGTTGATAGTTTCCGCCACGTCATTGTATGCTTCGTTCGCCATCTGCAGCGTGTCAAGAGGTACACGCGAGCCATTTTCGCTCTCGTATCTCGAGAAACCACTTACGGTGAGGCCTTTTTCCCTCTCTGAGAATCACTCTGGTTCTGTGTCTCCACTCCCCCCGTCTCCCCCCCCCCCCAACCCGAGATACTCAAAAGGGGAGCTTTATTTCTTCGGACTCGCCCGCCTCTCCGGCACATCCATTTCCGACACCACTTTCCTCTTCAACTCTCCTCGGAACTTATTTAGCGCCCTCTTCTTGCCTTAGTGCCTCTCTTCTCCGTCGCCCGTGGAGCCCAACGCCCTCGCGTCCATCTCGCCTCCCATGAAACTGAGAAATGGCGTGACTGATGTCGGTGCGATTGTGTCGGAATTTTGTGGATGGCATCGGGTTTGCCTTTCAGTGAAGCGCGTCCTCCCCTGCCGAGGACTCCTCTCGGCCGGAATCGGGAGCAAAAAAACACATCTCTAAAGGCCATTTTACTCGACGCAATAGGGAATATGCACAAAATGTATTCCTCATAGCTGAGCAGTGTATATGGAACCAAATTTTATAGCGATCTCAAATATTTTATCCATTTTTTGCATGCACCTATCGCATGAAAATAATTTCTTTTATAATTTGTACAGGATTTTGAAAAAAAGTCATGTGATCCAAAACGCTTGAAACGCACGTTATTGCTTCTTTTAGTGTATGTCCACGGAAAGGATCTAATCGTTCTCGCTCATTGTCTTACACAAAGAAATACGTACGATATTTTTCGTAAAATCCGGATGATCCAGCACAATTAAAAAAGAAAAGAAGTCCTGGTCATGATGGGAAGAGAAACAGTTCAGTGACGTCATGCATTCACGCAGTTCAAGTTCAAAGCATTTTTCTGACTGACGCGACGCTGTTTTCATTGCGCCCCCGTGAATGCGTCGGACGGCCTACCGAAGCCACTTTTTGCCTTCGTCCCCTATTGCCCTCGCGTCCCGGAGTCCTCAGTTTGGCGATGAAAGTGGCGCCCATGCCTTCTTCCTTCGCGGCATCTTGTGGACGAAACTCCGAGTGGCGAATCGGGTGCAGGATGTCCTCGATTTGCGTCGTTCCGAGAGAGCGTAGATGATCGGCGCCGTACTCCGATCAGTGCTAATTGGATGGGCACCACGTGGCGCATGTCGCTGTCATTGATTCAATCTCGTTCGATTCTTTAATATATTTTTTGTCAACCCCTATAGAAAAGTTTGAAACCCTGGAACATCAGTGTTTTCGCGCACTCGTGCATACAGTGCAGAGTCATTCTTCTTTTTTTCCCTAACGTCGGAAAAAATGCCGAGCAGTCGTATCTGGCGCAAGGAACACTCCCAAGGTTCTAGCCTTTTATTTATATTTGTGCATTCTTATAATCACGATCAGTTAACCGTCCTGCTTTTAACATTTTGCATCAAAGTTAATGGCAATAGATAGTAATTCACTTCTTGAAGGGAGAACAAGTTTAGATTTTAGATCTTAAGGAAAAGCACGAAGAAATGTAACATCGAAATAATTATTTTACTGATTTATGTAATTTTCTGAAGCTATAAGTAATTTTAACCCTGCAATTGTCCAGTGTATGAATAGCTCGCTGCAGGTAATGTGCAATTTTTTCCCAAAAATACTTTCAGAGCGGATAAGGTATTATCCCCAATGAGGTGACTTTCTCCGTTTGTGCGCCTTTCGGAGGGAAGCAGCCGTGGAATCCGCCAAAAACCAATGTTTTGAGAATTTGATGTTCATAACACTGATTTGATCTAGTGGGAGAGAGGGTGATTAATTTGATCGAGTCCGCGTGGGGCAGCTGATGGGTGGATTGAGTAGCCCAACAGTTTTTACTACCGGCCCCAAGCTCAGATAAAGGTGAATTGACGGGCAAAGTTCGCAGCATAACCATCGTAAAACCAGAGATAGGTCAAAAGTACTACGAATTACATATCTCGGAATAGGACTGATTATAAGATAATGACTCACGTGCGATCTTTTAATGTGAATCTCTGAAGTCCGTCGCGGCTAAAGCGTTGCAATCGTTGCTATCATATCCTGCAAGCCCACGACATGACCCTCAGAGAGTTTAAAGGCTCGGCGGTTCCGAAAGCGAGAGCGTCTGCATCCCTTCAAACGCGATGCGGCAGGTAGCTGGCCATGATTGACGTTTAGAATTGTGCGATATAACGATGTATCGACTTTGGATTTCGATATTCATGAGCTATCCCTTTGCAGTATTGAGTCTCCGGATATTGTGGTTCGTGGTCTCTGCAATGTCATGCGATGTGCGATACAATTCCATATGAGATATGATGCGATATTAGGTGGAATGTGGTATGATGCGATATCTTTCCTGCGAATAAGTCCAACTATCGATTTGCTATGTGGTACGATGTGATATCATGCAGTATACTGTATTATTTACTGAGATATAATTTTATATATGTTTAAACATCACCCCAGGCGTAGGTACACATGGAAAATGCCGGGTGATACTGGGAGATACCAAATTGATTATATAATGGTAAGGCAGAGATTTAGGAACAGTGTAAAAAACTCGCGTAGCTATCCAGGGGTGGATGCGGACTCAGATCATAACTTGGTGATGATGAAGTGTTGAAAGGGTTAAAAAGGAGGGAATACCAAGAGCTGGTAGAAAATAACATAGTTGAAGCAAAACAGATGGGAACAATAGAGAGAAGATGGGAGATTATAAAAACAGGCATCGCAGGAGCGGCAGAGAAAATAATAGGAACGGTGGAAAAGAAGAGGGTTAAGAAGCAGTGGGTTACGGAAGAAATTATAAAGAAAATGGTGGAGAGAAGGATATGGAAAAACGTCAACACCGACGCAGGCAAGAGGAAGTACAAGGAATTGAATAATAAACTCCGGCGTTTGACCAATCGGGCAAAAGAAAACTGGTGGAAGGGACAATGCGAGGAAATGTAATAGCTGCAGGAGGAGGGGGAAGTGGGCGCTTTGTACGCCAAGGTGAAAATGTTATCGGGGGGTAAGAGAGATCAAACGATACCAAAGGTTAAGGACAAAACAGGGAAGATATTAATCGAACAGGAAGATATCCAGGAAAGATGGAGAGAATACGTAGAGGAGCTATATGACAGCAAGAATAGACCCTTTAGCCTAGATCTAGAGGATGAAGGATCAATAGATAAGGATAAACTCGGACCAGAGTTACTTGACATCGAAATAGAGAGGGCATTAAGAGAGATGAAGGGTAGAACAGCCGCGGGAACCGATAACCTACCTTCGGAGACGATTTCGTGAAAACAGTATTAATACCTATCCCGAAGAAGAAGAAAGCGTCAGAATGCGAGGAGTATAGAACAATCAGTTTAATTTCGCACGCGGCAAAAGTTGTACTGAGAATAATAAATAGAAGGTTGGAGAGCAGAGAAAACTACTATTTAGACGATGACCAATTTGGGTTCAGGAAGGTGAGGGCCACCAGAGACGCGATTGCGGTAATGAGGACACTTACAGAAAGAAACATAGAGTTTAATCAGGATGTTTTCGCTTGCTTTGTGCAATTCGAAAAGGCGTTTGACAGAGAAAACTGGGAGAAACTAATCCAGATATTGGGGAAAATAGAAATAGATTGGCGTGATAGGAGACTGATCCGAAACTTATACATGGGTCAGAGGGCTCAGTTGAGGGTAGCTGAGGGTGAATCAGGGTGGAAAGTTATAGGTCGTGGGGTGTGGCAAGGGTGCCCGTTGTCGCCTTTGCTTTTTAACTTATATGCTGAGGAAATGGTAAGAGAGGTATAGGATGAGCTAGATGTGGGAATGAAAGTAGGAGGCCGCGGATAAAGTCGGTTATATTCGCAGACGACTAGGCGTTGGTCAGTCGGTCATCGAAAGGATTGCAAAGTTTAGTAGATACATTGGAAATGCAGTGCGAGAAATACGGGATGAAGATTAATAATAAGAAAACAAGAGTAATGAGATTCTCTTCGACAAAGAAAGCGAAGCTGGTGATAAGAGTAGGAAGTCACAAACTGGAGAAATTAGAACAATTTAATTACTTGGGTAGTACGCTAGAAGAAACAGAACATAGTAGCAAAGACAATAGCGCTAGCTGAGGAAGGGGCGAGGAGAGGAAACTTATGGATGAAATTAGGGGAAGGCAGGGTAGGTGGCCGGAAGCGGTAATGAGGGGAGATGGTTTGCTGAAGGCCGTAATAGAGGGAAGGATTTTGGGTAAGCGGGGAAGGGGTAGAAAGAGATTAGGTTTTATGGACGGGATGAAGAAAGGTAGGACTTATGCTGAGATGAAGAAAGAAATACTAGATGTAGATAGGGCACGGCACGTGTAAGAGTCCGTTGGATTCTCTCTGACTTTCATCATAACCTACCTCTAACCGGTAGATTACTCGAATGAATGTGATATATTTAGATATAATGCGCTATTTTCGATGCAAAATTTTCATTTCGATGTGACGGCAAAATTCGAGTATCGCACAGCCCTAAAGGGGACAAGAAGAGAGAGATTTGGTTGAGATTGGAATGAGAGCCGAAATCCTTCGCTCTCTTCCGTAGTCTTTTTTTCACTTCCCTTTGCTCAGTCGATGCTCTTTCTCTTGGAAAGAGTATTTTACGTGCGGGTGCGTGTTTTCCATTGGATGGGAGATCGAGCGAGGGGTAGTGGCTGAGGGAGTGAGTACAACCATCCTCATCCCCGCTTTCATGCTCCAGCAGGAGCTGGTTTCAATTCATCCCACCGCGTGTTCCTTTTTCCCCGAACAGACATCGGCTGTCGCCCTTTGGAAAGTGATGATAATGTTTGCCTTAAAGATTTTTTCCTCGTACGGGCTCCGGCTAGGCTGGCGGTGAAATTGAATTACTATAACCGATCTCGTTTGATTAGAGTCGGGTCCTCTTAGCTGCGGAGTGATCTGGCGACGAAAGTGCGGTGCTGAGTGGGTTTATTTTGGATTGATTCGAACTTTTTACACTCCATATAGGGATGGGTCGGTTCGGTTCCACTCGTCCTTGAGCTTGGAACCGAAACCGATACGAAAAAGTATCGGTACCGAAATCTTCGGTACGAGAATAGCGTCGATGAATAATTAGAACCTGATGAAATGGGTATTTTAGCGCATTAAAATGGTTATTGAAAAATCACTCGCGTGAACGAATTATTTTTATTTAGGGTGAATTTCGCATATTCGTGCATCTAATTGGCGTGTGATACACGTGAAAGCTGCGATGCCTTGTATGCGTCTAAGTTCAATGTGCCTTAAAAGTGACTTTAGCCTCATGGAATGTGGTTTCAAGCCCGCGAATGTATTTTTTGGTATTTTATAATTAAAGAGATATGTCAGTCCAGTCAAGTGATTTTTATGGTGAATTTCTTGCACTCGTGTATCTTCTCAGTCAGTGATTTCCTTTGAAGTTATAATGTTTTCATATGATTTTCAGCCGATGAAGGCATTTGCGGATAGGAAATACCTCACATGTGCATACTGCGATACTAAAATTCACTCTTACTATTCACACTCCATGTGTTTGTTTTGCCATTTTAAAAGGATAGTTTTGGGTATTAGAATCACGGCATCGATCTATCGAGGTATTCTTTGTTATTAAGTAAGAATAAATTCATGGCTCACCGTATTTTTAAAAAATAAAATTGTGAAAAACCCTAAATTATAAAGGCATTTTCACCCTACGACGTGAAAAAAATTTGTCAAGTTATAGTCTTGAATAAGTAGATTTAGTTGTATGCTGACTGGTTTAGTCTATTAAAACAAAGTAGTATCGTAGTTTTTATTATTTTGTTTACTCCGTGATTTTGATAACAACTTAAATTTTGAAATATAATTGGGATACGGTTTAAAAGGATAGTTTTGGGTATTAGAATCACGGCATCGATCTATCGAGGTATTCTTTGTTATTAAGTAAGAATAAATTCATGGCTCACCGTATTTTTTAAAAATAAAATTGTGAAAAACCCTAAATTATAAAGGCATTTTCACCCTACGACGTGAAAAAAATTTGTCAAGTTATAGTCTTGAATAAGTAGATTTAGTTGTATGCTGACTGGTTTAGTCTATTAAAACAAAGTAGTATCGTAGTTTTTATTATTTTGTTTACTCCGTGATTTTGATAACAACTTAAATTTTGAAATATAATTGGGATACGGTTTACATTTTGACAAAAAAATCTCGCTCTGACACCTTATGTGAATTATGTTTTTGAATAGGTACCTTTAAGGAGAATTGTGAGTTAATCGCTTAAGAAATTCTTGGTGTCTTTAATCCACGTGTTGTCTATTTTTAGTTTTTAAGGTATTTTAGTAGTCTTTTTGTGTCTAGAGTGGGATATTCTTTGAAGCTGTCCATAAAATGCAATACTTTTTTTCTATAATTGCCACTAATTTTCTCAATATTAGTATCAAGGGAATTAATGACTTCATGAATGGCGTTGATATTGATATGAATACTTTTCCGTAACATTACTGAAAATATTCCTTGGAATTTATCTGGCAATAATTTTCAATTGGTTCGTGATTACATGTACTACCTACATTAAAATTGGACTTTCTTGGCAAAGAAAGCCTTTCACACTCCACTACCCATCTAGCTATTTCCAAGCCAATTTGGATATTCATTCCGATATTTTGACCTGATTTTTTCTGCAGTACGCTTTTGTTTAGGGGACATCTATGTGGACATCCATGAACAGGATGGAACATATGTTCTCCAATGTGGAGATCGCATAACAGGAAAAAGGTGGTGGTTCGAATTCGTGTACGTATTTTTACTCGAGTTCAGATTTTATGTCTGCCTTTCTACTTGCGAAAGGTGGTCCTTATTTTTTTACCGTTTTTTTTTTAAATCCCGGAGGCCGTGCCCGTAGCGATCTCATTTTTAGAGCTCGTCACTGGGAAAGAATGCAGTGCGTGTGTAAAAGGCTTTTTTTGCTGTTGAAAGCACATATATGACTCAACACTTCGTCTCTTTTCCTGCCATCTTGAAGGAGAAGATATTTCAGTATTAGAATTTTTCCTCGGCACCTAGAAGTTGGATGTTCACCGAAGTGAATTGAAATTACATGAGTCGAGGTTAAACGATTAATGCAAATTTTAGCTTGGTGTAAAAATGTTGCCAGTATAAGGAAAATTGCGAAGAAGAAAGAGGGAAACGGCGCTTTACATTAATGTTCCTTAGTTTATGGAAGGAGCAAATAGTTATTTTGGTGATGTAGGTCTAGAGACGACCTTCCTTCGGAGTAAATATTGGTAGGGCATGTTCAAAGACTACCAAGCATTAGGTTGAATACCAAATTAATGACATTGCCTAACTCTATCATAGTTGAACTTCATTTTTTTCTAGATTCCCTTTTTGAAATCTTACTACGTCAACGAAAGAGCGTTTTTTCTGCTGGTTGCTGGATGGGTCTTTCTCTTTGTTATAAGTTCTTGTAGCTACTACGCACATAGCGCTTAAGTTTTTCTGGGGGCTCCTTATTTTGCGATCTCAGAATCGTTTGCCGGCATCATTTGATTTATCTCAGGCTTAAAACGTTCAATATCGCCGCGGAATGGAACGAATATAGAGCAATGAGTCATGCTTTTGCAATCCGTTTCCGTGGATTTGAAAAGTTTCCAATCTACGAGACATTCTTCAAATCAAGTGAGGGGGATGAATCTACGAAATAGTTGATGCATCAATTTACATAACCAATCACTGTCTTCGAAACAAAGGCTGATTTGATTTATCATAGTTCATGCTCGACCTAACGGCAATGTGGCATTCTCACGTGAGAGAATTTGGGCGTCTTCCTTTCCCTGTGCCAACTGTGGTTTCTCAAGAAGGTCCATGAGATGCACGCAGCTTGGATTAGCCCTGAAGTACCTTGAGTCCCCAGGTTCTGAACCCACTACCTTCGATCCACAGTTCAGTGTCCTTAACTCTAGGCTTCCACGCTCTGTATTATACACTTCACGTGCTCTTACTTCACAAAATTACGCGAATTTCTTGCCATCAGTTCTCTTCTGTTATTAATGGCATCCTGTGCTATGCGATTATTCTTCTAAAAGTATTGAATTCAGTGTGGCTCACCTTGCTAGTGTGAGAGTCAAGGTCCGTGTAGAGTCAAATTTGGTTCTGGTCATAAGTTCCCTTCAATTAGCTGATGCCTCCTTTTCTGACGCTACTTTTTTCCTAATACCCTTGATAATGTGCCCATTTTCCTGCAAAATACTTTCCAGGTAAGTTAATGTATTTTTTAATTCATTTTCCTCTTCCCCGAAAACAGCTCATCAGGTCTTTAACATCGGTTGAATCAACAACGAACGAACGCAATCATCCATGCTCTGAGAAACGCTCGGTAAAATTCCACCCCTGTGGTACTCGAACACGCGAATCTAGGATTAGCCTGATGGGTTTTATACCATCGCCCCCAAGGCCGGTGATAATATTTTAACCCTCTCCAGTTTATTACCTCCCACTGTTATGGATAATCTGTCTTTGTCGTGTAAAATCTCGGCACCTAACTTTTCATATGATCAATATCCATGCATACTATCAGAGAAGTCCTAAGGCTGCCAGAGATCGTTACGATTCTGCTTATGCTCGATGTAATGCACCTGATGGTTATTGCGTTTCTTGGAACCATTTACTTTTCCTCTAGTAGCCGCGTCAATCGTTGAGCTAATGAATACATTTTTCAACCCGTCCGTCCAACCGTGTCCTCTGGGTATTTCCGGATCGCCGTTCGGAGAAATGGCCGCCGGTGTCGAAGGGAAAAGTGATCGATTAATTGACGTTGGGATTTTTCGGTGCGTGCCGAGCGGTAGTCTTCCCTTTTGATCGTTCCGTTCCGAATGCGGAAGTTGTGAGCGGAGTGGATTGGGTGTCGCCTGGGCTTCCTCTCTCTCCCTCTAAACGGTTGCTGTTTATAGAGAGGCGTGTTCTCTTGGCCCCGGCTGGCTGCTCCCGCGCGCTCCCCTTCGGCCACTCCCTGCCACTCGCCTTCAGCCTCCCCCCCAACCACCCCACCCGTTCCCCCGACGTCCCACGCGAGGGCCCCTCCCGTCTTCTTTCTCCCCATCCGGGGAGAGCAGTTGGAGAATTTCCTCCCCTCCCACATGATCCACTTTCTCCTTCAAAATCAACGGGTCTGAGTAAATGCTCGAGATGTCTCGCCGTGTGTTTACACTCGGTTTACCCCGTTCGTTCGCTCTTCAGCCCGTTTGACGTAGATTCCAGTCATTCGCACCTGCGTCACCATTCTGGGTGGATTTGATGGATTTTCTCTCCTCGGCTTGAGGTTTTGTGATCGTCATACCGGAATTTTTGTCACTTTAAAGGTTTCCAGAGGACTTGATAAGAAAGGTTTCTTTTGGTATTGATCCGTGTTAGAGGCTCCACGTTTGCCGACGTTTCGAAGAACGACTCGTTCTCCATCATCAGGGCTTCTGAAGCAAGCCTGACGATGAAGATTGAGTCGTTGTTCGAAACGTCAGCAGAAATGGAGGTTCTAACGCGGGGAATACCCAAGAAACCTTTCTTCGCTAGATTCGCCGGGAAAACATCAGATCTTCCTCAAGGCTTTTCATTCATATTGTGAAATTACCTCACCAGATCCTCCACAGGACTTTTCATTCATATTTTGGAGCTGGGCGCTTCGTTAGAAATTATTCCTGATGAAGCGCCCAGTAGATGACGCGAAACGTTGAATGAAAATTTAAAAAATGAAGAGAAGCCGAAAATATTCTTCAGAATATGAATTTTTGTTTTACTTGCGCAAGATGTTTTCTCTGCAAGCTGCTGTAAACGTGTGGAGCAATCGGAATTTACCCTGCGTTGCATACTACTCAGTAGGGACATATACTATAAGAGACCAACACAAAGACCGTTTCATTCGGTGAGGTTGTAAATAGGTCTAGTAAGATCACGCCTCTAATTAAATGCTCGAGATGTCTCGTCGTGTTTACACTCCATTTCTCCCGTTTGCTCATCCGCCCGTCCAACATCGATTCCAGCCATTTGCACCTGCGTTGCCGTTCTGGGCCGGTTTGATGAATATTTGTACCTCAGTGTGAGGTTGTTGTTTTCGTCAAATAGGAATTTTGTTTTTTTGTGAGCCCTTTGTTAGGGAGCTAGTTTTCATGTTTAAATAAACGTATTCATTTTTTTCTGCAAACTACCATAAGGGTGTGTAGCAATCGAGAGTTACCCTGCTTTAAGTCCTACAACATTGCTTCGTTTGGAGGCGGTGTAAAAATGTCTAGAAAGATGACGGGTCTAATTAAATGTTCAGGATGTCTCGCCGTGTTTAAACTTGGCTTCCCTCGTTCACTCTTCCACCCGTTGCACGTCGATTCCATCGTTTACACCTGCGTCGCCAATCAGAGTGGTTTTGACGGCTTTTTAGTTTTAATTATTTTTATGAAATTTGTTTTTCATTTTCAAACCAATATTTTCATCATACCGTATAAGCTAGCCTTGGGACATGTGGCAGTTACTCGTCAGAAATCCTCTGCATTTTATACTAATCGAGGGTTACTGGTGAACCCGAAGTTGCTATCGGTGAAGATACAAACAAGGTTAGTAATGTTACTGATTTTGAGGGTACCGCGCACTAGCCGCAGTCTTACCTTGACGGAGTATGCAGCTGATGGAGAATTCCAGAAAGGAAAAGTCATTCGCCTCGAACCCGGATCCCTTGATATCGCACAAAGTGATTTAGCCGCTTACTTTACCGAGGCAACCTCTCCTTTGGTGTGCTTTAAAGGAGTTGAGGAGCTGCTTTAAAGGAGTTCATGACTGCCGAACATTCAGTGACACGAAGCAATCAAATCGTGCGCTCTGAGTAAGATTACGGTTGTAAGTACTTTCACAGGAATCTAAATCAACCTTTAAGGGTGCATGTCAGTTGGGAGTTACTGGGTGGAAATCCTCTGCGGTACAAATCTGTTAGAAACGGGTTAGAAACTAGTCACGCGGTCTGTAATCAATCCGAAGTTTTTTGCGATCGATGAGTGCATAGATACATTTTACTCCAAGAAATATAAGAAAATTATTGTGATGATCTTGGCATCCTTCCCCATTTCGACTCTTCTATGGCCAAGAATCTCCGTGATAGCTTCATTTCTTGAAAAGAAGACCTGCTCGATCCTGCATTGCTGCATAATTGTATTTACGTGGAAAAACATTTTCAAATCCAAGCTATATGTATTCTTATTTATGAGTGGAATAAGATTTAATTACCCTTTGTGAGACTCTCTATGTCATTAAACCACCGCATTGGATTATATATTAAACAAATTTAAGTAGTAAAGCCCACAATTGACGAGCAAGGCATTCGGATGTTGGGCAGACGTGTTTGGCTGATTAGCATTCTTCGTCACCGTCGTTCTTTCAGGCGTTGAACTCTCCGTGAATCTCTTATGATAATTTTAGTTTGAAGTACCTGATTCATTTTCGCGGCTGATTTTTAGCTCGCAATTGAAGAGGTTACGACTTCTCATGTTTTCACCTTTTTTCGTCTTCGGGTTTTAGTTGATAAAGGAATAATTATAACCTTCAAAGGATCATTACGGGTGTACGACTAGCATTTAACTTTCCAAGCATAAAATATCTCTGCAGTTTATGATGTGTTTGTCGAAAGAAAAATTTCAATTTCTCCTCACCTGTGTTTTTAGTTACTAACGTCATCATGGCTAAAATAAATAAATCATACAATTTTATTGTGAATGGTAAAAATATAAGCCATAACCCATCTTTGAAGGATTCTGCTGTTTCTAAGTAACCTGGCCCTTTTACTGGTGTATTTCATTGGAACGTTATTTTCTGCAACAATGTTTTAGTTGTATTGCTATTTTAATACCAAAGGAAGAACAATAAGAAATATTCCTGTTTTTACAAAGCTATTGTAGACTGAAACCAGATACCTAGTGAGATGATTTGTCCTTCCCATGAAGTGTGTATGTAGTTTAGAGTAGATAAAATAGAGCTAGTATAAAGTAGTGGGTTTGGTTACTATGAAATATGTCTGTTTGGTTCTTACGGTGCCTGCGTTTTTTGTGTTTTAGTCTATAGTGTGATATTTACTTGTCTTTACACTACAGTGCCTTTGTAATAATATTTGAGTAAGTATAGATAACATGCCACCTCGTATATGCCGGCACTTATTGTTTTTAATAAATCAATAATAAAAATATTTGATTGTTTTGACCAGAATCTCTTCTTTTACTGACGGGAAATGATGATATAGTAGTGCATCATAAAATCGAAATCGATGCACTCCGCCTGTTATTCTGTCTTCGATCATCAGGTATATTCAGCTTGTTTTTCATTGTAAATTCTTAATTTATTGATCAACTCCAATTTATTTTTTTATAAATCCATTCGGTATGCGCTTTCTACCGATAGCTAGAACTTTGGTCGTGATGACGTTTTGTTTCTTTTCCGCTGGCCGCTATATAACGACTTATTTGTCGTTTCATTCGCTCGATTTTTTAAGGTCGGCCAGACCCTTTCATTGTTCCGTGCGAAGAGAGCAACCTCATAAATTTTTACCATGTCATACTTTTTTTGTGACCTTTTGAAAAGCCATGTATGTCTTTTTCCTCTGTGCCGTAAGTCATGTCTTTCTGTCCATAAGCATTCATTATCTTCTCTTGACGGTATTTAAAATTTTTCTTGTGGGGATGTTTTTATATTGCCGCGTGCAGTTCAACTTTGTATTCAACTTTTCCCTGCATCCTAGCATTTTCCGCCAGATGTATCCAAAGGATTTGTAAAAAAAACAGGTTTATCAGTTTTGATGAAAATTATGGTAATTGAACCCACTTGATTTTTTACAGTGTTGTTCGTTAAAAGATTGAATGTGAGGAAAATTACGTAGTGTTAGGAGATCTAGTACGAGATGGTTATATTGTTTTCAAGCACCGCAACCTTCTAGATTAGCTTTGGGCGTTAAAAAAGCAGTTTATGTTCCAATCATCTCGATTTTTGTGAGGAGCGACTGACCTAGTTTTTCACGAGTCCTTTAAAGTAGGCATAGCTTTTTAATAGAGTTCCGAGAGACTCAACGGAAATTATTTATCGGCCCATGTAACTAAGTTTTCATAGGAAGTACATGATCTGATTTTTGTTAATCCTTTTGAAACATGCCCATCGCATTAGGGAGAACCGAATTTTGGTACTTTAATTTAATTGCCTCTGTTTTCCCTCGCCACCATCTTCTCTTCCATGCTGGCTTTTCATTTGTCAACGGGTGCCGGAGGTAAGAGCCTCTCTCCGTGGCTGGCATTTCCTGAACATTCCTCCCGAGCAGATGAGAGCTGATTAATGTCCGCCCCGGAGTCTCGCCATCCGTGTGGTTGACTTCCCGGGCTTTCGTTTAGCGGGATGGGGAGCAGCGGGGGCGAAGGTGCGGTGACCCAGCGGCCTCGTCCCCCGGAACCTCCGGCACGTGTAGGAGGCGTGGGAGTGCCAAAATTCCACTTTTTAACTGCCCCCTTAGGGTGGCGGCGATTTCCATCGTATCAAGGGCGAAGTGTTTATCTCCTCGACCCCACTTAACGCCCACCTCCTGGTTTTGCGATGACTAAAGGCCGTCTTCAAAGTTTCTCGTTCGGCGTTCGAATCGTCACTGAGTCAGGATTACAATCGTGTGGTAAACATTGATTTCAGGTTCCCCAACAGCTAAGTTTATGTCACACCGTCTAAAAACTAGTTCATTGTTGGCGTCAACTTGAAGCGCTTACCGTCAATATGAGTCACGTTCACGATTTCGGTTTACGATTGACTTCCGACCGGAAATTGCATCTATATCTATATACACAATACCCTGCTAGCCACCTCAAGGGTGATGTCAATTCTTCTCGGGCTTCCGACCGGGTTAGGTTCATTATCTCTGCCGAAGTTTCGATGGGAGACTTCTACAGCCCTGAAAACGATGGAAAAGTCTTCCATCGAAACATGAAGGGGAAGCATAAAATTTGTCATCACTTATAGGATGTGTGGCGGGTTATCACCAACATTACTAGTACTCTACCCTGGTAAAAATGATAGAACTACGATTGTTAATGCTTTAGCAAAAACCTGCAAGTATCTGTCTGGAGGTGACATTTCAGTCACATCCACTACACTATAGGTATGCCACCAATGTTACAGAAACTATATATACTAATATATTTTTCCGCTGCACAAATGCAGTTATGGGTCTCAGGGTAAGCCAAGGGATTGAATTTTTTTAACCTTATCACTGCTATCATAATTTTCATTGAAGGTAGTATTTTTATAGTTTTACAAACATAGAAATGGCGCGAAACAGCGAAAGCGAGACGGGTGGCATGTAATACCACGAATAAAGTTTCACCAATAAATCTGCTGTTGAATAACAGTATTCTATAAATACAGCATCATTTATCTCGTGGCCACAAGCCAAAACGTTAATTCCTCTTTAATTATTCTTGCGGCATTTAATTATTCTTCCTCTTTCATTATTTTTGCGACAGACTCATCACCTTTGCTTCGATATCTCATCGATGTGACAAACGATAACTCAGCTGGTGATGTGCTAGCCCTAAGATCCTCTGTTTTCCTTTTCTTTTCCCTCTCAATGGATTCCTCAAACGGTTTTTTCAGTCGGCCAATTGCAGCACTGTCAAACCTTCAAAGAGTAATGATTTTAGTTATCACATTGAAGCAGGGAATACGGATATAACTGCCAACTCATCACAATGCACACAGTAGATACTCACCGGATGTACTTGGAAGATATTTATATAAAGCCGGAGGAAATTTCAATTTCAGCTGTATAGCCAACACCCGTACCTTCTTTTGAAAAAACTGTCAGATTGTGAGCTTTGCTCCCACTACTTACGAAGATACTTTGAGAAAAAAACATTTGCATAAAACGTGATAAAATATTTGTGGCATTAACATTCTCATTTAAATTTAATTTGTTGCTTAAGTAGTCCAGCACCTATTGCTTATTAAATGATGTAGAATCTTTTCCCCTTTCAATAATATTTCCATGCATCTCAAGATACATGACATTTCTCTGATCCATTAAACCCTTAGCAGAGTCTTTATTGAAGATAAAAAATAAAAAAACCTTACACACACTGATTGCACCACTTATAGCCACCTATTCGCGAAAGAGTATTGAATCTGGAAATTTACAACACCAAAACACTACGGGCTCTCCTCTTCAATCTTTCCGTGTTTTTTTTCGAACCTAAAGAAGATCCAACCACTTCCACACTTGAAAAAACAACTCACGTCTTTCTCTGGCAAAGCGCTGAGCAAAACTGAATTCTAGCGCGAAAATTTATGACAATCAATGCTTAAATGTAACTTGCGCAGAGTTTTCCACAGGGAGAGGACTGATTTCACGCTACTGGTATTTTCCCACTGAATGCTCCATGTTTCACGGGTCCTCTGATCAACGTAAATACCAATGTAGTAGCGTAAATTGTGCACCATATCCTGTAGAATCCGAATACTCCATTCACAACTTCCTAACCGAAAGTCGAAAAAATGACTTTTGGCCAGCTTTTGTCGATTTGGAAGACGACCACCGGGAAGACCAAGAAAAAGGTGGTGGGATGGAGCAAACATGGACATAAACCGGATAGGAGGAGCAGTGGAAGAAGCTAGAGACCGAGAAAGATGGAGGGCACGCGTTGGTGAGGCCAAATCCCAGCTTGGGCATAGATGGCCATGGGAGTAAGTAAGTAAGTTTGTCGATTTGGAACCACTGTGCGACGCCTCTTCCACGAAACGAGGAAGAGTGAACTGGCGCGAGGAACGGGTGACTATGCGAGGGAGGAGGAAGACCACGCGGACGTCCGGTGATCAATCTTCAAATACCGACAGGGAGAAGTTGAAAATTCTAGGGGTTGCTCACTAAACCCTATTATTAGTAATACCTAATATTGTTATTAATCTATCGGTTAAGGAAGGTTTATATAGAAGTGAGTAAAAACTAGGGAAGCGAAAATCACAGGGTACAAAAGTACCCTCCTCCCGATGTTATAACATGACAGTGAAACCTGGGTAAGGATATGAGAAGGTTAAATGCAGCGGGAATAAGGTACCTGAGAAGAAGTGTATGCAGGAAAAGTAGGATGGATAGGGTTAAATAAGAATTGGTGATGAAAGAGTGTGGGCTGGAAGATCCAGCAATGGACATCTATGATAGGAGTGTTTAGTTGGTTTGGCCATGTCGAGAGAATGGTAGAGTCAAATAATGAAACAAATATATATGACAGTAGAGTGGATGGTGTAAGAGGAAGAGGTAGACCGTTAAAGTCAGGGTTGAGTGTGGTAGAAGAGACTATAAAGAGGATGATTATTAGGAGTCTTAAGAATAGGAGAGCGTGTAGGTATGAAAAGCAATGCATGAATTTAAGAGAGGCGAAAGTGATTTGTAAGGATAGGGCATTATGGATTAAATTTTTCAAAGGGAGTGGCGTGATGGGTATGTCTGAATTGGATGCATGAGTAAAAGTCATAAATATTTTTACATGCGCAAGGCCCTATCTCCTTACACAATTTTTTCTCCCTCTTAGTGTACGTCCGTCCTACCTCTCTTCATCCAGTCCATGAATCATATTCCCATTCATCCCCTTCCCCGCCTACCCCACCATCCTCCACTCTATCACAGCCTTCAGCATCCTTCTCCCCTCATTATCTGTTCCAACCACCTACTCTGATTCCTCCTAATCTCCTCTAGAAGGTTCCCCACCGCACCCACCATATGGAGAGCTTCCTCGTTTGCAAGTCAGTTTTTGAACGTTGAAGCTCAATTATTCAAAGATTTTGAGGACCCAGTCATAAATGGAAAATTATTTTTAAACGAATTTTCCGGTAATTTAAATAGAATGGCGTGTTCCCTGCGATAGCAGTCTTTTTCACGGGTAACCACCCATTAAGAGATCCTGCATTGGAGGTAAAATGTAACGGGTTTTTAAAGTACAGGTATATGAAATATTGCTTCATCGTGTGGGGGACCAAAAGAAATGATCTTACCCAAAACGTCTCCTAAGAGCCGGTATTACCATCTCTGGTATCTTGATCGGTATAAAAACAGAAGTTAGTATGTCCTCCGACTTTTAACGCACAATTCAAGTAACATATTATCTGGTTTAACAGACAAAAACAGTTCCTGCCCATACAACGTTACACTCCCTATCAAGATCTTCACCAGATTCTTCTTTACACCCTTATTTAAGGTCCCCGTAATCAGCTCCCTTGTATTAGTGAACACTTCCTTCGCTAATTCTATTCTCCTCCCAACGTCTTTGCTACTAAGCTCATTTTATTCTAGCGTACTACCCAAGTAATTAAAATGTTCTACTTACACCAGTTCGTGCCCTCCTTCTTTTATGACAGGTCTCGCTCTCTTTGTCCTAGAGATACTCATTACTTTCGTTTTCTTATGATTTATCTCGATTCCGTTTTTCACGCACTGATATTCTAATTCATCTACTAAGGCTTACAATCCCTTCGATGATCGCCCGGTCGTCGGTGATCCTAACTGAATTTATCTGAACTGCAAATAATTAAAATGAGCAATTGCCACAGGTATAACATTTATTGCACGACTGGTTTCGCTTTTTACAGCATCTTCAGGTCCCGCATCCCCAGGTACAGCATCTTGACCTGAATATGCTCTAAAAAGCGAAACCGGCCGTGCAATAAATGTTATATCTGTGGAAATTGCTCATTTTAATTAATTGCTGTTATATTCCGTTTCCACTCCATCACACCCGAAACCTCATATTATGAGTTTGTCTGCTTGCCTGCTACTTTGATTCCACATTTAGCTCTTCCCATGCCTCTCTTACCATTTCCTCAGCTTAAATGTAAAAAATCAATGGCGTCAAATTCACGGATGCACTCGTCTGGTTTTAACCCTCGCCGAGTAAGTGAAGAGTACCGTCGGATTTCCCCGGCCGGCATCTCCGCAGTAGCATCACCCCTGAAATATTCATGAGAGAGAAAGCTTAGGAGCGTGTGAAATGGAGAGCCGTCATCCTTTCCTGACCCCTCCGTCTTGTGTTCCTCTTGCGGACCAGGGTCGCATGAACATGTACGCATCACTCCCTTTCATTCCATCAGTGATTCGTCAGCACATATCCCTCGCGTTCCTTTCGCTGTCCGGATGTGAGGGTGGATAATTTGTCAATCAAATTCAGTTGTCATTTCATTATATTACTTTCACCGTGCGTATTTCAGGGAAAAGTTTGTTGTTTCATGACAAATATTCATGTTCCAGTTATGGATAAAAATTTACGTTTTGTCGTCATCTGCACCCATCGTTGACTGCTGTCAGAATTATGCCTGTCTGCAAGCGAACGATTTATTTGGTCTCGATGACTCAGAATGTTTCTTTGAACCATGGAATCGTACATCTTGCAGTTTTAAAACGAATGGATGAACTGATCAGATTTTGATTTCAATATACCCTATGCTTGTGACCCTTTTATATGAATTTCTCTTATTTCATAAATATTTACCGTTGTTATTGTAATAATTGGTGTTAACTAGCGCATCTTTTGAAGCCTTATATCTACTAAAAATGTTTACCTTTCAACCCCTCTTTCCTTGCACAAGTCATCTCTTCTGCTCAGCATAATTTTTAACTACGCTGTTAAATTCCTGTATTTCCTCTCCCTCACATTTTTTTCTGTTTTCTGTTTCTGTTTTCTGATTTAAAAAATTGTGGATGCAATGATGTCTAGAAAAATTTTCCTGGAATATTTTGTATTCTTAGTTTTTCATTTCGTAATTATTTAAATGTTTTTCAGCAATGCAACTATGATCTAATTGTAAGACGTGCCCAAGCCCAAATTTTTAGTTCTAAATACTCCTTTCGCAGAGATGAAGGATGCCAAAGGTAATAAGAAACCAATTTGGACGCCGCTTTAGTTTTACATATAGTTTTGCCGTCAGCGAACGAGCGGACGAGTGTATCACTTTGCGTCGTCATTTAGTAATTCTTAGTTCTTACTGTAAATGTTAACTTGTAAACTATTGCCAGAGGTCTCTTTTTACCTATAAAGTTCAATGCCTAATAATATTCCTTAATTGATTGACAAGACGCTATAAGTGTATTTCCTCTCCGTAATTGTTGTGTTGGAGCCAATTTCGATTCCTTCTTTTTCTGGTAAATACATGGAAATTGCCGTCTTTTGATTCCAAAATACGATTTTTTTTGGAATTTTATACGATCGCCCTGTAAAATTCCGTTTTAAATGTACTGGCAATATCTTTTTCATGATAAATATTGTGTATCAGTATATGCGTCCGTGCCTATTATTCTACTGAGATATGTGTATGATATTTCCCTTTTTTAACCACAAAAGATTTCGATTCAGTAAACTAAAAACACAAATGAATAATTTAATGTATCCAGATACATATATGAATTCATGTATGCATGAGTTAGGAAAAAATAGTTGTACGGTTAACTAAAGATGTATCAATGGCATTCTTGATGTTTGAGTTGTAATTAGCTGACCGGATTTTCGATGATTGATGTCTGTTTCTATGGCTCGATTTTATATTCCGGCGTACTTGACCCCTGTGTGTCTGTATGTCTGGTGCTGATGTGAGGTTTTGCAAATGCACAAGTAGCACGTTTTTTGACGTAAGTTAGTTGGTAAAGTCAGGTGGGTAATCTCATTAAAAAAAACACTGACCATGCCGGATGAAACAAGACATTTTTGGTCATTTTTAGGTAATAGTGTTTAGATTCGCTTGCTTCTTAATCAAAATCTAGTAAAAGAATTTGTTGAAAGTAGTGTACCCAATATATTTTTAGGAAAAATTATTATCAATTGTAGTGATATTAGGGAACATACATAATTTTTTTTCTCAAATTTCAGAGGTGTACTTGAGGGCAATTCTTTGAACGACGTCAAATATATAATCCAAATATGTAAGCGTCAACCCCAGGCATCAATAATTGCCTTTAAAATGTGCATAGAAATTTGAAAAGAAAAACCATGTGATCTATAACGGCATCTCATTGGCTTGACATCACCGCACGGCATCGCTTCGGTGCTCTAGATGCAATTCGATAGCGAGAATCAAATCGAGGAGGATAAAACATTTCAATTTAACATGAAATTACACGTCGTATTACTGGAAGCGATGAAGTTCGGTGACGTCATCCGCCAGATTCTCGATAACGTAGTGTTTTGACGCAAGCAAGTGCACGTAATTATTAGCAAGAGTTATCTCCATAAAACAAACATATTTTGAAAGATGATGCACGCTCCCCATTGCGCTGTTGCTGATGATACTTGGCAAAAAATATATTTTAAAATTAAGGTTTTTTCCGTTCAATGCAAGTGTATCTCTGTAAATAGAGGGTGTATCATTGGATGGAGTACATTCTATGGAAATCGACGCCAATTCCAATGTCAGTTCAAGGATTCCTTCTTCCCTCGACCTCTTCGCGTGTGGATCAGAAATATTTTTTCAAGGATAGAAGAGGTCACGTTCAAAGCCTCGCGGTCGAATTTGTGATCTTCGCATGCAACTAAGTGACATTGCCGATTCAAATTTTAAACGCAAACCTTGACCTTGGGGCATTGAATGAGATTATAGTAATCCTAACCTTCGGCCTCCTTACTTCCTTCGGCTCGTTCACGCTCACGCGCCGGAAGTTAATTCGGTTTGATTGCACGCGGATAAGGGGTCCGATCTTAATCTTTATTGATCACAAAAATCTTCTCTTAACCTTGGTAGAGATGAGTCGTCTTCACGGACGATGGAGCAAGGCCCTTGGGATCACGAAGCGGCGAGTTGTTGCGTCACTGGAGAAGTTTCTGCGTCGTATCTAATTTAACATATTCATTCTTTGCCTCAGGAGATAATTTTGTAGGCTTAGTTTAAAGGACTGACAGGAAGCGGAGCTCTTGCAGAAGATCCTCGTTATTATTAGGGTACATATCGTTTAAGTTAGGTTCAAGTGGAAGAGGGTTAAAATCCTCGAAACTTTAAAGGGTGCGGGTCCCTATCACACCATTGCATGATATGGCTACATGTCGTGGGTCTCTGTAGCAAATTGATTCTATCATTATCCAATAGTTCCAAGCAACTCGCTTTACTCCCACTATCCTTTACTTGTATCCACCCGCTCTATCTACCAATTACACAATTTCTTTTCTAGGTTGCGACTAATATTTGCAGGGCAGGATTACACATTTATTTATTTTTGTAGGGTAATCTACTGGTTAAGATAGGTTTAGACGGAAGAGAATAAAAATCCTCTTTGATGATTTCAAGTGTAGGCGCCTATCTCCCTACACGATTCCTTTCTTCATCTCAGCTTACGTTCTACCCCTTTTCAATCGGTTCATAAGTTTATCCCCTTTCTTCCCCTTACCCGCTTTTCCAACATCCACCCCTCTATCACGGTCTTCAGCGTCCTTTCAGCCCTCATTACCTGTTCCAACCTATCATCCTCTTAAACTCCTCCAAATGTTTCATCTCCTCACCCGCCATATCAAATACTTCTTCGTTCGTCTTCCTTACCGTCCAACCGCACTTTCTCCATTCCTCTCCACCTCCACGTCTCAATAGCCTGTAGTATATTCTCATCCTCTTTTTACAGATATCACCTTTCTGCATCATACAACGCAACACTCCATTTTATAGTCTTCGCCAGCCTTTCCTTTAATTTCTTCATCATTCATTCAAAAACGTTCATCAGCTCCTTCTTCATGACGAACGCCTCCGTAGCTAGCGCAATTTTTGGTTTGGCAAAAAATACCACTATTCGTTACTACTGGGCTATACTTGTTTTCTGGTACAGTACTACCGGGTACTAGTAAAAATTGGTACAACCGGAGGTACCGGTATTAAAAGTACCGATACTCGTACGACACTGATGTCTGGTGTACAAACGTTAAACTAACTGCTAAAAGAATATGAATGATAGTAATGGGTAATACTGGAATTTGTTGAAATTAGCGGGTATTTACTGGGAATGTAGAAAAACTTTTCTTATGACTATTTATTAATTTATTTGCATTAGGTATTACACTACATAAATTAACCGGAACATATTTGAAGCAACAGGTTCTTGTCCATGGGACATTACAAACTTCCAGAAGATTTATTGACAAGGATCGGTATTCAAATGCCGACTTCAGCATTCATTTTTTTAAAAAGTTGTTTGAATAATCTATCTGTGGGTAATAGCTACTAAGTCTTAAGAGCCAGTACCACGATGCTACAGTTCATGTGCTCTCAAAATAAAATCCTGGATCTCACCTAGTCCTTTATAGTCCTCAAATCACTCAGTCCTAAAAATGAAAACTGAATGTCTAGTGTCACACAGGTGATACAAACTTTGGAGTTGATTATCAGACTTTTTATCATGAATAATAGTCTATTTATTTGATACCTTTTGAGTTTTTGAGATTGAGTATATTTGGCGACCGTATTTACTTAAGGGTCTCTCATTAAAAAATTGTGCTTTCCAATTGTAGTGACAACGGTCTCTGAGAAAATGTTCACGCTCATTTTTAAATTTAATCGACAAAATATAATATATCTATTGAACGGGTAGATTTGAGCCCTTTATAAAGGTATAAATAAAATACCAGTATGAGGCAACAAGAAGTACCAGCTTTACAGTGATTTAAAGCAAATAATTCAAGATCAAGGTAAACTTAAAAAATAAATGAATAAAATATAAAAAATTAATGAAATGTAGGTATATGACTTAATTAAACATGAAGACCATACGTACACAAATGAGTAAGGCAAACTAAAATAAAAATATAGATATGACTTAATAAAATAAGACAAACAGTCAGGAAATATTGTTTCTCACACAACTCTAAATGGAGATATTACTTTCAAAGAATTTGTTAACATAGCACTGCACGGTGGTGGAGGCCGGGATAATGAGCATTTCCCTATCTGTGGTGCCTGGTTTCATATATCTTTATTAGGGGGTTTAATTGCACTCCTTCGATGAAATAACATTTGCCATCCTTCCTCTCAAGCCGGATATCTGGAATGGGATCATGAACACCATGGAAATAATTGACAAGTGCTTGTCTTGAAACACTCGTCCTTGATAAAATTACTATGGTCGGATCACCTGGAGACTTATTTGGGTCATAGGGTCGGAGTCAGTTAGTTAATTAATTAAATTCACGTACGTGGAGACCACCGACCCTGCGCGCTCAGTATCAATCAGGGATACGATCCTGTGTGAATGTACATTTACACAGAAAGGTATGAATCCTAAAAGCTATGCAGTGATCGTTCACTAAAAGGTATGTATCATTATCCGGTCCGGAAAGGCACAGTTCCATTTAGGAACCACTCCGAAAACATGATATATATATTCTCGGTAAAAATCTCGGTAACATTCTGAGCTCAGCTTCGGCACTGACAAAAGCTCCATGGGAGATAAACAAGGGCCCCTTGGGCTGTGCGTATGTTAGTATGGTCGGGGGGTGTATTCCATGTATTTTCACATTATTTTCGTGACAAATAGGTAATTATAAGGAGCTAGGAGATCGTGACAAGCTTCATATCATAGTTTGGTAAGCACCCCGGATGATACTACTGTATTATTCACAGATATACATTTACTATATAGCCTGTAATTAAGTATTCATGATAAGAATAAACAGTGAAAAATACTGGTATACCGATAATAATGCGTCGGTATAACTGGTCCGGTGCAAGTTGTGCTTATAAATACTCGTCGCTTAAATGCCGGTAGTTTTTGAGGAAGTGTCCATGCCTAGGGCAATTTCCCTTCTTATGCTACCATGCCAATTTGCCCCCAACGTACATCCCAAGTAATTAAACTGTTCCATTTGCTCCAGTTTGTGTGAAGCATCAGCCTGATGGTTATTTTTGGGGAAGGCTACCGGCCTTAGATCTTGCATAGGCTAAATACGCCCTCAGCGGAGAAAGTTTTCTCCACAGCAACTACGAGGTGGCTGGCGTCAGCCGCGGAAAGTCGTTTAAGTGTAACATTTTCGGATTAAATAATTTGCCTTTTCAGGTTCTTTAATGAAACAGTACGGGTGTCCGAAAGAGCAAAATAAATGCTCAATCTTACTGTTAGTACGCTTGCTTTATTTATACATCTACATAGCACCCTGCAAGCCACCTCTAGGGTGTGTGACAGGCGTTGAGTTTTCACCAACATGCACTACACTATATCTTACAATGTTATTGAAACTACGACTATCGTTGCAAAATCAAAAACCTGTAAATTGCTGTCAGGATGTGAATGTTCACCAGCATGCACCACACTATATACTGTCAATGTTATATAAACTGTGATTATTAATGGTTATATATAAGTATACCTGAGCAACCGTATAAGAGTTATACTGGAAGCATGCGAGACATGCTGATAGTACTACTTTGAAAGTAAAGACAAAAGCCTTTGAGATCAAACCAAATTATTAGATACTCTACTTATCGAAAAACCTAATTACAATGCCTCACTAGCAGGTATAATGGTGTATTTCTGTTCGCGGAAAAAAACGACATTTAAAACATGCCCGTTCTGCGACTTTTTCCTATGTTTTTCTTCATGATCTAATGTACGGTTGTAAATCAGGTGGCATTCATACCAATCATTGAAACGAAAATCCGCCTTTCTTCCTTTTCCATTGGTAACTGACTGCTGTGTAACAAAGCGGCATTTTATGTTGGCTTCATCGCCAGAATACGTCGAGAGGGATTTTATTGGGGAATTTCCGCGGGGAAAAGATGTTCCACCTTACCGTGTCCGACGTCGCAACAGTGGACTTGCTCTTGTCTCGTAAGCATTACATTGCACTGGTAGAGCGCGCCTTTTATTATATGCATACTTGAAGCTACCGACGACTGCGGTCATTTACACCATTAAGGACTAGTTTTCGGTGGGTAATGGAAGAATTATGAAGGGTATGGAGGAAGGGTGGAGCGAAACCCGGCGTCGGCATTAACTTGATCTTTTAATGAAAGTCGCCCCAGTGTGCAGTTTAAGGTGGCCGGAGTCATGGGTCAGTCCACATTTTAATATTTTTTTAAGTAAGTCGAAAAAATAGTAGGACCTCATTTCATTTAAGTAGGTACATACCTTTGTGCGTTGGAACTCGCCATGCAGGCAGTAATGGAAATGATACAAGAATTATATTTTACATTTTTTTCTTAATTATAGCAAATTATGACTAGTTTTCGGAGCGTTAATCGAAAGTTAGGCGACATTATTTTGGAGATTCGGTGTGGTACCTTGAAATTTGTTAGCGACAATTATAATGATAAGAAATGTAGCATCTTGCGTTTAGAATAAAATCTGCACAAAGTAGTGGAATAATCACGAAATATATCTCATATGCCATAAGGCTACGTATTAAAATATCATTGAATTGCCGGAAAAAAAAATCGGTATGATGCTTTTTTCATAGATATATCACTAATGAGAACGCGTACACAAAGTTTCGTACACTTATGTAGATTAAAAAATATCGCTTCAACCACCTTAAGAAGGTGATTTACGACTATAGAAACTAACGCAAAATTTCGTTCATCTCTTGATATGACCATTTCAGTATAATTTTTATGAACAGCGCAGTCGATCATCTATAAATAAAGAATTCTTTTAATTACTGCACGCATTGCCGTTTTCAATATATTATACTAATAAGTTCAAAGGAAACGAAGTTCTAACGTACTTCAATTATTTCGCTTTTGAACAAAAAACACAAGAACTCGTCGTTAGAATATCAGTCCCGTCTCAAAATGTCGCACGGCAATCACAGTATTCCTGGGACTGTTTAAGTATGACGGAAATTACATCATCTGAAGTTCGTTATGCCACCTCTGTAGAACTTTGCACTCTAAGCTTCATTCCATGGATTTTCGCATGTGCCCGAAAATCGATCAAAAATTGCCGGCGTATGTTTTCCTCCTCTCAGCATTTTTGCTTGATCTGCGATGGAATAACCACATCCTCCAGACGATAGGACCTCCAAGTCGCTGGCGGTGTAGCATGAGCGTCTGTTCGCAGGAACGTGTCGAACAGAGAAAACAAGAAATATAACGAAACGGAGAAGACGGTAATTGTAGGCTTTGTCCAGCTTTAGTCTCGGGTCTCCCTTCATGGAATTCGGTTCAATCGCACATGTTATTTCGCAGTCGAAGGTGCGATTTTTATTGGCTCAAAAGAAACCTGGACGCGATGTATATGTTTATGTAACACTTCACTTGTAACATTTTCAGATGGTCGCGGGATTTCGTAAAGTATGCGTCGGTGGCGTTTTATTTTACGTGAAGCAATGTTTTAACTCCAGTTATCAATTTTACTTACTCTTTTTGGGCCATAGTATGGTGGGTGAGGAGAGAAAATGATTTTTGGAGATAAGGAGGTGAGGTGGAGGTGAGGAGGTGAACGGGTAATGAGGGGCCAAGGGTTGCTGAAGGTCGTGATAGAGGGAAGAATGTTGGGTAAGCAGGGAAGGGGAAGGAGTTTTTGCTTTATGGATGGAATGAAGAGAGATAGGACGCCAAGCTGAAGAAGGAAATAGTGTATGTAGAGAGGGACCTTCAGCTGTAGAAGATTTGTATAGTTATTCCTTCTTCCACGTAAACCTACCTTAACTGATAAAGAAATCGTCGCTTTTTAGAGGCGTGCTTATCCCCTTCATATTGTTGTCCTTGGAGCCAAGGTTGTGATACGAGATTTAAAATGTTGGTACTCAGCATGTAACTAGCATATTATCTTAAGATATGCCGGTTAGGGTGGTTTGAAAAAAATTAATAATTTTATTTCGGAACACTATAGCGCGCCAAAGGTACCATTGGTGCAGACAAGAAAAAATAATATTAAAAAAATTTATTTATATATATTCCGGTCGTGCATTGCCGTTAAAGTTCGATAAAAATCGTAAAAAACAATAAATTTGCAATATTTTTGTAAGTATGTAAGGTTGGTATGACTACAGTCCTATATCGCGGAAACGATTTTACAAGTATTCAAAAAAGACTTAAAATTATATAAATTATATTTATATAATATATTTTGGTCGCACATCGCTATGGAATATGTGATAAATTTGCAATTTTAGTAAAATTTCAAAGTTCACATTTTATAATGATTTTATAACAAATCTAGTTGAGACGTTTTAGTTACATTCCTGTACATAGAGGTGCTTAGAAAAAAAGTTCGGTGAAATAAACCTCATATTTTAATACTAACCGGTCGCGCAGGCGCATTTAAAAGTGACTAATGCTGAATTGGCCTTAGTTATTGTCGTGTTCTTTCGCGCGAACTTTCTATGTGATTTTAAAATAGGATAAAAGTGTTATATGTATTTGAATACGAGCATAAGACTGCTTCAGTAACACTATTATTTTAATTCTTTTCGGCCGCGCAACTGAATGTAATAGAGTTCCAATCTTAAATTTGGCGGTATGTTTCAAATTACATCGTGTGTGCAGTTCTTCGCTCATTTTTCTTTACAAAACGGCCCAGAACTCATCACGGGGAGGTGGCTGCATTTCGAGTTCCACCCACTCCCTTACCAACCTACCATTCAATGATTAGGGTGTGTTATTTACAATATTTACAAGTTTAAAAAATATGTAAATTTAGATTGTTTTTCTCTGTACTTTTTCTCCATGGTTTAAAACGTTTTTGTCCATCACTACGAATTTATATTCAGATTTATGCGAAAAGGTAGGCATGGCTGATCTCGACAATAATGTAGCTCTGACGAAATTATCTCTAGCACTGTGTCCACATACTTCACTGGAAGCTTCTGTCACAAGCTTAACGCACCTTTCGTCAGCTTGCGGATGACATGGAAATTTTTCTAAATCCATAACAGTCTCAAAGTCTCGGTTGACGTACTATTTTACTTCGTCATTAGTCAGTGCTCGTAACAAAGGAGGTTTAGTCAGATTACAAGTGCCCCATTGTATAATTTCGGTGTAGTCTGTAGCTTTAATGTTTAGGTATGGTGGCATAAAGGTTGTAATATGATCCTTTCCAGGAGTTGCTTGCCTTGTCATCAAAATTCGTCTCTACCCAAGCTCTCGAATGTGGTTTCTATCATCAATGACCATCGCCTAAAGTAAATTTTCGAGATGGGCAAAGTAAGCATTCCGTTGTATAACAGTCTATAACTTGAAGCAGCACTTGTGGCAGATACCGTGCTGTTTGAATGGTCTGATAAATATGTTTTGGTGCGTCAGTGAAATTCTTGTTCACCTTAATGGTAAACCACATAGGCATGTACGACTTTAAAATAAAAGTAACTATTTGCCTCATATTTTCAGGACTCTTTACACTAATATATAGGCGTAAAACCCTGTTAGCGGTAGTTAGCCATCTTGAGTGTGACATAGGGCCATGGTCACTGATTGAAAAATCTTCAGACTACTGCCCTCACTGGATGACTTTTGATATGTCTAGTAAATACAATTGATCTTTGCTGAGTATCTGCCTATCTACCTCAGGAATCACACAATCGATGGGTTCAAATTCAATTACGGGTATCTTTTCACACCCAGGTAGATCTTTTCCAATTGGCCCTGAATTACCTGATGGGCCTGTCGTCATACCATCTAAGTGCTTGAAAAGGTGCCGGAATGGACGTTCGTTGAAATGAAGAAGACAAATACTCCATTCCAAAGGTCATCCCACCTACAACTCAACAGTGTCATCACATCCGATCACTTCTAATTTGTTAAGTGATAAATCATTTTCAGATTGGAAGTCGTAAATAGATACATAGCTCGTATATACATGATAGATATAGATATACATAAATCGCAGCTCCAGGGCAGGGATTTATTTTTATTTTTCACACAAGCAGTTAATACTTATTGGACACACACAGGCATCTGGAGTTCTCTTGCAAGTGCAGTCGTTAACTAAAATCTGACATTTGCATGCAGCAATGTCAAAAAGATAGGAACCCTTCTCTTTAAATTCGTTAAGTCTCAGTGTAAATGTTTCTTTTTTTTGTCACGATTGTATGATTTTCTGAGTTTACTGTATGATTCATTGTAAGCGTTAATAAGCTGGAGCACTGTATTTCGTCACAGTTGGGATAGAAGCCTTGCCATACAAACACTTAATTTTCTATGCTACTTTTAAAAAGGAGACACTCTTGTTGTTTGTTTCAACAGCCAAGTTAAAGCTCTCTTGAAAGCAGCAACGGAGAACATCATCATGTGTTGGTAGCTTGTTATTTAATAAGTCAAATGTTGGGCGTTCAAATTCCTTTCATGTTTATATATCTACTCCTACCTTCTGTGGTGCATCCATCATAGCAGTAATACACTAGCACTTGTAATCACTAACACCTAATGAAAAAACACACGTTGCTAACTAAATAGGCAAGAAAACAGTCATGTACTAACATAGGAACAACACCACGTCCAGTACTGACTGAGGGCTTCAGCAGACTGACAGTTGACAATAAAACACAAAATGGCGGAAGGCGGATAGACACGCGCGCAGCCACAGAGAAGGTTCGAGCGCACGCCTGCGTCTCGTCATACCGGGATTAGTCACTTTTGATGCGGCTGCGCGACCAGTTAGTATTAAAATATGAGGATTATTTCGCAGTAATTTTTTTCTAAGCACCTCTAGATACAGGAATGTGACTTTAGTGTCTCAATTAGATTTGTTATAAAATCGTTATAAAATGTAAAACTTTGAAATGTTACTAAAATCGCAAATTTATCACGTATTCCATGGCGATGCGCGACCAAAATATATGATATAAATATAATTTGAAGTTATTTTAAAATACTTGTAAAATCGTTTACGCGATATAGGACTGTAGTCATACCACCCTTACATACTTACAAAAGTATTGAAATTTTATGGTTTTTAATGGTTTTTATCGAACTTAACGGAATTGCACGACCGGAATATATATAAATAAATTTTTTTTAATATTATTTTTTCTTGTCTACACCAATGGCAACTTTTGCGCGCTATAGCATTCCGAAATAAAATAATTTATTTTTTTCGAACCACCCAAATGCCTGGGTTCATTTATAATAACGGAATTCAACATCCCTTTCCCCCAAATACCTGTCCAAGCTATTCCCATCGTCGTACAAAATTCCCTCGCAATGTCGTCTCCTCCCCAGTCCTACCTATCATTGACGATTCCTAAAATGCATACCTTAGTTGCAAGTTTGACTGTGTAGTTCAAATTTGAGTGCAAAATATTTTCTATTCCTTCAGATTCTCCCGTTAATAATTCGAATAGTCTTTCAGCCTGTAGGATGGCATTGGAAGTGACCATTTGGTTGTTCCTTAAACTTCAGGAAGTGTTAAACTTGTGGTTTGTTGATTTTCATTTGGTCAGGGGTTTGGTGATTTTCAACCGAAAGGAATCGGGTTAGTATACTGGCTTTCAGTGCCCAAAACCAGATTTCAAATATCGGATGTTGTAGAGATTTTTAATTGGAATCTCAATCCCTAGTTGCGTGCTTTGAGGAGATCTTTATAAGTTTAGTTCTAAAGCGGCCCAATGAGGCGTAGAACTGTGGACCAATTGACGTCTTTCGCTGGGAGTAGACTGATGCTAATGCAGGCTTCCCTCCACCCTTCCTCCATTTCCCACTATAATCCTTTCCTTAGCAAGACGGGTACTCTTCTTCAGTGCTGCAAATTAATTCTGCAAATGGCATACTCTGGTATAGGAATTCTCACTAAATTCACGCGTCTTTACAGCACACAACTAAATAACGGTGTGCGACTGTAACCACCACAATTAACATTGAAAGTACTATAAAATTGTAGCAGTAGTTAATGTTTTCCTACAAACGAGCCACCTCCGTGACTGCCGCCCGGCTGAAATTGGCAATCAGCGCTAAGCAAGAAGTCCCTCCCTCTCCAATCCGGACTCTTGATAATTTCCATCTGTAATTGCAGGCACGCTTAATTCGAGGATTTGGATCTCTCGCTTCGTGGTGGACTGGCGCCTGCTTTCTCCTCTCATCAGGCCTCACTCCATCACGATCGCTCGCCCTCTCTGCCGCTTATCCCGCCAAACATGCCAATGGAGTGAGGCAGGGAGCCCCTCCTTTCCCAATCGGAAGCCACCTTCTACCAATCCATCGGCTACCGGAGCAGGCAAACGGCTCGGGAGTTGGAGGATTCCTCCGCGCCTTCGTCGCATTCGAGGATGAAGGCGTGTAGCAGTTATTATCGTCTCTCCTTAACGGTTGTGTTTTACGTTCGATCGTAGATTTCCGCGGCGTTGAAGCTCATGTTCCTCCATTATCGAGTTTTCACCGTCATCAGTTGTCATCTATCCTAAGATTGGTATGCAGCACCTAGCTCTCCACTCTTCTCCTTTGTGCCAACCGATTCATTCCTACATAATTATTTACTTTGGCGTCCTTCAATTTGCTTGATGTGCTCCATTCTCGGTCTTCCTCTGCCAATCTTTCCACATTTTTCTCCTTCCAAAACTGTTTTTATTAGGATTTTGTGCCGCAAAATGGGTTCAATAAGTTTGTCTCTCCGTCTACGCTCAATTTTCATTATGCTTCTTTTCTCTCCTGCTCTTCGTAGGACTTCTTCGTTAGAGATTCTCTCCGTGATTTAATCTTCATTCTTCTCTGGTGAAATTACGTCTCCATTGCTTCCATTCTGATTTGCTCTACTGATGCTATTTTCCAGGCTTCATTGCCATATAAGAGAATGCTCCAAATGTTTTAGATTTCGCAGTGTTGCCTTAAAAACAATCAACGCAGTTAACACCCGAGAATGGAGATTATTCGGTTGTATCGCTCATCGATATTCATTTGGAATGATTTCAATGAGTTTTACATGAGCAAAAAACCCGTTGTTTCTCCGCAGGTTCTGGGAGGTTGCTGGGAATAGAGGTGATTTCAGAAATGGATGCATTAGCGTGTTTCGGTCAAAATTTTCTTTTTCTTGGTCAGTTTGAAAATTTATCGGACCGAAATTATGTGTAAAGTTACAAGTGCCATCAGCATATCGTCATCACATTCATTCTCGCCATATCAAGCCGTATCTTTATTGTAGCACTTAATGATGGCTTATTCCCTCTTCCTCGTCATTTAAATCGCCAATTCAAACTAGAGTTTCTTCAACTCTCGATTCATTTCATTTTCACCTAACCACGTCGTTTTTAGATAGTTAAATTAAATTCCCACTTTCACTAATACCTTTATGTCTTCCATCCTTGTTCTTCATGTGTAATACTACCCATTCGTTGCTCCTACTATTGTAGCTCCTACCGAGAGTAGTGGAGGCTTTGCTATGGTGCTTACAGTTTCCCTATTCCTAAATTTGGACTCATGAGGAAAAGGGAAGAGAATAGAATAGAGCTCTTTGAAGTGGCGACTTTGAGAAGAATGGAGGAAGTAGGATGAGCATATAAAACGCTGTGCTGATCATGCTGCGAGTAAAAGTGTTTAAAGGAGGATGCTGAAGTTCAAAGAGGCCGGGTAGAGGATGGGTTGAGAGGCAGTGGGCCGTAGCAGGCCGCTATACTTAGAGAATGGGAGATAAACTGGGAAGAGGGAGGAAAAGGAAGGGCATTTAAAATCGAATAGAGGTAATTAGGAAGTTTGCCGAGAGGAAGAGTTGGCTTATGTTTGGGTGAAAAAAAATGTTTACTTGTGAAACCCAGCGTTACTAAGTTGTCAATTTTTTTAGGTCATCCAGGTGTACTATCTGATCGGTTGAATGACCATGGTAATAAGTCGTACCCCGATTAGAGGTTCGTTTTGAGTGGAATTAAAAAGTTGTTTTATTTTGTTTTTTGGAACAGAAAAAAAAAGCTTTTAGCTTGGAGCTTCGTGGCCTCCTGGAGAACTGACCGCACCTAAATGACCGCGCTACGTAAATGCATTTTCTTCAAATTGTTTTAACCGTCAATTCGACCTTCATTTTGACAATAGCATATAATTGGGATGATTTCCCGTGACCTTTCCCTGTAATGGTTTAAACGCGACCCCGCTGCTTTTAAGGGCACTCACTCCACTGTGGTCGCACGATTTTGCACCCACGTCACGGGGATATCGCGTTCTCTCCTTTTGCATGGCACCCATTTTTCGATCCGTTTGTCGTCATTGGTGACCCAGGAAGGAAAGAGGGCAGCTTCCTACACCCCCATTACTACTTTCACGTGTTTTGCTACTTTTTTTCTTTCAAATTGCTTATATATAAAACTTTTGGTGTATTACGTAGGTTCTCCATTCTCTTTTTCCCCATCGTTCAAACTACCTTCATCATTTAAAAATCGCTGATCGCTTCCTCCACTGTTTATATTAAGGATCGTAAAAGAAGTGATGCCATCAAGTAGGAAAAAAAGAAGTTATTATGAGAAAAAAATTAATAAGGTACAAGGTACAAGAGGTTGAGGAGTAACTAAAAAGGAACGGAAGCACAAATGAATTCAAGTATCAAGGTAGAACTATGGGTAATTCGGCCTGAGCAGAGCTGAGGCCGAGCAGGCACCATATCACCCACTTGCGGGTCCACATACTCCTGATATGTCAAAGATTGCCTTCTTGGTACATAGGGAACTCATCATGAGAAAGAGGTACATTTAAGGTGTCATTGAGGCAATTGAGTCCTAATACCGCTTCAAGGTTTTATTCAACTCATTGTCAGGGGATACATGTATTTTTTCCACATTAGTTGACAGTAATAGTGCCATCTTTTTTCAGGAATGGTTGATTTGATGGGTTTTCTGTCGTACATAGATAGGCTTTTACAGTTCACTTGACCTTTTACTTCTCCTGTTACTCTTTAATGTATTAATGTGTCCTTCGAGGAATCATTTCCTCCCTACACTGTTTCTCCCCCTTTGCTTGTTATTTCTCATATTACTTTCTGCCATAAATTTAATATTTAAATGAAGTGAACCTTGGATCTAGGCATATCATATCTAACGAGTAGAGACATGACCAATACATAGTCGGCCATATCAAATAGTCTGGAAATAATGCAGTATATCCACCAAACGAAGTATTTCTAAATTATTGGAGCGTTACCTGGAGGTTTCAGAGTTGTGAATAGTCGAACATCGAAGCGCTTAACCTTTCGGTTTCCCTGACTTTCCATCCCGAGTATCCGTGTTCTAATACAGGGTTTGGCGGATACTTCTCCGTTCTTACGGTTCTTACTTTCTGCAGTTCATAGGAGCACGTCAAGTGCATTATGTTTTCCGTCGAATTGGACGTCAAACTATGGACACCTCGGCGCCTTTTGTTAAGATTAAACTATTGCCGACGTCCGGTCTATCTTCGGCCTTCCTCCATTAACTTACCAAAGGACGTTGTTCGAGGAATCGAGCCTAACGCCTACAAAATAAAACGAGAAAATTGGCGACGCATTTCCCCGGCGTCTGTATCTTGATCTTTTAGACGTTATTTAGGGCGCATGTCCGCTCTTTAGATTTAGTGTTCATCATTCTTAGGTTTAGAACTTTTAGGCTTTGAGGACGTAATCAGACGTCAACATGGCTTGTATGTTTAGTAACTTATGTTAAGGTGGATTTTCACTGGCAAGTTTGTTTTCAGTCAGCGACTTTCAAGGTAACTTGCAGTTATAAACGGCTGAATGTCCGCTTGCTGAACTTTTAAAAGTTTCGGTAATTTTCTTGAAGGAGCGATATGTGTGCCTGTGTAAACTTGCTGTGCACTAACTTGTGAAAAAAGTTTTCATCAGAGTAAAATCCCCCGCAAGCTCTTGCTGGAGAAACTTGCGGGAGTAACTTGCCTGTGTAAACCCCCGTTTAGTGAGTTCTGTATAACATGCCTTATACAGAACCAGTATCCTGTCTGCCTTTCGACTTCTTAAAAAAAAGGCAGTTATGATCATTGCACATTCTGCCTAGATCATTGCCGCCCACTCTTCATTTTGTTACAATTTACGACTGTGTTTAGTTTGTGCAACTTACACTAACGTTTAACTTATGTCCAAGATAATCAAACGAAATGTAAAATGTCAATTGATGTGCATAACTAGTACCAGATCCAAAATGGACATTAGTCGAACGGACAAAATGGACATGGACATTAGTCGATTCAGACTGTCTAAAACTTTCAATCGCTCAGATAACCTTGCTCTAAAATTTCATAATAAACTACCTCACACAGCAGGACAGATTAGCCGTAAAAAGTTTGAAAATTTATTTGGAGACTGGCTTATGTCAAAGCCCTCGTATTCCATTTACAATTATTTTCCTTATATTCCATTTACGGTTATTTTGAACTCGAATTTTCTATTTTAGATTCTAATACATCATGTGTTTTGTTCTGTTTGTTTTGATATATTGGTGTTCCGTGTTGCTTAAGCTTTTTTTCTTTTTGATATATGCAGTGGCATGTGCTGCTTTTAGATGTATTAAGAGTATTATTATTATTCAACTCCTTCACTACCATTACAAAGGATACACGAGTCTCTTGCCTTCCTTTTGCCGTGTATGCGATTGCACTGTCATTAACGCTGAAAAGGTGAACTCCAGTCGCACTGTAGCAGTTACATTGTTTTCTGTGCCGTAAGACCAATAGAAGGATGGACTCGTTGAGTAATCCTACAATCGTATCCTCAACTGCCTCTCCTAATAGCGACTTTCCTAGCACTTCTTCGTTTTACTTCCTCTCAATGTGAGTAGGATTCAATGGCAGGGTGGGGGCAAGGAGAAAAGAGGCAGCAGGCCTCCGATGGACCGTGGCGGACGCCGCCTTCGGCGAAACCACCGCCGCTGATGTCTTCTGGTTGGCCCTGCGGACAGAAAGTCGATTCAGAAAGTGATTAACAGAGCGAGAGGGGCGAGTCATTTTTTGGGCTCGCGGGAGTCTAAGGCGGAGGAATGGGCGCCCGATACCATCCGCCCCTTCCCGGCATTCCCTTCGCAGATGGCACGATATGTCTCGGCGGAGGAAAAACTTGCATTTGCGATTCATGGTGAGCAATGACAGCAAGGGGAGACTTAAATATGAAGAGTATCGTTACGTGGTTGGAAGGTTTGGTGTTTGCGGAAAGAGTATGATGGCAGGGTGGATGATTTCTAGATGTGGGTGTGGAGAAGATTAATGAGGGCGAGGTAATTGGGGAGTAAGACGAACGAGGAAGTGGTGGATACGGTGGGAGCATTATTATTAGGGTAATCTACCAGTTAAAGTAGGTTTAAATTGAGGAGAGTAAAAATCCTTCACATTTTTCCACTCGCAGTCCTCTATCTACCTACACAACTTCTTTCTTCATCTCAGCATACGTTCTACCTCTTTCCATCCCGTCCGTGAAACCTATTTTCCTTCCCCGCTTACCCAACATCCGCCCCTCTATCACGACCTTCAGCATCCATTTGCCCCTCATTACCTGCTTCCAACCTACTCTGCCTCCTCCTGATCTCCAACAGTTTCCTCTCCTTGCCCTCCATATCAAGCGCTTCCTCGTTTGTCTTCTTTTTCGTGCACCACACTTTCTCCACCCTCCTCTGCAACCACATCTCAAATCCCAGCAGCCTATTTTTGTCTTCCTTTCTCAGAGTCCCACGGCTCTGCACCATAAAACGCTACGCTCTATATTAAACTCTTCGCCAGACTCTTGATATCCCTACCTTGTGGTGAGAGAGGGAGAGAAATTAAATTCAAAATGTTCAGGCGATAATGCATGTAATTTAAACATTTTGCATGGATAAAAGTCTATTTAACCTTCGTATAGCAAAAATTTATTTTTTGGCTATACAAAGGGGAACAGAAAATTCTACAAACAAGTCATTTTTGTTTAATCAAACCTTTTTGGGGAAAATTGTGCATCTTTTTATCCTCCCTAGAGGAAATTAGTTGGAAAACTTCGGGGAAGGCAACCAAAGTGGGTAGAGGATATGTCGATGTCATGATAGATGTCGGGCAAGTACAGTTATGTGAAGAATAGTAAGAAGATGACCTCTAAAGTGGGAAGTTAAGGCATGTACTCTGCAATACCCTTCCTATTAAGTGGTAGTATAGGAATTTTGAATATAATTAGTGGTTGCGAAAGATAAGAAGAGTTAACTTGATACTCAATGGCGAATAAATGAATAATAATGTTTACACAAGCCTTAATATCTCGGAATTGGGAAGTGTAGGCATGGCTGTCAAAAAACCTACCAATCAATTGATAGAATACCAAACAACTGTTGTGATTCCCCTAAGGCCCACGAAAGACGCTATCCCCAGCGATCGAATTGAAAATGCTGATATTCCTCCTACCTATTCTTTCCGTGCGAGGCTTTTGGATTACAGGAGGTCGGTGGCGAGGTGCTCCAGATCGAGTGACGAATGTTTACACGGTTAAATCCATGAATATTCCACGCGGGAAATTTTTTTCCTGTCCGGTTATGATTGATGATACGCGCTGCCAAATCGAGGCTCCATCAGTTCCTGGTAGACCTAAGATTGCGCATTGCTTCGAGGGTTCTTGGAAATATAAGAAATCATAAAATTGTTGTTAGCTGCGTTGTGAAAGTTCGTCCTCAGAATGAAAGGTAAATACTGCCCGAGCGTTCAGTAATGCAGTGACAAATATTTAATGTGATAAAAACTAACAGTAACGTGCTTAAATTTTGTGCAAATTCTTCTTTATTTTCAAATTTCGTGTCTAGAAAATATTTTGCTTAGCTTTAATAATTTGTCCATAATAGTATCCATTTCACACTCTTTACTTTGTCCGCACCTTGAGAGGAGTCACAAAGCTACTTTTTTTTAAATCTTAGCTGAGAATTAATAATGTTCTGTGGTCGCGAAAAGTGATTAGTCAATATAGTTTATTATTTACTATTCATCCTCCTAGCTTCTTCAGTGTCACAAGAAACTTGAATGCGTTTGGAGGTTAAATCAGTGAAAGATATCGACCTCATATATTCTTGCATTAGAATTACTACCAAATGAAATCGTCTATTTCTTGCACTGGAAAACCGGGTCACTTGCTTACCTGGATGTGAAGTAGAGAATTGAAATTTCTGTTTGCAAGGCCGTTTGTTATATACGACGGGTTTATTTTTTGTACACTTCCTGATCCCATTGAAACCCCAGTTCCATTCGTAGTAACTATTTTTTTAGGTTGGTAGTGATGTTTTAAGCTGACGTTTAAATGTCATAAACATTAAATAGTTTTTCTCTAATAAATGGGCTTAACCCCTTATCTTACTAGGTGTGATAAATTGAATAAGGTTAGGTCGCTGACTAGTACCGGTTTCTCGTGAAATCTAATAGTGAAAGTAAGTACCTCAGGATTAAAAATATTGGCGATTGGGGTTTCAGGCTTGTTTTTTGCCTCATGCAAGGTAATTTAATAGTTAGAAATCTTATAAAAGCTATGCTGAAGTGAGGCAACGTTCGTTGGAACCCATTCTTTTATACAATTCATGTATTCGTTTGTCTTGATAAAATTCTTACTCTCCACCTCATTGGTCCCGAGAAAGTTGCGCCTAGTATCTGGGTTTACTTACTTAGTCCTTAACCGTTGGCTTCTGCCTTCGTCTTTAACCTAAATCCACTGTCCCCCAAGTAATGGAAAGTTTCTCGGAGAACTCTGCGTTACGTTTGACTGTAAACCAAACGTGCTATGATTTTGATTCGCGTGTGGTGTGGTTTTTAACTTCAGTTATTCTATCGTTCGGAGCTCTTACATGATTTATTTTCTCATGCAAAAAGTAAGATTTTATATCCATACAGTTAAGCTGCGGCAGAGAGGCATGGAACATTCGGAAGGAACACACGCACGTTAGGGGATGCCTTACCCCATGTTGGAAAGCGGCTGCCGCAATAAGTAAACTCAATATTTAGGAAAAGGATTAGATACGAGACCCAAGGGATTTTTTTTTCTCACTGTGGGTAATGCATTTAATTTTGAAAACTGTTATTAATCCTTTCAATGGACTGATAGTATTGTATAGTGCAAGGTACAGATTTTTTCGATTATGGTATTCATCTCGTCCAACGTTACTTTCTATCCCTTCTTATGAAGCCATTGAATTTATCTCAACTAATGGGGCAATTAACGGGTTTACCTCCCTCGCATTCCGTAATATTCGTCTGCCTTCATGGAGTTCTTAATATCTGGGTTGCTGCAAAAGTATGAAATATGAAATATTGGGAAATCATGATATTTAATAGGAAAAAAGCCTTAAAATTGGTTAGAAATTTCAAACATATTTAACATTAGAAAGAGGACATAGTAGCAAATACATTAGGAGGAGAATAGCGCTAGCGAAGGAAGCGTTCAATAATAGAAGGAAGCTGATGACGGGGACCTTAAGTAAGGATGTAAAAAAGAGGCTAGTGAAGAGCTTGATATGGAGTGTGGCGTTGTATAGGGCAGAAACGTGGACCTTGAGAAAGGAAGACGAAAATAGGCTGAAGGCTTTTGAGATGTGGGTGTGGAGGAGGATGGAGAAGGTGCGTTGGACGGAAAGGAAGACAAATGAGGAAGTGCTTGACATGGTGGGCGAGGAGAGGAAACTTATAGATAAGATTAGGGAAAGACAGGGTAGGTGGCTGGAAGGGGTAATGAGGGACGATGGTTTGCTGAAGGCCGTGATAGAGGGAAGGATGTTGGGTAAGCGGGGAAGGGGAAGGAAGAGAATCGGTTTTATGGACGGGATGAAGAAAGGTAGGACTTATGCTGAGATGAAGAAAGAAATATAAGAGGTAGAAAGGGCACAGCACGTGTAAGAGTTCGTTGGATATTCTCTGACTTTCATCACAACCTACCTCTAACCGGTAGATTACTGTAATGAATGAATTTAACATTAGAGATTTTATGGCCCCAAAATGTTGACATGGTTGATTTTTTTAAATCTGTGAGCGTAAGTGGTGCTAATGCTCATAAATGGCTCCAGTTTATTAATTTAGTAAATATAAGTGTTAGAGTCCCGCTTTTGCAATTAAATAACTAAATCGCTGATACCTTCTCCTGGGAAAATGAAAATTTTAATATTTATGATCGTATTGTAAATATTGTCTTGGAAAAAGTTAATAAGTAATATTTTATCTCCGGATTTTTGTCAGGCATATATTTTAATTCGAACGATGCAATTTTATCTCGCATCTTATTCTTCTTCTTCTGTTAAAAAAAATTCCTGGATTGATCCGCAGTCGTAGCTTTGTATCTTTCTCAGTATTCCTGAGAAAACAACAGCCCAGTTATCTGTGAAGCCCCTAATTCTTCTCTTTCACGCGTTTGGTGAAAATTGCGAAGTAATAATTATTTGCTTTTCAAATGCGGCATCATTTCTTGAAACAGTTTTTACATTGCAACATGAAAAGTAACATTTTTTACAATAATTATTATTTTGCTTTTTCTTATTAACCATTACTTGGCGAGCGGTATTACGTCCTGTTACTGTTGTACCATTCTAAATGGAGTTCAAATTTGACCAAAGAAGCAGCGATATCGGATTTTGAGAATTTATGACGGACATAGAGAATCAATAGCGATCATGCTTCTAGAAGAAGGCCCCGCCCATCTTAGGCTATTGTCGCCAAATTTATCAAGAGTCATTCGTTTTGGGATCTTACTTGGCAAACTTGCCTGGATAAAATTCCGCTTGTGTTCGCATGGAGTTCTGATTTCGCATATGGAGTGGTTGGCGGATAGATTAACTCTCCTTGTCACCCGTAAAACAATTTCGGCTGATTCCTGGAATGGTGTTAATGAGTTCTGACATTATATTTATGAATTGAATAATAAATCATCTCGACGTGGGATGAAATTCTTCCTCTGTCATGCGTGCGTAACTGTTTTTGCCGCCTCCTTTGATTAAATCCGTCGGCTGTCACACGGTGTTCAATTCAACGTCCCATAAATTACGGGGATATCGCTCCGTCACCTCCCTCCCTCCCCTCATTCTTTGATTGCGACAAGCATAGCTTTTTTACTCGCGCTTAATTGTTACAATTTAGCGGTCGATGAAATTCTTTGTTGCGATTCGGGTTCCGGAAAGCGCACCGTATGTTTAAGAATTGACTTCTTGGAATACGGTGTCGAAAGAGCATGCGAATTTCTGGTTCCCAGGGCCAAAACCCGTGTATGTTCTTCTGGGATTATGTGATTTTTCTCTCTCTGGTCCTCACTTTCCCTTGACGCACTCCTGCCCCACCATTTCGCATTCATGGTCGTCCGAGCCCGAACTCATGAATTTTATGTAGCGGTAACAAGAGTTTTCAATGCATTTATTCGCTCGCCACCTTTTTTCCTTTGCTCTTTCGTGTAGCCAGCTCCTGATTTCCTTTGCGGTGCTTACATATTCTATACAGGCAACACGAATTATCCATGCCGTGATACAAATATCTCATTTAATTAACGGCTTCATTTGACTGCAGCGTTGGATGAGAGTTGACTATTACTTGCGTTTTATATAAATAAATAATGCCCTGGGAAAATGAATTATTATAATGAAAAATCTCTCAATCTGGTACCTAAGCACAAGCCAAGAGAGGATTTGAGGGGGCAAAACATACATGCCTGAAAAGTAAACTAGTCATGTGTAGCTGAATTGTTATGACGTTAATCCGAAAGGCAAGGGTGATAAATTCCACACTATTATGAAAATTGTGAGTTATGGTTTTCGTAATTACCGTGGATTGTCTGACCATTTCAGAATCATATTCAAGGTTAACTGAATTCCCGTGGCGTAAAACGCTAATAGAGATTAGTGATAAACTCTGTACTATTTTAAAAGCAATTTCAAAGCAAAGTTATCTTTTCTCTGAAGTAGCAAGTTTACTGTATTTAAAAGACTATGAAAGGTCTGGATAGTTTAATATGACGCTTCTTATTATTGCTTGTAAATCTGATAGTAAATTGTCGATAAATATTTGTAATTTTCATATGATTTACATAAAAAAAGAGTTTTCAGCAGGTTCTCATCTCGCATCATCTGCTGAGTTTCTTTAACAATTTTTTGCAAAAATGTACGTTATTCAGGCAGAATTTTTTACTCCCTACCATTAAATAATGGACGTTATAGGAACTACATGAAAACTGTTTTTTAAAGTATTTTTTTTACATTTGTCTATAATTTTACTGGACCGAATTCGGCACGTTTGACATTGGTAAATGAGTTGACTCTAGAAGTATCAGCCGTATTCGCCACACCTGAAATGAAAGGGTTAACCCGGAAGCAGATCTTCACCCATATAACTTAAGTCAGTTATGAGGAGAGAGGGCTGAGGGTTTGTTTCCGAACTATATCCGTAATATTTCTCGTTTGAGAGTTTCTTGCTTTTCACTCCCTCCCACTTGTCATCTTGTTTTCACCGTCACCTTTGTTTTATTCCCCGCCCGGTAATACTATTCGTTACATAGAACTTTAAGACAGATTTACAGAATACACTGGCTCCAAATTAACGTTAGCGTAGACTTAAGATAGTGCTTTCTTGCCGACTGCGGTTGGGTTCGTAGAACTACTTGGCGTGAAGTATTGAGTCATCATCATCGGGTTGTCTACCAAAAAATGGTGGGCCCATGGACAGTCGAGTTAACTTTCGGAAAAAAGTTAGCGCATGCCTTGGCTGAATTTTAATCAGTGCGAAATTAACTTAATGGCACAGTGGCGTGCTAATTTTATTCCTGCGTCTCTTGTCAGTCACTCATTGGACACTCGTGTGGGAAGTAAAAATAAAAGAGGAAGGCCAAGTACTGCAAGCGTAACGATTTTCACAACGAAATTAACGAAATACACCAACATTTTTGTCCTGCATTTCAAAACACAGGGTTTCCAGTCAGCGTTATTTTTTTCACGGCCACTCTTTAAGTGACCACGTTAATTTCAATTCAAGATCTTAAGTTAATTTACCGTTAAATCTTTCTATAAACTGGCCCTTAGGCTTTTGAGGGCATAAATTATGCTTCCAAAAACTCGAGTGGGAGAGATAACTGGATAGGCGATTCCTCGCTCGCGGGTGTATTGGGTAGACGATAGGCAGGCTTGGACGAATGGTATTTCTCTTCCCTCAAACTCTGAACCACCCATTCCCCATCTTTCTTTCACTCTGAAAAGGATTCCATATCTCATTAATTCGGAATGTCGGCCGCCTTTGACATACTCGGCAGCGCGGTTCTAATGAGGCGTAATTCGTGATAAAAATGGGGATATCGTTTCGGGTTTTGCGGTTGGCATGTGAGTCGTTCGATCAGCTTTGGGAGAACGTTTTTCTTCTATCTTCTTTTTTTCCGCAGTTATTAATGACCCTTTTATCTCTTTCTCCTCTCAAAAGGCTTTCTCCTCCTGCATTCGATCCTCGTTTTTACTCCGCGATCTGATTTTGTAGCGGTTGCGTTATGCCATGAGGAATCGGTTTCGAGAATAATCTTCCTGCTCCTTTATTTTCCATTAAAATTGACCCGTATGAAATCTTCCTTCGGTTAATGTTCCCTCTATGCTCCGAGCTCTTTTTGAATGAATGTACTTCTGATGCTGCTTCACCTGAGGCGGTGTTGAGGTAAAATTTAATTCATTCTCGCATTCCAACGGCAAGAGGCGGGTATAAATTTTTGCTCGCTTGTGGGGTGGTGGAATAATTTACTGCTAACGTTGCTCCAGAGTTCAAGCTGAAATAGAATTCTAGATTTAATTACCCAGTACGTGGTATCAGGTATCGTTTGTTGATGGGATTTGATCATTATCAAAGTTGAAGTAATTAAATCTAGCATTATTTAAATTTCTCCACGATATAGGGTATTTTGTATTCTTGATGGAAAGTCCAACTCAACGTTTCTTCGGATATAATTGCTTCTAAATAAGCTAAATACGTTTATCGGCCCTCAGATTTTCCCGATAAATAATGTTTGTGTATACATCGATAGTATTTTGGACATCGTTTTTTCTCTGAACAAAAACGCAAAACCCAATTTGAGTCCATTATGTTATGACCATTGTTTATTATAAGAATTTGTGGACCTGATTTAAAGTGGCACAATCAATGAGTTGCATGTGACATGGTACTAGGGGAATTGGGCTAGTCTTGTCAAAAATAAAAGTTCTCTTTTTATTAATTGTTGATGAAATACCTTGATTAATTTCTTCTGGCTATCTGGAATCTCTTTTCTCCTTGAGTGATATTTTGGGATAGCGGTTTTTTAGAGAGTGATATACGCAGTGAATTCGGAATAAGTTTTCGCAAAACCTGTTATTCCAGCAATTTTGAAAACTATTCGCAACCCAATTAAAAATAGACCAGTGATTCTTAATGGAAGTGATCATTGGAGCAGCATTTGTCGGAAACTGGCTGGTCGAGGATTTTCTCTAAGTTTTATAGCAACAATTTAATATATTTTCTATAAATTCAAATTTATTACATTATTTAACGGAGAAAATTATAAATTATTCATGGAATTTCTCCTTCGGGTGTGATGGAAGACGTTTTATCGTCACTTCGCTTCATAATAATTGCTTATATATTTTACATAGATTTTGGTGTGTACTATACTGCAATATGATCTCTATGGTTTGGATCTCTGGATTGAAAAATTATTATTATTTGAGAAAATGCAAGCACGGATGTTGCTTGATTTATCCTCGCATATTGAATGGAGAAAAGTAACTGGAAGGCAGGTGCTAGGCCGCCGGAACACGGCCAGATTAGGTTCTTTAAAAATAAATGTGCCATTGATGCTAATGGCTGAGCATTAAAGCTCAGAATTAGTTAATCCGTACCCATTGCTCTAGTAAGTTAAATGTAGTAAGCTTGCGTGGGACTAGGATTTGATCAGTGGTTTACTATCGTAAAAAGGGGTGGTAAATGCTAGTTTATGAAATAAGGAGTGTCTTCAGTTAGAGGAAGCAGGGTTTTTAGGTGGCGAGTGGTAGCATGAATCGTGTCGGTTAGTTGGTAATGGGAAATTGGTCGTATTTGTTGGTAATTAGAGAGTTTAGGAACGAATAGATGCTCAGATCCATTGGTCAGAAGGTTGGAGTTCGGCATCTGTATTGGCACACAAGTGAGGATAGTAACTTAGGTACGAGGTTCAGGCGTAACTTGGTGGAAAATCTTTATTTCATTAATTGTTTGGGGAAACACTGCAGTACCTTTTCATGGTTGGTGTTTAATAAAATGGTTTGGAAATTTTCTGATATGTTTTCGTTATCAGCTGCTGAACGTAGTTTTTCGCAGCGAGGATCATTTCCTGTTGGCAATTTCGGAAGCCACTTCGTGTGAATCTTTGTCTTCCAAGCGTTAGCGCCCACCATCAGGGAGAAAAAGAGTTATTTTTTCATTCTATCCCTGATGCTGCGGCCTCCAATGAAAGGTTGGAAAACAAAGATTCACATGCAGTGGCTCCCGAAATTGACAACAGGAAATTCTTTAGCCATTATGTTAAGGATAAGAATACCATATTATTCCACCTCGGCTTGGATTCGATCTCAAGAAATGAATTCGGCAATCCGATTCCAGAGTCAAATTTACATTATCCATAATCCTTCAAAAATGATATTTTCTAAAATAATAAGTAGTTGTCATGCGAGAAAGAATGCATTGAATTGACTCACTCAGTCAAATGTTCTTCTTTACCAGCCAGTTTTTCGTTCACTTTGATACTCGAGGATGATTATGATACAACTAGATGAAAACTAACCGCCTTTAATGAGAGTACATTTACCAGCGTTTAACATTTAAATTACATTTAAACTCAATTCCCATCATGTACATTTTTCATCATCAGCAGTATATTTTATCCTGGGCTGAGTTTTCTATGTAGGCTGCGTGTGACATCCTGAGCAGTTAAGAAATGGAACATGATGAATGGTTTCGTTTTAGCGCCCGCAATAATTCAGGCGTATTGACATAATTGGATCAGTTTTCCTCCCGTGATTTATTAAAAAGTTATGTATATGAGATAGTGGAAGATAAGCTAAGATGGATTGCCATATTTAGGTAAAGCGATTGAATATTTCCACTGAGCATAGTGGAACGATTAATCATTGAGATAAAACCGTTTTTCTTCTTTTGTAGGCGTTGCATTTTTTGTTTTTCTCCATTTGTTTTATCCCCCTTACAAAATATAGTTGTTGGTATTAGTCTAGACACGTTGGTTGGTTTGTTCTTTGCTCAGGAAGTTGACCGACAAATCAAGTCTTTGCGCCAGTTATGTGGGTAGGTTCGCCTGAAAAGGAATGCTTGAGCAATTGAGGGAATCTGGTGTGAAACCTGGCGTTAGCATCGGCCTACTCTACACAAATGGCACAAAAGGGTCCACATTTGACGTCCAATCTGACGGTCGGAGTTCTACCCTTGAAGACTCTTCATATAGCACCCAAGCGCCCAAGATTTAGTTCCCGAAGCAAATAAAATTCGGAGGAAAGCGACGCGCTTCGTTAAAAACTGCCACGAGCGACAGAAGGTGTCATACAGCTGATAGAAGTACTAAATTGGGAGCCTTTTGAGGCTCGGAGACTACTGGTTAGGCTTAGATTACTTGAAAATTTCAGATCAGCGGAGCTCCAGTTCAACACGGAGGATATTATAGTGACACCGCGTGGTTTGTCTTGAGCTGATAGAAGCGAAAAATAAGAGAGATACACTGTTGAACTGATAGGTACAAAAATTCCTACTTTTCACGCACCACTAGTGATTGTGACAAAAACAGCGTGGCACTAGCATAAAGCCACATCATAATCATGCAATACACCTCTCTCCTATCTCCCCACCTTTTCCCTATTCCCTTCCCTCTCATGGTCTAACGCCTCCTGCCACACACCTCAGGGGCGGCTCCCTGGGTGGTATGTAAATTTAGAAATAGGGATCGGAATTCCGCTCATAAAAATCTCCTCATCTGCCGGGAACCGAACTCTGACCGTCGGGACAAGAAATCAGCACTCTTATCAACATACCAACCAGCCTAGACACGTGCGTTGAAATTTAGGCTCGAGAGATTTGCTTTGTGTCTCAAATTTTGTGTTAAGTAAATATATTCGCACACTAATGAATAAAAGGTGCCACGATATGTCTTTCTTCGCCTCTATGACACCTTTACGTTGTATTGTTTGTTTTGTTGCTCTTTTCACCAATCCTGTCCTGCTATTTTAGCAATTAGCATCTAAGAAATTAATGAAAACAGCCTGTGTTATTTCTCCGGGCATTTTAAGGCATGTACATTATATTTATAAGAATTAATTTGTTCCTTTTTACGAGAGGGACGCATCTCTTTACAACTCTACCAGTAATTATCAAGAAGTGTAGCTGCCAAAAGACAACTCTCCACAGGATATATTCATTTCGTGTATAGGTTTTTATAATTCATGTACTTCGTGAAAGATGGGGGAAGAAAATTCAAGTAATAGTGGTCGTAATTGAGGTACGAGTGAGAAATGATCTCTCTTCTCTTCAAGATTTTCATGCTGATGAGAAAATCATCCGCAAACATCAATTAGAAGATTTGCTTGCTGTATTTTCCACTCGTTTGTCTCTTTGCAATGGGAATTCCTCTTTTCATGTACATGATTTATGATTGCGATTTAAGTAATGGGATATTAGAAATCATGCTGAAAGTATTGAATTGAAATTTGTCATTACTACAGGAAATCAATAAATATATTCCTGTGCCAAGTTTATAAATTTTTCCTTAGTAAATTGTTGTATATATAATTGTACTTATTGTCGTGTTAGCGATGATCTATTTAAAGCCTAAACTATCCGGTTTATAAATAATATTTACATGCATCGTAGGCTTAAGAGGAAGGAAATTCAGGCCGGGGGAGATTGGTGGTAGTTGAATTAGAAATGAGGAATGTCGAAGATTCTTATTGATTGCGGTAACTAAGTTGGGAAAACGGGATATAGAGATGAAAAGGATTGGAAAAACAATATTAGTCAATAATATTTATCCACACTTTTTAAATAAACAACAAATTAACAAATTTTATTCACCCACCGTGGTTTCAACGGATAGTTGCCTCAGTAGTGGAGGGGTAATGTCCTCGTCCCCCAACCCGAAGGTCGCTGGTTCGCATTATTCCTCGGTGTTTTTTCACCATTCAGAGCATGGTCGTATGTGTTCGCCCAAATTCAAAATAATCAGGCGTTACTTGGCAAAAGCTGTTGCCTATAGAGAAATTATTATTATACAAGGCATCAAAAGTATTGGCTTGTTAGGGGGAATGAAGGGAACCATAATTTATGCGGAGTTGAAAAGAGATATATTGAGAGGATGGAAACGTTTTAAGATGAATAAGATGATTTGCAGCGAACCATTAAGACGACCAAGTGGCTAGTTGATATTTTATTATAATTTTTATTTATTTAGTTTATCACTCTATTTGGTGATAATTCTCAAATTTTCATCTTTATACTAGTTTTGCTCTTTTAAATGCATTGAACTTATTAAGTGACATTATAGCAATATTTTAGTGGAATGGAGGGCCATGTGATCTCTCTTTCCTCCGATTAAGGTGGCGATTTATTTACCTATGCATATGGAGTTTGGTTTTCTTCTCATCTATCGTTTACACTCTCGCGTATCTTCTTTTCTCCTTCGCCTGGTATCTCACTTTCTTCGTGGTCACGCTATGGGAAATTTGGAAGCCAAATTCGCTCCATAGACCAAATTGAAATTCGGTGGTTGTTTATTCCTTTTGATGATATACTAGTTTTACCTTAAGGTTATTTTTTGCCGTTGGTGTCGGCAGAAGGCCGTAACGCGGGTAACCATTGGTAATTTGGTGGACGAGTAGAGCAGAACTGGGCCAACAGAGGCGTGAGGCCAGCTCCTCAGTTCTTTATCCAGCGATATGTTGTCTGTGTCCGTCTCTCTTTCATGTGTAAATGATTGATTAACGTCACCTGCTTCCTCGAGAAGGGAGCAATGTCTCATGGACTCCAATTCTCTCTCTTAGTTCTCTTAACGATAAGCCGTGGTGAAGTTAATAGTGAACGACTATTTTGCTGAAAAATGCAGTTATAATTAAACATAAATATTCAGCTATTGCTATGATTTGGTTCGTAGGCTTCGGTAGAGATTTAAACCTTTGTAAATAGTTTTTAGGTTCTGCGTCGTCTATGCGTGTTGATATGAATAAATTACTCCCTAAAGATATTGCCTGCAACGGTAGCGCATGAATTATTCCTGAAAATTGTGCCTGCAGCGGAAGCGAAAGCTCGAGATCAACATACAAAGACGCAGCAGAACCCCAAAGCTATTTCAGAAGATCGCTATGAATGCGGATTTGCTTAGGAGCTACAGTTTTCATATCTATAGTAGAGGGGAGGAGTATTATGATACCGATGAAGGGATTACAAGGACCCAGATTGGAGGGGAATTTTTTATTTTAGGGAAGAGGTATTGGATTGGTGTTTAAGGTGTGGTCTGAAGCTAATTGATTAGAAGAATAAACCGTCTTTATTTTTTTGGAGGTGACCAGATTTTTCAATGTATCATTGCCCATTCAAAATTCATCTTTATAGCAGTGGACTTATTATTATTGGACTAGTTATTGTATTCATGTCGTTACCTAATTGTTTTATAAAATGTTCATTACTCTCCATGTCCATTGTGTGTTGTCCATTAGGGATTGCAATGGAGAATGACAAATGTGAAATGTGAAATAATTTGTGATTGTTGATGCCATATGATGTCTTGTTGGAAATAAGTCGTGTGTTGCTAGTTTTTCCTTGGTAGCCTTCATGAAAACGCCCATAGCTCTGGTGCAGTGAAAATAACTAGATGGGTATAGACGAAAGTTTTCATCTGTTGAATACTTCTGGCCGTAAGCGTTTTCTTGGAAGCAAGCTCACTGAAGTCAATGACACAGTCAATTACATTTATGCCACTCAGTATAATTACTCGGGTAACCTGCGAGCATATTTCTGTACATGGTAGAAAATCACCCGTACGATTACGGAAACAAGTGCCGCTGCTATGTGATATCGTTGCTAGTCACCATATCCACTTACTGAATCCGTTAAAATTCCTTTTCTGTCTCTCTCCAGATAAAGTCTGGGAAGTCAGAGCCAAGTTCTTTCCGACCAACCAAGCGGCTCCGTGGCAACTCCTCGCTCCGGTCAGACGTTTCCGCGTTTGCCTTGAACAGCACAGCGGGCATCTTGATTGACGGATTCAAATGTTCCTCTCCTTTGAGGCAAAGAGGCATTTCCGACGGGAAGAGCGTAATATCTCCGTACAGAGAAGCTGAGCTTCAAATGTAGCGCTATATAATTTTAGGACATATGCTTCCGCATGCTTACCGCAGATGACTTTCCAATTAGAGAAGGAATATAAATGGCAGGCCGATCTTTAATCCAAAGCTGAGATTGAATTGTGTTACTAGTAATGGAAACGTTCACACATACGTAGTGAATCGTGGTAATTCGCTGTTCATGTTTAAAAGTTTTCTATGATATTAAAATATATCATTTGGATTTTCGGCCAAAAGATACGCTTATTAAGTATCATAAGATGCATTCTCTCCAAAATTTGTCTTCCGAGTGGCGATTTTCGTCAGTTTTATTAACGTAAGCGTATGCGATGTTATGTTATTAGTGTCTGATTAATGAAAAAAAATTTTTTGAAGACATCCATTATCAAATCGCACTATCCAGGGAAGAATTTTAATCAAAATTTAGAATACTTGCATTCACAATAATTTGTGGATGCAATATATGATGTTATATTTTATAAAATAATTCTTAAAAAGTAATAATGGCCCTATTATTTCTCTCTCTCTCCTTCAATATAAGTTAAAAGTGTAATTTTCGAAGTGTTTCCAAACATTAGTTTCGTTCGTCTTGAAAGTTTTTAAACGCAAGATGTGATTATAATCCATGTGCGGTGTATGTAACTCAGAGCAATCTTTTTACCTGTTGTTGTTGCTTTTGCTGTATTTTGACAATATCGTTATTCATGGAAAATGTATTGTACGTTCGTGACACATATCTATCAGTGTGGTACCTTTTAGGTGAAGGGTAGCTATAGGTTGTAGTAGAAGTTTTTAGGAGGTGTTACAGAGGAAGTAATTGATATGGTGAGTGAGGAGTGGAAACTTCTGAAATAGATTAGGAGGAGACCCAGTAGGTGGTTGGAACAGGTAATGCGAGGGGCAGGGATGCTAAAGGCCATTATAGAGGGAAGGATGCTGTGTAATTTGTGAGGGGAATAAGCATATGTGGTTGGAATGAGTAGGAGTGTTGGAATGGTAGGATGTATGTTGAGATGAAGAAAGATATCGTTTTAGAGGATAGGGACCTGCGTCATAAACATGTAGAGGATTCTTACTCTCTTCGACTTTAATCTACCTTGACTTGTAGATCACCTTGATAAGTAAAACGAAAAACTATTTTGGAATGGGTTGCTTTCCCTGACGAGGACACTTCATATCACGATGTTCAAAGTGTTCAATTCATACTCAAACTCATATCATTCGATGCATCGCAATATGGCGCATCTTTCCGTGTAAATATGTGTGCCTCGGTAAGTTACATGAAGTTAGGTCAGTCACGCTCTGGTAATTGTCCAGGGAGTCAAGAAGTGGACTGCTTGCTTTTTGCGTACACCGTGGGTGGCCCCAAGGGAGAAAACGCGCACCCTTTGTTTGGGATCCCGTTTTGTGCCATGCCCCGCCGGCGTGTCGTTTTTATTTTCATCTGACACGAAAGAAAAGCGAGATTGGTGTGCTAGCCGGAGCGCGTCCCTCCGTCAACTTCTTGCGGTTGGTGGGACTTCTACGAAGAAATCGAATCCACGAAGAAAACGAGAGGAGTGCAAAAATCCGTGAAGCTTAATGTGATCCATGCCAAAGGAGAACAGGGTGCAAATTCTGATTCTTTCATCGGTACGAGATATCGTTCGATAACGCCGCTGCTGCTTGCTCACTGTATGCTACGTCCACATGGAATTATGGTTCATCACTCTGTATCGTTCGTAAGGGATCGGCAGTCCTCTGGAAAATATCAGCTCTTAGTGACGTCAAGCTGCAGAGAGGAGACTGGCGCTGGGTTTCTCTTCACTCTTCCTCTATTACACGTATGGGGTTCTCCATTAAAGCCTATGCTGTGGTTGCCAATTAAACTACCATTTTTATTTACTACGTAGGCTTCCGCGGTGATTATAAGATGACTCGTGGGTTTTCGGGTCCTTACTGCCAGTTTAAAGAAAAAACTGAGGAGTTACAACTAGAGGCGGTACCTAGTCAATCAGACCTTACCCGCGGAGTCTCTAGAGGTGGGAAAGGTAAAAGGGTTACGAGAATAGGGAATTAATGAAAACGACACCAAAGCCCCATAATTAGAGGAGTCAGCGTCTTAGCGAAACCTTTCACCGGGACGTCCGAAGCCCCGGCAGACGAAATTTTTCTCCCGAAGGGTTTTAGACAAACACAATAGTGTGAGTGTCCTTCTAGCCCTTCGAGCTCGAAGCCCGGTCCCCCCTTGAAGGGATACTCTGCCACTACGGGGGTGGGCGGATGGCGTGCTCTTTGTTTATTGGAATCCAACCGTGGGTTCCGCCTCCCTACGGAGTGCCGGGCCAGCAATCTTCTCCGAAAAACCAGTTTGCACTACCTTTGACAGAGTCCCCTCGCCAGTGCCCGGTATGCTACCGAATTTCGGTACCCATCTAACGCCACGAGGAGGTTCGGGTTGACTTTCCAGACATAGTGAAGGGCCGAACGTACGGCCTGGGTCCTAGCGGTCTGGACTTGTTAGATAAGGGTCCTTACTGCCATGGTTCATCCTTGTGGACGATAGTTTCGCCGGCATTCCAGTCGGCATCTTCAAGTCCGAAGTAGGTCTGCAGAGTTTTACGGCCGCTATATATGGGGGATATTGGCCGCAATCTATATGGCTTGGGGTAGTCTGGGGCGCTCTTATTGGCTTTAGGGTCAACCTGCGCTGTTATTGGTCTTATAGTTGAAAATTCGTTTAAACGGGGAGGGGATGGCCATCTTCCCTGTTAAAGTCATTGGTAGTCTTAGCGATTTCTGACGCCTCCCATATCAGCCGAGGGAAGCAGTTATTTTCCCTGGCTGTGATGTTGTATTCCTCTAAATTAATGTTGTGTCCGGGTGCTGACCAGGCGTGCTCTGCAACAGCGGAATGGCGGAACGCGATATGGCCCTTTCCAGGATCACATCGCATCGGGCGATCTTTAGGATGAGATTCCAGCTATATTCATTCTGTTGGAGCGCTGACAAGAGATGCTGTTTCTCTCCAGCGAGGGAATCTGCATCAAAGATGAACTAAAAACTTAATTCTTTCAGTCATTCGGTATTAAATCCAGAGCCTATATCATGAGTGCAAGTATTTTCAAAAATAAAAAAAGAAACCTATGTACCGAATCCAACGATTTTCTAATGGGAGTAATCTACATCCACTAGAGGTTTCACTCTAGGGGTCTAGGGGCTGTAGCTTATTAATCCCTCTGGATCCTAAGGAACACGTGAGCCAAATTTTGTTCAAATCCGTCGAGAGGTTTAAAAGTCTACAGCGTTCAAGCAAGCAGAATTCCAATTTTATAGAATCTAATTGTGATTAATTAATAAATGTAGATTACAGGTAATGGATTGCTATTAATGGTGGTAAGTTCTTAATTCAGTATTAATGCATTTCTTGATTGTTTTAGGATAACAACATAGTCTTTTTTGTCATAATTGACACACGAACAAGATTCGTCTACCAACGCAAAATGGATAATAGTTCATATTCATTTTTTTTTATTTATCATTCAGTGCTATTTTATATTCCTGTTTTGTGATCTTGACTCAGACTGCATTATCATAAAATGGATATCAACCGCCCCTGTAAATTTGAAAAGTCTCGAATTTGGGAAATGATAGCGCATTGAAAATGTATGTCTGTCTGCATATACATATATCCGTCGTATATGTCTATATTTTAAGCATATTCCCTCATGCTAAATATCTCATCCATCTTGCAGTTGAACTTATGCCAGTCTATTCATTATTCTGGCCCGTAAGAACCTGCACCTTCTGTTTTCCTAGCTTGCAACCTGGACAAGGAATTATGAAAATGTTAGATGGAATGTAGAGGGTTGCATAGAAATGAAGGATATTTATGGGAGTTATGTGGGTTGCTTGGGCTCATAGGATATTTTAAAACTTAATTTGCCAGAGAGACCCAGTTATGGTCCACATTCGCTCTACGGAAAGCGGGAAACCTGCAGAACCACCGTCAGGCCATCAAAATAGGTAAATAAGTAAATAATGATGAATAAAAACAGACTTTGAGCATCCAAACTCGAAATCATGGGACATGCTTATATGTAGTGACTTCAGTGCATGCTATACATGTACGCATGGACAGTATATCGGTGTACGAGCCCGGTCTTGGCCCGGCTACCCCGGGGGCATCTCCCTGGAGTCACATGTCGGCCTGCGGCTCCGCGGATCGCATTCTTCCCTCCAGCTTCTCTCACCTCTCTAACCTCAGCATCCGACCGGCCGCTCCCACCGAGAGCGGCCCATTCCGGCCCGCCCCCCTGCCGCTCATTATTTTCCGCTCCTCAGCGGCGGCCGGCCGAAAAACAAGGGAAGAGTGGGCGGAGCGGTGCTCGGGCCGGGGAGCAAGGGGCGGGCCCGGGCACCTCTGAACGCTTTATTTATGACCCCCCGCACGCGAAAGTCCCGCATTGTCTTTCTCTCTGCCTTTGATGGTGACCTGGTTCGGAGGCGATTCCAGACGAAAGAGAGGCCGCCGCAAAGATTTGATCGATTAGCTACAGGTATTTCTCCCCTAACTCGAGATAGTTACGATGCACTTTGTTGCAGCATGGAGGTGGGCGAGTGCGGGATTGGAAGATCTGAGACGGTAGTTGCCCTGCGGGGACTGGGTTGGTGTCGTGGGTAACTGGTACTCGTCCTGAATTTTAGTCCGCAAACACGACCCATGATCCTGTGGATTAAAGAGTCATGACAGCGATGGGTGTTGATTATCATTAATTGGCTGTAATTCTGTCCTTGATGTGGTAGTTGATGATTCTGTCGACTGTTTTAATTTATTTATTAGTAAATAATATATTCTCATTGTGCGTTGGCTCTAGCATTCCTTGGGCCGTCAATCGACGGTTTCCGAATTATGAAACTCCATTGATCAGTTGTAGTGAGCTCTACATTATCCAGATTTTTTTAAATTTTTAATTCTTGAGGCCTTGTTCATAATGTTTATGCCCGCTTCTTATAAAAAAATGTATTTCCTCGCCTTATTTCACCTAGTGAATTAATTATGGCCGATTTTCTTTTTCTGTATTTGGACATTACAACGTCGTTTAACTTTACGATAGATGATCGTGATTTGTAAATCAATTATCTCATAAAGATAGATGAAAGTCATGGAAAACATTCATATTATAGAAAATTTAATTGATGCTACGCGTCAAATGATGGTCCTTGGTAAAGGGATGAAAAACCGTATCTGAGATATTGTATGCATTAATTCCAAGACATAATTAAACGTTTTGTCCTAAAGCATTTGATCCTCGGGCTTTTTTCGATATTTCTGTTTTCTACTGCCTTCCACATCTTAGCAGTGAGCTTCCGCTTAAAATCCTACGAAGTTCTCAAGCTGTTTTTCAAGAACATTTGCTATCTGACTTGGAAATACTGAAATATAGAAAAATTTATTAACTTTGATGGCATTCGTTTTCCTTAAATTGCTGAAAAACTTTGGTTGAGATTGTTTAGGCAATTATTTTACTGTCTTGGTAGTTGTTAGCATTTATTTTCTGAAATTCCAATTTTTTGTGTATTATTCGTACCATCCAAGTCAGTTTATTGATTACGTCGGTTTTATGTGACGCGGAATGAAGATATGTATACAGCGAAAGACTACTGTTGCAAATTATCTAACAATCCTAATTCCTGACACGTATTTATCGCCGCGCCGAAGTCGCGAGTGTGGTAACCGTTCCGGAGAGCGATACTCTCCACAACCGGTGGGTGGGCAGATGCATTTAAAAAATAACGGGAGTCTATCGGCAGTGTAGTGATGGTTTGTGGGATAAAGAAAATTAATTCTAGTTTGAACGCAAGATTAGTAAAACTAAAACGTCCTTTTCTTTTTTGACAATTGAATTAAACATTATTAAATATTCAAGTTTTTGTATTTTTTGTTGCTGTAGTGGATTTATTGGATTTTATTTTTTTGTTATTTTTTATATTCTTTTTTTGTTTTTGTTTTGGATAAAAATTTTATTTTTTAACTCATCTTTTGCACGTGATTAACAGTTTGGAGTTTTATTTTTGAATAATTATTTTTTTCTCTGATTTCACGTGCACTACATTGGCAGTGAATATTTAAGAAGTCCAAATTCCTGAGGAGTTTACGATATTTTATTCTTAAACTTCCCACAAAATTCATGCATTTGTTTTAAATATATCCATTAATACATTAAGTGTATCGTTGCCTTTCGGGGATAGATTTAAACCTTAAAATTCAGTTTCATACTGTTGTTTTCTTAATGCGCAGGGATGCAGAATGAGAATAAGGCATTCAGAGAACTACGAGAAATTGGTTTTCTGAGGCTATTTCTGGTCGCTGCTCCACCTATTGGCCAAATCTATACATGTCGAAGATCTTGTAAATCAATCGAGTCTGAGAAAGTTGTCATAGTCTTTTATTTACTGGCTCCAGTCATCTGTGTAAACTCATGTTCAAGAAATGTATTGGGAAATATAAGGGAAATTGGTCAAATTTATTGACACCTTACAAATTTTCGAGGAGTTGATCTCAAGACACTGACTATTTTATTTTTCTTCCCTCCCAAATTTATTACCTCTAAACCATCCATCTGCGTGCTTAAATCATTCATGCTTCATTTTCATGGATTGGTAAGCTGTGCTTCGATCTATTTCTATAGCATAACTGTTGACTGTATTCTAAGAACGCGGAATAGATTGCATAAAATTCCCGGAAGAGTTCCGCCATTCTAACTGATGATTTATATGTTGTACCTCTTTTGAAGCAATGAACTTTAGACAGAGCGATTTTATTTCCATGCTCTACATCCCATTATTATAGGTCGGATGCGTGAATTTGGAAATATCGGCCCTTTTTTCTTTGTCTAGTTCTGTACTTCTGTAGTTATCTCATTTGAAGATATTGCTTTCGTTTGATTGCTGTGACATTTTCGCTTCGTCTTATTCTCCTTAGTCTTGATCCTCGTGTCCCAGTTGTATGGTAGATTGCACAAGTTTAGCCCCACCTTTTGTTTTAAGTTGCGTTACAAATTTTCATTGAGGGATTCCCTGTAAAATTTGAACTTTGTACATAAGTTTTAAATTATCGTTTGAATTGTTAAACTTTATCTATTATTGAATATGATATATATTGGGGTTAATTTTTTTTCAAGTCATTTATTGTCCATGTAATTATTGTTCTTGACCAAGACTTGGCAAATTTTACGTGGAATGCTTTAAAGAATTAGAGATTGTTCTATTTTTTTAATGTGTCGGAATGCATTAGGATTTTTAAAATTCATTTGGTAGCCAAATTCAAATTTTTATCGTGAATTAGTCATTTATTGAGCTTATATTTTGAAAACATTTAGGAAATCACTGATATACAAGTGGTATTAACGTACAACTTGTTGGGGATAGAATCGCAAGGGATGTGCTAATGAACGATTTAAGTGTAGACCCTATGCTTGTATGCGTATCGAGAGAGGAATATAACGTAAGAACGAGAGTAAGGTAGGGAAGAAGATTGAAAGGAAGAATTGGAAGGACTCGGCAAAATTGGCTGGAGGACTTATCGAAGGGTAGCGACAATCTGAAGAGGGTGATCGGGGGGAGAATGTGGGTTTTACTTATAAAAGCCATGTCCGGGGGAGGCAGGGGTGGATGTCAATAATGGAGAAAACAGCCGAACCGACTTACTTGGTTTTGGTGCCATTTTTTCGTATATTATCACATTTCCATGGCTTAAAAATCCGCGAATTCCATTTTCGACCCAGTTAAATTTTAAATTGAAAAAATAAACACGCCTTAACTCAAACTCAGAATCCCCGTATTAAATTTGCATAGCAACCACGTAGCTACCGTCAACATCGTTACGCTTTAGCACAGATTATATTTTGTGAACGTTAGTAACGAGATATTAGACTGTTAACAGCTTAATAATCCCCTCAAAACATGTATAAATAACATCTATTAGAGACTTAAATAACCGATGGCGATTTTGTTGTCGCTGACGTCATTTCCAAAGATGGCCGCCAGACTGATGTCTACGTCAGCCAGGCATGCGATAACGCGGCTAAGTCCAGCATCAGCGAAGGAAACTTATGCCGATTCACGCAAGTAAATTTATTCATTGAATTACCTTTAAATACTCTCATCTGTGAGGAGAACAAATTTGAATTGTTATTATGAAGTGATTGAATGCCTTAGAGAGTTCTCTGACCGACCTCAATTTGTGTGGAGAATTACATCTATTTATGGTGAGTTCGATGATTTAGCTGTTACCACGACTCTAGAAGTGTCGTGCACGGAGGGTCGTCTTCAATCCGGGCCTTGTTTTTTTATGTAGTAGGATAGAGGGCCAAGATGGAGCGATATATTTCAATGTTCTCGCATGCATAGCTGGATTTTCGGATAATTGAAAGAATATTGGAGCCGATTGGAGATGTTTATATTTTTTAAACTTTAGTGACGGCCTCCAGATATGAGACTGCTAACAGTGTAAAAAGGCTCACGGAAAACGTGGATTAATAAAATCTGTACTAATATGATTTGTATAACTGGGTATTTAGTCATATTTGAAGGATTATCAACTAGTTTTGTAATAAAATGCGGATATGGTCTCTCTTATATTTTGAGAAAAATTTCCCCCTACCGAAACTACCAAAATCACCTACCATCGCGTCTGCCCTGCCGCCCGTGGAGCCCTTCCGTGCCCGCGGTCCGTCCTTTGGTCGGCGGAGAGTGAAAGCTCCCTCTCACAGTAATCCTCGGAAGCACACCGCACCCCCCTTTGACAACTATTGGGAGTTTACTCTCTTGCCTATCCCCGCTCGCCTCATTTTTTGCCCGAACCTCTCCCGGCTCGCCATACTTGCTCCGCGGTGCGGTTGCTCTATCGCGGGCGATCGCAATTACGCCTCACTTTCCTCGACCCGGGTTTTTCCTTCCATCCCTTCTGTCTCGTTTCCGCCACGGTCTTTCAGGCGAGGGGGAAAAAGAAGTCGTAAGGCTCACCCGCCTTTTCTTTTTCTCCAACTAGAGTCTGAATCATGTTTCAGGGTGACGGCGGAGCCTGGAATTCTCGGGAATCGTTGGAATCGCGGTGAAATTTTCGTTGCTAGAAAGCTTACGGAAATTTTGAGCGTCATCATTGGATATTCTCCCAGCTGATTGATAGACTTTTGGACTTCACCTTTTCGGGAGTCTTCAGTTAGCTGTCCTACAAGGAATTCTACTTGCGGGAGTCTCATAAGTCCTCATGTGACTTTCTCATGCATTCTGCCTCTGCTGACATCGTGCAGAATTCACTCCTCCATAAATTATGATGATTTTCCTCAAAGCAGATAATTTACTTGATCGCTGCAAAAAGAGGGATGAGTTTTTATTATGTCTTTTAGTATTCTGCCGGTTAGGTTATGTTTTTCACGAATCTTTTGTACTTTTATTTTCCATCTCCAAATGACTTCTCTTCATTCTGCTCCCTATTCAGCTCAGTATATTTACCTCTCATCCAACATATATTTCCATCTCATCTCTCTTTTTTAACTTCCCAGCATTCTTCAATGACGGTCTTATAAAAGTGGTAGCGTAGTGAAATCTCTTCTTATCACAAGTTATCTCTTTTTCGAATTTTCAAGTCTTCTTTCTGTCTGCTGATATACTTATATCCCCCGCCGCTTGCCATTGTGACGGTTATTGTACACATGTAGATGAATAAATTAAGCTGATCGAGCAAGTCATCAAATTTTGTGGAAAAGCTATTATATTTGTAAGTTACTCAATTGTTTTTTTTTGAGAACTTGATGAATTGTGTATATTTGTCCAGTGTTTGAAAACCTTCAAAATATGCCGTAAGGGTTAGTTAATGTTTATTTGAATGAAAATAATAGCTGTAAATAATTCTGCTATTCTCTCAGAGGTGGATTTGACGAAAAATATTATCGCTAGAGTGAAATGCTTTCACCGAAAATATTGCGTGTGAGTCTCGCGAATCTTGCGAATGCAATATTTTTTGCGTGCCAGCGTATCTTTTTGCAGGTCGGGCTACGAATAAAGAACTTGATAAATAGATGGTCAAGGCCTGTAGAGATGGGAGAATGTGTTTTGATACTCATCGAAGTAAAAGCTTCCGTATATTTCCAACTTTATTTTCGCACCTTGCGACCGGTTCAACATCAATGAGTCCTATGCACGTATCAAATCCTATTTTAAGGGGAACCGGTCTCATCGTGGACGTGTTAATAAGAGCATGGCTAAGTGCGAAAGGTCGTTGACTGTTACTTTAGTGGAAATGCACCATATCCAAATGAATATCAACCCCGAAGCTAATGAGTGAAATATCTATGCCATTTTTTTCGAAATTTTAATGGAATACGAAGGCCATTCTTAAATAAAAGAGGAACACATTAGCTGCGGTTAACATTTACTGAGTGAAACTGAGCAATGTACTATCGGAATTGGAAAAATAACTGCTTTAGAAAAATAGGCTCTCATTCATGGAAGAACGATGCTAACAGCGACCTCTATAAAGCGACCTTGGCAAAGAAGTGGGAAAGATTTTAGACGAATTTAATATGAAGTATGGTTTTGTTTGGCTTTTAATTGTGTAGATTAAAGGGAGAGAATAAGAATTGGCTGGGAGCGTTTGAGATTAAGGTTTGGAGAGATTTTGAGGGAGTAAGATGATTGGAAATGTAAACGGGGTGATACGGGGCTGATGGGAGAATTATGGAAAGACAAAGTCGGTGGTTGGAGAAGATTGCCATAAGTAACGGGGTTTGAAGGAGTGATCGACGGCAGATGCGTTATAAACAGTTTGGAGAAAATAACAACAATTTAAGGTGGGATTAAACGAAGTCAGTGATATAAGACAGAAAGAAAAGTGGAGAGGATTGGGGTGTGTCGATGAAAAGTAGCGTTCGGGAAGGTTTTATTAACTGAAGGTCTTTGCTTCTGTCGGAAATTAAGGCTATGAATAACGTAAGTTTTTTATCTTGACAATTTCTTAAGTTCCTTTTCATTTTAATATCCATTTAAGTGGGTTCTATTCCTGGGATAAAAAAGCTCGTTTCAGATGATTTTTTATTTCCCGGTGGCGGCTTAGCCGTGATAGATGGAATATTTTTTCTTTGTGGATGAATAATCATTTTTTGCTATGACTAGAATAATTTTCTCGTAAAGTGGTTACGTTTTTATAAAAAAAACTAGACTTCCCATTTTTTGTAATATTCCGGGGGACGTTGTGAAGGCTAGAATCTGGCACGAGGATTTTCAATCCACTCAGAGATAAGGCTGAGTATTCATTTACGCAGTTTATTGTCTAGACAGTTTCGCATTGTTTTCCTATTAAGCCCAAAGCAAAAAAAACACAGTTCAAGCCTACTTTGGACTCTGTGCGTGTTATCCGAGGAAGAATGGCGAGTGAGAATGTCACTGATGTAGTCACTCCATTTTTTCACCGCATCCTTCACGGTTTACCGTGGTACTTTACCATCCCACCAAGCGACGCGACGGAAGAAGTAGTGAGCCACAAGTATGGAGCCACCTCAGAGCCTTCATAAAAGACTGTGTACTCCAAATGAACGCATGATAGCAATGAGCAAAAAATAAGAACTCACTTTTTTCACATAAATTCATTTATCCTCTCGTCATATTCCTAAGGATTATTTTTCACTCATGCACGCCTGGACGTGCGACTTGATGTGGCTTTTGGGACGTGCACGTAAGTATAAAATTTTCGTAATTGCTGGACTCACTCTCGTCGACTCGTTTTTCTCCACATCAGGCCATTCCTCAATACGCTTTCCGTTTCTCTTCGAATGCAACCCCACGAGCCGAAAAAAACGCGATCCATCGTACACTTTTTTTTTCTACTTCGAGCCCGTGTTCCTTGACGTTGCCGAGCTCTTTATAATGCTCCAGCCGCGAGTGCAGGGGACGCCCTGAATAGTATAGGCTAAGGCATCTCGCTGCAGTGCCCCATTTCCTCAGCCGCCGTGTTTTTATCTAGATTCCACTAATGTGCCTACCTTCTTTTTGGGCTGGCACTTTCTATTTCTCTTCCTATAGGTGTTTTCATCCCTTTTAATGGGAGTGCCAAGAAATAAGGGGCCCTGACGTTTATGAATTGAGGCGTTAAACTATCTTAGCTTTGTAGCTTTGCCAACCCGGACGTGAGTATTTCAGCGAGTTTAGTCACGGTCGAGTGCAGAGTTTGCCCGTGGACGGTTATATTTCCCTCCTTGGCTTCGGCTTTTTTTTCTTTTACGCAAAGGGGTGAACAAAAAAGTGAAACTAATGAAGTCTGCGCAATGTTCAGTTGAAGCTTTCCTTGAGCGTCGTGACCTGCCATACCTTTCTTTGCATTTTTCTGCCCGTTAGAATTCATAATTTTAGTTTTAATGAAATGTTATTATTTGAACAATTACGCTAATTGTTGTGACAATTCATTAGATCTCCAATATAGAAATACTAAATTACATCTAAGTGCGGTATTCTACAGAGTAAAAATCATTCGCCTTGACCGGGATTCGATCCCGGATCCCTGGATTTCGCGCCGAGTGCTTTAACCAGTTAAGGTACCGAGGCGTTCTTCTCCCATGTGGAGACAGTTTTTAAAAGTACTTAGCTTAGGGCTGATCAATGCATCAGTGCGTGCACCTTGATAATAATCCCAGGTATTTGTAGAGCTCAGTCTGTAGGCTAATGCAATGTGATTTTCATACGAATGAATTGCTAATCGAAGTTAGTGAACTACGGAGATGGAGACGGTTTATGCCTTCCCTGTAAGCATCAACGATAAGGAGAACCACGAAAGCAATTGAGCTGCAATATTACGTGAAAATTATGACTATTACATCAGTACAGCGAATAAGCCGTGATTTTGCCCGTGTGGAGCTACATACACTATCAGCTATTCACTAATAAATTAACTCGTTTCATTACTCCTCCAGACACGCCCTAGCATACATATTTTAATTGGTTCTAAGGACGGGATACCGCGATTTTTAAATGTCCATATTCAGCAGTAAAAGGGAATATTTGCACGGACACTGGGAAAAAATCGGTGTACTGTTAAATTATTGAATGTGGGTGGACAGATGAGTAAGTAATGAAGTTTTTATTATAATGCAGCTCAATGGTGACTCTGCTCTACCCTCTTTACCCCAACATTATGGTGGACCGATATTGGAGTGATAGACATTATGGTCGATCATGGGTTGACCGAAGAGTGAATAGTGGTATATTGTGCATATTCGTAATTTTAAAGTAGGATGAAAATATTAATGTTAGTTGATATGGGAACGGGAAATGGCTGTCCAAATTTTTATTAAGCGTATCACGTTTTTTCATCTTCCAATGAATCCTGAAATGAGCGCCATCGCCTATGTGCTTGACATCCAACACACACACATATGTCGGGCAGTATCAATTCCAGTCATTACAAGAGATTATTCCAATGCCATTTCGATTACATACATACGATAGTAAGTTATATTTTTCATATTAGCTGTGATCAGCTTCCCGCTTAACCCCAAAGTTCATTAGTCAGGTTTGTCGCAGGCCCATTTTGTCGAGAACTCCTGAAATTTTTCGTTTTGCCACGTTCTTGTTTTTATTAATTTTCAATTCCGCTTATAAAACTTGATCTAAATTTGCAAGCATTCCTGATTTCCCCCGTATTTTTATTGTGTTTCTTGATTAGTATTATATCCTTATTATTAAATGGCTATTTCCAGTTGCCCTTTCCTAACGAGTTGCTCATATTGTTTGAGGAACTATGAAGGGCAGGTACCTTTTCTCGCTTTTACTGAGCTTGGCTCTATGTTTATTCTGATGTGCGCTGCTGATTGGTTAAAATAAACCCAGCTGCGTAGAAATTCCATGATTTTGTTGGTATAATTCATGATCATACATGAATGGAATGAAAGGAATGATACATTCATACATACCTATCACTAGGGTGAGTCGAAAGACAAAAAAATTGGAATTTTGATTCACACACCTGGGAATCATTATAAAATAGGCTCAAAATAATGCTGTAAAAATTTCAGGTCGATCGAATAATATTTAGGGGTCTCCGTGATTTTATGATTTCTGGAAATCGGGGGAAAAGTGGTAAATGTTCGACGGAATCAAACTGACGGGCATGCACACCATCTTTGTGGGTCGGGATGTGCGCCTCATCGAGTAGAGTCGACCCAGAGGCTGTCAAAGTTCGTATTCTTTCACATTCATGGCATAAGTGCGCAATTTTGAGCTTTGTTCCCCCTTCAACGCTCCCCCGCTCCCCGCTCGTTCAGCGCGGTCTCCTTCCGCCGCAATTCACGCAACGCTCGCTCGCTGCCCTTTTGTTCCGTCTCACGGTGAATTTGTTTACTTCACGTAGTGGGCTAGCAGTTTGTTGCACGAGAAGTTATGGCGAAAAAGAAGAAGGAACCACAAGTGGGGCGAAGTGTCAACAAGTATAAATCCCTAACATAACAATTCCCTATATTTGGCATAGCTCGGAAGCTTAAAATGAGAGTTTTGCCATCAGTTGCCGATTTATTAAGACTGTATCGAATGGCGCAAGTGGAGCTGAACCCCCAACTTGTAAGTAGAGATCGATCTTTCAGCGAAGTTGCGGATCACGTCTTAGAGTAATTTGCAGAAGTGTGGAAATTAGTCACTGCCACACTATACGCGAAGGTATACACCGAGGCGTTCATTGAAAAGGCTCGTGGGAAAATACTGGCGCATGCGGAGGCGCGTGAATTACGATCCTTCTAAAGAAGAACAGTGTGTGAACGAGTGTGATAGATATCTGTTTGATAGATGCCCTTGTAAGTGTGATCTCACCACAGGCGCTTATTCTTGCTCATGCTATGCAAAATTTCAATTAATTGAAAGGTGTTTCCTACAAGATCAAGAGGAATGGTCGGAAGATGGCGGGTGGATGCGATTAACACAAATATTCTAGCGAAGCGTTTCTCGCTCCAACAGAAGGAAGCAAGCGCGTGCACCTCTATGTATGAAACCGCCTCAGCCTCTGCCGAGTTGAGCTCAGAATCCCTGACTGGAGCAGAAGAGAGCAAAGACTCTGGATCAGAGCTCCCACTTGCGCAACGCCTGGTTGGGAAGAAAAATCATTCACAAAATCGCTTGAAACTGCCATCAGTCGGCTTGCTTTGTGGGAGAACAGGTGTTGCACCTCGTTTCGTTGCTATGATAGACTCCGCTACCCTACGTGATGTAGGTCTAGTGACATAAAATCACAGGAAGCTTGTAGTTGACTCCAGCAAAGTGCGACGACAAGTTGACAAAATGAGGGATGTCTCCAGGCCAATCAAGATAATTATCTGTCAGGCCACATGCTACAGACGCTTTACTTCGTTGGAAAGCGTGACACGATAGCTATAGAAGAAACGATTGACAACAAGAGATTTAAGAGGAATGTAGCTGATGAACATTTAATCCTTGTTGAGGAGCCAGGGAGTTATTACTTGGGCCACGTATCTCCTAAGGACGGCTGTGCTGAAACAGCTGTGTAATCATTAATGGATTTTTTTAGAGGAAAATTGTAGATTTGACTGAACTGAAGGCAGCTGGTTCGGATGGAATAATCACTAACAAGGCTCACTCAGGCGATATTATCCGTTTGATTTAACTTAATGTAGAACACGATATGCAGTAGCTCATTTTTTTACTCCACATGAATGAACTTCCCTTCCGCCACTTGATTACAGCGCTGGATGGCTCAACGAAGTCAGTCCTAAGGCATACATTTAACCGATTGGGAATCTCCTAGATATAGCCCACACATTACCCCTTGCTAAGTTCAAGAAACTTCCATTTTCCACCCCAGATGTTAATTTAAATGATCTGAGCAATGACCAGAAGTATATCTTGAGGACAAGCAAAATTATTGGGAACGGTGCCTGTCCTACTCATGCTGCCAATGCCACCCCGGGAAGATTCAACACTTTTCGATGGTTGGCCACGGAAGCTCGTACTTAGTGCCTGTATGTCTACTAAGGTCTCAATAAATCGTCAACTGATGGCAAAACTCTCATTTTAAGCTTCCGATCTATGCCAAATATAGGGTACTTGTTGGCACTTCGCCTCACTTGTGGTTCCTTCTTCTTCGCCATAACTTCTCGTGCAACAAAACTGCTAGCCCACTACGTGAAGTAAACAAATTCACCGTGAGACGGAACAAAAGGGCAGCGAGCGAGCGTTGCATGAATTGCGGCGGAAGGAGACCGCGCTGAACGAGCAGGGAGCGGGGGAGCGTTGAAGGGAGAACATAGCACAAAACTGCGTACTTATGCCATGAATGTGAAAGAATACGAACTTTGACAGCCTCTGGGTCGACTCTACTCGATGAGGCGCGCATCCCGACCCACAAAGATGGTGTGCATTCCAGTCAGTTTGATTCCGTCGAACATTTACCGTTTTTCCCCCGATTCCCAAAAATCATAAAATCACGGAGACCCCTAAATATTATTCGATCGACTTGAAATTTTTACAGCATTAATTTGAGCCTATTTTACAGGTGTGCGCATCCAAATTCCAAACTTTTTGTTTTTTGACTCACCCTAACCTATCACGCTATTCCCTCACGATTACTCCTCTGAGAGTCTCTTCCAATCCTAACCCTATGGCTCTTATTTTTACAACAAACACTCCTCAGGTGCCCCATTCCGACTCTATGTAGCTAACGCTGCCACACCGAAGTTTTGCTACCATACAATAAGGTGGGTTGGAGTACACTTTTGTATGCTGCAATTTTTGCGAGTTTGAACGAGATTTTTTCCTAATTACAATAGAGACCATATTCATTATTTTATTATTAAATTTAAACAACTGCAAGGATTAAATATTGTTACATAAATTAATAACGCTAAAACCGTCGTTTTGAATTACTTATAAATTCTCCGTAATTAGCAAAATATACATTTATAAGGTTTTAATTTTATCTATTTTTTTTTCATACCCTACGCGGAAAACACCTTCACTACCGATTATTTCTTTAAAAATCACTGCGGCGAGTTTTTGATTTTTTTAATAGTTGAGAAAACATACAAACTACTCTGTTAAATTTTGGCAAGATGTACGCGTTAAAAATTTTTCATTTTTATTAATAAAATCTGTCTAGAATGCACGTGCTTACCATTTCCCATGGATGATAGCTGATATTTATTTGGCAAATACCTCCTAAAATAATGGGAAGTGACTGATAATTTTTTATCATTAGAAGGTTGATATCTTTTTCTTTATAATGAGGTCAAATTCATCGAATTTTATGTGAAGCGTTATCTCGCATAAACTGCGGTTAAATAAACATTCATTCCTTGATATGACCCACGCACTACCTACAATTGGTATCTAATATTGAGGCCTCCAAATCGTTTGCCCTTGATTTGTTACCTGATTGCGCTGGCTATGTAGTGTTTATGTAAAGTCTTCCTTCCACAGGGTCTCCCGTCGCGTTCCAACCGTTCGGTTCTCAAGATTAAAGAAAGTCCATATTATAAACGTCAGTGCTTATCGATCTTGAAAGGGAGTAATGCCTTTGTTTTGAAAGTGCCACGCCGTGACTGTACCTCTTGACCTCCTTTTAAGTTCATTTCTTTTTTTTGCTTCCAGTGACCTTGATGTCTTTCCCATCGTTCTCTTCGGCGCCTCGCAATTTTGAATTCTTCATGTCGTACAAAGGAAAGTGGTCGGAAACTTCTAAACTACTGTGCCTAGCACGGTGATGTATCCTTCCATTTTTTGTCGTTGGAAAGACATGGCAAAAATGGAATACTTTGCTGGAAATGTTGCCAGTTGGTTAGGGTTTGGTGAAAGGTGGTTATTTTCCTTTCGCAAATCTCTCTCCTCAAATTCTTCCAGAGAAATTGAAGAACGAACCTTTAAGAGTTAGTGGGGTGTAAGTTAGTCTTTCCTCGTATTTACCGGAGTAAAACTTACTCTTTGTGATGGAGAGGGTAAAATGGTATTGTAAGGGTTTAAAGCAGCTCATTATCCCTCATTCCACCGTGAATGTAAATAAATTCTTCCACAGGAATTTCATCTTGCCGTAATTTCAGCATCTTTTAGTTAAATATAGATGTTGATCAAAGGGATTGGTAACTTAATGAATTAATGGAGCTATGCAAATCATACACTTTTGCCTTAAAGCTTTCCATTTCTTTGCTCCAGTGCATTAGAGTGCAGTGAAAGCTGTTCATTTTAGAGAGGATAAACCTTTTAGCAAGATTAAATTATTTTGAATAGTTAATAAGTATGACTTTCTCAATGCAAGAATATTAGTCCCTTAAGTGTAAATTTTTAAGTGATGAAGTGTTAAGATGTATTGAAGTAATTACATTATTATTAAGATTTAATGGGACATAGGCTAGCAACTGTGATCTAGTTGTTGTTGTAAAAAAATCTACTCCAACTATAGAATTAACTCCAGAGCATTTAATTTCAGGATGTGTCTTCGCGTTGCGCATAATTTAAACCAAAACAGAGGTTGTTACATATCCTGAGCCTTCTTTAATTTGTTGTTATCTTCGAAATATATTTCTTTGGAGTGATCTAATTCTTACATTTAGTCTGTATTAATTGTTTCACTTTTTTAAATCAAGTATTTTTGCAAAGACATGGTAGATGTGAAACGCATTCTGTGCATTTTGAATAGATGGAGACTATTTTTTAATGTATTAGAACGTTAATTTGATCCTCGTTTTGTCGAAACGTGGATATGGAACCTTATTATATTTATATTAATTGTTCATTTTTTTCATTTTAGGTAAGTGTGTGAATGAGCATCCTGCAACAACTGTTTCCGGCAGTGAGTACCTGTGAATGTTTATTTCATGTTTATTAAATGTTGAATTCTGGAACAGTTTTTTTCTTGTATTATCATAGTCTACTTTTTAAATCGCATTTATATATATATTGCACAGAGCAAATTTATCATTTAGTCTAATCTTGAAACGTTTCATCTGAAGATTTGGATAAAAATATAAAGTCAATGATATGCAAAATTAAGTTTAACACATGAAAAATAATTATTTCTTAAAGGCATTTGATTTCATTCGCGTTTTTACCGGATTCCTCAAGTTCTGGAATTAAATGAGTAACTACAATGTAATCTTCTCGTAGAAAATTTAGAATTTAATATAATAATCACACGTTTTATATAATAAACAAATCACCCACCTGCTAGTTGGATTTGAATGATTCATTCATTAGAGTAATCTACCGGTTAGAGGTAGGTTATGATGAAAGTCAGAGGATATCCAACGGACTCTTACACGTGCCGTGCCCTATCTACCTCTAGTATTTTTTTCTTCATCTCAGCATAAGTCCTACCTTTCTTCATCGCGTCCATAAAACCTAATTCTAATTCTTCTCCTTCCCCGCTTACCCAACATCCTTCCCTATATCACGGCCTTCAGCAAACCATCCCCTCCTTACCACATCCACCCTGCACTTCCTCATTTGTCTTCCTTTCTGTCCAACCTCCATCTCCATCCTCCATCCTCCATCCTCCTCCTCACCCACATCTCGAAAGCCTTCAGCCTACTTTTGTCTTCCTTTCTCAATGTCCACGTTTCTGACCCATACAACGCCACACTCCATATCAAGCTCTTCACCAGCCTCTTTTTTACATCCTTACTTAAGGCCCCCGTCATAAGCTCCATTCCATTATTGAACGCTTCCTTCGCTAGCGCTATTCTCCTCCTATTGTCTTTGCTACTATGTCCTGTTTCTTCTAGTGTACTACGCAAATAGTTAAATTGTTCGACTTGCTCCAGTTTGTGACTTCCTACTCTTATCACCTGCCTCGCTTTCTTTGTCCTAGAGAATCTCATTACTTTTGTTTTCATATTATTAATCTTCATCCCGTATTTCTCGCACTGCATTTCCAGTGCATCTACTAAATTTGCAATCCTTTGGATGACCGACTGACCAACGCCTGGTCATCCGCGAATCTAACCGACTTTATCCGCTGGCCTCCTACTTTCATTCCCATATCTAGCTCATCCCATGCCTCTCTTACCATTTCCTCAGCATAGATGGTAAAAATCAAAGGCGACAACGGGCACCCTTTCCGCACCCCACGACCTATAACTGCCCACCCTGATTCACCCTCAGCTACCCTCGTCTGAGCCCTTTGCCCCATAAATAAGTTTTGGATGAGTCTCCTATCACGCCAATCTATACCTATTTTCCCCAATATCTGGATTAGTTTATCGCAGTTTACTCTGTCAAACGCCTTTTCGAAATCCACAAAGCAAGCGAAAACATCCTGCTTATACTGTTTCTTTCAATAAGTTTCCTCATTACCGCAATCGCGTCTTGGGTGGTCCTTCCCTTTCTGAACCCAAATTGGTCATCCCCTAAATAGTAGTTTGCTCTGCTCTTCAACCTTCTATTTATTATTCTGAGTAAAACCTTTTCCGCGTGCGAAATTAAACTGATTGTTTTATACTCCTCGCATTCTGACGCTTTCTTCTTCTTCGGGATAGGTATTAACACTATTTTCACGAAATCCTATGGCCGTACTCCTTCCTCCTTGATGCTGCGAATAAGTTTGATAAATGATTCTCTCCCCTTACTACCTAGACTCATCAGTCGCTCCGCAGGTAGATTATCGGTTCCCACGACTTTTCTACCCTTCATATCTCTTAATGATGATGTTTGAACATGAAACCTTTTGTAACCTTTTGATTGAAATAATATAGGATCAGACGCATACTGCGTCCTGGAGGTACGTCCTTACCGCGGCCAACCTTGCCGACCGTCCATCGCGGACCGTACTCCCGTGACTTTATGCCTAGGTCGGCCGCCAAGGTATATAAGCGCGGGTGTGCGGGACCGACGCGGTTGAGTTGAGGGTTGGCTGAAGTAGGGGCGGGCGCCCAGTCTCTCGGCCGCGCACTAAAGGGTCTATTCTCGCTGTCATATAGCTCCTCTACGTATTCTCTCCACCTTTCCTGGATATCTTCCTGTTCGATTAATATCTTCCCTGTTTTGTCCTTAACCTTTGGTATCGTTTGACCTCTCTTACCACCCGACAACATTTTCACCTTGGCGTACAAAGCGCCCACTTCCCCCTCCTCCTGCAGCTTTTCCATTTCCATTGGTCACCCGCCGGAGTTTATTATTCAATTCCTTGTACTTCATCTTGCCTACTTCGGTGTTGACGTTTTTCCATATACTTCTTTCCTCCATTTTATTAATAATTTCTTCTGTAACCGACTGCTTCTTAACCCTCTTCTTTTCCACCGTTCCTATTGTTTTCTCTGCCGCTCCTACGATGCCTGTTTTTATAACCTCAAATCTTCTCTCAATTGTTCCCATCCGCTTTGCTTCACCTATGTTCTTTTCTACCACTACCAGCTCTTGGTATTCCCTCATTCCTCCAAATATGTCGTTTTTACAACTTCCATTTTATAATAAACACTTTTTAAATATTTCTATCGTCTTTAGAAAGCATCGCATTTTCAATTTTCCATTTTGCAGGGTATTCCTGATCCTTTTATATACTCGCAGTTACCTATAAATGCATTTGTAAAAATTTGAGAGGCATACGTTACTTAATTAGCGGATTGAGTATCTTCAAATGGTTTCAAGCCTTCATTTAATTTATTTGGAAGAGTTAAAACGCCCATGTAGTCCATAAATGCTATTCATTATGAATTACAATCGCTTTTCTATCATATCTTTATTTTATTTCACACGCCACTGTAGACCTGTGAATACCGACTGCCTCTTATTCTCCAGTTCAGCGTACTTTCTACCTAATCATACCTTCAACCCTGCTAAAATCAGGGTTGTTTGATATAAATACTCTTTTATCCTTCACAAAATTTGAGACTGAGAGAACCACGCTTGACCACTAATTGAGATAAAGGCAGTGTGAAATGTACTTTTCACGTCTTCCCATTTTTCATACATATGTACGCGTTATTGGGTCCAATACAAGCCCCCTTACCTTATGTTCTTGAGGTGGCTTGGAGTATATACCGTGGATGTGGATGCGGACTAATTATCTTTATTCACACTCTCTCTCTCTCTCTCTCTCTCTCTTTCTCACACACACACACACGATTACCCAAAATTTCTTCCTTTCAACTCTGACTTCGGCATCCCATTTCCTGCGATTATTTTCGCTACACATTTTTTTCGGATGTCATCTTCAATTTACTTTCTCCCCCACAATGTTCACCTCTACTATAAGTTAACATTTCCTACGTCTTTGTTTTTGTCCATTTCATCCAATTCATCATTCCTGAAACCCATCTCTGGTTAGCGTTCCATTCTATTGTCATCTCCCTACCCCTAAGTCATAAATTCCAGAAAGTGTTGCCCTCAAATTGTCCTTTTTTCTAATGGTTTTCTGAATCTAAGACTTGTTACAGCCGTTGAGAAAGGAAACTTATGATGGAATTTTTGTAAAGGTTGCACTTTATTCAATAATTTCTAACTTTGACATTTTACATATGTCTAAGATAGCCTTCCTAGCTTATATATTCAGCGGCAGTAGGTGCACTAATGCTATAAAAAAATAGTAGCCTCTATCGGCCATATTTTTATAAATGTATTAGCCAGAGTTATATAACTTTCTCTCCTAGTTTTTCGTCATTGGTGCGTAAAAATTGCGATCAAATTGCCCGATCCAGTATGAGTTATATCAATAAGCATGTCATGTAGGATTTGGTAACTAATCAAAATCCTTGTTGTGAAATAAGACATATGGTTGCATGAATCTCCTCGGCATACCAATTTCCAGCCTACGATAAACGCAGACTGCTGTTTTCCCTTTGTGACGAAATCTTGGTTTAGTCTGAAAGTCCAATGATTCACTCTTTTATCCTTTCCTTTAGTGTCTTTTCGAAATGAAGTTCATCCGCTCGGTCCCTTTCTTGCATATCTCCAACCATTTCAACCTCACCTTTAGCTTTGGTAATGTATTTCATTATTGGGGCTTTTTTTTCCTCGTCAGCTGAGTGAGAAAGACAATTCGATCAGCATGGCTTTTCACGGTGCTCTTTTTTGTAGCAATCGTGACTAAGAGAAAAGTATTCTAATTTTCTATGCCATCAAACCTAGCGTAAGTTAAATAATATTTCCCCGTTTAATTGTCGCTTACCTTGTCGCAGGTTTTCGTCATATTTCAGTTCAAGATTTAGTGTTATTTTCTTTATGTTGTCTAGTGGTCGATTATTTGATTTGCTATGATTTCTGCTTCGGGGTTGATTCCCCATATGGAGTTTCACGATGCACATATATACCCAAGTTTAACGCGGCTGTGCAACAACAAACATTATTAAATATACTGTTATCGTCTAACATGATTCATTTGTAAAAAATTGTAATTATATTTACTAGTAACTGTGTAACTCGTGTGCAAAATCTGGATAGTCATGACTTTTAATTTGCTATCTAATGGGAGTATTTGTATATAAAGCCGAGATTGGTATTGATAGCTTTTAAAATATGACTGCTAGAAGGTTTGAGATATTAGTAGTCGAAATAATTGCTTCTTTCAGGGTACTTCCTTGATTACGTTGGCATAGTTCTATTTTTTCACCCTTGTGGTATTTCTGTAAAATATAAAAGGTAATAGGAAATAGATTACATCACTTGCGTTTCTACTTTGGCCTATTGCTCATTGTAATTTCGGCTTTTACTCCAAATGGAGCCCCCATATTTAAGTTTAGAGTTAAAATAGTTGGTAATGTCATACTTATCATTACTACGGAGCGGTTAATATTTTGTAGTATTTACCTAAAATGATAGAAATAAGAGTTTTCTGTTACCCTAGTCTTTTTTTTCCTTTAAAAATTGGCTCCTTTGTAAATACAGCCGCTTATATTTTAGTTTGATTAAAAATTCATATTTTATCATGCGAACGTAGGGTAGAAATGTGAGTATTTTTAGTACCAAGCAGTGTATTACATAATTTATTAATTCAAGTCGTGAATAAGGAGTTGGTAATGCAACAGAATTGGTAGTTTTTTTCTGAGAGCATCTGAAACTATATTTAATTCTAGATTTTCATGTTATCCCCATCAGCACTTTACTTTGTTTCAGTGTCTCAGGACACAGAGGTCAAACGGAGATCGTGTTAACTGCTCGAGAGCAATGAAGTGATGTGTCATCGGTTCTTGGAGACTGGTGATCGCAAAGCGTTTCATTCCACTTCCCCTTGAGTCCCTGTCCTCTTCTAATTGTCACGCCGGGAGGGATGGTCCATATTCGTGGCCACATCCCTGTACTTAGCGACCCATCGCAATAAGATTGTGGTATGGCTTTCCTTCTCGCCTCGGGTTTATTCCGAGATGAGATTGCTTCAGGTTCCCCCGAAAATTGATGCAACGGACGAACTTATTTCTTTCCTCCGCGGTAGAAAGCTTTGTTTGGCCCGAGGTATTTCTGTTTTATTCGGAGGACCTCACCCATTGTCGGTCTGTCAGGCCGACATTTGCATCACCACGCGCGTCTTTTGGGGAGACTCAATTTGCGTTTCGCAAATGTTGCGTGTCCTACTTTGTGTTTGATGCGGAAAATTTAGATTGCTACAGTTTATTCGCCAATACGTTCACGTGATTCGAAGGAGAACCACGAGGGTTATAAATTAATTCTGACAAATGATTATGGCCACGTTCGTGAAGATATCTAGAATTCATTCAAATTATACCGCAAACTGAGAATGGGTAGTTAATACGGTGAGGAAGGATAATAATAATAGTAATAATTTTATTGCCCTTAGACTTTTAAGTTCTTTGAAACAGTGCATAGCAGTGCAAAATTAATGAGGCTACAAAATTTCCATTACACGCATATATCATGATCAGACATTCCTACAAAAATACAGGGATTAGTTGATGAATTATAACAAGGATCACAGGAACACATAAAATTTGTACGAAAACATACAAAAATAGTTACATAATTTTTTCTGTGAATATGATAATAATTTTCAAATATGAATGACTTGTATTTTTAACTTAAAGATACTCTTTGTATCTACAATATAGTCAGGAATATCATTCCGATCCCTCATTGCCGAATATATTGGTGAAAAATGATAATAAGTTCGACTTTTGGTATTTTGAAGCATCTTTGTGCTGTAACAACTGCCTGAATTGCTGAAGTTTACACCAATGCTCTCATTAAATTATCCAGGAATATTGATGGATAACAATGCTTGCAATAAAATGGAGAATTGCGATTTTCTTCTGTCACTGAGTTTTGACATATTTATACAATTAAATGAAGAATTGTAATCGTCTTCCATCATTGAGAGAGATAATATGGAGAATAGACGAGAGTTATAAATTAATTCTGAACCACGGACGCCGAGTGTATCAGCAGATACACTCGGCGTTGGTATCAGCCTACTCCTTTGGAAATGTTTCTAGAAATCCGAAGGTTAACGTCCCATTCCAAAGACCTCAGAATGTTCTCTAGTAGTGATTTTAATGGCAATCAGATAGAGATCTGGAATTAACTGAAAGTCTCCGACCATGCTGGGATTCGAACCATGGAATAGGAGGCAAGTACTCAAGCCACCACAGGTACTAATTTGATCCCCCTGAATTTTTAAGTGCCCCCGATATCGCATTGATGACCTCACTTTGAATAATTTGCGCTTGAATGAAGTCCGAAAATTCTGGCGGTATTGCGTGCAATGTAAAAATTATGGACGGATAAAAAGATGTGAGTTTTTCCTCAGAAAAATAGAAGAAACTTTAAATTAAATGTTAGAATTGGCCTGATGGCGATGTAGTACATAGAGTCCCGGGTCGTAATTTAAAAACTTTCCCTGGTGTGGAAATTGAGCATATTTTTATCTATCCGTAATTTTGCTGGAATGGCGAATCAGAAGGATGCATTATTTGATATATTCCGTTTTGTCGTGTTATCATCGTTGACTATGAGCAATTAAATACTCAGAGGAAGCATAGGCTTTCAGGAGAAGAGGTACGTTTAAATTATTCTCCTAACATCCAAACCCACCTTTAATCTACAAAAGGCCCGGATTAATACTAATTCTGAAATTCCAGCCAAATTTAATGCTCGAACGAAAGTGTATGTGTATTTTAGGTCTCATTGTCAGTCGTGTTCATTTATATTAGCCTCATACAATTAGATGAATTACGTAAACTCAGAGTTATCAGGAAAATTTGGTATTTCTCCTTATTCAACCGTATTAGAAAGTGTTTTTATAAATGTGCTACATTAGGTAATGACTTTAACATGTTCCACAAAGCCTAACCGGATCGGAGCAGGTTATCAAGACATGATCAAATCTCCTTCACAGATAAATGCAACACCGATAACATGGGTCATTTTGTTGGAGTAGAAATACAAGACATGTAGCACAGCATAGCTTCGGGTGTGATTGCCTACGGCCCTGAAGCGGAGTCATTTCACTTTGCGATCTTAATTAATCATTTATTCTTGTCTCATTTCAATTTCAAGGAATTTATTACGGAGCGCGAAAAAGGGGCCAAATTACTTTTACCTTTTGAAGGCTGGCACCTTTCTAAACCGCGGAGTATATTCTTCTGAAGTTTGCCTTTTCCTTAATTCTATTCACTCTCACCTACTTAAATTTGACCTGGTATTTGTTTTTTGCTTCTTTTTAGAGCGTAGTTTCAGTGATTGTACGAGCATCCGTATGATCAAATTAATGACCTTCAGCATTAACAATGAACTTAACTGGATCGGCTGGATCGTTCGCTGATATGGACTCTAATTTTTGTTTTGCTACTTGAATTATAGAGTTAAAAGAGTTTCGGTTTTTTATTACTTCCCCGCGTTCATTTGTTGTGTCAACTTTTGCGAGTAAAAAAAAATTCAGCCATTAAGTCGTCTCGACTAGCTCTCATTTTTTCTGGCATTGAGTGACTCATTCTAAGCCTTGGTTCTCTGGCCCCTCCCCGCCGTTTATTCTTGTGAAAGGTTAGTAAGGCAAAGATAATTAGTACGAAAATACTTATTTACATCCTTGTTTTAAAAAGTCATCAGCTATACGATAGTGCCGTCCCAGTAATCAGTGATTACCATTCGCCTAAAGATTCTGGACAACAATATTCTTAGAAACTGGAAAAAATAATTTATTTTCATTTGTTGTTATTTTATACAAATCACTATACGAATTGAAATAAGTGGTCAAACAGTTAGCTTCTTGGACATTTTTCAAAATGCATGGAAAAGTCTTCAAGTCTTAACTTATGTCGATTAAAATATTTTTTTAACTATTTGATTGATGATGCTCATTTAGTCGAATGTTCTCTCAATTTTATAGGCACATGCATTCCGTGGTATTGAGGTCTGTTCCGGACGGTCCTTGACTGCTTTCGCGCATTGTCGAGATCATAATAAGCTCACTATTAGGCTTAATCACATTTTCCCTTCACTTTGTCATTCTTTGAGTCGGCTTGTACTTATTTTCCATCTAAAATGGTAATCCTTTTCCACGCTTACCTTGCGTTCTTCTCTCAACTCAGTAACTGCCTTTCACTCCCTTTCATGTCAGCATACCCAATCTCCCCCCCCCCACGCTTAAACCAATATATTTGGCATTTTGGTCTCATGGTTATTTCTGCTCCTCTCATCCTTTATTATGATGTCCAAGTCACTAATATTCTAGTAACTTAAAACATAGTCCATTCACAGTAAGAGAGGTTCACGCGGATCGTACACACAACTGTGACCAATTAGCTTACCTTGAAAGTGCATCAACGGCCTTACCTGAGTCATTGAATTAAAATATCACTGAAAGCTCAGTGGAATAATTTTCCTCGGAAATTGTTTACACATCCAAGAAACATTGACTCTGAACAAAGAAGACGGGTGTGGAGGGGGATAGAGAAGGTGCGGTGGGCGTTAAGGAAAACAAACAAGGAAGTGTTTGGTATGGTGGGTGAGGTGAGGAAACTTCTGGATGATATTAGGAGGAGGCATAGTAGGTGGTTGGAAGAAGTAATGAGGACCGAAGGGTTGCTTAATGCTGTCGTAGAGAGGAGTATGTTCGGTAAGCGGGGAAGGGAAAGGAAGATAATAGGTTTTATGGACGGGACGAAGAAGGCTAGAACGTACGATGAGATGGAGAAAGAAAAATTACTGGTAGATAGTGCCCTGTTCATGTAATAATATTAAAGGATTTTTACTCACTTCCATTTAAACCTGTTTTCAGCGGTAGATTGCCGTCAGTATATTGGTATATTTTAGTATATGAATCGTCTCGTAACTTAGCGTTGCAAACAGTGAGCTTTGTTGGAGAGGAAAACAATTGAGGCGTTGGGTATTGTTGGAGAGGAAAGGAGGCTAATGGAATAAATTTTCGAAGAAGGCAGCAAAAGCGGTTGGAGGTCTTACGGAGAGGAAGCCAATGCTGAAGATCGTGATAGATGGAGGAATGCTAGTAAACTGTGTGTGAGGGAGGAGAGGAGCAGGAAATTGGGTGGTAATGAGACCGGCAAAATCATAGATTAAAAGATAGTAGATGGCGTTTTGACGCGCGAAAGTGAAGCCTGTTTTTTCTTTGAAAGTGATCTACCTAACAAGGCTATCGTGCGTAATGTGTTCATTAATTTTATTAATGATGATGTGCTTTTTCGAAAATTATTTCCCTTTTGAGTTTTTCTGGATAAACCTTTACGATAACGCTACAGTCCCGTTACCAATACCTCTATATTCGGCGTATTCCTGCAAAACTCATAAATTCAATATAGCCAACATCCGCATTTTAATGGCTTCAATGGCCTCGAATGCTTTCGTACCGCACGGTTCCATCTATTTTCTTCCTTAGTCCATGGGAAATATAAACAAATAATTTAAAATGAGTCTGAATCTGTCACTGATTGCCTGGGATATATCTGCCTGCCTGCAATATGATTTTTATCTCGCATTTTAGCTTCACGGTTAGCTTCGGACATTTAACCGTTGGCATTCTTGAACATGATCCATCCAAGCCCATTGCAACCCATTTGCCAAGGACCCAAGACCTTCAGGTGGGCGCGTGCGGTTTGTTGTTTCGCAAAGTCAGCCTCGGACGCAATCCGATGAAATGTAGCGAATCCGCGGATGTTGAGTGATTTTTCCATCTCTTCGCTTTCCATCGTTTGTTTCCCTGGCCAGTTGTTCAATCGGGCTGGAGGAGAGCCCTGTAATTTGCCCGACCACCTCCTCAGACTCGGACGCACTCCGTCTCCGCCGATTCCAAGAGTCCGAAAAATTTCTCCAAAGTAGGTGCTCCCATGGCCGCGGATTCCAATCCGCGAGCCCCAAAAGGAATACCGACGGGAAATGAAAAGAGAACGAAAGGATACGAAGGTAGATTGGATTTGAAACTTTCGTTCTTGCCGTGGGAACAAGGTGGAGGGGGATAATTGAGTTCGGATTGAGAGGCTAGCCCCGATCTACCGATACGATGCGTGGCAATGTTACGGTCAGGGCATTGCGTTCAGGCCCTCGCATTGCAATGTCCATGTCGGCTACGATGAAGTATTCGTTATCATCATATTTCATCTGTGTAGTTCATCATCATAGTTCATCAAACATCATCTGTGTTTTAGGTCAGTTTCTGTTGGAAATTCAATATCCCTTTCCCATGTTTTTCTTTTGCTAGTAACAGCGCAAGGGACCTTGAAATGTTAAATTTAGTTCGCTGTCTACGGTGATCGAAGTAAGACGTGTGTAAAATTTATTTGCCGATTCGAACAAGTCAAAGCAAAGGTCAGTAATGCCAATCCTGCCACGAGTAGTCGTCATACATACCCTGTGTTATTCTCTTTTTTAACTCTTCATGTTCTTTCTCATATGCCTCTCAACCATTTCTTCGGCCTCCATGAAATATTCCTTGTCAACTTCCTATCTTCCTCTATCAAGTTTCACACCACTTTGTTTTTTTGTCTTTATTTAACAGAGGCACTCATTCTATCCTTCTCAAAGCCTTCATGTCAAAAGAATCTGAGTGAGGCAGCGGTAAACAATAATTACTTTTTCCATGAATTTAGATAGTTTTAGTATGAAATTGAATATGTCGATAACTGGTGTTTTTGTTGCATTTTACGTTATGGCTTAGTCTGCGTCATCAAAAATATGTATGGATTTTTTGGGTTATAACGGGGCATAAGTGGATTACATTCGTGTGTCAAAGGAGTACAATATTCGCGATGAATGCGTCATGCACATATATTGCACTCGTAACGCAAATTGAGTTCGTATAATACCAGAAAACTGCGAGCATGAGTAAACCTCTCTGCCTACTGGGCTACAACACCACGCCCAATTTCACGGTTATGGGATGTTAAGTGATGTACTAAGATATGGTAGTGATAGTTGCTGAGTAGCCTTATCATCGAACAAGCAGTAGCCGTGCTAGGACTGGCTCTACTTCAGAAGAAGGGTTAATTCACAGTGGAAGCTCTCTTACTTCTTCTTACATTTTGAACATTGGCGTCGTTTATTTTGCATCTTGCAGCAGTAAAAGAGTGTTTTTACCGTGAAAAACGGTGGACGCTCGACATTTCATCTTTTCAGTTATTTCCATTTGTTGTTCATTCTTAGAACACAAGCTCGTAAAACGTTACTGTTTCCTTGAAAATTCTGAAAATGTCTCTCTGTATGAAAATAATTGGGATTCGGTTGAAGAGATCAAATTTCTAAATCAGTGTTGCGTAAAACGTTCAACAAGTCAAGTGGGATGGAGAAGACGCTGGTGATATGAAATGAGCGGTTCATTTGGGACGGAATACGCTCATCACAGGATTTTATGCTTTAAGCACTTTTTTGTTTCTTGCATAGCGATTGTTTCAATGAGGCCAACTGTCCTTAAGACCGGGGATTTGACGATCGTTTGTGTGTTAAACTCCAGAACAAAGTATTGTTATGCCGCGAACGTTTCAATGACTTTCAAGAATTCTCGGAAACGTTGCTTTCTTTTTCAGGTGAACCGCAGGTCACGTAAGCGATAGTCGACTGTAAAAACTTTGCCTTTCACTGTAACGGCTACAACCGCCCTTTCCACGTCTTCAAAAAAATGTCGGTTGAACCTTTTGAACTCTGGTGAAACGTTCGAGATTGCCCGCTGCCGTATCAAAATGGATCTCGTGGACGTGAAAATAAATGGGAGTTAACTGGGAGAGCTTGGTATAGAATCGCAGAAAAGAGAGAGGGACATCCATTCTCGTCGTCACTTAAACAAATTTTCCTGAAGCAAAATCACTGTGGCCCAAACGTGGGAGTTTAAACAAATATTTACTGGAAGTCTTATTTGCATGAGTGTCAAAATTCTGATCAGGAATCCGAAACATCGAATAATGTGTAATAATGAGTATGGTGTAAGGTGAAATGAAGAAATAAATTTTGTATGGATGTAGGGACCTGCGTCATTAAATATCTAGGGGATTTTCTCTTTCTTCCATTTTAACCTACCTTAACCGGTAGATTACCTTAATAATTATATGGTGCAAATTTCTTAAGTTTAGGTAAAATAATATATATATTTTTTTTAACTTTTGCCGACGTTTCGGACCTTTATTGATCCATCTACAGGGCTAGAAACAAATGATACATGATGTTGAAAATGTTTTAAAATTCTTTTTTGATTACATAATGATTAATTTACAGTCATTAAATATAAAAATACATAGACATATTCAAGATAACCCTGAAGATGGATAAATAAAGGTCCGAAACGTCGGCAAAAGTTCTAAAAATATATATATTATTTTTCCTAAACTCATGAAATTTGCACCATATATAAAAAGAGGTCGAGAATAAATACCAATGGACTTAAAAATAATAGTAACTGTCACCCATACAGTTAACTAATATCTAGCTGCGGCTTAGTTTTTACGTCGCACCGGCTTGAAATATTAATTTTTGTGCTGAGTAGTTGCAGTGCCACTTTTCCATTTAATCGAAGATGTTCTGTGGTAAATACCATTGTCATTGCTGTAAATATTATTTCCGTACACTATTAAAACTATTCCGTGGCGATGTGTTCAGTAACTATTGGAAAGTATTAGGCTTTTCCACGTAAACATTTCAGACGCACTGTACGAACTTGGTCGTTTCATTTTATGTTAGTTTGACTCCCTTACTTGAAAACCGTGGGCCATCGTGAAGTATAGGTGCAGAAAAACTTCATGGAACTCGCTCGTACGTAAAACGACGTCTGAGAGAGGAGAGCATGCAACAGAGGAGGGATTAAGATGCTTTGGTTCCCTCTATAAATCCCCAATTGAGCCCTTCGGTAACGTTGCCTGCTCACCAGCGCGTAATTCGTCCTCATTGACTTTAAACTCTCCACTGGCTAGTGCTACCAAGTTTCGCTATACCTGTACGACAGCATAAAAATAGTGAGATACGTTCTTGAAATGTAAAGTGGAATTAATTTCTAAAGTGAGCAATCATGCCATACGAAAGCAATGCCCTCGACTGTATTCAGGTTGTTCATGTGCCCGTATAGCAGCCCAAGGGTGCGGGTTAAAACCCCACCTCGAGGATGGCTGTTGTGTTTGTCTTACGATTAAGACCTTAGGTGATGCGACATTACCTTAACGTTGAGAGCACCTGAAACGGCAAATCATTAATGGTCAGTTCGGAAACGGGGATTAAATCACTGCTTGAACTGTACTGCTGGTCCAAATGTGAGTATCATTCCGGCGTAATTCAGCCATTTTTATATGTGGTTATATTCATCCGTTGATGTATGCGGTATGTATAAGCACATGCTCGTAATATAAATCCGCATATAATAACGATTCTCATTGAACGGTGAGCCTGGCCAGCGAGGGAGTTTTGAGTTCGAGAAAGCGGAGACTTGCGGGGCGACGAGGGCGTGGTGGTGGGCCAGCGGAGAGGATTATTCCCGCAGTTAATTCAATGAAAGTGCGTGCCGGGGTCAGATGGGGGCTGCGAGGGCGTGGCCAAGCGGGTGGGGAAGATGGCGAACATTCCCACCAGGGAATGCCGATTTCTCCCCGTCAAAGACTAATCGGGCGCCGCGTTCGTCAGCGTTTTGTGTTCTTATATATTTCCCCTCTCTTTCCCTGTCAAAACACTCCGATTGGTAAGTATGTAATTAACTTAAATGTGCATGTACTTGTTTAAATACCTGCAGTTGCTTGATCTACTCAAGAATACTCACAAGGTCTACAGCTCCTCTAACGAATGCATCTCAAAATTAATATCAATTGTAAGTTTAATTTGGCTATAAACGTGAATTATTTGATATTCCTGATTTACTCCCGCGATGATACCTTTTATTGCGAATAATATTTCTGATAGACTTTAATTGTCGCATGCACGCACGCAATATTTGCTGATTGCTTCAGCATCTCTTCACTGCTATATCATGTATGGCACCACACCAGGAGAAAGACTCAGATGATAATGACTGTTAAGTTGGATCGGAAACATGGTCAATTGGAAAAGTAGTCCAGAAAAGGTTGGAAGCATTCGAAACCTGGTGTTGGAGGAGGACGCTGAATATCAAATGGACGGATAAATAAGAAATGAAGAAGTATACAGAAGAGTAGAAGAGAAAAGGACCAAATGGAACACTACATAGAAGAGAAGAATCGGAAGAATTGGGCACGCCCTGAGGCAAAATGGAGTATGTGAAGAATATAACTGAAGGAAATATTGAGGAAAAAGTCTCAAGAGGAATGCCAAGGGATCAATTCATTGACCAAATAATGAGGACAGTCCGTAAGAAGAATTACCCTGGAGCAATGGGTCTAGCATTAGGTAAGGAAGGATGGAGGACTAAAAAAGAGAGAGAGAATTGGAACGTTGGCAGAATATGTCAAGTTTGCATTCCAGGCTCTTTCCAGTTCTCTCTCACTGCTTGCTCCAGCACCCAATGAAGGCCATTCTTTATTGGTATTGCATTTTGTGAGGGTTTTTACAATAAGCCCTCTAATTTTCGTAACTTCTGCTTATACGCATTCCAAGGATTTGCATTAATTTAGTTAAGTAACGGAAAAGTGAATGCAGTAATTGATCTTGCTTTAAGCTTCGCAGTCAACCAATCTTAGGCTTAAACGACCAATGAATGAAGTTGCTTGGAATTTTTTTACTTGAGGAAATTCTCATAACTGAAAGCCACAGAATAAATTAAAACAAATTAATGGGGTGAAAAGTTTTTAATATGCTACCCGAAATTATAAAAAGGGAAATGAATTTTCATATATTTGTTTTTGCTAAAAAAAAAGTTTTTTCAGGCAGAAATATTTTTAGTCAAAATTATGAAAAAAATTAAGGATTGTGTTAGGAGGTTTTTGTTCATTATTTGCAAAATTTTTGTTACTTTTTTATAATTTTCGAAATGCTAGCAGCGAATTGTGTTTAATGAAGAAGGTAGCCATAACGCAGGTGCATCCTTCACGGATACCTAAGCTTTCAACTATTGCTTTTCTTTTTTTAATGAACTTTGTTATTATGAAGGAAGTGATAGATATTAATGTATCACAATCTGCAGAACAGAGGAACCTTTTAAGTAGAGGAATATTCAACTATGTCCTCTCTTTAACCATAGACGCAACTTCTAAGCCACCTTAGTTATCTATACCGTACTGAAATGTATCCCTTACTATTTTGTGTTGACGCGGCATCTGCCCTCGTTCCATCCGAGAAACAAGTGACTAGTGAGTGCGCGGAACGAATCCGGGAGACTTCTTTACGGCCCTCCAGGATGTCCGATTGAAATTATGGATCCTCTTTTGGGCGCTAAACGTTTTGGATTGCCGAAATCAATGAGTGGAGAGTGGGTGGTTCCATACAGTGGGATGGATTTCAAGAGATATGGGTCGATGGTGACGGAGATTATGGGGTTTGCCGGGGCGTAGTGCTTTCCCCCAGTTCGAAGGAAGCAATATTATGGATTTGGTGGCGGTAATGCTATAGTTTTGCCGCCATTCCGCGCATAATGAGTGAAATTTTTCAAGGACAGGGCGCGCCTTAACGCGGTAAATGCTCTCCAGTGACCTCTCGTTCTTTATAGCTCTTCTCCCTGTCCCTAAATCATGTTTAACTATTTTCCATGACGTTCCGGAACATCTTAAAAATCTCTAAGATCACGGATGGATCGGTGGGTCTTAGGCTTATGAAGGTCTTCTTTTAAGATTTCACAATTGCTACATGCGTAAGGAATCCCTAGCCGCGGTGCCGTTCGGCGATGCTTTTTTCAGATGCTTCTCCAAACCTACACCAACTATGAAAATAAAGAGAATACTTTCTATGAGGTCTAGTGAATAATATACCTTTTGGACTTGTGTCAGTGTGTTGGCCATTCTTATTCATATGAGCTCTTGATTTTGGAATAAATTTAAACATTACCTGTTGTTTAACGGTGTTTATCTTATTCTGTGCTGTACTTGGGGAGGGTAATTCATTTTCATTTCGGACTTCTTACTTGAGGAATGGTGTAAAAATAGCAATGCTTTCCTCTGTGATTGTAGGTACTTCCAAAGTCTTTAGATGCTTGTCTTATATATCTTAGCTTATTAATAATCACGGCTAAATTTATTTATCTGAAATAATGACGATTTTTTCGACACTTTTCAGTTTATTCGAAAGGTTTCAAAAATATGAATTACACTTTTATTTTATTATGTTCTTACTTCTACCTGTTTGCTTCTGTTTGACTGTACCTGGTGGTAGATTCGATACAGGTGGCTTTGTAAATGGTCGATTTCGGGAACCCATACTATGATATATTTTTTTTACTGTGGCGTTCAAATATCATATGAGGTGACAGTGAAAGTCTAATCAAATTTTAATTCGATTTCTCTGATTTCTAATCGTGCGTAAGTTGTGACTTATCTAGGTATACCTTATATATGTTGCGGAAAAGCTTAGGTTTGCAGCAAAAGCAATGGGTTTGCCCATTACGGGTTTTATCTGACCAACATAAATTTTGACTGCCGAACCGTGACGGACATCATTGTTATCATCACTCACTGGTATGTTCATAGGCTCATCATGACCTTGGAGGTACAGTTCCTTTCCCTATAAGGAATGTTTTTTATATCCGTCGAACTGTGTTTATGTTTGCAAAATGGCCACGGCCAAGACAGCTACAGATACCCGCTACTACTTCTGCTATCAAGGCCATGAATTATTATTTATTATTTGGGAGTCTGTGACTAGCCTTACTCATTTTTACATCTACATTGTTCTTTCAACTCAACATCGCCTGCGAGAATATTTAGAGATGCATGTCAGGCTGACATTTAGTTCTAATAATCGTCCAATGGCCTCGCCTCGTTAAATTTTATTTTAGATCTAGTATTTTTTTATCTTGTAGATAGAGTTATGGGTCACAATATCCCTGCAATATGTCGATTGACCCCCGCGTGCTTTCATAAAATGTGTGTGCACTTTCGATAATTATTTCACGAAATCGAGATTGGAATCTGAGTCATTTTTACCTTTACGTGAAAATTGCTGTCGTATTAAATGGAAGGGAGAACTTACGTTCCTATTCCACAGCTGATAGTTGATAATAAAAAATTGCGCATAATTAGCCAAATGTAGGTCATGGTGACTGCTTAAGCCTCTGATTTTTATCCTCAACATTGCATTTTCACCACAGATAATTTTGGGCGTCTTAGTATTATATAGAGCTTAAGAGAGATATTCATTTGGGTATTCAACCAGCTAATTGGTAGGTTATCGGAGGACATAATAAAAAAGTAGGTTTGTTTTATAATGTTGTGTAGGGAAATTTATGGGAATGTGCCGAGACAGGAGGAATTGAGGTCATTACTGTTGGAAAACTATCATTGAATTGGTGAAGTACGACGATGAATGAATGACGTGACTGCAACACAATGCTGTTATTTCACCTCCTCAAATCAACCAAAAGGAAAGACTTTGTTGAAGAATACCCCTCTCTTTGCCATTGTGCCAATTTTCAGCAATTTTTTTCCTTCGATCTCATTTATACCATTTGCGTGGTCAAGTTTCCTCCTGCAATCGATTAGTGGTCTAGTTCTCTGCCTGGGATCATTTGCCACCGTCACCTATCACTGAAATTCGGCACTCCAGCTGTCATTTGCGAGGGATGCTGGCGAAAATTGGCGCGCGGTGAAAACCTGAGGAAAGGTAGATGGTGAAAAAATGTCCTCCTTAAGAAATTGCCATCAATTTGCAACAGGAGGATGGGGTAATAAATTTGCAGCCATTCTTTGGAATGGAGACTACGTCTTTGATCAATGATGTTTTATCATGCCCCTTATGATCCTTAGTCGCGATGGATGGCACAGTAAAGAATGTACACAGTTGTGTGGAATATGTACTATTATTTGATCACCTACCGTTTAGGGTAGGATTTAATGGATCATCGGTTCTCTCCTGTCACCCTTTGCTAGGATAACATTACTTCCTCGTGCGATCTCTTTTCAGTACGTCATACTTAAGAACAAAACGTTTCTAGCTTACCTTTGTGGAAATCATGTGTCACTGAGCTAAGTCGTAGTTTGTACTTTTTACGTGCTGTTATGCACGGCCGTGGTGTTAACCGTAATTTTCATTACCGAAGTCACTGTTAGTGACGACAACTACTGTCATTACCTTGATATCGATAGTTACTGTCGAAGTCATGCTTGGGATTTATTGAGTTTTTTCGTTGAATCTGTTTAATGACGTAGTTAATACTTCCTACCTCTCTCCATTACATCCAAATGCCTACCCTTCTCCCTCTTCCCCTCCTTCCCAGTATTCCGCCTCCCAGAACGAGCTTCGGTATCCAACTCTCTATTTCCAGCTTCATCTTTGTACCTTATTTCCTCTTCATTTACTCGTTCATTTTCTTTCCTTAGGTACTCACCATGTCGAGCACTAGTTTGTGTGTCATCCTTTCAGCCCATCGCCCTTTCTCCATCCTGAAGTGTCTTATGGGAAGCAATTTTTTAAAGCATGATATTATGATTAAAAGAGCAATGTTTTCTTAGCCATTATTCATATCTGAGGAGTTTCAGGTTGACAAGGTGGATATTATTTTACCCCCTAACATCAACAGCAGGCGAAAAACTACGGAAAATTCACCGTAGTACAGGCGGGTTCGAGAAATCTTTCTTCTCGCACACCATATATGATAACAACCAAAGCATTAGTGAAACACTAATACGCAAAAACGCATCTCGCTGATCTTCCTTTCCCTCTTCCGATTCCCTTCATTCTTATGGCCGGGTCCCGTGTTAGATTTAATACATAATAAGTTTATGTAAGTCATTTAGAGTAATCCGAAATTATACAAAAAGCACTCAGTGCGATCCGAAACTTAACCTTCACGTTTAATTTCGTATCTCTCCGGGTCCGAAACTGTACAGTAACGGATAAATTCTTATTATTGCGGTCCGAAACTAAACGTATAGCTCCGTGTGGGATCACTTCCCCGGTCCCAACTTGTCCTGCCATTAGCCCTCACGGCGTTTTCCATACCTTTCGTCCTTAGCTCATATTTGTTTTCCTTTCCAAATTGATGACGCATCTAAATTTTTCGTCACCCTTTTCCTTTCTTTTGACCTGATTTCTTTGCAGAGGGCTTTAATGTACGTCGCAGTCGATTTAAATGCACGTGTCTTACTTTTCTGTGGCCCTGAAGACGTTTTAATAATTTTAACGTCGTTCACTTTTTTTGTGACATTGAAACGAGGTTATTGCTTCCGTTTTATCTATTTTATTCCCCGTAGGGAGTGTAAATCAAAGCTCCGTGTCCGTTGAACATCCGCTATTACCAAAATTATTTTGTAATCGTGGATATATGCTTTCACTGCATCATATTTATGATTTTTTCTCGATATTCATTTTGGTGGTGGATTTAAAGAAAAATAACAGTTTTGTCACAAGCTTTGTCACATTAATCGTTTATTGGAGGTGGCGGATGAATGTTCAATCCATTACTTAAGGAAAGTTCGTCCGTATTTCCAATATTATATGTAGGTATTTGAAAAGTTTACACCTACTTTGCACCGTCTTTTTAGATTTCGCCAAAACGTTTAAACCCTTTCATTTTAAGCAATCTACCGGTAAAGCGTAGGATTTAATGAAAGTCGGACAAATCCCCCAGATTTTTTCATGTGTAGGGCCCTATCTACCTCTAGTATTTCTTTCTTCATCTCAGTGTAAGTCCTACCTTTCTTCATCCTGTCCATAAAACCATAAAACCTAATCTATTTCTTCCCGTTACACGCTTGCCCAACATCCTTCCCTCTATTGTGGCCTTGGGCAGCCCATCGCTCCTCATTACCTCTTTCAGCCAGCTACCCTGCCACCCCGTATTCTCATCAAGAAGTTTCCTCTCCTCACGAGTCATGTCAAGCTGTAGTATTGCTTTCTTCGTCTCAACCTACGACCTACCCATTTTTAATAATAAATTTTACTGTTTTCCCTAATGAGAGGTAAGAAGCATTGCTGTAGTATTTTTTTTATTTTTCTTTTAATTGCATGCCTTTGGCTTATTTTTCACGAGTGAAATTAATTTAAAAAAGCCAAAAAATCAACCTCTGCACAGATTCCAATGCTTTTATTATGAGAGTAAAATGTAGGGGTCCGTTTAGTGGCCCTTGGGGCCCTGGGGAAATTTAAAAAAGCTTATGATCGTTCCAATGTACTTGATTACCAACATGCAAAATTTCAAAGTAATCGGATCAGTCGTTTTAGCGTGATTGAGTAACAGACAAACAGACAGACACCATTAGATGTTTATATATTAGTACAGGATTGTATGATTTTTCTTAGGAATGAGCTGTAAAATATCCGTTTCTCATGTACTTTTTGACCAAAATTGTGTTTTAGTCTGGTCATTCTAGGATTATTTTCTCCATAACTTGTTGTCACTGTGTGTGTCCCTCACCCGCATGATTTACATAGTCGTTCTCTTGTTTATACCCTCGTGCTGAAGACGCGTATCTCACGAACCACCTCATATTTTGTAGTCGAACTGAAATTAATGTCCTCGTCGTTGCATGTTTTCTCGCCTTTTTTGGTGAATTCTTTCATATCTCTTCTAACTTGGTCAGCTGAAGGTCGGGATACCTGCCCTGAAACTTTGTTCCCCTCGAAATGAGAAAAATTGTGGGTGGTCTTAAATATGTATGGTCGCGATAAATTTCTCCTACTGGACGGCCGTATGTCTAGAATCTAATATTTGTGGAGCTTGAAAAAGACTCCTGAAGACGTTCCTTGCTCACCTTTAGCCTATAGAGTCCAGTTTGCAACACTCGGAATTCTCCACTAACGGTATAATATGTAGCATAGAATTAGATTGATGAAGATCAAATGGGCGGAGAGAATCACCAATGGAGTGCCAACCAACATGTAATGGTTGGGTTTATGAAATTATTAGAGACACTGGCTTATTGGACATATTCTCAGGCAAAGCAGCTTTTTGGAAGCAAAATTTAAAGTGTAACAAATGGTAATAGCTATTGAGACAGATCTAGGATGGAAAATAAGAATCAAGTTGTCATAGATGTCAAAATAATATCAATGGTGACTTTAATCGAGTGATTTTGGGACTTTCTAGTCATCTCTTACATTGAACGCACTCACAACGCCATGCCCTGGGAGTTGATAATCCTACCCAGGCGGGATTCGAACCCGCGACTCTTGGGTTGATAGTCATGGACATATCCCCGCCACCACTGGGGCCGGCAAATGAGGAATCGAGGATTTAAGTGGATAGGTGTAAGTAGAATTAGGGACGACTTTGGAAGTGCTGCAGGTATTCGAATTCATGAATGCTGGTGATGATGGCAGTAACATTCGGGAAAGTATACATTATCCGAATACGGTTTTGGCCAACTATCAGTTCCGCCTAATGATAATCTGAAAATTAGAGGATATTATCGTTAGAAAGCTGATTAGTCTTATCTGGGTCTAAGAAAGTATTGATGCTTTATTTCTGATATGATTGTCCTTTAGAAGTTTCCTTCCACAAGCTACTTTGATATGGAGTGTAGCGTTGTATGGGTCAGAAACGTGAACTCTGACGAAGGAAGGCGAGAATAAGCTGGAGGTGTTCGAGATGCGGGTGTAGAGGAGGATGAAGAAGGGGGTGGACGGAAAGGAAAACAAACGAGGAAGTGCTTGGTTTAGTGGGTGAGGAAAGGAAACTTCTGAATGAGATTTCATACTTGAGTGGTTACTCGATTTTTTTATATTTTAATGAAGCCCATTTCTGTGGAATTCGCGTCAGATATGATGAGATACCCAGCAGGTAACGCGTTTTTAATTCTAACATACGTAAAAATGAGGCGCTCAGGGTAGTGGTATGTTTTTTGCTCGCCCACTATTCCTCGAGTCCGATGAACTAAGTTCAGACGTTTTCTGTTAACTTGGCAATTCATTTATCCTAAGGAGAAATTACTGTGGCGAGATATAATCACCGGTTGGCTACCAAGAAGGAACAAGTTAATGCAGACCATGATCTCTTGTGTCCAAATTGGACAAGTGCGCGAGAATACGGTTTTCCCGCGAATTATGGTGATTCTATAATATCACCTCGTTAAAGCGAGATATACCGTGCGTCACGACCATCAGGCCCCTCATCTTCCGCGAAACGAGTAATTCAAAACAAATGAAGAAGTCGTTAGTTCCGGAGTCTGGACAAGATAGTGGAGCGATGGATATTTAATTGAAAGTTCGATGTCGAAAAATTGCTTAACGCTGGAATAAGTGTGCCATTAAACCAATCATGTATCGTTGGAAATGATTAAAAGTGGAGGAAAACGTAAGGGAAAACGAGCAGTAACAACTAACCGGGCGGAGGCAGAGCAGTTAAGTATCGCCTCCCAATCGCGGAAGGAAGGTCTTCAATCCGCCGTTGATGGCTTCACTACCGGATTATCGGAGCCAAGATTACTCAAGTTTGACATCGCAATTATGCATATGCTTGAAAGCTCCCTGTTCCACTCGTTGCGGATCGTATCAGTTCGTTTGTCGTTGCGTTCTAGGCTTAATTGCAACCCACAGTGAATTGAATTCCCAATTCCATAGTAGTGTTGGTTATAAGGGATGTGACCGACCACTGTAGTAATTTTCGCCTGTAGTACCCTGCAAGTCACCTCAAGGGTGTGCGGCAGGGGGCGTTGCCTCTCCAGGCTGAACGTCGAATACACTGTCTTGGCTGAGAGCTATGTTTTTCCCCGATCGTACGTGGAAAAATTGACATTTTAAACCTGTCCAACCTGCAATCTTTCCCTCTAATTTTATGTACGTGCAGTAGGTTCTACCATAGTAGTGCGACGTTTTTCGCTTCTTCTGAGAAGTGCCTATTCTTTAATCTACGCTTTAATAGGTTGACCTATGATATGTGAGTAGTTTGGAAGGGTTGTTGGATATCTGAACGAGCGCCGTCAAGGGGTCCGTTTAACGTTCGATCCCACGTACGCACCATTACACTTCTTATTGTACCCCAGGTAGGGATCCACTGAAAATCTCCGCAAATGCTTCACTCTAGAGGCTTGAGCTCGGTGCCTCAGAATGAGAAGCAATTACCGTATCGACCACGCCAACCTGATCCTGTCCGTCTTCACGTTTAAATCATTGACTAAAAAATAGAGTGGTCAATGATTTAAATGTGAGTAGTTTATTTTAGTCGGGTGCATTTTTTCTCATTTCATAGCTGATCTAGTGTATTGCATATATATAGGTACGCAGAAATAATTGAAATTTCACCCGAATCGACCATTGCATTTTGTCAAATTCACTACAGAATTCCTGCTAAGGGGCGATTCATGTATAAATTAGGACGATTTTAAGTAAGACAAGGGCAACGGCCTGCCACGAAGGAAACACCGGTTCCCGATCAGTCACCGAAGTTAAGCATCGTTGGGCTCGGATTGAGTTTGGAGGGGTGATCCTCCGATTCGTCCGAGTGCTGTTGCTCCTGTCTGCACGTGGCAGACAGTAGGTAAGTGCTAAATGACCTTAACCGTCGAAGCACGTTAAACAAAAATACTGCTACTTAAGTTAGACAACGTAGGATGTCATGAAATACGCCCCTCCCCTCCACAGCCCACGTTGTAGATTTTTGTACGTATGTGCATAGGTTATATTTTCGATGAACGACATTTTGGGGCATTGCGGCTACCCAAGTCTTCCGACATGACACTATTTAGCTGCCGGATGTGCGCAGATCGACTCACGGGATCGACTGATGGTCGCAGAATTTGGTCTTTGGGACGATTTTAAAATTGGCTGGCAACTATGGAAAGTTATCTATTAGCATAGTTTTGTAGTATGGAAATAATGCATAATCAGGGCATGCTGATAATATGTCCGTTATTATTATTAGATGTTATTAATGCTCACCGCGTGGAATTTAATATTGGATTTTGAGGCTTTTTAAACACCCTAATCGCCCCCGTTGGCGTTGGCACGCCAATATTTATGCTATCAGTGAACTGAGACATATTAACAACCACTGCTCATATTACTTACCAGCACTTTGGTTATTGAATATATTTACGTTCTATTTTACAAACATTTCGTTATGGAAAACTACGCGAATTTTGCAGAATGAAAAACTACGATTTCTCGTCCAACGATCATAAAAAAGTAGTATAAATGCGTGCTCTCGAGTAAAAATAACCTTATATCCTTAGATACCTTGGACCACCACACCCCACTACGTAAGACATATAAAGAACTCCACCACCTTTAACCCCTTAAACGTCTTAATACTTGAATACTAAGGAAACAGAGATAGATGAGTTATCCCAAGCAAACCTCACTATACAGACGAATTTTGGCGCTAGTGTATTGTTTACTCTCTGAACATCTCAGAAACACTTTATATTCTATATTACTATTTTATAATCGTAATCTCATTTTTTATTCACGGGTCAATGAGAGATAATTAAGTAAACCTTGTTTTGCCTTTTTATTATTCTTTCCAAAGGAAGCCTATGAGAGGAAGACCAGCAGACCATTCTCTAAGTGGGAGGAAAGGGTCGCCCACGATTGGCTGTGTGATCAATTATGGTTGCAGAAATTCGACCTGTTCTATTCTCTGTCTCACCAACGGAAAAATGTGAGGCTAATAAGTCATAAGTGGTCATACACTAAGCTCGTTGTTGCTCTTAAAGCGTATTCATCATGAGCCGATTTGTCTCTGAAGCGATTTAAAGCAGCATAATGAATTACCTACTTGCTTATATTCATAATGTAATTTATCTCATTTTTTGTTTTGGCCCAATGAACGTTTCATTGTTAAAAGTTGATTCCGTATTAAATGGATTCTTCTCTTCTCTCTGCGAAGATAATTTTATTTTTACTGTTAATCCAGTGAAATATTATTTCCGGAGTTAATCCAGAATTACACAAACCGATAAATTATACCGTAATGAAATTTGTAACGACGGTACATTTTAAGACTATGAACAAATAGAAAATTCGTGGAAATGAATAAGTGGAATTGCGAGATAACTGTCAGAGTTATTTCCAAAATTGTGTGGAAGTTCTTTCCTTGCCTGAGAGAAAGTTGTCAAGTTCAAGGGCAGAGAACGGTATATAATGGCCCGTTGCCTTCAGTCAATCTGCCTATTTCTTATCATATTAAGGGAAACCTAGTTGTGGCAGAAGGAACAATTCTCAAGGAATTTCTCTCTCGTTTTGTGTGACGAATGAATTTCAAATAAATAAGAGCAAGTTTTTGTTAGAGATAATGACTTCCAGTCGTAGCATTACCTTTTACAACACGAATTGATTTCTCGGAATGTTAGACTTGCGAGTTGGCCTTGACCAATTGTAGATTAGAGTTTATTGTGCCAGTCTGCTTGTCTTTTCCGTCACAGCTTGATGTTGGCGTATGTGTTATTATAAATCACGTTCACTAAGTGGTTAGTGGTAAAATTTTGATAGGGGCTTGTAAAATTGACCTTTAAATGTCAATTAATATAATAAATAATTGACATTCTATCTTCGGCGATTGGCATTTTTTGTAAAGGTGGGGAATTTACGTCGGCGATGACTAATGATTCCCGTGACGCAACATGATTATTTTGGCTTAAGACTCGCTCGGCCAAAAAAAAACAGGCAACCTTTGTCAACTGTCAACATTGGAATAACTTGTGAAGAAGATAAGGAAACAGGTTTCCGTGATGGTAGGGGATGTCCTCTGTTGCTTCATCGCAATGTGTTGCAACTTGTTATTCATTCTTTCGTTGGCATCTGGAATTTTTCAAATCCAGTGCAGGGTTTCCGTAAGGCGGATAAAATTAATCCCGTTCATATGCAAAGCGACCGCGGGGCGTTGTCTTCTGTGTCACTCCTTCCCTCGGCGAAAGCTATTCAAACCATTCGGAGGGAGATAGTTACTGGACAAACTACTACTTGCAACCACTCAAATCCATATTGGTATCCAAATAAAAGGATGTCGGGCCAAGAGAAAGATGTCTTGGTAATTTAGATCTCCTCCAGAAGAAGCAATTCATATAAATGATGGAAATTGTTTCACTGGCTCACGGCTCACAAAAAGCCATTGAAGTTTGTTTAGCATTATCGCAAGAATTTCCTGGGGTTTAATATTTCAAATTGGTTTCAGGGTTATGCTATGGACTTTCTTCTACCAATTCTTCGTGTTTTTGGGTTGATGTATCATCCCTCTTGGACATTTCGAAGTGCCAAAAAATGTGACGACGAATAAAGAGGACCCTGTCACAGTTTTTATTACGAACAAACACGAAATAATTGGAGGCTCACTCTTTTGTTCCAGGGCTGAGAACTCGTTCAAATCTGTGAATATAACGTTTCCACTATTTGCCCTTTTCGCGTGGATAATGTGTATATCAAAGTTGGATTATAATATTATTATACCATCTGTAACTTTTGGAAATCACCGTTGCGTTTGTATTATATTTTTAATAAATTAGTCATGTTTAACCGTAGTTAAATAAAAATTAAATGACTCCAAAGAATAAATTCTGGAATGCCATCCCATGAAGAAGCCTCATAATAATATGGAACTTTCGCGGTCCATGTTCGTAAAGCACTGTTTTTTAACCCGCGTCAGGATTTTAAAAACGTTTCTTCTCCTTTGCCGGATACATCGTTAGGGCTAATGAATGTTGCCTTTTTGCGCATCAAAATATTTGTTCACAAGGAGGTGTGAGGGGAGTAAGAGGGTGGGTGCGGGTGTAGAGCGTTCTGGATATTTTTATATTTTGTTTAGAAAAAATAGAGGAAATAGAGGAAAATTAAATCCTGACGCGGGTTAAACCCAAAAGAACAGTGCCTTAGGTTAAAGTCTTTAATACAGGGATTGGTTTGAGTACATAGCTGAACCATGTTGTGTAGTAATTTCAATCTTCCTTGATGGTAATTGAGGCTTGCAGCTTTTTACTTAAAAAATTGTTTCCTCTTTATTTTATTGTGATTTTCCCTCAGGATATCCGGCAATCATCGATTTTTGCCCGCACATCGACCTTGAGCCGCGTATTTTTTATTTCGTATAATCTTTTGACCGTTGTGCAAATATATATGATTTGCAACCACCTGTGCTTGACCGGAAAGAGATGATTTTTCGTCCTCCATGAGAATTATCCACTCTCTTTTTTTTTGAATTCTCAAAGCTTGTTGCGTTCACTTTCCCAGAAAACCTGCGGTGAAGCAATGGCCTCGCTAAAATAATTTCTAGCGGCCGTGACCAGTTCATGAGGGCCACTTCTTTTCAATTACTTTCCTGTGACTGGGAGGCCTACTAGTCCCAAAATTGAAGTCGTCTGCCCTCGAGTGGTCTTGATCGACAGTGTAATAACTAGTGACGGAATTCCACTCCATGAAAATTTAATTTGTCATTCTCCATTTATTTCATTTTCATTCATTATTGTAATCTACCGGTTAGAGGTAGGTTATGATGAAAGTCAGAGAATATCCAACGGACTCTTACACGTGCCGTGTCCTATCTACCTCTAGTATTTCTTTCTTCATCTCAGCATAATTCCTACCTTTCTTCATCGCGTCCATAAAACCTATTCTCATTCTTCTCCTTCCCCACTTACCTTCCCTCGATCACGGCCTTCAGCAAACCATCCCCTCCTTACCACATCCACCCTGCACTTCCTCATTTGTCTTCCTTTCTGTCCAACGCACCTTCTCCATCCTCCTCCTCACCCACATCTCGAAAGCCTTCAGTCTACTTTCGTCTTCCTTTCTCAATGTCCAAGTTTCTGTCCCATACAACGCCACACTCCATATCAAGCTCTTCACCAGCCTCTTTTTTACATCCTTACTTAAGGCCCCCGTCATAAGCTCCATTCCGTTATTGAACGCTTCCTTCGCTAGCGCTATTCTCCTCCTATTGTCTTTGCTACTATGTCCTGTTTCTTCTAGTGTACTACGCAAATAGTTAAATTGTTCGACTTGCTCCAGTTTGAGACTTCCTACTCTTATCACCTGCCTCGCTTTCTTTGTCCTAGAGAATCTCATTACTTTTGTTTTCATATTATTAATCTTCATCCCGTATTTCTCGCACTGCATTTCCAGTGCATCTACTAAAGTTTGCAATCCTTTGGATGACCGACTGACCAACGCCTGGTCATCCGCGAATCTAACCGACTTTATCCGCTGTCCTCCTACTTTCATTCCCATATCTAGCTCATCCCATGCCTCTCTTACCATTTCCTCAGCATAGATGGTAAAAATCAAAGGCGACAACGGGCACCCTTTCCGCACCCCACGACCTATAATTGCCCACCCTGATTCACCCTCAGCTACCCTCGTCTGAGCCCTTTGCCCCATAAATAAGTTTTGGATGAGTCTCCTATCACGCCAATCTATTCCTATTTTCCCCAGTAATTGCATTAGTTTCTTCCAGTTTACTCTGTCAAACGCCTTTTCGAAATCCACAAATCAAGCGAAAACATCCTGATTATTCTCTGTTTCTTTCAATAGGTGTCCTCATTACCGCAATCGCGTCTTGGGTGGTCCTTCCCTTTCTGAACCCAAATTGATCATCCCCTAAATAGTAGTTTGCTCTGCTCTCCAACCTTCTATTTATTATTCTAAGTAAAGCTTATGCCACTTGCAAAATTAAACTGATTATTTTATACTCCTCGCATTCTAACGCTTTCTTCTTCTTCGGGATAGGTATTAATACTGTTTTAACAAAATCCTATGGCCGTACTCCTTCCTCGTTGATGCTGCGAATAAGTTTGAAAAATGATTCTCTCCCCTTACTACCTAGAGTCATCAGTCGCTCCGCAGGTAGATTATCGGTTCCCACGACTTTTCTACCCTTCATATCTCTTAATGCCCTCTCAATTTCGCTGTCAAGTAACTCTGGTGCGAGGTTATTCTTATCTATTGTTCCTTCATCCTCTACATCTATGCTATATGGTCTATTCTTGCTGTCATATAGCTTCTCTACGTATTCTCTCCATCTTTCCTGGATATCTTCCTGTTCGATTACTATCTTCCCTGTTTTGTCCTTAACCTTTGGTATCGTTTGACCTCTTTTACCACCCGATAACATTTTCACCTTGGCGTACAAAGCGCCCATTTCATCCTCCCCCTGCAGCTTTTCCATTTCCTCGTATTGTCCCTTCCACCAGTTTTCATTTGCCCGATTGGTCACTCTCCGGAGTTTATTATTCAATTCCTTGTACTTCCTCTTGCCTACGTCGGTGTTGACGTTTTTCCATATCCTTCTCTCTTCCATTTTCTTTATATTTCTTCCGTAACCCACTGCTTCTTAACCCTCTTCTTTTCCACCGTTCCTATTGTTTTCTCTGCCGCTCCTACGATGTCTGTTTTTATAACCTCCCATCTTTTCTCTATTGTTCCCATCCGCTTTGCTTCACCTATGTTCTTTTCTACTAGCTCTTGGTATTCCCTCCTTTTCAACCCTTTTAATGCTTCAAGGTTCCACCTCTTTATCTTCCTACCTTTACAAAGCCTTTTGAATCTAACTTCACACTTCATCATCACTAAGCTATGATCTGAGTCCGCATCCGCCCCTTGATTGCTACGAGAGGTTTTTACACTGTTCCTAAATCTCTGCCTTACCATTATATAATAAATTTGGTATCTTCCAGTATCATCCGGAATTTTCCATGTGTACCTACGCCTGGGGTGGTGTTTAAACCAAGTGTTTGTCACTACTAATTTATTTCTTCTACATAACGTAACTGCATTTTCACCACGATCATTTCTTTTCCCTAGCCCAAACTCTCCCACTTCTAATCCGTCCCTCCCTTCCTCACCAATGCATTCCAGTCACCCATCACTATCAGGTTTTTCTTTCCCGGTACTTCTCTAATTTCTACTTGCTCGTACATCTCTTCCACCTCTTCGTTCGTATAGTTGCTTGTAGGCATGTGTACCTGAACCAGTACGAAATTCGTCGGGGGTGCTTTTACCACTATTATCCTGTCGCTCACCTGATCTATGTGTACCATCCTCAGCCCCAATTTTGTGTTCAATACCATACCTACCCCACGATGACTCTCATCTCCCCCACTATAGATTACCCTGTAGCTATCACTCCAATAATCCCCGCTATCCTTCCATCTCACCTCGCACAATCCCAAAGCATCTATTTTTCCTTTCTCCATTTCCTGTTTAATATTTTCAAGCTTCACGACCTTCATCATGGTTCTTACGTTCCAAGTTCCTATTTTTACCGCTGTTTTCCTCCTCTTTCTCTTTTTCTTCTTCTTCTCCCTCCTATCCCTTGTTTCCGCCGATGATGATGCTGTGCAAGGATTTCGTGTGATGACGACCGCGGAGGCCTTGCCTCCCCCGCTGCCGGGCACGACACCCGCTCTAGTGGGCGGCGTCCCGTAGTTGCCAGGAATCAATTCTCTGTGAATGACTTTCATATTCTAGGAAGTGATAGTTGAGAGGCATTCCCACGCCACTCAACGGTATTTTAACGTGACAACATCACGGAACTACCTTTAGTCTGGCTCCTACCCTTCGACCTATCTGGCATGGGTGTCTCTACCAGGAGCAATAGTACTTGCTCCTGCCAGTCCAGCTCTAGGGGTCATTGGAACGCACAAGCCCTTCCACCACGTCAAGGTCGTAGTTCAAGGATGAGTCCATTTATTTACTCGAGTAAATTGTACGAGTCACTTGAGTCTTGTAGTAGTGGGTCATTGTTTGTGCTATACTACTAGGGTTGTTATAATGGTTTGTACAAAGTCCCATATAATTTTTATACCACTGCCAATGACATCTCGTAGCTTCTGACTCTTTCGTCTCTATATTCTGACGATTATACTCACTTTTGATTTTTTTAATATACAGAAATCTACAGTTAAAAAACTTTAACTTTGCGCATAAAATCGATAAAATCATGAAATGGCTTTATCCTTGAACGATTAAAAACTATCCAACAGGAATATCAAACCAACATATTTCAGATCCTATACACTATTGTTTTTATAATACATAGTTTTTACAATATGTTGCCTTTACATTTTAGGAATCTGATCTCAATACTGCTTGTGTCAGTTTATTTTCCTTTTAGTGTAAATAATTTTCCTAACTCTGTAGTACGGTGTGTACTGTGTATGTTATGAAGCAAGATTTACATTGATGATACTCGTACGTGATATACGAGTTTTTATCTTTTTTGTAAATTATTGTTTGGAGCAATAAAATTATAATTATCACGGTAAACTCTAAATTTTATTCATATATATCTTGCAATTCCACCAATTTTCAGGTTTTCACCAAGTTGCACCAATAATTTGTCTATTTCAATTCGAAAAAGCCTAATTAATGGTGGTACACAGACTCTATGTGACACATTAGTCCAATTTACTTTAACCTTGCTTTACGCTTTCGCTCTACACTCATGCCTTGCCTCCGACACGATCTCTTTCCTCTTACGGGAATATTTTCATTCCCTCTTTATATTGTATGCTAAATTTTTATCCGTGTTCTGCTAGACTCTCGTGACGATCGACTCTTTCCTCTTTCAGATCTTTTACGGAATCCTCCGACACTTGTTTGTGTCGTGAGCTTCGTTATTGATCGTTGATCATAGCGATCGATATCTGTAGTCTCGTCCTGTCTTATCGATCGATGTGACGCCTCGGGCGTGAGTATTTTCGTGGGAACCGTATCTCGGTGCAATCGGGTTCCGATTATATCCTTGTAACTATCTGGCTCGTTTATTTTTGCTCTTGCGTCCGGGAGCTCGCGCCACCGTGGTGGGGGAGTCCGCACATCCATTTCTCCCCTCATCCTTCGTCACCTGTCGGGCGGGATGTGAACCCTAGACCACCCATTCCGGCGGTCACCCACCCGCCCCGCCGTTAACCTCATCCGGAGGCTCCCTCAGGGCTTGCATCCGCATCCTCTGCCCTCGCCGCCCCTGCTCTTATCTCCTCCACGTGCATCGTTTTCTCCTTTTGTTTATGGAGGCTCGGTCGGGGGGACGCGTCGCTAGGAAGCGATGCCTCCGGTTCCGCCTCGCTGGAAACGTTTAGCGTGAGGCTGAAGCGGCCTCAGGGGAAATGGCCCAATTCCGTGTCTAATGCGAATAAAACTGTTTCGATGTGATGTGTTTATTTCCGAGTAAGAAATTTGCTGCACGAAGTTTTACTTGAATTTCTAAAATTATTGCTTAGCATCATGTGAATCCATTCCACATTCTTTCAACACCCACGCACGAATGAATGCTCCGGTATTGGACGTTTATGAAAAGTGTGTGCTTTGTCCATTTTTAGATGGTGGGTAAAAGCCTCTGAAGTGGAGGAATTTTAGGAGTCTTGAGAATAGTAGAGCGTGTATAGTAATGATGATGTCGCCTTTATTCCGAGCGAATTTAGGTCTACATAGTCCTTTCTTACAATTAACTCGTTAATACGTCTTACATTAACACCCATTCCCTGAGTGGAGAAAAACCCACCCTGGCGGGACTCGAATATGCGACCTTCGGGTTCGGACTAGGACGTTACTCCGCAGCCACGGAGGCCGGATTATGGTGTATGAATCAATGTATTAATGTGGCAGAAGCAAATCAGGCGTGCAAGAACAGGGGTTATGGAGGTAATAATGAAAAATGAAACCAGTTTTCTATGTCTAACGTCGAGGATTAATCTCTCATGACTAAGCCTGCACCGAAGAGAACCTGCATGAGTATGCATATACAGTATAATGTGTCAAATACGCTACTACCATGTAACTTGTACTCGAAAGGTAGGTTGCAGAAGAATCGAAGGAAAAGAGGTAGAAATCAAGTTAGGAGGGGAGCTGATAAGTCAGGTTTGCTTATTTTCTGCTTTGGAAAAGTTATAGGGGTAAGCCTGTCCGAATACCTATTATTCAATTGTGAGAATACCACATTATGTTGATGCTACAAAAAGTGGATCGGGGAGAGTTTTCTCGCTCCATCGAAGGCATTTCATCAATATATGTTTTCTGTGTTAATAGTTGAGTTTTGTTTATTTCTCTTGCTAATTGAAATAAAAAGAATTGCGATAATAAAAATAGTCGCCATTGGATTTTCCATCGTTCACTATTTTGTGATATTTCCTTAGGTAAGAGGTGGTAGGTAGTATCTGATTTTAGAGTTAGCGAATTTTGGAAAACCAGAAAGCAGTGTGATTCAGGGCGAGAGTTGCACATAGCTGCTTATAAAATTGTGGATATGCTAAGTTTCACTTACTACGTCATCAAAAAGAGGCTCTCTTTGAATTGCAGTGATTTGCGTCTCATCCCACATTCAGGTCAACTTTTATTTGGTAGCACAAATTTTTCAGCACCTTCTGTGGCGGTTTGCTTTTTTTCTACAGTAGAATTTTTATTCATTCATTCATTACAGTAATCTACCGGTTAGAGGTAGGTTGTGATGAAAGTCAGAGAATATCCAACGAACTCTTACACGTGCTGTGCCCTTTCTACCTCTTGTATTTCTTTCTTCATCTCAGCATAAGTCCTACCTTTCTTCATCCCGTCCATAAAATCGATTCTCTTCCTTCCCCTTCCCCGCTTACCCAACATCCTTCCCTCTATCACGACCTTCAGCAAACCATCGTTACCCCTTCCAGCCACCTACCCTGCCTTCCCCTAATCTCATCTATAAGTTTCCTCTCCTCGCCCACCATGTCAAGCACTTCCTCATTTGTCTTCCTTTCCGTCCAACGCACCTTCTCCATCCTCCTCCACACCCGCATCTCAAAAGCCTTAAGCCTATTTTCGTCTTCCTTTCTCAAGGTCCACGTTTCTGCCCCATACAACGCCACACTCCATATCAAGCTCTTTACTAGCCTCTTTTTTACATCCCTACTTAAGGTCCCCGTCATCAGCTCCCTTCTATTATTGAACGCTTCCTTCGATAGCGCTATTCTCCTCCTAATGTCTTTGCTACTATGTCCTCTTTCTTCTAGCGTACTACCCAAGTAATTAAATTGTTCTACTTGCTCCAGTTTGTGACTTCCTACTCTTATCACCAGCTTCGCTTTCTTTGTCCTACAGAATCTCATTACTTTTGTTTTCCTATTATTTATCTTCATTCCGTATTTCTCACACTGCTTTTCCAGTGCATCTACTAAAGTTTGCAGTCCTTACGATGACCGACTCACCAACGCCTGGTCGTCTGCGAATCTAACCGACTTTATCCACTGGCCTCCTACTTTCATTCCCACGTCTAGCTCATCCCATGCCTCTCTCACCATTTCCTCAGCATAGATGTTAAAAAGTAAAGGCGACAACGGGCACCCTTGCCGCACCCCGCGACCTATAACTGCCCACCCTGATTCACCGTCCGCTACCCTTACCTGAGCCCTCTGCCCCATATATAAGTTTCGGATGAGTCTCCTATCGCGCCAGTCTATTCCTATTTTCCCCAGTATCTGCATTAGTTTCTCCCAGTTTACTCTGTCAAACGCCTTTTCGAAATCTACAAAACAAGCGAAAACATCCTGATTATGCTCTATGTTTCTATCTATAAGTGTCCTCATTACCGCAATCGCATCTCTGGTTCCCCTCCCCTTCCTAAACCCAAATTGGTCATCGCCTAAATAGCACTTTGCTCTGCTCTCCAACCTTCTATTTAGTATTCTAAGCAACACTTTTGCTGCGTGCGATTTAGAATTTTTATAGAGATTGAAATCCCAAGGCACAGCTTTCGGCTGGTTTCTTTCCTGTTAAGTTCCATCATTAAATTGCATTTCGCTGTAATTAGTTAGCCAGTTATTTGCGGGATGCGAATCGTTTTATTTTTTGAAAAATACCTCCAGCCAAAATATTTTTTTCAAACATAAGTCTGCTGTTCTGTAAGTAAGCCCGAAGTTCAAAGGTCTGCAAAAATGGCTTACTTTTAAATATTTATGACCGAAGCAAGAGAGAAGACTTGACGTTAAAGAAAACAAGCGCAATTTGATAATGTGCGTGTGTACCTTTGCGAGAAAAAGCAGCGCGCAAATAACTTAATGGTTGTGAAGGTATGAAATGGATGGAAAGGTTTTGCGGGAGCAAAAAAATGTTTTTGAAACGGGTTAGTAGGCGAGGAATTCGGGGAAATTCCCAGGAGTGAAGCTAAGGCCTCAAGTCATTCCTCGCGCAGTTTTTTTGAGCAAGAACTGTGAATTCAACGGGTACTCCTTAGTCATAAGTACCTCATTCCTCATGAACCTGTTATGGATGAGTGTGGGTTAAAGTGGAGCCATCTTTCCTCTTTCAGATATCTTACGGAATCCTCCGACACTTGTTTGTGTCGTGAGCTCCGTTATTTATCGTTGATCATAGCGATCGATATCTGTAATCCCGTCCTGTCTTATCGATCGATGTGACGCCTCGGGCGTGAGTATTTTCGTGGGAATCGTATCTATTATAAAGAACGGGCTTATTTCAATCATGAAGCCAGTAGAAGGATGTGGAAGATGGATATTGGTGACTATAATTTTCTTATGTGATCTTCCGAAGAGAGATCTAAGCCTGTCATTAAAAAGGCGCATCCTTAAATGTTATGTCTATTCAATTTTACTGCCCACCTTAGAGTCCTGGATCCTGACTCCAGAAGAAGAGGCCTCGGAGAAAAAGATTCAAGCCTTTGAAATGTGACTCTACCATTGCATCTTTAGAATGTCGGGGGATCTTTTGAGGAATGAAGTAGTCAGTCACAGAAAATGCTGTCAACGCGAACTAATGTTGACGATTAAACAACGTAAGTTACAATACCATGGGCGTGTGATGAGACACGAGGATAAATATCGAATTTTCCCATTATCTCTCCAAGGAAAGGTTGAAGGATGACTAGGCTATGGTAGGACTTTTTGGCTGAGCTGTGAAAGTGGTATGGAGCAACGTCGGTGGAACTACTACGAACTATATCAAACAAATCAGTCATCACCATCATGATAGCCAACATCCGGACGGGATAATTCAGAAGAAGATGATCTTCCGTGTGCTCACCAAGTTAAAATGAAACTACGGGAATTATACCGACAATCCGTGGCTGGATACTACATAATGAGGCTGGGATCGGCTCAGGGAACGGCTGTCTCGGACGCATATCACTTAAAGCCTCAAGACGCTGTGACTAAAGCGGTGGGAACGGTGGTCAGCTTATTCCATTGCAAGAGAAGCGCTCCGAAGTTACAGGCCGCCGAAAAGTAATGGACGCATGTAGCTCCGAAACATATTATCATTATTATTCACAGAACTGCAGATAGTCACACAATTGTGTGATCATCATCGGGTGGCTCCGTAAAAGTTACTGCGCGGTCGATTCCGCAGTTCTTTTAATTTGTCTAAGCAAACACCTTTGTGTTTATACATTGTGCTTTACCTCGTGGACTGTAGCGGTTAGCGTTCGCGCACGGACTTCATGACATTTTATGCTCGGTACCTGTGAGGACAGCTCGATACTTAAAGCCTTATGATTCTTAGTGGAAGAAGACGCCGGGGTATCTTAACTGATGAGAGCACTCGGCGCGATATCGAGGCTCTTCGAGGAGCTTCGAAACCCAGGCCAGGCGAATTATTTTTTCACTGTGAATGTCACATTTTTTGTGTCTATGGTGCGTTTTCGGTCATGGTAGGTTTTGGTAGGTCCTTTTTACTTCGCTATTTCTTTTTCTAGGGCCGTAATACATCCTCACACAATCTCTCTTTGTCTATGCAGTTTAGTGTATATCCTACCTCCTGTTCATAAAATGACCACCTTTCTATTTCCACTTCCACTCTCTTATAGAGTCCGTCCAAGATTATAGCGCAGTTGAAATATACTGATTTGGCGTAGAAATAAGTGAAAAGTAAACAAATTTTTCACGATCCTATAATTAAACTGAGGCCACCATCATGGATTCTTCTGCCACGTGATTCACTTCCCCAAACGGCAGTGAACGTGTTTACAAATTGGCTGCATTTCTTGTCAACTCTTCTTTGAATCATCTTGAACGCACTCCTTTTACCTTCCTGCTTAATCCCCTATGCTCTGCAGCTGTTAATACCGTGCTTTCTTACTTCCAGGCATGTATTTTCTCTTGCTAGTTTGTCTCTGATTTAGATATAATGCCTTCTTTGCATGGTCTAGCAGCAGGTATAGGTAGAAGAAGAATTGAGCCTATTGTGGGAAAAATCAATCAAAATTGAACAGATCTTGGATGGGTCGTGAGAACCGTGGCCATCACTCCAGCCCCGCCGCATTCGTGATGAACACGTTAGTGGGTGTGAGTTGTACGGGTCGCGGAAAGAGAGGAGAAACAGAAGACGAATGGGAGGCGGAGAGGGATAACACGGGGGAGACGAAGGATCACAAAGCGCATGACAGTCCACTTTGCTATCGCCGCCGCAACCACCCAAACCCTTTCTTCGTCGCCGCCTTGAAAAATGGACCAGTCGTCGGATTAAAAGAAATCCACCGGCCGTGATTTGTTGCCGCGGATGCCGGGGAGAGTGGGCATGTCGAGGGGTTGAAGGCGACTCGGGGGAGCCTCCTCCCACATCCTTGTCTTTCCCGCGAAGAATCTCCCCGAGGTTGTCGGCGGGTGGGGCGTCCGCGTTAATTATCACGCCGGCGCGAGTCGATAAAGATTGCCGGCGTTTGGCACCGCAGATGCCGCGGAGGTGCGGCCTTCTTTGAAAGGAGCGGTCCCCGGAGGCTGACCGCTGCTTCTCACCACCGCGTTTCTCTTCCATCCTGTGAATAAATTTTTCGCCTTCCATTACGATAGTGCTGAAGTTATTGTTCGCCCGGTAAAGGAGATTAGGTCGTTAAAAGGAATAGGTTTATGCCATAATTTTAGGAAAAAATTCATTTGCTTGATAAGAAATTTGCCTTTCCGCATTGCTTTATACGATAGTCGCTTAAAAAGGTGGTCAGCATCTGAAAGAGTGAGTACTACTCGATCATGATTATTTTAGTGGCGTAGAAATTAGTTATTTTATGGGAAAAACTCACATGAAGATTTAATATTTTCCAGGATATGAGTTGGTGAGTAAATAAACGAGTTGGGGCCATTATTCGTGCTTCTTAACAATTTATTTTGCCAAAAGCTGTAATTATATCGGACTTCTTTTGGGGACGATGGGAGAAGCCTTCCCCCGAGATTCACTGCCACCCCCAACCCCTGCGTTTCCATCCGGCGAATACGTTTTTCGCCTTCGATGACGGCGGTCCTACTAGGTTTATTATTTGCCCTTAGAATTAAATTAGGCCTTAAAACGGAGTGAATTACTTATAATTATTCACATATGTAGTGGGCATGGCTAATTTTCCGGGATTTCCTTCGCATCGATACATCTTAGACGACAGTTTCACCGGCGTTTCAGCAGGCGTCTTCAGGTGTGAAACTGTCATCTAAGATGTATCGACTGAAGTTTGTCTTAATCATGAGTACTAATATAAGTAACTTCTACAAATTAAAGCCTGCCACTGTGAAGTTTACTTTTTATCTGACTTAGACTGATTACTGTCGCTAAATTTCAAGCTCAATAGAGTCTTATGGTGGTGGAACTTACAGAGCTCTAATTGTAAGAGAAAACAAAAAGGCATATTCCAAAAACATCGAAAAAAAAAAGAAATATTTATTTTTAGTCAGCTTTTTCCGATTTGGTACCACTCTGCGTCGCCTCGCCCGCCTCGCTTAGCATCGGGCTAGAAACGCTTTGATATCCAATTATCGCAGTGCCAACAAGGTACATTAATATGGGAGGAAATGGCAATAATTCAGCTCACCCGTACTTTTCCGCGCAATTGATTTCGCTAATGTGTTTCGGCGGCTTATCTGTGAAAACACAGCATTTAAAACGTTGCCTTCCTGAGCGCGATCTTTAAGAGAAACGAGTCTTGCTGGACGAGATGTCGTCGATGAGTTTTTACAAGCTTTTATAATGTCTCTCGACTGACGAAGTGAAAGTTCGTTAATGCGTTTTCGCAAACCGCGGGAGAAGACGATTTGAGCGGCGATTTGAATATTGATGGCAACGTCAGTGGTATATTGGCGATTGAAAAGCGATAAAAACGTTCCCTTAATTGCTGAACGACATGATGAAAAAACTTGAAAACCCAAGTTTCGATATTTTCCTCTCGAGTGATGTCTCGGTTTTGGATTTCAGAAAACGATGGTGGAAATGGCAACGGTCGACCTGTCATGTCACCGATTCGACACGTATTCCGCATCGGTTAAATGGAGTGATTAATTAGCACGCATGACCAGCGTATTCGGATCCGCTAAGACTTCCGCGACCGCTCCACAAGTCTGAGAGAGAGAGAGAGCAGTTGTGACGAATCATAATGACTTTCATGGCGGCTTGCGTTTTGCTATCACGGCTAATTGGCCGCGTTAAAAACGCGCAGTCTTGATCCACGTTAAATCTCGGCTAATTTCATTCTTTTGTAAGTCCCGCCTTGTTTCTTTTTAATTACCGCCTGCGAAGTTTTGTTTGCCTTCCCCACGAGAAGAGCTTAACGAGAGTGCATATTTTTTCTCGCTAACTGCCTTTTGTGTTTGCTCTCCTTAATAATTAACATCCCGATCCTTGGGGCTCCAAGGCCTGCGGCTCGAATGGCGCTCACCAAGCCTCGTCAAATTCTCTTTTAATTTAGATGTTTCTCTTGATTCATGCAGCTAGAGTGAAAATTTATGTACACCTCGTTTCTTCAACGTAAACCTTAAAATGCCGTGGCCGTTGCGGAAGTAATTACACCACAATGAGCCCATAAAGGTCGAGTTAGCCTGATCGTATCCAGCGATATACCAGAGGGGGCATTTTCATTTACGAATGAGCGTGATTCTTCTGTAAATTTAAGCATTCTTCTAATTTGGGTAGCTCGGTTACGACTGGGATAAAGATGGAATCAGCTCCATTGTGCTGAAAATGATTTATAAATCCACCTCCTTGCATGCAGTACATCAAACTATCAGCATATAAGGATCTCCATGTGTGTGCGCGAATACATATCCTTATCATGCTTGATCCTCGAAGGCCTTCATTGAGTTTAAAATATTCCGGTCGGTCTACCAGTACGTCCTGACTTCGAGAAGCTACTTTATCAGCGTGCCATCACTTGACATTTTATTTTTTGATAAGATTGCTTCTAAGGTTGTGCCGTTGTACACTTTAAATTCAGGCTCACGACAATGGAATGGTCATTATGTAGTCTTATCGCTTAATCCCGTATCATGAAAGTCATCACTACTTTAGCGATGAAGATCGCTGAGCGTAGGAGTTGAAAGTTATGTGGCGTCCTCTCCCAACGTGTAACCTTTTAAGACTTCTCCCACAGCATCGACCAGATCGTGTTTTTCCTTTATGATCACGCCGTAGTGGTCAGTGAAGAAGATTTGTCATGAAATTGGAGCATTAAATAAAGCAACGCCAGCGGTTATCTGTCGTCTCTCCTCCCGGAACCTGTTCTGGTTTCTCATGTGATGACGACCGTGCCCTGTTTGGCGGACGAAAGCGTTAATGATCACTACCATTTACCAGTCCCCTGAAGTGTCCAATTTACTTGTCCACGTTTATTTTTTTACCGCTGCCTTAATGTATTGACCGAGTGCGGGAGAAATATATGATTTTTACACTAGTCTGTCGATAAATATCATGGTATTTGAATTCAATAGAATCAGACTCAACTTTGTGAAGTCTCATCGTTAGAAAAATATAAAACTTTGGAAAATTTCACAGGATATGATTTATGACGACCGGTTTCATCCAACAGTGGACATCATCAGATACAAAATACAGATCTCTTGTTCCTTATATATGGAAAGTCATGGTTAGCGGAGGGGGGGGGGGGGGGGTTAAGGGTTACCTTACCTTAAAGGTTAACCTTCTAAGCACCTTCCCCAACCCTTAACCCCCCTCCGCTAACCTTGACTTTCCATATATAAGGAACAAGAGATCTGTATTTTGTACCTGATGATGTCCACTGTTTGATGAGACCGGTCGTCATAAATCATATCCTGTGAAATTTACAAGGTTTTTTTATTTGTCGAATCATGGTATTTGTTACAGTAGGATTCGGCAATAAATGTTTCGGCTTTAGGAGTTGATTCTCGAATTTCCATGATAATTGCCGCACGCGATAATGGCAATCTGTCGTATTATTTAGTAGAATTATTGCACACTGCACGATCTCTCATTACTTTCCAATCAATAACTAACGCGTATGAACAAGATGTGACGATTTCAGGATCCTGAATCGAGGAAACCATGAAATAATATTAGCTCCGTGATCATTATCGCGTGCGGTAATTATCACGGAGTTTCGCGGATTTCACCCATGGAATCGAATAATTCTATGATGATGGCTCCAAGCTTGTCGGTTTTTCATCAAATTCGCGTACGATCGTATATATGAAATTACCGCCGAGTGGCTAGGCTAAAACTCCAACCGATACGGCAGCACAAAGTCTTACAGTATTATTATTATTTGGTAATATAATGTTTAAGGTGGGCTTATATAGAAGTGAATAAAAATACTCTGAATGTTTGAAGGTGCAGGGCCCTATCTACTTAAAATATGTCACCCTTCATCTCAGCATGCATCCTACCTCTCTTTATTCCGTCCATAAAACCTATTCTCTCTCTTCCCCTTCCCCACTTACCCTACTTCATCATATACATCACGGCCTTCAGTGACCCTTCGCTTCTCAGCCTGTTCCAACCATCTACTCTGCATTCTCCTAATTGCCTCAATAATTTCCTCTTCACTCACCTTACCAAGTAGATACTTCTTCGTTTGTCTTCCTTTCCGTCCACCATACCACCCCCATCCTCCCTCACACCCACATCTGAACACCTGCTACAATAGATTAAGCTCGATCTATTGGTTAGAATTAGATTTGAGCTTTCCCTGATACTAATTAAACGGAACAAGGAGCATCCAATTGAATCTTGATGGATATTATGGCGCCTTTTTTCCTGCATTCTTGCTTTCTTCGAGTTTCTGTTTTCACCTTCGTATGCGTCACTAGTGCCCCATTTGCTAACCTCCTCGTCTCCTCTGAGCTGGCATTTCCCTTCATTACAGTCATCTGTATCTCCCCATGTCTGGACAAAGTTTAATCCTGTTTTCCATGTGTTCTTGGAATTGACAAGGAAAAGAGATGCAGTAAAGAGTAACCTCCGGGAAAGCAACGTCCGGGTAGCCTAAAAAAATAAACTGCCCCAAGGGTTAGTTTTGATGTTGTTTGTGCGTCCTGGCTATGCAGAAAAAAATGACCGAATTCACTATTGCGACCCCATAACGGTATTTAAGACACTTTAACTATTTATTGTGTGACATCGCGTTTGGAGAAGGAATCTGGGTTCTAATTCGTAATTACTATCACCAATCAACCCATAGTTATTCTATTTTTGTCGGGAAATCCTTAATTTCTTTATCCATCAAAAGTATAATTCGTAAGGATCATGGAATTGGTTGGATTCCTGAATTTTAAGGGAAACCAATATGTCTTACGGAGGTTAAATGTCCCCTATTCTTTGAATGAGTAAATTTCATATTTCTTAGGCAATAGTTCGTGGAACGCTCTAAAAGCACCCATAAAAAACCCCGAGTTGATCTCAATGTTGAGTAAATAGAGTTGAATGGCGCGATGAAATTACGACGGGGTATTAAGGGAAAATTCAGGTATAATTGTCAGGAGAAGTATAAAATTATTGCGGAATGGTATGCTTTAATTTAAGAGAGCCACTTGCCACTTAATGAGTCCTTGTCAGATGTTTCCGGTGTTTTGGAGAAGATAAAACGAACAAGAGTGTAGCTATGCGCTTTTCATTGACTCACTGCACCATCATAAATGTAGCAGGTAATTGTGGCTCATGGTTTGTATCACGAAGTCTCTATTGTGGTAGATTTTTCCTTATTTACATGTGCGACCGAGGTGAGATAAAAAATGAATGAAATATGCTAAAACTCCAATTGTAGCTTGTCTAAACTAGCTTGTGTAATTGTGTAAACCAACAATGTGCACTGTCTTATTCAACTAATGTGACATTTGTTATAGGATGTTAATAAGCTGTTGATATCCTGCATGAAACATTCATCTATTGTAAGAATGCGCGGAGTTATTTTTCACAAGAGGTCTTGAAGTCAAATTCGTCGTGTAATTCATACTCACTGCATGAGAAGCTATTAAGAGCTTTGCTTAATGGTCGGCAGAAGATGATTAGCGGACAGTAATAATAAGTTGCTTCCCTAATACAAGGGGTCAACGTGAGACTCGCTTATACTTTTCCGGTTAGCAGTGAGGCAGAAAGAAAGCAATAAGTTATCTTACCTCCATGGTATCTTTCTCGATCTAGATTTAATCGTCTTCTCGTGCAATCTCTAATCACTCAAAAGTAAACGCTGCGTTTGCTGAAGCACTCTTTGTCATCATTACGGTAAATTTTGACCTTTTATTTGCATTTATTCTTATACTTTTTCCGATGCCGGAAGTGATCACTCCAGCACCGAGCCCGGAACCATTTTCTCCGCACTCAAAACGTATGAATTTCCTATTCTCCTCCATTTCTGCCTCCACTACGGTGATTCAAATAAGCGTACTCATGCCAATTACCGTTTAACCGTGGCGAGGTTAATTCCCTCTGCCATAATCCCACGCACCTTTCCAGCTTCCATCCCACTCTATAGGAAGGCATATCCCAAGTGCTCAAATAATACGTCGTGTTATTCACGTGAAGGTTTTCAATTAATTTCAAACATCCCGCTTTGATTTACTAATAGATTTTACGATTCTGATTTTTGAGAACATTGACGGAGACGTTGATTTAGACGGGGATTAAATTATGTTTATGGGCAACCCTTGCCGTGTGGGCGTGATTCAATCGCGGACCTGACAAAAAGGATGTTTATCAAAAGGAACCTTGCTGTGGGGTAAGAATCCAACCATTAGCGTTCTGTATCAACTTCAAACATTTCTATAACTCAATTAATTATTATGTTGTTCGAGTGGGTGATATGTTGTCCCATAGTTAATACTTATTTTGCTGTTATTCGATTTATGTTCCTTAATTATTGTGGCTACTATCGTAAACTATATTGATATCACTTCTCATATATCTTAATTCTTATGGATATTGGTGCGTGATAACGTTTTTGTTTTCATTCCTCGTGGGTGATCTGTTTTTATAAGGTGAAAGCTCGCTTTCATGTTATTCAGTGACTGAGCGTTCATTGGTTGGATGAACTATCTTAAGTTGATTATTTATAGCTATAGTGGCTAAAGGACTTGCTTTTAAACATTTTACAACTTGCGCTTTTGATTCAGTATCCAAGAATGAACGCGCGTATGGCGTTTTAAACATGTCCAATTTATTTTTGAACTTGTTTGCCTAAGATACTTTGTTGGTTTGTTTTCCTTGTATTTTGAGTTTTAATGACAACAAATTGGTTCCTCTAAGAAAATCTCCTATTCCTCAGAAAATAAATGGTGTTTGTAGCTATATTTTTTGCTAGTAGTGAACTCTCATCTTGACTTGGTTGAAGGGCTTCTGCGTTCTTATTACCATCGTCAAATGACTCGCAAGTTTTCTGGAAAACGTCTCGGGTGAAGACATGTGTGGCTTTTGCTGCATTTCAAAATTAATTACTTCAATATAAGCTCTGTCCAATAGCATACGAAAATGATTTACGGAAGAAGGGACGCAACCATGTTTAATAAACAAAAGGATTTCTCAATTAGATCTTGATAACCTGGTCATATAGCCTCGTTTCAGAAACTCCTTCACTTTGGTAAAAACTATAATTCTTCTTTTACTTGATAATTAACATAGCTGGAGTTTTTACAGTCTGAAATGTCTCAGAATCGTGGACTCTGAGGGAGGAAGACGAGGAGAGGCTGCAGGCGTTTGAGAAGTGGGTGAGGATGAGAATGGAGAAGGTGCAGTGGACGGAATGATAGACAAACGAGGAAGTGATAGGCTTGGTGGGTGAGGAGAGGAAATAAGAGGAAAGCAGAGTAGATGTATTTGGAAGATGTAATGGGGGATGCTGAAGACTGTGATAGAGGGGAGGATGTTAGGTAAGCGGGGAAGGGGATTAAAGGGAAAAGACCCAGAAAGGACGGGATGAAGGGAGGTAGGACGTAGGCTGAGATATAAATTGTGTAGGTGGATAAAGGTCTGCGCCAGTAAAAATCTTGAGAATTCAACTCTCTTCCGTTTAAACCTACCTTAACCTGCAGTTTATCATAGGTGTCTGAAATTCAAGCAATGGAATGTGTGCTTTTATTTTTCCACCCATTTTTTTCTGGTGAGGAATTGCTATCACTTTGGCGCGCGTCGACCGTATAAGTGGCGTGACGTGTTCGTCACTTGTAGGAAGTCATCTCCGTGTGCTCTATTCTTCACGCGTTCGTCGGGAGCACTTATCGGAAGTCATGTGAGCTTTCCTGTCTCTCCACCCTCATTGTGTGTACAAGCCCCTCGGGTCTATCGCACGGCTCCATCATCCGCTCGGACTCCTCTTGCACTTTCCCTCGCCTCCCGCCCTCTCCTCCTATCCACGTAGGGGTGCTATAGTCGGCTTCTGGTGCTATTTTTTTCTCATCTTTGCGTGCTTCCCGCTCCTTTCCTGTCCCACATTTCCCTGCCCACATACGCCTCACTACCCTTCGAGAACCTCCCCGCTATTGATGACCTCCGATGGTTTATGGCCGAGGAGCAAAGTTGGATTGCGTCTCATGTTCGAAGTTTTTGGCAGCAGCAATTGCTACTACCAGTATTTCTATTCGGAAGTTGTTTTTAACTGGATGGTTTTCAATACTTTCAGTTTGTTTACCTTACAGCTTCGTAGTTTTGGTTAAAATAAATAAGGGAGTGCATATGCGTATTTTTCAAATGTAGTGCCAACACGTGTTAGTTATTGATTTTTGATTTAGATTTGAGAATGATGGTATATCGATGCCAGCTGTATATGATTCTCTTCCTCCGCCCCACCCACTACACACGGGAGGTGGAGATTTTCAAATCATGTTTTTCTCTTATTCTAATTCCCGGGACCATTTTTGTGTAATTCGACAACCAAACGCCCTGGACGCCGCTTCGACGCCGACGTTTTGTTCCGTAGATTTTAAATTAACTCATTCGATCGATCGCAAAGTATGCATGCACGCTCGCGGCTCGGATTGATGGAGCATCGAAAGCGGCGCTCTCCTTTCTTGGCGATGGATGGCATCTTGTGGAGGGAACAACCCTGCCTCGTCTGCCGGTGGCGCGGCCGACTTCAAGACGCCGACCGGGCGCCTGCAACGAGTCGCGGGCGGTTCAAGGTCACCAGATGTTTTGATGGCACGACAAGGGGTCGCGTGTGTTTGATGCTGCTGACTTCTCGCGTGGGGTTGCTGGGCAGTGTGGCAGTATTACCACCCTGACTGGCCTTTCTCCTCGGAATTTCCACGGAAAATTTCCGTTAGTGAGGAGAAATCTGCATTATACTATCCGGGGGTGAAAGAACACTTGAATTTCAGCATTTGGGGTCACTTAAAAAAATGCTTGATTATTTTAGGAGCCCCCTGACCGTGAATAAAGGGTATTTGGGCGTTATTTTTATAAACAGTAAGGTCTCCAGTTATTGCGTCGCAGAGGAAATTAAAAAACCAACTTTTAACCTTGTCATTGTAAGTAAACTGAATTGGTTGCAAATAAAAAGGCTGAGAGCGGTTCAGAGTAGAGATGGGCGCCGCGCCGGTTACGCCGCGCCTCCGGCCATGCAAGGCACGCCGCCGAGGTAAAAACTACGGCGCGCCGCTGCCGGTGATTTTAATGGCGGTGGCGCGGCGCGACTTGGATTTCAATATCAAGTCTTACAGTCGAAAAAGTACTGACAAATTGTTAGAGCAGATGAGTTATGGAATGATTTCCGCTGCCACGCTAGTTCGTCTTGTCAACCTTTCCTCTCCCTTCCCACTTCCAGTCTCGCATGTCCACTCAGCTGCATGGCTGAGCGTGGTTTCGAGAGGTTTTATTTTGCACCAGATGTTGGCCCTACAAAAAAAAAGACGTAGGTGAGTCGTAGAGGAGAGTCACAGAGTACGCAGAAAGGAATAGGTGCGAACTCAAAAAGAACGTAGTCGACTGGATGGATATATTTCCATTCAAATTAAAATTTTCTGGATTTCTTGGGACTAGATTGGCTTTATGTCTACTGACGTGCGTTCTATCGTCAGGATAATATTTTTTGGTCAGGTTGTTTAAAACTGAGGGAGAACTAGAAAGTATAAACAAACAAAAGTTATGTTCAAGCTAAAACTGTAAAATTAGGACGGTAGCATTCGTTTATTTTCAGCCCAAATGAAATATAATCCTTCATAAGTCTTCGAACCTTAATGAGTCGAGAGGGCTACTTGCATATCAGTGGTTGCGCACGGTCTAAACAACCATATTGACGAAATTTGAATAATAATTATTTTTAAAAATATTTTATGTGAAATTTAACAAAACGTCCACATAAATTATCATTTATAAAACACTAGTGAAGATGCCCGTTGAAAATCATCGGGAAAGAGAAAAATCAACACTGCGCGTGACTGCGTACTTCGCCAAATTTTTCGATAAAATTTACTAAATATTTTACCATTTAATAGCAAAAATAAAATTTCGATTAATCATTTAAAATATTACCTTTTACATTGATTGTAATAAACCATTGATATCTTATTTAGTGCTATGTGTTAGAGTTAATCGATATACACGGGATCTCGGCTTAAACAATGAACATGGTCATTATGGGGACGATGACTCAAACACGCTAAAATATTGCGAAAAATCGTTACGTTTCAGCAAAAATTTTCTGAATTTCGACCGGAATACAAAATTCCATTGGAATCTTTATTTTATTTCCTTTCTAATGGTGCCTTTCCCTATAACAGAGAACCACTATTTCTAATTTAATTTTGCAAATGAAAAAAGGTCTAGATTCAGCTTCACGTGTATTTCTTATGGGAAAGTTACTGTCATAGTTTAATGGGGAAATCCGCCTAACTTGAGCTCTTATGATCATTTTTTGAAATTTTTTTTTATTTTAAAGGCATTTCTCTAAAACTTTCCTTGCTTGAATACTTCTGTCTAAAGTTGATAAACATGTGTGTAACTGGGTTTTGTAAATTGCTGAAACATATATAGGGAAATATGTAAAAATTAAAAAAAATATAAATTTCATGAAAAATAAATTTTAATTTAAAAAAAATTTATATTTTAACTTAAATTAATAGTATATTGAGTAAACTAGGCCGAAAAATATATTTTTTATTCATGCAATTATAAATTTTAACATAAATGTACAGAAGACTGGATCTATTTACGTCAGCAACCATAACATGCCAGACAATTATGTACTACAATGCATGTCTTGTAATATAAACACATAAAGTTTATATATAATATTCATATAACTTATGAATTTAAATAATTCTAAATACATAAATGCACCATTTTAACTTAATTTTTTGTGGAACGCAACGTGTAATAGTTTATCATTTCTTATTCACCGTGCTCTTATTCAAATTTTTTTCTCAGATTAGCTTTGCATTCAATTTTTTTGGTACTTTGCTTTTTGTGTCCCAGCACTGTTCGCTGTTTTCTTTTTAATTTGAGCATTTTTCGTGTTTATTATTGATTTATAAAAACTTACCCAGCTACGTTACATATTTTTGAATAATTCGTTGACCATTCACTTCTTATGTTTGTATCTGTGCTTTCGTTCAATTTCCAATCTATATCTCTTGGCTGCTGCCTCTCTTTTCCATCACACATTTTGTTAATTGTTGTATGCTTATAAAATTACATAATTTTAAAATACATATGGTCTCAGCTTGAAATAAATGCATTAGTCAAAAAATAAATAGGAGTAACATAAGTAGCTCAAGTTAGGCGGATTTCCCCATATATACACATCGGTGATTATTATAGTAGACTAGCTGTGCCCGGCATGCGTTTCAATGCCTCTTTCTCTTTCTATTGTAAGTAGGCACACATATACAAAGCCGACATGTACAAAATAAATGAAGAAAAATGATTTTTTGTGCATTCGCGAAATAAAATACTCTATTATCTTGAAATCCCCATTGATTTCCATACTTCTCATGGCTTGGCCCACAAATCTCTTCTGGGTTCCAAATCGGTCCCTAAACGAATCTAAAACCTAGTCCAATCAATTCCTCGTACCAGTACAGGAATTCGTACCGTCCAAATGATGGCATGAGTTTCTATTCCATGCCTATGCTGCGGTTTCCAAGTGAATAAATAAAGTAGTGCAAATATTTTAGATTTTTTTTCACGAAATGAGACTGATTGGATAGGCATATCAACAGAGTACCTATCTATTATCGTCCAAGCACAGACATCGAGATGAACCAGACCAGCGCCGCGGGCTCGCAGAAATGCAGATGCCACAAAGTAAACACATAACTCTTACAATGTGGCTTCATTAGGGAAATTGAGCTGATATTTTCTGGCCCGGTTAGGGCCAGGGAAAGTGGTGGATAAGCGTGTGGATAAGTCCTACAAATTAACTGTTTGAAGATTAGCTGTGAATCGCTCAAGAACGCTGTGCCACGTTGATGTTGCCTCAGTTCCGTCTACTCACTCGCACGGCCCCTTTCGCATGTGATGCGCAAGTTCCTGTGCATCCCCGCCACCAGCACACCTATTGAACGGAGTTTCAATATCTGTAGTCTCGCCCTTACAGCCAAGAAAAGTAGGCTAGAGCCGCAGCGCCTAGATAAAATAGCTTTTCTTCATGAACAATATGACTTATGTGAAGAGTTTGTGCATAGAGTGCAGTGACACATTTATGTTTCTATTTGTATAGCCTATAGAGTGCCATTGTGACTCTGTGAAATGCAAAATATTGTCATATTTTGATCTTCTATTATGTCCCCTTGACGACGCAGTATTTAACATTTTTGATGGTTCTAATAAAATGCTCTGAGATTTTCCAGTTATTCACTTTTTCCCTCTGGTATATGATCGCACGTTGACACGCCGCGCCGACTACGCCGCGCCGCCGCCGCCGACCAAACGCTCGGCGTTCACGCCGTCACGCCGCCTCCGCGCGCCGGCTTTATTTTCCCCCTACGCTGACGCCGACCAAAATGAAGACCATCTCTAGTTCAGAGTATCTATCCAAATTAGAGTTCGGGATTTCGGATCTTCCGAAAAATGGAGAGAAGATCCACCGAAAATTGAATGCATTCATGGTTTTCGTCATTACAAGTTTCAGTCTTAGTTCAGTTTCAGTTCAGTATTAGTCTTAAGGGCAACAGCCTGTCACGGTGTAAACGCCGGTTACCGCTCAACTATCAAAATTAAGATTATCGCTGGGCAGGGCTCGAATTCGGATGAGTGATCCTGCTATTCTTCCGGGCGCTACTGCTGCTGCCTGCAAGTGGCCAACTATCGGTGCGAAATGACTTTAGCCGTTGAAGTCTGTAAAACTTACAGCTATTTGTCTCAGTATTCAGAGGCTCATTCTGCATGTGGCAACCCTGGCGCGTAGGGAAATGGGGTGGATTATGAGAGTCTTTTCGCGAGAGATTTGTGTGTGTGAAACGGGGTGCCGAGTTCGATCTGGGTCGGGCTTCGTCCTCCTTTGTTTTCCCCGTCTCCACACCGCCGACTCCCGGCTGATTGATAATCCCTCTCTTCTCGCTCGTGGAGGCTCACCTCCCCGGGAGGGAGGAGTATGGGGTGGGATTTATTTGTATCCGCTTCGGAGTCGACACTCCTTTATTTCCATCTGCCGTTTGAGGTGCCGCGAACCCCGCCGGACATGCTCTCCCGTGGGTTCCGATCGGTGAGAGCGGCTGGAGATTTCTGTGCGGGGGAGTGCCCACAGGTCTCTCGGCCCGGCGGAACTGCTGAGGGGTTGCGCGCTAACAATGCGGTTGACGCGTGTCGGTCATGTTGTCTGGTCTATCACGTGGTTGATGAATTTTAAATCGATTCTCATTTTACCAACCTGATCTGAAAACAAAGGCATTTTGGGCGTGAAAGAACTATCATTATTGTTGGGGGAATCTTACTGGTTAAGGCTTTAGATTTTTCTCTCTACTCTCAATTTCACTCTCTACTCTAAAATGTACTCTCTAATCTAGATTTTCCTAAGATTTTTGCTAGCGCAGGCCTCTATCTCCATACACAATTCCCTTCTTTATCTCAGTACACGTCCTAGCTCCCTGCATCCCAACGATTAAGCCTAAGCCCAATGTTTTAAACCAAAACAAAGGTTTTAAATCACCTGAGATGTCTTTAATTTTTTTATCATGGACTTATTTTTCCATCGAGTGCATATAATTTTTGCATAGTTTTTCATGAAGTAAAGCATTTTGCTATTTAATCGTTTTGAAAAAAAGGATGTAGAACGAGGTTTGTGCATTTTAAATACGGAAATACTATTTTAGGCCTTTTATTACTCTTTTTTAATGCACGTTTTTTTCAAGTGGTGGATGCGGAACCTGAATATATATTTGTTAATTCCTATTTTTTTTCATTTTAGGTAAGTGTATATGTGCGAAAGAGCATCCTGCCACAACTGGCTCCTGCAGTGAGTACCCATGAATGCCAGTTTGATCAAAATGCCTCATGGCCCTTGTACTGCATGCCATTTAATTCTACTAATGTTAAAAAATAATTTCATGTGGATTTTCTTAAGTTGAAGTTCGGAAAAATTTCTTCTGTCTATTCTCCTTTTCTTCTTTTTAAATATACCAATATATATTTTCCCCAGAACAAGCTAATAATTATTTACTCTAACCTGGAAACGTTACATTTGAGTAATTAAAGTGTTGTAGGTTTAAGTATCTTATCAGTTACATGTGAAAGTAAGAATCATCTATTAATTTGTTTTACGAAGTTAATCTACCGTTTGAGGTAGGTTTAAATGGAAGGGAGTAAAAGCCTTCTAGGTTTTTTCAGGCGCAGCCCCCTATCTCCGTACGCACTTTCTTTCTTCATTTCAACATACGTCCTACCTCTTTTCATTCCATCCCCATCCCAGCTGGTGCAACATCCTTCCCTCTATCAAGGCTCTCAGCAACCCTTCAACCCACATTCCAACCGCTTACTCTGCCACCTCCTAATCTCCTCCAGAAGTGTCATATCCCCACTCAATATACCAAGCATTTTTATTGGTAATAATAGAGGCATGCGCTGTTAGTTGTTGCGGGAGGAATTTATATTGGTGGGATAAATCAAAAGAACGTGTGGATCTTTTGGGATGCTTGAGATGGACGTATCTTTTGAAACTGCGCTGAAATGCGTCGAAAATAAGATGGAATTTCGTTTGAAGTCTTTTCATTGAGAGGTACATCTTCTGTTGAATAAAAATTGATCTAACTACGAGAGTATCTGTCAATTTAAAGGAGAAAAGTTTTCAGGTGCTCTCATTTTATTTTGCGTGCAGCATACAATGGATTCTAGTTCAACGGAATTTTCGCCTACCTGAGGAGAGCGTTTTGCTTTTATTTGACCTACTCAGCCGAGTGTAACATTGCAAGAGAACAAATAAAATGCAAGAGCTTGTTTGACAAATCACGAAGTGTTCGTCCGACATTTATATGATAGGTCACAGATAAACCTCGACACATCTTTCATCTGCTAGATTAATTTAGGCAATTCCCTTCTCACGTTAGAGGGGCCCTGAGGCTTATGTCATACAACTTACTGTTTGGTTATTGTGCTCCTTCCGTCTCCTAGATGATAATTGATTTTTGCTAACCCTCTGAAATATTTATGCAGTGAATTCATGAAAAACGGCCGAATGGATTTAAAAATAGGCCGGAGTTGCTTCCGTCTACTTACAAAAATTACGGGAAAGGACCTTCCTTCTCTTTAATGAACCGTGGCCGTGGTAAAAGAGTGATTCCGAGCAATAGTGCCCTAACATTAGTGTTCATTCCGTCTTGAGCAAACACGACTTCACCGAATTGACGATTCCGTCATTCCTAAATCTTTTATTTTTTTTGCCGTCTCAATGAGAGTGATCATCCTCGACAGCTATCATTTTCTCCTCCATTCCAGCATCTTTCCTCATCCACGCGAATATTGTGAGTCCCTTTAAAATACTAAAGGGAAACATTCGATTCCATGGTCAAGTTCTTTGGGGCCGAGGTCGAAGGCGGCGTTTTTCCCACGGCCGCGGCAAGGTCCTCTTCTCCTTCCCCAGATGTTTACAAGCCTTGAAAGCTTGTCGTGTTTCAGAAAGGGTTAAACCCATAACTCCGAGACCATTTTAGGAACCGTTCAATGATGATGATGATGCTAGCGTTCCAAACGCAAGCATTTAGTAATGGCTTATTCGCCTTGAATAGGCGGGTGTCGTATCATTCTTGCTTTTGCAATGGTGATTGCTGCCAAAATAGACGCATAAAACACTTTAAAATATTACATTTACATATAGCTGATGTTTATCTTCACTGATATAAGAATTTACTACCATATAGTGCTTGAATAAGGCGACGTTTTCTCTCACAATGGACTCCAAGAAAATTTAATATTAACGATGCCTTGTCCCTAGGTGTGAAATTTCATTCGCAAGATGTTTATATGCCACAATTGTATGATACGGGAAAAAAAAGAACAAACTAAGTGAAAACATCAACAGCAATAACAAGAAGAGAAAAGTAACCGCAAGTGTGGCCATTAGCTCGTTAAAATTGGCTCTTGCAAGGCTCGAGTCCAGGTCGTCTTCGTGGAATCCCAGTTCTCGTAATGTTTTTTATGACTCTTGTCCAGAGTGTTTCTCTGCTTGTAGTTCTCAACCTGATGACTTGCAGTACTCCTTAAAAAATGCATTGTGTTATCCGCTGCATCGAACTTGTATGATTAATTTTCATTTCCAAACCAACCCGCTTCCTTAATCAAATAAAAGTCAGTTTAAAGTGACCTTTCTGTTGGAACTAACTTGGGGTGTCACTTAGTGGAAATTTCTATCTTTCATGACGAACTTTCTATTTCACAAACAAGTTAATTACCGAATAAGTTTTAAACAGTTTAATCACAGGCAAAGTTACCTTGTCCGGTAACTATGTAAAGTGTAAAAAGAGTTATCAATCTATAACTATTCATCAGGAAAATTTCTGTTGGCTAGGAGAAATTTGATTATCGTGTTTACTCAGTCATTCGCTAAGTCCTTTGGTATTTAAATTACTCCACTAGGACTTTACGAAATTGCAATTTCTATTATTAATTCGCCTTATGGGGAAGAATCAGAATGCCCCTAAGGATCAATCAGATCAAACAACATATACTCGGCCGTCTCAACGTCCACTTGGTACTGAAAGCGCCTCCCAGACGTTTCAGTGAGCTAATAAATGTGTCCCCGAGAATGTCCATATTATCCCCTATGAGCTATACGCCCCGGAGTACCTCCAGTATTCACCCCCGAGGGAAACCTATTTTCCAATACATCCGGCGAATAAAATAGTACGATAAGGATGCGCTACAACGAATCAAAAATAATTCACCTCAACCTGAGAAAATGTATCCAACTTTTTTCAATTGATGGTTTGAGAAGTGAGTTTAGCATGTAACATTATGACTAATTTTTAATGTTTTAGTATTGAAACTTACGATTATGTTTAATAATTGCATTTATATATTTTTACATTTTGTACCAGTCTTGAATTATCAAAATATGAACTTTGTCCAAAAGGTTCACCTACGTTCCTGAAACCTTGGATGAGCGTAAACTTGCTAAAAATGATTGATAAAAGAAATTATCTCTATCTAGGCGCTATCCTAATAACAAAATCCTTCAAATGAAATTTTTAAAGCACAGAAACAATCTAAGGAAAAGGTTAAGGTCTGCTTCAAACGAATACTACATGATCCAATTTGAAAATTTTCGAGGTAACGTTAGTCAGCAATGGAATTTGTTAAGGGAATTGATGGGAGAGAAAACTGCACTTCCACATACTTTAGAATTGAAATCAAGTGGTAAAATAATAAAAAATTCATTTGATCTATCTTCTGAATTTAATATTTACTTTATTTGAGTGTTTGATTCAAGTAAAATCCGTTTAAATACCAGTAAGCTCTTGAAAAACCCTTGTGCTACACAATCTTTCCTCGGTTCTTTTTTCTTAGAGTCAGTTTTACCCACTGATATTATTAATATAGTCCACTTCCACAACGGAAATCGCCAGGTCCTGATGGGATAAATACTAAATTGCTAAAGGCTATAATCTTATATATTGCACCAGTTTTTGCTCATGTATGCAACCTGAGCTTGTTAAATGGAGAATTTCCCAATTCTCTCAAAAAGGCTATTGTGATTCCGGTTCATAAAAAGGGTGATAAAACTAAAGTATGGAATTACAGGCCTATTTCAATGCTGTCAATTTTTTCAAAGATATTAGTGAAGCTTGTTAAATCTAGTTTGTTAAAATACTTGAAGAAGTGTAACTTTTTTAGCAAAAATCAGTTCGGCCTTATGTCTACTAAGGACACGGAAGATGCACTTGCTTTACACTTCAGTCAAGTACATTCTGCGATAAACTCACGTAGGAAGGTAATTAGTTTATTTATTGACATTTCGAAAGCCTTTGACACTTTGAACTACGATATCCTTGTAAGTAAATTGCATCATTTGGGTATACGCGGAGTCACACTAAAATGGTTTCAAAGCTCGCTATATGACCGCTCTCAGTGTGTACGAGTGAATGACTATCTAAGTGAATACAAGACGTTTTTCTCTGGTGTACCTCAAGGTTCTGTATTTGGACCAATCCTTTTCCTAATATATATTAATGACTTATGTGGCCACACATTCATAGGCAAATTCACTGCTTTGCGGATGACATACCATTAAGCTATGCTTCCTTGACATGTGAGCAGCTAGAAAGCGATATAAATCTGGATTTGTGTATATTACGTAATTGGTTCGACTATAATGGACTAGAATTAAGTGAAAATATCACATTTATATTCTACGATTTATGCAATAACTGTGAACATAATTGGAAGTTAATTCATCACAATTCTGAATGTTCTAAAATATGTTGTTCCTGCCCGATTATTGAAAAGGTGGAGGTGTATAAATACCTTGGTGTACACGTAAACAAATGCTTAAAATGGAAAAATCACCTCGAAGCTGTTGCTAAAGTACTACGGTCCTGCTTATCCAAAATGTAGTTTATTCGCAATAAATACCCGATAGCCTTCCGCAAGGCGATTTATTGCGCCCTTGGGCAGTCCAAATTAACGTATGGGTTGATTTGCTGGGGAAGTGCTTATAAAAATGCTTTGCATCCTGCTGTTGTTTTACAAAAGAGGATTGTTCGAGTTCTAAGTTGAAAAACCCACTATGAGCACACATTTCCGCTATTCCAAAATTTGAACTTACTCCCAATAAAACATTTGTTTTTGTATAGAACACTGAGAATGTTTTATATCCGATCTGGTGATAGGCCAATATTGTTTGGAACTTATAACCAAAAATCTTTGTACAAAACCAGAGAAAATAATTTTTTAAGGTATGCTAAACCTAGCATCTCTTTGTACAAAAGATCATTTGTGTATTTAGGGCCCATAATGTATAACATGTTTCCATGCTATATAACTCATGTTAATAGCTCTCATGTATTTCTTAAATTGATAACGAAATGGCTGTTGCAAAAAGAGGAAGTTTTTGGATTTTATTTTTTAAAAAGTTTTTCACTTTTGTCTTATGTTGCTGGGTAAAAGTGCCTTGTTTTGTTTAAAACTAAAATTGTTTTTTTTAGTTCACATGTGCCAAAGTTGAAAGGGTGTCATATACAGGTCCTCTTTTTTGACACTATTACATCTCCGTGTATAAAATGTATACATATATATGTATACATAAATATGTTATTGTATTGTAAAAAAATACTACCGGAGAAATAAATTTCATTTCATATAAGTCAGTAAAAGTAGACTTCAGATTGATATTTCAAAATGCAACGACCATATGTAGTTATTTTATAAAAGAAGACCTCTTTATTTAAAAAAAAACTTCGAGAACCAGGACCTAGCCACTAATTTTTGTTTTTTAGTGACCATACTTACGATTAAATTTGATAGTTACATTAATATTAGTCAGTAAAAGTAGACTTCGAAATAGTATTTCAAAATATAACAACCATATGTAGTTATTTCCTAAAAGAAGACCTCTTTATTGAAAATAATTTGAGGACCAGGACCTAGCTATGGCATTACATTTACGTAGTCATCCGCCAAGTGCACATGAGTGCGAAGATTTCCACAGAGGAAAAATTTATTCTTGAACGGAATTCCTTCCTGTATCCCTCGATATTACGCCGAGTGCATCATCTAGTTGAGTCACCGCGGCGTCCGTTTCCCCTGTTGATTTTGTGGGTTTTTAAAGGAACAAGATGTTGAAGACTGACGGCTTGTTTGGCTTTAGCCTCGTGGATGGTGGCTCCAAGCGCACGCTTTGACTGCTTCTTATTTCACATTATATGTCCCACAGAGTTGAACATCATGTTTCTTGAACATTATGGTGAATATCATCGCACTCTGGGATCGAGGGGTCCGGCCTCGAGTTCCAGTCATAGCGAATGATTTTTCCTCTTTGGAATTTTCGCCCTTATTTAAAAGTTGCCGTTGGATTTCTGATAAATGCCGATGAAAACAGATGGTGTTAATCTAGAGAACGCTCTTTTCTGTGTGCAACATAGTTGTGAAAAAGATGACAAGCCCTCGGCTTCAACCTCTTTAAATTCAAATCCGCCGTATTGGGGATATGCATTATTATTTTCATCGCCGGAGAGAGACCACAGTGTGACGCCCCCCGTGTTCACGGCCGCGGCCCCTTCCGCTAATAATCTGCCGCCAAGGGCCACACGCCGGGGGTCAGGAGAAAAAAAAACTGACCCCTCCGAGGCCTTTGGCTTCCTCGTCACGTTTTTCGTCGCCCAAACAAAGCGGTGAGAGCGTGCGGGCGATTGTGTTGTTGGATGTTAAGGAGGCCGTGTGTTGTGCGTGGGTAAGAGTGACTCGGGGAGAGGCAACCCGTCCGAAGGGGCCTTTCTCTCCGGCCCTCCGGAAACGGAAGAGGCCCGCAGGGCGCGGGGGAGGCAGCCATGCGAGGAGGTGTCCGTCGGACCGCCCGCTCGACAGCCCGCCTGGGCCGGGCCTCAGGTACGGAGGGCGCGACAGGTGGGTCAGCCAGCACGGCCCGGCTTCGCGCTTTTGGACGGGCGGGGGAGAAAGCTGAGGAAAGGATGGGAGTGGAAAAAGAGGTGGTGGGGACGGACGGAGACTTCTTGATCAGAACGGAAGAAAGGAAGTGAATCTGGGGAGTGGCTGGGTTTGCCCCCGGGGGAGGCGAGAAGGGCCTCTGTTGGCGTGCTGGTGGATAGGCGGTGGGGGGGGGGGAGCATTCAATTCTTGCTGTATTCTCCTTGCATGAATATACTTTATCCTTGCAGTGCATTGAATTCAATACAAGGATTTTTGTAGGGTACCTAGCTCCCAAGTTGTGAAACATAACGTACAGTGCCAGCCCAAGGTGTGGCCTACGTAGAAAAGAGTCACAGGCGGCCATAGGGGCGGCCAGTCTGCGACTTATAAGTGAATGTGAAAAGGTGGTAGAAATTATGTTAATCGGGATATGTTACGAACTCCCAGCGTGTATTTTTTCCAAAATTACCTTCTTTAGTACATCGTAAAAGTGACCTGACACTCATAACTGACTTCAACAAAGAGCACAATGATACCTACGGATTAACAATCTTGTCACTACCTCATTGAAAGGAGTTGTGGCTGAAATTGCACCAATATTTACAGTTTAAGTTACACCAACCCACAAGAAGTAGGTATAATATATAATAATATAATATAAATACTTGCAATCGCCTTGCCTTGTAAAAACATAGTTGGGAAACCCTTAGTATGCTTAGAATCAACGCAAGGTTTAAGAAATCACAATCGGTAAATAAATTCTTTGATAGGGGCGGCCAAATAGAATTTTGCCCACGTCGATAAAAACACGATAAATAGAATTTTTCCCGCCCTCATTTGTGAAACAGCTTGGGCCGGATCTGATTAAGTACAGTTTATTTTGTTTGAAAGAATAAATTATTATATTATTAAGTACTAGTTATTTCCAGTGCAAATGCCGCTTTGCTGGTACTACTGGAGGCCTTGCCTCTTGTTTCGCGCCCCGCGCCAAAATCGCTTCCCCATCATTCGCCTCCGAGTCCCTTTGATCTCAAGTGATGATTTCATCACGAATTATTATTTTCGATTATCGCCGCCGTCATCTCGACATGTGTACTGCCTCGCCCCTCTTGCGGCCGGCGCTGAAGCGTCCGGTGTCACTCATCGCCCCCTCTCTTTAAGAGTGCTGAGAGTTGCACCGCGCGAATGGACCGGAGAGATGGGATAAAAAGTAAGTTTCAGGCATGGACTGGATGAATGCCTCGTAATGACACCCGCGTCAGAAAACTTTTTTCTTTTTCCCTTTTGAAATACCTTACGTGTAGTGATATTCGATGTTTGCTCGGTCTAGAGAGCAGGTTGATTATTGCTCTACCGAAAAATTTTGTCTTTATTTCCATTCGAAAGTCGCAGCCATTATTATGGGACTGCTTAAAGGGTCAAGTATCTGATACTTTTGGGTCAGCGGGTACGTGACGATAGTACGTGCATGCATTCCCTTCACTCAGTTCCCTTTCTTGTTGGGCAGTGTCGAAAAAAACGTAATTAGTGGTATTACAAAACTGGCTCGGTTTTTACTAATTTCTTCAGCGTTGTCCTTTACTTGCATACTGCTTTCACTTTCATCTTATTCACGATTTCTTAATGCAAGCTCTCTCGTTCCTTGCACTCCTTATATGAGTCTCCTACATCTCATTCAACCATGTCGTTTCATGAGGAGTGTGGAAGTTGAAAAACCAGAATGTACAATTAATAAAACTCAGGATGCTAGCTGCTTAAGTTAACGTTCGCTCATACCTCGTCAATAAATGAAGAATTACATTTTCACGTATTTGCGAATATTGTTCCTTCAATAATGGGTCAAATTACTTAAGCTTACCTTGATTAACGTTTCAGCCTACTTGAAATTGACACGTTAAAAGCCCATGTCATGCGCCAAATTAGCCAATATTAACAGCTGGAAGCTTTTGTTGAGTTTATAAGGTTGAATCCTGTGAGTGGATTTCTCTCCGATATTATTAATTTCTATTAGAGAAATAACAGGTATATAAAGCAAACGAAATTTAAAATTTTTTTTAATGAACGGCTGGAACAAATTGATTGTTATGTGATGGTGTAAAATCATACAAGTTGCCGTTATTAATCACAACTATGTTTAATTTTTGTAACTCATCTAAGTTACTACCTTTTTAGTCGCTTTAACTTGAAAATGCTGCATTATAAATTTTCGTAAGTATTATTCGTAAGTATATAATTTTCGTCTTCGTAACCGAATTCGTAATCTGAACTTATTTATCTGTATTTTGCACTTGTCAATCAGTGTTTTTTTTACATTTTAGATTGCTTGTGAAATATGCATAATTCGTTGCGACTTAATAATTTGAGTAAAATTGTTCTTGCTCCTAAATGTGAAGTTAAGTTTTAAATACCAATTAATAGACGTAATCTGCCGGGAAGGTCGATAAACCAGCCCTGCTGTGCCATTATGCCCTTTTAAGCTTCGTTGTACGAGAGGGCCTATAAAACGCTGCATTGAACTGGATTGCATTAAATATGTTCATCGTTGCCCTTTGGTCGCCAATTTCTAAGGAGTCTTCATATATGTTACTATCGAGCAATAGCTATTGTAATAAGAACTTCGTAGAGCTTGTATACATTTCAAAGAGTCTTCTTTGAAATACTTTTAAAAGATCCTGCGGCAGCACGTTGGTGTTTATTTTCATTTGATGAGAAAACATGGGTTTTTTGGGACCTCTACGGCGTGAGTGCCCAGAGGGTAAAGAGCCCCCAGAGCTTTGGGCCAGTCACTGAAGTTCCCATTTTCATGTCTAGGCGATGCCTTTGATGAGGTTCAGTTAAGCCATATCTATATGATTTTCTGGATACAAGATATCTGTAACTAAAAACGGAACAGGGGAAAGAGACTCTAGACCCTGTGCTATTTGCGACATTCATAGGTTTCTGGATCAGACCCTTAACTAGGAGTAAGGTGTACCCCTACCCCACTACCAAGACTTTTGCTCGGACACTGTGGTTGTTTTAAATTACATTTCCCCAGACTTGCTGCTCAGTCATAGCTTGATCGCTGTTAAACTTAGGCATATAATGTGTAACCCGTAATTCCTCGAATAATCTCTCCAATTAGTTGCTACCTCTAAAATATTGGCGGAATATTGAAGGAATACAGGTTAGATTGCTCTTAAATTTAGTTAATACAGCTGTCATATATGCCTTTCCAGTAATAATTCGTTCTAACGCGGAAAAAAATATGTATGGAGGACATATTTATAGGCAGTGCGATAAAATGGCAGTGGCAGAAAAAGCTGTGTTTGAGAGGAAGAAGAAAAAGAAGAATTTGGAGTCAGCATAGATGGAGGTGGAAAATGTGAATGACTTACGAGGAACTCAGTCAGTGTGATGCTAACGGAATGTTTTTCAAGAGAAAAAGTTATAGATGACCCGACAGTGGAATAAAGGCTGGGACTCTCCAAGAAACCTCCTACATAAGTGGAGTGCTCGTGATGATGACCTCTTACAACTCGAAATATTTGTCATTTTCGCAAAAGAGCCATTCATTTTTTTAGGAGCTAGTGTGGCGACTGTGTTATATTTGGATTGTAACGTTGCCGTGTTCGACCTTAATTCGTTAACCATTTCCTTGAACCCCATGGTGTTACATGGATTTGCTCCCCGGGATGCCCACTTTATTTATTGCTGGTCCTATTGTGGGGTTAGAAGCGGGGACTGTTGACGTCACAATGGCCCGAGAGGTCGCCGTGTCAGTTCCACCCCTCTCCCCCCGGAGGCCTTCGAGCTGGCGATCGCCTCGCCTTTCGAAGCGCTTGAGTGTTTTCACTGGTAACCTTCTGGTTCAACTCCAATAATCGCAAAAAAGTTGCTTATATTTATTGGTTTTTATTCAGGTGTAGCAAAATTCGTGCTGGGAAAAACTTTGTGCAGAAAATAATCCATGACCTGTAAGAAAATAACCAAGGACTTGCTGAGGGAACAATCTGCTACAGTTTTAGTTTTTCCCGTTGATCTCACCAAGTGTTGCTAAGTCTGACCCGTATTTTGATCAAATTACCACCTTGTGAGATTTCGTAAATTCATGAATTTGCCATATACCTACCGGCGACTAATCGCCAACTGTATGGCGGATATGACAGCGCATGTGATGGGAATGTTTTGTTTCAATTGGGATGAAGTCATAAGCACTTCATAAAATTCTGTCTTACTTATTTTCGCCTCAACCTCGCCTCGCCGCTACCTGTACTTAGTGCTTACTTATTATAATTTGTGAAGATGCTAGTTTCCTTCATGTGAGCGTTATGCGCTGTCCGAATTCCAGAGGAATGTTCCGATTTATTAATTCCTGGTTCCTGATTTTCTGAAATATTTTTCGAGTAGTGATCTATGCTGAAAAGTTCGCAAATTTTTCGCATTTCTAATCCAACTTTGGACCATTCTCGATTTCAAAAATATGGGCGATTGTCTTTTGTATCGCAGTCGTCAGCTTCCCATTGCTCTTTGTAATCAGATGATGAAGGTGCGTTATAACATGCGTAGTACTTCTTCGTTTGTCTTCAAATTGGCCCATCTTACTTTCTTCACCCTCCTCCAAACTCTTTCCTCCCCAGATGTATTCTGTTCCCTCACTCTCTCCTCGTCTTCTAGGTGTCGACGTCGTAAAGCTCCTTATAAACTTTTTCACGATTCTTTTCTTCATCCTAATTCAAAGTCCACCGTACTACTGGTCTGAAATTCATAATTTGCTTTCAGTTTTGTTTTCCTCTTTTAATACGCTTCTTTGGCTGATGCTATATTAATCCTGGTATTATTACCTACTCTCTCAATTTAGTCCTAGATACTTCGCAAGTAATGATATTGTTCTAGTTAATTTATCTAAGTTCTTAGCTTATTTCCTTGCTAGTAAGTCTAATACCATAGCAAGTTTTTACTCCCATTTTTCTATCTCACAGGAAAGTTTTCTATTTTTTGTGTAGTAGCCATGTTTCATTTCATGGTCCATTATAAAATAATCACAGGAAAAATCACTTTGTTCTACATTCTCCTCTTCAGGGGCATCACATTTGTTTGAAACCTATCCTTCATCGTTCTGGAAAATTTTATTATTTTTTATGATGTAAACTATTGCTCTTATTTTTAATGTGTTATTCATTAATTTGATTGCGGTGTGTTTAACAAGAGGTCATTCGCAAATCTGACCTACTCTGCTGACTTTCCGTCAGTTACTTCATGTGGTGTATTGGACTTGTTTATGGGTCGCGTATCGCAGGATACGAAACCCAGTGAGACGATGAGCCGAGACTTTTCGCCCCTAGGTGCTACGAAGTTTTGCGAGGCGGGAACTCGCGTAGTCCTTTTGGTGCGTGGGGGATCCCTTAAGGAGTCCGAAGATGTCTTTTTTCCTTCCCCAGAGGTCGTAAGGAGGTTGAGGGAGCCCCCGGGCTGTCTCCCAGGTAAAATTAAAAAAATATTGTCGGGTGAAAAGCCGACACCGAAAAATATCCATGCTGCGGTGTCAATAGAAAGCGCTCCTAAAAAAACCACAAACGACTGCGACTCAGAAATTTGTTTTACGACGTCAACCCGAGAGATGAGTGATGCGAGAGTGTTTTTACGGAATGGGTAATTGATTTTTTTTACCCCGCTCGCGCCGAACTTCATAATCCATCCGTTACTTCGTATATGCTCCTCTCCGGAGAAAATAATTGCGGCATCGACGCGTGTGGTGGTGTCGTTTGAAAACGCGGATTTTCACGGTGCTGCCTCAATCCCTTTGATATCAATCCATCTTGCCGCTCGCCGGCCTCAGTGTGTAGCCCGGGGCTGCATGACAAACGATTCCTGATTTCACTTTCGCGGCGAAGCGGTCCCGTTTTGTTTTTTTTTTTGCCGGGATGCCCGCGGTGTGAAACTTCATAAGCCCCGTGGGAGGGAGACATATTTTACTCTTGCTTGCCACCTTTAAAAAATTGCCCTTGTTCCTCAAATCCGGCCGCAGTAACCCCCTTACTCCATTTTCTCTTTCCCTCTTTTCCGTTGCGTATGCATCATCGCTGTGGAATCATCAAAGACTCTGAATGAAAATGATGGGAGTCAGGCGTTACATTATGGAACTTGAAAACGTTAATTATTTACAACAAAGGGATGAGATTCGCATTGAGAAAAATCATTGCAATTGGGGATCATTTTACTGGCTAACACACCTGACCACACCGGCAATTCGGGAGATCTGGGCACGAATCGGGTCGGGAGATCTGGTCAGGTCGCGTGATTTTTTTCTTGAAAATTTCATCCTTTTGGTGTATTTCTTTCCGCCCGTTTGCGTGACTGCGTACCATGTCTTTTGTGCTTTTCGCAGTGATATTGGTATAACGTTAATTATATTGAAACGAAAACGCCTGGTGCGATTCCACATTTTTTTATTGACCCGATCGATTTAAACGTTTTTTGCGTCTTTATCGAGGTAAATTGGAGGTCAGCATGGATTTGGTAGAGGTCAAATGTACCCTTTTAATAACACGATAGACGTCTAAATAGATTAGGTCAATAAAAATGAGTGTGGAATTGTGACATGTGTTCACTTTTCAACGTGTTTAGTGAAGCTCTAACATCACCCTATATCGCCCTTGCTTTTCCACATTTACTCGCAGGAAATGGCTAGAGGGGCATTGTAGGTGTAGGAGGTTGGAATAAAGGAAGGAAGGAAACACATAAGGTTCACTTAACTTAATTGTGAGGATGACCACGTGTTTTTCCGTCTGTCAGCGAAAGGGTTGCAGTCGATGAGTGAATCAGTAGTTCTGGGGGAAAGGAATGGGTTGGAGAGGCAAATCATCAGAAGACGAAAGTAATGAGATTTTATAGAACTAAGAAGGTGGGGCCGAATATAAGGTTGCAATGGAATAAAATAGAGCATCTTTAACGGATGACATGATTAGGGGGTATATTGGAGGAGAATAGGTTCAGTGGCGGAAGAATCAAGCATGGAATTGCTGAAGCCAAAGTAGCATTTTGTGAAAGAAGGGAATTGGTTAGGGACTCTTTTAGCTGATACCTAAAGAAAAGATAGGTGAAAAAATCTAATAATCATTTATTGCCGTATAAGTTTTGGCCTTTTAGACTTATTGTTAGAGTACATGCTGTATTTTAATAAATAATTGTTAAAAATTAAAAAAGTAATTAAGTTTAAAATATAAAAATGTAAATATAATAATAAATAAAGAAATAAAAGATTAAAATAAGATAAATAAGGTTGACCACCATGCCACAATTATATTTCAAATGAATAAAACAAAATGGATAAAATATGTTTGTAATAAAAAAATCAATACAAAGGATAAGATGCATAGAAAGACATGACAAAACGTTCATTTTATGTATTTATATTTATGAATATTTAATGTACATTTTTAGGAAGCGAGCGCAACATACATGTACAGTAATTTCCTCCTGTCAAACTATCAGTTAATGCTTAAAAAACAAATATTTATTTTAATTGTTTTGTTTTAAAGTTGGTTACAGATTGGCAGGTTTTTACATCATCACGGAAAAAATATCAACTTCGAGTTGTAGTGGCTATTAATGGTTTATGGTATACTTCTGTTTTATGGTGAGGGATCTGCTAATCTAAACAGCGCCGCGGCGAGATCTTTTTCGGCGGTTGTGGATATATTTTTTGGAGATGAAGGACCTGTAGATATGCGGACGACCTGTATTTTTAAAAAAATGAACATATGGAGCGAGGCGCTGGCTGGAGAATTTGAGGTGTGTGTGGCGAATAATGGAGGAGGTGATCAAAGCTAGCAAGGGAGATGAACGAGGAAGGGTTGGTAATGACGGAAGAGGAAAGAAAAGGTAGCGGAGATTCGGAGGAGGCAAGAGAAGTAGATGCAGGACGTGTGAAGAGGTTCAGAGGAGGAACGCTTAGCTATCGCGGAAGGAAGAGGATAGAAATTTTGGGCAACATTAAAGAGGCATAGTGTATGAGGGATTAAAGAGAGACTTGATGGCTTAAAAGTAAGTGCGTAGCGAAGTTAAATATGACGCCGAGAAAGGGAAGTAAAGTCACGGACCGTCCAAAAACCGATCAATCAGCCGCGAGAATACCTAGGAATGCCATATAATCGTGTCACATATTTATTACGCTGAATGTGGGTCATTTTTAGGGATATTCAAGTAGAATCTTCCCCCTCTATTTAATGATGACGGATTCATCAATTTGACCGATCGACTTCATCAAATCGATCACTCATGTGACGCCAATGTTTAACTCAGATGATCAGAAGGTAATTAGTCCTTCATCCAATGCGGAAATAGAGTTATTAGGTCACGGAAACATTTATTGGTTCGTTAATTTCATTCCATAATTTTGATTGTAGGTCTCAATCTCTTTGTCTGCGGGCGGATTGGGGATACTCACTGTATAGCTGTAAAATGGTCATTATTTATTTTTTCTAAATGCGGAAGTAAGCAATCGATCAATTCTAATGATGGGTTTTACTTTTATCCTTAAATACTCTTCGGCATATTCACCTTTTCACTCATTTGTCACTCGGCAGAATAGTTTGCCATTGCTTTCGCTTTGCTTTTCCAAGTGATTACCCCCGGGCCACACATCTCCAAGACTTTCTTCCTATCTCATTCTTTGTTTAATCAATTTGCTCGTTAGTGGTTGGCTGTATACCTACTTTTGGCATTTTCTGCGGAGTTTTAACTTGAATAATCCCGTGTGATTTTTTAAGCCGCACTGTACAATTATTTGCCTCGTAGTTGTGTTTGAGGCCAAAACTTATCCAGGAACAATATTAAACGCAGGAAAGGTTTTTGAATTAAAAACACATCCACTGCCTTGAAATATTTTCAAGCCTTGCCGCTTAAGAACTGATTTTAATCGAAATTATTTTCTATCTTTGTGGGTTACTTAAATGATATTAACTTAAGGTTGACATTTTAAATCTTGAATGAGTATTTCTGTCGGTTTCTAGATATATCGTGAATTACCTTACAGCTACTTCTTATTTAAAGATGTATTTTTATTAAAGATGTGTTCACCAACAATGGACTAAATTGCAAGCATCTGGTAATACTTACTATAAATTGAAAATGTTTTTATTCAAACAAGGAAAAGTGTATAGTCCGAGACTATTTCCTATATATATCTTATTTTAGTGAACTGGCCATAAATTGAGTAGCTGACGATTCATTGAGCTTCTCAGGTGTCGATTAATGCTCGAGAATTTGCGCTGTAGTGGCTAAAAGTTTGAAGCCATGAAACATAGATAAGGTTTTTTTGTATCCATGGTTTTTCATTTATAATATAATTTATCTTGCATGATTGAGTCATATGTTTGCTTTTTACCAGGCCATCACATTCGAAGGACTGTGAATTTTTTATGGCATATTAAATGTAGAAGATACGCATTTCTTTTTTCCTTTAATCAAGTTTCCAGTGGGATTATAAGTCATTCCACGAAGCAATAGTTCCTCTCTTGTTGAGTGATATCCGAGTAAGGCTTTGTCTGATTACACTTAATTGTCTGAAGTTTTTGAGAAGTAAGGAATATATTTTAAACAAAATCATGAAAATAATTAAATTTTATTCGCTGATATGTGTTCACAATGATAATTGAATGCCTAGAAAAACAATGGAACTAAAACTAAGCCAATTCGTTTCCTAGTCAGGTGAAGTGCCACAATCTAAGATAAATCTTCGTTTTCCGTTCGATTTGTCATAAGAATATGCTATCCACCACTGGAGTCATTAATTTAGTGTAGTTAGGTTGTGACTCGCTAAAACCTGTGTTGTGAAGAACCAGTTTTAGAAGCTTGCTTTTTCTTGTTCTCTAAGAAAAGGAATTATCAATATACGTGACCTGGACATAGCCACAGGTTTACCTATACATTATATGTATTTTGTTAATGGCCATCTGTTGTAATGATGAACAGAATTGATTGCCTTTAGCAAAAAGTCAACAGGGAGTCGTCATTAACATAATATAAATGGGTTTTAGAGGAACAAGTTCGGTTTTGCAATCTGAAATAGAACCAGGTGTTTGGCTAAAATGGAATGCGGACACATTTGAGCTGAATGGACTCTATTCATCGCATGTCGCGTGACGTGGTAACTCGGTGTCATCTGAGATAAATAAAAATGACACTTAAGCTGCTATCGCAATATCTGGTCACCCTTGGAGCCGTTAATACAGGCTTTAATCACTATCATTAAGCATCTATGCGGTTGGTACCGCTATCTTGTCCATTGTATCGCTGTACTGTTCAGAGTGTTTTAAACCCTCACTAGTGGTCCGCAGTGGTAGTATATCTTAGTATTTATTTAAAGGATAAGTTTATTATAAGAAAAGTGATCAAAGATGACTTGCCCTTAAACAAAATGCGGGAATGTTACCGTGCTAATGCATAGCAATAGGGCACCTCCTATGGCACCGCTATGAAGGAGGTAGATTTTTGTTAATCGATACTATCGCCATGCACTTATGTTTCTACTGGAAACTCTATATTATCATATTTATTTTTTCATGGCGTTTAAAGGTAATTCCATAGGTAATCTTATAATATTTGTAAGCTAAGTACCATTTACAGTGGCTTGATTTTGTAACACTTTTGCTGTGTAATTGAAACTTTGGATATCATGTTTGTTTCTTATTTGTCGTTTCCTTTTCTATGTATTCATTTTTTTTCTTCATATCAGTTAGTATATATAGTATATGTAGTCTCCATTTTTACCACTCTTTTTAAATAAGTGCTGTATCAATGTTAAAAGTTTGGCATCTTAAAAAAACTGTTTCTTGGAAAGTTCAAGATTAGTGTTTCGTACGTATGTTTTTAACTTACTTCGAATTATCTTGTATAATATTTCCTAGGTTTCATACTCAAATTAATTAAGTATTGTTAATTAATGATTAATGTTAAGTATTTGGTTACTCTGTTGTTTATATGGTGTATTCATCTATATGCACCCTGATTATGTCATATAAATTTAACAAAACCTCGCCAACGGTTATTTGACTTGTTAATTAAAAAAGACAAAAAATCCATAGCCATTAAGATTTCTGTATTGTAGTTGAAACAAACAATAGGTTGTTAAATATACTACGTGAAGTCGAATATATTAAGAACTATAGGGATTGAAATACTGTGATTAAAACTGAACGAAGGTTATACGTATGCCTTCTTCAAACGTTTGCTTGTTCATCAAATCGCTCTTTTTGCATTGCACATTGTCTTTAGAACTTGCTTCCTGGGTATTTGTATAACGGATAGCGATAGCGATAAAGTGCTAGAAAGACGCTTTGTCGAGTTCAAGATACTAGCTTTTTATGATGCGTTAGCGACTTCTCATCACTTAGGCATGGAACCCTCACCCAAGCCGCCGCTCCGTAGGAAGGACATTTTGATTTACCTACGTCATGCTCTCGTTTTCATCATTTCAGCGGAAGAGGTCTCTTGAAGGAAGGTGCTTTAAATTAAAAATATTCTTGGCATCACATTCTGTTGCTATGATAGTGAAACCTCCTACCTTAAAAACAGAACCCCTGTTGAGGGCGCTGGAAGAAGTTCGCTGCTTCAGAGGAGGAGGATGGCTACGATGCCGCTATGAACGGATTGGGTGAACGGGGAAAATCTAGGGTGAGAATAGGCTTTATGGATGAATGAAGAGAGGTAAGACAATATGGAAGGAATAAGAGTTAAAGAATGGAATTGTGTTTGAAGGAAGGGTCCTGCAGCTTCTTTTCTCTACTTACTCCAACCTTTAAAGGGTCATTATGAACATTAGTCTTTTAATCCTAAGATTGGTTGACTGCCACCCTCAATTCCACCCTAACTCCTGCTAATCCGTTTTTATTCGTGTAGCTCTCATGTATTAGATCCTATTTTGGCTGTCAGGTATATTTGTCCATCTGTCTTCGTCTTGGGTCTTTCCCTTATATTTTTCCTCTCTATTATGCTCCTTTCGAATTCTTTCTGTCTCACTGTTTTGCCTATCCATCTGGGCCTTCTATTCATGATAAAGCTTCATATGATTTTATCCTCTTCTTAAATAAAACTGCAGTAATTGTACTGTCCACTTAAATTTTAATGTAAATATTACACTACTTGTATTTCGACGTTTCTTAGAGCGTCATTATCAGGTCTACATCATACATCAGGTCTACAGGTATTGTAGACCTGATGATGACGCCCTAAAAAACGTCTAAACACGTGTAGTGTAATATTTACATTAAAATTTAAGTGGACAGTACAAATACTGCAGTTTTATTTAAGTACTAAAATGCTATTCCACCATATATCGCCAGAGACTGTCGAATTTATTATCCACTTCTACTCTTCTGTACTCTTCATCTTTATAGGTACCCTATTTTCTTTCTTTTAGCACAACCTTTTTTTTCTTCGTGAAAGGGTAAAAGGTAGAAAACGTTGAAAGGGTAGAAAAGCTCTAAAAGATAAAACCGGGCCGAGGTATAACATCCTGATGAGTTGTCGCTGTGCATGACGCGATGTTGACACCTCGTTACGGAGGAACCAAATGTGAGCCCCGGGCTCCGCCCCGGAACGGGAAATTTAGCCCTGATAGCTAACGAAAGGAACATCAAAAGTTCGTCGGATTTTCTCGTGCCGCGTCAAATTTGATTTATTTTTATTGTTTTTTAAATTTAATTTTCAAATTGCCCTTTATTATACACAGCCTAATCATGGCATCTTAACAAGGTGTCGCTATCGCGTCATGCACAGCGATATCTCGTCATGAATGAATGGAATCCCTGGCTCGGGCGCCGGCGCGGCTGCTTATGAAGAATCAGTTGGGTGAAAAATCATCCGCCTTAACCGGCAAAAAGCCACGGGGAAGAGGAAAGTTCATCCGGCGTTCTCTGGCTGCGGAAAACTTAACCCAATAGCAATAAACCCTGGCATTTAGGTTTTATATAATATAATACAATTTATTATTACTCGGGATAAAAGCCCTTTATACTGAAAATAGGAATTTCACAAATATATTACTACATAGTATACAATTACCTTCAAAATATACAAAAACATGCAATCATGCCGAGAGCCAGTAGTCTCAGCGTAAAGTACTGATGGCGCAGAAGAACGATCCGGTATCAACTACCACAGCTCCATTGAGTTAGGGCGAGAGTGAAATTCACGGAATCGGCCGGAGTATTGCGATGTGGAAGGAAACGGGGAACTACCACATTAGGCTCCCTAGAAGATGCAGCCTTGCATTCACCAATGGATGACGTGATGTTATTCCTCACCGAAAGGTGAAATGCGATCCTTGCGGCGCATGCCGAAATACAGGGTTTGTTCCGAAAGTACCCGAACTTATCGTAGTGTGGCGCGAGAAGCGAAACTGAACTTCTTTAAACTCTCCTTTTTATTCAACCTTATAACATTTACAGTTAATATTCTTCAATGTAGGCACCTTGAGCCTCAATACAACGATTATAGCGGGGTTTCCATTGTTCGAGGCACTTCTTGAAGTCCTGGAGTGGGATCACCTTCAAGGCTTCGGTTGTAGCTTTTTTAACCGTATCAATCGATGCGAAACGCTTTCCTTTCAGCACCCTTTTTATTTTGGGGAACAAGAAGAAGTCGGGTGGTGACAAATCCGGGCTGTAGGGGGGGTGAGGCAGCACTGCTACGCGCGTCCTGGCCAGGTGCTGTGTGACCAACAATGCTGTGTGAGCTGGCGCGTTGTCATGGCGAAGCACCCAGTTATCAGTGAGTTCAAGTTTCCAGTCACAACTTCAAAAACTGGAGTTTTTGCGATTCCCACCTCATCTGCATTGAACTGGAGACTTAATCGTCTGTCGGAGTCCAACACAGCTTTAACGCGAGCCACATTCATGTCCATGATGAGGACGGCCTCCCTGAGCGCTGTTCGTCCTCTGGTGCCTCTCGCCCTTCTTTGAAGGCCGTGTGCCGCGTGTAAACCTGCATCCGGGACATCACTTCCTCGCCGTAACATGGATAAAGTCTCCATACATGATTTGCTCAATTTCACGCAGAATTTCACAGCTTAAAGCTGTTCCAGAGTGCGCTCCATTTTCAGAAACTCAAAACTCTGACACACCTTTAATACACTACTTCACTTTCCAGGCTGTATGTCCTACACTTGAATTTGAAACTTGTTGCAACTTAGTGTTCAAAGTATCAGTTAGACAATTGAAATCCAAAGAGAGTCCACGCGCGGAAAAATTGAAGTCGAAACTAATAATATCTTAACATGAATTTGATGATGGATGGGATGATGAGAGGTAAAACTAATATGGAGCTCAAGAAGAAATAGTGTGAGGAGACGCAGCTGTAAAAGATAAATATCGGTATTCCCACTTCCATATTAACCTAGCTTTACTGGTAGATGACCCCTATAATAATAATAAGTATATTGACATCGTTACGAGGTGTCGCTACGCTTGACGTGATGGCGATACCTCATTACAAAGGAACGAAATCATCGCCGGTAGCGTCGGCTCGGGGCAATGGGAAAATTCAATCCCGAATCCCAGCGCAAAGGTATCAGGAGTTCTTCTGCGGATGCTTTGGCGGGTCGAGGGGCTCGTTATATGTGTAGGATTAGTGAGGGGGTGATGGTGTTCCTGCGGTTCTTCATTTTTTTATTAGTCCCATTCCTTCCTTTCTTTCTTCTTTGGGGACGGGAGTTGAAGTCTCTTTCGACGGGCGTTGAGGTCTCTCTCGCTTATCGCGCCGACCGGTTGTTGACAGGACCTCGGCGATCGCCATTTTCACCGCGGCTCCAATCAGATCGCGGAAGTGATTCCGCTCTCCGGTAATTAGAAAGCGGGAGAGGCTCGGGCAGCTGCGTGCGTGCGTAGTAGGGCCCCATGAAAGGGTGGTGGGTAGGGCGGCGTCTTCCAAATTTTCCAACTCCCCCCTGCCCATCACCTCCCCACGTCCACCCTCTTTCCCTCTCTTCCATTCTGCCTCTCATTAGGGCGGGGGTTGGGGTGTGCTGATTGGTCGTAAAGGGGAAAGCCGAACTCCTCCCCCACCAGAGACTCCAATCACGCTACCGGTTTCCGTGTGCAATCAGCTGAAGAAAGTTGGAACAGGGTCCTTCTTTCATCAAGGGTGTTCAACTGATCGGTGAAGATTTTTTAAAAGGATTAGCAACAAAGAAGCTAACAACTTGTAGTTTTCCTTTTACGTTGCTCATTGAGACCGAGATTTTTTGTCACTACAATCACAGTGCCGCTTTCCGTTCTCAATCTGTCGAGGAAAGTTAGACCGGTGTTCATATTATAATTAGGAATGTGATATTGATTAAAATATATTCGCAAAAGATGGGATTTAAAGGAGCTAAAAGACGGCTGCTATGTTTTCATTTGCCATTTTTTTTATATGTTACAACCTAGGTTTCGATGTCTCTGCGTCATCTATCGAAGTTATGTTACTTTACATGGAAATAATGTGGATCAAACAGAGTTTAGGCTGAGGATAATTGATGGCGGAGCGTATGTCCGCCCTAACTTACATTTAAAAACTAGGATTTCAATTAATAGGTAAAAATGTCCATATTTGGAATCCCATGCTGAAATATATTCCGATTACTATAGGTGGTATTCTTACTGTTATGTTTAGAATTCGGTGGATTGTTTCTACTCTGTACTTTTCATCGCAAAACGCCTCACAAAATATCTCTTTATTTAAGCTACTTGCCAATTTTCATTTCATTAACGTACCTTTAAGCCCCTCGCATCTTAACTATCTATTCCGTTGTTATCTTCTAATCTTCATCAGCAGCCTTCTTTCCTTTTCCACCATGCCAATAACTTCATCTTTAGATCTTCTTTTTGTCCTTTGAACCTTCTTCCTCTTCTCCTCCTGCGCGACTCAAACGGCTGCAATTTATTATTAACCTCTCTGTTCAGGGTTTCCTTCTTGCTTCCATACAACGCCACTCTCCACTGCAAATAGTTCTAAAATCTTTGTCACCCCGATTGATTTGAAAATTTTTAGATAAGCAGAAGGAAATACTTAGTAATATTCGGCAAAAAATTTATGTAAATACCAATTGGCTTTTTGACTCTCTCATTATGATTTTGATTACTGCAATGCCGGTACAGGACGTATTTTTGTAATACAAACAATATCAGTACTGCACTTTCCAGTTGGTAATGAGTTAATGCTATGAATACCTGGAAATCCCAAAGGAAAAAATCTGTATTCGGATTGATTGGGATTTGAACCCAGATTCTTCGATTCCGCGCCACAATTGCTTAGTGAAAAATTAAGCTACCCATGCATAATCTGCCACTATGAATTCCTGTGATGCTTTGATACAGATATTCTTTTAAGAACTGGGGACCCAATGCCAAATAATTTATTAATATGCCTTCATATTCCAAAAGCGCCTAATTTTCATTAAAATTTTACTCATTTAAAATACATATTCATCTACAACTACAAAATACCCTGCAAGCCACCTCAAGGGTGTGTGACGGGGGGTGAGTACTCACCAACATGCATTACAATATGCCATAAAGTTAGTGTATCTACGACCAATGATGCATTGGCATAAATCGCTCCTGTCACGAGGCGAAGCCGCACAAGCATACACTACATAATAGATATGCTACCATTGTTAGAGGGGCCGTTTGTATTTATGTACTTTGCAACTAGATAAACGGACAGAGATTCAAGAGTCATAGTGAAAACATATACGGCATGCTGTAAGTACTAGGTAGCAGATAACGATACAATATATATTAGGATACAATACCTATATTATAGTAGCGCTCTGCATTTACGGGTTCTACATATTACATTACATATTATAGTGTTTTCTGCTACAGTGTCGGAATTCCACAAAGTTACCTCGCCTACCACCAAGTTCAGTTTTGGAGCATTTAGTCCCTCACGAATGCTTTCGCGTGTGCCCATGCGGTCAGCCGGCTCTCCGCAGAGAGTGGTCCTTGGCCTTGGGGGTGTGTGTTGTGCGGGGAGGCAGGTGGAGGAACACGAGGGAGAGAGGGCATCGTTCTCCTCTACCACGCGAGGAATTCGGCGTATTTACGCTCTCCCCCCGGGTGGAGGGTGGGAAAGAGAAGGGTCGGTGGCAGGGGGTGAGTGAGTGAAGGCGTCGTGACTGGCCGAATCCTCCGCGGCGCCCCTCGGCTCTGCGTGATTGAAGCCCGGGGTCCAGACTGCGGGTCTCTCCACCAAACGGTGGTTGCCACGTGTGCGTCAAATCCGGGTGAGCAGTGGCAGCAGTCGTGATGGTTGCGGCAGAGAGCGTCTGCATGAGTTATGTACCCCTCGTATGAGAAACCGATCCGGCGTAAGTGAAAAGTGCTTCCGATGAGCTCACGCTGCTCGAGGCATTACGGAGAGGAGCTCAAGAGTTCTCTCATCGGTGTCCAGAGTGTCGAAAAATGTTCACCCAAATTCACAGGGCTTTTTTCTGCGGGTGAAGCGTTAGAGATGGTAGCTGAGGATAGTAGGCTTACAGTAGATATATATGGAGCCGTAAACATTGGCTTGAGGATGTATTTAGGGGTATAGACCATGTTGAAGTGGATGACGTAAACGAGAATGTTGGAAAAACGTGAGAGGAGAGGGATAGGAATCTTTAGCCATCTGGAAAGAGGCTGAAGCTAAGAAGAGTTTAATAGGGATTTAACGACGGAAAATTAAGGGGATTGCATCAGCAGCATTAGAAACGACTCCCCATGGTCGAAGACGTTAAAGGCTGAACTCTTCATGGACCTACCATTTGTTTGGTAGAATTCCTGGATTGATTGATTAATCTTACGTTTTGAAGGTGGGCTTGACAACCATTTCCTAATGCTGTATTTTATTTTTGGACGCTTATTTGTATACACAATTGCATGAGAAAAGGGACTTAGAGATCAATATACTGTCATTCCATTAAGACAAGCTTTGGATGTGTGTATTAGAGGATCTTGAATTCCTCTTTTACGTATTTCCTTGGCCCTTAGCGTACATTAGTCTCACGCTGGTCGTTACTTGCACGTCGTACTCAAGTAATGTAAGTTTTCCGAGGATTCATTTTTGAGCTTCATAATTTTCTTTGAAAAATGTCTTCTCTTGCTGTGGTTCTTTATTTAGAGCCCAAAGTTGTTGAAAATTTCGCCAACAATGGCTACTAACTGTGGTTATTAATTCCATAAACAAATAATTCCCCTGGAATCGAAATTGTTCTGGGTGCTTGCTCGTTCCTCTTCGCTATTAATAATCCCTCATCCCTGTACGCTCTGCGGGTCGGTGGATATTTCGGAGGCAATTTTTATTTATATTTACTTGATGAACTTGTTTGATGCCTATAGTTATTCTGTTACTTTATTTTTCGGTTTAACTTAATTTGTAAATCAGAAACCGTTAATCCAATGTGTCAATCTGCATTCAAAAATTATATATTCAGCTCACCTTCATTTTTTTGTTCTCTCACCATGGCATTAGAAGTTTTTCCTATGAAAATAATGCATATCCCATCGACATTTAACTTAAAAAGAGACGAGTTATTCGTCCAACAAACGGCAAAATTTAAATTGTAAATTTTAAAACATATTTCATAAGCCGTAGTTTTGACCATGAAATTTAAACAAATCAGTATGTATTGTCAGTTTTTATTGTAACAGCTTCAATTTATAGCACCTTGAACTTCCTTTTGATTTTAGTCAAAATAGAGATTTCTTAAATGAAATGTTCATTATACATCCGTTAGTATATCCAGTGGTTAGTACTTGCTTCAAGTACGTATACGTTTTAACTGAAGAATCGTCTCAAACTTACTACCCAGTGGCTTACCGTGGTATCGTGGTTACCAAATTTGGATGAGGTTCCACCTCTCCTCTCGCCTCCATGATGAATTTTTCGCGGCATCAATGCGAGTCGAGTTTTCTTGCTTCCGGGTGATGTGAAAACGAATTGGCAGGTGTATTCATTTCTCTGACTGACAGGCGGAGATAATCATCCTAGCTGCGCTAAAGGAATCGTGATCCGATATGCACCTCACCAAATCGCTGTCGAATATCTCGTTTCTGGCAGGTCTTCCATAGTCCAAATGCGTTTTCCCTTTCCTTAATAGGACGAAGAATCTCTCGAATGGTAAACAGAACTCAAAAATCTTGACTTCCATCTCTAAAACTAAAAATGTCTTCGAAAAAAATAACCGACATTCTGATCATTAATTTTCAGGTCAGGGAGCAGACTTCATAGTTGTTTTGAATGTCATCCTCAGCCTTCTCTCTACTTACCTTCTCTAAGAAATCCTTCCCTGTCCATCTGCAATCAAGATTGCATTTAGCTTCAGTTTGACTGAACCGATTTTTCACGTTCTTTCTCCGGTTTTTCTGTGTCATCGCAAAAAAGCTGTAATAAAAAGGTGCATGGTGTAAGGCGTGGCTTCTTGGCATAAAAATCAATTGAGACATTGCGCTTCCTCACGAATTCTTCTCATATCTCTTCTTCTTGTGCTCCCAAATCGCCTCTACAGGACTATGGATTTGACTTTTGGCTTTCTTCAGCTTCTGAGCTTTTCAATCCAGCTTAAAATTTAAATCCTTCTTCTCCCTTGTTTCCAATTTGAGTATTTTTTTTCTTACCAACTGCAGTAGTGTCTAATACCCGTTGATAACCCCGAGCTACATACAACCGTCATGCTGCCGGCCGCTTCACGAATTAACTTCTATGTGTCGAATAAAATCAGTTTATTTAGTCTAGTGGGGAGGGATTAATTTTCAGTTTCCTCTTACTAATAATTTGCTTGTTCAAGTCCCCTCGCTACCGTCTTCGTCCAAACTGTTTCAAGTATTTTCTGTTATTATTGGATATACTATTTTTAAATTGTATATTTTCTGCGAAAGGAGATCATGCTATCCAAAGTATCCGAAAGGTAGTCTTTTAATGTCTTACGAAATAGATTGAAAACCGAGGTAGGGTTAACCCGGTCCGTGGGCCATAATTGCGGAACACTGATACAAATCTATGCAATAATTCGAGTACAGGGCTTAAACTTCCTGGCTAGCTACATGAGTACCCAGCAGTAAGTACCCTATCTATTTCGCTTTCCACTGTGCAATTCTTTGAACTGGGGGATTTGGGCGGAGTTGTGGACGCTAATGAATATGTTAGTAGTCATAGCTTATTTACTGAAAGTTTGTCTCATTACGAGTCATTTACACGTGTGAATGAGATCGAAGAAGTAAATTAGCTCTGCAATGCACCAAAGCATGTATTTTATTGACAGAGGAATAGATGAAGCAGATGAGATGCAGGTGTGATACTTTAGCGGTAGACTCAAGGGATGTTACACGATATGTGTTCGCCGGAAGGTCTACGCTGTCAAGTTTCGGATAAATTTTATTTTCATTTCTTTGGACTCACTAGGGTGCTACGACACCTGAAATTAAAAATTTGTGCAGATTTTCTCACCAGTGTATAAAGATTTCACTGCAGTCCAATCACCGTAACCGTAGAACAGAGGTGGTAGGTTATTTTAAAGCCTCTTCTAGCGGAGTCTTGATTATGCATTCTATCTAAGATTCAGTTTAATTCCTCAGTGCCATTCAATGCTAGTCAAATTCATACGGCAATGGAAAGATTCACTATGCCTTCTTAAAGTGCTCATTAAAAATTACCATAGTGTGTACACCTTCAGAGGAGCCCGTTATTCCATTAGTAGGTGGTCACCCAATAAAAAATAATACTATCTTAGATATAGTAATGCCACCGAGTAATCCCGCCTTATGCAGTGATATACAACCTTATGCAAAGTGGAACCACTTCAGCTTAGCCTCTACATCTAATACGCATCTTACGTGACTCCTCTGTCATAGGCAATTCGTCATGTTTTATGTTCTTGCCATCACCTTCTTTTGCGGTCAAATTTGCGGTTCTCTTTTTGGGGTCAAATTTGTCAAAATAAGCCCAATTCTGGACTAACACTGGTTGTTTCATCATTCTCTTTCTTTCTCGCCCTTGCATATTTCCTTGTCTTGTCTCACATAATTTCATTGCTTCATACACGCTTTTTGTCCATAAAACTCCTAGTATAGCGCTCCTTAATAGTCTCCACCACGATATTCACCCATGATTTTCTCTGTCCGCCCTATCTTAACTCACTATATACATTTATAACTTGTTCTTAATGTATCTAACCTAAAAGATGTGTACGATTTACTTATACATTTGTGTTTAATTTGAAGCAGGCATGATTTATATATTGGGATTGGTTGTACGGTTTTGGATTGAGCGCCTTGAAAATGGCCCAAACTGTCCGCCATGATCCATTTGGGTCAAGTATCCAGAAGAAAAGGTGAAAGTTGTAAAACCAACGTCTAATTTAATTAATTATATCGATATGAAAATTTTGCGAAGTGGTGAAATCTGAGTGACCCGCTCTTGCATAAATTATATTCTGTACTTATGTTTATATTGCAGAGCCGAAATGCTTATAGTTTCACTCCTCACAAATGTTGACGATTCGCAGTCAAATGTGTGAATTGCCTTGGCATTGCGTTTATAAACGGGAGGGTAAAAGTCGTTCCCCGAGCAAGAATAGAACTCGAGCTGGTTGTACAGGAGGTAGGGGATAGCGTATGCAAATACAAATGCGTTTTATATGCAAAAAAACTACTTTGAGGGATTCCTGGGCTATTATTTGGGCTCCAACTTGACATTTTTGAGTCGTAGTGTTACTTTTGTGATACTTTTTTTTCAGGGTCCTTTTTTTTCTTTTCTATACACCATCGTGGTTCCAATATTGAAGGTGTACGGCGCAGTGAACATTTTTTATTATTGAGCAAAAGCTCATGCGCTTTCAAACTTTGGGATTATATTGCTCTGCCCTCCGAGCGCAAATTCCATTTAAGAGTTAGTATAACTTCTCTATTTTCTCAACCAGTAAAGTAATTGTAATTACACAATTTTTCGGCAATTATTAACTAATGAATATGATTTGAGAGATTAGCGTGTCTGTTGTTTGTATTTCACATGATGATTATCGAGGCTGATGCGGTGCAACCGTTCCATAAGGATGAATAAATTGTTGGCAGTTTTCCACTTCCATAATATGTAATATTTTGTCGCGACTTATTCTTGTTTCTAAGCTGTACATAATTATAAATAGAAGGATAATGAAAGTAAAAGTGGAGAAAACCTTGATAAAAAGTCACGGCTTCTCTCCCACTCTTCCTACCGGTCCCTTGATCAAGTGTCAAAACTTGATCAAGGGACCGGTATAGTTCACCATTATTCTGTTTCTGAGGATTTCTACTGTTTGCTTACCCCTCCTTTGATTGAAATTTGTCCTTTTACAGTTTTTTTTGTTTTTATTTGAGTTCAATGGTTGGTTTTGAAAGTAAATTATTTCCTAATTTACTATCCTTATTGTGTATAAATGATTGTTTTGATTGTCTGTAGACATTCTTCTTATGCCACATTCCGGCCGAGGTTTCTTTCTCGTATGTTTCTCCTCCATCCACCTTCTTTGTTTATTCTTCTCCTATTGCCGCCTTCGTCAATATTCTCTCTTCATATTATTTCTCCCTTATTTATTCAATAGGTGTTGGGTCATCATTTCTTCACATTGATTTTTGTATTCCCTTGTTCATTTTATTGTTAAGGAAATAACGGAATGAAAGATTTATTTTTTTTCCGGCGTATGATTTAAGTCTTCACGGAATTTCCGTCGGGTCAGGTTGCTGATGTTTGGATGGCTGACTCCGCCATTCATCAGTCATCCCTGATGATGATGACAGTATCAGCTATCGAATCGTCGGTAGTCCAAAACCTGACATGGTTGAAAACCCGTGAAGATTTCACTGAAATACGGGATAATTTCGCTCGCATGGTTGCCACTGTAAACTATCTCATAGCTCAGCCTTGATCTCTTTTGTTTAGAATCAGATGTACTACTACACTCTGTGTGATTGTAACAATTGAAGGATTTGGGGAAGTTAAGGCCTTCGACCCGCGTGAGCAGCTGGGGCTTTATCACGATTTTTACTTTTTACTTTATCATGCTGGGGACCATGACAAATGATCATTTGCAAATAATTTCTTTAAGATTTTTTAATATCAAAATTGCCAGACATATACGAGTCTAAAGTTAAATGGACGGGCAGCCTTCCCATAACGGCCGTGACGTCATTTCATCCATCCCTTCTTCCCTCTTCTTCCCGATACATTCTAAAAGATGCCTTAAAAAGGCTTTTTTGAAGATGTCTACTTCCGCCAGAAATACAACAGTATAAAGATTTAGAAAATAATTTGAAAAAATATCCGTCTTCACCGGGAATCGAACTACGGGTCTTTGATCTATGGATGGAATGACGTCAGAGGTCGTTTTATGATAACAGAAGAAAATTAAACTTTCTATGATTAGTTATTTGGTTATTAGGCCTTAATGTTTCGAAGCAACTCCGTAAATCTGTATGGAAACCTTTGAAAATTTGATTTCAACGGTAATATCGAAAAAGCATTCCAATGATAATCCCCCAAGGGCGAGATACACAACCAGCGACTCGCCCAGCCGCGTCATGGGAGCCACATGGAGCGAACACTTGTTTGCGCAAGGCTTTGCGCATGAGTGAGTTGGTTTGTTTTTTTCATTTCCTCTTCTCCGCATACCACTGTTAATGACCTCTTGAGTGGCGCCTTCCGATCAAGAGCTGGGCCTCAATAGTAATCGGAGCGCTAATTGCCCAAATTGAGGCATAACTGTTGTTATTCATTCCAAACTGGGTCGATCGCTCTGTAGTGAAATCTAAATTTCATTCCCAAGTGTAGAAGGTATTCTACCGATTAAGGGGGTTTAGATGGAGTTAAGATGACCTCAATTAATCTTTCAATGACGGCAGAACCCTGCCTCCCTACTTGATTATAATTTTCAGCTCGGCATACGTCCTGGCTCTCGTCATCCCTTCCACAAGCCTTTTCTCTTTATTTTTCTTCCACGTCAGCCCAACATCTTCCCCTCTATCACGGTCTTCAGCTTCCCCTCTCCCCTTATAACCTGATCCATCTATGTTCTCTGCCTTTCCTAAGTTTGTTCCAACCACATATAGTCGCCCATCCTTCCTCACCTACCATTTCAAGCACTTTTTTGTGATTACCAAAGATGGATCCAATTTAATGGTTGAAAGAAATCGTTATTTTGCGGCCATTTGTCTACCTATAGAGCTAAAATCAAAACGAGTCAGTTGACTCCATCTCGTGGCTAATTACGACGTCATCCTGCTAGTTTCGGCTAAGGCAGCGCTCGTCGTCGTCACGGTTCGGGCGTATCTCCGTGGTGATTGGTCGCAGCACTGCCTGGCGAAAGGTGATGCAGTAACTATATGTCCACCCCTTTCACAGCAAGTGTCAAGCGATTTGATGTTTCGCGTATGACTTGGGAACAAAACAAAGGTTTTGATGCTTGGGAAAGTAAGGAGACTCTGAGATTTAAAAATATTCGGGTGTATGCTGCGTGTTGCTCGGTATCAGTCCAGCGTTTCGTGACCCTTACTGGTTACTTCTTCAAATGAAATTCCCCTAAAAAAGTAAAAAAAAATAATTAAGTGACCAGCTAGGGTCGCAAAACGTCGGCCTTATACCGCAAATACGCAGCATATACCCTAATATTTAATATCTTATCATGAGACGCCCTTCCTTGAACTACGATCTTTACGTGGTGGAAGGGCTTGTGCGTTCCAATGATCCCTAGAGCTGGACTGGCAGGAGCAAGTACTATTGCTCCTGGTAGAGCCACCCATGCCAGATAGGTCGAAGGGTAGGAGCCAGACAAAAGGGAGTTCTTTGATGGTGTCACGTTAAAAATACCGTTGAGTGGCGTGGGAAAACCTCTCAACTATCACTTCCTAGAATATGAAAGTCATTCACAGAGAATTGATTCCTGGCAACTACGGGACGCTGCCCACTAGGGCGGGTGTCGTGCCCGGCAGCGCGGGAGGCAAGGTCTCCGCGGTCGTCATCACACGAAATCCTTGCACATCATCATCATCGGCGGAAACAAGGGATAGGAGGGAGAAGAAGAAGAGAAAGAGGATGAGGAAAACAGCGGTAAAAATAGGAACTTGGAACGTAAGGACCATGATGAGAGTCGTGAAACTTGAAAATATTAATCAGGAAATGGAAAAAGGAAAAAAAGATGCTTTGGGATTGTGCGAGGTGAGATGGAAGGATAGCGGGAACTATTGGAGTGATAGCTACAGGGTAATCTTTAGTGAGGGAGATGAGAGTTAACGTGGGGTAGACATGGTACTGAACACAAAATTGGGGCTGAGGGTGGTAAACATTGAACAGGTGAGTGACAGGATACTAGTGGTGGAAATAATAGCACGCCCGACGAATTTTATACTGGTCCAGGTATACATGCCTACGAGCAACCATAGGGACGAAGAGGTGAGAGGTGTACGAACAAGTAGAAGAAATAATTAGAGAAGTGCCGGGAAAGAAAAACCTGATAGTGATGAGTGACTGGAATGCAGTGGTGGGGGAAGGGAGGGACGGATTAGAAGTGGAAGGGTTTGGGCTTGGTAGAAGAAATGATCGCGGTGAAAAGGCAGTTGAGTTTTGTAGGAGAAATAAATTAGTAGTGACAAACACTTGGTTTAAACATCGTACCAGGCGTAGGTACACATGGAAAATGCCGAGTGATACTGGGAGATACCAAATTGATTATTATTATGGTAAGGCAGAGATTTAGGAGCAGTGTAAAAAACTCGCGTAGCTATCCAGGAGCGGATGCGGACTCAGCTCACAACTTGGTGATGATGAAGTGTGAAGTTAGATTCAAAAGGCTTTATAACGGTAGGAATATCAGGAGGTGGAACCTTTTAAGGCAGGGTAGGTGGCTGGAAGCGCTAATGAGGGGCGATGGTTTGCTGAAGGCCGTGATAGAGAGAAGGATGTTGGGTAATCGGGGAAGGAGAAGAAAGTGAATAGGTTTTATGGACCGGATGAAGAAAGGTAGGACTTATGCTGAGATGAAGAAATAAATACTAGAGGTAGAAAGGGGACAGCACGTGTATTCGTTGGATATTCTCTGACTTTCATCGTTTCTACTCTAACCGGTAGATTACTCTAATTAATGAATGAATCATGAGCCGATAAAGCTAAAGTGAAGATATACCGAGTCTCTTATTAAACTCCTTCTGATCCAGTAATGAGAAGTCGCGAGTGAATCGTACTTTTGTCTCTGACTCCATTATTAATCAAGACCAGCAAGGGTCGCGAAACGTCGGCCTTACACTGAAAATAAACAGTATATACCATATTTTAATATCTCCTAATGAACAGCTAAAGTTTTAATGAAGAAATACCGAGTCTCTTATTAAATTCCTTCTGGTCCAGTAATGAGAAGTCGCAAGCGAACTCGTACTTTTGTCCCTGACTCCATTATTAATCAAATGTCAACGTAGGTAGAAATGGGTGTGCCATTCGTCATTGTACAAATTAAAATCAATTGTTTACTTGCTGTCGTTTAGGGTTAGAGGAGAGAATTTGCTCTCGGCAGCTGTAGACGTCCCGAAATATATGAGCGTGGAATATTTAAATGCGTTCATAAATATAAAGACAAAAAGGCCAACAGCGGCTTTGCTCCGCAGATGAAAGTCTCCCTGGAGAGATGTCAGATTCCGAATTTCAAGTTTTTCACGAGGATATCACATTCTTTTGCTCTTGCCGCAGAGTTCTGCTGACATGTCCTCCACACCCGATTGTGCCATTCTAAGATTTTGATCTCCGGAATTTACTGGAATATTTCGCTCGTTACCCGCGGCAACATTTTGACTTTTCGTAGTAATTTTAGCTAGAGTTTGCGAGGTTACCAGCCTTTGCAGTATCCGTGCCACGTGCAGATTTTTATTGCGGTATTAGTCATTCAGCTTCACATGCCTATCACTGAGAGATAAGCTTTTTTTTACAGTGCCTACCTCGAAAAGGAACCCGAGACGTGACTATCGTCCGCTCGCAGTTCTGCCGTGCTGCGCGTATTGTGTGAATTTGCTCTCTCTCTGGTTGTCTGCCTACTATCAAGTCTTACTTTTTCCGCCGCTTGAATTATTGAATTCTGGATACCCACTGTGGGTATTCTTTCTGGGTACTTAGCATCATGAAACTTACCCCCTATCTTAATCAACCATATATTTTATCACTCGTTTCTTCTGAGTCTTAGTTGGCATCGTCTGAGACTTCTGAAGCACTTCCTCTAGTCCTGTACTCATCCTGGTTGTTCACTACGAAACGAGATTACAATTGTGTAGGTGAATTTCATAGTTGGTTTCTAAAATTTATTTTTTGGAATAAAAATTCTGTTGCAACCTCAATTAATTCGTCAAATGAAAATCAAAGTAAGTCAGAGCTGACGCCCCCTAGAAAAACTGTTCACGGCTTGGCCAGGTGAAACTTGTTTTTGGAAAGCCATCAATGGTACTGTGTTATCCAAATCCTATTTCATGTTTTTGTAAGTTCGCTCTTTCCGGAGTTTATTTACTTACTTGTTTATTTATTTACGTTTCCCCTTGCTGAATTATCGATCCTTGCTTTAACCTTTTTCTATTGATACTGGCTTTAGTCTTTATTCTCCGGCTTGGATGATAATCACATCTGGAGAAAACACTTTAAGGTAGTTTGAGCGATATATTTCCCTAGACATAAGACTTAAGACGATATTCGAACTTTATTTTTTAATTTCAGCGTCTGTAAGAAGTATGAAGTAAATGGCGCAAAAATATAGTTATATATTCATAGTAGTTATATAAATATGACTACATAAGTCTCTAACTTGACTCATTTTTGCTCGCCGTACGGTGAAAACGCCTTTACAACAGGTTTTTTTGCGCTTCTGTAAAAATTACTGCGGTGAGTAATTGATTAATTTTTATAAATAGTTGAGAAAACATAGAAACTGCACACCGTTAGTTTTTGACGAAATATAGGTGTTATAAATTACTTATATTTTCCATATTCCCCCTCTGGAGCGTACAGCCGTAATCTATCCCATGTAAAACAGCATATATTTTTAGGAAAATTGCGCGAAATGTAGTTCGGCCAGGGGTTAATAGATATTTTAATATCATTGGAAAGATGAGAGTTTTTTCTTTAAAATTAGGTCAAAATCATCAAATTCTAGATGAAGTGATATCTCGCTCAAACGATATGCAAATCAGTGGATCCTTCCAATATATGCCTCTAGTCTTCATAAATCCTGCGCAGTGGTTCACTCAAAACTGTCTTGTATATATTCTGAATGTCTTGTCTGGTATAATATTCTATTTATACATTTTTATGCAGATCGTCATTTTTAGGTACCTATGTAAAAGCAGGTCTTTAGCATTAGCGCATACCTATTGTACTATTTCGAAAAGCTTTTAGCGCTCACTTAAATAGAGGGAAGATAATATTATAAATCTAACTCCTTTAATGGAGTTAGTTGCTTTTACTTATAATTTTATGTCGAAACGGGGATATAGTTACAGGGAAACAGTATGGCGGTGATGATGTGTTTAGTCCAATTACTGCATGGTTGTGTATGGTCTTAGGCTTTCCCGGCGAATGATGCTGATGAGTTGTTCTCGGGTTTCCCACCGGGTTAGGCTTTCCATGATTGCCGACGTTTTGGCAGGATTTTTTTATTTTTATTTTTATTTTATTTGGCAGGATTGCCGACGTTTTGGCAGGACTTTCCTGCCATTTTCAAGGCTCTCTTGAAAATTGCAGGCAAGTCTCCTGCCGAAACGTCGGCAATCATGGAAAGCCTAACCCGGTGGGAAACCCCAGAACAACTCATCAACTGCATGGTTGCTTTGCTCTCTTGTGGAAACAACTACCGCAACACAGACCGTTGAGGTGAAGACAACTTCATTGACCCTTTCTTACCTGAATTTGTTTTTCAAATGATAAGGTACCTATTTTATTTCAACCAATGTTGGTTTTCAAGGGGTGGTGTAAAAAACTGAAAAAAAGGAAATATTTAGGGAGAAATGCATTTTATCCTACGCTGTGACGTTAGACGACAATTCGAATACCTTTAGAATCGAAGAACTTTAATCTTTCCATTCGATATTAACCTTCGGAAAAGGTTAGTGACAGTACATGGTAGAAGGCATCAGTAAAATGCGTAACTTATGTACTAGCTTTGATGTTTAATTTAACTTACAGTCTTCCAATGTTCAAATTAGCTCTTTTTTCCTTCATTCCAGTGCAGGCGAATTGCTGTTTATCTTCGTTTCCCACAGCCCGTGTGGTCACGTGACCTGTGGAATTGTTTGTTCGACCCGTTGTCCATTCCCAGCTTACGATTAAATGCAATTGGATTAGGCTATATGCGAATGTGAAGCTAGGGCTGTGACCATTTTAGTGAACGGGTCACTGCGTTACTTCACTCTGACTCATTGATCTCCTAGGAGGTTTCTTTGATATGTAAGAGTGGATGATCAACTAGTGCTTTCTTATTCGAGATTATGGTGAACTTTATTCACTCGGGGTCATCATCCTAGTAGTTCTTCCTTTATTGGTTGGCCCTTAGACTGGTCCGGCTTAGCTGCCCACCCCGAAACCCTTAAGTCATCGCTCCTCTGGAAGCCAACTTTACCGCGAATCAATGCTCATCTACATCTACACAATACCCTGCAAGCCACCTCAAGGGAGTTTGGCGGAGGATGAGTTATCACCAACATGCTATCAATGCTACTGCAACGGTTTGTATTAATGTATTTAACAACTACACAAACGCATATAGATTCAAGAGTATGGCCGTTGATAAATCTAACCACTTTCCCATTGGAATCGTTGGTATTGTAATTTCGCCAAGTTATCAGTGATTAAACGTTTAAAACCCTTTAAAGGAGTGGCCTGCGGCGAAGACTAATGATTTTAAAATTCTAACGGATCAGTGAATCAATTAGTTATTAACGACTCAGATATTTCGTACTGGTGTTATTTTTCTGTTCTAAATAGTGCGTGAGAAGTACATGAGGCAAGAGTAGGATGGGTAGGGGTAGGAATGAGTGGGTCATGAAAGAATGTGTGTTTAATGCTTTAGTAATAGACGTATATGAAAGGAGTGTACTTCGTTGGTTTGGCCATGTTGAGAGAATGAATGAGTGTTGAATAACGAAATGGATAGTGGTATGGAGAGTGTTAGAGGAAGGGGTAGACCAAGAAAGATATAGGTGAATGTAGTGGAAGAGGCTCTTAAAAGGAGGTATATTTGGATTCTTAAGAATATGAGAGGGTTTATGGAGCAATGCATCAATGTTGAATCGAAACCTGATAGTACGGATAGGGCACTGTAGAGGAAATTATAAATATTTTAAAGAAGAAAGACTGGAATTACTAAGTTATTTGACCTTGCCTTCCCCGAAAGGGAATGGCGCGATGGGTAACTAACTATGCATGCAAACATTTAAAGAAATACTGCGGGAAACTTACTTAACTTTCATAAAATCCGTCCGTTTTTAATTAATTTTGTATATCAGTGTATCCGTCGGAATTTTTAAGCTTTAAAACTTTCATTTGGCCACTTCAAAGATAAACTCGTTCACAGGAGTCATTCATAAGTTAAGCTTATCAGGATTTCCCATATTTGGTCGCACACTAAGGCCTCATTCCCATGCTGGACTTGTTCGTGACCGGTGGGTCCTGTTTCCGAAATTTTTTGTGCGACTTTGTTTACCGAATTGTTAGTTTATGAGCGCATTTCAGTCCTCTCGGTGGATTTTCTCAGTCGTGAGTCGAATCCAATACCTGTTGAGTCACTCGAGTTCCAAATATTTCTAGAGATTAAAAAAAGCTCGTGAATAAATGCGCAGTTTCTTCAATTCGCTCGTCATTTCATTCCGCGGATTTCTTCGGACGTAGGCGTCCTCACGTAACGAGTTTTCGTATCGTCTCGTACGGCAATAGTTCTTGAAGCCGCTCTTTTGGGACTGAAGCGAGGAGGCCTCTGCGACGTTTTCGCAAGTCTTTTCTCACATCATTTATGGCACTTAAACTGTGAGGACGCAATCCTCCGTGACCATTATGAACTCTTCCACGTCAGTTTATTATCGGGATAAATCGGAAATCGGCTCTTTCATTATGCATGGGCTTGCTCGATTATCTTCTCCGGGATGCCTGGCAACGAGTCACAGGTGCGCTCCGCAATTCTCTTTTTTTTCTTTCTTTCTTTCGTCTTGCTCTCGTCCTCAAGAGCGCGCCCGGGTCGAAAGGAGAGAGAAAAAAAATCGGAATTGGGCGATCGGAATACAGAGTGCCGCCGCCCTCGACATCCGGCAAATTGAAAAATTCTCCTTAAAAAGCCATTTCGGTGGCGGTCGCGAGATGAAAGTTCTTCTCGCGTAATTAGATTAAATCTTTGAGCGTCCGGGATCTGCTTTCTTCACGTCCACCTTCTGCGGCCAGGGTTAGCATTCGCTCTGCCCCTTCAAAGAATATGGCGTGCTGATCGATGGCATAGGTAGGACAACAATCTGGAAGATTAAGTGCGAAATGATAAGATATAGATAATATTTTTTTCGGGGATGGAATTTAATTTATTGCCATGCGTGACACAAATCGGAATGTAGGTAAGAGATTGGAGAATCGCCAACTGCTTTAACTAAAGGCATGATTTATTAAATGCCGGGAATGATTCGGAATGCGAACGGAAAATTTATTATTTTTGGTGATTTTTTCTTCTGGGTAAAGTAAATACTTTGAACATTATTTTAACCAGCCATTTACGTCCATTTTTTTCAAATGTATGCATTATACCCTCTTGCTGCTTCATTTGTTTTCATTTCTCTAACGTGTTGCCCATGCCTGCCATCTGGTTGTCTACTCACCGGCCGAGGTGACTTCAAAGAAATTAATTGTTTTGAAACCTTTATCCGTCGGTAAAAAACCTATTTTGGTTATAAATTTTACTATACCTTATCCGTTTCGTTGGATTTGATTGTTTGATTGAGGGCGTTGCTTTGAGCAGTCGTTGAAGTCGCGCCACCGCATGATATATTCCGATGACGTATCAGATTTAGATCACTTAGCATCAGTCTTGGAGCAGTCATTGAGCGTTTTTTCCCTCCGGGATGACTTACCGCACTGAGTAGTATCGTGCCACAAGGTCGGCGGGGAAGTTAAAACGATGCTGATACGCGTAGTTTACAGGGCCGAGCAGTACCGGGCAGTACTCACTCGCGTCTAGTGGCACTGAGGTAAGCAGATGGGATGATTAACGGTCGTAGAGGAGGAAGTGGGCAATTTTTACTAATTCCACGAACTGTCCGCCCGAAAGATTTTTCTTTTAGTACATCTACGTGATGCCCTCAAGGGTGTGTGGCATGAGGTGATTCCTCACTAACCGTCAAACACACCATCATAATGCTATTCGCTAATTTACTAAATATAGGTACTGTTAATTAACGTATGAATAAGGAGTTTTCGCGTGCAATACATTATCTATTATTTTGCTCGTTGGGATAGACACTATGCTCGTGCATCACGGGTCTATTAGATTTTATTCATGCTAACATGCAATAGGGTAATAAAACTACAATGCGGGTAATGACAGACATACTAACGTACAACAAGTATTACAAAATTACAGATGCAAAGATAATTAGCATCCCTTACAGAAATGAAAATTTGAACTAAAATAAAGTGAAAAAGAGCATCAAGAAAACGCTACCCATCGCCACCGTTTACATTATCGGCAATATCGGTTATAGCTAATGTGATTCCTAATCGTACGCGGAAAAAATCGCATTTTGAACCTTTCCGTCTTGCAGTCTATTTCTCCAATTTTATGCATGTGATCGAACCTACCATGGTAGCACAGAATATTTAATGAGCTCTTTACATATTCGAAGAAGTATCTCGCCTCAAATTTACTCAGCAGATTAAGACTATTCTGTAAACTATGCTGTTATAGGGATTTCCTTATCAAACCCTTTAATAATCAGTATTCTAAAATGAAATCTGGGGCCGGTTTTACTCAAGAGTTATTTTTCTAAACGGTGCAATTTTTTTGCTCTTATGTCGTGTTTTACACCATTTTATTCTTCATCTCGGCGTCCTTTGAGCCATCTTACCCTCTCTTTGCTGCTGTGTTAACATTTTTCCTCCCATCACGGCCTTCAACATCTCATTCCCCTTATCACATATTTGTCCTCTTATTCTGCGTCCTTTACATTTCCCCCTGACACTTCCTTCGTTTCTATTCAATGGCACTATCTATCACTTTTAATACTTCGCCTTACCTTTCTATACCTTCTTTTACTTCCTGCACCTCTATAGCATTCTTCTCTGATCACGTATATTAAATTTCTCCCAGCTGATTTCATTCCGTTCCGTGGTACATCATGGGCTTAAGCTTACTGAGCGAAGCAGATGCGCATTCAAATGATACAATAAGAGTCTGGAAAATCGATGGAATCCTGTTGGGATTCTTGCTTGGGGGACTTGCTACTATGGCCATTGCGGAAAAGTTGCAAATTGCTTCCAGCAAATATCAATTTTGAAAAGATAGAAAATTTGCTGGAACCTGATGATCTTTTGGCCCAATTTGAACGATTGCTCAACGTTGTCCAACCACTGATCTGGAAAGAATTACAAATCGCGAAATGAAAAAGCACGTTGCTACACGTTTTCGCATCGAGGATTTAAGTTTTTTGGCGGATTAGGTGACTGAAGAATGGTAAGTTGATATTAAAATCGAAATAGTCGCTTTCGTGTTTCCCGTGATATCGCCGGTCAATATAAATAAATATAACGGTGAAAATTATCCGTTAAAAAATTAGTATTTGCATCCGGAGGGGGTCTTTAGCCCCATTAGCTCCTCATCCCGTCTCAATCCTCCAATCTCGTGGCTGCCCTCTTGATGTAGACATCCGTCGACCTTTAAATTTTCCGGTGGTAAACTCGAAAAAGTTTCATATTTCAGTCCTCGTCGTCCCTTTTAAACTCTTCCACCGTCCGCCCGTTTTTCCTTCTGGCGATTAATTAATTCATGATTCTTCTTTTTTTTTCTTTCTTTTCTTTTTAAACACACACGCCACTCCCAATCCTTTTTCGGGCGATGCGAACCTGGTCCCGTGGTATCACAAAACCGCCGCGCGACCGGTGTGCTGCCGCCCCCCCCCATGTGAAAAATACCTTCGAATAAATATGTCCGGGGATAATGTCTACTCCTCCTTCCCCGTCCCTTCGGTCCAAGTTATTTTTTTTTGTTCTTTCTTTCTTTTTTTCACGAAGCGGCACTACTAGTGTGACCGCTTCGGTCATTGAGATACTGCTTTGTTGAGCCGGAGTGATTGCGGCGCAAAATTATTACGTATCTTTTTTCCCCGAGTTCTCCTCGGTTCTCTGGGTTGTGGACGATGTTGTTCTCGACAGGTGGAATCGCGTTCGGTTTATTTAATGTGCTCGTATTTTTTTGGCGGCGTCGACCTTACTTCTCTCCCTGTTTCCTAGCGTGATAAACCAAAAATGGACTCGAAATTTTTCGTGCTGAAATATATTCCCAGAGTCGCTTGGAATATCACAACATTTACAATTTTTCAATTTAATTTAATAAGGTGTCAAACTCATTAATTTGAACTTAAAGGAGAAAGTTGGACTAAATTTCACTACGGAGTCGATGGGACGTAACCAGGATTTTGGTTTGCTAATCTGTTGAAGCACCTACATATATCTATTTCCCGGTACAGCCCGTAAGTATTTGTAAATTGAGTCGGTTGGGTAAGGGTTTATCCGAATATATCCTTAAGTGTATTGAATTATACTTGAAGCGTTCAGCAACACGAGGGAGCTGTTGACGGGGAACTTGAGTAAGGATATGAAGAAAAGGTTGGCCAAGAGTTTAATACGGAGTGTAGCATGGTATGGGGTATGGGCATGGATATTGAGAAAAGAAGACGAGAATAGCCAGGCGTTTACGACGGTTGGACGGGATTGAAAGGGTGCGGTGGATGGAAAGGAAGACAAACGAAGAAGTGCTTGTTATTGTTGGTGAGAAAAGGAAACTTCTGGATGAGATTAGGAGGAGGCAAAGTAGGTGTCTGGAAGAAGTTATAAGAGGCGAAGGGTTGCTTAAAGCCGTGATAGAGGGATGGTGTTGAGTAAACAGGGAAGGGGAAGGAAGAAAATAGGATTTTTGGACTGGATGACGAGATGTAGGGCGTATGCTGGGATGAAGAAAGAAGTGTAATTGGTAGATATGGCCCTGTTCATGTAAAAATTCAAATTATTTTTACTCACTTCCATTAAAACCTACATTAACCGATAGATTACCTTAATGATAATAATTCTGAAGAGATTATAAGTGATGCAGTTTCTCTAGGTTTTCTCGCCGAAGCTTTGGTTTCGTAGCCATTGAGTGTTTGGCGAGGGTCTATCAGCATTAATGTGATCGTATCTGGAATTCTATTTGGTTCTTCATTCCTCCCTAATCTACCGTAATTCTCTTAATTCGTGGTAACTTTCTTTTATCTAATCCGTCTTCTTTTTCTGCGCGTGTGTGTTCCGTGATTAACTATAATTCTTTGGAATAAATTGAGTGGATCTGTAAAGTTTGTATTGTCTACTCAACTTTTCCCGTATACCTACCTACCCTTGGCCGAGGGAATGTTTCACTACGTTTCAAGCTCTCCTTGCGATCCCTATCAGCCCTCATTGGGGATGTCTCCCGAGTGATTTCGCTTAAATTTTACTGTCTGACTTTCTTAAGGAGTTTGGATTAAAAAAAAAGAATCTCAAATTTGTGGTACTTTCTAAAATAAGTATCCTCGATTAGTTTACTTGTATTCGTGTTCACACTCGGCATATTTTACACTATTTCACTTCAACACGACGTATTTCCTAGCTCCATTAATTCCATCTAATGTGCCTTCCTCCTTCCTTTTCCCGCTTTCTTAACATTCTATACGATAAATAATCTACAAGGAAAGGAATACTGCATATGAGGAAAGACTAGTGATCCCCCAGACGATGTAAACATTTTTTTTAAGGCTGGAACACTCCAAAGACACTTATGTCTGTAGAATACGTGTCGTAATGATGGTTATCATCAATCCTGGTCATTAGTTGTTGGATTTGTGTTATGCGGCTCTCAACACCATCCTCCTATCGGCTTATCATGTTCTTGTTTCCTGGCCTTCATACTTTTCGCCATTTGCTTCATGCATCTCAGCTTTGGTCTTTTTCTGCCTGTCTTCTCCTTAGTGTTTCCGTGAACTACTTTGTTCATAGTGAGTGAATTCTTCACGGGTTTCCTACCGGGTCAGACCTTCATCAGGTACCGACGTTTCGATGATTTGCTCCGCCATCGTCTTCAAGGAGGTTTACTGAATGCTCGATATCTTATAATTCTTTTGAAGACGATGGTGTAGCTAGTCATTGAAACGTCGATACCTGAACTCCTGACCTAGTTGGACACCTGTGAAGGATCTATTCATACGATTCGCCTGGAAAGCACCAGATCCTTTACCCTCTTAGTGCCATCGTGTGATCCTGTGTCAGAATTCTTCGAGTAAGTTGGAGCTACATACATTCAATAATTTTAATTCCACATTTTCTCTTTCGCTTCGCGAAGCGTTTCCATTTGTAATTAGATCTGTCCGTTTATTCTATGATTGCTTATGACCGTCAAACTTGTTAGGGAAATGGTGGGAATTGCATGTTTATTCAACTCAGGCATTTTATGTTGTCCTTTGTCATTTCCTTGCACATGTTTATTCAGCTCCGACATTTTATGTTGTCCTTTGTCATTTCCTTGCACATGTTTATTCAGCTCCGACATTTTATGTTGTCCTTTTTAATTTCCTTACACATGTTTGGAGTGTATCGCACATCTTGAGCGTACGTGCCTTCGAGTATGCTAAATCAAGGGTGGTTACCATTAATGCCTGAGGAGGTATTTTGCTGATATTTATTCACGAGTCAGAAAGGTTGAAATAGAAATAAATGCATTATGTTATAAGTTTCTATGGCGTTTTCGTTGCGATAGAAACAGGCAACGTTTACGGGAAGGGTCAGTTTGCTACCTCTGCAATAAAATGCCCCTAGAGTGATCGAATTGATAAGGGGACTTCATCATCATTAGAAGCAGTGGTCAAGAAGATTGATTTGCTACAGCTCTCATTATCTTTTAAAATAGCCGCTTCATTACTTCCTGATTGCTCCTTTGAGTATCTGTACATTTCTTTGCCGATTGCAGCATTAATCCTTCATAATTGCTTATTTTGGTATCTCTCGATCTTTGACGCTGTTATGTGTTCGTCTTTGGTTCTTCACCTATTTTACATTGAACTTATTTTTCCACCAGCTCCCCACCTCCACGGTCTCCAGTTGGACTATCCGTCGTTGAATCCCTCCGTCCATTTCATCATCTATCGATAATACCTTATTTCCATAGCTTCCAGCCTTTTTTTCTGCTGTTGGTGTCGTCCAAACTTTATCTCCGCGTAAGAGCACGTTCCATTCGTATGTTTTAACGATGCGTTCCCGAACTTCCACGTTTCCGGCCGACGATCTCGAAGTCGTCCTTATGGTGGATTACACCCACCTCCCCCTCCTTCCTCTGGATGAGGAAGTGAGAGACGGCAGCAGAAGGGGCTCTCCCTTGTGGGAAGCGGAGAAAGTAATCCAGGGCGATCTCCAGTCCTTCCCCGCCACTCCTCCCTCCCCCAGGCCATCTCCCGACTCCACGCCCTAAACGGCCCCGAACTCCGACCCGCCTTAAAGGAACTCGCCTTTCTCACCCTCTCTCTCTTTCCCTCCCTCTCTCTCATCACTCCTCCAATCTTTCCTCCCCTCGACACCCCCTTTTTCCCACCTCATCCTCCAAGTCAGTTCCCTCAAGACTCCCCGATGCGAGGGAAAGTGTCTAAAACCCGGTAATCAGCTGATCGGAATAGTGGAAATGGGGGGAAATACATTTTTCGACCGCCATTTTTTAGTTTCCATCAGTCTTATCGTGCCTATCGTCACTTTTCCCGTGATTTCGTTCATTGTTTGCTCGAATGTGAGAAATTTACTGCGAAATCCTATACTCTAGTGAAATCGCTTAATGTAAAAATCTAATGGTGTCTCCCTGTTTGTCTGTTACTCAACCACGCAAAAACGGCTGAACCGATTACTTGGAAATTTTGCATGTGGATAATTAAGTGCACTGGGACGAACATAGGCTATATTTAAATTTCCTCATGGCCCCAAGGACTGCTAAACAGGCCCCTGGATTTTACTCCCATAAGAAAAGTATTGGAATCAGTGCCGAGGTTGATTTTTTTACTTTTTTAAATTACTTGCACTCATGATACAGGGTTGAAATTTTCCCTTTCGCATGGCTGAGAAAACTTAGTATTTAAATATTGCAATCGATTATGTGAAACGTTTCGCCTTTTCTTAAAAATGATGTTTTCAATTCCAAAATTATCAGTTTTTACCCTATTTTAAAAATGTCAACCTGGCAATTTCCTTGGTAACCTGAGCAATGGCAATAGACGGGAATTTTTGCCCGGGACTTTTATGGCTTACGTTATCTTGAATAAATAATAAAACCAAATTTCAGTGAGATTTCAGTGTGGGTATTTTTTTACCCCAACCTCTCTATGTGCGTTTAACGGCTTTTACAGAGTATCTGCATTTAGCACGTCACGTTGATTTATATAATTAGGGCCAATCGGTATTCGTAGTATATCGCTTCCCACGTACAATTTTGCGCTCCCAAAGACCCACATATTACACCTATTAAACCTTAATACCTACTATCCTAGAGTTCAAGAGTTGGGGTTGGGGTTCCAATCGGCTCTAAGTCCCCAAATCACTGCTTTCTATTTAGCCTCGGAATGAATGAAGTAATGAGCATTATATTTTGAAATTTTGAACGTAGGTACTTGATGTTTATTTAAAATAAAAATTTAAATATGTGATCTAATGGTACTGGAAAAAAATCTCGCTCAAACTCACTTAAGGGAAAATATGCTCCAAGTTTTTGGCCATCTTTCCCACGTACCCCATAGCGAAACTGGATTAGTTTTTTAGTTTTACTGTTTTAAGAATAAACAATTTCAGTGAAATAGCGTAATACTATGAATCATTAAGCGACTAAACGGGAAATTTACACTTTGTAAAAAAAATTAAGATGATAAATGAGAAGTCAGTTTCTCTTCTGTTTGAATCGAACTACTAAATTATTTCTTACTTTTATCCCTACCGTTGAGGATCAACGGGTATTTCTGCTTGTAACTAATAGATAGTGTCCGCGACTCAATTCTGCAGGTTTTTATTGAGTGAAACGTATTCTCTTTAGTCTGGAATATGCATAAGCTGAGAGGGTGACATTCTGATCTTCTTATATTCAGAATTAGATGATCTTTCGTTCCTGGAACCTCACTCTGTGGGCACTCACTTTCTCATTTTGGAGATGGTGTGACATTTTCCTCGAAATACACACTTTTGTCTGTATTTTTTTAATCCTCTTAAAATTCAGTTTGTAAGCACATATTTGGTGTTTATAGTCGTTAGGGGTCACCATAGAAACCAGAAGTTTGGGCATCTGTGCCGACTATAGCTACAATACCCTCCACTCAAAAGCGGTAGGGGTATTTTTGGAGACCTTACTCGGCAGAGCATTCCTCTTTACAATGCTTGGGATCGCACTATATTCGAGCTGTAGGGTTCATCGTTCGAATCCCATTCCAGATGAATGATTTTTTTTACCGTGAACATCTCGCATTCGTGTTATTCGTGGTGGATGACTCCGCTAAGGTCCATAGTTGAGGCTAGCCTCGCACTACTTTGAACATGTCGTGCACTTAGAAAATGCGCAAATATTATCTTCGATTGAATTATTTATATAAAGTAGTGCTTCGCAAAATTTTGTTCGCAAAACCGCTGCAATTTTGCAGTTTCATTTTCTATGATATCTTATAATAACTGCACGTCCAGATGTACATCTTGAAAATACGGGAAAGGTACTGTTGTAAGTAGTTCATTTATTGTCTCATACCCTTGCCATTTCTTCCTCTGACAATTTTCCCGTCATACTTTCGTTGTAGTAGAAAAGAGGAATGTAGGAATTTGCGTAAAAATATCTCTCTTGGCTTCAAGTGGACGAATTTAAAAACCTTATTTTTTGTCACCGTGGTTTCAAAGCTGCTATAAGGTTCCCTATTGATTGTTGGTAGTAGTTTAACTGTTTGGATGCTTCTCTCCTCTCTGTTCCACTTTGTTAATTGACAATTTTTCTTCCATTAGCTGTCAATACATGCATTTGCAAATTTCGTAAAGATATCGCTTGGGAATGTAAATTTACGTGTTTCAATTTCATTTTCTTGGATTGAGCACCATTTTTACGGAAAAGGGCTGTGGAATTTTCTCTATACTGGGTGGAAGTTGATACTTTGGCGCACGTGGATCTGTTAATTTATATTTACAATTTGAAAATGCTGATCAAGGCCTCCGTGACAGAGAAATTTCCCCGTGAGAACTCCTGATTTCAAATCTCTTGTATTTCATTAGTGTGATGCTAAGCTTGAGCGTCGACGATGACAACCGGACCTTTCTACCCCTAACTTGCTTTTGAAATGTATTTCGGCTTACGTCTTCATTTTGATCGCACTTTTAGGCAATATATTAAAAGAAAATTATCGAGTTTCCGGCTGTTTGGTATCCATTGGCATATTTATGGCCTCATTAGGAAAGCTACATTTCTTAATGAATGTCGCATCACCTTTTAGAATTCTTTTTGGGATTTAAACACGCTTATTTCATTAAGGCTTGATGTCTTCATTTACACGTGGTGGCTTTCGGGGCAAATACTTAATGTTTTCTGTAGTTGTATATCTTTCTTCGACAACCTTTTTAACTCGTCGTTATTTTATAAATTAGGAGCTTTTTGGGTTTTTAAGATGAGATTGGCACATCATCAGTGGCCGTTGAAAGTAATTTAAGCTTATTCAATTTCAGCTGGTCTGAATGAATCCAAGCTTCTATTTTTAGTCTCTCTCTTCTTTACAACACCTATCATTTGGTAAAAGTGAGCCATATTGATGAGGCAGCTTTGTACAGGGTACAAATTCCCACCTAAACATACCAGACCACTATCCGGCAGTTTCTAATGAAAAACGAGGTTAACACCCAGTCCAAGGTGTTCTTCCGGTGGCCCGATAGCTGTTAAGTGCCGAACATTGTCACACGAGGAAGTCGCTTAGATCAGCGATCGTAGTTCACGAGTTGTCACCGTCCCTGTAACACTAGGGAATTCCTTAGATAGCCCTAAGCTAAAATTTCCTTTCTCTGGCCTAGAACATAAAATTGGACTATTATCGCGCTCTGGTAGAACTATTATGGGTCAACGTACCTTACAAAGTAGGTATTTGTGGGTCATTAATGCATGCAGTTATCTCCCCTAATGTTTCATTTGGAAAATCTTCGTTTGAGGTTTATATTTTCCTTATCATTTCTAAGAATACCTGTTCAGGCATAAAAGAGTGCAAATTGCCGTTCAAGCAGTAGGCACCGGTGATACCGGTGATATGATTCTAAACCATATTTTAACTTCTTAAGTGGTTTCCTGAGTGAAATACCTTTCGGATGCGTCAAGGCATTTTCATTTACTTCAAACTGTACTTCTTTCTTGGGAACTTTGGACTATGCGCAGATATCTTTCATGCATGTTCAACCCTATATTTTGTTACTCGTGGAGGTGCACCTTCATATGAAGTGGTATTGCTGTAGCACAAAAAGAATCACCATGTCTTAATGAAAGATGTGAGTAATAGCTTGGGCCTAGTAGCATTCTTTGCCTTTATAGGCCTACTTAACTTACGCCTTTAACCTGAGCAGTCATGAGTTGAACGTTCGTCCTCCATTATTTTTCGACTACGGTCGGGAATGAAAGGAGCAGAACATTTTCCAGCTACAACTGCTAAGAAGCCAACAAAACAGGGAACAACGGTTTAGAGATTGAAATACCATAGCTCATTTTATTTCAATTTGGTCGTCATCATCACCAACCTTGACCACCACTCTTTGGTTTTTGCATACATGTCTTCGTGCAGTTCGTAGACGAAGTAGGCGTTGCAAAAAAACACAGTACGATGATTTAAAAATGATTTCACTTTGTAAAATTCCACAAAACGTTTTATTTCTTCCGACCCAGGGTTTCGACTATTACACAGTCATTATCAAGGTCTGATATATATAAAAACCACATTAGTTTTCTCCACATTAAGCCACATACTCTTTTCTCTCCATATTCTTGTGGTCCTTCTTACTTCTTTCGCTGTAACTACATTCAAGCAGTGCATCACGATGTTTTGCACGTACTCTCACGTACTTAAATGTACTCCTCTTTGGAGTTCTCGACCAGATTCACCCTGGAATTCCTCGGTCTCTTACACCGGTTTCTCTTTCAATGTAATGGCTGAATTTTGGGATAAAAACTTTTCTTTCAAATGGTGTGAAGTCACGGGACTTTTTTCGAAACAAAATTGGTGGTTGTGGAAAGATAGAATACTTAATAAAGGGGAATCGGGTAATATTTTGTGAAAAAATTGTGACTTCGAACCAAACTTTTGTGTATCGATGAAGATATCAACAGAATACTGCGCTGTTCGGGGCTTTATGTTAACTTAGGACCTTGAATCCCGGCGTAGCCTCGGGGGTAGACAATTATGTGCGCGCCGTCATAGCGCTAGCTTGGCCATGACTTTTTGGGCCTTGAGACCCACGTATCAACCGAAATTAAAACCCAATAAACCATTGCTGATGATTTTCCTCGTGATTTCACTCGAGGGCACTATACTCGCTCTCATAGTAAGAGTGTAGCGCAACCAATCCGCAGGCTATTTCCGAGAGGAAGATCAAATAGTGGAGATCCCCCCCCCTTCCCCTGTCATTTAACGTACGTACCTCTCACGGAAATGTATCCACGCATCGATTTTGAAATCCAAAATTAATGCACATTAGATTTTTTTCCATTCTTGCTTCTTCCTCTCACAAAAACCTCTCGAGATGCCCTGCACCTTGTTTCACATGTAAAAACTTCCTATGGTCCCCAATCATTGGTCATTGGGTCCTAGTGTAGTGGGTCTCCCATTTGGTCTTGGAGTAGTGGGTCTCCTTCATTCTCTCCCCTTGGTCATTCCATTTAAACTTCCTTTCCCCCTGTATTTTGAGGCTGAGATGGATAACTTCTCGATTATGGATTTTCGGTAAAAAAAATCCTTTCCTCGTTGTTTACGATCCTTCTGATTGGGACGTTTAATCCGTGCGTGTGACCTCTCATCGGATTTTTTTGTGATGCAACATTCTTCCTTCCTCTATCTTTCTCATCTGCCTGATCCTCAATTTCCCCGATCGTCTTGAATTCTAAACCAGGTGAATTGCCTCGCTTACGAGCGCATCCCAGTTCCTTCCTAAACGCTGAGCCCGCCTCCGCCTTTTAAAGATGCGCTCCGCGCCGTCGCACGCCCATTGTTATCGTCGGATCATAAACAAAACAGTACGGCTGACGAGGCCGGAAGATTGTCCAAATGATGACTCAATCGAAGTTCGTCGGATTCCCCCTTCTTACCTCTGTAATGGCGAGGTTTTCTTGGAGCGGAGTTTTAATTCGGTCATTCTCAATTCCTAGGCTAGACATAGCGTGCTCACTAGTCAGCCGATGGTCGTCCGCCCCGCCCAGAAACCATTCCGAGGGTGCCCATTGGAGAAGTGTTTTGATCCCTCACAATCGGTCGAAAGGACCCCGAGGGCAATACATCCCCGGGAAACTTGCGTCTCCTCATGAAATGGTGATTTTTTCCGCCGTTTCTAACCGAGATATTTATATTCATTCTGGAAAAATCTTTGGGAGCTTTCTGTTCAGAGTTTCGAAGTTAGAGCAGATCGGAGCAGATCAGCGCAAACGAACGTCGATTAATGGATCGATGTGCTCAGACGAAACATTCAGTTACCTGCCGTTAGGTAGCATTCTGTAGTTGCACAACAGTCACAGCCGAATATTAGTTTAAGAATTTGTTCAAACTACTTACTTTAAAAGGTAAACTTTTGACCGCCCAGTCCATTCAGTCAGACGTCTATCAATGTGTAACGCATTTACAGAAAATCAACACGAAAACAACCACCGTGGAAAAGATCATTGAAGCTTTTTTTTCCACTCGAGCGCACTACGGCGCTCATCATCTTTGCCCCCGATCTGTGCACTTCCGAGTGCGCAGTGTCTGAAACAAATAGAATACAACTACTGTTACTAAGGAAGCAGCACGCTGGAAAGAACGGAAAATACCCTTTATTTGAATAAATGGAAAGGTAGAGTACATGTAATCCGATGCAAGAAGTGACGGTATATACCTACCTATATAAACGCAATAAGACATTGTTTTTTACATGTAAGACTCTCATTTCCGGTCTTATTTGTGCATAATTTATCTACCCGGAAAAGGAGAAAAAAGCAGATTTGAATTTCTGAATCCTTCGCTATAATTCTTCTTCTACCCATCCTGTTCTTATACCGTTTCTATCAAATCATGGAATAAACTGTTGAAAGCCGGGTTGGGTGTAAAACTGATTTTAAAGCGAATCCACAGCTTTCCTCAATTCACAGATTTCTCCTTTCCAGATTTTTAAAAGCCTTTTGATGATTTATTTTGTTTTTCACTAGTGGAGACCATGTATTTCCTTTTGTACGCTCTTGGCTTTATAATAATTGTGTTTATGTGGATGAGTGGTAAATTCCACATCCTTCAGTTGCACAGATAATTTTCATTATGACTTGTATGGCCATTTTTTTCTTGGCAGGTGACTCGGGTGTCTATTCAGCACGAAATAGAGCGTCTTTGGATCTGAAGTTGTTTATTTTAATCCGACAAATGTTATGTGACGCGGAAAGTAAGGAGATATGTAGAGTGATTAATGACTTACTTTGTATTTAGTAGTGAGTAAACTTCGAAATGATTAAGGATTGCGGGCCAGAGGGATTTTGGAATAATGGCCTTAGTTGTTGAGGAGAAAACAACTGTAATTCGTGAAAATCACGATTAGTTATGTAGCAGATGCGTTGGCGAAGTACCAACAGGTGGGTGAGCCAATTCTTGCTGCTCATAAGTCAAGGGGCGAAGTCACCCTGAATGTACAGGTTCCAATACTAGAGGTGAGCGAATCATTTTTCGATCTGATTCCAAATCAAGGCAAATCAAATACATATATCCGAAGATTATTTCCGTTTTTTCTTCCTTTATATTAGTCTCCTGTTGCCTGTTTCTTCTCCAATTACAGTCTTCTCTAGATAAAGTTGTCGCACCATCTTTTTCTTGGTCAACCGACTTTTATTCAACCTGTGGGCAGTTAATCCATTGCGATACGTACTAATCTGTCGCATGACATTCTATTTATACGCTCGTTTCATTCTTGTTTTCGTTGTAAGTATCCAGTCGTCCATATTTTCTGTTGAGCATTTTTTCTTCTGTCCGTTTTCTTATATTTTCGCGTATTTGTTTGTCAGACGGTGTTTTTCCTTCAATCCTTCTAAGTATTTGCATCTCTACAGTCTCTAATAGCCTTCTGGTCTTGAATATACCCGGCCTCATCTCTTCTGTGTGTCTCATAATTGGTCTAGTTGTTGTTTTATATATTCTGGATTTTTTATTGTTTCTGATATGTATTTCTCCTAATTGTATCATTAAGGCACCGGGATGCCGTATTTTCCTTAATAAGTTTCCATCGAACCTCATCTTCGATTCCATGCTTAGGTAAGTTCTGATTCTTGTTGCATCATCCGACCGTGAATTTCGATTTTGCGTCTCCGGGGTTCTCTAGACGGATTTTTCGGCTGCTATTATCATTTTGTGTTATTTGCATGACACTTTAAACATGGGCATCAACATCTGGAGAGATTATTGCATAAATTCAAAATTTGAATCGCTGTACTTAATTGATTAACTAACTCAAACAAAGTTAGGGCGCAATCATTTTATTTCGCGTGTCTCCTCACGCGAAGCCCCAATTTTTTCCTTCCGTTATCCGTATTCCGTCAATCTGTATTATCGTGATAATAGTGTATATGTTTCCATTATTCCACATGGGTTTAGAGTGTACTGATTTTATCTAGTGAGCTCGGGTAGTTCGATCTGACATTTAAAATGCAAGTCCGTAATTCTATTCAAAGCCGTGAAACATTTGAGAAATTTAATTCTTTATTATTATATGTGAGAAATCCACGATTCACTCATCTCTAACCAGCACACATGGGGTGATGTGGCTACGAAACGCGGATACGCTCTTCGGTCCCGTTGCGAAAGACGGCTCGACTTTTGGCGGAGGTCTTTAAGGTGGCCACGAGTGGCCGCGTCGTTGAGGACCACCACACCACAGAAAGCGATGTTAAGAAGGAAAAAAACTTCGTGATACTCCCCCATCCTCGAACTTTCCTTTTAAATATAAGCTTGAAGGATTCGTCCACGGACGAGGAAAGAAATGCGAGCCTTCGAGCAATCCCCAAGGCGATCAATTACGTGCCCCGGGCGTATAAATGCCAAGTCTTTGGGCCCTATCGTCTCCCATCCGGACCGCCGCCCGGGGCCGATTTTCGCCCCTTTGGAATATTTCGTTCGCGTGAGCGACTTATTTAAGGGAAATCGGGTGAGCCTCGAGCACTTGATTACCGTTTCATGAATTTCATTCCGGACGCTCTGTGTCGTGAATATACACCTCTTTCTCTCTCTTGCCGAAGCCCTATCATTCGCCCCGCGAGCGCCATTTTGTGGTCCGAGAACAACGCTGATTGTTAACAAACGATCGCATGGAGGAGGAATAGGCGGGTGGTCGAGAGAAAGCTCAAAATTCTCCAACTCTCCACGCGCAAGCGTAATTAGTTAGGGATTGGCCCGTCGAGGGCTTGTGAAACGCTCAATCCCAGAGGCCAATGATCCGAACTTTAATTTCTGCTCGACTTTATTCGGAGTTCGGACTCCTTTCGTACCATTGTATATTTATCATTACTAGCTCCAGTAACACGTAGTGTAGTTCGACGTTACCAGCATAAACGGTCAAAATCCGCCTTTGAACAGTGCCTGGCTAAAGCCCTCTATTTAAATAAATAGAGGTGTTTATGCCTGGCGTCAATGTGGTGTACGAGCGCGAATGATGTTATGCCGGATGAGTAGCTGTCGTGTCAAGCCCCGTTCTTACCACCAATGTACCGACCATCGCATGCGTGAACGCGCGTTCGTTCAATCGTAATTTTTAGTTTACAACACTGCGAGCTTACCGTTAAAAACGCTGGAATCACGGAGATGCCCGGGTAAAATGTAATATTATCATTATTAAATGACCTACCGGTTTAGGTAGGCTTAAAAGGTAGATAGATTGATAGATAAAAGTCTTTATCGGGGCGAGATTGAGACTTTAAAAGTCCCTTCTTCCATCTAACCCCTCGTCAATACATGAATAGTGGCGACAGTACATGAATAGGTAGTGAGTATAAATCCTCTACATTTTTACATGTTTACGCTATTCAATTGAGGGAAATACATGGAAAAGCATGAAGCATTTACTGATGAATAGATGAAGAGGAGTGCTCTTTGATTTTAACGCATTCCGGTATATGCCCGTACACCTTACGTGTGACGCAAAATAGTAAGTATCAACAAAAATAATGATGATTTCAATTTGGTCTAAAACAATCTTCTGGGAAAAACTTAAAAGAGTATTAATTTAAAATAAATACTATATCGTATTTATTTTTTTTATAAATGTGAATGAATAATGCCATTGTTGGCCAGTCTGCCCTGATTTACCGGGTAAGAAAGGTCGTACTCGAAAGTGCAACACTTTCGCGCACTCGAAAGCCTTCTCAGTATTGCAAATCATTATAGGAATGCGCGATATCTTTCGTTTGAGATAAGCTGCTTGCTTCTTACTCGTTCAATACAAATCCTGAAGCCGTCATCACAGAGTTTCGATGGTCAGAGTTATGTTTTTACCGTCATAATAGTTATCTAGTAATTGTTGTGTCAAAATGTAGACCACCCTCCGACGATGGTAACTTAAGAAGCGTCATGGACACATATCGAGTGGAAAGGTTGTAGTGTTTGATCGCAAGGTGGACTGAGCATAAACGTGCTCAGCTCAGAGTCATAAAATATTGAAATGGCACCCCAGAGATGGAAGAAAGTATTCAAACACCCCATGCCACTTCCGTTCCCACCGCACTATTCCATGGTTTTCCAAATTAGTCTTCTTAGTAAATCCAGCGGGCTAATTATCGTGTAATTTCGACGCCGTTTTACGATCATCTTTTGATTTTTCCTATCAATTGCTGCAACGTTTTAATAGCCACCATAGAGCCATCAAGGCGAGGTGCTGGTAGGGAACTCGGAATAATCCGTGTTTTTCCTGGCGTGTTTATGGCGGGTCCTCGATTTTCATAGAGACGCCTTTCTCCTCATGAGTTCCGAGTTAATTGTTTCATTACCGCTTAATTGAATTTCATTAGGCGCACAACAATGCTTGGGACGGGAGGCGAGGTGTTAAGTAAGCAGCGTTCAGCGTGTATTGCGCCATCTCACCCACGCCCGCGAGAGAAAACGTCCACGAAAGGGATTCCGAACGTTTTTTTTTTCAGGAATGGGCGCCACACCCTTTGTTGAAGTACGAGCTTGAACGGACAGCGAACAGTGGGCTCAAATCGGCCGGCCAAAATCGAAAATCACTTATTTCGGAAGTGGCTATGGAATATTATTGTTTTCTTATTCAAACCGCAATGGACAATAACTATAACAACTTTGGATCTTGCTGTGAAATCAGCTGAAGCCCTTAAGGTGGCTGGAGCGGTTGAGTGGGCCATTGAGTGTTAATTTTAATAATTGTTCAAGTAAGCCGAAATCAAATTTGCATTCCATTTAAGTATATCTGTTTATGCGGTTGAATGTACCTTACATGCAGTGTTGGAAATGATGAGTGAATTATATTTCACATTTTTTCCTTAATTAAAGCATATTATGACTTGAGTTTTCGGCGCGGTATTCGAAATATAGACGAGAAATATATTTTAATATGTTTTTTCGAATCTTTGACTCTGCGTGAATCCTTGATATTTTTTAGAATCATTATAATAGTAGTATGGGTTGTATTATTTCACGTTTTGAAGAAAATATGTACACATGTAATCAAATTATGTATTACGATTATGTATTAAATGCTATGGCACATGGGTAATGTGCCATAGCATTTAATTGCCAAAAAACCTAATCGGTAAAATGCAATTTTTTCACTTTTATCTATAGATATCACTTGTAACAACACGTATGCATAGTTTCACGCAATTATTTCCCCCTGAAAAATAAACGTTCCCAACACCTTTGATGGGAGGATGAATAGCATTAAAACCTTCAATGCCGTATCCCTCGAAAAGTGTGCAATGGTTTTTCTCGCTGCTTGTTTGGGTTTTTGGGGGAGCAACCGACAACTAAGATCATTTGCGCTATGAAAGATGAGTGGGTTGGCTGGCTAGGAAGGATGATTTGCGGAATGGAGGCAAAATGGCTTCAAGGAGACCACATTGTCATCCCATCCGACGGACTGAGAACTCCACACATAGCACCCAAGTACAACAACAAAGAACTCGGAATGGGAAATCAATAGTCCAAGAATTAAAGGAACAAGATACTCTAGACTGTCGAACATGCAGTTTACTGCACTTGCGGGTGACTCCATAAATGTTATACCGAGGCTAGTCTCGGTATCCTCGAAATTCTTGGGGTTAACAGAAGAAATAATACAAAATAAAAATCCAGGGAGTATTCTTGGTACTCCCGTCGGTTCTTTATTTCGTGAATGCGAAATTACATGCGTTACTCTCGTTATTGGGAGATTATTTTGTTTTGTTTGTCAGAAATAAAGTTGAAATGAAAGAAAGAAAATTACGCTATACATAACATTTATTCATCGAATTCATTAGTGCAAGTGGCTAACATATGAACAATTGGTAGATGGAAAGTAATATTTTCTGCTTTCCAATGTTAATTTTATATATTTTGTGTTATTAATGTCTAACTCACGTTCTCAGCTATCGGTAGACACGTCGATCACTAAAATCGACCAACTCGTTCCGGAGATACAACTGAACTGAGTGCGCGCCGTGCCCACATAAGCCCAAATTTAGACCCCCACGCGCAGCGCTGTGACGTCACCTCGCAACCCCCCCTCCGCTCGCGACAAACTATTTCCGGTAGTCGACGAAACGGGCTATCCAGTCATTGTTTTAAATATTCTGTAAAGTACACAAATATTGGTCGCCGCAAAACCTTACATAACACCGAGAACGAGCCATAAGATTTCCATTCACATTCACATCAAAAATAAATTTAGAAGATTGATATGGAACTTCAAGGGTTTCCGGAAGAAGAAAAAGGTGGAAGGAAATAACTCCTGGACGGAAGACAGGAGGAGAAGGCAGAACGAAAGAATGAAAATGTTTTGGAGAGCAAAAAAAAATGTATTGTATTATTTGACGTGGTCCTTAGCTGGCCAACGTCGAGAAAAGAAGGAATGTTCATGTACGGTACGGATGTGTGCATTAGCGATGAATTTATCCGGATTTATCTATGTCAGTCGTCAGTTCACTTTGCGGCGAGAGCAAAAGCAAGTGCGGTCAGGGGAAACGGATGGATAAATTTTACTCCGAATGGATTTCTCTCCCTTGTTTAGAGCATGCGAGGGAATCGTCTATCCTCTCCCATTCAAGCATCTGCCTGCATTCCGCCAGTCAGTCCTCTGGAAATGGGAGGGAAGTATATATCGGGGAACGTCAGGGGAGCTGCTGCCATGTCCCCCGAAGGCGCCGCAAAAGCTTCGAGCGGCGAGCCGAAAACGGAACGTGGCTGTGCCGCTGTGTGAAAGGGGAGGAATTGGATAGATTTTGGATTGATAGATGTGCAATCGTCTTCGTTTCGTTCCGCAGAGGCACTGGATGTGTGGCAGAAGAAAGAGGGAAAGAGATGGATGTATAGATTAAAAGATACCTAGTCGTCTTTGTCTTTTGGTATGACATTGAGATTTCTGGATTGCTCCTCCTCAATGTATTCTGGGTTTCACCTGCATATCTACATAATAGCCTTCAAGCCACCTCTAGGGTTTGTGGCAGGGGATAAGTTACGGTCATCGTGCACTGCACAATACTCTATTAAAGTTAATGAAACTACAACTGTTGATGAATTAGTAAAAACCTACAAACACTTGTCAGGAGGTGAAATTTCTCCAGCATGCCCTGCACTAAAGATATTATACCATTGTTAGAGAAACTATTTGTAATTATGTGTTTTGCAACGACATAAATGCACGGAAATACAAGAGTTATACAGAAAACATGCAGGACGTGCTGTTAGTACTACGTAGAAGATAAGAATGCAAGCTTTAGGGAGCAAATCAATTAAATAGCTACACTGCCTATCGACAAACCTAGTTAAAAGTCTCATTGGCAGCTGTTCTGGTCTCTTATCGTTCGCGGTAAGAATGGCATTTTAAACCTGTCCGTTCTGAAGTCTATTTCCCTTATTTTTTTCATGATCTGATCTACTGTAGTATGTTGGGTTTCGTTAAATGTTATTTAGGTCGTAAGAAAATAAATCGGTTTGACCAATTTTGCCGATCTTCTCTGCACCCGTTCTAACTCGGCGTTTGAGCCTATCTCATAAGTACACTTCATGGTTGAGGCCTTTACTTTGTAGAAATCCATATTAAAAGAAAGAAATAGAAATACTTTGCTTATTTTCTACAATTTTACTTTAATTGTCGACTAGTTTCGATACACTGTATCATCACTAGTCCGTTGAAGATGATACAGTGTATCGAAACTAGTCGACAATTAAAGTAAAATTGTAGAAAATAAGCAAAGTATTTCTATTTCTTTCTTTTATCTCATAAGTATCCTAAATACTGGAAGCGTATTCTAAGTGGGGTTTAACTAGGGAGAAGTAACTAATTTCCCTTACTATATCGTCGCACTTGCCGAGTACTCTTTTAACAAATCCCAATTTTCGTTTAGCGTAAACAGTTATTTCCCGAATAAAATATAGATCGTTTATGTATTCATGTCGTTAATTTGGACTACAGCAGAGAAGAGTTGACCATTAAGAAACTACCTTAGTACCTACTTTTGAGCTACCGGTGACGAGAAAGTGTGATGGAGAAGTAAATACAAATTATCATGTAATTTGTGATTGATTCTTTTTTAGACGGCTTGAGAGCGACCACAATGGTACAAAATACGTATCGAAATTTAAAAGGGCAACGGCCCACCACGATGGAAACACCGGTTCCCGATCAGTCACCGAAGTTAAGCATCGTTGGGCTCGGGTTTGGACGGGTGATCCTCCGATTCGTCCGAGTGCTGTTTCCCCTGTCTGCACGTGGCAGACAGTAAGTGCGAAATGACCTTAGCCGTCGAAGCACGTTAAACAAAAATACTACTACTACTACTACGAAATTTAAAATTTTCAGAACCAAAGCAGAATCATTGTGTATACTTGGAACCATTCTTGGACAGTGGACGTTATTATTTATTATTATTAGGGTACTTCACCGGTTAAGGTAGGTTTATGGTTAGGTAAATGTAAGGGAGTAAAAATTCCCTAGATTTTTACCGGTGCGAACTCCCCTATCTCCGTACACGATTCCTTTCTTAGTCTCAGCATACGGATTACGAGCAATAATAATTGCTTCTGGTAGGGCCACCCATGCCAGATAGGTCGAAGGGTAGGAGCTGGAGATGGAACGTAGTTCACGCACTGGTGTTACGAAAAATTTCCGTTGAGATGTAAATAGTGTTTTTATCGTGAAAAATACTAATTGAAAAGCCCCCTTTCACTATTTCCCTGAACATGTAAGGCATTGAGCATTAAATCAAATCAAATTCTATGGTGAAGTGCTTGATGTAAGTGTAGCGTTACATGGGGCAGAAACGTGGACTCTGAGAAAGGAAGACGAGAATAGGCTGCAGGCGTTCGAGATGTGGGAGTAGAGGAATAAAGACTGAAAGGAAGGCAAACAAGGAAGTGCTTGGTATGGTTGGTGATGAAAGGAAACTTCTGGATGGAATTAAGAAATGAGAAAGTTAGTAGTTAGAGGAGGTAATGAAGGGCGAAGGGTCGCTTAAGTCTATAATAGAGGGGAGGACCTGGTAAGTGGGGAAGGGGAAGAAATAGAATAGGTTTTATGGACGGGATGAAGAAGGGTAGGACGTATGCTGAGATGAAAAAAGAAATGTTATTGGTAGATGGGACCTCTCACATGTAAAAATCTATATAATTTTTTCTCCCTTCCATTCACACGTACCTTAACCGTTAGATTACTCTCAGTGATTCAAACCGAAGGTTGGTTTTTGATAGGTGAGAGTAGAGCTCACCCCGGACTAAGCCACAGGCGTGTGAAATTCACACATTCAGGGTAGGGGGGCCAGTTCCTTTCCCTGGGACACCTCTCACTCCGAGGATTTTTTCTCCAGGGGCGTCCAAAGGCTTCACCCGGATTTGAACCCGGGACCCTTCGATCAGTAGCCAAGCGCTCTACCCACTAGGCCACCACGCTCCCTCCGGTAGATTACCAATCTAATTTTTTTCTCGGACTTTGAAACTCGGACAACACGCAGACGGTTTCGATATTTAACTCCCCCTGTCGATGGTCACCTGGATGACCAAAATGCATGTATTTCACTTCTTCTTAATCTTACTCCCAGAGCCATCTATATCTTAGGCGATATTTAGCCGCATTAACAAATCACTTCCACCTGGATCGATCTTCTGCCTCTCTTTTTGTTTCTTCGATCATTTCTGTAACCTTCTTCACTTGGTCCCACCATCTCAGACGTGGTCTTCCCCGGGGTCTTTCCTTCAGAAAACCTGTGCAGTACCTCCTTCAGCAGCCATCCCTCCTCTTTCCTTAGAATATGTCCAGCCCATCTTATTCTTCTTGCCTTTATTTCACTTGTTATGTCTGGATGTTTGTATAGATTCCTGATTTCTCTCTTGTGCTTTTTTCTGCACTGCCCTTCTTCGTATGTGGGCCTATAGAGTTTCCGCAATATCTTATTCTCGAATACTATTAGTTTGCTTGAAGAATGCGTGCATAGGAGTCTAATTTCCAGTTGCTTGCATTGACAATTTGGATTAATCTTGAATTTAAATTTGCTTGCCAATTGCTCTCTTCTTGAATCACGTCATGTTCTTCACTTACGTTCGTCTGTTCAACGTGAACGGGCCTTTCACGCCGCTTTGGCACTGTCCGTATTGTAATGTAACCGCACTGCCCGCTGTGCTGTGAATCGGTGCGCCACGGACACAGGGTCGTCACGATCAACAAGTTTACTTTTTTGCCCGCCGGCCGCATCTTCCCTGCGGGGACCGCCCATGCGTGACGGGAATCGAAGAAGTGCGAGTTGATTGTGTGGTCCGTCGAGTGTTAAATTGGATCGCCGTCCGTTTTGCTTGTGTAGAGAGCGATATCCGTGAAACCACGCTGTTACCTCGTCCGTCATCCAGCTAGCTTTCTTCCCGACGTGTAACACGTTGTAGAAGCGCATGGCGTTCCTTCATAGCCGATCCTCTTAACGCTGGCGTTCGTAAAAAAAAAGATAACAAATATGTATCGACTCTGTGCGTCCGTAGTGTGTGGTGCTTTCGAATGGGGAATATGCGTAAAATGTATTCCTCAAATTTTAATTGAGTATACGATATAATGTTTTCCTACTAACTGGAATATATAATCTATTCGTAAATTCTTCAGCCACAGGCCTAAATAATAGCCTTTAAAAAGTTCATGGAAATTTTAAAAAGTAATGTGATCCAAAACGGCATCTCACTTGTGTAAAGGTCACTGCACAATATTACTTCCCTGCTCTGCGTGTATTTCGACAGGGAAGGATAAAAAACAGACAGTTGTCTACGACAAAGGAAATTAAAACGATTATTTTCATATAATATGATGAAAACAGCTAAACTTCTCTTTTTAAACTTATGGGATTACATACCGGTCCGTGACGTATTACGACATATTCCTGATGCGTAATTTTTAACGAAGTCATTTTTTTCTCGTCTGGATCCTCTTTAGATCTTCTGGGTATCATGTATAAACCTTTTTAAACCTAATTTCAGTGTAATATTATTTCAGAAAAACATGGTGTAGAAAAACTGGAAGAAGATGAACAAAATATATAGGCCTATATCACCCTCTTCACTCCATCCTCTATCCTCTTTTGCTGCCTCTTTTCAAACTCCTCCGTCAATTTTCTTTGATCTTCTTCCATATTTTCTGTTGGAAAAACAACTAGAAACAACCTGTGCTTTAGCATACCTTATCCTTCTAAAAATTATACTTATTATTCACCTGTTAATGGGGTAATGAGAGACTTTAATGTGGTGTTATCTGACATTGATATTTTCAATTTTTCCTTTTCATCCCTAAAACAATTACTAAAATGGTAGTCCAGAATAGAAATGACAAACCTAAAGTCATGCTTTAAACTTGTTCACTGTAATTTAATATGTTTAATGCTAATTATTGTTTTGATTCAACTAAAGTATGTACTATTTTTAATTCAAAGGTATTACTTTTACTGCCAAAATTAACTTGATACATTGTTTATCTAAATGAGCACTTCATTGCATGATGTTAATTTAGAACCGGACTTTATTTGTGTAAAAATGTTGTGATGGAATAATATTACACTGATGAAATTAGATTTTTTAAAGATGTAAGTTTTACACCAAGAAGATCTAATGAGGATCACCCTAAAGAGAAAATCTGGCTTTGCCTTGGAAAGTAATTGCGTGTCTCAATGACTTGGCCAGTAAGAAATATAAATTTAGCCTTAATTTGTATATTTTGCTATGGTAATTAGATCAATGAGAGGAACTAAATTGCTTCATCATACTCAAGCCGTTCCTTGCTATCATTGATATTTTTAAGGATGAGTATGTACTGTATTTACACATTGATAGTCAGAATTAAGGGTGTTTGAACTGTACTTTCCTAAGTAGGCTTTCGTATCTTCTAAGGGAATATGCGTATCCTTTGTCAGGAAAAGATGTAAATAATTCGTGTGAAGCAGTCGAATGTTTTGGATTTCGATGCTGTAAGAATTTCCTCTCGATTTGATTTGCGCGCACAATTATCACATTCTATTCTTCTTAGTTTATGTGACTCGGAAACCTGTCCTCTGAAACAGTCACAAGATAGGAAGATGGAAGTGGCAGAGATGAGGTTGGATGCTCGGCAAAATAGGAAGGAATAACGTCAGGAATGAGAGACAGAGAGGAAGAGCTAGAGTCACTGAAATATCAAGGAAGGCCGGTGAAAATGGTATAGACACGCAATGAGAAGACCTGTAGATTACATGGGTAAAGTGACATTGAATTTGAATGTAGAATGCTAGAGAAGTCGGAGGAGGCCTATAAATAAGTGGAGGGACTGTTTATTAAAATACTTATGGAGGAATGGGCTTACGGGGGACAAGGACGTGAATGGAGAGGAGTGGAATAGACTTGAAGAAAGATCTAAGGCTTTCCCGGCGTATGGTGGTGTTGAAGGTTGTTCGGGCTTCCCACCGGGTTAAACTCTCCACCTCTGCCGACGTTTCGATGTACATGCCGTCCATCGACGCCCTGATGACGATGGATGACACGTACATCGAATGGTCGGCAGAGATGAAGAGTTTAACCTGTAGGAGACTTGCCAAAAACAGCGACCCCATATGAAAATGGGAAAATCTGTGGAATAAGAAGAATTTTATTCTGCTTAGCGAATCGAGGTGAAAAATCTTTTAGAAATCGAGAAAGTTACTCAATTCTGTGGAGACGACAGATATAAGGACCATATCTTGGAGAGTGTTTGAAGTTGTTTTGACGTGCATATAAGTCTTTTCTAAGGTGGGGCGAGATCAAAACATGGAAGTGTGCGTTTCCTCAATGAAATTTTCCCATGCACCATTTTTCAACCACGCTCGCAAATGCGTGACGTGGAAATTTCTCACGGTGCGCCACGAGGCTTTTCCCCCCATCGAAGTCCAATCGTCACCATTGCAGTATATCGTGATACACTTCCCCTTTCGGTCTGGATTGCGAGCACGCGTCTTGGGTCGGTAAATGCTCTGGAGGAGTAATATGGACCGATTTTCCGTCGTGGGAATGCTTTCGTGGAATCCTCGTCATAGCAGCCTCTTATTCCTCGTGATGGTGCGTCCACTTTGACCGTATCTCAAACGCGTATCTTAGGAAGTTGATGATTCCACATCTGTCTCCTGATTTACACTCATTGGGGACAGTTCCGTTCTCGGAAGCCCTTTCACTTCCTGGTACTATGAAAATACCGATGAAACATCTGACCTCAGGTGCCATCGCCGAGTTTTATGTATCAGCTCAATATTGCCGTTCTTCTGCGTGCGTGGGATTTCTGTTGCGTCGCTGAATACTTTTCTCAGTATTAATGACTGCCTTTCGATCGACGGAATTTTAATTTCCAGGGGATCGATTAATATTCAGGATTGAATTCATCTGCGGAAAATAAATTTTTAAATAAAAATATCATTGAAAATCCCGTACAGTTTGATGCATGCAGCTTCAGGTTGCATTTAATATTCAGGATGAAATTCATTTGTGGAAAATAAAATTTTGAGTAATGAAAAAACATTTAAAATTCCATGGAGGGTATTTCGTTTAGCTTCGCGCATCGGTTGGAACTGATTCGAGTACAGTTTGGCGTTAATTTTTCAAAAAGATGAAATTTCTTTGTAGTTTGTTGAATTCATGTCAAGAGTGCAACAAGTGCGCAAATCATGTGAAATGCATTGGGCGTAACCTTAGGTTTATCCGTAAGATTAAATCTTAAAATCATGGCTGCCTTCGAGGATTGCGACAGCCGTAATCTTGCAAGAGGTTGGTTAGTTGAGGAAGAATGAAGGTAAAGAAATATTCTAGCAGAAACAGAAAAATAGAGAACTACTTCTATGCATTGCGTTTTCACCTTTGAGTCCCAGTTTATTAGAATGAGGAAATCAATTTCGAGTAATTTACGTTAAAATTACCGCGTTTGTTATGTAATTAATAAATCAAATAAAAAAACTGCCACTGCTTAGAATTCACCGAGGCTATAGAAGGGAGCAGAACCTAGGAGGTTTATAGTGAATAAATGGGTTAGCCAACAATTGTATTTGTGGGAAGAATGATTTTCATGTGGACAGCAATAAAATATTTTGCTCTCTGAAGCATTGCAATTGAATTGCTGTGTGAATTTTTTTTAAATAAATAGCTGCCTTTTCAAAAACAATCCTCAGTGTACACCTCTTTGGCCTGTGTCGATTTTATTATGACGTCCAGTAACAGTTATTAGCAAGCAATCGAGGCATAGATCAACACGTTTTACGCCTTATAAAAGTCTTATCCGGCTCCAGAATTTGTGCACACCAACACTCAATTACCGCATTAATCCACGCGGGTAATTGGTTGGGCGGACCCGGTTTGCGAGCGCTCCGTTCCCCTCCGTTTGTTTTCTGATCCACAGCTTCCCCGAACTGCCAAGCTATTAGCCGGAGAGAGGAGATCTCTCTCATGGACGTTGGCAATCGAATTACTCCGAGCCGTGGCTCAAGCGCGCCACGATCCCTTTTCCCGTCCTCCACGGGGAATAGTGGCGGGGAACCGGCGACCGTCGACTTTTCCCCGACCCGGCGCCTCTGCAATGTCCGCGTCCACCTTGGCGTATGTCCCGGTTCATTGCTCCCCAGCATCCCGCCAACACCCTCCATCCAAAAAGGATTCCACGGCACAGCGATTTCCCTCCGTAGACTTTTCAGTCTTCTCGCGTATTCATGATAAACAATTTCACTTCGTACTATTTTCACGGTTATTTTATAGGCCGACCAATCCGACTTATACACCTATTAGAAGGGAATGGGGTTATTCAAATGGGAGGGGGAATATGAGGTTAAGAATAGGTCAAAGTGATGGAACGGTGGGGGAACTATGAGTCCAATGTCGGAAGACAACTTGCGTCGCATTTTAAACAAACTACAGAACAAAAAACATGTGATTATAAAACCTTTTTTATCCTCAGAATAGCTGTTGTAATAAATAATGTGCAATCAGACAGGGATTCGGATGTTTATAATGTCTCAAAGCAATCTAGCCCTTTTCGACATGTTTATTAAGTGCATCATTCTGAGATTTTTATGTCGTCTGCCTCGCTGTCAACTTGCTTAAAATACATCTGAAGTTTCCGGTTTCTGCCGATTATATTTATGGGACTGGCAAACAATTCTTTTGTTTCATCGCCGGTGTGTATGTTCCTCATAAAATATCCCTCCACGTTGTTCCGTTCTTATTATGGTGTGAGAGTGTTTTTACCTCAGGGGATGCGGGTACAGAAACCGGAAGACAACGGGAAGCAAAAAAGGAGCGATCTGATTTCCTTTTTCACCACGGAGATCGGCGCTGTGGAAGCGCCGTGCGACGAATGTTAACCGGTGGGACGTTTTTTTCCGCACTCTCGTCGTCCTTTCTTTTGAATGCAATTGCTACCTTCGTCTCGAACGGAAATTGGAAGCTTAGTTTCCGTTTACGGCGTACCCTAGGCAATCCGACGTACTTTTCTCCCCGCGCGTAATCACTGTGCATGTTCGACACCTTGCTTTGTTGAAGGTGCTAGAGGATATTTTATCTGCCACCGTGGGTGATTCTCAGTGCTGTCTCTAATTGCTTCGTCTCAGCTTTTTGCCTTTTTACATCAATAGGATGAAATTAGCCTTGGTTAGTTTGGCGTACTGGTGTTTACGGCTAATATACCTGACCGGCAATTGAGTGATCGGGGCTCGAATCCCGGTCAAGCCAAATGATTTTTTCACGGTGAATTTCATCCCCTTTGTGTTTATCTTTGCACCTGTGCACGTGACTGTGTACTACATCATTTGTGCATTTTCGCAGTGGTTGGAAAATGTTGCCTTTTAGTTTTCAAGAATTCTTTGGTTGCAGGTCAAGCTATTTAAAACCTTTGGTTGGAAGTGGATTTGGTTGAAGTATCACAGCAGCGCATTTTCACGATTTTAGTGGAATGCCCAATAATGGTTTAGTACTGGGCTAAATGTTTTCAAGGGTAACTTTGTGGTACTCCATTAATTGCCCATCTGAAATGAGGTTAACTTTGCTAAGTTCACGTTACAATTTTTATTTCACTTTCCGACGAATATTTGGACTGATGAAGTAATTTTCAATTTTTGCATTGATTTCCGCACTTGTGTGCACTTGCATGTGGGTAGTCCCGGTATCTTCAAAATTTGGTCACCCAAGGAATGCAGATTGATTCTTCACTAAACTGTATCTCTTGGGAGTTACTAACTGACGAGCTGGAGTTAGAGCAAACTTGAAGGAAGAGGTAATGGATGTAGGTATCATTGGACAATTCTGGGTTTATGACGAAACGCAACCCATTAGAGAAAATGATAACCTATAGTTAGGCAGATACAAAAGACTTGCAAAGAGACTAAGGGGATTAAAGAAAATATTAACAAACATAATATCTTTCGGGAATGCGATGGGTGAAACTTACCGCCGACTCTATCGCTAAATGAATGGCTTTAGATATACGATTTTTTGGCGAAGACTAAGTCCGTTGTGGGAAACAAAATTCAGGGATCGGAAATGACTCGCAACCCTGTCGTCCTTCATCACGGAAATCAATGCAGCATGCCGGTATAGCTATAAAGTTGAATTCATGTGCGTGACAGAGAAAAGAGCTGATCGGAGAATTAGATTCTAAGATGCGATTGCTCTCAATGTGTAGGTAATCACTCACTGTTGTTATAGACTTTTTCTGTTGATATATTTTGTATGGTGCTGATCTACCATACCAATCTATATGAGATTACAATACTTTTCTTCTTCGTTTATAGGATACTGGGAAGCTGTTGGCCCATCAAACGAAACTCGCCTGGGGAACATTGCCGGTAAGTGCAGATGTATCCTTGACATTACTTTTTGATTTAATAAAATTGATTTTTAATAAAGATTTCTTCACAAATCGAAAAATCTTATTAATGGCAGTCACCATTAAAATATTTGATGCAGTAGCTGAACTCTTAATTATTTTCTATCAATCCTCTGCCCTGCATTGTAAGAAAAAGTTTATATAATTTTATTCATTACTATACGCACATCTTACTCAGCTGAGCATTCCTTACTGATCTTTAACCTTTGATGTGCAGTTAGTAAACTGAGTAGCCATGCTAATTTTCCTGCTGTTGTTGGGTACGTTTCCACCTCTAAGGTAGTTTAAGAGAGATTTTTCCCTAGCCATAATGGAGACCATATTCGATTTTTGTTAATTTCAGCCGCTGTATGAAGCATGAAGTAATTATTTATAACATTGATGTCGCACAACCTTTGTTTTATATGACAGTATTTTCTGCTTATTGTCACTTCTCGCATCTCAAAAGCTACTTTTCCCTGTCCATCCAATCTCCTTGCACCAGTCCTCTTTTTTCCATTTCCACCTCGATATTATCTTCCCATCTTTTCCATGGCCTTCCCCGCTTATTTATTTCTATTGGGAGTCCACATCCAGATCTTAAGAGGTATTCTTTCTGCTGACATTCTCCTTAAGTGCCCGTGCCACCTTAGTTTCCTTCCCATAATCGTGTCCAAAATTGTTTTTTTGTGGTCACTTTTTCACGGATGTGTACTATGGGGGAAAAAAGTTTCCCAACAAACGGAGCGTCGCCACTATCGCTCTCGGTAGAAAATCGCTTTCCTTTCTGATGGCATGTTATTCTTAGGTCTCGGCCATGAGGAGGGAAATTCAAACACAGTAAGGTGATGGACTAATCGTCCGAATCGGTGATGGATTCCCGGCTGCTCGCATGACCCGAGTGGGTTTCGCGCTGGCCCCAAGAACGGAGGTCCATTAGATAACCATGAATGCATTTGAAACGTTTCTTTGAATTCTCTCGTACGGCTCAACGAAAACCAGGTAGTGATAAAGGTAAGACCACAGGAAGCTTATCGCTAAAAGACGAATGGCAGTTGATCGGTAGGTTATGTGGAATGTGGATTTGAAAGCATTTGCTTTTGAAGACACTATTTCTCTGTGATAACTTCCAGGGATATTAAAAACATTCCATTAAGTCCAGGAGAGAGGGGATAAATCGATGAGACAGTTGAGGCAGTCTCAACTTCGCTCAAATATCGAGGGCAATGGATTGGAATAGAAAGACAGTATATTGATGGCTAAAATGCTAGAGGGAGGGGATTAGATGATGACAATACGACAAAGAAGCGAATACCAAGATGCACGTCTCGAGATGATGATGGCAGCATTTGTTAGCATCCTGCTGACAACTCTCTTACTATTGGTGGGGTGGCCGTGATAAAGAGCACAATTAAACTTAAAAGCACCTGTATGATTAGAAACCACCTCCATGAAGCCGGTATGAGAAGTTCCAGTCCAGTAAGAAAGCCAGAACTTAGCGAAACTAATTAAACGGCGAGGTTAGAATTCGGTCATTCGTAACGGGATCATATTAGAATATCGTAACTTTCATCAATTATTAAACATTAGAAGTGTTGATTATGGACATATTTAGCTATTGAGAACATGCAATTGTTGGTAAATATAACTTTATTAATTGATAGTACTTTTTAGAACATTTACTTATTTAGAAAAAAAGTTATATTCCTCCTGTTTGTCACGTATCACCCAAAAAACAACTAGGAAAAATAGATCTGGGCATAAATGTCTGCGTTTTTGGAGAGCTATTTCTGTAGTCGGGCCGGGATTGCTGTTGAGAACACCACCTAGAGTGACGTCTAAGGATTACCTACGCCTGAATCTTTCGTATTTTCATCACTTCCTTACATAAACGACGTAGTACCATAATGCGAAGAAATAATATATGTTCAGGACACCTGTCCCATCCACAGTGCGCGAAACTCAGGAGATTTTTCGAAGAGCATTCGCACAGTACAGCGTAAGCCTTCCCTCCAAACTCACACTACCTGAATCCAAAACAAAATATTTGCGACTTAATGGTCAAGGAATAGCAGAATTGCAAAGGGAAGAACCAAGAGACACTGAAAGGTCACGTCTGGGAGGTATGGGCATCTTTGGGTTGGCGCCCTACATTATTTCATAGGGTCAATGAGTCAAAGACTTCAAGGAGTCATTGATTGTGATGGGGGTGAAATTAAATACTTTTTAATAGTAAAGTATGAGTTAAACCGTTCGTCAGGACTTCTTCTATGTATCTCCATTTTGAGTGGCCGGAAAATTTGTTTCCTTTGCATTTCTTCATGAAGTTGACAGATAATTTGACCAATAGTGCATCTACCAAGAGTTTATTTATTCTCTTTGCGTTTATTTAAAATGAGTTACTTTAAAATACTGTAAAAATTATAATTTACGAATACTACGGTATTAAAAAAAGTAACTTCCATCTTGAATAAATGCCTTAAATATTTTTTTGATATGCTGGAATTTAATATGATAACTCCAGTTACATAATCTTAAGTGGTTTCGTTCTCCATCTAGAAGCTTAAATAGTTCAACATTTCAAAAAGGCAATCAATCATAAGCAAAATGTGATATCTATCTTATTTACTGTTTTTTGTCTTTTTATATACATCTACATACTACCCCGCAAGCCGCCTCAATAGGCGTGTGGCGGGGGGTGTTAGGACACCAGCCGTTTACATATAAAAAGGAAACGCTCTAGTGAAATTACGCCTAGCATTTATTAAGTCGCTTATTGTTCGGGGGAAAAACGAATTCCTATACCTATCGGTTCGGCAAAATATCTCTCTTAATTTATCGTTTCTGTCGGACCTGGAAATATAGTGGGGTTCTAATATGATGTTCTCCGTGTCGCTCTTAAAGATATCTATTCTTAATTGCTCAAGTAATCTAAGCCTAGCGCGCAGCCTCCGAGTCTAGTTTATTTGTGTATTTATTAATTCATTAATACATATTTGCGCATAAAATGCTTATTTATTTGCTTATTCATTGAAAATATACCGCCATGCTTGAAATGTGCATTGAACATACGTTTGTATTCACGATTTAAAGAAGAAACTCTTATTCAATGCTGTGTTCTTTAAATATCGCAGGTTGTAAGGATAGTAGACAGCGAGTGAATCCCAGGACCTTACTATAGTGCGAGAATTGGAGCGAAGCCAAGAAGAAAAGGAGAGGAAAGGTAAAGAATGCAGAGGAAGCTATGGCGATAACGAGAGCGTTCAATGGGTTCAATGATACGTTTGGAATGCATACGTGGCTGTCTAATGCGCCTCAATTTGGAAGTCAGCGCGAATAACACTCGGGGAAGGCAAGCGGCCAGTAATCCGTCACTGGCTTCGACGATGAGTCCATCACATTACTGTGTTCGAATTTCCCTCGTCGTTGCCTTGGAATAGTATGCCATAATAGAGAAGGCCTATTTTTCTCCAGAGCGCTAGTGGCGACGCTCCGTTTGTTGGGAAAACCATTTTCCCCCATAGTACATTTCTAACGTTTTCTAATAGCGTTAATTCGCAGTATCTCCTCCAGTAGGTCATTTCAGTGGATAGAATTTTTAGGCGTGCTTTGTCTATCACCCATATCTCTGACCCATATGTCATGACTGGGTTCGATATTAATTTAAAAAATATTTTTATTTTCCATGTTTGTTAAATCAGCAATTAACTAAATGTGCATACATAAGTCTTTTTACATAGGTCAGACAGTATTTTATTATCTGCTCGCATGTTTCTATAATTTCATTTTTCTCATGTCAACGGTGTAGTCTCCATATTTCCCATCGTACACACTACTCGATGCTTTTTTTTTCTTATTACTACAATCAGAAACATTCTTTATTACATAAAAAATGTACATTCACAAGCTTTAAATATGTTATCTATAATGAACTGAATTAATGGCTGCAGCAAGAAACATTCAAAATGTTACATGTCATCTATTTTTACATTATATCTGAGGGTATTTACTCTCGTTTACCCCTCTTTAATCTGCATTTTTATCAATACATTTGATTTTACATTTTAATACGTATTGTAAATTAACTTTAGATTTAAATTGTGCATGCATCTGATTTCACGCGGATAGATGCCACATGAGGCCATCGCGTTCTCTTCTTTCGTTCGTCGTCTTCTTCTCCTTTCTTTTTCCGACCCTGCACTTCTCCTTTTTCCGAGGTCTTCATTCTTCTTTTGGGACTGCTTCTTCTTTCTTCGGCCCTTGTCTCCTCCTTTCGCCGAAGTCTTCTTTTATCTCTTAATTTATTTCTTCTCCCTCTTCTTCCTTTGTCCTTTTTGTTACCACTGTGCTCAGTGGTCTTCTTGGGGCGTGATGCAGAGTCTCTCCAGTTCTTTGAACCTCCCATTTTTCAGGCAGAAGGTTATTAGATCCTTACAAGTTTCGGATCTGACTTCCATTTCTAAACTCAGTTTAGTTCACCATGTTTCAAAGCGGATACACCTCTCAATGCGATGCCTAAAGGAATCTTCTGCATCACATTCATTGCATTTTCCATCCTGGCTTTTTCCAATCTTCTTAATATATTCTTTGCAGTCTCCGTGGCCAGATATTACTTGAGCCACAGCTTTTGTATGCTTAACCTTTAATTTCTTCCTTTCCAGAATGCTTGGGAAGATTTCAAAGGTGTGCCGTCCTTTAGTAGAGGCTTTCCACTCTTCATCCCATTTCAATTCCGTAATTTCCCGTATTTTCTTTTTGAAGATACTGATCTTTGGGCATTCTTCGGTGGTGATTTTTATTCCTAAATAAGTTGTTTCATTGGTTGTTTGATATTCTATGCGTGCCTTCTTTTCCATCACTATGTATTTTAGTGGCGGTTCAATTGCTATCACTGCCAATGCGTCTGAACTTACGGTTGAGTAGCAATGGGTTACCGGAATCAGGCAGGATCTCTGGGCTTCCAGTAGTTTTCTATTCATTCTGCTGAGAGGTGCTCTATCCCCCCAAACTGTACTTCCTTACATCGCTATGTGTTTTACCACGCCATTGTACACTTGGTGCATTGATTTATTACCGTACATGGAACGGCAGTATCTGCTTACGGCATGGAAGATTTTCTTTATCTTCGCTGTCAAGTAGTTGACGTGTGCTTGGAAACTAAGTTTTTCATCAATATAGACTCCTAAATATTTGAAACTGCTTGCCCGTTTTAGTTGTTTTCCATTCATTCTTATACTCGGATTTCGGCTGAGTTTCCGCCGAAGACGACGAATTCGCTTTTGCTTGTTTAAAGTGTTAGTTTGCACCTATGTGCCCATTTCTCCACCTTTTCCATGCAAGATCTGTCCTTCCCTTCCATCTCTTGACGGGAGTTGGCTTTGATGAGGATAGCCGTGTCATCAGCATACGCAATCAGTTCGCAGTTTTCCGGGAAGTCCTCTCTTAATAATTGATTCATTATCAGATTCCAGACAAGAGGTCCCAACACAGATCCTTGCGGGCATCCTTTAGTTACTGTTTTCCTTGCTTGCTCAAATTTTGATTTTAAGTAGATTTCTCTATCCGAAAAGTAAGTTTTAAAGAGGTCTATTATATTCCTGGGCGCTTCAAGCCGCTTCAGTTCCGTAATGGCCGATGGCCACCAAACGGCGTCGAATGCTCCTTGGATGTCGATAAAAATTCCTAGAGTGTATTTTTCTTGGCTTCCCTTGATGAAATTCTTTAGTCTCTTTATTGCCTCCTCTGCATTTCGGCCTCTTCGGAAACCGTACTGTCTAGGATGATATAGATGCTCTACGCCAACTGCATCCTCCAGTCTTGATTTAATCATTCGTTCCAGAATTTTTTCGAGTTCCGGAAGGAAAGTTATTGGCCGGTATGATTTCAATTCTGCAACATCTCTATCTTTGGATTTCAAAATTGTCACCAGATTTCCGATCTTCCAGCACTTTGGGAAGTATCTGAGTATTAGGCAGTCGTTGGCGATTGTGAGGACCGCATCCTCGATTATATGGCTCATCCTCACAGTCACTAACCCTGGTATCTCATCCGGGCCTGGTGCCTTATTCTTCTTTATTTCCGAGATGGAGGTTTGAACTTCCCCAATCTTGAAAGGGCTTGTGTCATTTTCAGTATAAGGTTCATCGTGTTTTTTTCGGTCTTCCTGATGGATTTTCTCATCTTCTTCTTCATCTGGGAGGAGTGTGTTCAACATTTTGCTCAGACGTTCGTGTAGAAGCGGGATATGTCCCGATTCATCCTTGGCCGTTCCTAGAAGGATAGATGTTTTAAGCTTCTCCGTGCATAGTTGGTAAACAAAACCCCAAGCGTTTCCGCCTAAATTCTCCGTAACAAATTTCTCCCAGCTTTGGTCTTTTGCTTTTCTTATTTCATTTTTGTATACCCCAAGCTTATTAAGGTAATTGTTCCGATTTGCGGTTCTGTCCCCCGGGATACTTCTTTGTGTCTTCCTAAGTAGTTTCTTGAGTTCGCGCTTTTTGCGCTCAAGATCCGTGTTCCACCAAGGGGTTTCCGGGTTTTTTTCTCCACCCTAGGAATAATTTTCCTTATCTCTTCTTAGATTGATTTTGTTAACCGTTCAACTCTGCAATCTATGTTCTGCTGAGTTGGTGTCCAGGTGATTTCCTTATCGGAATTCCTCAGTTGCCAGAGGAGTTCAGATTCACACACTGCCCAGTTCGCCCGTTTTAAAAGTAATCTGGTGGTAGGCTCAGTTTTCACCAGTGCTCCTGATATTTCGAAGGTAATTAATTGATGGTCACTATTTATGGAGCCTGGGTTCACCTTCCATTGCTTAATTTCCCGTACTATTTGCGCGGTGACCAGTGTCAAGTCAATATTAGACTCCCCTCTGGGTCCTGAGGAGGTGGGTGCGTTGCCTGGTTCATTCATTATGTACAGATCCTTTTCAAGTATTACACTCTCTAGGAGTTTGCCTCTTTCATCAGTTTGGTTACTGAACCAGATGCTATGTTTAATTTGAGTCCATGCCTATAATTATCTTTTTCCGAGGAAAGGCTTCTGTAATTAGTTTGAGGTGTTCTAAGTGGGGTTTAATGTCCTCACTTGGAGGAAAATAGGCACTGATGAAAATAATTGAGCATTTCCCCGTATACACTTCCGCCACTGCGAAATTTTCTGTGGTAAATGTACTCACTAATAGGACGTCTAGTTTTTCATTAAATATGAAAATAGCTGCATTCGGTTACTGTCTATTTGAAGCGACTATCCGGTTGTGGATTCCTAGACCTGGAATCTCCCATATGCCTCCTGGCCGGATTGAATAAGGTTCCTGAGTTAGAATTACGTCCAGTTGTAGATTTTCTGCTGTTATTCTTGTTTCTGCTGAGGGAATTTTATCCCCTTGAATATTTACTTGTCCAATTCTTAAGTGTTTTTTTATCCATTATTGATTTTTCTTTTTAGTAATTCTATTCTGTAAATATTAACCGGACATTCTGGATGCGCAGCTGCGTGTTTGCAATCGATGTTTTTTTTGTGGTTCCTTATCATACGCGGAAATGCGTCGAAACGTACGCTGAACGTGCGTTAATCTACATCTACGAACTACCCAGCGATCCGCTGCCGCAAAGGCGTGTGGCAAGGGGTGTGAAGACACCAGCCATGAAAGGGGAGGGCATAGTGAAAAGGAGGGGAGAGAGGATAGATGTGAATTGCGTGTTGACGATGTGTCTAATGTTAGTGTCACGCCGTTTATTAATAATCACTAATAATGCTTGAAAATAATAACTTTTTTACCAACCAGTTCGGCAGAGTATCTCTCTTCTTTTGTGTCTTCTGTCATTTTTAGAGATATAGTGCCTCAAAATAATATCCTCTGTGCCGTACTGAAACTCGCCAGATCCGAATTTTTCAAGTAATCTAAGCATGGCGTGTAGTCTCCGAGTCTCTCATAGCTCCCAACCTAGTCCTTCAGCCGTTTGACACTTTATGTTGGCTCGCAGCAGTTTTTAACGAAGATTGCGTCCTTTTTTTATTATATTTGCTTCGCGAGTTATGGTGGTTGAAGCGATTTTAGTCTATTTGCAGATTTGAGTGGAACTGTGCATACGAGTTCTTATTAGTGATAAGTATAAATAAAAGTGAAAAAATGCATTATACCGATTTGTTTTTTTGGCAATTCAATGCCTTTTTAACTCGTAGCCTTTTGGCGCATGAGATATATTTCGTAATAATTCGATGACAGATGTTCTTCTAAACGCGAAATAATCCTGCCTGAATTTCGAATACCGCGCCGAAAACTCGTCGTAACATACTTTTATCAAGTCCAAAAATGTGTAGCATAATTTTTGTATTATTCCCATAACTACGTGTATGGGGGGTTCCGCTGCATAAAGAGATGTGCTTAAATGAAATGTGGTGCCAGAGTTTTTTTATTTCCTTGGAAAATTATTAAAATATCCTCTCAGTGACCCACGAGTGCCGCTCCATCCACCTTAAAAGTATTGAACAGTAATTGTCTTTTTCAGTGTGGGCGGTTACAGATCCGCCGAAGCCGCCTGCGGGGATCTACTGGAAGCGAGTGACTCCTCCATCTTCACCACCACCTACGTCCGGCAGGTCAGATGCAGTCGTGGAGCCTCAGGAGGAGGAGGGAGAAGCAGAAGAGGGTGAGGCAGAAGAGGGAGAGGATAGGGAGGGGGAGGCGTTCCGTGAGGCGGCGCAGGAGGAGGGGGAGGGTGAGGACGAAGTGGACGGTGCCGTGGTCCCTGAATTGGTGCCCTCAGCGGATCCTGTCCAACCGGTGGTCCGAGTGGTCCGCCAAGTGGTGGTGGTGCCTTCGACCGCCCAGAAGGCCTACCCCGGGTTCTGCGACTCGAGCGAGGCTTTGCAGACGCTGAAGAGCAAGAAGAGCGCGTCCGAGGAGGGCCTCGGGGGCAAGCGGAGGCAGGTGCTGGCGGGGGAGGTCGAGGGCCAGAAGCGGCAGAGGCCCAACTCGAAGGCTCCCGGGAAGGATCAGGTCGTGCAGCGGGTGAAAGAGAAAGTTCCCGAGGGTAACAAAAAGAGCAGTGAGTTTGGGTCAAGCGGTTCGTGATTTCTTTACCGTGTTCCAGCGTGTTTCTCGTTTTGAAATACACGCATTTCATTTTTTTTTTCAATTTTTACTCGTCTGCGATTAAAAATAATTTTCTCGTCGGCTCGCTCCCAGTTTTTTTTCATTTACCATTAAATTATTAATTGTAGGGAAAATGAATTTATTTTAAAGAAATAACTAAATGGTAAAAGTAATTCCTCCTCCGGGAGTTTTCTTCTCAATAGGTATTTAGGTCATTTTTTGATTCCTCCTCGCCAGATAATTAATTGGTGGGTGTAATTATAATTTCTTGGAGATTCATTGAAATCTTTCATGTTTGTCCACAAGTGCTCCTTTCCTCCAAATGACAAAAAGTGGTAAAACATCCTGTCATCAATTTTAGAGATCCACATCACCAAGGTATTCCGTGTTTTAGAACTTGTTTTCAGGCTTTTTTTTCGGGTTTTCCACAAACTTGAGTTTTGTCTTCATTCGATAAATTGAAATGACAGAATTCTGCATGCAATACATGTATATTAAAATGTGACTTTGATACTCTCTTCTTATAAAATTTGCAGTCCCTGGCAGCCTAGTAAAATGGCTATATCTGTATTTTGAAATATTATAGAGCTGTATGATATTCTTAATCATTCAAAATTTAGGTGTTAGTCAAGTATTAGAGACTTCTAAAATTTTTATTCATTCAAAATCCAGGTGTTATTCAAGTCTTGGAGACTTGTAAAATTTTCTGAGGCCTAAAGTTTTGTCATGATGGTAACATTTAACATTGTTTTCATTTATTTTTAATCCATGCCATCACGCTATAATGTTAATAGGAAAAGAAAATGTCCTTTTATGAGAAAAGAATCTCATCTTTTTGTATTCATAAACTTTATTAGAAAGCTGTGTTTATTTTGTTTTCTATTCTAATTTCTCAAGAAACTTAAACCAAGAATGAACATTAGCACCATGAGATGCAGAAATTCAATATGCAACACCTCTTTTAGTGGGGTAGCTGTTGTTTTTCTAAAATCGGATTTCAGCTAACTGGAAATTTTATTTTTTAGGGATCATCTCTACTTCAGCATGGAAAACTGGCTTAAAATGGGCCAAGAAGGAGCTGGGCCCCAAGAAATCTCGCAGTGCAAGCAGTAATCTGAATAATGGAAAATCATGTGAAAGTCCTGAAAAATCACTGGAGGATAAATTGAATGACATAAGGAAATTCGTAAATGAAACTGAAAATAAAATATCTGATCATAAACTCCCTGAAGACTATGAATCAGATGTTGAAGTAGCTGTACCAGAAGTTCCCAAAGAAGTTAATAAATCCATAAACACATTCAAGAAGAAGTCCGATAGCACACATGTTAAGGAAAAACTCAGAAATTCTAAATTATTGTCCAGCTTATCAGATAAAGATATGCTAACTCATGTTATATCAAAAAAAGACAGCATTCAAACGGATAAGAGAAATTATGCAAGAGGTAAAGGTGAAGAAAGCACTTCGCCTGTTGAAGGTTATGGCCAGCTCGAAAGCTTAATGAAACCGAGGAGAGATGGGAACCTGCAAACAAAGAGTGCACATGATTTAAACAATGCTTTCATTGAGGATGAAGAGAGTAAAATTCCAAAAAAATCCAATTCTTTAAATAATTTTTCAACTAAACCTGGTTTTACGTCTCTGGAAGGTAACTCAGATATATTTATACAAGTAACGTGGCCTCTCCCTCTCTCTTTAACATTCTTATTGCTCACGGACATTGTTTGCTCTTTCAGATGTTCCTTTGAAATGTCCTCAGCCCTCCAAGCCCTACGACCCCAAGAAGATCAAGGAGTACATTCGTTTGCAAAAGCAGCTAAGGCACAAGAAAACCCTTGAGGAAAAGGAGAGGAAAAAATTAGAGGAGGAGAGAAAGAGAGCTAAGTTGCTGGATCTGAGAAGCAAGAGTAAGGAGCTGGTTGAAGTGAGCGTCAAGCGAAGGAGTGCCATTCTCAAGCACCAAATAGAAGACCTTCAGGTAGGACAGTATTCACTTTCCTTCACCGTATCTTTATTGGTTTCTTCCGATCCCCTGGATTCCTCTCATCCATCTCAATTCATGTTCAATCTGGCTCTACTCCAAGTAAGTGTCTTCTTCACACACCCCAGTGTCCCATATCCATTTCCCAAATATCCCTTTTCCACTGAATCCCATCTCTTTTCAATTCCCTCTTCAAGTATCCTTCCCTGGGCCTCTTCTCTCCAAGCAACACCTTTGCCACCTCACCAAAACGCTACCAGTTAGTCTCATCCCTTGAATAGATTACTGTATGCTGTTTGCTTTGTTGTTTTTGTTACACCCTTCTTCTGTTATTGATAGTTTAATTGAATTAATTCATTTAGTTTAATGTTGCCCAATGTAAAAGGTGTAACAGCTGTTTTTGCTGTAAACTTAAATAAATAAAAGTTTTCACTGGTGAAGTTTGAGGATATCAGGAATATCCACGGTATTACCTTTATGGAGTCACCCGCTAGTGTATATGAGTGCAAAATTCCACAGAAGAAAAAATCAATCCCCCTGACTGGGAGCTAAACTGGATCCTTCAATAGCACTCGGCACAATATCCAGGGATCTGGGTTGAAGTCCCGGTCAAGGCCAATGATTTTTCTTCTGTGGATTTTTCTTCTGTGGAATTTTGCTCTTATTCAATGGTGCTCTAGTTGAATTTTACCCCTTCAGATGTGGAAGCCTTGATGTTTTCTCTACCACTCTATGCAAGAGAAAAGTAATGGGGGTGTATTCTCCTTTCAAACAGTTGATATTTCACCAATTAATTTATGTAGTAGGAAAGTAGGTTTTATGGAGAGTCTTGATGTCAACTAGACAATTTTGGAGTTATTGTCTAATGTCCCCTCCCGTAAATATCTATTTCCCAGCTATTGACTCTCTCTCAAGCCCTTCACACTTTCTGCACTTCTTCATACCGTTCAAATTTCCTTTTCTTCTTTTTCCTATGCCATGCTTAAAAACATTTTCCCCTCCCCATTTACCCCATCAGTATTTTGGTCCCTCATAGCCTGCATTTACTTCCTTCTTGGTATCTCTGCCATCAATTTCCTTTCTTCCACTACCATCTCTTCATGATCCCTCATTTGTCTTTCCTGTGACACTGCTTTCATTCCTCATTTTTCGACACACCCATATCTCAAAGGCTAAGTGCATAAAAATCAAATAAGCTTATTTTTTGTGCAATGCAAATTACTTAAACCTAATTTTATACTCTATGTATCCCTTAGTTTTGCTAAAAAAATAAATGTTTTCTAACCACTGGTGATGTAGGTCATGCATGTATTATGTTCAGTAAATGTGAGGAGAATTAGAAATGACCACAACTCCAAAAGGCATCAAATTTTCCTTAAAAATCAAAAGGCATTAATTTTTAAGAAAAATAATGATCATTACTTCCATCACATGTCCAAATATGACTCCTCTCATAATACTTCTGTTACATTTGTGAAACAGGTTGGAGAAAGCCTTAGACAACCTTGAAGGTTGAACCTCTGCCTTCATAACATTAACAAAGTATTTCCAACATATATAATAAAAATAACAAAAAATTTCAAATACCATAACAAAAATTTACAAAAAGTCTTCCTCTAAACATTCCATGAATTCATTTGCAAGATTTTATTTTAGAAGCTGTCAGTATCTTGCTGAGAAAAAAATCATGGTTTGATCAAATGCTTAAATTTACAAGAATTATTTTCCTTTTTTTACATTCTCTTGTTTTCTATACATATTCTAAAAATTTAAATACTATTTTTTCAGCGCAACACTTTGCATATGGAGGACACGGTGCCAACAGGTCCTCTATCAGGAATCACAGAAAGGTCTGAGGTGCCCAGTGAATGCTTACAGAGTGAAAGGAGTGGTGTGACATCTAGTGGTCCAGGTGAAGCCATAAATCCTTGCCCTAGTCGTTCCAATGAATCTGCCAATCCTAGAGTGATAGCCAAACCTGTGAGTCATGTTGCCCTTCAAACTGGGGATTCATTAGTGGAGATTGAACCAGGGAATGCAACAGTTGAGCTAGCATTAGAAAGTGACAAACTAGTGAGTTCCTTAAGACTTCCCTCTTTAATGGCTGATGATAAACACCCTGCATCCCCCTCGGCCAATCCTGAGAGTGGTGTCAGGGCTGATAATGCGGATGAAAAACCTGACACCTCCAGGAGTGGGTCATGCAGGGTGGTTCTCGACATAGAGACATGCAGCTCCATCGAGAGGGAGGTAAAGAAACTAGCTCATAATGTGTACGTGCTTGAGAGACATAAAATGATTGGTGTACTTCCAGATAAACCCTTGCCTCACCCAAGTCCCATGCAAAGAAACGAATTTGAAACTGCCGAGAGACAAGCGGCTAACTTAAAGAATACAAATTCAAGTTTATGGGAAGCCGAACAGCAGATGTGTGCCAGAAATCAAATCCCCACCCATGTGTTTCAGTCGAATAATTTACTCCCCACCATTGCTCCCTTAAATTCTGCCAATACTCAGGGCTTGACCCAGCAAGTGCATCATCCTACAGAAAAGTCAAAAAACACAAAATCATCAGGTAAGACATTTTTTTCATTATTTGGAATTTTTACATTAACCCTTTTGCTGTCAGTGGGTGAATACATTCAGTGTTGGGTAAACAACCCAAAAAATGTAATTGGAGCAGATTAAAATTCTTCCACAAAAAAGTAATCATTTGCAAGTAAAAATTACTTTTCAAAATAGTAATCGATTACAATTACTAGTAGATTACAATGACATACTTAACATGTAATCGCAAAATCTTGGATTACCACAGCATGGCGTTCTGAGAGCGTTAAAGTACTTTTTAAATCTATAATTGTAATTTTTCCAGTCCTCCAAAAAAAATATAATTTACCATGATAGGTTTGGGCATAACTCAGAGCAGAGTTCTTTTATTAATTATCCCCCAGAGAGCACCTAATAAAAAATGTATATTTTATCCCAGACATAGGCGTATCTAGAAGCGTCTGAAGGGGGGAGGGGGGACACCACCAAGTATGGGGGGTATGGAATACCCCCCATGTAAAATGGGGGGTAGGGGAATTTTGAAAAACATACATCTTAAATGACGTTTTGAAGGTGTTCTATTATGTTATGGAAGGTGATCTTTTGGTGTACTATTAGCATGTGTTAAACATATATTATTTTTACGGTTTTTTATCAATGGTGGGGGGGTTACAACCCCCTAAACCCCCCTGGATACGCCTATGATCCCAGACTAATCTCTAACATAAGTACATTAGGGTTTTCAATATGGTTTTCTACGCTGGAATAGCTTACAACATATTACGATGAAGAAAATATATTTTTGGTGTAACTCATCAAGTAAATAGCAATCAAGCTGCTAGGTCTCAACAAATAGTGATGACAGCTCAATAAAATCCTTTTAATGATTCTCAGAAATTCAGCCTTTTATTAAATGCGCACTCCGAAAGCAAATAGCCTATTTTTCAAGAATCTTAATTCTACCTAGTCACTGTATTAGTCATGGTCATCTTGCTCCTTTGCATTTGATTTTCACTCAACCTAATGGCAACAGCATGAAACATCACATCAAATAATGAGTACTTACGCAAATGTATCACAAATTTGGAACAATTATCAGTGGCACATGATGTTACTTTATGATAGATACCAAAGTCTTCATATATTTCATGTATAGCTGCACCAAAAATTTGGTGGATATGGTGTCCTATCACGCGATTAATGCCTAGCATTGCTGAATTTCGAGATACCTAAATACTGTGGATCTGCCCAGTGAGATCGCATATCCAGATAGGATTTCCAGCAGTCAGCAGCAGTAGCAATGTAATTTATTTGTGCCCGATTACATTTACATACTATTCTGCAATCACCAAAGAGGCATGTGGCAGGGAATGTTAGGTTCAAAATGTCCTAAAAAAGAAGTCTCCTTGACTGGGAATTGAACCACTCACTGACCAACTGACTCACTGACTGCGACGCAAAGTGAGGGATGCTGCACGGAAATGTGCCTTGTATATCCAACGAGATGGATGTGCGGAATCTCATACATTTTGTTGAGTGCATGAGAATGTTTCGATTAAGGTTTTAAATATCGGATATCGGGATGGTATTGATTTGGCTCCTGCATATTCGGAACCGGATATCAGGCGATACATTCCCACGCAGCAATGGGTGTGGAGAGGAGGAGAAGGCATCAGTGTTGAGAGGGCTGATGAAAAGTGAAAAGAAATCCCATCTTATTGCTTCAGTCTGAGGGCGTTCTTGCTATTGTGCTCAATAGCCGATTCAGTAACTAGAAATTAAGAAAAAATCCCCACCTAGAATAACTCTGGCTAATCTGACCGATAAGTTCTGGCTTGATATATTGAAGTGACAAATGACATATCAGGCAACATGCTCAGAAACAAGTACAAGTACATTTTTTAAAGTAATGATTACAAGTAAAAGTAAGTCAAATGTTATTGTTACTGATAATCAGATAGCTTGTAATAAATTTTCTTTGCATCAGCCTTTGGTTGATGTATTTCCAAAAAAAGCCACCTGTGGATATATCAACTGGCATTTATATGCCCCGTTTACATTACTTACTTTTTACCATGGTAATCCATTTTAAGGGGAAGAATTAGTAGTATGAATGCCCAGTTGGCTCCTACCATGTTAACTTTTTCTACCCGAGTAAACTTGCCATTGTTATCAATCTACAATAGTTGTTTTCTACCATCCCAGTGTACATTAGTTACAACTGTCAAGTGTTCAATCATCATCATCTTCAAGTGACTGGTAGGTAAAGGCAAACAAATGTTGTTCAGGTTGAAGGTAGTTAGCACTGTGTAAATACCAGTTGTACCATGGTGATTGATGACAGATACAAATGCAGGTAGAAAATGGGTGGGCAAATGCGGGTTTTGTACAATGGGTAAAAAGTTAGTAATGCGAATGGAGCATTGTACATCTACAACATATTAATTTGTTGATTTGCATTTATTCCAACTAAATGCATTATTTTTCACTATTCGATTCCCAAATTTGTTCCTTATCATTGAAATATTTAACTTAACAGTAAAGTATATAAATTTAATGTACTATAGTCAATTACATAGATATTGCCGAGAGAAAAAATCAGCATCAGGAATCGAACAACAGACCTTTGGCTTGCCGGGCCAATGTGGAGATCACTATGCTACCCAGGCTTCCTAATTCCGGTGGCAATTTAGAAGGATACTATCAAACTAGATTTTATTGTTCTGTGAAAAACCTCCCAAAATGAAAACAGAAAATCACATTACAGTTGACAGTGAGAAAAAAAAACAAAATATAATAATAATTTAAGTTTGTAAAATATATTGTGGATTTCATTAGAGTTGGTAAGTTTTATAAGTCTACATTGCTTAGATTTCACAATAAAAATGTTTACAGAATTTTAGCAAGTTCATACAACAGTATATTTAGATGAAAATGTATGAAAATACACAGTACAATTAAGGGAATCAAACAAAATCAATAGACTTTATTTCTAAGCAAAAGGGAATATCTCTGATACACAAAGGACAATTTTCTAAAATTATGGATTGGTTTGAAAAAGTTTAAAAATTACAACAATAGAACTGTATATATGGTAATTGCTTTAATAGCACACCCTACCTCCTATTTACTGACAGTGAAAGGGTTATCAATGGTGATAGCTATTTTATATTCACTAACCATTCTATCATTTTTCAGTTAATTTTATTGCTTTCAAAAATGGGAATATTATGAGTTCTTCTGCCTGGAACCCATCTAGCTTGAGAATACCCAATTTAAATGAAGCTGCTCTTGATAACAATGCTATTCAGAAAGAAAAGCCATGTGAAATGAGGATGAATTCATCTAGTATGATCAGTGAAGGTCCTCTTTCTGTGAGTATAATGATTTTACTTATATCGGGGTAGCCTTTTTTTCAGAATCTCGTTGTGGTGCAAATTAGGTTATAAAGGAAAAACCTTATCTTTAAAACATGAAATAAAATGATTTTGTTGTCTCAATCTGAAACCAGTTACATAGTAGGTAAGATAAAAGAAAGCCAGAGTGTGTAAAAAGACAGAATTAATTACAAATATTTATTTTTACATTCTTATGTAATCATGGTCCTTTAAAGATGGTGATTAAATCTGACTGAAATGTTAAAATTTTCGTAATTTCACTGCTATCTTTAACAAAATTTGTTCTTCATCCTAATTTTGTGTTTGGATTGCTTTGATTCTCATTTCAATATGTAATCTGATTATTAGTCTATCATTCAGTTATAAATAATGACTAAGCCACGGATAATTTAGGATTGCCTTCTTTTGTGCACACCTATATATTTTGTGTAATGTAAAAATAAAAAGTTTTAACTTTGCAGGAAGAAGATTTGAGTCCAAGTGATAGAAAGGGGATTCAGCTAAATAATGTGTGTGGCCCGTCACATGCAAAACGCTCTGAAGAGAATAAAAACAAAGAAGAACCATTTTGGCTCCAAAATCTTTCCATTGATTCGCGGCCATTTAACTTCATCAGTGCTGTCAAGATGAAATTGAATAAGTTTTTAGAGGAAGAGAATGAAAAGAATGTCGCCGAATCTGTCTCCAAGGCAGCAGAGTCCTTGAAACCCGAAGTCCACGAGGCTAGCATTGAAAACCTAATCTTACCCAGTGATAAACTCGTTCCTGACGAGAAGTTCACTAATGCTCCCGTGGAACCAGAAGTTGTGTATGACAGTGATTTTGAAACTTCAGCGAGATCGAGCTCGGCACCCAATCAGGAAACTGAGAATGATGACGCCGACAGTTCAGATCTTGACACCGCCACAGAGGATATACTACCCACCGATGAAGTGCCAAAGGCACCAATATCTCCTCCGAAACCTATAAAAGTCATGGAGATACCAGATGATTCCCTCTCTGAGGACAATTCAGAAGCAAAGACATTGAAATCCACTACTTCAATTCAGAGCAATTACAGTCACCCAGACTTCAAGCTAGTTGCACCACACTTTTCCCTCGGTCGGTCAGTCAGTAGTCACACCTCTAGGTCTCTTGAATCATCCAAATCTGAGTCCATCAGATCATTACTAGGTGATGTCAATGGCTTGAGAATCCCTGAAGACAGTGGTAATGAGAGTAGTACTGCAAGTTTACCTAAAGAAATGTCTGCATCGAATGTGAATGTGAAAAACACTAGTGTGGATTGGAATAGAAGTAAAAAATCTGTCACCTCAAAATCTGATATAGTGGATGAAAGTGTGGTGCCTACTGCCCTCTCATCTGAGAGTTTGAGAAAATCGTCAGCTACCACTGTTAGGAGTGCTCTTGTGGTGGAATCACCTCCCAAAGCCAAAGGTGCTGCATCCAGTAGTTCTTCTGAAGGGTATAGAATTTTTTCTAGAAGCCAAGCCAGCTCACTCCATGAACAGGTAAGACGAGCTAGTATTTCCTTGATTAATTATTGTAAAATTTATTATTTTTTACTGCATAATGATGATTCAGAATTCATTTTTGAACTACTTGTGAAGAATCATTGGTCACATAATTTAATCAGACTTTGGTTATTTGTATATATCCACTGTCATCATAATCTATGTCTGTTGTGGTACTCAGGCCTCAGTTATAGTGTCACTTAATGTACCTGTCCCTTGGTCTTCGTCATGGGGTTTTCCCTTCTATTTAGTTCTCTATTGTATTTCTTACGAATTTGTTTCGTCTCTAAGATTGCCCTATCATTTTCTTCTTCCTTTGCACATTGTGTTCTGCATGGTTCTCTCCTCTTCTGCTCTTGTGGATACTAATTCTTATTTTATCCGCTTTGAATGCTCTAGCCTTAAACAAGACTAATGTGGTCAAGCCCTGTTTTAGTAGATTCCTAATGTAAGTGACATCTCTGCATGATCTGCGACTAGACTCACCAATCCCCCACTGAAATTGGCCATGAACTATGATAGCTTGGTGGTGTAACTGGCCACCACACCAGATCAGAAATTGGGAGATCCAGGAATCCCAGTCATCAAATCTAATCAAATGATTTTTTTCACTGTGAATAGCATCCCTTTGGTGTATAACATCTCTGCATTTTTATTAGCCTTCCCATATTTTAAAAGGTCTTTTCTAAATCGTCTTTTCTTTCTGCTGTGAAATATGCTCATCGATGTAATTTTCAGGTTTATGGATTTTCCTTCACCTCATGCATTTTTTCCATCAGAAGATCATATGTGTGTTTTTTCAAATGGTATTGCCTCATTCCTAAAAGTCTTTGTATGTAAATTTAATGGCTATATTCATTCAATATTCCAGTTTCATCCTGAGGAATTGCATCTGCCACTTAGTCCTCGGCTAAAACTTCCTAGAGAACAAAAAAGAGCAGCTCCAGAAGTCAAGAGGAGCAGTAAACACTCTGTAAAACCTCTTCATGTGGAAAACACCATTACTGAAAGCACAAAGGTAATGTTTTTGATGCGTGAGAATATTCTGACTTATTGTACTGGAACAACAATTACAAGTGGCAGTGTTCCCAAGAAGATTCACTGATTGAAGGAAAATTGTTAAAAAAGAAAGTCATGGGATTAATCAGTAGAATGTTGAACTAAAAAAATAATTGATACCACCTCATAAATGGAAATTCTCATATGTTATCCATGCCGTGAATGTTGGAATAATTTTGACTAACTTCAAGACATAAAATTAAGCACTTGCAGAGTTACTGATACACTCATATCAAGAAAATTTAGTCTTTCTTCCTTCTTTTTGTCAACGGTGAACTTGATATTCTTGAACTGGGAATTTAATGAATTTGAGAAACCATCTAGCTGTCTCTTGAAGCCCATTCACACTGCAAAATTGTCCATGGATGAAGTGAATGATATGTCTTCCAAGTCATATGTATGTAAGTCCAATGAAAGATATTCACCTTTTGTAATTTTGGGAGATCATAGAATCTAGGAGCACTCTGGTTCATCGCAGTAACTTTATATGTAGTTTATACTCTTTATTTCTATTTCACTATGATGGGTGTGGATTTTAGGGATTTTTAAGGTTATCTTTGAAGATTTGGTGAGGTGTCACCTGGGAACTTTATTATTAAAGTTAACTTCTAACTAAAAAGGCTATTTAAAATTTTGAACTCCAGTTGTTCACCACAAAAGTTTTCTTTGAGAGTTATTTTTTTATTGTTAAAATTTCACTGAACAATATAATGGATGTAGAACCAGCTCTATTCAAAAAAACGTTTTTATGAACTAGAATTTTTTCGAAAGGTTTAATCGTAAGCAAGTGCAATTTTTATTCAATTTAGTTATGTTGCAGGTGATTTTGTAAAATGTTTCCCTGAATCTTTTACCATGAGTCACACTCATTAAAGGCTTTTATTTGTAATTCCCAAAAATGTATATGTATGTTATGCTTTGGTTGTTTGTGTATTTTTGAAGATTGTTGTATCTGAACTCCACTTTTGTTTACTTTCAGAAGATAATTGATAATCATGCTGAGAAATTAGCTGAAATGGAAAGGAAAGCATTTAAGCATAGAATGGAAATGGAAAGAGCATTTGAGAAGGAGAGACTTAAATTAGAATTAGCTCTTGCCGAAGCAAAGAGAACAGTCTTTGATTCCAAGTTGGAGGCTAGTAAATTTATCAGTGATGCTGCAGTGGAGATGATAAAAAGTCAAGCAGAAGCAACTAAAGCAAATGCTGAAGCCACCAAACATCTCTCTGAAGCAAAGGTTGGATTCAATTCTTTCATTTGAAAGAACTTTAATTACTTCATGCATTCAAATATTATACAAATGACAAGTTATAAGTTCTGCTTGATCAAAATATATTTCTTATAGGAAATATTGGATAAAATTAATTTTTGTGCAAAATAATATTATTCACTGCATTCCCAATGCTGTGTAACATATTAGGATATGGATTTTTAATACAAATATACTTTTGTATTTCCTGCCATGGCCAGTTATTTGAATGCAGTTTTGTCTCTTGTCTTAATTTACTGGGAGCGTTAATTATTTCATGGAAGAGCGCACATAGTTTTCCATATTATATTTCAGTGTCAACTGTGACGTAGTGGGGATTTTAGTTTGAGGCCAGCGCGAGGTCCACATTGAGGATAAGTGAGAGAGCGGGGGGTGCGGGGGGAATCCAGTGGAAATTTATTTGATATCAGGAGAAAAATTGCGTTTAGCCATTGAGAGTGCATTTGCAAATGGAGTGTAACAGCAGATTTTTGAAAAAGATTTTTCCTGGGATAATCTCTGAAAGAGTACAGTCCCCATGGTTATTTGTTTAAAAAATGCAAATATATTTATTTAATGTAATTTGTTCAAAATAAACCATGAAAGAAATCAAAACATTATTGTTTAAAAAATATTAAAATCTATTTCCTTTAGTTTCCACTATTTTTTCTAAAAAATTCAAATTTTCAGGGAGGGGTTCTTGACCCCCCCTTGAGGTTATTTCACTGATTCATAAGTGTGGTTTACTTCAATCTTCTGCTACAATACTCACCCTCTTTCTTTTATTTTGAAAACCAGGTTATGGATTCTCTTAAATTGGAGACAATATCAGCCCAGAGTGCCTCAGCTGCCGCTTTTGTTGCTGTTCAAGCTGCCATGAAACAGGTAATTCATTGTACATTTCAGTACAGTCAGAGTCATGCTTAGATTTTTACTTGATTGGAGTAAAAAATTAAAAAAAAATAACTTTGAATTACTTTTGCAGCTTAAGAGCTTTGCCAGAGTTAAACAGATGTCCAAGAAGTCTGAAAATAGTGCTAGTTCTGATCAGTCTGAAACCAGCTCAGTGTTATCCGAGACAAATGATGAAACATCCATGAGTAAAAACAGTGATAGGGAATCGGATGTTGAGAAGGTAATGTATAAGTTGGAGCTGCTTTATTTGATATATTGAAGAAGTTGTCTATGCTAGTAATACACTATTTAAGAGTCTTATTTATTACAAAAATGTTATATTAATCGACCTTGGACTGAAATCTAACATTTCTCCTTGACTATTTTGTTATTATTACATTATTTTGTTATGACCTAGCTAATTGGTCCAATTGTTGGTCCCTAAAAATGAACCCATCCAAGTCTTCGGTTTTATCTTTCACACGCTGTAAATCTTCTCAAGTACACACTTATAAAATTTCAGGCCAAGTTATTCCTCCAGTCACTACTCAGAAAGACTTGGGGGTTATATTTTACACTAAACTTCTCTTCCATGAGCACACAAAAAACATTTCCTCTCATGCTATGTCTTTAGTTGGCTTAATTTTTTGCTATGGTGAGATAGCTGATCTAAATGCTCTACATAATTTTTACTTTGGCTGTGTTTCTCCAGTACTTGAATACTGCTCCCAAATTTGGGCCACTGCCTCACCTTCTATGCTCAAATTCCTTGAAAGACCAATGAATTTCTTCTTCTCCATAATCAGGCACTGCCATATATAGTTCCGCAACTACTCCCTCGACTAATTAAGATCATCTCTAGGCATATCCTCCCTGACTGACTCCTGTGCCATTCTCGACAGCAAATTTTTCATGAAAATAGTCAATGGAAACTATAGGTCATCGGAACTTCTTTCTCATTTCTCCTTACGTGTTCCTTCATGAACTACAAGACTGACTGAGCTATTTCATTGCACCACACCATGTCTCTCTGTCTCCAAACGGTCCTTTATCTACAGACTCCCATCTACGTGCAATGCTATATTGAAAAGTGTTCCTGAATTTGATCCATTCTATTCATTCCGTATCTGTCGCACTCCTCCCTCATCCTAGATCTGATCTCATCTTTTGCTCTCTATCTGTTTGGTTTTAATTTGCTCAGTGTTAAATGCTACTTTGTTATTAATTTATTTAATGTTGTTATTTGTTATATGGTTCTTCGTTTATTTGTTTTGGATTAATGTTGTTGTTTGTCCATTGTAATTGGCCTTGAGCTGTTTTTGGACGTGGATAATAAATAAATAACTAAATTATTATGCATTGCTTGTTGGCTTATTAGTTATTCAGCATGTGAGAAAAACGAAATGGTTCTAAATTAAAAATTATATCATATCAGTTAAATTCACAGATAACCACTCCAGAAGCCAATGTAGTGGATAAAAAAAGTGATATGAGTGTTGCTGAAGAAATAAATGTTGAAGAAAATGTGGAGGATTCTGCTGAGAAAGCAGAAGATGCTGTTGTCGAGGAGATAGAGCACTATCCTGAGGATTCTTCTATACCATCAATAAGTGAAAAAATTTCTGACCAAGGTATGGGCTCTAATTTGCTCTTTGATCTTAAAAACTTCTTTGTTAGCAAACAGCAGTGTGGTCCTTATTTTTTTGAAATTCGAATTTCTTTTGAGGTACCCCCTTATTTATCAAGTTAAGAAATTTTTACACTAAATATGGAATCATTATAGTATATAAGGTAAATAATCTATATTATCTGCCACAAATGGAGATAGGTTCTATTTTAAGACAAATATTGTGACACTTAACATGACTCTAGGCAGCAGACTTCGTAGATTCAAGCGTTGGCATGAGAGGATGTGCCCTGCGACTTCTCACATAGCATGCAAGCTGGATTCCAGCCTGGATTTTGGCTGGATGCATCCAGCTAGAATTGGCAAGCTTGATTCCAGCTGGATTTTGGCTTGATTCAGGGTCTTGAATTCACCTGGAATTAGCCAGCTTGATTCTTGCTGGATTTCGGCTTGCATACTAGGCTTGATTCCGGCTGGAAATGGCAAGCTTGATTCCAGCTGGGTTTCATCTTGATTCAGGGTCTTGATTCTAACTGGAATTAGCCAGCTTGATTCCAGCTGGATTTTGGCTTGATTCAGGGTCTTGAATTCACCTGGAATTAGCCAGCTTGATTCTTGCTGGGTAAACCTATCGAAGGTTCATGGGGTCGAGAAAAAAATGCACTCCACAGGTTTTAGCGAATGGTATTGGAAAGGAAAAGGGTTATTGAAGAAAATGAAAGGTTTATATAAGAGCGCATATGTAGCATAGCAAAATATGTGAAGTAGGTGTTATTAGTGCAGGGGTGTTAGTATTATGTTAGTGTTATCAGTTCAAATTACTGTCGGTCATCGCGTGCATTAACTCTGATTTTTGGAAGAAATAGCTAAGGATTCCTAAGCTAATTTGTAAGGAGAGCTGTTGGCCTATCCTAATCCAGCTTGATTCCAGGCTGGAATCAAGCTGGAATTCAGGCTTTCAAAAAGCCGAAATCCAGTTGAAATCATGTAAAAAGACCAACTGGATTTAGGCTGGATTCCAGCTTTCCCACTGGATCGATCCAGCTGGATTCTGGCTTGCACACTAAATTTCGCAAGGTGGATTTCGGCACAAATCCTGGTTGCCTTGCTATGTGGGGTGTGACATGTGCTCACTTTCAAATTCTCTCTCGTGTATCACGGGGACTACGGGGGAGAAATTGAAAATATTCAAGTTAAAATGCATTATATATGTATAATGAGTTGTTGGTAGTAACAGGAAAGCAGTTACAAATGCAGAGTGATCCTCAATCACCAGGAATTTCCGGAATATAGTTAAAAATGCTTCAGATTTGAAACTTTAAGTGTGGTGCATCTTTCCTTTATCCGATTACAATAATATTTTACACAGTTGATTTTCTGTCCAAGTGGAACAAAATTAGTGGGTGTCCCAAAAAAAATTCGAGTATCAAAGAACCTCCCTAATGAGGCGATCACATCGGTGGTGGGTCTCAAGTTGGGCTACATGAAAAGCATGCTATTCCAAAACTTTAACCCTGAATTTCAGCAAGCATTGTTCCCAAAAATGTTTGCTACAAAGGGAGTGGAGGCATGGCGTGATACTATTCCAAATGGGGCTTAACTTGAAAGTGACCTTAAATCACCACTAGAATAAAAAATAGCTTCCTATGCCACATTCTTTTCCCCTGTATGTGCGCTGAAATATTCATGGATTGGAAATGTATGTTGTGCCTTTGTATTGCTCTGTAGCTTTATTTGTTTATTAAAATTATGTTTTTCCTTTGATAAAATTCCTTAAAGCTTTGTTTAGAAATTAGAATGGAATATTGCATCTTTTTTATTGATTCATTTAGTTTAATATGCATAATATTTTTCTTACATTTTTCTTGAAAAGCATTAATACATGGAAACATATATTGATTCACCTGAAAGATTTTGTTTTTTTTTATAAAAATTAGAGTGAGTGACAGAGATATGAATAAAACTTGTTCGGTGGTAACCTTGTGGTATTGCATGATATAAATTTTTATTCAAACTTTTACTTAACCACAATTTATGCAGTCGAGTAAAAGTTTGAATAAAAAGTTATGGCATAGATAACAATTTCTTTTTCTATACACTTATCTATGTTTATCCTTGATTTAGCACAAAATGGAATATACCTTGCCCTCATAGTGCAAACATTTTTCAAGAAACTTTACCGTGAAACAAAAATTCTTAATTATTTTCCTATTAATTTCTCAAGTTTCTATTGTTTAAATTGTATAGTGCATTGGTAGTCCTGATAGTTGAGTCCATTGTGGTTCTCTTTTCTTTTTTCATTGCAGAATATTCGTCTAAATTTGAGGACACAGCATCTGGTATAGAAGTTAATGCCAAGCCTAAGTCAAAACATGTAAATTTGGATTCCATAAAAAACATTAGTCAGAAGAAAACAGAAAATACAGATAATAAAAAAGGTTAGTTCTCTAGGACGTATGTTTTTCATGAATGACTTTTAAATGTGTTGTGCTATTGGTATAGGTACTTAAGTAAAATATATATCATTCTGTAGGTATTTTGTAATGAGTTTAGTGAGTGTTGTCACTGTCATTACTTCTTTTTTTAACATGTTATTTAGGTGCTTTTAAGAAGAAGCAGATTGTTTCGACAGATATACGCAATTTAAACTCAACAAGTAAGATGCAGAGTTTTTTAGAGGATCCAAACATAAATGAGGAGTCCTCCAATTCAGGCAAAGAGTCCTTTACGAAATTTTCCCTAAGCATGGTAAGTTTGATCTCAAAGCATTATGGAACTTACTGTATTGAAATAGTGTGGAATTCATGTCTAAATTCCTTGCTTTCTTTAGTTTCAGCAATTGATGGAGGAAGAAGAAATGAGAGCCCAGCACCAACAGTCTCTCTTGAAGTTGAGGGAGGAGACTTTGATTGATAAAACCAAAGCTGAAATGATATTGCTGGAGTTGAAGAAAAAGTATGTCTTCTCCAAGCTTCCAATTTTAAATGCTTTTATAAATCTTTCCTCACCGGAGAAAGCTTTCACAGCATCTTTATTTTTCCCATTCCATCTTTTGGGACTTTCAGCTGTGTCTGTCAGGGTTCAGTTGACAACACCCTGATGACAAGTGAACTGTTCCTGAGCATATGTATGATTTGTTCCTTGAGAAGTGTTCTTTGTGACAAATGAATCATGTACTTGAACATTCAATTTTCTTATTTTTCAGAGTGCTCCATAACATTTCAGCTATTCCCCAGCATTTTTGGCAGACTGAACATATCTGGCACATATGTACATATTAGGAAAATATCTTGTTTTGACTGAAGCTCATGTATTTGGGTAGTTCATGCACGATTGAAGAAAATTAGATTGTAACCATATTCATATTTCATTTTATTATTTTTTTATTTAATTATTACAATTATTTCAAATTGAAGTCAGAATAGTTTAATTTAACAAGTCAATATGGCATGCTTTTCAGAATAGAACTAAGTGTTGGTATGTTCCATGGATGGTTTGGACTAGGTTTTAACCCACAAAACATATCAGCAACTCTTAGTTCTTTTCTATACTAATAATATGCTCTTGCTATGTTCCGTGGAACATTCAAGGAAGACTAGTAGTTACAGAACAGTTCAGAACATATCATGCATATAAAATTAACTGTTCTTTGTTGAAAATAATTATTGGGAACATATGCGAACATGAAAAGAACACATTAGGAGTAGAATTTTCTACTAAAGCAGTCAGAGAGCAAAATGGAATGCTCAAACAAATTCCAATTTTCAGTAGGGTAGTCTCTCCCCTATTATGTGCAAATTGAAGTCAAAGATGTTTCAGGAGTCTTTACAAATCATCAGCTTCAAACTCCTACCTGCGATGGAGAATGAACTGGCATCAAACTAATGCTGACTGACTGTTTCAGATGACTGTTCTGAAAGATTGAAATGGAAAACTTTATGTTGCTAAACACTGGCATTAAACAGGAAATTTGACTGTGTGAACTTATGTAATCCATCTTAATTTCAGGCATTCTAGAGATAAAGGACAAGAGGACATTGTTTCCTCCATTCGGAAGAAACAGAGGGGGATGTTGATAAGACTTAAGCTGGAAAGGGATGAAATCCAAAGGTCAGTGTAATGTGCAGTCTGTGAGATTTGTTCTCAGTTTTCATATTTATGACATTTCTGTTCGCCTCTCCAGTGTATAAATTACTGTTTCCAAATATTTTCTTTGCAGGCTGAAGAAGTCTCACAAAACTGCATCACATGAGAGACGAATGATGCTAATTCAGCAACAGCATATTATTAAAATGAGGATGTCAACTAAGGAAATAATGAATAAATTACAAACCAAGGTATGTGGTTTCATTTATGCTTTTTATTGAATGAACTGTCCTTTAGGTTGTACAAAATTTTACATAAAATTAATTCACTGCAAATACATATAAAGAAATTGAATGAACAGTGTTGAGAAAAACAGATGTTGATGGCAAGTAACACAGAAGCATGCAGGAGCTGCTTAACTCAAGAGTTGAACGAAAGAGTACTTATTCAGTTGCTACAAGTGAAAGCCATTCAGAATTTATGAAATATACATGCACTGTTTTCAGGGAACATAGTTCTTAAGCAATGGCTATTGGCCAGTCTTCTTCTGATGAGTTTTTTTGTCTTGAGATGATTGAATAATCATAAATGAAGTATGCATGTCAGAGAACTGTTGATTGGTGGCAAGAAAAATTTCAGGCAATGGTTATTATAGTGATTCTGGGCTGGATCTTACCTTACTTCTATGGATTAAAGTTACAGAAATACTACCAAGTCCTATAGATGGTATCTAGGAGAGAGATGAAAAATAGGAATAACTTTTTTATCATTGCAGAAACTCCCTCCTACTCCAAAAGCAATCCGTTCCATGGGTTTAATAAGGTCAGCTCTAGATTCGAGCAGATCTTCTGTTGAGGTGAAAACAGAGGAGTCAGCTCTAGGTAGCAGAACTCAGTCCAGTGTTGATCCTGAAGAGCTGCCATCAATGGATGGCACTCAGTCAGATGCATCTCTCCCAACGGAACCTGCTCACTCATCTCACGCTACTGCTTCTGACTCAGAAGGCCACAAAGGTGGTAAAAGTGACACCCGAGCACTCGAAAAACAAGTCATTCATGGCCTAAATGATTTGGAGAGGAACAAAAAGTATGTATTCACTTATATTTTGTGTCCATCAGTTTTGTGGAGTGATGTAGATTATCGAAGAACACTATCAAACCCAGTTTCATTTCAATGAAATTAAAAAATCATAAATTGCAAGTAAAGATTAGTGTTTTGATAATCTGAATGTTATTGAATGGGTGATCAGATTTGAATTCTTATTTTTACATGGAGGATACAGGCTGGACATTGTATCGTTAGTTGTAGATGGCATGATACTCCCCAAAAATGAGCCATGAAATCATTATTAACCTCAATATTTATTTAATATTGGGAAGTTTCATTTGTCTGAAAATCATCTAATGAGTTGTTTGTCATTAAGGCTTTGCATTACATTTTAAATCTTGACTTGAAATGACTCGTTTTAGTGTTATTAATTTGAGCTGATGTTATTTGTGAAAATAGGAAGTGCCAGTCATTCTTTCATCCAATTATTTAAATTTGAACTAGTTGAATTTAAGTGAACATTTGAAAATTATTAGCTCTTCCATAAGATTCTCCTGAAATTCCTTAGCTTTGTTTTGGCTTATATGGAAATCTGCAAGTAATAATATTCATGCATATTTATAAAGATGAATTTTCTTGGGCTATCATCTTTGAGTTATTTATTTGTAAATATTTCTCACTGTGAATTTTGTTGTGAAATTGAAGGGAATACCTACTTGGTTACCTAGAGGATGCATTTTCAACTCCTCAAATGAGATATAATGTCAACACAGTTGAAGTGGAAATAAATATGATTAATTTGATTTATCTAAGTTCCATGAAAACTGAAATTTGACCTTAAGATGACATTATTTTTCATCTTTTTATTTCTCAACTTCTGTGCAACATGAGCATTCTTGGCTATCAATTTCCATCAAGTGAAGCACACAAATACTGTTTTTTCAATGGGTTTTTTAACAGGGGGTTAATTTACAGGTTTCTCAGTGAGAGGGAAAAGAATCTGATTCATCGACGGCAAGCTGTTGAAGAGCTGTTGCTGTGGCAAAAACGATTGGAGTTAGAAGAGGAGCGTGTCCGTGCTTTGGAATCCAAGGCTATGGTGACAGAGTCACCAACCTTCAAGCCTCAACCCTCTTATCTGGAAGACCAGGATTTTGTTGGACTGAAAGGTACTTATGTCTACATATTACATAGTAAGCTTTCCTTAAAATGTGGAGCAGAGCATTGAAATTCCATTGAAAAGGGAGAGGAAGAAGAGGCAAGGATGAATTTGGAAGGGAAATTTCTTCTGGTATTTTAGGATGTTTATCTGCCTGTTCTCTAGCTACTGTTTTATGGAAAAAATATAACCTCCAACTTACATATCTACTTTAGAAGAATTATTTTTTTAAATACATATTACCACCTAAATGGTTATTAGTACACAGTTCCTTTGCTTAACTCAGTTAACATCAGTTAACTGTTATCATAATTTACCATGGGTCATAATAAATTCAGATTACACATGATTCATTATGGTCCTTAATTAATGATGATAATAGTTAACTAATTGGAGTAAAGAGTAGGGTAACCAACTATTTTTGAAGAAAATAAGGGAGATTTCTATATTCTAGACCAAAAATAAGGAAGATTTAAAACATGGAAATATTTCACAAAAAAGAAAAAAACATCACAGTGTTTGTCTAAAAAATTAAAAAGAACTTTATTTTATACTTTAAGAAGACCTAAATATATTTTGCCACAGATTTTTCTTCTGACAATAGTTTTCCATCACTTTTTGCAAATTCTAAACATTCAGTGCAAGAATGCGTGAAGTTCATGGCAACTTGTAGTTCCAATTTGATCAGCATTGTACTGCTCCTATTCCTAACATCTGTCCACTTGTTATTCATAAGAGAAAATACTCTCTCTGCATGAGAATTACTACCTGGTGTGCTCATAACATAGCCTACGAACTTTCCCAAGTTTTCAGAAGCTATATTGCTCCCATTTCGCAAGATATATACACATATGCTTGATTTTCTTTTTTGGTGGCGTTTTAGCTTTGTCATCACTGCCAATTATTGTATTATAAACTCTTGCCCCTATACGGCTCACAGGTGATGTAGAGTAAAACCAATGAAACTAAATCACGCCAAAGCACCACCAGCTGAGCAACGCAAAGAATGAAAGAAAGAAAGGAAGTAAGTAAATACGCGTTCATTGGTTTAACAGACAAGGAGATTTAAACTCATTGGTTGGTCATTTATAAACGAGATAATCGATAGAAAAAACTTGATATAGAATCAATGGCGTCTGCTCTCAAACGTTTAAACGAATTTCGACCGTGTGCGAAAAATTTAAAAGATTGAAACTGAATGATTTTACTTGACGAAAAAATACGGGAGAAATTCACCCAAAGAGACAGAAAATAGGGGAGCCAGGAGATCGTGAAAAAATAGGAAATACGGGAGATCCCGGGAAATACGGGAGAGTTGGTCACCCTAGTAAAGAGAAATACCAATTGCCATAATAATCAGAATAATGTGTCTGTGGCTGTTCAATTTTCTACATTTTTCTATGTGCATCATTTTAGTTTTCTCTTTAACCCTTTCGCTGCTGTCAACCTGCCGAGACTTCCCAGCCCCTGTGCGGAAAAAAAGTGAATGGTGGGTAAGAATGACCTTGCCAATGGAACGTAGGAGCTATGTTCACAGCAGTCCACCGGGCGAACGTAGCTCCTACGTTCACAGCAGCAAAAGGGTTAAAAAGGATAACATATTCAGAAATGTTGGAGGGTGATAACTTGAAGGACTGCCCCAAGCAGCACAAGTTCTAGCTACAACATTGCATTGAACAGCACATTAAACTGTGAATCGGTGCATTTAAACATTAAATGGTGCCTTTAATTTTGAGTAGGCTAATTGTGATACTAATATAAGTTGCAGTTTCAGGCTTAACTTTGTGGAAACACAACTCATGAAATAATTTCTTGCTCTGTAAAACTTGAAAATGTGACCTTGAAAATGACATTTTATATCAAAACCATGGTCGGTAAAAATGTGGAATGTACTGCCTCCATTCCCTTCCTAGTTCCTTTCCTATTAGCACAAATGACCTCAGCTGTCAGTTGCCTTCCCAAATAACCTTTCAAGCAACTTGGGCCCTTATACAGTGGAAATACCACATCTAATTCATTGTTTGAATTAGGTATGGAACAATCATTTCAGGGTTACTTGTTCCTAATGCATTTCATGGTTGAAATTAAGTTTTAAAAAATTAGGGAGTACCACAAAGTAACACCGGAGAACATTAAGTCTATGGTTAAATTATTTATTTATTTTATTTTGGGCACAAGTATCAAAAGTTAATATCTGAAAAGGATTTATTCTTGAGCATATCTTGTACTACTTAGCTTATAAATAATGTATTTAATTTAAATGGCAAATTTATTCCTATCATTTTAGCTGACAGAAGCACCTCACCTCTCCACCTGGATAGTGAACTAAAAATGAGAGAAGATGCTGCAACATCAATGGCTGACTTCTTATCTGCTCATTCAGAAAGTATATTAGAAGATGTGCCGAGCCAGTCGCAAAAGTCAAGGTATGCTGGAATTTGAAATGCCACTGTAATTTTTAAACTCCTCACCTCAATTTCTATTTATCTCACATTAATCTGCCACTCTCATTGTTTTCTTTGGAATGGGTTGTATCTTGGTGGACCTACTTGATAGTTGAGGGCAAAAAGTGACAGTAGAGATTCTTTTTACTTGTTTCTCACATGTATGGTGAGGGAGTAAAACCTCACAAGTCTTGTAGTACTGTGTTGTTTTTTGCTCCAAGAGTGGGAGAGCTTCAGCATTTAAAAATTATAGGTGAATTTGCATTAGACTAGCCTATGACCTACCTTAATTTGATGGATTACATAAGATAGTGACTCTTATGTTTGAAACATTGTGTATGTTTGTGCAAGCATTAGGAGAAAAATTTGTTAGTTAACTTTCATCAGCATTTCTGCCAAAGTCACTGTAAAAGAATCATTTGCCTAGACTGGGATATGATTCCTTATCCCCAAATTCACCATGAGTACTTTAACCAACCAAGCTACCCTGACATTTACTTCCACTGTGAATTTCACAGAAGTGTAAAAGGAACTACATAGTTTGACTATCTAGTACAGCTCTCGCGAATGCTTATGGCATTCGGATGCACAGCATTTGTGTTGTCCGCATCATACAAATTCCATTTTTTTAAATACACTCATGCATGGCACAAATGCCTTATCTTCGCTTTCCACTACGTCCCTTTTCCCTACCCAATCCACCAAACCTTTCCCCTCCACGGCATCTTCTTCTGCACATCCGAATGCCATAAGCTTTCGCGAGAGGTGTACTGCACTCGTAATGCCATGAAGTACATTCATGTGCATAGAGATGGGTTTATTAACGTAATTTTCATTTAAGGTAAATTACCATGGTAAATTATGGTAGTTTTAAAAAATTACCGTAATTTTACAGTAATTTTAAGTTCTAAGCAATGAATAGATAATTATGATAAAATAAGAAAGCCAATGGCAATAGGAAGGGAATTACAATGTTTAAGCAATACCTAACACAGCATTAATCTATTTGAAATTTAAAAATTGTAAAAAGAAATGCGGGAGCAACACGCAATCTGGCTTTCTTTTGTCATATCATAAGAAATTTTTAAGATGAATATTCTAATATTCTCATACATTATTCTGTAATATAATAACTCTAGTAAAACATTCCAAAAATGAGGTGTACATGCCTCAATTTATAATTGAACACGTAGGGAATGTGTATGGACTTGACTTGGAAGAACATGTTTGGAATTTATCAGGATGAAAAATTATCTCCAACAAAGGTGAATTTTCCTGAAAATTACCAAAAGTTATGGTAATTTTCAGGGGTCGCAGTAAATTACGAAAAATACCATGTTAATTTATGAGAATTACCACTGTAATTTTAAGGGTGGTCCATCTCTACATGTGCATAGGATTACACACAGGCACACAGGCCATAAGATTAAAACTACCTTTAACACATGTGTGTTTACCTTAGACGAATTCAACTCTATTGAACTATTTTCATTGTGAAATTTGCACCTCTGGGCATATCTTTTAGCAGGTGAAGCCATTAAAGTTGAACACCTTTGAATTCTTCATCAGCTTTCATACTTTTGACTATTGATATTCCTATATAGGTTTTGATATTGTAATAGAAATAAAAGTTAGCCAGTATGCAATATCTCCTTTTTAATCCATTACTCAGCATACTTTTATTGCTCTCTTTCAGTGTATCCATGGCAGCAGAGGTTGAATCAGATTCCAAGAATATTGAGGAATTAGTTTCTGAAAATTTACCCTCCCAAAGTCCTGAATCCATAGCCAACACTCAAATAAGCATTGAACAACAATCGAAAGACGAGACTTATCCGTCTGTGAAAGAAATGTTAGAGGGTGAGATGGATTCAAAGTCAAAGGATTCCAAATCAGTGACTGATTCAAAGGACCCTGTCAATGCCAAGGATGATAGCAAGGCATCACCGCTTGATATCGCTATCAAGAGTCCATTGACACCATACTTTGTGGGAAGACAGAAGAGACGACATTCAAGTGGATCTGATGACTCTATTGTCCTCTCTCAAAATGGTGTGTTCATTACTATTAATACTACTGAAGTATTTTACATGGAATTAATTATTATATATTTCCATTACATTTATTCTACTTTGTCTTTCTATTATTCATATCTGGAAGACTTGTCAGTTTTAGAGCAAGTATTCATGCAGGTACTGGATGCACTCTGTCCCAGCCATTTTACTCATTATCCTTCTCTCTGCCTGAATTCCCTTTATTTTATTGTTATTTCATTCTACACTGAATAAAAAAATGAGTGGTGCAGTATCCAAAGCCATGAAATTTTTGGACATGGTTTTACTAGAAAACAAATTATGAAAACCTAAGCATTTCTCAGTTTTTGAACAGTTAAAGAAATATGCTGGTGTGGTAATTTCTTGAGCTTGGGGCTGGTAGTGTTAAGTTTACATATTTACAAATTCTGCTATATAGTTAAAAATGTAACACTGTGCAAAAAATATCCTTTACTGTTGCAGGGCATATATATTTTCGCATTGAATGTATCCCAGCACAGTTTATTACAGGGCTTCGGAGCAAAGCTAACCTACTATTTCATTGTAAATGAAACTTCATGAATAGTTTATCTATCATTTTACTGTTAGTTCTTCTTGTGAAATACCAACTTTTTTATGTTACAGAGACTGCTAGTGAGCAAAGTGACATTGAGAGCAAAATATGTGCTCTTCAAGAGCAATTGAGGAGGCGAAAAATGGAAGCTGATTTACTCAAGAAGGAACAGAAAAGAATCCACAGGGAGAGGTTGAAAGCTAAAGAGCAGTCATTGATAAAGCAGATACAGGTAATGTTTTCTATTCGTTGACTTCTATCGCAATAATTTCATCTGTATAGTTGGCATATAATGTTGTTAAATGGCATTCGTGGTGTGCATAGTTTTTTTTCTTAAATTGTTACCATCTTGATTGATGAAACTGCCTCATCTTGTTATTCATTTTCGTATTGTGATCCATTGATAACAATTAGTATGCTTTTGCATCAAATATTTCTTTTCATCAATTTTGAAATCTGAAATTGATCAAACCAAAGTTACATTAGGTTATAAGAACGAAATGATTGGGATTGTGCAATGTGTTAATACAACATTGGTTGCATAATTTTTTAGCCTATGTCATATCAGAAAATTGGTCAGAAACTTTAAAAATAGTACATATTTGATGGCATATAAAATGCAGTTTTTAAATATGGACTCATAAAAATCATCTCCTGGTCTAATATATGAATGTGTTAAATATATTCATATTTGTGACCTTTTTTTCTTAAATATGCCAGACTAAAATGTTGGATTCATCTCATATTCACTGTCTTTACCAATCGATCTCAGATCGGTCTGAGTTCAGACTGATCTGAAAGTTCAGAAGCGAGCTGACTCAGATCACCTGGTTAACCAACACGGTCTGAAAAAATCGATATTGAACTATAGAATTCAGTAGTTTGAATTATATTGAGATTTATTGCATATTTCAGCCACACACTTCTCTCCTTTCCCTTCTTACAACAAGTCGATGATATCGACTAAATGATATCGATTATATTTTGTTTACGATCGGCAACCAAAAAAAGAATGATGAGCACGTATGCTGCGACCTCTTCGGATCGATCTGAGATCTCAGACCAGTTAGGGAAAGCGAGCTGACTCAGCTAGCTTCTCAGATCGATCTGGCCAGCCAATTCCATTTACCACACCAAGCTGATCCGGTGAGATCGATCTGAGATTGATTGGTAAACAAAGTGATTGTGGCAAATATTGTAATAAAATCCCCTGTTGGTCTTTTATTTAAGTAATATTATGTACAATTTTTTGGATTAAAGAAATGCCGAATGTAAAATAATCATTTCTGCATAAGGAAAGAATTTCCAAAAATTGACTGATGGCAGTACATATATGAATTAAGTGTCAATTTTGTGTTACATGAAAAAATAAAAAGAATTAAAGTGTAGTGCAAAGTTTTTCATCGCTGCCTTTCTCCATTCTTGCAGGCTTATGATTTATACATTCAAAGAGCTCATAAAGAGCTGGAACAGGAGTATGAATCACCTACAGCATCATTGGTGAAACCGCAAATCAAACACAGGAGGAACTGGAAGAAGAAAGTAGATGAGGCAAAGGGCATGTCTGAAACGTCAGATAAAGATCAGTCATTAGATTCTCTCTCTGACATAGTTGAAAAAGTTTCTCCTGCAGCATCAATTGTGGAGAAAAGTGAAAGAACACCCTCGGCTGAAGACCATGTGAAGACCACTATTTTGTCTGAAGCACCAAATGGAGAATCCAAAATCTTGTCCAGTATTGTTTTGAGGGAAACTCTCAATGAAAGTCAAGTACAGGAAACTCTCAGTGGTAATCAGACACAGGATAACTCAATGGGGTCTCTGTCAGAGGTAATGGAGGAAATACCAGCTCTAGAGGAAGAATTTCCTATATCAGATAACAGCTCACAATCTTTGTCCAGAGGTTCAAGTCTGGAAACAACCATTGAAAGCCCCACAAAGCATAACAATCAGGCAGACTCATTGAATGTCTTTGAAGTTGAGAGTAAGGAAGACCTGGAAAAAGTATCCGAATCAGCAGAAAATAATATTTCAAGGCCTGTGAGTGTTTCAGCTTTGGTGGAGCAGAATGGTATGTCGAAGTTGATTGAGGACAATAAATCTGATAAGTACGATGAGGATACATTTGAACCCATGTCTGATCCAGGGGTGGAAACAAAAGAGGCCACAGTAGAAAACCACAGTGAAGATGCTCACTCCTCCGTATGCCATGTCAGTGAGGATATTGTGGAGGAATTGTCTCACAGTGCACATGAGCTGACTGATCAAGGGGCAGCTGAAGAGTCAGCTTTTGACAATTTCAACAAAGAAAAATCTGAAGCCAGTGAAGATGTTGTCAGTCCTATAGATATGCTCACTGATGTAGCCATTTTAAAAGACATGCCAATTGAAAATCTTGAGATCACTCAGCCTGAACATATCCCCGAAGATTCAGCTGATTTGGCAACTCACGTATTTGATGAACCCCCCCTTTCTCAAGTGGGGTTGAATGAGACATTTGTCATCTCAAAGAATGCTGTGGAGCATGAAAAGGAGGCTGATGAAATAGCAGAGGGAATATTCCAGAATTTGTTCGAAGAATCAGTGGTGGAGGCTGAGATATTGAGAAATAAGAACTCGGCGTGCACTTTAGAATTGTTGGGTTGTAATGAGAAAGTATCAGAACTCTCTCCTCTGTTTGAAGTTGAAGAATTTGAGGAGATAGAAGAGCAGAAAAGCCAACTGTCTGGAGATAAAGGGAAGGTCAATGTAGTCAATGTGCGTCTAGCGGAGTGGAAATCCCAGACTGTCAAAGAATTAGAAGCCATTGGTGAAGGTGGCAGCGGAATAGTATCTCCCAAGGAGAATCTAGTATGTGATTTGTTGATGCAGTGCCTACTTCAGGATGCAATATTTGAGATGATGGAAATAAATGTGAGGAGGAAGTCTTTGGGTTTGGCTGGAAAGGAATTGGTTGGACTGGACTCTTCAAGAGAAGAGCACAAGGATAAAATGACAGACAACAAAAGAAGCTCTGATGTCATGAAGCGTGTGCAGCAAATTATGTTTGAAAGTTCTTTATCACAGGTCTCCCCACGAGAAAAGTCAAGACCACAAGACCTGATGATCACTACATATGATGTTCTGTCACCTGACAGCTCTGCTTGCAATAGCCCAGTGATGGGTAAGTAACAACTTTTCCTTCCACTTGCAGACAATATCATTTTACTTTGAAATCATTCATTGGATCACTAAACATGCTGTTGTGAATAATTCCACATTCATCTGTTGATTATAGATGGCACAGTTTGTCTCTCCATTTTCATAATTCTCGCCCTGGTTTTGAATTTTTTGAGGGCTCATCTCTAACAATTGCCCTCACACACTTTCATAGGATGTTTGGCTTTCAAAGATTGGAGGGAATGAACAGCATATTTTTCTTCCTTCTTTTGAAGTCTCAGTGTCTTGTTTTGTCATTTTCAGAGCATATACACACCTGAAGATCATATTATACACCTAAAGGTAACTTAAAAAAGACTGATCATGGATCATGTACTAAACTATGCACGCATCCAAGGGTGGCTTTCTTTTCCATTTTAATGATTGACTTGGGTTTCTTTGTATGTGACAACATGAAGTCATGCAGCTTCATCTTTTTCCACTTTTGTGGAGTCATTGTTGAAGCATGGTTAATGATGTATATTGGCCTTTTTCTATCCCTAATAACCCAAACGTAGAATGCCCCTATTCCAAGCAGCATAAAGTAATCCCTGTTTAGCCCAGAAAAACCATGTAACACTGTCATACTATTGCGGCATGTGAAATACTGTGTAGCCTATTGGTTTTACTATTATACAGTGTATGCTAAATATTTAATTCCTTGTAAAAAGGCTTCCCAAAATATCCTCTGATCAGTATTTAGGCATACTCTATTTTTATCCCAGATTCTTGCTCTGTATCGTATCCCATTGTTGACTCTTATGAAAACCATTTCCTTATCTATCAAAAGTTGATTAATCCCGTAGTGGCACAATTAACATAATGAATGCCATTGTTATACCCCAAGTTGCACTGAGCTTTTAAATCCCTGCTTCTCAAATCTTGATAATATGTCATCCAAGAATGCTGTTTTTGCATCTATTTTACATACCCTACTTGTAGTACATGACTGTTAATTATGTTGAGGTTGATTCCATCGACTAATATACCTACCTGCCGCAGTTGTTTCCTCTGTGTTTCCTTAACCATACCTATTGCATCATTTTGTGTGATATGGCTATATTTTTCATCAGGTTATAAGTGAGGACATTAAAATTTTTGTGTGTTTTGTGGTAACACTTCATTGAATGCTCTTTAGATTGAATGAAAATAATTTGTGATTTTCAAGATTTCTTTTATAAGTATTCCTAGAAACCATCATAAATACATATTCTACGATTATCTTGAGAAATCATGCTTATATACTTTGCCACACTTTTTTAGGCCACACAGAAATGGAATCAGTGTTTGTACAAGTTGAAAAAGTCTCATCCAAGCTGTCTCAAAATCAACAAGGAGGGAAGCCAATACAGTTTCTTCAGGTAAGTAATGTTATATATTTTTCTAAATATAACTTCCTTAAACCAGGTTCTCTCATCTGCATTTTGAACGTACTCATATTTTATTTTCATTATTTTTTCTTTTGATGTTCTCTGGTGCTAACCTTTCACAATGCGGTAGTGAACACATGGGTTATTAAATGTGTTCCCAAATATATGAGGTCTGTTAGAAACGTATCCGACCTTTGGCCGGGGGAAAAAAAACTGGCATGCCTGGAGCATTGGAAACCTAATCATCCTCAAAGTAGTCTAAAGTCTCCTTGGGACTCCACACACTTCTCCCAGCAGTGCCGCCTTTGTTGGAAACATTCCGAGAAAGCCTCTTTCGGAATGGAGTTTAGCTTGGCTGTCGTTGCAGCCATAATGTCCTCTCTTGCCTGAAATCACGTTCCTTTCAATGTGGCCTCTTGAGTTTGGGGAACAGCCAGAAGTCGCAGGGGGTCATATCAGGAGAGTAAGGAGCCTGTTGAACCACATGAGTCTGGTTTTTCGCCAGAAAAGTCTGAATCAAGTGCGAGGAATGTTCTGAAGCATTGTCGTGATGGAGGCGCCAATTTCCTGTGTTGACCACAACTCCGGTCTCTTGTGCCGCATAGCATCACGTAGGCGACGGAGGACATTCCTGTAGTACTCTTTGGTGATTGTTTGACCCTGTGGTGTATACTCGTGGTTTATCACACCGCGGGAGTCAAAGAAAGCAGTCAGCATCACTTTGACGTTGCTGCCGACTTGACTTGGCAGGCCTTCTTTGGTCTTGGTGACATGGAATGCTTCCACTGTGACGACTGGGATTTGGTTTCCGGGTCTTACCCGTACACGCAGGACTTGTCACCAGTGATTATGGTGTTCATGAAGCCGGGGTCACTGTTTGTGGAGTCCAGCATGTCCTGTGAGACTTCAACACGAAGTTGCTTTTGCTCCGCCGTCAGCAGCTTCGGCACGAATGTCGCCGCCACACTCTTCATGGCCAAAAATTCGGTCACAATGGAATGTACCGAAAAAGTGCTGATGCCCACCTCTTCCGCTATGTCTCGGATAGTCACACGACGGTTCCGCATCACCACAGCGTTCACTTTGGCCATGACCTGGTCATTTCGGCATGTTGATTGCCGACCGGAGCGTGGCTCGCTCTCCACCGATGTGCGGCCGTCTTTAAACCGGTAGTACCACTCCTTAATCTGTGTGATGCCCATAGCGTCGTCACCGAAAGACGTCTGAATCTTCAGAATGGTTTCCACCTGGCTGTCGCCCAGTTTCTGGCAAAATTTGATGCAGTAGCGCTGCTCCAGTCGTTCCGTCATTTTCCTTTCAATGAAAAAACGACGAGAGCACTACACACTATCTCACTCAAATACTGCTTGCCAGCAACAGACGCTATCGAAAGGCGGGAAAAAACTCACGCATGCGCAAAAAGGTTCAAAGTTGGCTCATGCAAGCGCGCTTGATTCAAATCCATCAGGGTTTCGCAAAAAAATAAGGTCGGATACTTTTCTAACAGACCTCGATTGTAGCATGTATGTATTTCGATCGTGCCTTACTTCATCATGCCAATGTCCCTTAGGGAGGGATGTTTTCCATGGCAAGCACTGCTGCCTTGGATAATGACAGGCTGTTCACCGCTCCTTCCCCTGAGTTAAGGTTTGTTTGTTGACCTTGCGGTGCGGATAAGCCCTGTAACCCGCGTCGAAAAAATAAAATCATTTGGCATTTATTTTCCTTCCATTACTCACCATCCTTAGCCAGTCAGCCGTTTGTCATTCTGGCGGAACAGGTGGGAGTTTTGGCCTTGATGGACATAACATTTCATCACTTTCAAACTACTGTTCCTGCCCGCGTCCACAATTATCTTTAGTTGCACTTGTATCATTAAAGAAGGTCCGTTACGCCTTTGGAGTGCTCCATCACTCCGTCGCTTCTTTAAATAAAAGCGAACGTCCCCCCCCCCTTTCAAAATGATCCGTTGAGTAATTCTGGAGTGGGCGAGAGGGGGGGAGACTTTCTCTCTCTCCCGGCCACTGAAAATAAGCTCCTTTTTCACCGTATTTATGTGACTCGAGAGTTTATTTGCGCGGGTTTCTCAGCGGCGTTTGCCAGGAAGCCGTCCCCATCGCCCGGCTTCGGCCAGCATAATGTTAAAGGACTCCGCCGGCTAGTGACGGGGTTTGCGTTTTGGCTGAGGTTTTGATGAGATCTTTATGCCGCGTGGAACGTGCCGTTCTAACAGCCATCCCTCCCCCTACCCCATTACCCGCCCTCAGCTTTTCTTTTACAGAATGAGCTTTTCGTTTCCCGCGCCCGCGGGAGTTCATTCCCTTGCGCCGTGTTGAAAGGGATTCCATCCGATTTCCCCGTTTTGCGTGCAGGCTATAGGCGAATTGAACGTATTACACCCATATACTTTTCGCCCGATGCGAATCGCGACGGGATTATTATGGCATTTGGCGTGTTAATATCGCAGATACCTTTTCATGTCGTTGAGGAGTGTGATAGTCGTGGTAGAAAATTCGTTTCGTAACTGTCATGGCGAATGTTGGCGGTGAAGCATGGAGTGCCGAGCAAGCAGAAGTGTTTCCCGATTGAAAGTTGTCTAAAGCAGGTGTTCGGTTATTCAATCCAGAGGGAAGCGATGCATTGTAACAATTGGACGTGTGTTTTTAGGTGATCCGTTGCTGGCATTCTAGTTCCGAGAAAAGAGCGTGTTACGTGTGTCTGCAATTGTGTTTGGGGATTTACATAACATGATGCTGCGGATGTTAATGAGGGTGTTGGACATAGTTATAAAGGTGAATATTTAAAGGCATCTGTTGCAACGGAGTAATCGTGTGGCGGAATGTTGTAATGTTCAGTCCGTCAGTCCAAGCAGCCGCTTATTCACGGAATTGCGCGTCGACTTGAGTGGTCGCAAATATTTGTTTCATCGCAAGCAAAACTTTGTCCGGAAAAATTCCCGCGTGAACGTAACAGTTTGCCAAAATTGTGTTCTCGTTTGTGTTCACCTTTAAACTCCTCTAAATTCCATACTATTCATTTTGATAGTATTTATCTGACAATTCATTTTTCTTTTCTCGTGAAGTGTAATGGTCTTTTTTCTTTATGTGACCTAATCCCCCTTATTCAACATTTTAATATAATTTGGGTTTTTAGTTTCTCATTTTTATGTCGAATGTATATTCTTCTTATTTTCTGTCTTGTCCCTTTTAGATCACCACCGTGGTTATATGATCCTACAAATTCATATTTGATATAAGTTGACTGTTATGGCGAGTGTTTCGGAATTGCACACGCTGCGCGGACCCTGTCTTGACCAGCTAATGTCAGGCTAATCAGCCAACGCGGACGATCAGAGCACTCGTAAAATACTATCAGTCCCTCAAGTTTTGGTAATGCTGTCGAATCGCACAAGTCTCCTTCATCGATGCTCGCAATAGCCGTGTGTCCCGGGCTTACACCTATAAGGTGGATGGTGGCAATGGGGACTCCCGTGGAAGTGCCAAGAGAATCGACTGAGTTATTACACAAAGCTTCCAGTGGACTTTCCTCCTTTTAAATCACACTCGAGACACAGGTGTCCGGGACCTCATTATTGCCCGCGTTGCACGAACCTATCAGCTTGTCCATCCGTCAATCCACCGCTCTCTCTAGGGGGCCGAACGGTTGCGCGCATTGCTCCTTCATTTTTTCCCGCGTCGCCGGGTCCGAACTATTTGCGTAAACACCGGCACCAAACCGTGGCTTTCTCTCGTCTCTCAGCGCTAGAATTATGTGATCGTAACACGCGTCAAACTCCCAGCTAGCTCTCGAGTTAAGGAACTACGCTAGCCTCCGTTACCTTTTCGATCGCCCAGTCGACCCTTGCTTGCGACCGCCATCCGCGTTTAGTGTCTAAGAAGGATAATTTTTCTTCGAAAATAAATTAGCCCGTAAGAGTGGTAATTTTAATGTGGAAATTAAAGGGTCCCACTAGGCTGCCGCCGTTAATTTTTTGTCGGCACCCATCTTTTAAACAGCATGCGGAACCAAAGTCTAGATGTATAACAGTGACGTTGCAGCCAACGCTTATCTGAAATTAAATTATTTTAGCGAGAACCACCTTAGCTTTTAGCAAAGGGAAGAGTGACAGTTGCCGAGAGCAACTTGAGATTACGTCCTCCACAGAGAATGTGGAGTCGACAAGGTTTGATTTATTTATATTTTTGCCTTATTTTCGTATTATTACGGAAATGAACTTGTTTCATAGTAATGGAGATAAATTTTTGCATTATGTGATGATTCATATGCTCTGGTTGGAGGCGATGCTCCTCCATAAATAAGAATGAAGTGCTATAAAAGTTTCTAGCTGTGTTTCTTAACGGCTTGCAATATTTCCCTGCCTCACTTGCTAGTTGATTGAAGCTCTGCATAAAATGTAATGAGACGTGGAATTTCCAGGCAGTGGGTTGCGATGGATGTTTTCCGACCGTGGAAACTTTTTCCGTAATGGACTCTTGAGCAATCAACTTCGAAATATGAAGTAAACATATTAACTATGTCTCCGATATTGTATATTTTGGTATTCTCATGGACAGGATAGCGCTCAGTTTACCGGTAAACATTTGAGCAACCAAATCAAATTTCGTCCATGACTATGTTTTCGTTTTTTATCCCGTCCTTATTTTCCTTGATCGTAGTCTGATTTTGTCTTTCATTTTAGCGCGTGTGTAATCGAAAATATGACAAAAGTTGAATGATTCAGCATTATTTTATACGACTAAAAATTATTGTAATGGGTTTTTTTGCCTGTGAAGTAATTTAGATGCAAGGAAGAGAGTATTTGTTTACATTTATTGCCAACGATAAAAATTGAAAGAGATTGCGGTTTTCCATTGATTTTCCTTGTTAATGCATGCATTTTGTAACAGGAGATTTTAAACTCACGGTGTTGATTGAGCTCTCGCGAGAAAAATCAACAAAAGTTCATATAGACAATTATATCGTATTATCAAGGAAATTGAAATTCATACGAGAGGCCAGAACAGGGTATGTTGGGATAGGAAGACCACGTCTACGTTGATCAAAACTTTGAAATCCCTATTAGATTTAAGGTAGCTCCAACTACTCATTTCAGGGTGAATTATAAGCCAGAGCTTTTATTTAACTGTTGAAAAATTATACATATTTATTCTATGATTGCTTGGTAATGACGAACCGACACTGGGTTACGTAATCTGATGCGAAACGCGTGGAATGTTGCAGTTTTCAGTGCTTTCAAAAAATTTTCGGAGTGCAAATAGAAATAATAAAGATATTTATTTTCGGATTTACCACCGCAATTCGTCTAAACGGTAGTGATGGTATATTATTTCACGCTTATGCTCGAACCAAAGAAACCCGCTTCATATTGACATTAGTTGACGAAAAAGATGGCGGACTGTACTTGTGCTTGCTGTATTTGTGCTTTACCGGCGAATTGTACGAGTAAATTCTTCACGGGTTTCCCACCAGGTCAGGAGTTGAGGCACCGACGTTTCAACGATTAACTCCGCCATCGTCTTCTGGGTGTTTAACTCAAAATATGATGGTGGAGTCATGCTACGTTTTATTGTATTAGTTTTTGCGTCGTATTGCCACCGCGAAGTGCGTCACTCGACGTATTTTTTTATGGCAGCGACAGCACCGGATGAAAAAGAGAAGACGGTGGTAAACCGTGACGTGTTCGTTCTTACGAATTATGCCAGTTTATTTCGGAATACCTGAAGGAAAATAGATGTTTGCGAAGAGTATGAGGGATGGGGCTTTTCGTATTTGTTTCTTATCAGACGAAGACAACGAAAGGCGACAAGGTGTATCGGTATGTTTGACGTCTATGATATCATATAAATGAGGATGATTATTCTGAATTTGTTCAAGAAATTTCTCCGCCATTGTAAACGGTTTTGAAGTCACACTTCCACCAAATTCAATAATTGACCGCAACCCTAAGATTACCCACAATGGAGTGTTTGCATAAATGGGGGATTGCTATGAAATCCATTCTATATCGTAAATTGTGTTTCCATAATAATATATTTAAATTACCAGCTCTAAATCTTGCCTAGTTTGTTTAATAATCACGATTTATTGAGCATTGTTTTCGCAACGATATATTTACGCCCAGCCATTGGCTCGTTGCGTAGTGACGTAATCCCCCTTGCAGCAGACGGGTGAGACTGTGTTATAGAGTGTTGAGGTTGTATGAAGTGGAAATATACGAATTATTCCGACTTTACTGATTCAAAATAGGGAATCATTACGTTTGTAAAGTTAACAGGTATAATCGAGGCTTGATCCAACTATAAACTATGGTTGTTGCATCAACTATCGAGTAATGACTTGGCGGAATGCGGATAATTTTGGGTGAATAGTAAAGAGGGGAATTGTCATTCAGTAATTCATTAGAATTTTCTACCAATATAGTAAAAGTTAGACAAAATTACCAAAGTTTTAAAAGGCGTAACTGTAAAAGTATATTGTTTCTTATGTTATTCTTAATTTGATCGACGGCATGTGTACATCTTGTGCCAGGGTAAGGGAAACCGTTTGATGTTTATTATTTTGACATGCGAATTTGTACTCCATGTAGGTTATCTTAAACTGAAAACTACATATATTATTGTTACTCATAATTATTCAATTCAATCACCAAATATCCAATGCCGATCGCTTTTGAAGCAAGTTATAAATTTCCTCGTAGGCCAGTATTAACTTTTATAGTGGGGTATTATTCAGCGGTAAATTCATCGCCTAGCAGGTCGGAAGTTCTAAGGTTATCGTCTCTAACCTTGAAAAAATTTATTCTAATTTTATATGAACATTGTGGCGCTCGAAAATATGATCGTGTATTGAGTACAATATAAGTACTAACCCTCTTCATTTTATAATATCAATCTTGATTATTTGAAACTTTTTTACAATCGATACGTGTATTCACGAAAATATTATTCTCGTTCATCACCACGCTAATCTCAATGGGTGTTTTCTCTTGCTGTCAATGTTTCTCCAAAATTATTATTGATAGTTGTTGAAAATGCTTACTAATCTGAAATCATTAAACTAAAAATCTGGAAAAATAAGAAATTTTCACCTCAAATCTTGGTTATCTGGGCACATTTTCAGCTGGTATTAACAGATAGCGAAGCAAAACCCAATCTACGAATATGCTGTTAGTTTATAATATTGCGTGCGTCTTAAATGGTGTTGACTACCGGGTGCTTTACTATGTACTATTTTTGTGTGCATGGTGGCACAGTCTAAACTTACTGCGCAAAACTTGACAGTGGCAGGCTTCACTTCGTATAAGTCATTTTTGTTTGTATTCATGATCAAGTAAAATACTAAGTACCTACAACTTTTGTAGAAAAGTATAAAGTATCTTACTTAATCATAAATGGAAATATACTGAGTTTAGTTTAGATTGTGCACACGGGTTTTTAGCTGTCTAAAATGTTGCGTCTAACGGTTTGGTGGCCGAAAAATATTGCCATCATGAAATGAAAAAACATTTGGAAAACATTTTAAACATATGAAAACATGGATGAAATTATTTTATAATTCCCGTATTTTAAACAATGATATGAGTTTCTAGATACGGCAACCCCGAGTTGATCATGTATGAGCAAATGAGTTTAGCGTACGTGAGTCTAAGTAGTCAAAATATCGGTTATGGTGATGGAGACGCGGTCAAGTCATCGCCTAGCAGTTCGGAGATCACGATCACGAGAGATCCGAGGGGGTACTTTTTCTTACTTTTCTGTTTGTATAACTATCCATAGTTTTTAACGCGCCAATGTCCTCTGTGCTGTGCTCTTTTTGTTTTGTTGTTTTTTACAGGATTGATGAAATTGAATGATTGTATAAGTGCTTCGCAGGCATAACAAACAAAATAATAGCACAGTCTAATAGGCTTAAATCGCTTACATTATCGTTCAATTCATTAAACTCTGGTCCTTCTTTATCGTATTAATTATGCCATGGGTATAATTTGGTACCTGCATGGTGTACTTCGGCACCCTATAGCCTATTGCGCAAAATATTCACCGTTCAAGGCGGAAAAGAACCAGAACGAATGTAAACAAACCCGGTAGCGACTGCCGAGTCAGGGGGATGACGTCACAGCAGTCGCAATATGGCCGCGGTCTGTTTGTGCGCAAGGCTAAAATTGTGATTTTAAATCTCTTATTATTTAAAAAGTAGGCAATGTGCAACAGCTAAATTTTGGATTTAGGGTTTTTATGTTCAAAGTTAACATTTGCCGTTGTTTCCTAAATTTGTGCAAATACTCCATTACTCAGGAACGAATCGTGTGATCAACAAATGACAGTCAGAAAGCGTCAGTTCGCCCTCCTTGCCGCAGCTCCGGCTACACAGGCTGCGTTGAAAATTGAAAGAAGGTCAACTCGATGGTAGCGCTTCCTACATCAGAGGTCTCGCTTCTGATTGGCGTGCGGAAACGCAAAAACGGGTGCGCGAAAACGTCGCTTCAGTCATCGAAATTTCAGTGCCTGAACTCTTGATTCTGTGGAAAACTCGCCAAATATTCACTCCAGTTTGCGGACTTTTCCTAGATAGTGCCTCCGGTGTATTTCAGTCTCCCTGAGTTTTATTAGGAGCGTCAAATTTCCTTCATATATTCCCTGACAATCGAGATTTCATTTTACATACAATGCAGTGTGTACGTTCTTGCAGAAGCCTTTGCTTCTGGTTTGTGTCATCACAGTAGGCGGACCACTGTTTGAATTGAAATTAACAACCACTCACCGGGAGTATTTCAAACTCAAACTGAGAACGTCTGCAAATGTCTTCTTTGAGGAAGGCAATGCTCTAACGCTTCCCGAGTCAATCGGTTCCAGCGACCACTCATCTTCACCCTCAGGCACTTTTAGCTCGGAAGCAGAGTTCGTTCTTCCGAATATCTGTGCGGCTTTCTACGATGCTCCCTTGTGCTAAAAGCCTCGTAAGGCGTCGAAGTATTTGTCCCCGACGGGTAAAATTAGGAAGCTTTTGTCATATTTATTAGTGAGCAATATTATTTAAAATTTTGTTTGTGATAATAACTTATTTTTGAAATATTGAGGACTAACAGTATTTTTCTTCTGAAATCCTTATTTCAGTGCTTCCTTAATACATTCTTTTATGTAGGTGTTTACGCAGTAGCGTCCCTTTGGTTGGATAATCGGGAGTATGACTGGGGCCCTGCGCTAGTGGGGTCCTCACCCCAACCATTTTTTATATTCGTTCTTGAATATAATATAAACTGCTTGTAGGTAAACTATTTAGATCAGAGTAAATGCTGAATGTTCTCCTTTTTTGTATTAAATATTCTTTATCTATTGATTTTAGTATATCCTTGAGCTCCTTTCCATTTTTTCGCCCGTGGTCTCTAAATGTGAAGGGCGGCCCTGGGTCCTTCCTGTTCAATGTTACAGGGGTACACACTTTATGAGGGTAAAGTTATCGTAATTTGGTTAAGTTTATTTTCTTGTAAATTGGTTAAGATTGTGGGAGTTGACCCTAAAAGGCTTATAAGAAATGTCTTGCCAGTAAAAATGGAATTCCCGCACTGAAACATTTATTTTCCCATACAACGCGATGAAAAGAGAAAACCACGTGAAAGAATACCATTGTTATATCCGACTGGGGAAGATATTTGTTTTTACTCTCAATCATCTAAGGCTTATTGGCTTCAAAGTTATGCACGAAGCGACAGAGAAGAAAAGAAGTCACCTAGTAGATTCTGACTTAAGTTTAAATTATTTTGATAAGAATGTCACTAGCGTGGTAAGAGCTATACGCCGACCGAGCCGGATTCTACCAGATCGCTCACCCATAAATTTATCGGTAAAAATAAATAGAGCGCGTCCAATATATTCCGTTGTGAGGGGTGTCCGTCCTTGCATTCTAGCGTTAGTCCGACTTCCTACATCGATTTCCTAGCGTTGCCACTGCACTGTGAATTTTCCTCTACTAAACGGTACCTAGTACCGCCGGAGTTATTGTCTTTTGCTTTACATACAATAAGTCATAGCATCAAGTTTTTATCAAATATCGGTTGTTTTGTGGACTGTCTCTTCCTGACAATCCCTGATACATTGAAGGGAGCGTCCACTGCATTTACTGTCACTCTACTCACTCTTTGTCTTCCATTATATATGTCTCTTTACACCGCTTCGTATTTTCAGCATTACATTATTTCCCCATTTCCCTCGTTGGTTCTTACAGCTTTCTGTTTTCCGCGATGCCATCCAAAATGCCTGGCCTTTTCTTATTTATCATTAAGGCCGTTTTACAGGAGGATAGTAATTGCGAATTTTTATGTACAGAAATTGCAAGAACGCGGGCACGGAATTAGAGCAGGGGCTATTTTCCCTTCTGTCGTTCATGCATTTGCGCATGCATTCTAGCAATGCAACACTTTACAAGACGCAGTTTTCAGTGCACATCCATACATACATCGGGTTGTGCAATAAAGTGCCTCATGTTAAACGGCTTTTAAATTTCCCGTTGCATCTTAATATAGCCTCCATCCACTTAATCATCTTCTTTCGAATTTTTTCAATCAATTCCCTATCTACTCGCTCCGTATCTAGAACTTTTTCGTTTATCTCCTACTCTTCTTGGCTTATTTGTCTCTGTCCGAATCAACATAGCTAATGCTTACAATATAAATTTATGAAAATAACGAATGTAAATGTATATGTGAAAATGCATATGATTTTCCGCACCGCAGTAGATAATTTCGCGAAATTTGAGGCTAAATTACTCTGCGTTTTTCTTAAAACTTTAAAAAGACCATGAGATTGGTATTGCTTACCCAAGAAATGTATAGTTTGCTATTTATAGGTAAAATTGTATAACTGAGTAGTTACTACTAGAACTCATATGGGTTAAGTGAGAGCATTGGCTTTGGTACAGGTGCCATGTTGAAATCATAATGAGATGGTGACCAGTGTTCATCTTCCGAATTTAAAATGTGCTTCGCAGTTGTGGATCATGGATTCGTCATCGGTCGTTGATCCACTTCGGCACCCCTTGAGCCGCTAATGGGGAACGTGCATCATGTTTAAAAATCTGCATTAATAATAATAATAATAGATAAATAAATTTAATTGCTTCTAAATCGTTACAACATTACATGTATTTGAAGTGCGTATTATTAAATATACAGGACATGAATTTTATCGGAATACTATGTTGCATTATTTAAATGTATCTTCTTAAAAATGACGCGCGCTTTGTAGCTTGGAAACAGTATGTCATCAGGAACTCGGGGTATGACGTCACGTAACGGTATTGCTCCCAGCAAATCTACATATTTCCTTGTGAAATTCGGCTTGTTTTTCGTATTTTGACGAAATAATTATTAGGTTCAATTTCCCTTGTGGGAGGCAGTGAACTAGTTTGATTATATCTTTCACGAAGATATACCTACTAGTAGATTAGAGAAGCGATACCGTGCGGTGACGTCAAGCCACCGGGACGCCGTTTTTGATCACGTTTTTGTTTCAAATTTTTATGTGCTTTAGAAAGGCAACTATTAATGTCTACGGTTGACGGTGACTTATAGATTATATGATTGATTTCTTGAGGAAATTTATTTGTCTTGTACACTACTTAAATATGTTAAATACATTTTATGCGTGTCTCCCTTTCGTGGAAAAAAATGAGTTTTAAATGAATTGAAGGACGCATTTCCGTGATCGCTCATGGGCGAAGGTGAAGCAAGAATGGGGCAGGAGTAGGCGTGGCGTACCAGTCATAAAGCAACGCATTACCTGTTGATTTTAGCTTAGTTCAGACGAAAATCAAACGCGACCTCCGAAAAGGTAAGCCAGAATAAGGTCTAAACCAGGGGTTCTTAAAGGGTTGTGCCTCGGCACATCAGCGTGCTGTTAAATTGCTCAACTGTGCGGCGGAAATAAGTATTAGGGAAGTATAAACACACGAAAACAGGCTTATGCATTAAATTTTTTGGTTGTGTTAGGTATTTATTTATCTTAGAGAAATGAAAATTCATGCAATACAAACTAAATATTTAGTACGCTCGGTCAATAATATTACACTATAGTTGCAGAGTTGTGTATTTAGCGTGGTTGCATCTACATTAGTGATGTGCCGTCATATTGCGGTCTAAACCCCTGGTCTAAACTGTGCCAACTGTAGTGGTGGAATCGGCTTCTATAATGAAGGGGATCGTCGCCTCTATTTCTTTTCTAACCTCCTTTGTGGAAACACATGGACGTCGATTTCGACCGATCGGTCGGACGCTCATGCAGTTGACTGTGGCATCTTTCACTTCGAGCTCCCCTACAGCCAATCGCTGAAGCCCGCACCCACACATACTTCGGAAGCCCACCCGCTGCCGACGCGCGTTCAAAATTGTTGAAACTGAGAAACTATTTACAGCTCTCGCGAAAGCTTATGGCGTTCGGATGCGCAGAAGAAGACGTAGTGGAGGGGTAACGTTTGGTGGAAGGGGTAGGGAAAATGGACTTATGGGAAAGCGAAGACATGGCATTTGTGTCATGCATGAGTGCATTTAAAAAAAATGGAATTTGTATGATGCGGACAACACAAACGCCGCGCATCCGAAAGCCGTAAGCTTTCGCGAGAGCTGTACTTCCTATTTAGCGCTGGAAACCCATGGCCGATTGTTTCCGAACGGACTCCCTACCGAGGCGAGAGAAGTTTCCCAAAAGAGGGCCCCCTGGGGGCCGCTGAAGGAAGGCTGGGAGTCATTTGACAGGGAGCCAATTTGGGGTAGGTGGTGACTAAGCAGACGTCACAAGCCAATCTGAGCCAACGGCTGTGTATTGGATTAAAACGAAAATGTCATAATTTTACGGTATTTGATTTGAAAATTTACCCTTTGGAAGTTCCCTTGGGGGTCGTCAGTGTCCTAATAAAGGAGGCTCCACCGGAAAATGAAATTTTATTATTTGTGCAAAATCCCACAGAGGGGATATCATTCGCACTGACCGTGACTCGAAACCGAATCCTTGATATCACCCTGAGTGCTTTAGCCAGTTAAGCTACCTAGGAGTCCTTTTCCCCTGAGAATATTTCTTTCATATGTGCAATTGCAGTTGACCCCGTAAAGGTAGCTCGTTCCGATCAACCATAATGTACATATCTTGCAATAAACATCGACACAAATGAAGAATGGCACTACCACTGTTATCGGCATGTAAAAATATAGTGCAGCAAAATATTGATCTTCTCAACTTCAACTACGTTCTGATTCGTGATCAGCATATTGAATTTATTAAGATAAATAAAAGAAAGATAAGGTGTTCTTCTTTTTTATTTGGTTTTTCACACTAAAATAGTGTCCAATAATAGAAAAACTCTACCTCAAATTGATTTATTCAACAGCACTCTACCTTTCCGCATTATTCCCCCATATTAAATGTGAAATTACTTGGACTTTAAAGCAAAAATGAGTGCAACATGGTCAAAATAGCGCAAAGTTGGCTATTGTTCTGTTTCCTCTCCTTTGCTGAAGACTTCGTTGGAGCTCTCCAAGTTTTAACTAATCCCTGAGAAATTTCGAATAGCTTAAATAAGGAGGAGACCTTTCAAGGAAGCCAAGTGGGAACTGAATGAAGACACCTATCCATATATTAGATTTTGAGTTAACAACAGATTACTGCAATTCTTCTTCTTCTTTCTCTTTAGCTTTTCCCTTGTTCAGGGGTCGCTGTTCCTTATTTTCTTTTTCCACTCCTTTCTGTCCCTCGTATCCTCCGCACTCAGTCTCTTCTCCCTCATGTCTTCCGCTATACATTCCTTCCACCATCTCCTTGGTCTTCCTCTGGGCCTCCTGCCCTCCACCTGCAATTATGGATGGTTAAATGCGTTAGTTCAATATAATATTGAAGCAAGTGCGGGAGGCTTGCTGGAAAAAGTATTCGTTAAGAAATATATATTCTTCGACTAATCTGCATTTGTTAAATCTTACTTTTGTTTTCCTGTTTACCTGCGAAAGAAAGTTAAAAATAACGCTAAACGACAAGGTGGCATTGCTTATTTGTTTTGACTCACGAAGTCGAAAACTTCTCATACCTTCCCAGACTTTGTGTTATCAAGCTTTGATTAATGGGCAATTGTGTTACGGTAAAAAGCCCACGAAATATGTGTTACCAGGGTGACTCTTTACCAACCAGGCTGCCATGGACTTACCATTATTTCGGTGACTTAAGTCGAAATTGGTCCTACCGCGTGACGGCTTCGAAGTATCGCCGCCCATAACTCGGAGATAAAAAATGCATTGATTAGCAAAACTCTCCGGTTTCTTCGTCTAACTAGCTCCGTGAAATCCGTTTATCCGTTTAAATGGTCGGCGAATCGATTAGTTTTTTTGTACATTTAATCCAAGCGTCCTGGCACGCAGACGGCATGGTATATTGCGTGGCACTACTACAAGCTATTCGATTTTTTTGTTTTAAGATTTACTAGTTAATTCTAATTGTCTTAATATTGCTGTTCTCTCGCGAATATTTAGAAAAAATATCCATAATTTAACGCCAAAAAATTGTTTTAGGTTTCAGGCTTTACTTCATGGAACTGACTCACATGAAACGATTTCTCACTTTGTGCATTCCACACGTTTTTATTCTTGCTGACCATGGTTTCCACATCTATGATGTCCTTGATCATTACCTTAAAAGCAAAAAAAAGCGTGGACTCTGCAAAAAGAGAAATAATTTCATGAGTTTCCCGTCACCTGAAAATGGCTTTCACTGTTGCTGTTAGATCTGATTATAATATCCAGAGGATGAATACGAATGGACTACATGTTCATTCTCCCAAGAAAGGATGTCTCAAAACCAACCGTCATGCTCGAAAACGTCGATTCGACAGTGTCACACCCGGTTGAGTATGAAATGGTTCCGAAAAGTGACAAGTTTGACACGTCCCAGTCAAAAGCACCCCACCCCCATTTGACTCTACTCGAAACAATGCAAACGGAGAGCGACTTTCGCAACCCCATCCCACTCATCTTCTCCGTCCATCCCCCATCTTCGCCTCTCGTCCGCCGCCACCCCTTTAACCGATGCACAGCTCATTGTCTCTTAGATGCAGTCCCGCAACTTCCTTCACAAACGAAACATAACAAGCCGCCAGCGACTGCGCGCGTCGCGACCCACCGACCCTCCCCAAACTCTTCCCGCCTGCTTTCAGTGTTCCATCTGTGGCCTCTCTTTATGCCTCACGGCCCGGCCTCCCTCCCAACCCTCCCTCCTCCTCCCTGAGGATTTATTTCCGTTTACCCCCGGCGTCCCCTCTTAGTAGTAGTCTTCTCCCTCCTTCTCGTTTCTCTCCCCTCTCCCTCCGTTTCGAAGGGAAAGGAACATCTGTGCATCCATCCAAGCCCCCCCTCCCCTTTAAGGCCTCCCACTCTCTTTCTCTCTCTTTCCTTCTCTTCTGCCGTCTTGTATATATCAGACACATCTCAAGCCATCAAATCCATCGAAATAGCCAGCCTCCTCTCTTTCCCCCTTCCACCCCTCTCCCCATTTTCTCTTTGCCTCCTTGTGTCGTCTAAAATAAGACTTTTTCCCTCCTTCTTCATCCAAAATCTTAACCGTCTCTCTCTCCTTCTCTCTAGGCTTCCTTCTCCTTCCCCATCCTCTCCTTCCCTCCCTCCCTCCCTCCCCCGCCTAACCCTATAACCCACTCCACTTCTTCTTTCGTCCCTTTAGGACTTGTGCTCGTTGTCGCCGCTTCTGCGTCTCTCTAAAAAGTTTGACTTTCGTCTAGGGCCACGGAGTCGTTCGAGTGTTCCAATTCTGAAGCTTTTTTTTACCGGGAAGGATGAGGATTCTCTTCCGGCTACACTTTGTCGTACAATTTTAGGTTGCTTAAGCGAAATATTCTCTAGTCTTAATTATTATGATTTAGGTAATCTACCCGCTAAGGTTGAATTAAATGTAGATTAGTAACAGTCCTTCAGATTTTTACGAGTGCGAGGCTCTACCTACCAATTATATTTCTTTCTCCGTCTCAGCTTACGTCCTACTCTTCTTCATCCCGTTCATAAAACATATTCTATTCCTCTTCCTTCCCGCTTACCCAACACCCTCCCCTCTATCACTATCTCCCCTTATTACTTCCTCGAACCACCTACTCAGTCTCCACCTAATCTCCTCCAGACGTTTGCTCACCTACCATATTAAGCACTCCCTCGTTTGTCCCCTTTTCCGACCACCGTACCTTCTCCCTTCGTTTTTACACCCACAACTCGAACGACCGCAGCCTATTTTAATCTTCCTGTGTCACAGTCAACGTTTCTGCCCCATACAACGCTACTACTCCTTTTTGAGGTTTTAACTTGACTCGTTACTTTCGCGCCGTGTACTGTAGAACGTTTCACAACCGAAGGCTTTTTTGCGATTCTAGAAAAAGTAATAATCTATTTGCTTCCACCTCTGATGCATTACATCCATATAATTAAAAACTGTTAGTGGAAGCCCTAGATGTGCTCCAAGTTTTACAATCTGAATTGAACCACCATCAATAATTTATTAATTTATGCCATTTGTATTTTGGGTTGCAGTAAAATAATACACTTTAATATTTGAAAAACACAAAATCAGAGAAAAAAAAGCATTCAACGTTTTCATTAGATAAAAGCCATGCTTTGACCGTTTTCAAAAATGTTTTATCATATTTGCATCTTTTTATTATTTTTTGCAATAAATTGTATATTGTGGACCCCATACATATAAATAATCTTTTATAGAAGATTATTTTTTATTTGGGAATTAGATAAGCTGCTTAAGTTCTTAAGCTTTATTGGCATTTGCCTTCGACATTGGCATATTTCCACTTCTGGCATAAAATATTCGCTGAACATTAAATACATACAAATGTCTGAGTGGTACCATTCTGAGATATACCAATTAAGGATATTGAATACGGTGGGGAACGAATTTATTCTTAAAAATGATTAATAAAACATACCATGCAACTACTCTCCGTTAATATTCTGCCGCGATCTGTGCGCCGGTACTTCCTCATCATTTTAATAATGTTTCTCCGGAGCGCACAGTTGTACCATAGAGAAAACGGCTCGTATTGTTTGTCAAATATCTCGAAAAGTAAAGCTGAGGGTAGCTGATATTTTTGTTTATCATTGTAAAGACGAGATCATTTTCTTTATAATGTGAACAAATTCATTGACTTTCACGTGTTTTGTTATCTCGCTCAAACTACCTCAATGTGTTTCCACCGTAAAATTGCTTTGTCATTTTATTCATATTCTGGCTTTTTATGGAAAAGCGTGTCCTCTCTTTGATATGAACAGCAAAATCGTACCTATTTGCGTTATTTTATTCCCAATTGAAACTTGAAATTACATGGCGTTAAATGCAAAAATGGGTGTAACATGGGGAATGGTTTTATTTTTCCATTTAAATTTAATGCCATTTTCGCGAATAACTGTTAATGAGAAAGGAAATATCTTAGGAAATTGAATAATAATAAAATTTTGGCATTATTGCCATCCTATATTATTTAGTTACATGCAAATTACTTCAATGATCGAAGTCAATATTCGGTAATTCAATAGAAATGGCGCTGCAGTTGGCTCATATAGCTGAAGAAGAAAGTGTGCATGAAAATATATTCGTCGAAAAATCTACGTATTTTTTATCCCAGGATTTTCTTTAATAATTGAGGCATAATGGAATGCAAAATTTTCTAAACAAAGCAAATAATTGTGGAATTTAGAATTTATTTTGACTTGAACAGACGCGGTTGAATCTCCATAAGGTGGCAGTCCCGTAAAATGACTGACCGTATCATATACTGCGTTTGAGACGCCCTTTTTTTATTCAAAAGAATGACTTATTGATCACCATCGGGTCTTATACGCTAAGGCGAGTCATTCCGCAGATTTAAGTCATCCCCGACGCTCACTACAAACTAGGCCTTCTCCTAAGTGTTATTCTTTACTTAAAATCTTGTTATATTGAAAATTTTAATTAACGAAATACAAAGGAAAACCACAAGTATTGTTAAAACCTGCTACGAGCGAGCATTGTGTGTTATACAGCCGATGGACGGACTCTTATTTTCTTTAATATTTATAATAGGTATTTTCGTATCGAGTCTATCATAACCAAGGCGCCCTTTGCTCTGTATCTGCCGGTATTCCTTTGCTGGTTTTTATATATTGTTCATTTTCTGGTTCCTCAAATTATACCGTCGCCTGCCTGATTGTTTAGCCGACAGCCGTTTCAATTTTCAATCAGCAGCAGTGGAATTTCAGTTATTCCCCCACACTTATAATTTGTAACTCTTATGTTGAATTTTCATTGCGAATACGAATAATGGTTCAGGGACAATGAACGAAAGTATCGCAGCCTAGTAAATGAAAACTTTTACCTGGGAACATTAAAACCATAAACCGCCTAAATCGGGACGGAAGGCACTTGCAGGTAACGCCGTAACTGGTACTAAATACCGCGGCTAGTTCACGGTGTACTAAAAAATGTGATGGATAATTCAGCGTGTGAGTTACAGAAATGCTTGTTCAAATAGCTACTCGACATATCAGAATGACGGATTTTGGAGTTTGATTGTGTACTGTGGAGCGAAATCTTTAGCGGAAATTTATATACCATATCTTACGCAGGCACGCATAATGTCATTCATTCATTGGTCGTCCTATCCTAAGATTGGATCACTGCAGCCTTCCATTCTTCCCTATCTAATTCTAGTTCCCTTACTCCAAGGTAGTTCTTCTTATGTACTACTTCCCTCTTTATTTTTTGTATGTATTTATCCTTTGGCCTTAACCTAGGGATATGTCTCTCTATTTTTCCTTCCTCTCAATACCATTGTGCCTCCGAGTGTGCCCAATCTATTTGGTTCTTCTTTCATGTACAGTGCTCCGTTTGTTCCTTTCCACTTCTACTCGTCGAAATACTTCTTCATTTCATATTTTATCCGTCCATTTGATCTTCAGCATCCTTCTCCAGCACCTGGTTTCGAGTCCTTCTTTCTTCTCTGGTTTTTTTGTCTAATGTTCCATGTTTCCGATCGATAGAGTGTCACGCTCGACACGAATGCTCTCACATACGGTTTCGTAGTCCCATCTTCTCTTAACGCTGTAGTTGACTTTTCATCATGAACGCTTTCTCAGCCTGGGCTTGTCTACGTTTAATATCCGTTGCACTTCTCCCGAATATACTTACGCAGAATGTAGGTACATTAAAAAGCGGTGATTTTCCTTTTAAACTGTAATTCACCACATCCATTAATCTCCTCCGGATTTTAGGAAAGTGCACTAGAGGCTATCATTTTTTCAAAATTAAGATATACTAACGAAACAAATAATTATAGGCACAGTGCATGAGTTTTCATCTTATTTTTATATTAATTTCAGGTTAAATCGAATGTTTAATCATTAGTAGCTCAGAATGTGGTCAACAGTATACTCATTGATTACGTATTATCGGTGTCTCGGTTAGAAAACGACGCTATCAACGTCTTAAAAGTGTATATACCTTATCAGACATGAGAATAATCTTTTATTGCTAATTAAAAATCGTTTTCTACTAGTTTTTAAAATTCATCATTAGATAATTGAGTTAAATTTATCCAGGGTCAATTATGAGTGTTTTTGTGGGGCTAGTACTTTAAATGTTCTTTAAATGCATTTTGACTTTTCTGGAGTGATATGTTATTTTAAATTTGTTCAGGCCCATTTAATTTACATGGCACGTATCTCTTCGTTTCTTCAGGATGTGTTAATTAGATAATTAGTCAACGTTCGAAGAAGATTCGCTCGATTTATTAAAAACTGTGGCGACAGGAAAATAAGTGTCACAAGGTTATTGGAGAAACTAGGTCGGTGGATCTCCAGTCGCGGTGAGAGGAAACATGAGTTTTTTTTAAAGGAAAAATAATAACTGTTATAAGTTGCATAACAATTTGACTCAATTGGGACAATTCAAAAATATTTCCCCGCCCGACCTCCCAAATATAATCGGAGAGTTGAGTGCAAGGTAAGACTAAATGAAGCAGTGCTTAAGTGAACTTTTAGAAATTAACCTCAAAAGTTATATAACGAAATGTTTTTTTTTCTGCGGTCAAATTTACAATCTTATTTGGCCAAGGATCCTAACCCCGGGTGAATCGACCTCACCCCTGTCATTTACATTTTCCTCTTATGAATAAGTACCTCATGAAACAAATCATATCCTCCTCAGATTTTTTTGTTTATCGGACGGCGTTTGAACCATGATATAGTGAAATGTAGTGAACGATGTGGATACTGAATGTTTTATATATGGCTGTAACAGACAGTCCAAATTATGTATAGAACATCAGCGTTTGGAAAAGAGCTTATGAATATTTTGAATAAAATTCTTTCACGCAACAAATTATTTTAAATTGGAATTCGTCATCCTCTTTGCCGTTTTTTAACATCAAAGAGGATTTCCGTGTTGTTTGCAGAATTCGTCGTGAAAAATCTTTTTTTTTCATAGTCCGGGTTTTAATTCGTTTTCTTATCCTTTTTTTCCGCCCATATAAATTGATATTCTGATGTAAACCTTTTCTTTAGGATTGCGGGGATATATTTCAGGAGTGTGTTTTCTTGTTTATTCTCGCGCGTCACCGCAGCTCATAATTGCGCTTGACACGCTGAAGCACGTACTTGAGAATAGCCTCCATCCGCTGCTGAGTGTGAAGTAAGGCTCACGGGAGGAGTGCAAAATCATCCCCGTGGTCAATTCTTCTTTTAAAAAAGCGGCAGTCCCCTCGTGTGTTTACCTCGGGAACACCTCGCTTGTCCCCCGTCCCCTTCCCCAGTCCGCGGGGAAGCGAAAATAAATTCCGTAATGGCCCGGGAAAACTTTAATACGCGCCGAAATTGGTTTCAACCCCGTTAAATATGTAATTTCCGTGATTCAGAAACGGGTTTGTTGTTTGTGTTGGTGTGAGAGCCCGGAGGAGATTGGACGACTGGGGAACAGTGGTCGGGGAGTGGCCATTGGATGAATGGATGCCATGGCATGGTATTGTCCTATATTCATTCCACCGTATCGACTCTTTCTACAAAAATTACCAGCGCAGCGACATTGTAGAAGACTGTCGATAATTGTGGGGTTGATCGAATGACACCTGCCGTAACTCGTGTATCGTTCATCAGAATATTGTCCAATATGACGAATTTCATGGTCGTATCGAGCTTTTGGTCGATATTGATGTTATCAAACATGTCGTCGTATCGACGGCGTATACTATATCGTCGTGTACATTGTCTTGTCGTATTAGTGAAAAAATATTTTTTCACAGGATTATTAAAAATAAAACGACCGGTTTCGTGTTAGAGTTACATCATCATGATCATCCGAAGATCCGGTTGCGAAACCGGTTGTTTTTCTTTTAATATGACTTTGAAATAGCAAAGTGTTTTTTCATGTTACACAATGAAAGAATTCCACAAAGTAGAGCCTGAGACGGTGTCTTTTATCGTTGTATCGATGTGTTGATAATGCCGTGACAACATTGGTCATATTGTCATCATTTTACCGAATAAATGTTCGCACTGTGAACAGTTCGGCAAATAACTTCCCCGACCGTGTGTTGTTTTCTTAACCCTTTCCTTTATTTTCCAATATAAAATCCCTTTTTAAACTCTACTCTTTGGAACCAATACTTATCTTTCTTCCGCTACGTTGTGGTGTTCCTCATTACACAAATGTTAACTCGCCTACAGAAAAAGAATTAACCCTGGTCGTGATTTATATTCTTAATCTGTTGTTGTGTTAAGAGTTTGTTACAAAATAAATTTGTCACTCCTTTACCCCTTTTCATTGAGTCCAAAATTCATGTCAAATCGCATATTGTCATAGCTGCTATAATTATGCAACATATCGTTGACATTGAAATTGGCAGTCTCCGGCGTGATGTATAGGAAAGCTTCCCTATTTCAAAATTTAAATAGCATTTTTTCACGAAAAACCTTTATTAACACCACACCTTTCTGTTCGCTTACTGCGGTATATTGATCAAAGTCATTGTCGTAAAGAGTACGTTGTCCATATGGATGATATCGACCATATTGTATTATGGAAGGTGTACACCATGTGGTTTTATCGAGGTGTGAATAATATCGTGATTTTGGCGGAATATTATTATTCTCCTTTTCTCCGTGGCGACGGGTGCTATGTGAAAATGTATCTACTTAGCGGCTATATATCGGCACATCACCCACCTCCAGTCCTATGATCTTCACTTATCGAGCGAATCTCGCCGCGATTTGAATATTGGCCATGAGCTTCCTCTCTCTCTCTCTCCTCTCCACCCCGCTCCCCCACCCCCCGGCGTGCCTGGAGTGCCGTCACATCCCGTGGCACACGTGGAGGGGCGGTCTCATCGTCTCTAATCGTCCGGGAAGGGGAAGAGACGACAAAGGCGGAGGAATTCCGCGCGGCTCGCTCAGTTAAGGGGATTGCGAGTCACGCATTTCAATCGCCGAAGTCTTGGACAGGGCGCTCGGGGTAATGTGTGGCTTATGCTGGGAGTGGCCGAAATGTGCATTCCGTCGACCTGCAATCGATCACTTCATCACCTGCTCATCGTAACATACCTGAGATAGTTATCCGTGCGTGTAGTTGAGGTATTTCTCGGCTTCCATTTGCGTGGATGTCTGTTGAACTTACTGTCAGCGTCTTTCGTCGTATCGTCATAAGTCAAAGGTTGGATTGGTGCAACTCGTTCCTTCATACTATTATCAGCCAACAGTTTAATTAATTTGTTAGTCTTTATTTTGACATCTCTCATTGCTTGCTAAATGAATGCCGTCCTTCCTCGTAACACTTTATTGGCTTCTCTATATTTAACCATAACAAATTTAAAAAATTAAATTAATAGAATAATTTAATTTAATGCTTAATAGCCATAGGTTTTTTGCATCCATAAATAAGCGTAATGTCTATACATTCAAAAATTTCAGATAAGATAAATAGTTCAACTAATGTTGATGTAAGCACCATTGCATTGTTTGTATCACTATGTCAAGAGTAACAATACCATTTAGCCAGTCAAAACGGAATCAACCAATCCCAATGATTAGTTATCTCTTATTTGTCAGCTCGTTTATTTATATTATTGGCCATTGTAATAGAATAGTAGACGAATATGTTCACTTATGCCTATTATTACGGCTATCGAAATAAGTAGAACTTGGCATGAGAAAGAATCCATCTGGACCGAGAATGCAACCAAGAACCTCTGGCTTGCCGGGCCAATGGTAAATGTTTTCGGCAATGGGGATGCTACGTGCTATTTTTTTTATAGATATGTTCAACGATTCGTCTCTCATTTACATTTTTACCGGTGCCAAATCAGCGAGTAACACTCCCCTCTTGTTAATTTCGCGGGCACCCTATTGACATTCTTAGACGAAGTACTCTTTCGTCTCCCTCTCTTAACTTAACAGCCATTATCTTTCAAGTGCTCGTAAAGATGTGGGCATTCCGTATAGCCTCTAAGCTTTGCAGTATTTCTTTCCAACCCTCCTGAAGACGGGCCCCACCGGCCAGTGGCACCGAAGTTACAGTAACAAGGTGAGAGGTGAACGCGTATATCTCTTAAAGGATGGGCTCTGATGCATGCTGAGGAGGCGCGGTCTCGCTTTGACAACCACGTCGCCGTGTTTCGACTTGCCTTAAGTGATCGTGTTTATCAGCGCGGTCATGACTACCGACGGGTGCGGTAACTCCTCGAGGGGAAGAACGCACTCCGACGAGATGCAGCATCAGGTGCACGAACAAAGCATTGCAGTTTGAAGTAGACTCCTAAAAAAATAGACATACGTCACGGTGCTTACGATGGTAGTGGACCTTAAATTGGGATGAGATGGGACATAAAATGCCTACATTTTCTTTCCGATAACATTTCCTCCCAATTCGAAGGCGTTCCTCCGCAGTTCAGTCATTTACAAAGTCCGTCTAAAAGTTTTGACGTACTCTTCGACGGACTCGATGCTGATTGCGTTCGAACCTTGAAAATGTGAAAAAAAAATAACTTCTAATGGTCCCCTCTCCCCAAAATTTCGGGCTCTCTCCTTGGGAAATATACTCTTAGCGACGGAATGCGTTTTCTTTCTCCACATTTGAAATTTTCACTCAAGAGAAGAAAACCTTGAGTAGATACCGACGTTGACAGAAAAATCTTTGAGGAGTAAGGAAGCGGAAGTTTTGTCGTGGGAACTTGTGATAAGTTTGAGGCGTTCCTCCTCGTTTAGGCTTCTCAAGAAATTTTTCGTCCAATGGTCACAATATTTAGACGCCTTTTTTGGAAGATGGTGCCTTGGTACATACTCTTGACGCGAATTGCGTCCGAACTCTCGGGTAATAAGGTGTCGTTTTTTTTTAATTTCAAGCATGTCAAAGATGTATCTCCATGGCTAATGCACTTTGAAAAATTCGCCTTAAGGTCGCAATATTGCGACGACCTTTCGGCAGGAAGATTTTTTGCACTTAATGCGAATCGTAACCGTATTGCCGAGTAGTAGATTCGTCCTAGAAATTGGGTGAAATTCGTTGATGTTTGCCCCCAGAGTTGAAACTCTCATGAAATTTGCCCCAAGAGTCACTAGGTTTCGGCGTCCACTCCGGAGGGTGGTATGCTGAACTCGAAGCGATCTGCGTTCGAATCGGGAAACATGTTGAAAATATGGAGAAAAAAACAACGGAAATAATTCAGGCGAATGATTTTTTCACTGTGAATTTAGTACATATGTTTTGCATGATCACTAGCGGGTGGCTCCATCAATAAAATTACTGCGCGGCCAGACCCGCAGTCCTTTGAATTTGTCAACAGTAAACATCCATGTGTTTATAGTTGGCTTAATCTCGCGGACAGTGGCGCTTAGCGCACAAACAAAGGTCGCTACTTTATGGCATTGTATGCACGGTACCTCGTGAGGACACCTTGCAGCTGAAAGTCTCCATGAAATTAACAATAGAGGAGTTCCTACCTATCAGATCACTGGGATGCTGAACTGGTTAGAGCACTCGCCTCAAGGGGTTCGGGTTCGATTCCCAGTTCAAGTGAATGATTTTATCACTGTGAATTTCACACATTCGTGTAATCACTAGTTAATCCGTTAATGAAGTTACCTTGCGGTCAGTTCCGCAATTCTTTGGATGTATCAAAAGCAAGCGCCTATTTATTTAAAGTTGGCTCTACGTCGTGGACGGTGGCGCTATGCGCACGAACACGGGTTCTTTAAGGCATCATATGCACGGTAACTTTTGAGAGCACTCGGCGCGATATCGGGGGGAGGGGGGGGAGGGGGGTCTGGCTTCCCATCCCAGTCCACGCGAATTATCTTTTTTTTACTGCGAGTTTCACACATTTGTCTATAAAGGGCCCCTTTCCCCCACTTTTTGGGCTTCTTCCTTGGGAAAAACCTTGCCAGCGATGACACGCGTCTTTCCTCCCCTTCTCACCCCCTCCACCCCCCGCTTCCGCCCCCAGCCACCCACGGCCCCCACTGGCGGCGTCGTCTCTCTAGCCGCCGACGCCACCGCTTCCCACACAAGTCGCTCTGCCCCCCGCCCCACCCCTCCACCTCCGCCCCCTTTTCTATTTCCTTCCACAACCCCCCTCCCGCACTCTCGAAGCTCCACACTCGAACACATGTGTTCGCGGGCACATCCTCACACCACCTGTTCTCCCCCTCCTGTGAGAACTCTCAACTCTCTCCCCCCTCCCCATTGCCCATCCTCCTCCTCCCCTCCAAAGTTGGTTTCCTGTCCCCTCCTCCAATTCTAATTTTTTCCCACTTCTCGTCCCATTCCATCTCTCTCTCTCTCTCTCTCACACTCTCTGTACCTCTTTTTTGTTTTCTTGATTCCGACGCCGATGTCTGGGCGACCCAACTTTTTTGTATCCCGAGTGTTGTTGTCACGTTTCTAAGTGTCATTGGTGTGGACGTGCGTTTTTGCCTCGTATCCATACACCGATTAGGAGAAGGCAGGAAAGCTGGATCGAAGACGTGTTAAGAGTCAACGGCATGTTCAAGAGGGAAGTACGCTGGGGTTGTTTAAAAGATATTAGTAATTTTGGAAAGCATGGGGAAGACAAATGAGGAAGTGTTTGACATGGTGGGTGAGGAGAGGAAACTTCTGGATGAGATCAGGGGGACGCAGGGTAGGTGGCTGGAAGCGGTAATGAGGGGCGTTGGTATGCTGATGGCCGTGGTAGAGGGGAGGATGTTGGACAAGCGGGGAAGTGAAAGAAAGAATAGGTTTAATGGACTGGATGGAGAAGTATAGGTCGTACGTGGAGATAAATAAAGAACTATTAGAGGTAGATAGGGCCCTACACGTGTAAAATTCGGAAGGTTTTCTCTGGCTTTCAATTTAACCTTCATTTAAGCATTTGATTACTTACTTTAGGATAGGCGGAAGGTGTCGCGAGCACTTGGGACCCTGAACAAAAAGCTTTAATTCGCGAAGTGAATAAAATACAAAGGAATGCTGTACTCTCTGTTAAAAACTGTTAGGAGCGTACAGGAAGTGTCACACAGCTGATGGAAGGATTAGATCTGGAACCGTTCTAGACTCGGAGGCTACACGCTAGGCTTAGGTTACTTGAAAAACTCCTGTCAGGCGAGTTTCAGTATAACTCGGAGTACCATTGTCGTACTTGCGGCCCTTTTTTTTCCTTGTTCTCATTAAATATCTCTTTTGCGTGTGGAACAGAGTTTTCTAGGAATAGTCTTTTTCCCTCTGTTGACTACAAAGTTAAAGCGTTTGGCTTTTGGAGATATTTTTTTCATTAATGTAATCAAGCCGTAAAATCTCACCGTTTTGTTTATCGTCATGCAAGCCTATCGTGGATAAGAAGAGAGTGGCAGTGAGCCATGAAAATCTACGCCAACAGGTAGAACATCATGTGTTACTTGAATTTGGGCACTAGTCCTTTCCTTATCTCGCCAGAAGTCTCCCAGACAGTTCTAATTGGCCAAAGATAGCTTTGATGGACTTCTGGTTGCTACGGTGGTCTTAGTTGTAGATTTCCATGCCGAGGAGCCGGCTTCGAAGGTGGCCGGATAGGATTTTCTGTTGATCTCGTATCCTCACTCAAGTGTCAGGTGGAGAGCACATAAGTTAAAGTATAATCCGTCCGCCAAATGGAAAATTTAGCAGTCGGCACTTCGATGCCTTTGCTAAGGTGGTGGGAGTGATTTTTGTTTATGTACAAATTTGCGTGAAACTTTGCATGCGTGTTCTCATTTGTGATATGTATAGATAAAAGTGAAAAAAAATCCATCATTCCTATTTGTTTTTTTTTTGGTAATTCATTTACTATTTTAATACGTAGCCTTATGAAATGTGAGATTTTTAATAATAATTTAATTACATGTGTACAGATTTTCTTCTACACACGAAATTGTCTTATCATTATAATATTTTCTATCAGATATCAAGGTGTCACGAAGACGCCAATATTCCAAAAAACATATTTCAATATAATTTAGTCTCAAGTTCGAATACCTATCGAGCCGAAAACTCAATTTATAACATGCTTTAATCACTGAAAAAAAATATGGTTCTGGTATCATAACCATTGCTGCCTGTATGGTGAATTCCAATGAATTAACAGATGCAATAAAATGAAATGTGGCCCAAGAATGTTTTTCTACTTAAACAATTATTATAATGTGCATTCCACGATTACCGCTCCAGCCACCTTAAGAATGGGCTAATACCGTAAATACCGACGCTTGGTCTCCCTTGTTCTGTTCTCGAAAAATTCAGTTTCTACCAAAACTACAATCCAATATTCAGTAGTGCATTGGTCCTTGGCTAACAATCGCTTCCCCTTACAACCACAACCACTTCCATCAACTCTGGGGTTAGTGAAAGTTTATCCTGGATACCATAGTTTCTGTGACCCTCAGCAGACCTGCGTGTTGCCTATCTTGCAGGGTTCAACTGCTCTAGTTATCCAGGCAGTTTCCCACTTAATCTATATCATCTTCGTAGTTCCATGGTAACTCCGGTGATCAGAGTCTTTACAGGTGAACAGAAGCCATCTATCCGGGTTGCTTCAGTTAAACTTAACCAAAAATAATGTTTAACATTGTACGGTAAGTGGACGGTCTAATTACAGTAGTCAGTTATTCAAGCGCCGACCTCATGACCGGATTTTTTTTAACATCGATCTTTTTTAATTCTCCTAATTCATTCCATTAAACGCCGGTGGAACTTTCTTGCTTTTCCGTATCCATGAGCGTTATGGGTATCTATCTATCATCTATCATCCTGCTAGGAAAATTATAAAATATTAGTGCCAAAAGTCTGTGTTTAGCGAATCTTTTGATTTTCAATGTTTGTATCAAATGTTTTCCATTTCTTTGAATTTTTATATGAATCTTCCATGCGTGTCTTTCAATATTATTTAGGAGAATAAGAAATCTGGCTTGCTATAGCAGAAAATTTTCATGCTTGAGATTATGTGGCACTATTTAGATATTTTTACCGAAAAAAATCAATGCAAACACGAGTAATGAAAATCATATTCAGTGCTATGGGATAAAAAAAAGCCTATCGATTAGTTGTTATTGTGTTTTGTTCTAAACTAGCTCTCCCATTATCGTCACGTAGAATAAAACTCCTCCCTTGCATTGTAAGAATAATAATGTTTTCGTAGCTCATCAGAAGTGTTTGATCGTTGTCGAAGGGGGGTCCACGTAAAATTACTTTACGATAGTCGCAGTTATTACTGCAGGCGATCGACAACTGTGGACGTTGGCTATGCTTGAGGTGTGCAGATGAGTCCAAGAGATGGTTTTTACTTCTTATTTAACATACAAGGCACTGGACTTAGAAGTGATGGTAACGTGGCATCCAAGTTGGGATTGGCATTCGACTGAAAATCGTTTTCTCTGCCAGAGTTCAAATCCGGGCCCTCGGGATGGGAAACCAGTGACTATAGGAACCGCACAAACCCGTCTTCCATGACGAACCCATTGGAGTGGTTAATTGGTTTGTGCACAGGACTCATACTTGCTGGTCCATATGATCAGATGTTAAGGGTGGGTCATTCTGGTCATCGAATCCTACTTAACTCTAAAAAAAAGAGCCGATTACTCGAATATTTTCGCTTTTTTCGACAGTCATATCTTTTGAATCTTTTCCAAAAAATGCATAAAAAGAAAAAATTTGGAAGTTCAGACTTTTTGGAAGATTAGTTTTATTTTGTAAGTTACATAACCACTTCCACCTCCTGTGATTAACAAGATATTAAAAAATAGCTATATAAAAAGGAAGCGTATATGCAAGGTCTTAAGGACCTGAATTTAGCCACCATAATTAATATTAATGAATCACCCTATTACTTCTATTCTTTTGCAATACAACAATGCAGTTGGTGAAAAGGTAACACTCTTGAGATATCATTTTAATGAATTTATGGCTGAAAAAAACATTTTTTACCATAAAAATTTTACTGTATTTTCCATTTCATTTGTCAGGCAGTAAATAAAATAGGCGCTAGGAACAAAAGTGGTCTTGTTTTCACTCGAACCTGAAAAATATATTGAACGTTTAGATCATAAATATGTGAAGATAATTTTTATTGACGTCCACAGTAAGTTGCAAAAAGTTGATATGGTTTTTTACTTTATTTTCTATATTTTATTTCTTCTTAATAATAATAGATTATAGAAATGGGTTCTAAAATTGGTAATACTAAGTACAGATTCCTCTCAATGATTTAACGTAATATTAATAATTTATATTTAAATCAATTTACTTTTCCATTTATTCTTAGTCATAAATACAGAATTCGAAATTGTGAGGGATTGTTTGAGGATTCGAGAACCTTTTAAAAATCGGATTCGAATACGGATTCAAGAAAACAATGGGATCTGTCCAACTCTATCAGGAATAAATATCCACCCCTGTGCCTGTATTTAAAATTGGCGATTCTTTCGGTTGTCCGGGGGGTGAGGTATCCTCCCTGAAGAACCGAGACAACTATTGTTTTGCATAATTTATAGTATTCTCTTCCGTAAATGCTCGCCTCCGAATTTATGTGTTTTCTCCCTCAATGTCGCCGTAGGTAAACAAGAGAGAGAGTTCGCGAGGAACAAAAGGACGAAATGTGCGAAGTGAAACGCAGATAAGAATTATCGCAGTGTATTAAAAGCATGTGTAAATTTTCGTGAAGACACCGCGTGTTCCTAAAGTGAATCTTGTTTCACGCAATTTGAATTATGCCTCACTGTTGCGGAGTCATCTTGCTAGAAATGAGGTCATAGGGTAAAAATATTTGGGAAGTAAGTTAATATTCGAAAAAAATCAACAATATTAAACAATTATTTACCTTGTCATTCTCATAATGTGACCGGATTCTGAAAAATAATATAGAAAAGCTACATTTATTTCATTGGCTATATCTATACTTCCATTCCATAATCCGGCCTTTCTTTCCTTACAGTATTTCCCTCTCAAGGTTAGCGTACTTCCTGTCTCTTTTCATAACTTCTGCCATGCCTACCCATTTCCACCCTCGTCCCCTCTTTCCCAGCATGCTACCGTCAGCCAAGGTCTTCAACGTCCCCTCAGCATGTGATTGCAATACAGTCTCGCTAATCCGCGTCCCAAGGTTTTGTTTGTGTGGTGTTTCTTAAGCTTATATTCCTGACAGAGGTAAATTATTTCGTGCTCTAATAATTTATACACCTGCAATTACCAACGATATTGTGGGGATAAGCGTGATAGTTGTACAGTGGGTAGCATGTTCGGCGGTGGTGGGTTTTAAATCCGCTCTGGAAATACCCCACGCCCTGAATGTGTGGAATTCAAACGTCTGTGGGCATATCTTGCGAATTTACTAAATTATGTGGGAAGGATAATACTCTGGGTAATATGGTTATATTATCAGTTATATTATGGTCATGTGCACAATTTATTTATATTTCAGTATTCTATATTGAATTCTTATTATATATTTTGTGAGCGGGGAAAAGGAAGAAAAAGAATAGGCTTTATGAACGGGAAGAAGTGAGGTAGGACTTATTCTGAGATGAAGAAAGAAATAGTTTAAGGAGATAGGAGCCTGCGCCTGTAAAAAACAAGCGGATTTTTACTAACTTCCATCAAAACCTACGTTAACCGGTAGATTATCCTTACAATAAAAATAGTTATAAACCTTCCGTATTATCCTAATTTTTTATCATCCAAGATGGCCTCGGTCCACAATACTTCGGATAGTCGAGACTGCACTGCTTGTACTTATACCATTCTCCTGCTGCCTCCTTCAAATTTCCCTAAGCAATTTTCTTTCCTGTCCTAGTATGCCAAGTAGTTCTTGCTTTGTTTTCCTTTCTGCTCATCAAGAATTCTCTTGGCCCTTTCTCTTCCGTAATCTGAATCTCCTGCGAACTCTTCCCATCCTTACTCCTCTGGGCAATATTTCCCTTTCGTGTAATGGCACATCAGGGTAATCTGCCGGTAAGGGTAAGGTCACAATGGACGTGGGTAAAAATCTGTTAGTATTTCACTCTGTCTTCGTACTCGTCTCAGCTTTTGACGTTGTTGCGCGAGGATTTCGTAATATGATGATCACCGTGGAGGCCTTGCCTCCCGCGCAACCGGGAATGACTCCCGCCCTTGTGGTCGGCTTCCCGTAGTTGGAAGGATTCAGTACTCTTATTATGTAATTTCTTGTTTAGAGTAATTGAGAGTTGGGGGCTTTCCCATTACTACTTCCAAGCGGTATTTTTAGCGTGACACCATCACGTAAACTACTTTCGTCTAGCTCATATCCTTCGACCTATCTGGCATGGGTGTTCCTACCAGGATCAATTATTATGTAAGGTACTATGGATTTTTGGTTAATATTTAAGAAAACAACTCAAGCAAGCATTGGATATTGTCTACGTTACGTAAAGTTAATTGAGTTTCTCAAGACCAAATATTATAGCAATAAAAGACAGGATATAATAAATAATTATTAGCAAAAAACTTGATTACTTACCTTTGACTTATTCTGAGTGTGTATGTACAAAGCAGTTACTGTTATATTTTTCAGCTCTGAAGAAGTCAATTAACTTGACTAAACGTTGGCTAGGTCTTTTTGAGTTTTTTTCTTAAATGTTGATCATTACTCCATTATATCCTAATTAAATTATTAGTACTAAAAAATAATAGGTTCTTCAATCGTTTTCGCCAGTCCTGCTCTAGGGGTCATTGCAACGCGCAAACCCTTCCACCATGTCAAGGTCATTTAATGACAAGTTTCATGCCAAATAAGGTTGTGTTGGTCATTTGGGAAATGACCGACAACTGATGTCATTTGCGTCAGTGAGGGCAGATTGCTAGTTAGTTAATTTTGAGGATTTCGTGGGGAACAGAGGAAGGGTGGAGAGAAACCCTGCGTTGGTGTTATGGTACTCTTAACTGAAGCGCCTTGGGTTCCACAGTTTAGCGTCACATCCGAGAGAAGGAGTACTGCATTTGGAGTGCTCTCCTCATAGTACCCAAGTATGGATCGAAGTTCCACAGAAAAATTTCCGCTACTGCCGGGAGACTCCCAACTGCCGGTTGTAAACTTAACTTACGCTGAAAGATTCCAGGCTTTCCCGGCGAATTTTTCTGGTGAATTCTTCTCGTGCTTCCCATCGGGTAAACGATGGCTGACATTTCGATGGACGACATTCCCATCATCCTCAGGACAGTTCGTGATATCAACAGCCTGGATGATTAATGGGAAAGACTTCCATCGAAACATCGGTCATCATGCAGAACTTAACGGGGTGGGAAGCCCGAGAAGAATACACCATTAATATCTACGTCATAATTTTTTATGACTTTTGCGAGTATAGCGGAAAATGTATTATCTATTAATTCCTAGTACAAAATTTACGATGCGGTGGCATAAAGATTTATTTGAACTTAAGTGCAAATATCATCACGCGTATAATTTAGTGACGCACTTAAAAACATCAATCACAATTTTAACATGCACATTAGTTAGAAAAATTTTACAAAAAATAGATGAAACCGATAGGAATCCAATATTCTAGCCACCACACCAACCTGATCCCTATTAAAAACTTATCACATGTCTTTACTTAATATTTTTACCTTGTTTTTTCTTGTTGTGGAAAGCGTTTATTTTTTATTAAATTTTTTTCCTAATGCCCCATCCATATCCGTCCAATCTGCTGCCTAAGTAACTTATTGACTCTATTTTTTCAATCCGAATTTGTTATATCCACTAATCAGCACCCATTGTCCAACGAAACAGGATTTTTCTGGTCACAGGAGTTCTGAAATTCGGAATCGTATGGGCTTCCTCGGTAAAAATTCCGCCGTGACATGAAATTATCGTTGCTCTCGAGCAATGAATATTCGGTCAGGATAACACCAATCTCTTGAGTTCACGACCACAATTCTCCATGTTATCGCTTGGATAAAATTTTTCCTGGCAAAATTCTTAGTGTTAAGTCTTGCACATAAGTCATGTGGAGGAATTCCTTACATTCCAGATTTTTTATTGCTGCAAAAGATAAGTGGTTTGATGGACTACAGCCAAAATATATCAAACTCTTGGCCCAACATTTTTAAGGAGAATCAGGGAACTATAACGCAAAAATACACGCATTTTTGTCCTCCTGTGGACGAGATAGGTCATCTGAAAGGGAAGAGTGGGTGGGAGGAGAAGAGGATAGGGATTCTGTAGGCTGTGACAGAAGGGAGGATGTTTGAAAGACAAAGAAAACAACAGAATAGGAATTAGCCGATATAAGACTAACGCGGAGCTGAATAATGAAATCGTATTTCGAGCAAGGGTTCTGTGGTTAAGTGATTGTATTTTGATTGCATATATTCTATCTTCTCTATATCTAAACTTCCCTTAATCGGTTGAGACATGACGAAGTGCATAATATTTCTTGGTTAGGAGAGGATACTTCTGGTGGAGATTAAGAGGAGACAAATTAGGTGGTTGAAACAGATAATTCAAAGGGATGCTGAAGGCAGTGTTAGAGGGGAGGATGTTGGGTAAGCGGGGTAGGGAAAGAGAAATTATATGCTTTATGGATGAGATGAAGAGAGGTAGGATGTATGCTAAGATAAAGAACGAGTTCGTGTAAGAAGATAGGGGCCGGCGCTTGTAAAAGTATAGATTACGCTAATGACCGTAGTAGTTATTATAATATCTCATCTTCATCTAAACCTACCTTAAATGCTTGATGGTGCCTTTGCCATGCTGATCAACCTTCTCCAAGTGACCTCGAAGAGTGAAACTTCTTCAGAGATTTTCTATTTCTCTGCGTAGACTGATTTCCGGTTACACTCATAATATTTGCTTTTTCTCCACAAAAAGATCAACACTTTTTTACGAAAGAATAAAAAAGGCTGAAATTGCAAAAAAAAAAAATTTATCCCTTGTTGTATTTTAGTAAACCTACTACTTTAGGTGCAATACCGATGAGGATGTATTGCATTATTTCCGAAGTTGAAGAAAAATAATATTTGAGCGTGTGGGATGAAGTCCAACTCAGCAGTCAACAAATGAACATAGGTATTGATTCGGATACGTCCGAATGGCGCAAAAAAGGGGTTAATTCTGGAGTCCGCGGGCCACATCCGGCCCACAATTTGGTTTTCTCTGGCCCGCGGAAGAACTATGCGGTACTGCGCCACATAATTCTTGTTTTTATGGTTGCTACTTGTGATTAACGTTTCAAAATTTGAACCTCAATTTAATAAGATTTTAAAAGCACGAACACAGTTAAATCATTCACATTAATGGCTTCGTTATAATTTGTGATGAAAATATGAGCATTAGCTGGTAGTGTACATCGTCAATAACACACGATAATATAATTTCTGTAATTAGTTCATAAAGTTTTCTGATTTCGATAAAACTCATATTTAAAGTTACCAAGTTATCTTCTTTTTTTTTACTACGGCTCACTTTAAAGTATCCAATGTGGCCCTCGTGGCGATAAGTTTGGAGACCCCAGGGTTAATGCAATTAATTCTCTTCAAACAGTGCTTTATTGTAATTTTTTGGTCGAATTCCTTAGCCGTAAGTCCCCAAGTAACCACTGGGCCCGTGATTTTTTGCTCCAGTGCAATGGCCGTGCTCTCAATTTCGCCCGAAGAGTACTCCGTTCTGAGACTGACTCCGTGCCCCCGGATTCCTCAACCTTTTTACCGCCCCCCGTCCCCGCTTTCTCTCTCTGTGACTCCCTCCCTCCGCCAAAAATCTTCTGCTTTTTCTATTTTCCTCCCTTTGGGAACCCATCCCATCCCCCTCCCCCCGGGTGCCGCCCATTTAAATTGAGCCGTAAGCCGAGAGAGAGGCGAGGAGGTATGTGGAGGGGGGTGCCCGCTCGCAAGGGGGACGGGCCCGAAATAAACCCGCCAGCGGAAAGATGAAGGATTGTCGCGATATTTCCATTCCCTCTCTCTCTCTTTCCTCTTCCGCCGTCTTTTGCGTCCTTCCTCTCGTCGAGCCATGCTTGTTGTTTCAAACACCCCCCCCCCTCATTACCCCTCCCTTCCCTTGATCATTTCATTTATCCTCCGTTCGGCAGCGGGTCTCCCCGTCAGCCCTCTCTCTTCCACCAACCCTTCGCCCACCACCTCAGTCTAGTCCCCGCTCAGAAAGCCACGGAAAGTCGTTTGTCATTTGTCGTCACCTCTCTCGCTCTCTCTTTCCAGTGGTTTGGAATTCACCACCACCACCGCTGGGTCTTGAGAAAAAAGCTGATTTTTATTATTATTAGTAGTATTCCACCTGTTGGGGTGGCGTTTGATGGACCTTTTTTGTTGATCTCTTCCGTCTTCAAAGGTCTGCGCCTCGTATGACGCCAACCCGAGGAAATTTGTCATGGGAAAAATCATTCGACTAGGTCTGGATTCGAATTCGGATCTCTCAGTTGCCGGTCAGGTGTGTTTGGTTGTTACACCGTCTAGCCATCTTAGACCATGGCGAATTTCCTTCTGATTTTGCTTCGTGTAGGTTTTCAGTTTGTTCTTTCCCAATGTATTCTCCTCCCATGAATTCTTTTTATCTCTTCCTAGGTCGTACAGCATTTCTTTTTCTTCATTAACACTGAACTCTCAAATTCTTCGCCATCCGGGTGTCATCCAATCTGTTTATGTGGTCGTGCCACATCTTTCTTCGCTCTTAAGCCCATGTGTTTAATGGTTTTATTTTGCATTCCTCTCTTATATTGTCATTGCGTATTCAACCTTTCTTGTTCTTCCAAGTATTTTTCTGGGGTTCTTCATTTCGGTCGTCTCTAGTAAACTATGTGTGTGTTGTCACGCTAGCTTCGATGGCCTAAGTTATTATTTGTCCAATTGCAGACTTATACGTTCCAGATTTTGTTTCTATTCCATATCTTCTTATCATTCCAATTATTTTCCGTTGGTTAGTCATTTCGGTTGTTTCTAGTAATATATGTGTGTTTTGTTTTCGCTGTAGCTTCAATGCCCTAATTGGTCCAATTATTGTTTTACTTATCATATCTTTATTTCATTTGTTGTGTATTTATTTTCCCATATCATGTCGTTTAGGGCACTTGATAATCTGTTGGCCTTATCTATTTTTGTTTGCAATACTAGTTGTAGCATACCCTAGCCTGTTATTTGTACTCCGAAGCACGTCATTTCTGTCACTTGGCGAATGGCGAATTTCCGAGGTGGCTTATGTCGACTATATGATTCCTAGTGCAAACTTGATGCTGACTAGATGTTTTTACTTCATTATATTACTCTCTCTAGCGTAGCACCTACCCCTCTTCATCCTGGCTACCTTACCTTATTACTCGTTTCATCCACCTTGTTTGCACTTCCCAATTATCAATCCTTCCCGACTATGGCAAGTACATACCTGTTAACACTTGGGGGTGAATAAAGTATTACGTAAGTCCTTTTTGCGGGTTGGTCTCTACTTAGATTGTCTTCCTTAGCGGGGTATGGGTTCCGATATCATCTTACGTAAGATTTTGGCAAGTTATGAAGTGATTTTTGTATCACTTTTTGAATCTTCGTGGGGCGGAAATTCATAGGTTTTGTCGACGCAAGCAGTTGTCCCCAGACTCAGTCAATTTTATTTTGCATAATGAGCACTTATGCTATCTAATAATAGTGACTGGCGTAGTCTCGGCATTTCTTGATTAACATACTCGAAACTGGACAAATTCCTGGATAAATTTAATTACTTGGGTTGTACTTAAGAAGAAAATGGGTAGAGTAGCAATCATATTAGAAGGAAATGCGCTATTAAAAGAAGTATTCAGCAATCGGGAACCTTGGTTAAGTTTATAAAGTAGGGGCTGCTGAAGGGTTTAATATGGAATGTATAGTTGTATGGGATAGAAACGTGGACTATGAGAAAGGAAGAAGAGACTGGGCTGCAGGCTTTCAAGCTGCGGGTGTGGAAGAGGATGGAGAAGGTGCGGTGGACGGAAAGGAAGACAATTGAGGAAGTGCTTGGAATGGCGGGTGAGGAAAGGAAACTTCTGGAGAAGATTAGGAGGAGGTAGAGTAGGTGGTTGGAGGAGGTTATGAGGGACAAAGGGATGCTAAAGGCCGTGATAGATAGAAGTATGTTGGGTAACTGGGAAAGGAGAAGAAAAAGGATAGTTTTTATGATCGGGATGAAGATAGGTAAGACTTATGCTGAGATTGAGAAAGTATGTGTCTAAAGATATAAATTTATCTAAAGTTAAAAATGTATAGGATTTTTACTCACTACCATTTAACCTACCATATGCGGTAGATTACTTAAATAATATTAATCAATATACTGATTCGGTAAGGGTACATGGAGGACGCTTTTGAGAAGTGAGTGTATATTGAAGAAGATAGAGAGGGAAGAACGCTAGAGAAACGTGGAAGCGGAAGGAAAAGGATAGGGATTTTGTTCGATATAAGGAAATGCATAGGGTATGAAGAATTCATAAGAGACCTGTTGGTGAGCAATTTATATGAGGGGAAGAAAGAGTTTGGGCTTTATGGACGGGATAAGGAGAGGTATGCTGAGATTAAGTAAGAAATCGTGAAAGGGACAGGGTCCCTCGACTGTAAAAACGTAGATGTTTAATTTATTCCGTGTGAACTTACCTTAACCGGTAGATTACCCAATAATAATATTTATCTTCATAGGAGATGATAGGTCTTGGTTTTTTAATAATGAATATTATATACTCCAGTATTACTTACTTAAATTTATTTTGCTTCCTCAAGGCTCTAACATTGATTCAAATATATTTTTTACAAGGAGTTAGCAATTCACAATTAACAGTATTATACAAGAGTTACTAAAGATATTTGCAGAAGTTAAAAAAAATAATCGTTAAAGCCATTTACCTAGGAGAGTATGTCACAAGTTTGTTGTGTAGGTCCTTCTTCTTATAACTTATTGGAATATGGATAGTTTGGTTGTTATATGGTTTATATTTGGGCGTTGTTGTGATATTATTTATTAATTGTTAATATTTCCGTGGTTTCCCAAAAACATGTATCTATAAAACTCAAGTTCTGTTAATTTAGACGCTATAGACTTTCCAATTCCTTGACGGATTCGGACACAATTTGGCACATGTTCTCCAGGATCTACAAGGATTAATAAGTTATATTAGAAAGGCTAAAAATCACAATGGCCCATATGTGGGCCCTTCTTTACCAAACTTTTACTTCCATAAGAAAAGCATTGGATTCGTTGCAGAGGTTTATTTTTTGCTTTTTAAATTATTTGTGCTCATGATAATAGGCTTAAATTTTTTTTCTGATGATTAAAAGAATAAAGTGTTTAATTCTTTCGTAAGATTTTCGTATTCGCTTTATTTTTGCCTAAAATTTGAGTTCCAGGCAGTTGAGTTGAGGCTCCAAAATCGTCAATTCGTGTACTATTTCATCAAAGGAAGTTTTTCTTTACTTGGCAACCACAGCATTGGATTTAAATTGGAATTATGCCTCATGCGCGTATTATGGCTCTGGCTAAGTAAGCTATGCAGCAGGATTACAGCGAGATTTTAGTTGGATATTTTTCACCCCAACCTCTCGATGTAAAATCAATATCTGCTGCATGTTAAATACCTTCTGAATACCAAATTGGGAGGATTCTTTTTGTACTATGTAACAATTAGAATTTTCTTCTTCTTCCCGTGGAAATTCATCGGGTACCATCTTCTAATAGAAAAAAATTAATTAAAAGCGTAATGGACTGGTAAAGTCGTGACTTCAAATTACTTTTGCAACCATATTTTCCTGTATATTTAACATTGACTTCGTATTAATTGGAAAGGAATACCTTGGTAACCAATTGCTCGTGACGTCATACTTTGGGGCTGTCCATAAATGATGTCTCACAATTTTGGATCAAACTAGACCCCCTCCCCCCCTGTCACTGTTGGTCACAAATAGTGTCACCCTTTAATGATGCCACAAAAATGAAAAACAAAAAACTTCTACCCCCCTCCACAGTCTGAGTAAAAATAAGACAATATACAGTGGAAGTGTGGATGTCACATGAAGCATAGCCCCCCTCCTCCCCCCTGTCACACATTGTCACAAGGTGGTTACTCCCCCTCCCCCCCCCTTCCCCAGTCGTGTGGACGTCATTTATGGACAGCCCCTTTACTAGTCCGTGGTAATGTCCGTCTCGTCGCTCGCCGTGGCGATTCCCGACGCCCGCCCGCGTGGTTTTTCCCGCCCACTTTCGACGCTCCGCTCACCACCGCAAGTGCTGCCCTCCATCCCCTGCCGTCAAATGCCCGGTGGACGCGAGCGTGCGGTAAAATCTTGGCGCGCAGCGGAGAGATATATATCGAGGGCGGGCGATTGCACGAGTCGATGGCGTCCTTTTTGTCTGCGTCGCGCGGATTTCCTCTCTCTCGGGTGGTCCAGCTTACCCTCTTCCCCCCCTCCAGCCCTCCCTCTCTCATCGCCCGCCGCACGAATCCACTTCCCTCTTCTCCCCAACCCTCTCCCCCCCTCCCCAGACACTTCTACGTCCCTCTATTTCTATTTATCTCCGTCTCTCCCTAATGCCCGCTTTCTTTCGTCCTTCCTCTCCCACCGTCTTTCTTAAAGCTCAGTTGAAAGTTCCTGGCACTTCGATACGATACAAAGAAGAAGGAAAAGCAGTGAGGTTGGCAGCGATCGCAATTGGTCTCACTGAAGTCACGAAAAGGAATTACCACTCCTTCTCACCCCCTTCCTGCTGCAATTTATCAAAATAAGGCATGCCCAGGCCGAAAATGGTTTTCTGCGGAAGTGCCACGAACTTTCAACCAAACTCTACCCTTTCTCTCTTTCCTACACTGTCTCAAAATTTACCCTTTAATGTAATGTGTGCCGAATTTGGCGCATACCTCTGCAGGTATCTCAGCTTATTTACCAATGCCCAATGTGCCGAATTTGTTACAATAAAAAATAGTAAACAAAGTTTCAAAAATACTTAAAATAGTTTTAATGCTTTTTTCTGTAACTGACATTATTTAACGATAAGGAGATTAATTCATTTCTCAATCACATACATTTTGGTCCAGAAAGGCATAAGAAGGTCTCACTGCGACAGCGTAATTCGAAATAAATACTTATTTCCATATTTTTGTTCGTTTTATTAGAAAAACTAATTCTTCTCTGATGGCGTGTCTTAGCTTTAAAAAAAAAGAACAAAGTTATAGTGCTATATATGCAGATAAGTTCACGAATATATTTTAATTAACACTTTTCCAGCCTCAGGTCAGGTAAGTATAGCGTCATTTTTATCGAATTACCACCTTTTGACTTCAATTATTTCAGTAATATTCTAATAACTCAAGTAAGAATATGTCAAGGTGCCAAATTTTTATTTTTATTCTATTCCTTAAGAGCTTTCTCTTTTTGTAAAGAGTTTTGCGCAAAAATTGAATTTATATTTTGTAGAAAATTACTATTTTCACATATGCTTTACTCATTCGCATGTTTAACACTATGAAATTTCAAGTTCCACGTGTTCCAAGAAAAAAAAGAGAGTGGAAAGATGTGATTTGGTTGTTCATACCAAACAGAGAACACGTTTTGCAATAAGTAGCCAGTGTATGAATTTAGTGACTCTTAAGTCATATTGCAGTGGAAACATCTGAGGGTGGTTCGAGCGATTTTCATATTTACAGATTAACGGGAAACTTTGCGTACGTGTTCTTAAGTGATATCTATACAAAGTGAAAAAAATCTCACTTTACCATTTTGGTTTTATGCAAGTCAGCGCTATTCTAATACCTAGTCTTATGATACATGAGATTTATTAATTCGATTGTATGCGTACAGATATTTTTCTAAACGCAATATAATACTTTTCTAATTGTTGTAATTGTTGCTGTCAAATATGAAGGTGTCACAGCGAGTCATATATTAAAAAAAAAATTTTATATATAATTTCCGCATTAATTTCTGATTCCTCGCCGAATGCTCGTCAAAACCTGATTTAATTAAGCAAAAAATGTCAAACATAATTCTTGTGTCATTTCTATTACAATCTGTTGGGTGAACTCCACCGCATTCACAGATGTACTTCAATGAAATATGGTCCTAGGATCTTTTTTACGACTTGAAAAAAACATTAACATGTGCACTCAATGCCCCACGATTACCGCTCCAGCCTCCTTTTAACCCTCAGTGAGTCTTTACCTCCATTTCACTGTGTCTTCCTTCTCCGTCTTGCTCCCTCCCTCCCCTTTAGGCTCTTTTATCTCATTTCCCTATTTCTTATATTTCTTCATTCTCGTTCCCACGAAACCATAAAACCTTTGTGATTAGTTACAATAACGTCCCAATGTAACGGTAACCCATAAACACAGAAGAGCTTCCGAGGAAGGACCTTTCAAAATAAAAAATGCTTATTTCAGCAGATTAATCCTTGCCTCACCTTACTAAAAATAATAATGTGCTAAGAAAAAACACGTTTCATTCTCCTAGATTCTAGATCACAGCCGCGATCTACGGTAGCTCAATGGTTTAGGGCGCATAAAGTAGCATGGTAGAATTCTTTCCTGCCCTATACTCTTGCGCTCTTCTCAACATTCGCCCTATGGAATTGAACCGCATTACGTGACGTCACGGCAAAAAAGTGACGATCGTAATGAGCGGATAAGGGTGCGAAAGGCGCTTGATAGTGTAGTGGAACGCGGCATTTGTATCTTCTTATTCTTTTATATTTTCTCTCTCTTTTCTTACCCCTTCAGCTGCGGTAGCCTCCCTTCCTGTCGAGACCCTCTTTCTTCCCCCCCCCCCAACCCTTACCCCCCTGTCTCCCCAGCAGCTCGCGTTTTTTATTCGACTCCTTCAGGATTCCGCGACGACAAGGTCGGCGTCTTGCAATTTGTTGGCGTCCGGTAGCGGGTACTTCTCTCCCTCCCGCGCTTGCCCCGCACGGCTGCCTCTTTCTCCCCTTCTTCTAACGCGTGTCTCGTTCGCGCGTCGCCTGTGACGCACTAGTGACGTTTTCCCGCCAAAAAAAGTCATGTGACTATCGGCGAGGTACCCCGTGCAATTGCAGAGTTGAATAAGTGCCCCAAATCTGGTTTCGTATTGTCATATGATTATGTAATTATATCGGCAATTCGATGTTCAAAGCAATTATTGTAAAGAGTTGAGTTAAATATGGAAGATGGATGGAAATAGTAGGCATTTTAAGTGGATTGAGAGGAGTTCATCTTATTTTTAGCTTAAAATTAAAAAAGGAAAAGATTATAACTGGAAAAATCTAAGGTCAGAAAAAATTTGATTGCCTATATTTACATGCCTGTTATTAATATAATATCAGTTATAACTAGTAGTAATGGGTAAGGAGCCTGTAAAAATGTTCATTTGACATTGGCGAGATACCTTCTTAACCCCGTGTAATAGCAGGGTTTAGCATGAGTTGAGTATCTTGTTTCGAATCATGTCATTTGATTATGTCATTATGGAACCAGTGCGATGTAAAAAGCAGTTATTTTATGAGTTTTCCAGATAAATGTAGAAAGGAGATGGAAATCATAGGCATTTTAAGTGGAATAATAAGGGGTAAATTTTATGCATAGCTGAAAAAATAGCAAATCAGTATAGGCTGGAGGAAATCTAAGGTTCTGACAAAATACGATGGTATAAATTTGCATACCTTTAAGTGTAAGAATGTTAGTGGCGATGGAATTTAATAGGTAGTCAATTTACCAAATTAGAAGGGCAGCCATGATCCGTTGGCACACTGCAAATATCGCTGGAAACGATAGAATTGCGTAAAAATTTACAATGTAGATTAAAAAATAAAAACTTATTCAGTTGATCAAATAATCTTTTTAAGTCTTTTTAGCTGGTTTAATGGCGAACCCACGGTTGAAGAGTCAACCACTATGTTAATTTCATGTCGGTTTTCCGTGAATATTATCAGTGGATTATGCTCTCCTCTTAAATCTCACTTTGTATAAAAACGTCCCAACATTAATTTTTTTTCGTTCCTGTTCGTAATTGTCCCTATGATCCAATGCTAACCTGTATTCACGAATCTTTGATCCTTCAAGTAATGCTTGTATGCACCCATTTTTATTCATTTATTCCGAATTCCATCTGCAGTGTTTTTATGGATGTGAGTGACTACTTAATTAGTGGCTAGCATTTATTTAGGTCAGCCCGTAAAATTCTGGAGACGTCCAAAATGACTCAGCAGAGTCAAACCTTCGAAGATTAATTTATTCTGTCCTTCGGAAATAATATACAGTTTACATTTGCTTCAGTCAAACCCTTATTTTAATGAGTCTCAACTTCTACTTTGTTATAACGCACTTCACGCTCCGTGCGACTCGAGAATAGAAGTGTGGTGAAGAGGCCTGTTGGGTCGGGAAGGGGCTCAAGTGAAGGATTGCTTCCTCTTGCCTCCTTCCCCCTATTGGCGAAAATCCGCTGAAATTTCCGTCGTCTATTTGGAGTAATCTGTGGGCGGTGCAGCCTTTGATGTCTGGCCAGAGTAGTTCAGCTACAGCGACAGTTATTCTTGTCCGAACTAAATGATTAAAACCAATGCCTTTTATTGTGACGAATGTTTTTACGCTTCGTCGGATTTGGCTGATTATTTGTTTTAAGATGTATTTTCTTGAGTCAGCGAATACGGATCGGGAAAAAGATGGATGGACGGTAATGTGAATAAATAAAGTCCGTTTATTGTGGTAGGAGCGATTTTTTTTATGTACAGATTTGCGTTAAGCTTTGCGAACGTGTTCCTATTAGTGATATCTATAGATGAAATATAAAAATATTCGCACTTTACCGATTTATTTTTTGCTGTTAATGCATTTTAACAGGTACCCTTATGGCACATGAGATATTCTTCGTAATAATTTGATTGAATATGTATAGATTTTCTTAGCAACGCAAAATTATACATTTAATATTTTAGTAATGGTTGACAACAAATGGCAAGGTGTCACGCCGAGTCAGAGATTCGAAAAACAGATTTCAATATAATTTTTGCCTAAATTTTGAGTACACTACCGAAAACTGAAGTCACATCCTCAGAGGGCAAAAATGTAAAATATAATTCTCGGATCATCTCCAATTTTTCATGTATGGTGAGTTCTACCGCTTTAAGAGATGTACTTAAATGAAATGTAGTCCTAGAATGTTTTTCGACTTGGTTGAAAAATTATTAAGGTGTGCACTCAATGGGCCACAATTACCGCTCCGGCCACCTTTAGATGTACTTGCTTGAGCCAGCAAATGCGGATGTGGAATTAACCTGATGGATATACGGTAATTTGAAGAAATCACGTCCGTTTAACAGTTATACAGAATTATAATTTATTACTTCCTTGTTCTGAAAGTATTCGATTCCACGGCACTTGGCCTTGCGGTTAAAAAGGATCTCTTCCATGTTCTTTCGGGATTGAGCTCTCGTTTCTTTACCTTATAAATAACTATTCGACGTACTTCCTTATTTTTTATTCATAGTTCATCTCCTGAAGTTGAAATTTTGTCAATAAGACGTTGGAATCAGATTCGCTATATCACGATGACTTCGAGGAATTTAGCGGTGGCGATTATCATGTCCTTTGTTTATTTTGAGTCAGCGTGCGTCAGATATGTGAAAAAATCTCTTACTATCGAGTGTGGTTTTATATATGTATTGGGTTAAGTTCTAAGTTAGCTGATAAAGCCAATGAAATGGTGAAGGAAATATTTTTTCAATGACCGAGATGTTTCAGTGGCGAAATGTGACAAAATGGACTTTGATCGTCATTTTCTTGTCTTCGGTAGATTTCCTTCTATGCATTTATCGGAACGCCTTCGGCTTTTTTTCACATTCTCTCTCTATTCAGGTGGTCAAGTTAACAAATTTTCAATGTAGTGTTTATAAATATTTTTTCATCTGCTCGAAAGGTTATTTTTCTCGTGCTTGTGGTTTTTAGACCCTCTTTTGGTGTTTGGCTGTTTTGATGTGTCCGGCAAAAACATTCTGTCCTAGATTTAACTCTACGATTCAAATCATTCAAGTTCCTCCCCGAAAAATAATAGCTTAGCACTTAACTCATTTTATGCGAGCGTTGAAATTAGTAGTACATGAATAAATATTTGGAGGAAGATTCAATTTTTTTCTTGCAAAGTTAACTGTCTTAAGCTCTTTGAAATAAAATTCCTACCCATTCTTGCTTGCTTGCTTTTACAATTGGTTATGTCTTCCATGTGATACAGAGTCCAGCTGCCTATGCAAGTCTTGCACATGTAGCTGGACATGATTCAAATTTACATATCGAAATAAACTTTTGTTCGGGGGAACTTGACGCCCATCTGCTACCAAATTTAGCAGGAAAATACTCGTGGAAGTGCACTTTCGGCGGTATTCCGTGACCTTGTGGGATAATTCGGTACCTCCAAGTTTCTTGACGCTGAAAATCCGTCGCGGGTGTATTCTTGGGATAATTTTATTGATACTCCGAATACTCGCGAAAATGGAATCTCAGCGGTCACGGATTCGTCTCACTAAAGGGTTGGAAAAATAAGGACGTCCTCCGTAAATCTCGCGCTCAATTCCCAGCGCCGCCGTGTCCGTCTCGCGTCCCTTCCTCTTCGAGTTAAATGGGCCGCGTCAAATGCCTCCTTTCCCTCAGGCAGCGGGTCCGAAAATGCTTTCACGGCAGGCTTGACAGGATTTTTAATGTAAAGAATTAGGGGTAATAGTTGAACGGATAAGCTGGCCATCCATCATTCGCGAGCTCTGAAAATAAAAACGTTGAATGAAGGAAAAGAAACGAGGGGAAATGAGTGGACGTAGAAAATAAAGTGTGTTTAAAACTACTAAAAAAATATCTTGCTTTTAATTCAAAATTCATCAAAACTGTTGATAGTAAATTTCTCTTCAGTGGTTGAAACGTTTGCAGACACGCATGACAAATGAAATTGGAATTGCTTTTCATTTGTTATCTACTAATAATTAATATTGGTTATCATCATCATACTAAAATATATAAATTGAATGGTGTATATCTGTCTGTTGCTTATCACGTAAAAACTACTGAACCGATTGAGCTGAAATTTAAGATGTAGTAAGATAAAGTATCTGGATGTAAAATAGGCTACATTCAAAATCCCTCAGGGCCCCCAAAGGCCCCAGGGCCCCCTGGTGGTCCATGCTAAGCATTGGGTTCGGTGTAGTGGTTTCATTTTTTGCTTTTTAAAATTACTTTCACTCATTATTTTAGCTGGAATATTTTTTAACGGATGGCTGAATAAAACAAGTTTCTAATTCTTTCAATCGATTTTCTTTTACGCTTTGTAATTGTCTGAATATCATGTTTTTGCTTAAAACTCTCACATTTCTATCTGAACTCAACAATACCATATTTCCTTGACAACCAGAGATTTGAATTTCAAAGTATATTCACGCCGCTGGCATTTAAGTTTTCCTGCAGGTCCATGATAGCACGTAGAAATAAAATTTGTATAAGAAGGGCCCAGAGTACCAAGAGTCTCATGGTAAATTGCTTCGGGGGTAATCGATAAATTCAATGCATATTTACATCAAGTATACTCTTCAATGTCTATTCTCAAAGGAGCTCTCATATGGACACTGCATGTATATGAGAGAAAACTTACGTAGTAAACGAAATACATATGAAGGAATTAAAAGTGCAAGAATATTTATGTGCAACGAATAGTATCTAATGGTAATAATGCCTATGTTACTACAACAAACACGGCGTTGTTTATTATCGTTTAATACTCAGATTTATTACACGTTGTGGAACCGTCTGTCTCTCATTACGATTACGAACTGTTTTTTTAACCAATTCCTACATCATCAACGATACGAGTTATTTATATATGTTAAAAAGTTTTTAAGTACAGTAAACTTACATTCACTCAATCCTCGCGTTGCCTATTCTAGACTTTCACTCGCCAATGTGTTTCCCCTCTTTGGACCAAAAAATATATCCATCAACACGCCTAATAGAAGTAACCTTTCGAAAAAATTTCTATACCAAGAGCTTTGCGAGAAAATGAGTCCTTGCAAGAAAAACGACAAAGCTTACTCTTGGATGCTCAAAGACATGCCCACGAGCGATCTCTTGAGAACCTCCCCGCGGTGTTTCACAGGTTACGCTAAGAACAGCACAAATTGCATCCTAACCCAACCTACGGACGGGTAACCAGCTCTTAATCTGGTTCAAATATAGACCCATCTGTTCCGAAACTTCAATCTGTTTTAAGATGGCGGATATTATAATGACGTCTCTACATACTTCTTACCCGAAAGAAGAACGGGAAAATCTGCGCAATGAACGACATCCATGCATGAAGATCGGCAAGTGCACTAAGAATCACCATAGATTTTTTATTTAGCAACCGAAACCAATGATTATGGCTACCCTTTATGCCGAAGGCGCAGTCCGAGTGATGGATGATTCATAGGTCAAATAAACGTGGCTGCTGCTGCAAATGCTCCTGTTGACGTTGTCAACCGCTGACTTATACCCTAATCTCCAATCCTGATTGAGATACTCAAGGCACATATGAACGTTGAATTGCGCAACTAAATTAAGTCGTTGAATACGAATATATTTATGTACACAAGGGAAGCGATCAAGCTGTTAATCACTCATAAGACCGCTCAAGAGAACTGGTGGGACGAGGTGACCATCTATCAACCTGGGTGCTATTTAACTAGTAGGTAATGAGTCTGCGTGGCCCATTTTTGGGTTTCCCGTGCATGAAAGAGGACCAACAGTCACCTATCTTTCCGTGCACTTAGAAAACGGTGAGCGTGTCTACTAAAACGAACACAACATACAAGATAGGTTACGAACTCCTCAAGTGACTACGCTGACAGTTTTTCTTCAGGTTTTGTGGTTTTCTTGTAAAATAAGTTCAATGTTTTTCACACCTGTTAAATTTCAACGGATACCTTCCGCTCGTAAGTTATAAAATAAATAAAACATCGTTAACAATTTTTCTCCCATTTTAATGTAAGTAGAATGCACTTATCGAGGAACAGTTTGCTTCCTACATTCAGGCAATTTTTTAAATTTAAGTGAATACTTATATTATAATGAATTTTTATTTTTCTTTGTAGTCCATAGCTTTTTAATAATTTGGGCCTACGCCCAAATGTCCATTTTATTGTTTTAGAATGTGCTAATTTCTCTCTTGTCTTAGTAGAAGAAAATATCCATATGGCTTTGACCTCCAGGCAACGTGCATATCAAACAAAGTGGAATTGCCTCAATTTTTATTAACTCGTCTCCGCAATACTCGGCTCACCACAGATAGACTCATGCCTTTATTAAAAAGCTGAAGATCGGGAGGCAGGGAGTAAGGGGATCAATTTAAATTTGAGAAGGCATTGTTTCTATCAGGAATAATTTGGCGTTCAAAATTGTTCCCTAGGCCTTTCACACGCTTTTACTAATTGTAAAAAGTGTACTTGGACGTTTTTCCCTCATTTTTTATTCGCTTTTACCATCAACTGGTTATTATCACTAAACATTATCAGTCATCAGTAAGCGGAACGAGGGGAAAACCTTTTAGTCAGGTGCATATGAAAACGTTTATTTGATGCTGTTAGTTCTTTCAAAATTTACGCGTTTTATTAAATAAGCGCCGAAATAAACCTTAATTTTAATAATAATTTGCCTGCCCTAAATGTTTTATTTTCTGTGTTCAAGTCATACAGCACCTACACCTTAGAATTTTAAGAACTCAATAGCTCCTATCTGGTGATTAAAAATCCGGGTTTAGAGTGAATCCCCAAAGCATTGTATTGCTTTTCCACAAGAACACATTCGTACGGAGAACGAACGAACACATTCATACCTCTGTTAAACTTGTAGACGTGGGTTGAAATTATAGCCAACATTTACTTCTAAAAGGGGATGAAGAAAGGAAGCGTGTACATTGAAACGCGGGAATTTTTCGCGGGCCAACCCGCCGGGGATCAAGTGGAGTGGCCGTGTGTTTGCGTTCTATTGTTTGTTTCTTTACGTTATATTTTAACGCATTTCTATTTTACTTTTTTATGAATAGGGGTAAAAATCGACACTAGCATTTAAATTTGACCGAGTAATAGGAGAATTGAAGCGTATAAAATAACATGTGGGAATTTTCAAAGGGGTGAGCCGCTGGCGCCATTTTTGAGGGATGAGGTGGAGTAGCCGTTTGTTTGCGTTATATTGTTTGTTTCTTTGCGTTGTATTCTAATGCATTTTTATTTTACTTTTTTGTGAATGTGATTACAAATCGTCACCAACATTTGAATGTGACTGGGGATGGGCTGGATAAAAGCGTGCTAAATAAAAGGCGGGAATTTTCCGCGGGCCGACCCGAAGCCGGACCAGTTGGAGTAGCCGTTTGTTTGCGTCCGGCTGTGTGCTCGTGAGGATGGGACAGGAATCGTTCCATTTTCCCACGCAAGGGATGGGAAGGGGAATCCACTTAGTGTACGTGTCAGTGTTCCTTGTCCCCGTGACATTCCGTGAGCGTGAGGGATGTCCCCGGCCGTGACTCTTCGAAACTCCCTCCCTCCCTCCGCATGTTATCCCTTACTATTTCTCTCTTCCATCTTTATTTTCTGCTTCCCTTCGTCTTTTCGTCCCTTCCTCCGTTCTCTGTCCGCCTCTCTCTCTCCTCCCGGCGAAGCCAGCCAGCCTCTTCCTCGGCCGAGTGACACCCGTGTACGTGTCCTGTCACCCCCCGCTTGATCTCATGCCAGCCGCGGACCGTGTACGACAAGAGCGCGGTGTCCGGGTGTAGGCAGGTTGAGGGGACAGCGGGTTTTTGCCACCCCCCTGGAAACCGCGGAGTTATCAAGAAATTATCTCGCAATTTTCGCTTCACTTTTTGCGCAGGTGTTCCTCGGGATTTTTGGATCTATGCCTCCGAAATTTGTTCCACATCACTTAGGCTGATGCTCATTCCAAAGAAAATGAAGTACCGAGCACAAGTTTTCCGGAGTATGTAGGTAGGTACATTAGCGTCGCCTGGTGAGGGAAAACTTATTATTACATTGAGATATATTGTTTCAGTCTACGGGTAAGATTGCTAAAGGTAAGACCTCTTCAGTTCAAGCTGCTTGGTAAAAATTTTGGTTATAATAAAAACAAACACTAACCAATAATCCAGAATGTTGTCATAGTTGGAATTTATGTATCAAATTATGTATTTTTTTTTCTCTCGGTATCCTGATACTACTCCTGACCTTATACTCTGCTTTCCCTATTCGTTCTCGATTTACTGCCCTGGAATCCTTGACCTACCCTTCTGGAATGATATATTTTGATGGCGACACTTCATTTTGGTGAAGTGCATGATATAAGAAAGGCCTGCTCAGGAGACTTTCACAGCCTAATTTCGGTTCTTTTGTTGATATAAACTTTATTTAAAAGTTGTTGTAAGTTTATTCAACAATTTGAAAAATTATTTCCTTTATTCGCGCCAAATTCCGTTCTTCAATTCTTTTTATTCTTTTTTTTTATTCATATTATTCCTTTGATTCGTTGAAAAAAATGGGGAAATATTATGAGTTTCAGGATTTTAAAACAACTGGAAATCTGATTCGTTGAGATGTTCTATAAAACTATGTTCTTAAAAATTCCTAACTGTCGTCATAAGACGAGTGGAGTTCATTGAAATGACCATTTTGTAAATCGAGGAACGTGAAACTGTAAAAGAAAACCCATTCTCATCCAAAAGTGGAGTTATTTGAAGGGAAAATTGCGTAACGAAGAAATTTGCGGATGCCGTGGGTTTGGTATTTTTTCTCGGCTCTGTCGCTTAGATCAGGCTCGTTTAGCGGAAGCTGAAGTTCCATTCTCGATTATCTGAGGTGAAATATCATTTCAAAACAGATTTGGTGTTTATTTGATGATTCATGAGAAAGTTGATTCGCCAGTTGAAATTGGTGACTTGCGCAGTCTCGGAAAGAACCTTGAATTTACTTTTCAGAGGGAGATCCCATAGAAAATCCTCATCTCGAAATCTGAGTAGAACGTCCATGAATCAAGGGCCCTAAAGCTTGCTCCTGCGTAAGATGTACCCTGGAAGTAGTCCGAACATTATCCTTGATATCCTTGTTTTTTATCGTTTTTGTCGTTCTAGACAATGGTTTATTGTAGGTTCCATAACCAGATTCCGCTGTGTTTCGTGAAGAAGAATCACGAGCATCCTACGTCGATTCGTCGGATTTTGGCGTCTGATTCTATGGAATAGAAATGGCGAATGTGAGCGAACAGTCCCCCGCTGTTCTTAAGAAAGCCTTGCCTGACGGAAGTACCAGGTGCGTTCCTCCCTCTGTTGTATCGGACCTTGATCTGTGGGTTCCTTCCGTCCGCACCAAAATCTTTTAGGCTGGAATTTAAACCTTAATTAATCCGATACGGATCAATGACTTGTCTTTATATGTTCATTTAAGTATTCTACCAGCTGATTGGGAGGTTTGTGGACAGTAGTTATCCTACATTCCAATTTTTTTAAATTATCTCGTTTTCCCTACTATAGATGTCCCGCCATTGAATCTCTCTTAGAATCCTCATCTCTTTTGCCTCTTCGAATTTCGTCCAGAACTCCTATCCTCTTCCTTTCTCTTCCACGCTTCCCCAGTGTTATATCCAATATCTCCTCGTTCGTCCTCCTCGCCACCCAGCTCACCCTTTCATCCTTCTCCAAACCCACATCTAAAACGCCTCAAGTGTACGTACCTTCGCAATGATCAAGTTTCCGACCCATACAACGCCACGGTTCATATTAGAGTTTTCACCAGCCTTTTCTTAACGTCTCTTCTCAGAATCTCCCTCATCTTTTCTTTGAAAATTTTTCTTCACATCATCATTTATTTAAAAAGTTTTCTGTTCAATTTATGCGTAGAGTATTTTTAAGACAAATTTTGGACTATTTTCGCCGTTAGAGAAAAAAAATGGTCCCATTTTTTTTACCACTACGGTGGCATGCGTAACTTTGATATCAAATAACTGCAAAACAAGGCGTCAGAAAATGACGAATATATTTTAAAACAATGTGACTCATATCTTTGTCATTACGTCTGCGGAGTTTCAAGTTGTTATCGTCAGTTATTATTTGTATGCTCTTCAACTTACTTTTTTCTCAGCAACTATGCATCATCGTATCATAAGACTAAAACAGTTATCTTTCTCCTTAAATTTAAAGAGCGAATCAGATATCATCATTCAGCCGAAGTTGGCACCATATTTTATATCGAATTATATACTATTTGAACCTCAGCAGGCCCAATACGCTTGTTACCATACCATTGTTAAAGAGGTATCTCCCCGCGTTATTCTCGTATCTCTCTCCCTTATTATTGACCGATGTTGTGTGGCGATAAAACGTCTTCGTCACACGCTCCCAGCAAGAGCTTCCGCGACGTGGGATTACGAGATAAGGGCACGATAAATACTCTGACAAAAACATATATTGTGCCAGAAAAATCGCTTGGTCTTTCCAAATTCTCGCTTTATATAAAATTTTTTAACGTTTATTCCCTTCGATTTTTCACTGTCAGAGATGCATGGCAATTATTAGCACCGGAGAAGATAGTAACAGAGATGAATATTACTTGAAAGCTTAATGTTATATTCGATCATTTCCATAAAGATAGTGGTATGATTAATTCAATTAATTTATTTCGATATCGCTTATATTACGTATCCCTTTTGTAAATTAAGTATTGAAAATTTTGCATTCAGAGGGTTAAATAGTGAGTCTTTGAAAGTTTCTTTGCTTCGGATAAGACTAGGATAAAATTTGTTTTATTATGATTTATCTCCCTATCGGTTTTTGTGATTTTAATTTTGATAAATATTGTGGTTTTCAGTGCACAGTTATTTTGTCTTTTTTACATCTAAATTAATTTGGATATTGTGTCATTCACCTCTCCCTTTATACCAGTAGTCCCTTAACTCGCTATTATCTTCGTATTCATCAACATCTACATCTACAAAATATTCTGCAAGCCACCTCAGGGGTGTGTGGCAGGAGGTGAGTATTCACCAGCATGCATTATACCCTAATTTTAGTGTAACTACGAATAATTATGCAAGAGCATAAATCGCTAATGCTTGTCACGAGGCGAAGCCTCACAAGCATGCACTACACTACAGATATTATCACAATTGAGAGGGACCGTTAATATATATGTATTTTGCAACTACACAAATGGACAGAGACTCAAGTCTTATGTAGAAAACATGCACGGCGTGCTGCTAGTACTAGGTGACAGATAAGGATTCAAGTATTAGGGAGTACTACTACTACTAAGAGCTACACTACCTATCGACAAACCTAGTTAAAAATCTCATTGGCCGCTGTTATGGTCCCTTATCGTTCGTGGGAAAAATGACATTTTAAATCTGTCCGGTCTGCAGTCTAGTTCCCTAATTGAATTCTCATGATCTGATCTACCGTAGTATGTCGGATTTCGTAAAATATTATCAACGTTGTCAGAGAATATACCGGTTTGGAACTTACATAATAGATTGAGTCTAAATTTTAATCGACGGTCTGAAAGCGCTTCCCATTCCAGTTGATGTAAAAGGTCTGTAACACTAACGTGATTATCATAACGGCCTTTAACGTATCTACATCTACATCTACATGTTACCCTGCGAGCCACCTCTAGGGTATTTGGCAGGGGGTGACAAGTCACCAAAATGCAGCATGCAAGCGGACCGCCACATGCACACCGCACGGTCATGAATATTAAGGATACTAACCAATTCCATCATTAACTAAAATCCATCATACAGCATGCAAGAGAATCCCCGCATGCACGACACACATGTACGATGACACATAATATTCTACATGCTACTTAAGAGGGCAATCTGCCTATGAAGCTAGAACATGCTGTTAGAAACACCATAAAACTCCGTAAACATGCTTTAAGAAATACATAAGTTAGTAAGCTTCACTACCAGTCAACTAATCTATTTCTAAGTCCTTACACAGCCGTTATAGTCTCTTATCGCTCGCGGAAAAAACGACATTTTAAATCTATCTGTTCTACACTCTATCTCTCTTATTTTATTTTTATGATCTAATCTACCATAGTACGTTGGCGGTCGTAAAATATGATCAACTTCGTCGGAAAATAAACTACTCTTGAATTTACATAATAGATTTAGTCTTGTTTTCAATCTACGGTCTGACAGTGATTCCCATCCGAGTTGTTCTAAGAGGTCAGTAACACTAACCAGACTATCGTAACGGCTTTTCAAGTACCTGGCTGCTCTTCTCTGTACACGTTCTAACTCTGTTTTTAAGCCTGTTTCATGAGGATCCCAAACACTGGAAGCATATTCTAAATGGGGTCTAACGAGGGAGAAGTAGCTTATTTCTCTCACTTTGTCTTCGCACTTGCCTAGAATTCTTTTAACAAATCCCAATTTACGATTAGCTTGACCTGTTATTTCCCGAATATGTTTATTCCACGATAGATCATTATTGAGCCTAACTCCGAGATATTTTACGGATTCTACCGTCTCTAATTGGTATCCTGAATGAAATAGCTCTGTTGTGGGGAGTTATTTTACCCCCAGAATTTCATTACTACGCATTTTTTCAAATTTAACTCTAGCTGCCACGCATCGCACCATGCTTGGATTGCAGTAAGGTCGTTCGTTAAAAAGTTCGTTCGTTCTTGCCGATCTTCGCTGCACGCGTTCTAACTCAGTTTCCAAGCCTATCTCATAAGGATCCTAAATACTGGCAGCATATTCCAAGTGGGGTCTAATGAGGGAGAAGTAGCTATTTCCCTAACTTTATCGTCTCACTTGCCAAGTACTCTTTTAACAAATTCCAATTTACGATTAGCTTGATCGGTAATTTCTCGAATTTGTTTACTCGACGAGAGATCATTAGTCAGTTTAACTCCGAGGTATTTAACCGGTTCTACATTCTCTAATTTGCTGTTTTTTATGCAATAGCTGTTACAAGGAGCGTTTTTCCGTTTCCAAAAATTCATAACAACGCATTTTTTCAGGTTTAATTCTAGCTGCCATGCATCGCACCACTCCTGTATTGCCTCGAGGTCTTTAGTTAGCGCTTGCTTATCATTAAGGCTACGAATTTCTCTACACACCACTGCGTCGTCTGCAAATGATCTAAGCTTCCTGTCAACTGTTTCACCTCTGTCGTTTATGCACAAAAGGAACAGAAGTGGACCAATGACACTTCCCTGTGGGACACCCGATGTGACTTTTACTTCATTAGAGATAGCGCCATCTAATACAACCCTTTGCACGCGATTGCTTAAGAATTCTCTAATCCAGGAAATTACGTTGTCGTCTAAACCATAGGATTTTAATTTCATGAGTAGCTTACTGTGGGAAACTTTATCAAATGCCTTTTTAAAGTCAAGATAAAATTGCATCAACTGGAACTTAACGTGCAAATGTCACTCCCATATTCAAAAGCGGTTATAAGGAACAGGCATCGAACTGTAGACCGATATCTCTCACATCTATCTCTTGCAAATTCCTTTAACATATAATTGTAAGTTCAGTTATGAGATACCTCGATATGCAGAACTTGTTAACAGAAGGGCAACACGGATTCAGAAAGGGAAGATCTTGCGAAACTCAATTAGCACTTTTTGCCCACGATATTTTAGTCTCGGGTAGTATGGGCACACGAATATTGTTTTTGATTTAGGGCATCTAATCTAATAGAGCACCATACAGATTCTAGGCTGGTATCTGGGACGATTTCCGCTTGGCTGACAATGGTATTCTTTACAGCTATAAATACTCCGCCTCCGGTTCGGTTGGACCTATCTTTTCTGCAAACGTTGAATGATTTAGGAAAAAATTCACTATCAGAAATATTGTCTGTCAGCCAACTTTCTGTGCCAATAATGATGCTACACTCCGTGCTATGTATAAGGTGGTGAAATTCTGGAATCTTATTTTTTTAACTACGGCAGTTAACTACTGCAACGACTACTGCTTCATGATTATTGTTTATGCGTTTCGGGGACATTTCAAGATTGCTGTCTTCAATTAAGCTATTCTTGTGCCCTAAACTCGGAGCACTCTTTGCTAAATTACTAACTGGCAACACATAACTATTGACCCCACTAATTGACCCTCCCTGTAGCCTACCGTTTATGTTAAACTCAACGAGTGTGCTCAAGTATTCTGCGCGCTACCTCCTGCGATGCCTCGTACGTATGTACATTTACAAAATACCATGCAAGCCACCACAGGGGTGTGTGGAAGGGGGTTCCTGGGGTGGCTTCTAGGGGTTTTAGTTCCTAGGGGTGGCAGGGGGGCTGTACGTAGAGTGGACACCCGAGGGATTAATAGGCACCCGACACGAATTCAGCACCGGCCTGAGGTCAAATAACTCCGCTCCCTCGCTCCCACTGACTTCACCGAGTCGTATTCCCCGCGTGTATACGTGACTTTAGCAATCAAACGCCTTTTTATCAAGAATTGGTAGGCGTCATTTATTTATACCGATTATAGCCGTTATCACTTATTATTTTACCTTGAAACCCATTCATGGATTTTGCTTTTTATCACAAGGAACAAATTCCATACCTACCGTGATATTCTGCCGTGCTAAAAACATTTTATGGCACACGCTTCCTTCTGAGTTGAAGATAACACAAAGGAATTCGTTATATATCTAGCTGATGTTGGCGATAAGGAAATGAAAGTTTGAGGCATCATTGCTTACAGATTTAGACCTGCACACGATGGTCCACAAAGGACTTTAGATTGTGTTCTTATTTCTACACCCTAAATACGAAGTTATACCCATATCAGAGTGCGTGTTTTAGTACTCATATGCATAGATTGTACGAACAATGAAGACTGATAGAGAAACGCCATTTTTCCCCTGTTTTTCTTTGAGTTTTAAGTGTTTCCCGGCCGTGGGATTAAAGAGGAAGTTATGAAGAAATCCGCGGAGTCTAATAAACGTGAAAGGTGGAGATAAAATTGGAATGTTAATGGCGGTAGCAGAAGGGAGACTGTTTAACGAGCTTAGTGGATGAGGAATCGGGAAACTGAAGACATTTTAGAGGGAATGAAAGGAGGTAGGACGTAGGATGGAGAATGAAATAGTGTTTCAGGGAAAAAGCATTTAAACGGAAAAGTAACATATAAATAGACCATCGAGTGCTACCTTTGATCTGTTGACTACAGTTTGACAGAGGCTGGAACGAAAGAATGTCATGTCTTTATTTTGCTGTACGCTCATATCACGCTTGTGAGGCTTCGCCTCGTGACAAGCATTAGCGATTTATGCTAATGCATAGTTAGTCGTAGTTACACTAACTTTAGGGCATAGTGTAAAGCATATTGGTGAATACTCACCCCCTGCCACACACCCCTGAGGTGGCTTGCAGGGTATTTTGTAGATGTAGATGTATAGATCAGTTATTCCCTGTCATATTCGGGGTCTGGGCCAGTATTCGCTCCTAATGTCAGTTACAAAAATTAAATATACCGTAGTTTAAAATGCTTTATCTTCTAAATGGGAAAACCGAATTCAATGCCATAGCATGCACCATAAAGCTTGTTTATTCGTTATTAAGTTTTTATCGCATCAGATTTATGTACGTGTGCTTAATTTTATTTGCAAAAAGTCACGTGTAGTTGCGCGTAAAAACTAATGAATCATGTTCGAGCGCTTTGTATTTTGTTGCCTTTCACTCTAACAACTTACGAATCTGCATTTACTTCTACAAAATACTCTGCAAGCCACCTCAAATGTGTGTGGCAGGGGGTGAGTAGTCGCCAACATGCATTACACTATACTCTAAAGTTAGTGTAACTACGACTATTGATTCATTAGCACAAATCGCTAATGCTGCGCGTGCGATGAGCGTGCACTACAAGCCTCACAAGCGTGCACTACACTATAGATATGTCACCAATGTTAGAGGGACCGTTAGTATTTGTGACTTTTGCAAAGTTACATAAACGGATTGAGTGAACGAACGAAATGTGACGAATATGAAGTGAGAAAGCAAGGTTTATTCTTTACAGTTTGTTTGTACTACAGAAATTGCCAAAGTTGTTGGAATAAGTGTAAAACTCTGATAACTACTGAATGTCTCGATTGAAACTAGAGTGGAACCGTAGTGTGTTCTAACATGTCAGCATTACGGATGCGATTATGGGTCGGTCGACCATGGCCATCGCCAGCCCTTTCTACGATCCAATCCGTACTGCTCTCTCTCTCTCTTTCTCACCAGCACGGTTGACGTTGTCTGCTCCCGTTCGACCTCTAGGCAAGTTGCGCCATTCCCCCCCACCTTGCTTACCATTCACGCAAAAGAACATATCCCCTCCCTTTCTCCGTCTTTGCATCCACTCATCAACCCCCTCCTGCCCCCGTCGCCTCGAGAGTCCCCTGCCCCCACTCTCCCTCCTCATACTCCTCCCACGCGGTCCCTGACTCACCCACTTCCTTCTCTCCCCTCCCACCCTTGCCTCCTCATTCCCTTTGTTCCCGTAGTGTCTCAGTAGCCAAGGGCGAGAGTCTGTTTCTGGGGATCGCAATTAGGGGGGACGGCCTTCGGGGGATTCCTCCCCTCCCGTCGCGCGGTGAGACGCGCCCAACGACGCGCCGGGTCCTCCCCGCCGCGACGGTCGGCCTCCCACAGCCCATCGCCCGCCAAGACCCCTACCTTTCCGGTGAGAAAGATGCATGGGCGTTGTGCGTAAATGTTGCCGCTGTATCCGTCTATTTTCGCCTAAGGTGGTTGGAGCGATTTTTGTCCATGTACAGATTTGCGTGAAACATTGCGCACGTGTTCTTATTCGTGATGACTAAGGATAAAAGTGAAAAAAATACATCTACGAAGTACCATTCAAGCCTCCACTAGGGTGTGTGGCACGGGGTGATTCCCCGCCAAGCATGATGTTTTCGTCCCAGTTCAAATCGGGACCTCGTACGTTCCCCGGCCCGTGGGCCCAGATCAAAAAGCAGTCAGGAGAACAGTGCGCGGTCAAACCAGAAACTGGAAGACTGCTACGTAAATGAACATGCAAACATGCAGTATACTTCTAAAGAGACATCTATTGGTTAATATTCCTAATACTATTAATGTATGAATGCTACGAGATACTACTTCATGCAGAGAGAAAAATAATGCCGGACATTTCAAGCGGGGTGAAGTGTTAGTAATTATGCTATTATATTAAACACAAGTGAATAGTCTACTCTACCTACCTACATCTTACCGATTTGGTTATTTGGCAATTCAATGCTATTTGAACAGGTAGTCTTATTGCACATGAGATATGCTTCGTAATAATTCGATTACACATGTACAGATTTTCTTCTGAATGCGAAATTATTAGATTTGATATTATTATAATGGTTGCGAACGAATATCAATATGTCACGCCGTCAAATATTTAAAAATAATTATTTATATAACATTTTCGCCATTATTTCGAATACCGCGCAGAAAACACAAGTCATAATATCCTTTCACTAGTTAGTGGTAAGCGCCGAAGGCGCCCGTTGAATGATGATGAATATAACAAGCATTTTGATCATTATACACGAAATCTTATATATAAAGAGGAATATTTGTCTGTTCGTTTTTTTATGGATTCCAATACCATTCATCCGATTGCGATGAAAATTTGGTGAGTTGTTGCGCGCGTGCCCATAAAGGCCGCCACACACCGAATGCTATGCTAAGCGTGAGAACCATAGACCTTGAATATTAGACCCATGCCGTGCTATGTAGCAAGATGGCGGACAGCGTAAAACGCACTTCTCAGGTTTGACACTTGACTATTCCGTTAATATTGACGTCATTGCAATGATGAATGATTTTATACAATGCGCATAGTGTGCAGAACTAATGCACGTTATGTAGTTGAAATTGCTCTGTTGTAAGTAGGTGAAAAATGTATTTGAGCTGGTGGGACGAAAGCGCTCATTAACTGCAATAGATACTGCGCATGCGCCATGAAAGCTAAGCGAAGAGGAAATTGCCGGCCGAGCGATCCCCTGCGATATAGCGCTAGGGAAGTTCGCATCGGTTCGCAAGGCTCGCATTTGGTGTGAACGGACAGCTGGAAATCGCTATACGGGATCTTAAGACACGTGGCGAAAGCTGATAGCGCGCTTAGCATATCATTCGGTGTGTGGCGGCCTTAAAGGTTTCTAAATTATAAAAATGGCAATTGTTTGGGTTGTTTTTACCTCAATATTGTTAATATTTACTCCCATAAGAAAAGCATTGAATTCGGTGCAGGTTTTTTTTATTTGCTTTTTTAAATTACTTGTACTCAAGATATTGGATGGAAATTTGTATCATAGAACGAATAAAAGAATGCAGTATTAAATTCTTTCATTCAATTTTCTTATACACTTCATTTTTGTCGAACTATTGCGCTTTTACCTCGAAATTCATCAATTTTTCTTCCATTTCAACAATCCAAAATTTCCTCGCCAACCAGGCGTGAATATCCATTTAATAGCGATTTCATGAATGGTTATTCACTTCTGCAGCGTTTAAAGGCCAGGTTCAGTGAATTTGATAGTTGTAGCCACACGAATACAGTTCCCCGTTCGCCTTGCCTTCTCAATGACCATCAACAAGGCACAAGGTCAATCGCTTCAAGTGTGTGGATTAAATTTGGAAAATCCATGCTTTTCACACGGTCAATTATATGTTGCATGCTCATGAGTGGGACAGCCGAAAAATTATTTATTTTTGCCGAGGGCGGTAGGACCAAAACTATTGTGTGTCCGAAATCACTCGAATAAAATTTTCAACTATTTTAATACAAATAATATAATTTTTTTCATTAATTTTAAACGTGCAAACGTGTCTGCTTTGTATATGTGTGCCTACTTAGAAAGAAAAAGAGGCATTGCAACGCATGCGGAGCACAGCTAATATTTATTAAAAATTAAATTTCTTTAAATGTTGCGCAAATGAGAATTATTTCTGGTTTATAGGGAATGATATAAAAAATATTTGACATAAAAATTATGTTTTTAATGAAGAACCTCTTTGAAAGCTACTTTGCGTGTTAATTGTCTCTGGTCATTCAATAATCTTCGTTGCTGTGGATTCAATTCAATATACACCTTTACTTGACTTGCAAAACTTGAACGTTATAAGCCACATACCATTTGCGGTGTGAAAATACTGCAGTCTCCAAATTGATGCCAACGTGATCAAATGGCTGGCCTTGTGGCTTGTTTATTTTAATAGTGTAAGCAGGAATTATCAGAAATTGGCGTGGTTTTAATATGAAAGATAATTTTGTGTCGGTTGGAGCGAGAGCAATCCTGGGAATTAGAACTATATCCTTGTGATTTCTTGTTGAAGTGATTCTTGATCTTATCAAATTTCGTCCAGGCTCTTCCACAATCAGTCGAGTTCCGTTGCAATGTTCTTTTTTAAGATTCAAGTTTCTCATCAACATGATGGTCACACCTTTGAAAATTCTGAGAAAAAGAAGCAAATTTATTGGTAAAATTTTGCGACCCAACAGCTTATTGAAAACAATAATGGAAGGAAAAATAGATGGCAGAGGAAGACCAAGGGTGGAATATATCAGCCAAATTGGGAAGGACGTCGAAGTGAATGAAGCCGTTGACTAATAGGAAAGTGTAGCAGAGAGCTGCAGCAAACCAATCTTCGGATTGATGACTGCTGATGATGACTTGATACATGCTTATTAGTGGATTTTCCGCCAACATTTGCCACTCTACGGCTCAACAGTTGTCACTCCAACAGTTTTCCTCCAACTTTCACCCCAACTGTCATTCCTAGCACTTCGTATATTTTCTTCCTTTCTTCTCCACAGTCTTTTCTAAACCCTTCGCCTAGCCCAAAATTCAGACACCTTCGATCTCTTCACGTCATGTCGCTTTAATAAATCCACGTTACGTCAGAAGGCAGATTTGAGAGGATTGCACTACATGCAGCTAGATCTCTTTCGGACTACAATCTCTGAACGATTTAATGTATTCCCACTACCTCCCATCATGCATCCCAAAATGCCAATCCGTTTCCTTATCCCCTTCTGAATCCTTTGTTTTTACCCCTCATTTAATGGCCTTCAACATTCCTTTTCCTCTGATTACTTGCTTCATTCACCCACTCTCTCCCTCGTGGTTCCTCCCCCACGATACCGAGCTCTCATTCATCTTTGTTCCAGTCCATCCTAATTTCTTCATCTTTCTACAAACCTTCTTCTCAAACTCCTCTCACCCATTCTCCAATATTTTTAGTTCAGCTTTTTGAAACCACACAACTCTTGACTCCATGTAAAACTCTTCAGCAATCTTTTCTTTGGATCTTCAACTCATGTCCATCAGTAACATTATTCCGTCATTAGCTCATTAATGAATGCCACTTCCCCCCGACGAAAATCTTCCCCTAATATTTTAATTACATTACTCATTTTTGTCCATAATGAATGGTTTGAATGAATGAATGAATACTGCCAAAGTGGCTAATTTTTTTTTCCTGCTTTGCGTAACGCTCTCCTACTTTTCAAATCTCATCCCTTATCCTCAACTTAAGATTTAAAAATTATGCAATCCCTAAAAATTACACACATCATTATAGCTGTGAAGTCGTGATTTACTTGTTTATTTAAATGTTCTGTGTATTACTTACCCGGCATGAAAACATAATTACAGGGTAAGTCAAAACAATTTCAATGAATACCAGGTATATTGGGATAAAATAACTGATAAACATTATCTTAAATTACTTGACACATTGTGAGCTTTTGAAAAGTTTACCAATACTACCTGACGATACTGTTCCAAAACCTTTGAACAAATGTAGATATTTACAAAAGTTGTTATAAGTGTGTTAGGGGTGCATTTTTGCATGAATGCCTCATCTTATTAATTTGGGACTATTTAGTTTAATTTACTTAACAATTCCTCATCACACCTTTGTTAAAAACATAATGTATAAATAGTAAATAGTTCAATACTCTACTATCGCCCAGTGTTTGGAGTTCAAACGTTTCTAATGACACTTCACAAGTATTAGTGATTCTACCCGAAGGAGCTCTTCACTTGATGATTTTGCAGGAAATCCTTCCCGTAGCAAGATGGCTGAAATTCGCGTTTTTCTCCATCTGCGAGTACCTCGCTCGCAGATAACAAGTTAAATAAGCTAAAAGTAGTTTTTTTAAGTCGATGTTTACTTCCGCGACTAAGTAAGCAATATGTTCGGTGTCATACGTATTTAATTGGACTCAGGAGAGGCACATTTATCTCCGTTGAGCCTACCGTCACGTCATGGATTGCCAGGCCCTCCGAATTCCTCGTCACGGGAGTTCGCCGTGCGTCTTAATTCTAATTTCGCCTAAAATGCGTGACGCCATTGCGGAAGCTTAATTATAGGCTGGCTCACGTTGAGGATAAGAGTTACAACTTAAGGTGGTTGGAGTGAATTTTTTAATGCACAGATTTGCGTGAAACTTTGCAAACGTGAATTGAAACATATTGTATTTTACCGCTTTGGTCTTTTGACAATTCAATGCTGTTTCAACACGCAACCTGCTGACCAATGACATATATTTCGTTATTATTTCATTACACGTGTGCGGATTTTTCCTACACGCGAAATAATACATTTTACGTGGTTTTATTTAACTTGACATGTGTGTTAGTTTGGGTCAAATATCGTAATCAATTTTTCACCCAACTAAGCTACATCACGTTCTTATGCCAATTGTGATCCGGCTTTATGTATGCAAACTGCAGAGTATGAAAGGAAATGGGTCAATGGATGAGGGATTTTTTTTCCTTCATGCTGCTGCAACTTAAACCTAATTCATTATTACGAAATCCTTTCCATCACTAATGATGCAGCGTGCGAAGGTGGACATAGCAATGGGTCGTTACCGTTATTTTTCCCCCCTTATTTTCACGATGAGAATTTCCTCTCGTACGTGGTGAGTACAAAATTAGTTGTTTTTCCCTTAGCGAGATAAATATTTGTCTTCAGAAAGCTTTTGTTTCCGCTCGTCGCAGCCCCTTGTGAAGTTGAAGTACCTTTTTAAACGGCTTGAGGGAGTATAAATGTCAGTTTCAAATTTACCTTCGTTAAAATAACGTTTTCTCTTGCACTGTTGTTTTTTTTGTCAGTATTTTGCTCCGGAAGATCTTTTATTTTATGCTTCTTCCGCGAGAGGAGTTTTTGGGATCGCTTGGTAGAAAAATAAAGTTGAAGATGTGCTATATTAGCCCAGTGAGAGGCGTGTTAGAACCTAATTCGTTGTAGTCTGATTATAAACAAGATGAGAAACGCGAAGATGTTGAAAATTTTGTTAATTTTGGTAGGGAGATTGAAGGCTTATTTTTCGCCAAAATTCTGTTGTATTTTCCTAGCGATCAGAAATTCTCCCTCTCCTGTTTTTTTAGCGTTTACGCTTAAGCCGCTGACAGGAAGAGTATTGTCATCAAATAGTTTTTTTAACGGTTGATTGGTAGGTTTTATAGATAGTCCATAAGCCTATTGAACATTAATATAACGGGGCTTAGAAGTCCATAAGCCTATTGAACATTTTTATAACGGGGCTTAGATAGTCCATAAGCCTATTGAACATTAATATAACGGGGTTCTATAACGGGGCTTAGAAGCTCGTTTCAGACGTTTCCCTCTAACCCAGTAACGGCTTTGACGTGACAGCTGGAGACTTGTAATTTTTGTTTTCTATAGATGAAGAGTCATTTGGTGATTTAAGTGAAGTAACTTTGTCATGAAGTGGTTGTGTTTTTTTTAAAAAATAGCAAAACTTTGGTTTTTACGAAATGTTTTTGTAATATTCCGTGGCACGTTGCGAAGGCTAGATTCCGAAATGAAGATTTTCAGCCCACTTTAATCAAAGAATCATCTTTCATATACGCATAAAATTCAACAACCATTGATGCTGTTTTCGTATTAAGGCTATAGCAATGTTAATCGCTCAAGCCTGCATCGACAACGGAGTAGACCTTTCCATCCCCACCAGAGGATAATCGTTCCCCAATCAGTTTTTGTCAGTGCCGCCTTCACAGTTTCCCGTTGGGCTTCTACCACCCCAGTAGCCAACCACAGGCGGCGACCGTTCATATCTACATCTACAAAGTACCCTGCAAGCTATCTCTGGGGTGTGTGGCAGGGGGTGAGTAATCACCAACATGCATTACACTATACCCTAATTTTAGTGTAACTACGAATAATTATGCATTAGCATAAATCGCTAATGTTTGTCACGAGGCGAAGCCTCACAAGCATGCACTACTACACTACAGATGTCATCACAATGGAGAGGGACCGTAAATATGCATGCATTCTTCAACTACACAGATGGACAGAGACTCAAGACCCATGTAGAAAACATGCAAGGCGTGCTGTTAGTATGTACTAGGTAGCAGATAAGGATTCAAGTATTAGGAGTACTACTACTACTGAGAGCTACACTACCTAACGACAAACCTAGACAAAAGTCTCATTGGCAGCTGTTACGGTCCCTTATCGTTCGTGGGAAAAATGACATTTTAAATCTGTCCGTTCTGCAGTCTAGTTCCCTAATTTTATTCTCATGATCTGATCTACTGTAGTATGGCGGATTTCGTAAAATATTATCAACGTCGTCAGAGAATAGACCGGTTTTGTACTTACATAATAGATTGAGTCTAAATTTTAATCGACGGTCTGAAAGCTTTTCCCATCCCAGTTTCTGCTAAAGGCCAGTAACATTTGAGTTGGCTTGGAAGAACAGACCCACCTTAAACTACTTTCTGAGTTAGCTTTACGTGATTTAATGTTGTATCCCTGATAGTCATCGGCGCTCCCTTTATTATTATTATCCCTGGCAATTTAGTTTTTCCTCTCGATTATTGAGGATTTGCCGATCCCATAAACAGAGTAGGTTTCACATAATATTAATGTGGAACTTCTTATGCTTAAAATTATATGTGATTATGGCGTTGATTCGCTGATGACATTTTTGGGAGTTTACTTTAATTATACTTGACAATATCGCAATATTTTAAGGAAAGTGGCGTAAGCTTGTGTTTTTTATATGCCTACGTCGGAGGCGTACGTATTTAGTTCTTATCTATATGCGTTGTTTATGATATTTCTCAATTAATTGAGGAAGCATGGTTTCACATTGACCAAGTTTGTGGTTTTTATCTTGGCAAGGTCTCTGTGGATTTGGCGATTCAAATTAAATTCAGGCGAAGGGTAGCGAACCGTGAATAGTTATTCGAAATCTAAAAAATAACCTTTTCAGCATTCCGGTTCTGTCCACTTTTCCGAAATGTCTATGCAAAGATATGAATTTTGCCCGTGCACGCTTAAATTGGACTGAGTTTCCGTATATGTTAAATTCCATGGAAAAATCATGTTTTTATTTAAAATTTAAGATTGTTTGTTGCGACTAGTTTCATAACCGAGTGGATGAGTAGTGAGAAATTATTTTTATTATTGGAATGTCTGATGCCAATCTAGTCTGCTGTGTGGTTCGCAAATAAATATTGGTTTCACTTTCGTGTAATTATCGAAAATGGATTTGGTTTTCCTCAGATTTGTCCGTTCTATTGTTTAGATCGAAAATGCTTATTTCTTACCCATTGAATTAATTGTGGATGTGTCACAAAAGATATTTTTATTTTAGTAGGTTAAAATGAGGCTCGTCATGTTGGTTAAATTGATAATAATCTGCATCAGTATTTTTGCTGATTACCTCCTTTACTTTACTTATAATTACGGTCTATATCATTTGATTATATCAATTAGTTGACTTGTGTTGAAACAAATAGTTTAAAACTAACTTCTCTGGAGATATAGGTCTATTATAAATGATTAATGGTTTATCATTCCTTTATGCCAGCGTTTCGTTTATGTTTCCTCAGGGCTCAGAGTTCCTTAAATTGTATTTCTTTTTTTGTTAAAGTGATGATTTTGTTGAAATTTGAATAAATCAAATCATCATTACCTCATACCGAGATAAACCATTAACCATTTATGATAGACCTGTATATCCAGAGAAAATTGGATTAATAAATAGAGAGGTCGAGAACAGAAATCATCTGTTTAACGAATATTTTCGTACGTTACTGGCCCCTAGGACGCGTTTACATGTGTATTAACTTAGTAACGCTATGAATAACGATTTACTTACTTCAATAAGTGTCAATTATTATTTTTATTGGTAGTTTACCGATTAGACGTTGGTTTTTGGACGGTCCTTGGCAACAACAATTGCTCATTACCGTGGGCATCAAAAGCACTTCCCCTTAGCGTAAACACCTTTTGGTCTATTCTCTTTTTACTTCTTCAGCTTCTCATACTTCCTCCCGCCCCTCCCTGTCGTCCAAACTGTCCACTCTCCCGCTTCGTCTTCCCCGCTCATCCAAACCCTCTCGCTTCAATCTCAGCCGCCGACATTCCGAAACTTCTCAGCATCTCCTCCATCCACTGCTCCTTCCTGCCTTCTGTGAATTCCGTCCAACTCCTCTTCTTTTTGGTTTCCTTTCCACCCAGCTGTGTCTCCATCCCCCTCCTCTTTCGCCCAAAAAAATCCAATCGACTTCCACTCTATTTCTTCTGGGACTAGATTTCGGAAGCAGGAGACACCACAGTCTACATCAAAGTCTTCTTTGTTCTTTACTTGATGTGGCCATCAACTGCATCCTCCTTTTGAATGCTTTTTTGGGGGCACATTTAATTCGTCTTTCAATATCCGCGCTGCCGAACCTATTTTCGACGAAATTTACAACCCGACTGAGTGAAAATTTCCGCCGAAATCTGATGGTTCTTTTCTGGTGATTAGAAAGTCTTCCCCTCCTATTTATAACGTTTTAGCGTAGGCTGCTGCCAGGAAGAGTGTCGTCGGCAATTGGTTTTCTAAAAATTTATTGGTAGGTTTGACCATAGAGTAAGGCGAAATTAATGAACTCTACGTGCATATCTTATGGAAGTTGAAAGAGAACGATCTGAAGTCGAACCTGAGACATTAGGTGTCCAAAAATAACCTATTATCTGTTGAGGGACGACATTTAATAATGTGCAAAGTTTGAAGCCTTTTCAACTTCTGGTTCTTGAATAAAACTAAACGTTGCATTACAGCATTGAATTTAAAACGTTGTGTGTAATCGTTACAGTTTTAGGCTTATCTTTTCATGTAATGTAGGATATAATTTTTGCGATAAAAATAATGTTTCAAACAAGAGCAAAGTTTTGGGGAAATAAATAGTTACTCAGCGGAAGGTGATCACTAAAAACACTTCGCAAATAGTAAAGCAGACAGTCTCAGCGGAATCCTTCCATTGTAAGGAGCTTTGTGACACGGAGGGGAGAGCAGCGAAGAGCTTCTTTTGAGGGAAAAAATGTCAGCACCGAGGTGATTGCTGAGGAGCTTCCATTTGCGTGCCTTTGACAGATTCGAAAAAAAATTGGCGCACATGTTTCTTAGGACTTATATGGATTAATATACACTAGTATAAAGGTCCAAGTGATCCTCTTTGGGCCCCCTTTTTGGGCCTTTTTCCCAACTCTTACTTACATAAAAATGCATTGGATTCGGTGCAGAAGTTTATTTTTTTCTTTTCTAACTTGATAGCACTTATGATGTAGGCTTTGATTTTTTTAGTATCGGATGACTGAACGAATACATTTTTGAATTCTTGCATTAGATTTTTCGTATTCGCTTAAATTATGCCTTAAATTTGAGTTTTTGGCCCAAAAATCGTCGTTTGCAACATTCCTACGTTAGAAATTTTTATTTACTTAGCAACCGTAGCATAGGCTTTAATCGGAGCTGACGTACCTATACCCGATGCACTAATGGATCAGGTTAAATGATCAATATAACATAATTACTGTGAGATTTTAGTAAGGGAATACGTATTCGAAATTCGTGTTCGAAAATTTTCGGGGAATTTATGTATTCTCCTCGAAATTTTTCCGTCGCGTAGGCCTGGCAAACATTCTTGCTGCTGCCTTTCCCTCTCCGTTCCCCCCTGCCTTGCGTCGGTGGGGTGGTATCGGCCTCTTTGTGGGGTGGGCGCGAGTGTGCCTAGTAGTGATCTAGGGGGTGGGGGGTGGTGGCGGAGTGGTAAGGGGGCAGGGGGCGGAAGGGCCGCTTTTATCACCCATGCCATCAAATACCCGCGACGTTTTTGTAAACAGGCGTGCAAAAATCCCGTGCCCCCGGACCCCTTTGGATGTATGGCTCCATAAAAATGAGCAGAGCGGAGGTGTGGGACGGCGGAGTTTTTTTTTCTTTTCTTTTATAATTTCTTCTTCTTTTCATCTCCCGAGGAATGCTAATTATTTGTACAAGAGATGAAAGGGCGGTATGCGCTTAATAGATCGCTCCGAGAGGGTGGGGAATTCTCGGCGGATAGTAGCCGGGCGTTGATGGTTGTTTTGGCGATTAGGGCGAAAGAGTGGGGCTCTCACGCGGGCAGTGTTATCTCGGTCGGGGAAAAAATATGTTATAACTCGCGATGAGCAATGGATGTGCCCCGGTCTTGCGTGAATTATCCGCTCATCCCGCGCTTCGGTAATCGCGTTCGGACTTGTTCTCTTCGCCTCTGCAATGTTCCCGTTCCAATCAAAGTAAAATTTTATTTCCAACGGATTCAGGCTTTATATAGTGAAAGGAATCTATTGTAAATCAAACTCAATTTGCACTTTTCCTTAGGGTTTTTAATTCTTCTACGCGTTTCAGCTCACAGAGTCATCTTCAGTTACAAATATTTGGCCTGGTGACTCTAGTGTAGTAGATTTTAAATCTGGTGAAAGTGTACAAATTGTTTTAGATTTTATAAATATTTTAATTAACTTTTTTCTTTACCCAACCGTGATAGAATTATCAGTGTGTCAAGTCAAATTATCGATGGTAAAACCCTTCTTCTTTCTCTTAATTCAGTATTCCTATTTCCATATAGAGTCGTGAATATTCTTCTTTCTACAACCCCGCTTTTTATTTTCAATGCGTATTCTAGTGTGGTTAAAATGAATTCAGAAATGTAATTATCCACTAACTTTGTTCCTCGTTATGTCAGAGTCATGTATATAAAGTTTAGACCAATCGGAATATAATATGTGACAGAAAAGGATTCAATTTCAGAGTATGGTCAACTTTTGTTATATTTTTCTAAGTTAATATTTCCAGATTTTTAGTGGTATTATTTTATATTGTACTGGCATAGCGAGAAACAAAACAAGCGATGACAGCAAAAATATTTTTAGCTTATAATTTTTTTAACCAGCTTATTGTCAATATTGCTTGGTTCCTAGTTGGGTCTTTCCCTACTTACATTCCTTCCTTATCTTTTCTTTCTTTATTAAGGTTCTTATCAAACCCGTTGTCTCATTGTGTTTCCTCCGTCTCATAGTACGCCATGTCGTTAAAAATGACACGCGTCTTTCCACGTCTGCTCTTCTGCGTATTTTGCTTTTTTTTCAAATTTGATCTGATCGATACTTAGATAAAATAGGAAACTAAAATTTTTCACTTTGGCGGAGAAAATGAACTTTCCTATTTAACAAATTTGACCTTGCTGGTTAAATACTTTCACAAGCTGTCGATTTCTGCTTCTACCTTTTCTCTCCTCTTCTTCATGAATGGATAACGTCTACGCGATTCGGGCAGCACTTTAGTTTGTGCCTTGAATTATTCTTTTAAAAGCTTTTAAGTCATCATTTATTCTTGAGATGGCCTCGTGATGTTGTTTAACACTGGAAGTGGCAATGATTAGGCGGGGTAATTGAAGAAAATCGGCTTTTGTGAAATATGAAACAAATATGGATTATTAGAAGGGGTAAGATGTAAGTGTAGGTATTTCAAGTGATATTAATTCTGAGCTCCCTCATTCATGTTAAAACATTGAATATTGCACAATGGGCCTGTTCCCTTAGACTTATCTATTAGATTTCTGTTTCTCTTGTGAGAAACATTTTGCCAATTAGGTATTGCTTAATAGTTATTGGATTAGAATTGATGTTTTTTGGTACTGCCATAAATAAACATCTCGTGTATTTTACACTTTTTCGCAGCCATACATTGGTATGTCCTGAATTTTCGTATCACGTTCACATTTTGTTCCGTAATCTCTTCATTTCACTATCGTCTTAAACCACCGTTTGGTCAGATTAACTCTACATCCTACAGAGTTTGAGATATTCCTCATTTATTCCCACTACATTTTAAAAATACTAAGTTTAATAGCTAAAGAAATATATATTAGAGGTAGATAGGGCACTAAACTTGTAAAAATATGGAGGTTTTTCTGACTTCCATTAAAACCTAAACCTTGTACTTGACTTTAAATGAATGACAGAAGAAAATCTGGGGAGGGATCTTTTTCGTAGCGAGGATTATTCTTATTTCCCTCTTCCTCGGGAGAGTAAAATTTATTCTGCGCACTCGCATACCGTTTCCGAATCTGATGGTTAGAAATTGAATAAATGTTGGATATAATGTTAACAAATATTACGTCAGAACTTCCTCGATGTTTCGACGTCTCATTTTTTCGACAATCCCTGTATCTCGCCTTTTGTGTGCTTGTTACAGGGTGCGGGGTTTTTCTATGTATGTCGATAGTTCTGAAGATTCTATTCCCATTGCTTTGACAGTTGGAAGAATTAAAATATTTGATGGAATTTAAGTTTTAAAAGATAATTTACGAAGGCTAAAAACGATAAAAAGTGGACGACCTCTTTCTCAAAGTATTTGATTAAATTTAAAACAAATCTTTATTTACGTTTTATGTTACATTATTGCGTTCATTCATTCAAAGCTGCGTTCTTTTTCAAAGGAGCCTAATTCATTCAGATTAATATCATAGAATCTTTAATTGTATATGACGCTAATGATTGCATTCATTGTAACTTTTTAATTCCATCGGTAGTAAAAATCCTTTTATTTTCTAAAATGGCATTTAGTTGTCATTGCATATCTCATAGTTTGTATAAGCCAGAAACGTGTAATCTGAGAAAGGAGGACGAGAATAGGCTACAGGTGTTCGAGATGTTGGTGTGGAGGAGGATGGAGAAGGCGCGGTGGACGGAAAGTAAGACGAACAAGGAAGTACTTGGTATGGTGAGTGAGGAGAGGAAATATCTGGAGAAGATTAGGAAAAGGCGGAATAGGTGGTTGGAAAAGGTAATGAGTGGCGAAGTGTTGCTCATGGCCGTTATAGGGGGAAGGATGTTGGGCAGGCGGGGAAAAAGAAGAAAGAGAATGAGTTACATGGACGGGATAAAGAAGGGTATGACGTACGCGAAGAAATACTGGGAAGTTAATTCCTCAAGTTTCTTCTACAAAAGCTTGGGGGAGTTTTCCTCTGTCGAAAAAGTTTTTACTAGCTAGTACTGAGACAAATTGGTTGCTGTTTACATAGGGAACAATACGCTTCTGCAGAAGACAGAAACAGCTTACAGACACCTTTAAAAGTTCTGCAGTAGGGTTTGCAAAGCCGTTTACACGTGCAAATTACGTCAGAAGTCGCTTGCCGCAAGTAACGCTTGCTGGCTTTATTTATTTTTTTTCTAAATAAAATTAGAAGTAATGATCATACCACTCGAGACGTGTGCTATTAGAAAGGAAATTGAATTAAATTCATTTTTTTATCTTTGAACTTAATTTTAGATTCGAAGGGGCCATAACTTACAAAAATTATTCCGAAAATTCAGTGATTATTTTATTAAAGCGTCTCCTTAGCGAACCGTGCCATTCTTGCAGAAATATGAGGTAATACGCCCAAATGGAATCAATGGAGGAATCAATTTTATTGCTTACAGACTTTATTTCTTTCGCAAAAATAAATGAGAGAGAATGGCCCCACGAAATCTCAAAGTGTGTCATAAGACAGAAAAATTCAATCTAGTTTTCAGTTATCCAGATCAAAGGAATTTTTTTCTTTCTTCATCTGTAAGTTATTTAAATGAAATACTGGTTAGTATTTTAAAAGCACTGGGAAATTGCGCCCTTAGAATTTCAATGGAAAAAGTAAATAAATAAAATGGTATTAATTGAATTCTCCAAAAATGACCTGCGAAGTACTATGCAGCAGTCATTAACCACATATGGAATGGTTGGGGTGAAAAATACCCTGCTAAAATCTCGCCATAACTCTGTTATACTGATCATTTAACCAGAGCCATTAATGCATCGGGAATAAGTTAGTTCCCATTTAAATTTAATGCTGCGGTTGCGTAGTAAATAATTTTTTTTTAATTTAAATCAAATTTTTAAAAAAATTATTTTTATTTACTAGGCAACGATTGCAAGTCGACAATTTTGGAGCGAAAAACTCAAATTTTGGTCGAAAGCAAAGCGAATCTGAAAAGCGAATGCAAGAATTTAAAACGCAATTCTTTCAGTCATCATATGCTCAAAATGTCAAGTCTATAGCAAAGCCAAGTAAAAAAAGAAACTTCTACATCGAATCCAATGCTTTTCACTAATTCCCCGTTTAAAATGGCTTTCTACGCTATTAACTATTAATTATGTTATTAAATATTTCCTCGTATAAACGCAAGTTTGCGCTAACCCTAGAAATTGTTTTACTACGCTTAAGTTACTATGCCTGGCGCTGGTTACTGGCATTTGAAATTCGTGTGAACGGAAGTTCGTTGAAATCCTAGTTGAGAAAATGAAGTGTCAAACAGAATGACGGCAGTACTATACACTGAAAGGAAAATTGAAGTTATCCTGGACCGATACACCCGCAACTCCATTTTAAGGAGGATGCACTGATGAAATTAACATTCTAGACAATATGAAAAGTGAATTACCCGTGCTCTAATTCTGAATATTTCGTAATTGTGGAAGGATATTGCCGAGGATAGGGACTCAGGATATTTTCATTGTGGTTGTCGCTCAGTTATGAGAAAAAGATAAGTATAGTCATGTCCTCTCTTTCCTTTAACGTTCTTCCTTCCTGGTGGAAATCTGCATCTCATGAGACGGGCAAAATACTTTAACTAGCTGTCTTTAAACCTAATAAATGTTAATAGTACCCAACGCTGTTTGCAATGGACACTATTGACATTTTGCATTTCAGAATCGATTGGAACAATTTCTATTGAAGAAATTTAGTTATTCTGTTGTAGGGTACTCAAGTATCAATATATCAATAAGTAAATTAACATTTTGTGTCTTCCTTAGACTGATCTTTTATATTTTTTCAACGTAGGTTGTATCCATTGCATGTGATCTTAATTTTGTATATATTACTAGCTTACTGTCAGTTTTTACTTATGCATTACTCGTCAATATTGACTTTTCTAATATCTAATGTAGACGTATTTCTATGCGTGATCATCTGAGATAAATTAAATGTATAAAAGCAAATAAAAGTGGTAGCGTTAAACCACGGAACTTCTCAGTACTGCTGCAGCCGCGTAGTTTGCTTCAGCTGTTTTTTAGTAATTCCTTAGTCTTCACCAGAGGTCACCAGCATTTCTACAACATTAAACTAAGAAATCGTGTGAACGTAAGTTAGAGCCGCCATGTTAACCATCGTTCAACCCTAGTAATGTAAACGGGGCATTATGGAAGTAAAAGTTGGTTGAAAAAATTGCCCATATAGTGGCCCCTAAGGCTTTCTAATATAGCCTATAAATTCTTCTGAATCCTAAGGAAAATGTGTGCCAAATTTAGGTTAGAATCCGTCAAGGGGTTTGGAAGTCTGTAATTTTCCAACAAACAGAATTTCAGTTTTATAGGTATAGATATTATTTTCATAAAAGCCCCCTTGTTATAGCCATAAAAATCCAATAGTTTGACATTTCCTGTACTAATTCTACAGCCTTAGTGATTCGAAGGGAGTCGAACTATTAAGACTACTGTATTTTTTAAGAGAAAGTATGTGCTATATGTTTAAATTCACTTTGGAATGAGGTACTTGGTGATTTCACCGAGATAGTGAAAGAACACCCATGCAAAGCATTAGATTTGGTTTCCATTGCCGAGCGCCTGAAGATTGATGTTTCGTTTCCGGCTTGTACAAAATGACCTCAAGTCACAGGCGAAGGGGATGAATTATCGTCACTTCGGGAAAGCTTTTCCTCGCAATTTATACGCCCCTTTTAAGACGCCCGTCCCCGAAAATGAATGCCAAACGGCGTCCTTGATCGAGTAAACGATCCCCCATTGGCCCTCCAAAGGGATGTAATGTCGACATCGATATTCATCTTACGCGATGCTTCATCTGCGATTCTACCTTAACCTTGAGTGCTGAAAAATCATGTTTCTTTGGCGTTCAAATTTTTTTAAACGGTAATTAATGTTTCACACTTCTTGAAATTCGACTTTTGTTTGATATCCACTGAAAGTTCCTCCTTTTTCATTCCTTTTTTTATCTCTTTGAGTAGCAAAGACAAGAGAATAACAGCGATTGCAAAATAAGTAATGAAGGGCGAAGGGTAGCTGAAGGCCGTAATAGAGGGGAGGATGTTGCGTTAGAGGGAAAGGAAGAGAATTGGTTTTATGGACGGTATGAAAAGATGTAGGACGTATGCTGAGATGGAGAAATAAATTGTGTTGGTAGTTACCGGTCTGCACCTGTAAAATTCCAGATATTTTTATTCTCATCCATTTATACCTACCTTAACCGATATACTACCCCAGAAATAATAATGCATATGGAAAGTTCTTCGTTTAGTCTCCTCCAAATGAACATTTAGTGACCTGAGAATTTACCCGCGCATTGCTTACAATCGTCTTTCCCCATATTTTCGTGTTATTTGTTGACTATTCACCTTATTTTTCTTCTTTGATTCTCTGCTTTTCTTCTCTCACATGACATCCATAATGCCTTTCCTGTTACCTCGCCTTGTCTCACCTATAGATATGAAGACACTTGAAAATGCGATGTATGGCACCTTTAAGCGTCCCATAACACCTCAAACTTCTTCTATCTTCTCCAAATTTACTGCTCTAATACTCTCTTATTAAATTAGTTCTCTATTCGTCCGTTTTCTTATCTACCCAGCATACTTTCTCCGTCTCTGTCAAAATTCACACTCTCTGTTTTACGCTAATTTCTTTACCATGTTTCACAACCAATAAATGCAGCTCCCTTTGGCAGTTTTATCAAATATTTTTTTCCTTATTTACGCGGGGTCTCAACCGTTATATCCATCCTTGCAGTAAAACCTTAGGTACTAGTTCTCTACCTTATATTACGTCCTGATTGGTATATCCATTTGATCATAAATGTCGACCGTAATTCCCTAAGTTCCAAAACTGTTTTATTTCATCCTCTTCCCACGTAAAAACTTTAGTCTAGCATTCTTATCCCCCTTAGTTCTAATGCCTACCTCTTATTTTGAATTATTATCATCACCTCAAACATTTCTTTTGCCCCTTCGTGCGTTCAACCATGACTTCAATTCCTAGGTAAGCGTATTAACTTATGCTTGATTATGAGCTTTTCTAACAGACTTCATCAAATTTTCTCCCGTTCTCAATCCGCTATCGATTTCACCGTATTTACGTCATATGAAGAAATTAGCGCTATTTACTTATGCCTCAGACCTAGTACGTGGAGGATATATTCGGCTTTCTATGTTTAATTTTTTAGCTTTGGTATGTTTTCCTTCGTTGGAAACGCTAGGAATTTTTAAATATTCTAATGTTAACATGTCTAATGTTATTGTAGGAGTTTCAATCGTTTCAATAATTTTATTTATACATCAAGACATTGTAACACTCTATTAGTGACAATTCTGGGCCTCTTCTTTGACAGAAGGTAGTCTGTAACACACAATGGTTGCATTCATTTTAAAAAATTAGTATTTTTTGTTAATCTCGTACATCAACGTAATTAATACATCAACCACTCCTTTGTTTTATGTTCCTTTCCTTTATATGCTTCTTTACGGCGTCTATACTCACTGCATTGATCAACTTTTAATTTAATATATCTGAGAAATTGATGAAAATCTCGTTCATTTGGAACATTGCCTTCGCCTCCAGTGTATTGCATGCATACCCAGGATGCCATTCCCTTTCGGGGTTGGCAAAGTCGAAAAACTTAGTTTTTGCTGTTAGGCCTGGAAAACTGGCTCTCTTTTAATAATTTCCTCCATACTGCCCTATCCTTGCATACCTTTTTCGCTTCCGTTACGCTCATGCATTGCTTCCTACTCGCTCTCCTATTCTTAAGAAGAATTCTAAATAACCCTCTCTTTTCTAGTCTCTTCCACCACATGAACTTCGTCTACACCTTTAGTCTCTTCCACCACCATGACTTTCGCGTCTGCCCCTTCCTCTCGCACTACTCACTCCTATATCATACCGTATACCTGTTTCGTTATTCGCGGTCTATTGAATTTTATAATTATTAGTCAAGTCCGAACTATCGTGTTCGTTTCCTTTGCCCCTTCTCCCCATTGCCTGCCTCTTGCCTCGCATTTCCCCCTTACACCCCACTCAATACCATTTTGCATCGGTTCGAGGGTGATGGGAGTCCGAGGAGGGGTGGCGTTGACTGCACCAAAGTCCCCCACCAACTTCTCGAAGCAAAGCTTGCGGAAGGCAGAGATTGCCACCACCGGGAGTGCGCTAGCCCCCAAGGAGACCCACAAGCCGCCCGCGCGAGAGGATTAGGAGCAGTGGGAGGAGAAGAAGCAGAAGCAGCCTCCCCCGACCCCCACATTGCGAAGCAATTGATTCGCCTCGAGTCTTTCCTCCGCCCACTTCACCCCCCATCTCTGCCCCCGCCCCCCTCGGACCCCCGGCCCGCCCCCTGAAGGCCTCCACCACCACCACGCCCCCCTCGAGGAGGCGGCGTCGACGAGGGGCCGGGCTCTTTCGCGTGGGGAAACCTCAAGAGTAATATCTCCTTCCTGTTGCGGAAATAGCTGTGCCGGGCGACCGGCGGCTTTTCGTGGCGGTGGGGGGGGAGAGGCACCCCAGACGCCCACACCACTATCTTCTCTACGTCCTCCCCCCCCCCCATCCGCCTACTTCCTCCCCCACCCTCCACCCACCCACTCCCCTTCCCCCCTAACCACCCCCCGGCACCCCATCAGCCGGAAAGACATTAAAAATAGAGAGCCACTCCGGGCCACGTGGAGCCATTGAGTTTGTGGCGCCATCTTTTTCCACTCACACGCACTCTTCTCGCTCCCCGGCCCTCCTACCTTCTCTCTCCCCCCTTCCTCCATCCCTCCTCCCCCTCGATATCTTCCTTCTCCCCCCCCTTCCCTGGGCCCTGGCCCTTTTCCTTCCCCCCCCCCTTCCATGTGCCCTGCTCTCCCGAAACTCTCTCTCGACTCGCAGGGCTCTGGGGCTATCGCGCATATATTTATTTCAAGTCTTCCTAGTTCCTCCAGTCTCTCACTTCCAGCCTCCCTCCGAGTATCGCCCTTTTGAATTCCCCCACCCTCATTGCCGAATTACCTCCACCCCTCACTGTCGAGGTCATCATCATCGTTGGTTTTATCGAGGCCTTCCTCACCAGGGGAGAGGAGGGGCGGCAGCTTCTCGTGGCAAATGGGAGCTTTCCATTAGATCTAGTGCTTTAATCACCACGCAAGACAATAGTGCATTTGCTTTCTATTCGTTTTGGACCATCCACATTAGGTAGCGTACTTCTAAACAGATCGAGAGCAGAGTTGATGTGTAGTAATCAACAAAAGAACATTGATAGTCGCTTTCGCGATTTTTTTTTATTTCGTTGATTTTAATGCCCCACCTACCGGCAGGTTACCAAACGTTTCGGCAGCGCAGCATTCAACGTCGTTCGTGTTCGCAAGTTTCAACACCTTGAATGGAAACCTATAAATATTGTCTTTTGGGAAACATTAACATCCATTGTTTTGAATTTCGAATTTCCTTTTTGAAGAATTTGCATCGTAAGCTATCTTCTTTGTATCAAAATCCACGTTATTTTAAGTCTACATGGTTCATACAAAATAGCGTCATTTTCACCAATTTACGAAAATCTAATTTTAATTTTTCACATTACTGTTTTCGTGAATATTATTTTTATTAATAGGTAATCTACCGGTTAAGGTATATTCAAAAAGGAATTGGAAAAGACAACTTCAGAATTGGATTTGGAATCCAATTTAAATGGACGCTGGGGCGCCTTCCAATTAGTTAGCTATGGCAGGTATTTTAAATGGATAAGTTGGAGTTCGATGCCACATCCAACTCTCAGGGATCCACTGTCTACTCAACTTGGATACCACTTCCGAGAAAAGTGCAGAAAGCAAGCAATTAATTCCTATCATTACTATGTGTTTAATTGTATATTATTTCTACAAAATGGATGCCGATCTTTACCCTGGAATTCCGCTTGAATAAGATATTCGATTTTCCTTCATATTTTACTATCGGTGTTTACAGCAAAAACTATCCATAATTTACAGGCACCATGGCAGTTACAAAATGTGTATTCAGAGAACGCCACCTCTCTACAAGTGTATCGAAACAATAGTACATTGATAAGATTCTAGGAGAAAGTAAAAATTAATATTAAAGTAACAAGAAGATTACTTAAAGAGTATTTCCTGAAGGCAATTACCACTAAAATTGTCTGAGCAATTGACACTAAAAACGTCTGCCAGACGCATTGATAAACGGATGTACTCAGCTCACTCTGATGGAATCGTATCACAAGTAACGCACTCAGAAGCAATAAATTTCCGCACTTCTATTGAGAAGTTGTCATTTTCTTACATTCACAACAGTCACAAGAATGATCAATAGCAAAACTATTTTCGATAAATGTGAGCCTAAGTTGTTTTAGGTTGAAAACAAAAATATTTCTTTCCGTTTATCAATTTCAGCTGATGCTCTGTCCATTTATTTCTTATCCAATATTACTTGTTATTAATACTCGTATATTTATTTATATCTTCGCCCTCGGTATCCAGCCTCTTTTTTTTAGTGTAGGTTTAAATGGAATCGAGTAAAAATCCTCTATATTTTTACATGTGCAGGGCCCTACCTATAATCTACCAATAATATTTCTTTCTTCATCCAAGCATACGTCCTACCCTTCTTCATCCCGTCCATAAAACCAGTTAGCTTCCTACCCCTTCCGCGCTTTCCCAACATCCTCCCCTCTATCACAATCTTAAGCTACGAAAATAAGATAGAGAATACTATTTTTCCGTAGTCTAGCGCAAATTAATATGCATTTTCCTAGGAATAAAATGTCGACGGAATGATAAGTTAGTTGCCCAATTTAGTTTTCGTGCCACTAGGCTATTGTTGATTCTGGCTGTGAGGGGAAATAGGTCTACTTCATATGATATTGAAAAATAGAATCGGTGGCTCCTGTACCTAATGGAAAATAAGCAAAAAATTGCCGGTACATTGGTGTTCGATGAAGCCGTCAGGGAGCGTGAAAGATTTAAGTTGATGTTCAATTAGCGCGCCCATATGGTTCTATGTTTCTTGATCCCCGATGCAGTTTCTCTCTTGTATCTCGAATGGTTCATTCTCATTCATTTCTTCCCCTGCTTAAGCTCTTTACATTTTGTTTTAATTTCCCTTACATTATCTTATTAGTGATCAAATTATCAGAATTAAAGATTGTCCTCACTTAACCTCGTGATGATAACGTGACTGCATTATGATTCCTATTTATCACTCTCGTGTTAATATTCCCCAATTCCTTTAAATCGCATTCTACTCCTCGGTTTGAATCATTGAAAATGAATGAGGAAGGAACTGATTTACTATTATAATCGGGAGCTTACGGTTTTACATATGACCCACTCGTACTTAATGGTTCTATTGTGGGATTATTCGTGGCTTTATTTCTCATTCATCGTGTATACTTATCGCTTCGTGGCACTTAAATCGCCTGCTTTCAGACGCAGAAAAAACTGTTCAAGAATGTGATGTATTTGTGGAGTATGGTAATTCTTGTGAATGCGGATAAATGGATGTAATCTGTGGGACTGCAAACGTGGAAAGAGATACGGAATTATGAGTCTTCCTACTCCTGCTTACTTTCTGTCGTATTTTCCGTCAATGTTTATGACGATTCTTTTGTATGCCACAGCGTGTGCAATACCGTATTTCTTGGCCATTTGACGATTTTTTTTCGAAAGTTCGTTCTAAAATTGGTCTGCGCCCTAATGGGCCGAGGATAAAGCTATGTTTCTATGCATCCGATTTCGTGTTGCCTTCTGAGGTGCCCATCTCTGTACTTTCACCGCAGACAGCGTTGTGGCAGCATGCTAAATGTGTGCTCTACATCAGTCCTTCATTTCTGGGTTTCTACAACGTATAACTTATATCCATTTTAGACTAGTGTTACCATAGGATAACGGATGTGAGCCAAACTTTATACATTTTCTTCGGTAATATCAGTTGAATTTTGTTGAAACTTGGCTAATTTTATTGCAACCAAAGATAAACGAATACAATAAACTTAACGATTGGAGTAAAAAACGCAGTTTATCATGTGCACAGGTTGATAATTTGTAAATTATGCGTCACAAAATTTTAGTTTTCGAAGAACTGTCATATACAGTATTCCATAAAAATTTCTTAAATTACGCATTTGTTCATTTTTCTAAAAAAATTGCAATTATTAAAGAATGCAGCATTCAGTTACAGAAAATGTCACCAATAAACACAGATACCAAGATAGAAGACTGGAATACTAAAACTTTGTTTGTTACCACATTGTTACGTCATAAAAATAAAATATTTTCTTTAATCAAACTATTGAAAATAAATTTATTTCATATTAACACATAATGTGCATCCCAGTTCCATTCCGAATGGAAAATTTTGCAGTTTTTTATTTGAATGAATTTCGTTCCTAAACGAGGAAGTGCTCGGTATGGTAGGGCAGTAAAGGAAACTTCTAGATGAGATTTGGAAGAGGCAATAAGGTTGGAATAGGTAATGAGGGGCAAGAGGTTGCTGAATGCCGTGATATAGGGGAGGATGCTGTGTAAGCGGGGAAGTGGAGGGAAGAAAATATGTTTTATGAACGGGATGAAGAAGAGTAGGACGTACGCTGAGATGGAGAAAGAAATATTATTGTTAGACTCCTGCACTTGTAAAATCTAGAGTATTTTACTCACTTCCAGTTAAAGCTATCTTAACCGGTAGATTACCATAATAATAATGAAAATGGGGCAATATAGTTGCTATTATTGGAAGTTAACAAGCCCATTTTCTTCCTATAAATTGTTAGCATTAATGGAAATTTATATTATATTATTTTTTCTTCCAAAATTTAACCTGAAAAATCACAGTGTGTGTGTCGATAAATACGGCATATACCTCTTTCCTTCTCCCCGATTCCCGTTCCGCAGAATCTCACTCTCCTGCGTAATGTTCCGGTGTAATTTCTTCCGTACCTCCCCAAAACTAGTTTCTCGCAGTCCGCCCTTGGCCTTCTCCTTCTTAGTCCTCACCTGACATGTCGCCTTCCATCATAATATTCAGTGGAACTCAGTATGCTTCTGTGTGCTGCTAAAAATGTGTCCAATTAGTTTACTTCTTCTTGTCAGTGTGCTCTGTAAACTTCTCTCTTCACCCACTCTCAGGCGGACTTCTTCATCAGTCACGCGGTCAGTCCATTTTATCTTCATCATTCTTCTGTAGCGCGACGTCCCCAAGCTTCTAAGCAGTCTTTCTGCCCTTCTGCTAATGCTGTCGTCCGCGTCTCGCTGCCGTTGAAAAGTAAACTCCTCTGTATTAGTTTTTATGAGCCGCTTTCTCATGTCCAGTCCGGTGCTATTTGCCGTTAGTTATTTGTTCCATGTGACAGGAGGGCCTTCTTCGTTTGCCCTCTTCCTTCCGTCTTTCTCCACCGCAGGCGGTGTGTCACTACCTAAGCGTCTGAATTCATCCTCTAGCTCACGTCTTCTCCGGTTACGGGTGAGTATTGTTGTATTCCCTCCTGCTGTTAGTGACCAAAGTACAGATTATAACTATTATTAGGTGATGTACCGGTTAAGGTAGATTTAAATGGAAGTGAATAAAAGTCCTCTAGATTTTTGCAAGTTCAGGGCCCTTCCTACGTATAATATTTCTTTCTTTATCTCAGCATACGTCCTGCCCTGCTTCATCCCGTCAATAAACCCTATTCTCTTTCTCCTCCTTCCCCGCCTACCCAGCATCCTCCCCTCTATCACGGTCTTAAGCAACCCTTCGCCACTCTTTACCTCCCCCAACCATCTACTTTGCCTCCTACTAATCTCATCCAGAAGTTTCCTTTCCGCACCCACTTCCTCGTTTGTATTCCTTTCTGTCGTCTACACCTTCTCCATCCACCCACACACCCACATTTCGAACGCCTGCAGCCTATTCTCGTCCTCCTTTCTCGGAGTCCACGTTTCTGCCCCATATAATGCTACACTCCATATCAAACTCTTCACTAGCCTCTTCTTAATATACTTACCCAAGGTCCCAGTCATCAGCTCCCTTGTATTACTGAACGCTCCTTTCTTTAGCGCTATTCTCCTTCTGATGCGGAATAATATTATAAATTAATATATTTGTTTATTGAGCGGTTTATTATTTTTTATTGAATTTGATATGATTTTCTTCCGAATTCTTCCATAAATAAATTCATACAGGATCATTAAATGGAAAAATTTATGTATATATAACTCGGTGCGTAAAAATCCAAGAAGTCAAGTTATTTATCATTTTTTAGAATCCAATGGAGATCCAACATTACGTTCCCTTTAATTGTGTTACGGTGAATGCATATCTGATTAACTTAAGCAAGCACTGTTTTCGTCCATTTATATTTTGACGTCGTGCGATGCAGATGGCAATTATCGAACATAGAACAGTACTGGTGGAGACGCGGGCGGGAAATCTCTTCCATTCAATAAAGACGCAAGGGAGGCAGCCTCGGCGAATTTACAATAGCCATCCTCCACCCAAGGTTTTTCGCGTTCTAGTCACGATTGAAGTCTCGGCACTGTGTACTACCCACCTACATTAGACGCTGGCGTGGGCGCTCCATACGCCCCGCGTGGCGGCGGCCGCTTGCTGTTGCTTCAGGGGCGAAGCGCACCAAGACCCGGCCCTGGGTCTGACGAGGTCGACACGCCCCCCAGCGCTACACCCGGATTGCGAAACTACCTAAGTGCCTTACTCCTTTGAGTTGGATTCGCCTGCTTGCCTACGGCACGAAATCTTTGCTGGTCGGCGGTTTTTTGCAGAAATATCCCAAGGCTTGTGACGGAATCATCTGCGAGGGGAAGTGTGGCATGCATGAAACTGGAAATCATTGCTCATTAAACTGGTATTCAAGGAGAGGTAATTTTGGCGATTGTGGGATTTTTTTCTATGCTATTCCTGTAATATACTGCTATCGTCCATGAAGCCCTGCGTTAGTTCATATTTCAGAGTGACTAATGGCAGGACAATAAAATAAGCTAATATTAGAAAACTAAAGTGATGAGATTAACCGGAACGAATAGTACGAAGTCAATAATAATTGTTGGGGACAGGAGGAAGTGACAATTTTCTACTATTCGTGTTATATCTTGGTGGAGAATGAACGTAGCTGTCAGGGTATTAGAAAGGAAATTTCTTTTACAAAGGCTGCGTTTACTTACAGGGGATGGATAATGCTCCGAACTTTATGTAAGATTAAACTGCTAAAGCGTCCGATATTGTACGTATCAGTGTATAATTCTAGACTTCGAGGAGAGGAAATGTAAGCATTTGAGATGTTGGTGTCGAACGGGAGGAAGAAGAGGTTAAATGTTCGGAGGGGGAAACAAAAGTAGGCGTGCAAGGCCTGGTAAGTGACGAAGCTAGTGGAGGGAATTAAGTCAAGGCAGTGTATGTGGCTATATTCATTCATTCAAGTATTCTACCAGCTGATTGGTAGGTTCTTGGACAGTCCCCATTTTGTATCCCAACCTAATAGAAATTGTCTCGCATTCCCTCCTAAGGATGGCCCGTTATTAGATCCCTCTTCAATTCTTCATATCTTCTACCTCCTCTTATTTCGTCCAGAATTCCTATCCTCTTCCTTTAGGTAATTTTAAAAAATGTAAGCGAAATCCTAAAGACCGCGATAGAAGAAGCTGGGTAAGTAGGGGCCAGAAAGAGAGAGAAAATAATTTTCGCATTGGTTGGAGGTATGTAGAAGGATTTCTGATATAAAGAAAGTGACCGTTAGAAATAGATACCTGCGGTTGGGAAGTTTAAAGATGACCCCGAAAATGGGAAGTCAAGTTAGGGTCTTTCTAAAGCTGTACCAATCAGCTCTTAGAAAACCCAGTGATGATGATGATACGAATTGAGATTGCGGAAGAGCAGCTAGACGAGCAGTAGATTCATTCTCACTAATGGTGAAATAAAGTGTTGTCGGAGCGAAACGGCTGCAGCCGCGACTGTTTCAGCCAGACAACTTTTTCAAATAACTGTTGCAAACAAAGGTGAGTTTTGTGATTGCGCCGCAGCCGCGGCTTAGCTCTGTGTAGCGGCAACTGATTGCTGAAGCTGACTGTTTCGTCTTCTATTATGTTCCAATTGCACTGTATGTGTGTGGCTGCGTTGCGATTATAAGCTAAAGTTTGTTGGATTTGAATCTGTTGCAGGCGGTTGCTAGTTTACTCAGCCAACACTTGTCCACCCATCGTTGAAGATAGAATTAGAACTGTAAATTACCTATCTTTCAGGAATCCAAATGAATTGTCACTTCATTGGGTAAAGATTCCTAATTACATAGAATACAGAACTACCAGCCATGTTCTAAGAGCGCCGATCTCGATATCCTGTTGCATGGTGTGCCTCTAGCTGTTGTCCGCAACAGGGTGTTTTACGGAACTGTTTCGTTTGGAAACTTTTTTGTTGCGAAACGGTTGCAATGAAACTGTTGTGTTCTTTTAGTGCCACAAATGATCCTTGCCTACCTTGCTCGATAGACAACCACTAATAATGATTGCAGTGCACCTTAAATGTTCATCGGAAATCCGTACGGCACAAGTCAATAAATGTTTATTTTGCCATTGCATACACAAATATGTACATCTTACATCAGGGGAAAGAGAGGAAGATATTGCGTAAGCGGGGAAGGGGAAGAAAGAGAATAATATGATAGGTTTTTTGATTCAGGCTTTATAAAATAAAAAATAGGAAAAAAATGGCAAGCTTTATGGACGGAATAAGGAGAGTTAGGACGCACGCTGAGATGAAGAAATAAATCGAGGAGATAGGGATAGATTTCTGTAAAACTCTGGAGGAATTTTACACACTTCCGTTTAGCCCTATCATAGCCGGTAAATTACCCTAGTAATCATATTATACTGATGAGATTAGGGCAAGGCAAAGTAGGTGGTTGGATGAGGTAATGAGGGTCGAAGATAGAGGGGGTGTGATAGAGGGGGGGATGTTGTGTAAGCGGGGAAGGGAAAGGAATAGGTTTTATGGATGGGATGATGAGAGGTAGCACGTATGCTGAGATGAAGGAAGATATACTATTGGTACTTAGGTTCCTACACTTGTAAAGATCAAGATGATTTTTACTTACTTCCACTTAAACCTAACTTAACCGGTAGATTACTTAATAATAATTATTATTATAACTTTTCAATGATACACATAGCTAAAAAGCAGCCTCGTTCTAGACTAATGCGCCTGTTCAAGTTCTGGTTGTTCGCATGTGATACTTGTTTTATGCTGACAAATTTGCAGATTTAAAACAATTTTATTTCTGGAACTATTTTTCTCCGGGGATGGGTTTAATGGCCCGACACATCTATTCTATTATTTAACCGCCTCTCCGCCCTGGAGACGAGTGTTTCGACATCGCGGGCGACGGCACTTCCCAGTCGCCGTCTCCCGCCTCTTTTATCTCCCGCCATTTCTATTTCCCGCGCGCGCGCGCCACCGCTGCCGACCTCCCGCCGCTTCAAACGTTCAATCTCATCCCTCTCCACTTCTCTCTCTCCTGTCTTCGTGCACCCCATCTCCTGGTTTTTGCGTCACGTGCACGATCCCCTACTCCCCTCTGCTTTTGCACCCTTTCCATCCATCCCCCGGGTGTGGGAAGTTTTTAAGGGGTAAGCGACCAAGTGGCGGCAGAGAGAGAGAGAGAGAAAAGAGTTGAGGCTTTGCGCTTTTACTGTGTGGGGGAAGGTTTCCCGTCGGTCGAGGGGCAGGGAGTGTTGACCAACGGCAGGGGGGGATGTTATGACTCGGGCGTCAGGGAGGACTTCTGTCTCAACAGTAAATTACGTGGAGTGCGCTGCCCCTTGCAAGCCGGGTGGAAAAAGGTTTTTGAGTCGGCTCGGGAGGGACGTGGTGGTGGCAAAGCGCCGTGGAGATGCCGGGTTGGGTTCCCGAAGTGCTCCGTGCACCTGTTACCCTCCCTCCCCCCTCCCCCCCGAGTTCCTCGATCCCTCTTAATCTGCATTAATTCGCCCATCATCGTCCCTTTTCCCTCGTGGGTCTCGCGAGAAATTTATCGCCCGGCCGGAGTACTCTGGAACACTTCGGTGCAAGGGGTAAATTGTTAGGGTCCCACCCCCGGAAGTAATGAATATGCTTGCGGATTGCAGTCAGGCTCCCCAATCAGCCGACACAATCCCGACCTAGGGATATGCTAATGGGGTGAATAATAGTTTCATCCACAGCGTGTGAATATCTATGAGGATGGTGTTGCGTGTTTAAATTGTACTCATTTTACGCCAGTGCTGCATGCTTCGAACGTATACGTAAATTCCATAAAGTTGATAAAATAACAGCTGCTACTGTCAACCAAACTTTTACCTGCATTAATGAGCACCTATCAAAAGTCTCCTCGCTTGACTGGAGACTTCTTGTCGATAAAGTTTTGACGCTGGAGGCCTCCAAAATGCCTGGTTAAACTATGCGTGGTTAACTTTAACCTTAGCTTGACGTAAACCTTGAGCTCATATAGCGGTTACTGTCAGTTCAAACGTTGTTCATAAAGCACTAAAATCTTACAGTTAGTTTTTATTAGCGTGAGCGACATTACACAGCCTTTGCAATAACGCAAACACCTCGGGACTAGGCCAAATAATACCAGGCCGAAGGCACCTCTTGATAGTCAGTAATTCACGCCCTAATCTCTCAAGTTTATTTTTACTTCAGTAAAATACTGAAGAGTTCTATTTTTAGCATGCAGTTATATGGCTCCGAAACCTGAAATTACGAAAAATATAGGAGTACATAGGGTGTTATGCTTGGAATTTGCAGAAAATTACTAGAGCAATAATTATGGCGGACTAAAAAGCGATAGGCGTAGTGAGAGCAAAGAGGAAGAAAGAGGGTGTCTGAAGGAAATCCATAGTTGGCAAAATACGGGGTTGGAGAATGTAATTTGGGAAAATCATAAGAATTTTATATAGAGCTAAGAGAAATACAAAGAGAGACGCAGTATAAGGGAATAAGATGTTTGCGGGCAAAATGCTGCGTTAAGGAATGCTTGTCCAATCCATCCTAACCTACCTTTGAGTATCGATATGCTACTGGGATTAAATATAATTAATAACCCTGTCGTGATTCTTGCCTCGATGAAATACCCTTTTGGATTTACCGGAGAACTTCTAGTTTTAGAACTAAACGTCTTTCTTCCAATGGCCCTGGGCGTACTTTAGTTCTTCTTTCTGGGAATTCATATGGGGTAAGTGAGGTAGCCCAGAGGAAAATGAGCAATAAGCCTCCGGCAGTGGAAGAGAAACGCTGGATTCACACGTAAGTGACGCGAGTAAATCCTAAAAGTTATTTAATGAGGTGAAATGCTTTCAAGCTGAAAATAGCTTAAGTATTATTCTCGTTGTCGTTTGGAACCTTATCTTTTGGGGCCCGTTTGTTGGGCTCAGTGGCTAAGGTCATTTTCTCCGTTACGGGGACGTGCTAATTTTGGGTGAAAGGGGAATTCGGGAGTGGAGAGAAGGTGTGGAGAAACCCGAATTGGATATTAGTTCTCTTAGCGGAAGGCGCCTCGTGAACCAAAGCTTAACGTCAAAACGATGAATAACAGAGTAGTCACTCTGTGTTTTGCACGCGACTCCCAAGTGGAGGACTGAATATACCGGCAAAAATCCTGGCGGACTCACAAGTCACTGCAGGTGGAGGCAGAATGCTAATTGGTGGTGCAGGAATTCTTGAAATGAGAATTTCCCTCAAAAGTACCCTCCCTTTCTCGTCATATACTCTCTTTAGCATATTTTAGTTTTATACTTAAGTCATGTTTTGACGCAGAATTATTTTTCATCTCTAGTTTGGTGGAAAAATATGTGGTATTATGGAGGACGAAGAGTTTACGGTGAAAATAGAGGAATGCTGGTGAAGAAGTCCCTGGCAGTTGGAAGTTCCCAGTAAGGGACGAAAGTTATTTAGGCAACTTACGGGCAGTTTGGAATAAGTTAATAAACCAGAACTTTGCGAGTCACATCCGTAGCTTCTATTATACTAACTGTTATATTCAGTAATATGCATTCTGTCATGTGTATGCTCTTTTATTTTTGAAAGAAATGAGGGAACTTAGTAGGGAGTGTGGAAGAAGTTCGTAAAACGGATCTTCGATTAACATCGTATTTATCCTCTTTAGCTATTCTGGTACATTTATTACCCGCCTTCTTTTTCCCAAGACACCCTCATAATGATCTCTTTATCGATACGTTTGTAATTTTTAGTTTACCCCTTCCTCCCACACCGTACCCTCGCATTCCGTACTTTCTTCTACACGATGGCTTCTTCTTCTTGACTTCCCGAGATGGCTAATGGTTTTATTGCAGAATAGTGTAGCTGACGATATAACACACTGCTGTAATGCGTGTTAATTTCCGGAAAATTCTATCCGCAATATTTCATTACGTACCAGTTTCTCAACCATTCACTTGCAAACTATCATCGCAAACGCTTATTGCCTGCCTGCCGCATTAAGCCTTCATTTACTACAATCGGTAAAATATCGGTTGGGGTAGGATTCTCGTTGACTTGTTCTTAAATCGTCTTTTCCTCGAACTATTTCTGCCTTCAACTCGGCGTACTTCATATATCTCTTATCGTCTCTAGCAAGACTATCGTCTTTCTATTTCATCAGCCATCTAACTTCAAAATACGCACTTCAATATCCCATCGCCTCTGATCTCGTATTTTCCTTATCGCGTATGTCCTCGATAAAATTCCTCTCTTCAATTACCATATCAAGTACTACTTCTTTTATCTCACACCCCGTCCATCAAACTACCTTCGTCCTCCTCCACGTCTTATACGCCCGCTCTTAATTTCTCTCCCTATCTTCCCAAATCCCATGTTTCGCATCTATATAACCTTAAACTTTTATATTCTGAAGAATTTTTCGGCTTCTTTGTGATTTTTTGAATCAGCATTCAACATTTCGCGTCCTCTGCTGGGCGCTTCGACAGGAATAATGTAATGACAACAGTAATTATGACGAAGCACCCGTCAGAGGACGCGAAGCGTTGAAAATTAAGTCCAAAACTTCACAGAAAAGACCCAAAATAATCCTTTCGTGTGTGGATGAAAAATCCTGTGAAAACCCTGTAAGTAAATTGGAATTTTCTTTAGCTCATGAATAAAATATCTGCTTTGCTTCACTGTAGTTAAATGACGATATGAAGGGAGAAATTGGTGGTGTTTTTTTCCGTTGTGGATATCAAAGGTGAGGGAAATATAATGGAAGTTAGACTATGACAATTAGAGAATTATAGCTGTCTGTTTTTGTCGTCGTTTTATTAGTATCTTCCCAGTCCTTGTGTGTTATCTCTCCGTCGGTTTTCTTTTCATTATCATCCTCCTTCCTCTCCTTCCACCTGCCTTCATGGAAACGAAACACCTCTCTCCGGCAGGCCTCTTGCGACCAAACACGTCAGCCGCTTGCTCTTTCATTGCATGGGGGGAGAGTCTTGAACGAAGCGTTTCCGCCCTGAGGTCGCGTGAGTAACTGCGGATCGTGGACCGCCTACGAAGTGAGGCTAGTCGAGATTCGTTGTGGATTTTTTTTCGATTTGCCGTCTGAAATGAGCGTCTGATTTGTATCAACTCCCTGTCTTAAGGCAAATGATGAGTGGCCTATGGCGTGAATCTTGAATGAGAATGTGAAGTGAAGTTAGGAACTGTCCAAAAGCCTACCAATCACTTGGTAGAATACTCATTAATGATGATGTCTTCAGCCTGCTATTCCCCCTGCATACTCCTTACGCACGAAAGTAGTGTTTCCTTGACTGCGATTCCTATGTATCGTTAAATAATTATGAGGTTGTACCGTGAAATTTATTTATTTATTTCCTCATTTCCGCAAACAGCACTGACGGCCTTTTTACATCGGGTGCTTTAACAATTATCAATGGACGAACTCAAACACCCATATCCTGAGTGGAGAAAAATCCACTCAGGCGGAACTCGAACCCGCGACCCTCAGTTTAGCAGGCGAGGACTTTACCCCGACTGAAAGATATTTTTTTATTTAAGTTACAGATTCAGGCTTAACGCGACAAATGAAATAGTTTTTCGCTTTGTATGCACATTACACACTTGTTTATTGTTACCGACCATGGTCGAAGGTTATGACCTTGATAATGACATTATATGACCACCAGTGACCTCCTTAATAATGACATTGTATGTCTAAACCATGGTCGGTGACAATAAACAAGTGTGGAATGTACTAAGCGAGAAATTATTTCATTTTTTTATAATTTTTTCGGTGTATCATTTCTCTAATCAGGTGTATCTCGGTAAATTTGTTCGTAAATGAATTCATGAAAGATTCATGAAAATCTCCGAATCAGACTGCGCATGCGAGTGCCAATTTTCTGTGAATTTCTGTTAATTCGGTAACTCGGTAAATTCCTGACGAAATACGACCCATGATTGGTTTTTCTGCGTTAATGCGCTTCGACCAGTCATGGAAGTACGCCATCTTTACCACCAGTTGAAGGAAGGTAGAGTTAAATATTACACAAATCGTATGTTAGAGTGAATGATATTGCTTCATTGTATGGCAGAAGCAGAATCATTTTGTGCAAACATCTGTTGTTAAATCACCTGCTGTAATATTCCATCGTGGGTTTCCGCGGCGTTCAGATGAATTGTTCTGCATTTTCGGGTTTCCACCGCGTAGGTCGCTTTTAGGACAACAGTTTCGCCCGTATTCCAACGGGCGTCTTCAGGTCGAAGTGAACCTGACCTGAAGACCTTCGACCTGAAGACGCCCGTTGGAATACGGGCGAAACTATTGTCCTAAAAGCAACCTACGCGGTGGAAACCTCGAAAATGCAGAACAATTCACCTGCTGTAATTTTGTCAAAAAATCACTCATTATCATCAGGGAACTGCTCCGTTGGTATTTCCATGGGCATTAATCGCGAGTCATTATGTTTGTTGATGCAATTTATTCAGTTGATACTTGAGACTATTATTATTTCCTTCTAATAATTTTACTTAGGCTCGTGAATCCTGTGGAAAACTCTTCGCTATTTGTTCTTTTCGTACGGATTATGCGCTATAGATTCTTTAAAACAAAATATTCTCGTTCAGGCCTTCAACCGGTCAGCGTCAAATGCATGAATTTTTCCTGCTCGTGTGACATCGGGACATGCACGCTCATGAAACTTATTTCATAAATATTGATTTCCTGAATGAGTTTACGAAAACAATTACCGTAAGGGCTTTGCATAAGAAAGTGTGAAGCGGAAACTATTTAACATAGGTTTCCGGCAACAGAATGGTATTTTTTCCAGCTGATTTTCCAGAAAACTCACCTTTCATTACGTGCTCTACAAGATTGAGAATGGTTCTAATACAAGGAAGAAATATGTTACTGTAGTGAAAAAATGTCTTTTTCTGAAAACCTTTTTTGAGTAATCGTCAAGAAAATTATACGGCACTCACAAGAAGATTGAAAAAGGATGGGCGAGGAGTGAAGACTTTTCAGTGTGGGTGGGCATGGAGAACACTGGAGGGCCCCAAAGCAGAATTTGTTTTATCTTTCTGCTACGGTTGATGCTAAGACGAAAAACTTTCTGCGAGTGCGGGCGTATTAGTAATAAATTAACCATATAGGTTTTATGGGTGAATAAGTAAGCAATTCACACGTGAACAATTCTTGTTTCTATGAACTATTGAACGCTGCGTTCCAATATTTTTTCAGTGTATACGATATCTTTCTGCAGCCCTCATTTTCGTTTTGCGACAATGTCGCGCCGTCGCTTGATGTTCTGCTTTGGGGCTGGAGGTATAGCTTGGTTGTGAGGAAAACGGACGAATAAGTGTGGACGGGGAGGAAAGGGAATGCAGGAAATCCATAAAGGACGGAATAGTGAATGAAGGATGTATTGATAGGCCTCGGGATGTATAGGGAGAATTTGAGGGAGAATATTGAGTTAGCGGAGAAGAGGATGGAAAGGATTTCATGCTTTAGATGGTGTGAAGCGATGCCGAAGATATGAAGAGCGCAAGATTTAAGGCAATGTAAGGCAAAAAGTCGGCTACATTAGAAGAAAGGTCAGATGTAACCCCACCAATGGAGGTTAAATTGTAGACAGGGACTGTGCAATATCCTAACAATAATCTTGGTAGAATAATTTTGTAGTAACATATCAGCGTGATGTTATTATTTGGCTATATTATGCTAGGTTTTCCATGGATCATTGAAGCTATTACCCTCGTTATGGTTGTACTACCTCCTCTCGCTATCCCTCTCTTCAGTTCAACATACTTATTATATTATATACTATATCTGTATTCATTACATTCAAGATTCGTATACCTCTCCTCCCTCTTCCCCAGCTTTCTTCCTTTCAATACAGCCATCAACACCCCAGTCCCCTTCATTATTTTCTTCATTCACATACTCTTGCCTCCTCTTGATTTTCTCATGCAATTTTTTCCTGATCTACCATTCCTGACGTACTGATATTATGATACATATATTGATAGCATTGGTGAAATACCCCAGATTTTTATGAGCGTATTACTGTAATTATTGCTGACAAAATGCGTCAATGCTGTAAAATTATCACTGCAACCCTTATGCTGAGAATTAAGGTCGCTGAAACTAGCCTCCATCCTAAACATTTTTTTGTTTCACTAACATAAGTATTAGGTTAGTCTGAGCGAGATATCACTATAGATAAAATCCAGTGTATTTCTCCTCATTATAAAGAAAGTGATAGCATCTTTCTTATAGTATGGGTTGTAGTAGGGAAGTATGTAAATTTAGATAGTATCATCCACTTGCCATGCTAATTTTCGAAATATTTAGCAAAACATAGCGACCGGTTACTATGGGTATGTTACGGTTGTGAGTTCCAAACAGGCATTATTTATAAAAACTAGGAATTTCTCGCGCAAAGATCCCGTCCTATATGTATGTAACAGTAAAACAGTGGTGGAGTTATTTACCTACACCCATATCTCGGTACTATGCACTTAAAGAGGGAATGTCGTTCCGATAAAGCCGATTGTCCGTAGGTACTGACGCTGAGGTTAGGTTACGTTAGGAGTGGCTAATATCAAAAATTACATTACGAAAGACGGAGGATTAAATACATTACTGTATTTTTAGTCAAGTACACTATCCAATCCGACTGTGTAAAATACCTGTACACTGTAAATATACCCTATACTATAGTTTTTACGGGGACTATTAAATTGAATCGACTGCTCCAGATATTGCATTCAAAATCCGTTAAAGGGAGGTCCGCAGTACCTAGTATAGGTATGATTGTGTATTTTTAAACGGTATTTATGTATTGGAGGAAACTTTTTCCACGAGTTTTGACTCGCTCAGTCACACGCTGACCCCAACTACAGGCGTGCTTGCATATTAGTGATCTTCCCGGTCACGAGGTTCAACTACACGTGACCGCACTCTCACGCTCTAGTAAACGTGTCCATTTCCGCACGTGAGCGCGGAACTCTCGCGGTGACTGAAGCCGTGACAGGCTGACTTGTAAGTGGAGGACGGGTGTAGTGGTGGGTGTCGCAGGAGAAGTATGCAATGCTTACGCAAGGGATGGTTGCATACATTCGCTCATTGAACTACATTCAACTAGTGCTTGATGATGTTTGGAAAGACACGTTCAGTTGGTCCCCACGAGACCTGCTGAGGTAATTTTTAAGCACTTTAACTTTTACAGAAACCACTTCTTCATTAAATAACATATACGACCCGGGTTTCGATCAAACCCGGGTCGTGCATGTTATCTAATGAAGAAGTGGTTTCTGTAAAAGTTAAAGTGCTTAAAAATTACAATTATATACCACAAAGTTACCCCAGAACAAGTTAACTCTGCTGAGTTTAATATGCTTAATTATTAATATTACTATTACTAAGGTAATCAATCTACCGGTTAAGGTAGGTTTGAGCGAAAATTATTAAAAATCCTCTGTATATTTGGATGTGCAGGTCCCTATCTACCTACAAAATTTCTTCCTTCGTCACAGCATACGTCCTACTCTTCTTCATCCCGTCCATTAAACTTTTTCTAAACCTTTTCTTCCCCTTCCGCGCTTATTGATCACTAGCGGGAGGTACCCGTTGAAATTCAACGGGTGTGAAAAGCATTGAACGTATTTTATTAAAAAAACCACAAAACCTGAAGAATACTGTCAGCGTAGTCATTTTAGGAGTTCGTAGCCTATGTTGTATGTTGTGTTCGCTGTAGTAGACACGCTGACCGTTTTCTAAGTGCACGGAGAGATAGGTGACTGTTGGTCCTCTTTCATGCATAGGAAACCCAAAAATGGGCCACGCAGACTCATTACCTACTAGTTAAATAGCACCCAGTGATTAACAGCTTGATCGCTTCCCTTGTGTACATAAATATATTCGTATTCAACGACTTAATTTAGTTGCGCAATTCAACGTTCATATGTTCCATGAGTATCTCAATCAGGATTGGAGATTAGGGTACAATTCAGCGGTTGACAACGTCAACAGGAGCATTTGCAGCAGCAGCCATGTTTATTTGACCTATGAATCCTCCATCACTCGGACTGCGCCTTCGGGATAAAGGGTAGCCATAATTATTGATTTCGGTCTCTAAATAAAAATTCTATGGTGATTCTTAGTGAACTTGCCGATCTTAATGCATGGCTGTCGTTCATTGCGCATAATTTCCGTTTTTCTTTCAGGTAAGTAGCATGTAGTGACGTCATTATAATTTCCGCCATCTTAAAACAGATTGGAGTTTCGGAACAGATGGGTCTATATTTGAACCAGATTTAGAGATGGTTACCCGTCCGCAGGTTGGGTTAGGATGAAATTTGTGAGGTTCTTAGCGTAACCCGAGAAACACCACGGGGAGATTCTCATGAGATCGCTGGTGGGCATGTCTTTGAGCATCCAAGTATAACCTTAGCCGTTTTTCTTGCAAGGCCTCATTTTCTCGCAAAGAACACATTCCTCTTGCTCTAGAATATTTATTGAAAAGGCAACGCAATGATTGAGTGAATGTAAGTTAACCGCACTTTTACACTTTTTAGCATATTTAAATAACTCGTAACGTTTATGATGTGAGAATTGGTCGAAAAAACTGTTCGCAATCGTAATAAAAATGTGTATCGTTTACTACATAGGTGTTCTTTCGTTTCATGCAGTGCCCTTATGAGAGCTACTTTGAGAATAGACATTGAAGAGTATACTTGTTGTAAATATGCATTGAATTTATCGATTACACCCCGAAGCCATCTATCATGGGGCCCTTGGGACCTTGGGCCCTTCTTATACAGATTTTCTTTCTACATGATATCTTGGGCCTGCAGGAAAACGTAAATGCCAGAGGCGTGGATAACCTTTGAAAATCAAATCTCTGGTTGTCAAGGAAATATGCTATTGTTGATTTCAGAGAAAAATGTGAGATTTTTCAGCAAAAAACGTGAATTATCAGACAATTACGAAGGGTAAAAGAAAATCCATTCAAAGAATTAGAAACTTCATTTATTCATCTATCTGATAAAAAACATTTCAGCCCTCTATCTTGAGTAAAAGTAATTTTAAAAAGCAAAAAATGAAACCACTGCACCGAGCCCAATGCTTAGCATGGACCACCAGGGGTGGTCTTTGGGGGCCCTGAGGGCTTTTTAATATTGCCAATGTTACACCCATGTACATTTTTTCTCTACATGCCAATTTTCAGCTCAATCGGTTCAGTAGTTTTTGCGTTATTGAGCAACAGACAGACAGTCTCCATTCAATTTGTATATATTAGTATGATGATTTTCCCCTCCATCACATCCTTAAGCTACCCTTCGCCCCTCACTTCCTCTTCGTACTACCTACTCTTCCTCCTCCTAATCCCCCCAAAAGTACCCTCTGCTCTTACACTATGCCAAGCACTTTTTCGTTTGTCTTCCTCTCCGTCCACCGCACCTTTTCCATCCTCCTCAAGACTCACATGTTCAACGCCACCAGCCTCTTCTCGTCTGCGTTTCTCAGTCCTGTCAATTTTTCGGAAAAGAAATGTAAAAAATATGGTTAATAAAATCGAATTTAGAAGATTCTTCTTCATGACCTCTTTATCTAATTATACAATAATTTCTTCTTTCAGGAGATAAAGGACTAATTATCTCCTGAAAGAAGAAATTATTGCATAATTGCAAAATAGAATGTGAAGAAAAGACTGGCTAAGAGTCTAATATGAAGCGTTGTATGGTATTGAAATATGTATTTTGAGGAGAAAAGAAGAGAGTAGGTTGCAGGTGGTTGAGGTGTGGGTGTGTATGGAGAAGGTGCGGTTGGCGGAAAGGTAGAAATACGAAGAAGTACTCGGCTGGGTGGGTGACGAGAGGAAAATACTTGAGGAAATTAGGAGGAGGTAAAGTAGGTGGTGGAAGCAGGTAATGAGACTACAGAAAGTCGTGATTGAGGGGAGACTGTTGGGTAAGCAGGAAAGGGGAAGAAAGTGAGATTTGACTTTATGGATGGGAAGGTAGGACGTGTACCGAGCTGAAGTATAAGAGCATTCAGCTGTAAAAGGTAACTATAATTATGACTACTTACACCTAAACCTACCTTTGTTGCTACAAATATTGCGTATATTGCTTCGAATAAAAAGAAAAACAGAAAATTTAGCATGATAGAAGTGTCATGTTTATTATTTTGCAAAAAAAAAGCTTTTTTCAAATAAAATATTGGAAACTCTTTTATTTTCTACTTTTTGGTTTCTATGCGGATGAACTGTTTCTCAAATTTTAGTTACTTTCGACGTGTCATTTAATGACTAACGTACTCGGTGAATCGTACGCTGAAAGACTTTTATTACGCTGACTGGAATATTTGCCATGGTACGGTTCGTGTGTAACTTGCGAAACAATTCAAACTGCTGCGGGATCAGTCGTGTCATTAGCATTAGCGTGAATCTCTCGCTGCTGAAATATACTTAGTTGTACGGAATTCACAATGTCAAAATCATTCGCCTGGATTGGAATTCGAAACCAGATCCCCATAATTCGCGCCGATTGCTTTAATCTATTAACCTGGCTAACCATGGAGGATGATGTTTTCGTTAGGAATTTCGTCTGTAAAACAATATTTAATCGCAATTTATCATCTTCATTTCTTTCACACCTACAAGGTTATGTTATTCCTAACATAGAGTGCCGTTTAATGTAATAGTTTATGAATTTGGTCTTCGACTCTCTTAGCTTTGGCAAGGTGGCGGTTACGTAACAGACGCTGGACCACTCACAAGGTGGCCTTATAGGAGGGCCAGTTAGTGGCACTGGCTTCAATTTAGTAAAGGGTTTTGTCCACTCTCATTTTGGTAAACTGCTAAAGTGTGGAATTTATAAAGCAATATTTTTCTGATTTATTCGATGAGCGAAGTCATGATTTTCCGAAGTGTCGTCACATCCGAGGTACTCGCATTATGGCCACGCCAGTTTACCTTTTGCCAACGAATGTCGGAATATGGAAATGTATTCGATCTTTTATAAACGGGAATTCACAGCCCCATTTTGTACTTACAATTCCACCAGTTGAAATACAGCAAAACATAGAAATATATATAATTTTTGTCGCAAATTATTCTCGTGTTCCGAGTTTTTGATTATCCGATGAGAACTCCGTATTACCCTGGATAAATGCTCTGTATTTATAATCTTTCCCTAGTATTATCAGTATGGCCCTCGTCAGTTGCAACTGAGCTAATATGTTCATACTTTTTTGTGTTGCTTTTTATCTACATCTACAAAATGCCGTACAAGCCACCTCGTGGGTATATGGCACAAGGAGATTCCACAACAGGTCCCATTTCAAATTAGAACCTCATACGCTCCGCCGGCCGCCAGGTGAGGACCACAAAGCAGTCAGGGGAACAATGCTAGGTCAAACCCGAAACCAAGGGAATGCTGCGATGGCAAGCATGCTAACATGTAGTATATAGGTTAACATACCACTGCTGATTACCAGATGTTAATTAGTGAGGAAAATAAAATCATGCGAGACATTTAAAGCGAGAAGAGGCGATGGTAATAGTGGTAAGATAATAATCAGAAATACAAAATCTAGTATACCGAGCAACATACAGTCCCGTCTTCATACCTTGGCAGTCATGTTAAAATTATTACAAAATTGCAAACACGCCAATTTTTTAAGCATTCCATGTAAACTTTTAAAACTGGAAAAATAAATATTAAAAAATGCTTTGAAATAAGTGATTTGTCGTGATGTCCGCATGCTATCAGAGCATTTTCCTATTTTTCCCAGTCAAAGTAGGCTGGCCGATTCCCGGGTGCCAACCGGTCTTCTCACTCCGAAGATCTTTTTTCCTATTAGGTTTGATTACTATTCCATATTTTAGGGTTGAGTAAAAATAGATTTCGACTACGTCGCCTTTCGCTTATTTCCTAGCTATAGGTCGTTGACACTGTTGCGGCATTTAAAAGTGGCATCACCCTTTTTTCCGGGTCTTCCTCCGTTTGTTTTTCTCTCAAAAAATATATTTAAATATTTCTTGTGTGCCCTATCCAATTTTTGCCCTGAACGAGTGAAATAACGGTTGTGATCGACTGGTTTTTTTTAAATCCCAGAGTGAACTAGCAAAGCATTCGACTTCCGTTATTTGAGTAATAGATTTTCCACGAAGCAAGGCAACAAATTTATGATATTCACAAAGAAATAATCATTTGAGTTGAACAAGATCCGAACAGGGATCTACCAATAGCCGGTCAGGGGTGTTAGCCGCTTACACTACCAAGCCAACTTGATTCAAGACGAATATCCGAAATTTATTTTCGCATTGGTTTTCGTTTGAAAAGCTAATGAGACCCAATTTTCCTAGAAACAAAAATGTTAAATAATTGCTCTGTCATTACTCCCTCGGTATTAGAGTAACGGACGTGGATTTAATCGGTCATTTTCCTTCACGATGCCGTTTAATTAGAGTGCCACTTTCGCTGACGTGTTTATTAAGTTATAAAAGTTAATATATTTCTTGTCACCCCAACAAATCAATAAATAAATTAATATTTCATTAAAAATCAAAATAATATCAAAATAACTAATGTAAAGCTCTATAGGGTCTTCTCGTCCACCAACAAAATTTAAGCCATCTTAAAATTTAAATTCTAATTCATATAAATAAGGCAGTGTATGTTTCATCGATTTACTTTCGTTAATAGTTAACCATTGTTCCCCTTCAAAACGATGTGAAGTGGCAGCCGAATCGATTTGAAAGCTACGACACAAAGTGTGGTGAAGTTCTCTTGGAGGTTGGGTGATTTAGCTGAGAATTTTTCTTCTACTTGAAGTATTTTTCATGCATATGATACTTTTAGGTAGTTTGAGCGATATATCAATTCAGCTAGAATTTGATGAATTTGACGTCATTTTAAAGAAAAATACTCCCATATTTCCATTGATATCAAAACATTAAACCCCTTGCCGAGCTACTTTTCGAGAAATTTGCCTACAAATATAAGCTCTTTTACATGGGACAGATTACGGCTGTGAGCTCCAGAGGCAGAATATTGAAAAAATTAGGTACTTCTAACTCCTAGATTTTGGCAAAAAACTAACGGTGTGTAGTTTATATGTTTTATCAACTATTTATAAAAATTAATCACTTACTCACCACAGTAATTTTACAGGCTATTTACAGGCAAAAAAACCAATTGTGAAGGCGATTTTACCGTACGGCGTGAAAAAATGAGTCAAGTTACAGCCTTAAGTGGTTATATTTATTCAATTACTGAGAATTTTCGTCATATATAAGTATATTTTGTACCATAAATATTAAAATATTTATATTATTTACAGCGTCTTACAGACGCTGAAATTAATAAATTAAATTCAAATATGGTCTCCATTATGACTAGGGATCTAACTTAAGAAAACGTGATATCTATGTATTACTCCTTTACTCACTAGTTTTTCGTACTTGCACATTTCTGAGACTTCGAAGGACGAGAATAGGCATGGCAAAGAAAAAATATATCAGAACATAGAAATGAGTTATTTTTGGAATTTTGGAGCATAATTTATCGGGAAAAATTGCTAATTAATAATGTCAAGTAATCGGCGTTATTTTCGAGCTATGAAAATCGGCTATTTTGTTGATTTATATTAAGCTACGAATTTTATAATGCTCTATAGCTGAGGTCTCCTAAGTACGGCCCACGGGCCACATCCGGCCCGCAATTGGATTTTCTCCGGCGCGCGGAAGAATTATGCAGAACTGCGCCCGATGATTCTTGCTTGGATGGTCGCTACTTGTAATTAGCGTTTCAAATTTGAATGTTTCATAAGATTATCAAATCACAAACAGTTAAATTATTCACATAGATGGCTTTATTATTATTTGTGATGAAAATGTGAGTATTAGCTGTTAGTGTACGTCGTCAATAACATAAAAGAAATAAGATCAGGTTTCACTTTGTGGAATTCCATTTTATAACAATAAATGAAACGTTTACAATCCACAATTTTGGTCAAGACAATGACGCACAATCCGGATTACAAAGCATGTGCATCATCATCAGGTGCTTGAATGACTTTTTTTTTAATGACAAGGTAAGGAAAGAAATGCGGGTTTATATGTATTGTGTTTGGAGGGGGGGATAAGTGATGGCTAGGGAGGGGTGGACTATAGACAGGATTTTGGTGTGGTTCAAGGTTATCACTGGGTAAATCTGGGTAAATTTAATTCCGGATTGTGCGTAACTGTCTTGACAAAAATTGTGGATTGTAAAAGTTTTATTTATTGTAGTCAATAGCATACTATAATATAATTTCACATTCTCTGTAATTAGTTCATAAAATTTTCTGATTTCGATAAAACTCATATCTAGAATCACCTAGTTATTTTTTTCACTACGGCCCGCTTAAAAGTTCTAAAGTACCCAATTTGGCAATCGTGGTGATATGTTTGGAGACCCTAGATTTATGGGAACTATAGTAGTAGCAAAATAGCCATTAGCTGTCTGGAATCCGGGGCAAAGTAGTGCCGATTTAGGGAGGACTCGAAAATGTAGAACCTCGACAATATTCAGGTTGTAAATTCGCAGCCACCACAGTTTTCTATTTTTAAAGCAACAATCAATACTTTTGGGTTCAGGTTACGTCAAAAATATCGTTGTCGATGCTCGACTATTCCAATTTGTTAAATCACTCCAAGAAAAAGTTTCCCTCCAGAAATATTGAACGCAGTGCACAGTCGTCTATCGTGGTAGAACCGTCGTATCGTTTACGACGTTTAACTTACTTACCTGTTTACGGTGAAAAGTCTTGGATTCTACTTCCCAGCCTCCCAAATGACTGCCTCATTAATTTCGCCAGTACGCACAGAATTAACCGGATCCAGTGGTTGGCAATGATCGAAGCTTCTCAAGTCGAGGTCTCGTTGCTTCGATTTCTCTTCAAGGTATTTCCAAGCTCGAAATGATCTTGACTCACTTGGCTTGTTATCTCGCACACTTGAGTAGGCCCCGTGATAAGATTTTCTCGGTGGACTCTTTCATGTGATGGCATTTAGGCGAAATTTGGACAAATTCGTCATCCTGTAAGGTTCAAAGAGGTTTGCTACAGGCGTGGAAATCCTGGAAAAGTCTGTGAAATTGAAAACGGCCCTGGGAAACCAGGATTAATCATAGAAAATGATAAACTATTCTGTAAATTTGATTTTAAAAGTCGAAATATGATTGTTTTTAATAAGTGAGGAGCACAATTGTAGGCAATCTCTGCTGGTATGTGGAATTATGGTTTTTAGTACCGGGCTTAAATGAGGCAGTGGAGCTCTAATTTGGTGTTTATCAAGTAATTGTGCCCTAAAGTAAACTTTATGGTCGTATTCTTTTAACTCATGCTGAGGAAGATGGGATATTTGTTTCTCCTCAGATTGTGCACTAGTAATTCGTGGTCCTAGTCGCTGACAAAACCTAAAAATAGTATACCATCGGAAAGGAATCCGGTTTTCGCCCTGAGGGATAGTGGAGGTGCTTTGTTTGTTGGAAAACTTTATTCCCTCACAGCACATGAGTTAATGTGCTGTGCTCCCATCCTTTTAAACTACACTCCAAATAATGGAATTGTTAAAATTTTGGCTTGGAAAGCATGGAAAAGTCACGGAATTTTAATCTGGTCTGTAGCTACCCTGTTTAAATTATTTTGCATTAGGTTGAAGCTGGCGAAGCGATGAAACGAGCCTGTGTGTCCACATTCTGTTGTTACCTCTGATACATGTGGTGGGTGGTCACAGAAAATTTCTTTGGCGTTGATAGGAGGCGATCCTTATTTCACGATATATTTCGGCCGTTGCTTACTTTCCTTAGCCTATAGTCTTAAAGTCTTCTGTTCCTCAACTTCACCTAATGGCATTCATCCACTCGAAACGACGGCGTTTGTCGACGCTTTGTTGTGAGAAAACGTTCGACTTCCGCTGAAGTAGTTCAGCGATATTTATGGTATGGCTTATAATTTTTCAATATGTATACTCTTTATAAATGAAAAGGAAAACTTAGTTATATTCCACCAATTTATTCTTAGGTACAACTAGTTTCGACGCAGCGGTGTCATCTTCAGGTACCTGAAGTACCTGAAGGTACCTGAGGTGCCTGAAGATGACGCCGCTGCGTCGAAAGTAGTTGTACCTGAGAATAAATTGGTGGAATATAACAAAGTTTTCCTTTTCATTTATAAAATGAACTTCAACAAGGTTGAGCCTGAGACGATGGAGATGTATACTCTTTATTTGATTGGGAACAAGCAAAGATTTGATGCAAAGTTTGTGTTCGTTGGTATACGAAAACATTAGCGCGTCTGTAGTAATATTCAATCCCGTATTCCAGCGCTGGTGCGTAAGATAGTAGTATCAAATAGTAGGAGTGAACTTAACTTAGGACAGGAAAAGGGGAGGCATCTGTGAACTGCAATATTTAATATTTCTCCATTTCCATTTGCGTGTATTATGTCGAGTTAATTAAGGTGGTAGGACCGATTCTTGTTTATGTACAGGTTTGCGTGAAAGGGCGTAAGCTGAGATGAAGAAAGAAATAGTGTATGTACATAGTGTTCTGCGCCTTTAAAAATCTAGACGATGTTTACTCTTTTCCATTTAAAACCATCTTAACCGGTAGATTACCATAATACTAATAACTAACAACCTACAGGTTTTTGACTCATTGTAAAGGTCTTTAACCCGTCGCGCTTCATTACAATGTAAGTCTCTCAGTCTGTTATCACCGTGATCGATTGTCACCAAAACTGGTTCAGTTGAACAGATTTGTTAATATTTTTAGATAATATATTTGAGTTGATATATTTGATAAGGGATTTGGCATTTTCGCTGAATGACGCCAGTAATTTGACCAAACATAGGGTCAGGGATACATTGATACTTGGCTCTTCTTGACTTGATTCCGACTAACTTAACCGCATTCGAAATCTTACTTCAATTCATGGCCTAAATAATTTCCTACATTCTGCTAAATACCTCAATATCTGGTTCCATAATACCCCCATTCTACGCCCCATTAACGGCTTGCCGGGTGTCATGCAGGTGTTCTGAGCGCAAGACGTCTGCATTTTCTCTCCTCGAAGAAGCGCTAAGACTGTTTGTCCTACTTGCTCGGCGACCTGTTTCAGCGGGTGGGCGTCGGCTGTGAGCCCGGCGAAAGTCATCCAATTACCTGTTCATTAAACACCCACTCGTCGAAAGTGAATTTGAATTTTAAGTGGGCGGCACTGATTTTGCTGTATTTCTAACGTCCTACTGGCATCGGCAAGCGCGGGTGAATGACCCTGTGCTCCCTTCGGTGGTGACCCCCCGAAAAGAAGATATCCCTCATGATTTTTCCAATAGTAAAAAATGACGATTACGCTAAAATTCCGTTTTTCATGTGTCAACTACCTAGGTACGAACATGAGAACTTGATTAGTCTTTACGAGAAAGGTTGTGGTACTATGACTCAAACTACCATAAGTTATGAAATTTGTGCATTTAAGGGAAAATGTGTTATTATCTCCTAAAGCTAAAAGTGGATGCATAACAGAAAGAGATTGCATGACGAAAGAGCTTCGAATTCTGAATCTAAGAAGCCCAGGGTGCCATCCACGGAACGCTCCTGAACGTTTAGACGTTTCGCGCAGTATTCACGTAAGATAGTGTCGCGGCGGACACTACCTGTATGTTATTTTTAGGGGGGAAGAGGGTTAACGTATGAGGGAGTCGATAGGGAAGACCCACGACACTCAGGCATCCTGGACACCACTTATAACACGCTCTGACGCAAAGACTTTTAAATGCCTTCCGATTCCCCCCCCTCCCCCTCCAAATCCGATGCGTCCCCCTAGATTCCAATACGTGTTGAGGGAGGAGAGGGGGGTGTCGACGATGGGAAATCTTTCCCGCGACAACTCTCTTTGGGAGCGACTCGATAAAATTAGTTTATTCGTCGCGCGGCGCGGGTGTAATAAATGTCTCGCCTCGCCGCCGACGCCAGCGCCGCCGGGTGAGAAGAGCGTCTTCCTCAGGTGCCCACTTATCATCGCGACATTCCAGCCATTCTTCCTCCCTCCGCTCTCTAGGCACAACCAAACACCCGACACCCTCTCCCACCTCCCTCCCTGCTGCTCCGTTTCCCTCGCCCACCCACCCGTGTACTCCCGCAGTGCCACCTTCCGCGGCCGCTTCGTATATCAGCCCAAGTCATCGCCTTGTTCGCCACCGCCTTCGCCCGCCCAGTTCGCGACTAAAGCTTTGCCATTCGAGTTGAAATTATCTGAGTTTTAAGTGACAATGTTAACTTTCCAATTGAGGCGTTGAAGTTAGCGCACATTCGAACTCGTCTGCGCACACGAACGACGTTGAATGGAACGAAGTGCGCTGGCGAAATGTTTGGTAACCTGCCGGTAGGTTGCATTCTGTGGGTCAACAACATTCGCGGCCGAATGCTTATTTTAAAGTTGTTGAATTCGTTCAAAATAAGTATTGAGAGGCGTATGCCTTTTATTGCAGATTAATTAAAAACTCATAATATGCATATTTTACTCCTTAACTGAAAATCAACAAACGGCAGTAATCACAGATGCTATAGTCGACGTTCGTTTGTTGTTTAGCGCACAGCAACTTTGCTCCCGATCTGTTTTGAAGTGCCATGCCTAGTGCGGAGGGTCTGTAACGAATGGAAGGCAAGTGCGCTGTTGTGTTGCGAAGTGATTAGCACATTAGAGCGAATGGAAGGCACCCAATGATAGGCTAGATACAACCATTGCTGTCTTAAGGTGTCCCGCGGGAATTGTTTCCGTAATTAACTGATGAAAAATCTCAGAAGCGGACTGCGTAGGCGCGTGTCAATATTCTTTGTATTTCTGTAAATTCGATAGCTCGGTAAATCCTTGATGAAACGCGACCAATGATTGGTTTTTCTGCGTAAATACGCTTCGACCATTCCCCTCCCAGAGACTACTTTGAGTACTTGAGAGCAAAACGTTATTGAAGTACGCCATCTTTACTACCAGTTGAATTAATGTGAAGAGGGTAGTATTATACACATCGTATATTTGAGCGAATTGTTGATGATGCTTAATTGTATGGCAGAAGCAGAATTATATTCTGCAAACGTCTGTTGTTAAATCACCTATTTTAATTTGACCAATAAATCACGCATTATTATTAGGAACCTTCTACGTTATTATTTCTATGTGCATTATTGTTAGCCAATATGTTTGATCGTGCAATTCATTTAGTTGATACTTCATGCAATAGTTATCTTCTTGTAATTACTATACATAGACTCTGGGAAAAACTCTTCGCTATTTGTTCTTTTCGTACCTGTTGTTCACTATATATGTTAACACAACAAAACATTCTAGTTCAGGCCGTCAGCTGGTCTCGTTCAGGCCGCCTAACTCATGAATTTTTCCTGCACGTGTGACATCGAGGCTTGCACGTTCATTAGACTTATTTCGCGAATAAATTTACGAAAAAAATTACCGTGGGACGGCCTTATCCGCTAAGCGGGTTTTTCCTTGCGTGGAGCACTGCGTACCATTTTGGGATCTCATGAGCGTTTTATTCCTGGTGCTGTTTTTCCTTGCGTCCTGCGGGGCGTGATAAAATGAGGAGAGCGGATTCGTGTCTCGTGATGTAGACCATGCATGTTGTTTGCGCCCGTCAAGTTTCGGCCGGCTTTTAGTCGTAAGAATTGAAGAATGCTTCGTTGTTGACGTGAGAGAACGCTCGTCTTCGCGTGAGGAAATAAAGTATCGTCTGAATGTGTTCACGCTCAGTGGAACGAAGGACGGATAAGATTTTTGCGACGTAGCGTGGCACGAAAGGAAAGACAAAGTGGAAAAACACCATATGTGAGCCCGGCTTTAGGTACAATGGCTTGGGTCTTCGAAATACTAAGGGTCCACTATATTAAAAAGATTATATATTAGAAGTTATGGGAATTGAAATAAAACATTCATATAATTGCTCGCTCACTTTCCTTTAAGGTAGTTTGAGCGAAAAATCAATTCACCTAGAATTTGATGAATTTGTCCTCATTTTAAAGAAAAAGTTCTCATCTTTCCAATGATATCAAAATATCAACCCCTTGCCGAACTACTTTTCGAGCAATTTGCCAAAAAATATAAGCAGTTTTACATGTGATAGATTATGCTCTGCGCTCCAAAGGGAGAATATTAAACAAATTAGAAGTTTCTAGCACCTAGATTTCGTCAAAAAACTAACGGTATGTAGATTGCATGTTTTCTCAACTATTTATAAAAAATAATCTATTACTCATCACAGTAATTTTTACAGAATCGCAAAAAGCCTGTTGTTTTGAAGGGTTTTCAGCCGTACGGCTGGAAAAAATGAGTCAAGTTAGAGACTTATGTAGCTTTATTTATTTAATTACTGAGAATGTTGGTTATATATAACTATATCTTTCCGCCATTAATATTACAATATTTATTTCATAGTTCTTACAGACGCTGCAATCAAAAAATAAAATTTTAATATGGTCTCCATTATGACTAGGGAACTATTTCGCTCAAACCACCTTATTCTTGACTTTTCTTCACTTTTTGCATGCGAAGTCTTTAGTAATTTCATTAGTTGGCGAATTTTTTCATGTTTCACTTTCTCTGGAAAGTGCAGTGAAGTGGGATAATATTATTTGAGATATATTAGATTTTAAATCATTTAAAATGCGATTCAATGCTGAAAAAGTTCGTTCTCCTTCAGAATTTGATCCTAAGATTGACTCGTTCATCCTATGAACGTTATTATAAATAGGAAAGCTGGATATTGATTTCTGCTCAAAATATAAATTAACATTGATACCATGAATTATATATTGCACTGGTATCTTAGTTATAAAAACATAGTAATTATGTTGTAGTAATTAAAATGAGTAAAAATCATTTAGAAGGTACTTGAAAGCGTTAACTTAAAGATGGTGACCAAATAACTAAAAATTACCTGGGGGTCACGAAAAGCTTCATACGAACCTGGATACATTGCTATGAATATGGCAGTTTTATTCACCTTCAAAACGTTGTGTTTTCAACGAAATTCCGACTGTAAGATCAGTGAGAGTTCGGCATCATAGTCGGCGCATAAGTTATGTAAAAAAAATTCGGAGTTTGCGTTCAAAGTGTTGCGAAAACAGAAAAGACGACGGTTGATTTTAAAATGAAGTAAACATCCTTTATCTTATTTTATTTACAGTGTTTTCTCAATGCCATTTATTGCTTTTTACATTGTTATAAAGTCATTAATTTGGTTGGTTTATGAGCAGAGAACACGCATTTCACTTTCTAGTCGAAACTTTATTAAGGCTTATTTTATTTAATACTTTCCTTCCGCTGTAGAGTGTCAGTCCCCGGTAATGTAATGAAATGGACCAGATTATTATAAGCGGAGGAAAAAGAAAATACTTAAGAGGTGATATGGCTCATTTTAAAATTGGCCGTCGTTTTCTTCCACTTTGGCGCTTCGAATTCTGGAATTTAAAATGTCTGCCTTCACGTTAGTTTATTATTTACCAACACATATTACTATTAGTTTATTATTTACAGTGATTTCATGTAATTTCGTTGACGAGCGCATTTTTGCTGTTCAGTTATGGTGGTCGAAGTGATTTTTGTTTATGCACATATTTACGTGAAACTTTGCATACGTATTCTCATCAGTGATTCTCATTCTATTGCTACAGATTAAAGTAAAAAAAACATTGCTTCATACTGGCATGGTTATTTGGCAATTCAATGCTACTTAAACACGTAATTTTATGGTGTATGGCATATATTTCGTATTAATTCGATTATATATGTACATATTTTCATATAAACTCGAAATAATACATTTTTCCTGATTATAATTGTTGCTAACAAGAATGAAGGAGTCACGCCGATTCCAATATTCGAAAAAACATATCTCAATATAATTTCGAATGCCAGGCTAAAAACTCGAGTAATTACTTGCTTTAATATAGGAGAATTTTAAAATATAATTCTTGTATCATTTCTATTACTGCCTGTACGGTTAGTTCCAACGCTTAAATAGACGCACGTCAATGAAATGTAGTCCATGATTATTGTTTTCGATTTTTATTATTAAATTACTAAAATGTATACTCAATTACCCTCGATTACGATTCCAGCGACCTTAGTTTGCTGGTAACTCATTTAGTTAACCTGTCTTCGTGTCGGTATTCATCTGATCATCGTGAGAAGCCAGCTGAAAGGATATCAAGTCTTCCGTTTTCGTTGACCCGAATTCTCGCGGCCGTTGGGAAAACATTTGTGTTTTTCGATCGCGTGTTCTGGTAAACAGTTTGGTGCGCCGATTCGCAAAGCAGGTTGAAAGATTTGGAGAAAGGAAACCTCAACTTGGAAATTTTTCTCAGTCTATGACTTATTTTTCCGTGATCGTGGTCTCAGATTATCGGGTGGGATGCGAAAGATGTCATCCCGCCGCGAAAATGAACGAAGGTCGTGGAAAATTAATTAATTACGAGTGTGGGAATCTCTTTGTTACCAACCGTCTGCACTTTCAAAGAAAAGAAAGACTTCCATTAAGTTAAGTCTGAAATTGTTTCCTTGCGTGCTGATCTTTTCACTTCAGGGTTGCGCACAATTACTCTTTGTATTGTTTTTATGCTTTTGGACCATTTGCCTTCGAGTTTATTGAAAGTGAGATTGTCAGATAGTCGCGGTGGCATTTCTTATGTTTTATAGCTGCCATTTTAGCGTAGATTAAATAAGAGAATAGGTGAAAAAATTCAGTACAGTAGAACATAGGAGTAATGAAACCATTATGCTCAGTCGGATATATTGAATGGATCAGTTTGGTAGCTCATACACCGAATACATAGTTGTTAGCAGTGATTTTTCGCGTGACTGTAATGATTTGTCCATAGAAGTGCAAAATGGAAATTCAATGGTCGTTCAATCCTAATATTGGTTGACTGCAGCCCTCTATCCTCCCCTATCTAATGCTGGTTTCCTTACTCCCTCATAGTTCTTTTGATGTACTTTCCCCTTCAATTGGTCTATTTTTTTTTGTCCGTTGGCCTTCCTCTTGGGACTTACCCCTCTATTTTTCTCTCAATTATATTATTCACAAGCCCATTGTACCTCAGAGTGTGCTCAGTCCATCTGGTTCTTCTTTTCTGAATAGTGTTCCAAATGGTCCTTTCCTCTTCTTTCTGTATACTCCTTCATTTCTTATTTTATCCGTCCATTTGGTCTTCGTGGACAATGGAAATAGGTAATTATCGAGAAAGCACGTCTCCTTCTGCCTGGCCTTTTTCTTTAGTTGCGGTCGGCTTTCTCGTCAGTCTTCTATTTACATCTTGCCCGACCCTACGCCTCTTCTGTCACCACTCCACTCTCCTTCGTGTTCCTCAGCACACAATCATCCCACCTCACTCTTGGTCTATCTCTACTTCTTTAACCCGGCAGCTTCATGCTCATTACTCTCGCACCTCTATCTCTGTACCCCATTCCAGTGTTCAAAACCTCAGAGTGAGAATAATATCGTAACCAACACGTTCTGCTCTCTTTAAATTTATTCGCTATTGGTGTAGTTTTCAAGCTCGCAGTGCTATTGGTGCAGTCTCGTAGCATCACACATCACTCTGCTCTGCATCGTTGATAAACCATGCTTGCTACAGGCCTGGAAAACATAGAATGCCAGGAATAGTCGTTGAAACTGGAAATGGGCCTTGAAAATCTGGAAAAAGCATTGGAAATGAGAAATTTGTCAGGAAATTTGCTTTACCAAGTCGTCAAAATCTGATTATTTTCAATAAGTGAGTATCATTTTAGGCGCTGTGTGTTGGTTTGTGTATATGAAGATTGCAATACCTTGCCTGAATGAGGCATTGGAGCTATCATTTGGTGTTTAGCGATTTATTACGCTCCTTAGTACGGGGAGAACGGTATAGATAAATTTAACGTCCCTAATGCATCTAAAGTAATCACCTGATGAGCCTTCGTTTGGTGGACAGCGAAAATATTGTTCGGGTCAGGCAAAGCTGCCGATAATCCATCTCCGACTTGGACGGCGAGTCCACCACCTTATGGTATATGAATTTACCTTGTCGTAGATGAGACCTAAGATGCCCTCAGAAAGGAAGCCGATTTTCCCCCAGGGTTGTACTCCTATTTATGTTCATCCTTAAAAATTCACTTTTACAAAAGAACAGATGCTTTCACCTGGAGAAAATGAAAATTTTGGCCTGGAAAACCTGGAAAAATCACTGAATTTATGATCTCTGGTCTTCAGTAACCCTAATAAACTTTATTGTCAAATTGCGCTTGGCAGCCATGTTAGATTGATCATTTCCCGCCAAAAAATAGGCTTCACTTTCGTGCGTCAAGAAGCCTTGTGCTCTATTGAATGATAATTTTACACCAATGTATACTTTTCAAAGACATTTTTGAATGGCACAACCGGTTTCAACACATAAACGTCATCTTCAGTTGAAAATTAGACCGTAAGCGTCCAAGGATATTCATTCTCACTTAAGGGTATACTCTCACTTGCTCCAGTTTGTGGCCTCCTACTTTTATGACCAGCGTCGCTTTTTTTCCTACAAAATGTCATTACTTTGTACAAGTGTGCCCTAAAAAAACCAAAAGTATTTTCCATGCCAAAATATTAAAGTTATGTACGTAGATTTTCCTATATACGCACTTAAGGGTAGGGTGGGGGAGAGGAGGAGTTTGGAAGGGAGGGTTAGAGGTGGGGGAGGGAGAGGGGTTGTGTCAGAGGAGAAAATGGGTTTGGAGAGGAAAGGGGGTAAGAGGGTACGAGTGGCGAAGGTTGACTGGGCGAGGGTTCCGTAACTCGGTGGGAGGTTAATAGCGCGTCAGGACAGAGCTGTGTCCTTGAGGGGGGTGAGAGTGTTTATTTAACACAATATCATCGAAATAAGACCCTTATGCATCATTTTTCTTTTCACGAGCTTCTCCTTGTTTCTCCTTCATTTTTGTTTGGTGCATAATTACCGGTACAAAGACACTATTGTGCCCCTTTTCCCACAGGTGCTCAGCGAAATGGGATTGTGCAATGGTTTCGATGCGAAAACATTGCATATGCTCCTCCGCTCTTGTGAGGAAAACCCGTACCGTTTTTTGTGCAATTTAAAATGCTTTGCAGTCCTGGAGAGTCATTTTGTAAACTTCCCAGTTAACCGTCGTCACTCGTGCCCTGTAACCCTATCACTCTCCCCACCCACCTCCCTCTCTAACCTAACCCCTCTAACTCACCCCTCTAACCATCCCTTCTCAACTCTCCCCCTCTCCCCATCCTCCTACCCTTATGTGGGTGTGGAGGAAAATCTACGTTACTTTAATATTTTGTCATGAAAAATATTTTTGGATTTTTTGAGGGCACACGTTTACAAAGTAATGAGATTTTGCAGGATAAAGAAAGTGAGGCTGGTCATAAATGTAGGAGGGCACTAACTGGAGTGAGTTGAGTAATTTAAATACGTTAGAAGAAAATGGGTACAGTACCAATGACATTATAAGAATTTTTCTGTCGAAGGAAGCGTTCAGCATTAGGAAGGAGCTGATGACTGGGACCTTGGGTAAGGGTATAAAGAAGAGGCTGGTGAAGAGGTTGATGCGGAGTGTAGCGTTGTAGGGGGCAGAAACGTGGATTCTGACAAAAGAGGACGAGAATAGACTACGGGCGTTCGGGATGTGGGTGTGGAGGAGGATGGAAAAGGTGCGTTTGACGGAAATGATGGCAAACGAGGAAGTGCTTGACATGAGAATAAGTTTTATAGACAGGATGAAGAAGGGTAGGACGTTCGCTGAGATGAAGAAAGAAATACTAGAGGTTGGTAGGGCCGTGCTCATCTAAAAATCTAGAGCAATTTTACTGACTTCCATTAAAATCTACCTTTAACCGGTATATTACTTTAATGAATGAATGAATGTCGGACTAGTATTAAAAGTTACTTTGACACGTAATGATTTATGAGTAGTTCGTGAAAAAAGATTATTTTCATGGTTTTTTCATTCAGAAATTATATTTTATGAACATTTTATTTGAAATATTTTCACAAATTAATGAAATAATGCAATTTTTATTTGAGTTTTTTTACCTATACAAAGTTCCAAGAAATGCCAAAATTAAGAGGCATATCCGCGAAATTCTGACAGTATTTCGTAAGCAAATAGTTGAGCATTTTTCCGCAAACCCATAGCAATTCCGTTAGCAACTATTTTTCTAGAGTGGCATTCATAATTGTGACTCGAAATATTACTTACTTACTCCTCGGCGCTACAGCCCTTGTAGGGCCTAGGCCTCTCCGACAATGTTAGCCCAGATATCACGATCTCCTGCATGCGTTCTCCATCTTCTTATTCTCATATTTATCAGATCTTCCTCTACATCATCCAACCATCTTTTTCGAGGTCTTCCTCTCAATCTTCTACCACCAGGATGTCCGAGGTATATCTTTTTCACCATCTTATCCTCAGGGATTCTCTCAACATGCCCTAACCACCTTAACCTGTTACTATTAATTTCTGTCACTGTGTTAGGATGATTACAGAGTTCCTCCAGTTCTCTATTCCTCCGTATTCTTCACTGTCCGTCTTCCTTTGCTGCACCAAAAATCTTTCTTAACACTTTCCTGTACTTCCCTTATCGATGGAACTGGTACTGGAATTGTGTCTGTCTTTGGTTCTTGCCACTGTTGTCCACACTCCTCTTTATCTACTTCCGTCATGTTCTCTGCAGTGACATTAAACAGTTCACTAAAATATTCAGCCCATCGCCCAAGGATTTGTTCCTTTCCACCAATCATATTTCCTTCCTTATCTCTGCAAAATACTGACCGTGGTTGAAACCCTTTTCTTACGTCGTGTATTTTGGTATAGAATTTCCGCACCTCCTGGGTGCTGTGCTGCTCCACCATCACCGTAATCCATTTCCCTCCCCAACTCTTTTTTCTTCTACATAGCTTGTCTGCCTCCTTTCTCTTCTGTCTGAACAGCTCTACATTTGTTCTTGTTCTTCTTTCAATAATTTTCCTCCTTGCTTCATTTCTCCCCTTAATTGCTTCTCTACATTCTTCATCAAACCATCCTTGCTTTTTTCCTTATCTTTTACCCCGAGGACTTCATCAGCTGTTTCTTGTAATGCATTCTTTATTATATTCCACTTTCCTTCCACACTTTCTCCCTTCCAGTTTTGTTGTTTAGTCTCCAAATTCATTTCCAGATCAGATTCATAGCGTTGATCAATTATCTTTTCTTTTAATTTTGAGACATTTTATCTCTTAGGTGCTTTCTCCTTCCCAGTGGATCTGTGCATTACAATACGCTGTCTATATTTTACTCGAACTATGTAATAGCCTAAGTCACAGTCCGCTCCTCTGCAGCTTTCAATCTGAAGTATATTGGATGCATGTCTCCTATCAATAATTATCACATGGTCAATTTGGTTAAAGGTATTCCCGTCCGGTGAACACCACGTGACTTTCCTATGTTTTTTCGCTGGAGTCACGTACTCTTTACCAACTTAATGTTTCCCATACAAAAATCAATCAATCTTTGCCCGTTATCATTTGACACATCATGAAGACTTTCCTTTCCGATAGTTTTTCTATATGCTTCCTCTTTGCCAACCTTTGCATCGTAGTCCCCTAATACTATTTTCACATCTTGCCTTGAGATTCTATCCATTTCCTTTTCTAGTTGTCCATAGAATAGATCCTTCTCCTCATCCTCCGCATTCTCTGTTGGTGCATATACACATACAAATTTAATATTGAAGAAACGGGCCTTCATCCTCAGAGTGCACATCCTTTCATTTATAGGCTTGAAATTAAGTATCGCTGCCTTAATTTATTTTCCAATAAGAAGCCTGTACCTCCTATTGCACCGCTCTCTCCACCACTATACATGACTGTATATTTGCCGCTAATTAACATTCCGTCTCCTTTCCATCTAACTTCTTGAATAGCTGCTACTGCTATATTATATTTTCCCATCTCTTCCTTGAGGTCTTGCAGAGCACCTGGTTTATTCAGGATTCTATCATTCCATGTTGCTATCTGCATATCAAATTTCCGTTTGCTTTTACCTTTCGTTTGCATGGTTCGTTTATCATAATAACCAGTCTGGCTTTCATTATCTTTGAGCTTCGTAACAAGAAAGTTTTTACGATATAGGGTCGTTAGCCCTATGATCAACCCACAACCTGGAGGACCAGGGTATCTCTCTTTGTCTGGCCTATCGCCCTTGACCTGTCCGGCTTGGGTGGCCCTACCAGGAGCTTACGCTCCCGCCGCGCCGGTATAGCTCTCAGGTTCGCTTAGGCACACAAGCTCCCTCATCACGACAAGATGGAGGTACCAGCGGGGGAGAATCGAAATATTACAATTTTTATTAAATAAATAAACTTTCTATTTCAAAGTCTCATAAATGGGCAATGGCACGCGGTATGCGGCAAACATTTACTCCTAAAATCCTTCATAAAGTCCTGTATGTGTCAGATGGAATAAAAAATTGTAATTTTTTAAATTTCTACTTTTATTTTTTCAACACCAGAATTGACACTTGAAAATTTGTAATTTTTACGTTCTAAGGTCCATATTATTTTTCTATTTGATGGCACACCTCTAAAACTTTCACGAGACTTCCAAATTCGTCAAATGCAAACTTTTCCGGGTAATCCGAAGTGAATTCGCAGATAGCCTTTTGTAGATCTGATTCCGACTCTAAGATTACAAGTGACGTAGATTTGCCCATATATATCCCTGGACGTGTGCGAAATAATATATCCAAGAAGATGACGCGTATGCGTTGAAACAGGTTGTGCCAACTAAAAATATGTATAGAAAACTATACATTGGGGTAAATTTATCATTCAAGATGCATTTTCACATAGTTGAAGCCGATTCCATCAAAATGATCCGCTTTCTTCTTTAATCTATGCATATTTAATCATAAAATTTAGGTTTTCAAACGGGCTTAAAATCCTTCAAACTTGTTTTCAAAGATGCCCTTCATTTTAATATGGCAATTCCATGCACTATTAAATGTCTTCAGCTCGGCATACTCTAACATACTTATCCTTTCCCTTCCACAACAAGCTTACCATACAAATTCCCTGTCAACGTCGACCTTCTACGCTCCCAGCCCCTCATTATCCCCTCCGTCCACGTATCTCTGCAATTCTCTCCAGCGACTCCCTCTCTTCTCCTGCCACGAATCATTTGGAATGCTTATTGGGTAATAGCACGTTGGATGAAAATGGCAATAGTAGCAAAGACATAATGAGGAGAATAGCGCTAGTGAAGGAAGCGTTTGGCGGTAGAAGGGAGCGAACGACGGGAACCTTGGGTAAGGATGTAAAGAAGAGGCTAGTGAAGAGTTTAATACATCTACATCTACGAAGTACCGTGCAAGCCACCGCTAGGGTGTGTGGCTCGGGGTGATTCCACACCAGGCATGCAGCACTCGTCCCAGCACAAATCAAAACCTCGCACGCTCCCCCGGCCACTAAGCGCAGGCCAAAAAGCAGTCAGGAGAACAGTGCGTAGTCCAACCAGAAACTGGGAGAGTAATACGTAAATGACTATGAAAACATGCAGAACAATGCTATACACACATCTAGTGTTTAATATTACTAATACTGTTAATTCATGAAAGCTACGAGCTGCTACTTCATGCAGAGAACAAAATAAAAGAATGCCAGACATATCAAGCGGTGTGAAGTGTTAGTAATGATGTTGTGTTATTAAGCACAAGTGAAAATTCTACTCTACCTATTGAGGGTGGGTGTTTCATATGACTGATCTATCACAACTAATATGATCCCTTATTGTACGTGGGAAAAATTACATTTTAAATCTATCGGTTCTGCAGTCAATTTCCTTTATCTTATTCCTGTGATCGCTTCTACCGTAGTACGTTGGCTCTAGCAATATATGTCGAAAGGTCATATTGAGGACGTTAATTGCCTCTTTCGGTAAATCAATGCCAGTTCCATACATGACAGAGCCGTAGATCAATGCGCTCATGTAACGTTGCTATTTAAGACGCTATAGCTCAGCTAAAAATATAGCCTATGTTTTAGTTAGCATTTCTTACTGGACGATAGACGAAATCAGGGAACTATGGAATGCTTAGTGACAAAAAATGATAGCACTGGATAGCTACGAAGATCCATATAATTTTTAAAAGATTTTCATGGTATACTTCGACATACACATCATATTATTGTAATAGTTTATATTTTGACTTAAGAAACTGTGCGAAACCGAGTCACGTGGTACATACAATCACGAAGAGTTAAAGAATTTGGTGTAGAAAAAGCATTCGTAAAAATCCCACGAGGCCTTTCCGATCGAGTTTTTCACCGGAATATCGTTGATGGAGTCGAATATCTAGATTAGAGACGCATTAATCAACACATCAAACGCTTAAGTTATTCATCGGAATTCTTGAAACACACTAAAATCTCGGAGCTTTTGTCATTGTGACACGTGACTCCTCAGTTACGTGATCTAAATTATCTCGAGCTGTTTACACACAACCCCCGGGCGGACGTCCATGCAGCCGCCGAGTATGTGTATACTCGGAGTACATGTATACTCGGAGGTTGGCCATATACGATCGGTCCCTCGGAACCGAATTTGGTTCTGAGTCGGGGGCTCTACTTACGATCGGTCCGTCGGAACCAAGGAGGTTAGAAAAGAAATGGAGGCGACATATCACTTGATTCTTGGAGCCAATTCCGCCATTGCAGTCGGCACAGTTTAGACCTTCCTCTGGCTTACGTGTCAGACGGTCGCGTTTGATTTTCGTTAAATATAAGTTAAAAACTACATACATACAAGGCGATGTTTTGTGCTGGTTTGGCAACACCTACTCGGCACAAAATCCTTCCCAAACACCCCTATTCTTGCTTCACTTTCGCCCATGAGCGTTCACGGTCATGCCTCCTCCATTTCATTTTAACCTCCTTGGTCGGAACCGAATTTGGTTCTGAGTCGACGGCCGCCTGTATTCTGACGCCCCTCGCGTGACGAGGGAAGGCGGCGCGCAGGGAATGCTTGACGGCATCGTCATTCCCCATTGTGCGCACACAGCCTTTCATTCCTCCCGCCTCGTTGGGGTTGCGTGGGAAGCCTGGGCCGTATTTACACCCGCCCAGGAAAGAGTGGGTGGTGTTTGCCGCTCCCCCTCCTCCGTCGTATTTTACCCCCTCCGAGAGAGTAAAAAAAATATAATCAAAATATCAACGAGAAAAAAAAAGGAATGAGATAATGAATCAATTATGCGTCGCGAAGGGGTCAAGGTGCGGCGTTAACCCCCTCGTTAACTCGACGACATGTTTATGGTGGCACAATTTCTCTCCCTTGCTCTTCTCCCAACCTCCACCGTCGAAAATGCGTGGTTTTCTCTTTTTTTATATGTACGTATCGGTGTACACACGCGCATTCATCCCGACGTAATCTCTTCCACCGAATCGGTTCGTGGGAGTTTTTTTTTTAGCCCGCCTTCCTGCTCTTTCTCTTGGAGCACTGCATGCCTTGATGTGAGAAGTATAACGCTGTCGGCGATTGATGATTGGAAATAGCATTCGAACGCGGCACAAACCGAGATCCCGGTATCGAACGTGTGTCGGTCGGACGGAAGACCTTGTGGGCCGATTCTTGAAATTCCGTGGTAATTATGACAAGCAAAAAAATAGCAAAGTGTCCTATGATTTCATGGAATTATCGCATGCATTAAAGAAATGGCAATGCATTTGCTGTTTAAAACTTAAATGCTGTATCTATTATATAGTCGTAATAATATTAAGGGCGTTTGCTTATAGTTGATTTCACTCGAGCTTTGATACAGAAATGTTTTTGGAAGAAATCGCGTTTTTACTATTTCAAAACATGTTGCGGCTTTATATTGTACTAATATTTTTATAAGTAATACAAAAGGAGTAACGCGCGTCATTTTTGTTCTATGTTTTTTTATGAATCATCTGTGGAAGAAGTGGTAATAAAGTTTTATTAGCCCATACACCCCTATATGGTAGTCTTAAAAATTGTCTCCGGGCTCAGCCCTACAGGCATGAAATATATGTTATTTTTAACAACCACTCAGCCGTATTTATGCGTACTTTTTATTTTAAAATGTGGTAGACATAAGGTGTTGCCAAATGTGCGAATTTATCAAACGAATGACACCATTTTTGCGGGGCGACGTCGCAGTTGAGAATTTCTAATTTTTGAGAATAAATTGTGCGTAAAGTCAACTAACTGCCTATATAATTACTCGGATATCTCGAGAAATAATGGTTTATTTAAAACCACTGTCTTTCTTAAAACCTTAGTATGCTTCCGGACACAAATTTAATGTTCCTTGTTCATGGAAATTGAACATATTCCATTAGAGCATGTGTAAAAGGCTGCTCTTTTGCGGAGTAATTACGCAAAATGTGGGTTTGGAATCCCATATTTTAACCTTTGAATCAAAGATTGTCCACAACTGATTCTGTATTGTAATTTTTTGGTTGTTATGGATGAATAGATCCGAGACCAGAGTTACTTTAAGGTCCTAGGTTCTAATTGAACATTCAAACATAACTCAAGAACATTACGTAACTAAAGTTTAGTCTGCAATCACCCGTATCTTCCAGCCAAACAATGAGAACATACTCTCTTTTTTAACCTTCCAGTATGAGTTTTTGGTCTGCAATGCCCGATTGCTATCCGTTTTATGGTAAACATTCGTGGACACTGGCGATATATCTCAATGAGAAACGACTCCATCTTAAATAAATTGTGCTGTTATTTTTGTCGCCACTTGTGGTGCACGCCTCCCAGCCAAGATGGCTTCTGATTGAACATCTTGAGAAATCACTCTTCATTGCTATTGGTCAACTTAACGACATTACGTCAAGAGGTTCCACTGCGACAGTGTGAATCAAAGTAAATACTGACTTCCACGTTTTCGTTTCCATAGCTTAAAAGATACTGCTTCCTTTGTGGGCATACATAAGCTATGTAAGAGCAGAACTAGTGTACAAAATATTCAGATTATACGGCTAGTATAAATTTTATTCACACTTATTCAGCTGTAGGAGCCGACTGCAGTGCCATTTCCATTGAATTAACGTTTTTCGATCTTAATAAATACAATCATTCTCTATTTACTAAAAAATATGATGGAAAGGTGCACATATTTAATTCCATTTCAATTACCTGTGATTATTTGCTTATTTTAAACAGTTTTAGTGAAAATGGCATTTATATTTCATGCATAAATACTATTTTTCCCTTTTTTCTCCCATTTTCGCATGAAGGTAGTTTGAGCGAGTTCTTTTTCGTACTCGTAATGGAGAGCATGTTCGAATTTTATTTAAAATGTTAGGCAGTCGTAAGAAGTCTGAAGTAAATCTGGAAATGTTAATGACGGAATTAGCTAAATGCTAGATTCTTTAACTTGACTAGTTTTTTCATGCCATACGCTGGAAATACCATTAAAACAGAAGGTTTTTTTTACGATTTTAAACGAACTACCCGCCGTAAAATTCCTGACGCGATTTGTGTGTCAGACCTTTCTCGTTATTTCAATAATGTGTCTCCGAAGCACAATACCATACCATATCTAATTGAAAACGGCATATGTTTTTTGGCAAATATATCGAAAAGTGATGCGGAAGGAAGCTGACATTTTGGCATCAATAGAAAGATGATGTATTTTCTTTATTACGAGTGCTAATTCATTGAATTTTACTTGAAACAACATCTCTCACAAAGAACCTTAAGCACCATGTAGTTTCAAGTTCAATTTGGGAAATAATAGCATGGATAGAGTTTAGGGTCTCGTCGTTCAAATAAGACAAAGGATGTCATATTTCCATCAAGAGATGAACGAGATTCTGCGTCAGTTTCTACAGTCGTAAATTACCTTCTTAAGGTGGTAGGAGCGATTTTTGTTTATCCACAGATTTGCGTGAAACTTTGCGAATGTGTTCTCATTATTGATATATATATAAAAAAGTGAAAAAATTTTATCATACCGATTTGGTTTTATGGCAATTCAATGCTATTTTAACTCGTAGCCTTTTGGCAAATGACATATGATTCATAATATTTCGATTACTTATCTACTTGTTTTCTTCTAAACGCGAAATAATTATTTTTTTATAATAATTGTTGCCAAAAAATATCAATGTGTGATGCTGTGCCCAATATTCTAAATTAACATATTTCAATATAATTTCGTCTTTATTTCGAATACGGCGCCCAAAACTCTAGTCATAACTTAAGAAAACCAATTAGCATTATAATTCGCTTCGATTATTGCCTGTATAGTGAGTTCCAACGCGTAAATATATGCACTTAACGTGAAACGTGGCCCAAGAATTTTTTTTCGACTTTTAAAATATTATTAAAAGGTGCGCTACTATGACCCACGATTACCGCTCCAGCCACCTTGAGCTACGCTCAATGTGAACCCGCCTTTTATTTTTCGCATGTTGCTTTTGTTCAGGACGGGGGAATGGTGATGCAGGGTCCTGCGTCTTGGGCAGCAAACTAAGCTTCAGAGTCTATTTCCGGATATCCTGGTGTCTTCGTTAGAACTGTTGCTTTCGCCTCCCGCTTTAAAAATAGCGGTCGCTCTGTTTGGCCGTGTTTTTCTGCCCGGAGCAATGAATGGGGACGTGTTTTTCGTGTTTCCAGGCCGTGAGTACGTCTGTGCACGGACGTTTTTGGTAATGTTTGGGTCGGCAGCAGCAGTCTTCTACATACCCTTTCTAAGTAAATGTGCACCTGACTGAAACGAGCGTGGCAAAGCGCCGGTGAGTTGAAAAAAGGAGTCAATGTCGCCATGTTGCTGCGAAGCTGTGGTCATGCATCATCTAAATCTACGAAATGCCGAGTAAACCACCTCGGTGTGTGGCATGGGGTGATTCTACACCTGGCATGTAACACTCTTACGAGTTCTAGGTCGAAACTCACACGGTCCCCTGGCCACAATGCAACCACAAAAAAGCAGTCAGGAGAATATGCGCGGCTAACCAGAAACAAGGAGAGTCCTACGTTAATAAACATGCTGACACGGGTTAAGATACTACTACTGATTAGTATTACTAATACTATTAATTCATGGCGGTGGCGTATCTAGAATTTGGCTCAGGGAGGTGTCAAAAATACCTCTGATAGCTGGAGTGCCAGCGGTCTGGGAAATATTTTAAAAATTATATAAACAAAACTTCATTTTCTAGCCCTTTTTGAAGTCATTTGAAATAATTAGGTCGTTGATTTTTTTATTTATTAATGTTGGTACTATGAAGAAAGTTCATTTATATGCTATTTTTCTTCCGAGAGGGGGGTGGTCCCATTCGTACCCCACCCGTACCCCCCACCCGTAAATACGCTCATGATTCATGGATACTACGAGGTACTAATTCATGCTGAAAAGAAATCATGCGGGGTATTTCAAGTGGGATGAGGTGTTAGTAGTAATTGTAAGTCATTAAACATTAATACTTCACTAGTAATTAAACCTAGCGTCATTCAGTCTCGTCTTCATGCCTCGACAGTCATGCTGACAGGCAAAAATTATTTCCAAATTACATTCACAATACATAAAATTTATTAGCGTCGTATGCAGGCATTGGAAACTGAAAAAATAAAAGAGCGATAAAACAAATTCCTGTCGTAACCACAAACATTTTGGAGGCTTCGATCAAAGCCATTGTGGTCCCTAATCGAGCGCGTAAAAAATTACATTTTAAACTTGTCCGTCCTACAGGCTATCTCTCTAATTTTATTCATGTTATCCAACCTACCATAGTAGCACGATTTTTTAATATGCCATTTACGTCTTCGGAGATGTACCTTGCGTCACATTTAGTGAAGAGATTAAGTCTATTCTTTAATCTACTCCGTGAAAGCGATTCCCATCCCAGATATGGTCCCAAAATCCGAATGTGGTTCGCAGATCATGCATCCAGCACTTTGGCCGTGAACAACCAATCGTTTTTCAAGCAAGCACCGCTGTTTCCCGTTAATTGTGAATATCATGTGCTTATTTTTTCCGTCCTTTGTTGTATGGGATATTTTCTTCGTGAATCAGGCTATTGTTGTTCGATATTCCTTGCTGAAGGTCCGGGTTCTAATCTCAGCAGTGGTGCAGAATTTTCAAGTAGAATCCTGATCCCTACGTGGATGTCATGTGCGGAGCATTTCAAGTGCAATGCTCCGTCCATTGGGTGCGAAATAAAACTGTGTGTTCCTTGGCGCCTTTGGTTTAGAGAAGGCTAATTCCGACCCCTGCTTTCACTCAACACATCCTCTATTCCCCGAATAATCCTTCCCCTACAACCCACCCACCTAATCTTAATGGAGACATGTGAACAGTGTTGTGTATCGCTTTCCCGAATAACTATAGCACATATGCAACATTACCGAGGTCGCATTAATGAGACTAGGATTTTATCAAGCGAATTGTAGGAAGGTCTCTAATGAAAAAGTGAAAGATGGATGTTATTTTTCTCTGGTTAGGCCAAATCTCAAATATGTCGCGAGCACTTGGGACCCTGCACAAATATATTTGATTGTCGAAGTGAATAAAATACAAAGGAAAGCTGCACGCTCTGTTAAAAACTGTTAGGAACGTACAGAAAGTGTCTCGCAGCTGATGGAAGGATTAGGTCGGGAACCGTTCGAGACTCGGAGGTTACACGCTAGGCTAAGATAACTTGAAAAACTCCTATCAGGCGAGTTTCAGTTCAACAGAGAGGAAATTGTTTTGACCCCGCACTATATCTCTAGAAATGATACAAATGTCAAAATAAGACATACACTGCCGATCTGACAGGTACAAAAATTCCTTCTTTCCTCACATCATTAATGATTTCAAGTTATAAAAATCTCCAATGGCCGTAATAAATTGGGTCCCATTAGCCCTAGTGAAGGTTGGTGCTTGGGTTGAGTGTGTCTGTGGTTGTCACTGGCGAGGAAGTAACATTCCCGTAAACCACCACAAGCGCGTTTTCTGGTCGAGAGGCTGTAGCTAGTCACTGGCGTGGGATTGCTCTCTTTTTTCCCGCAAACCAACACAGCAATTGTTGTGTAATTTTGACGAGTGGTGCCAATTTATTACGGCCATTGGAGATGTGTATAACTTGTTACTTTAAGAGGCCGTAGAGCTCAAGTTCCCTAGATTAGTGATTAAAACAAAAGCAGCGTGACACTAACATAAGACAAATCGTTCACATACATTTCACCTCTGTCATCTCCCCCCTCCTTTTCCCTGTTTCCTTCCCTTCCATGGCTAGTGTCCTAACACCCCCTGCCGCACGCCTCTGCGGCGGCTCGCATGATAGTGATGGTGCCTAATGCATGGTACCTAATGGCACAAATGATCTCAATTGAGGATTATCTCCCCTAAAAACTGTTACAACTGCTATTTTTCCGGTGGGGTCTCGTCTGGGACCGACGATAGCTTCCGATACCGAGCTGGAGGTCTTGGAAGTCAATACATTTTTCTCGCGATGAGTGAGCTTGCCGAGTCCCCGCACATGAATCGTTCGCTGTAAATTTGGAGCTGCAACTGATTCAGACCTTCCGTTGCAGTCTGAAGCGTGCAATGGACAGGACTCATGGGATTCGTCAAAGGATCCTGTGAGTCCTATCAATATTTGCGAAAAACGACTCGTGGTAGCTTAACGTGTGTTTGTAGAATAAACCAGGCTTCCCCATGGACACTTGACACTTAAAATCTAGGTGAAGTGGTCTGGTTTGAAAGAGTGGAAGATCCGTGTTCTTAGCGTGACGGTTTCTTTTTCCAGCATGTCAAACTTAGCACACGTTTACGACGAGCGGGATTTCGACTTTAAGAGGAAGTCTATTTTTGGTGACACCGCCGTGCCAAATTCGTCCTTTTTTTCAAATTCATAAACGGCTTTGCCTCATTTAAAGGTATTATCGGCAATTCTTGTCCTTCACTCACAAAGTGGGCATTCAATCTTCAACTTCGCATAGGCGTTCATGCGCTTAGTGTATATTGCGCTATAATTCATCCGAGACAAAGGTTTCATTGTTTGCCGGCTAGGGCTAATTCTCTTGTCACGCTGAGTAATGGCATCGGATGGGACCCGCGGCAATTTCGTGTCCCTCTCTTGCTTTCTTCTTTTAATGAAAACACTTCCCGTGGCCGACTCCCCTCTCCGTTACTCACCTCGGGCATTACTCACCTGGCGCTTCTTTACAGGTGAATGAATGATCTCAAAGAGACCAGACCGCCTTCAAAATAGACGGCTTCCCGACGCACAGCCAGCTCGTGATCCGATGACGATGTGCGCGTCCTCAAGGACGGACTTATGCAGTAGTTGCCTTTGTGCAGATAGCTCTTTTTATTTTGCGTCACACGTATTTATTTTTCCTTTATTCAATCCAATCTGGTGAGATGCGCTGCATGGTTCAGAAACTTGGTTAACGCGAAAGGGAGCTGAGCGAAGACAGGAGGTTTTCATATGCGCGTCGTTAAGGCAGTAGTTGCGTTCGTGCGAAGGAGAAAAGTTATTTGTATGTTGCGTCACATGTACTTTTTCCTTGACCGAATCCAATCTGGTGACATGCTCTGCATGGTTCAGAAACTTTGTCAATGTTAAAGGGAGATGAGTGTCGAGTGAAGGTGTGAGTAGTTGCGTTACTGCAAAGGAGATAAGTAATTTGCCTGTTGCGTCTCACGTATTTTTTCCTAAACGGAATGCAATCTGGTGAGTAGCACTGTATGGCTCAGAAACTTGGTCGATGCGAAAGTGAGATGAGCGTAGACTGGAGGTGTTGATGCGCGCGTCGTCAAGACAGTAGAAGTTCGTGCAAAGGAGATGTTATTTGTATGTTGCGTCACCTATTTTTTCCTTCCCTAATGTTTATCTGGTGTACAGCTCTGTGTGGTTCGTAAATTTGGCCGACGCGAATGGAAAATGAATGAAGTGGACAGTAGGCCTTTTGACATGTGGGCGTGGTGAAGGTTGGAAGTAGTAAGCTGAGTGGACAGGAAAACAAATGAGGGAGTGTCGGACATGGAGGCCGGTAAGATGGGAGAGGAATGGAGGCTGGTGGGGATTAATTCGAAGGAGGTAGAAAAAGTGAATGAACTATGTAAGTGATAAATGGCATGTTGAAAACGGTGATGGAAGGAAGAATGTTAGGGTAATGTGGAATGTGGAGGAGAGGTTAGGAATGTATGGCGGCTTGAAGGAAGGAAAAAAATACTATGGCCTTAAGATGGATTTAAAATGGAAAAAGTAGGTGGTTTTACAAAGCAAACGTTAGAGAAGACTCCTCGCGGTTGGCTACATTAGAAGCAACACTTTAATGGACCAACCGGTCATTTGGTGGTATGTCAGTGATGATGAGTCATTTAGCTTCCTGGCCCCGCGTCTTACTGTGTCACACATTTTCAAACTTCCTTACTTAATGTAAAATACATGCTGTCCCCTCAGTAGAGCAGTTAATTAGCAAGAGAGTTGAAACAAGGTTTATTTGTGGAATAAGTTAAGTTTGTTTTTATTTTCGGTCATCAAGTTTTTTAGTGACAAGTGTCTGAAATCATCAGGTTTTTAGTAAGTATGCGTAGGGGGAAACGTATTGGCATATTTAATGGATTGAAGGGAGGAAATGTAGAAAATGAGTTGAAGAGTGAAATACGGTGAGAAAGGAGACGTTTTGAGATGGAAAATCAAAGTAGAAACCATCCATAAAAAACTTAATAATCATAACTAATCTCCATCTTGAGAACGTCATTGATATCAATGCATTTGGTAGGTTAATAAGCTCTTTCATTTCGCGTGACTAAAGGTCAACAAGTCAGTGAGCTTACCATCAAATATATGACATCTTGGATCATTATTATTACTACATATTTGGTGTTCTACCAGTTAGGATGGTTTCTATGGGTAATGACTAATCTTTTGTCATCCTTTCAAGGGTTCCACAATTGCCTCTCAAAATCTCTCTTCGGATAAATATATTCCCTACTTCTCTTCATTGCATTCGAAATGTCTACACTTCTCCATCCCAGCTTTCTCTCTTAAAAAACGGGCTTCAGTTTTCCATCCCCCTAATTTTTTGCTCTTCATTTAAAGTGTTCTCCCAATCAATATTGGTAGGTTTATTGTCTGTTATCGTGTACCCACCTTGTCGTGGTTGAAGGGCTTGCGTGCTCCGATGACCCCTAGAGCTGCACTGGCGGGAGCATTGCTCCTGGTAGGGTCACCCATGCCAGATTGGTCGAAGGTTAGGAGACAGACGAATGGTAGTCCGCGCAGCGTCTGTACCTCAGTGAGGCGGCTGCAAAAGGCGTCTGACCCCAGTGGGGCGGCCTCTGAAGTGATGGTGTCACGTAAAAAACACTATTGAGTAAGGCCACGGAAGACTATCTCAATTAAAACAAAAACCTTGAAATTATGGACAGTTCTCAATTGATAATGAATCCTGGCAACTACGGGACTCGGCCAAGAGGGCCGGGTGTCGTGCCCGGCAGCGGTGGGAGCAAGGCCCCTGCGGTCGTCATCACACGAAATCCTTGCTCAGACGTAGCAGCAGCAGAGGAAAAGAAGATAAAGAAGAGGAACGAAACTATCAGAATAGGCACGTGGAATGTTAGGACTATGCTGAGGGCGGGGAAGCTAGAGAATATAAAGCAAGAAATGGAGAGGGTGGGTGTAGACATCATGGGTCTGGGTGAAGTAAGATGGAAGGATGACGGAGATTACTGGAGCGGCGACTATAGAGTAATCTATAGTGGAGGGAATGAAAGTCAGCGCGGGGTTGCATTCGTAATGAATAGGAAACTAGGTAGAAAAGTAGTGTATGCAGAACAGGTGAGTGATAGGATAATAGTCGTGGAGCTAAAAGCAGAACCAACGAATTTAGTTATAATCCAGGTCTATATGCCTACCTCTAATCATAAAGAGGAGGAGGTAGATGGGGTGTACGATCAGCTAGAGGAAATAATTGGTAGGATACCAGGAAGTAAGCACCTGGTAGTAATGGGGGATTGGAACGCGGTGGTGGGTGAAGGAAGAGATGGGCGGGAGGTGGGCGATTACGGGCTAGGAAGGAGAAACGACCGGGGCGAGAAAGCTGTGGAGTTTTGCCGCAGAAATAACCTAGTAATTACGAATACATGGTTCAGACATCATCCTCGACGTAGGTACACTTGGAAGAAGCCGGGAGACACAGACAGGTTCCAGATAGATTATATAATGGTACGTCACAGATACAGGAATAGTGTTAAAAACTCGCATACTTATCCAGGAGCTGATGCAGACTCAGACCACAACTTATTAGTCATGAAATGTCGGGTAAAACTGAAAAAGATGAGAATGGGAAGGAGGGTACGAAAGTGGAATACGGAGGCATTAACTGGGGAAATGAAGAAGAAGTATCGGGAGAAGGTGGATGAGAGAATGGGTGAGGACCATGGAGTTAGATCAGTCGAAGATGAATGGGGAAGTTTGAGAAACGGAATTATAGAAGCGGCGAAAGCAACGGTAGGCGTAGTGAGTGCAACTAAAATTAGAAAACCGTGGATCACGAAGGAGATGATCAGGGAGATGGAGGAGAGAAGGAAATGGAAGAGCGTAAACTCAGAGCTAGGTAATAGAAAATACCGAGAATTTAATAACAGGCTTAGAAGAGAAACAAAGAAAGCAAGAGAGGCGTGGTGGAGAGAACAAATCGACGCGTTAGAGAAATACCAAAAAGAGGGAAGAGCAGATGCATTATATCGGACAGTAAAGGAACTGACGGGTGGTAACAAGGGAAGGGGAATTACAACGATAACAGACAAGACGGGAAAGATGATCGTAGAACCGAGAGAGATCCAGGAGAGGTGGAAGGAGTATGTTGAAGAGCTCTATAGTAAAGAAACAAGGCCCAATAGGTTAGATATAGAAAGGGAAGACGACATCGACAGCGATGGCATCGGACCAAGTATCCTAGATAGCGAAATCGAAAGAGCTCTAAGAGACATGAAAAGGAATAAGGCGGTAGGAATAGATGACATACCTGCAGAGTTTTTAAAGAGCATGGGGAAGAACGGAAGAGGAAAATTTTTTTCGCTTATTCGTAGGATTTATGAGGATGGAGTGTGGCCGGAAGACTTCGCGAAGACTGTACTTATTCCTATACCGAAAAAGAGTAAGGCAAAAACTTGCGAAGATTATAGGACAATAAGCTTAATATCCCACGCAGCCAAAGTAGTTCTGAGGATTCTAAACAGAAGGCTAGAGAAGAAGGCAAATGAATACCTGGGTGACGACCAGTTCGGGTTTAGGAGAGGGACGGGAACGCGAGACGCTATAGCGGTGATGAGGACGCTAGTAGAAAGAAACCTAGAGTATGGGCAGGATGTTTTTGCATGCTTCGTAGATTTCGAGAAGGCGTTTGATCGGGTGGAATGGACGAAATTAATGGGAGTGTTGAAGAAATTAGGAGTCGATTGGAGGGACAGGCGTCTGATTCGGAATTTGTATATGAACCAGACGGCGCAGGTTAGGGTAGCCAATGGAGAATCGGGATGGGCCACGATAGGACGGGGAGTGCGGCAAGGGTGCCCACTATCGCCGTTGCTTTTTAACGTGTATTCAGAGGAAATGGTAAGGGAGGCATGGGGGGAGGAGGAAGTAGGAATAAAGGTAGGAGGGGAGCTGATAAAATCAGTGAGATTTGCAGATGATCAAGCATTAGTTAGTCAGTCGGCCAAGGGGTTACAGTCAATGGTGAATGCATTAGAGGTGCAGTGCGAAAAGTATGGGATGAAGATCAATCACAAGAAAACGAAAGTAATGAGATTTTGTAGAAGTAAGAAGGCGGGGCTGAATATAAGGGTGGGAGGGCAGAAGATAGAGCAGGTCGAGCAGTTTACATATCTGGGTAGTATTTTGGAGGCGAATGGGTTTAGTGGTAAGGACATCAGATGCAGAATTGCGCTCGCTAAAGAAGCATTTTCGAAGAGAAGGGAATTGATGAGGGGGGGTCTGAGAAGAGACATTAAGAAGAGGCTGGTGAAAACTTTAATATGGAGCGTGGCACTATATGGGTCGGAAACGTGGTCATTGCGAAGGGAGGATGTGCGTAGACTTGAGGCGTTTGAGATGTGGGTTTGGAGAAGGATGGAGAAGGTTAGCTGGATGGCGAGAAAGACGAACGAGGAGGTATTGGATATGGTCGGAGAGGAGAGGAAGCTTGTGGCAGAGGTTCGGAGAAGGCAGAAGAGATGGATGGAGGAGGTTTTGAGAGGAGAGGGCATGTTGAAGAGAGTGATAGAGGGGAGAACACTGGGGAAGCGTGGGAGAGGAAGGAAGAGGATAGGAATTCTGGACGAAATAAGAGGAGGTAGAAGATATGAAGAATTGAAGAGGGATCTAATAACGGGCCATCCTTAGGAGGGAATGCGAGACAATTTCTATTAGGGTGGGATACAAAATGGGGACTGTCCAAGAACCTACCAATCAGCTGGTAGAATACTTGAATGAATGAATCGTGTACCCGACAACCATCTTTTTTCATTTGTGAAAATCAACTTCCACATAATTGAACCTGAAACCATGGAACGTATCTTATTCCATTTTCTTATTCAATTTGTCAAGAAGCCTTCCAAAGAGTGGGATTTCCTCGATGTATCATTATATTCGACGGCAGTTTCGCCGGCGTTGCCCCAGATTTCTTCAGGTCTGAAGTGATAACTGCATATATCCTTCATTATCCCCATCCTGAACTGATCGTATCTCCTTCTCTCCTTAACGGCCTCTATAATCCCGTCTCTTCTATCTCTTCACCTCTTGCCCAATATTCTCCCCTCTTTCATCATCTTCAACAGCCTGTTACCTCTTACTGTCAGTGCGCATTCCAATCACTTCTACCTTCCTCAAATCTATCCTGCCAACTTTCTTTCCTCCACCACAATATTAAGCACCTCTTCATTCTCATATATTATCTAATTAGCCAATCCTCTCCATCTGCCTCCAGACCAGCATCCCCAACGCCTTCAATCTACGTTCTTCCTCTTTCCTCTGAAAACTAGTTTCGGAAATATACAAATCTATACACCATTTTAAGAAATCACCAGGATGAAGTGCTCTCGGGTTTCCCCCTGGGTCGGAGGGTTGGTCATCGCGGACGTTCTTACGGTTCAGCCGTGTCTCTGCTATCTTCTCTTCACATTAAAGACGATGGGAGTCACTATTGGAAACTGTGCCACACTATTGGAAACCCGAGGACGACTCATCTATTGCTTTCGCCGAAAAAACCTTAAATGCTTCACTAATCTTTTCTTTGCATTCTTACTTCACCGAATCGATTACCTCTCATCCATTCTTTTCGCTTAGTAAACGCTTATTTGGCTCGAGATTATCCTTGTATCTCTCCTTTCGAACTCATAGCCGTGAATGGGAAGATTATCCCGTCAAAATTACGATATGAAGTCTGAAGGAAATTGTGGATATCGTCGCATGTTGTAAGCGATGCAAGGGATTGGGGACCGACCATTGTCGCACTTGAACCACGCTCCTGTCCCGCTCATCCGGCCCGTCGGGGTGTAGGTACTCGACGAGAGTACGGAGTGAAGTGGCGGCAGTGATGTAGCATCGACAGCAGGCCCAGGTTCCCACCCGCGGGGGCGGGTGGGGCGAGCGGGGGGTGGGGGGGCTGGCGCTTGGAAGAGGGGGGGGAGTCTCAAAAGAGTGAGAGGGGGGGAAGCCGAGGGGGGTGAGGCGGGTGGTGGAGTGGAGAAGACCCCACTTCCTCCTCCTCGTCGACATAGATGAGCGTTTGCGGCCCTTCGATGGTGTCGCACCGGTGTCCGCCTCGGAGACGGGACCCCTCCGGCCAGCGCCTCCCGGGCGGGACGCCGCGGACATCCGCGGTGCCTTCCGACCGACAGCCGCAGCGCAGGAGCCCCTCGGAACGTTGCTCGCGGGAGCCAGTTGCGCCCGTGAGTGAAGGAATCTCTCCCCTCTCGCTAATACCCCCCTCGTGCGCTCTCCGCACCCCCCTCCCAGCGAACTTCCCCCTCCCACGCTCGTTACACACCCCCCTCCCCTTTCCACTCTTCTTCTCCCCCTCCCCCTTCAGTCCCGCACAGCTCGTCGCAGAAAGCGGTGTTCCAGCGGCGAATACCGTCGTCCGCCAAAATCGCTATCGAGTGTCTTGGGCTACGAGCGCCTTCCCTGCCGCGGAAACCGCAGGCGCGAAAGCAGCGTTGTAAACACGAGGTTTTTGGATACGTTGTGCGTCGGCCAGTCCGGTGCGAGGGAATTGTCGCTTCACCCACCCGGGTGTACGTGCGAGAGGATTCGTCCGGGTCACCCCGAGGTTTCGACGGCTCCCGGCTGACAGCGATGGTCAGGTCCTCCCGGTTCGGCCTTTGCCAAGGGGTTGTCGGCGGTGTGACGGGTCGAAGCCGGGCCCTCAGGCCCCACGGGTGCCTCCCCCTGTGCTCTCGCAATGCCGATCGCCGTGTCGTGGGCTTGTGCCGTGATGCGGAGCAAGGTTTCTCAAGACCGCATGTGATATCGCTGGTTTAACTCGCCGCAGTTTTGTGACAATTTACCGTGGTGTTTGGATATGTAGGTGTGGGTCACGGACATATGCATATATTTTTTTCCTGACCCCATTATGTGCTTCGGAAGATTGCCTGATTATGAAACAGGTTTTCTTTTGGTTGATGGGTTTCCAAATTCCGGAAGTTGTGGAAGATTAATATATTATCTCGGCGCGCCTGCCGAAGGAGAATGTTGGGATGTTTGTGGAACAAGGTAATTGATTCCTTCGTACGTTTATGGTTCATGCCCGCTTTTGCTTGAAAGGAAACTAGCAAGTGTCGCGGTACCTTATAAGCATATAGGTATTTTTCCTGTTTTGCAGATTCTGTGCCATTTTGACACATTTTTATAAAATGCTTAAAGAAGAAGTAAAATTCTGTTTTTAATACATAAATGTGACATTTGCTGTGCCTCTTCATTTTGATGACTTCTTACCTCAAGAAATTTTAAGAGTTCATTTCGTTGGCAGCGTATTTCCCTAGCCTATATTTTATTATCTGCTCCACATGAGTATTTTTTTAGTTTTCCCTCTTTAATTAGGGAATTTTAGATGACAGCTTTGAGTTTCCTGGCTTGTGGATCTATTCACCATGTAAAATTTAAGTGCAGCTGTTGAGTGAATCAGCTGATTGTGATATGCTCTCTTGATTCATTTTTAAGGTACCATTAACTTGATATGAATTCTCATTACTTTAACGACGAACCAGAAGTAGTCGCCCTTCATAGTCTTCTAGTCTCCATGAAAGGCTGAGATCAAGTTATTACCGTAAAGTCTCAGAAACTATCTCCCTACTCTTCAGAACAAGACATGTATATTTATGTTTCAGCAGTGGCGTACCGATGGGGGGGTTTAGGGTTTAACCCCCCCCCCAAACATGTTTACCTGAATTCGAATACGATCGTTTACTTGAACAAGCGTTTAGAATTTTGCTTATTGGGCTGAAAAATATTGTTGAATTGTCTTAACGAAAAAATAATGTTAATTTAATTATTGTTTTATTGAATAATAATATAAATATCATTTCATGATGATGCACATAAATATTAATGAAACCCCCCCCCCACCCCCGCAGAAGTCAAACCCCCCCACCAGTATAAGTCAATCCTGTGTGTTTCAGTATCAAACATAATTCTATAAAATTTTGGGAATGCGTTTTTTTATGCATCTACAATCTAATGATACACATAATTTAATGCATAAATTTTGGTAGTGACTGAACATGTCATGTAGTCATAATTATAAACTAAAAGCAATATAAAGTCAGTCATACATTTTTTCTAAGGATTGGAAATAACTTTAATAATTAGAATTTAGCAGAAATGTAGTTGGTGCATTCAAAAATGTGCTGGAAAATTTTGGGATTGAAGGGAAGGGAGAAAGAAGGGATAGATCATCTGGATTTTATGAAAGTTTGGAGGATGTATGTAAAGCTGAAGTTTGAAAACGTGAGATATTGAGTTGATGTAGTGGAAACTAGAAATAGATTCAAAGCTTCTTTATAATCCATCTAAACCTGTGGAATGCCCCTGGTGATGAATGGTCCAATTCGAACGATTCACAAACTAATTATAAATTCTAATGATATTATCCAATCAGAGCGGTAGTCGCTTAGTGATGTTGACATAGAAGTGGGTGGCAGCCTTCTCTTCCCTAGCCATCACATGCTAGTCTTCCGATTTGCTTTTATTTGCAATAATGGGTGGGGGACAGTAGAGCCAACATTCTCATTTATGGCCCATTTTATTGATTTAATTTGAATTTGAAAAGAATTTTTGTTTGTTAGAAAACTAATTTTGCTTCACATTATCAAACATAATTAAGAGAGGCCACCACATTCATATTAAGTAATAATGCCACTGGCTGAATTATCAAAGGTTCAAAGGATGGAATTGGCTTCTGTGGGGAAAATTTTTACTCTATACCTAGTTAACACCGTTTTACATGGCACCTATTCTCAAATTGCCTACTTGCAAGTGAAGATGAGGCTCAAAGGTGACTAACATTTTCTGAGGCTCTATTGCTGCGCTTTATTTCTCTCTGGTTCCACCCAAGCTACAAGCAAGGAACATTGCCATGTCCTCTTATTGTTGCAAAGAAAATGGCCTCACTTAGCAAAATATTATTAATTGCCTATTCTAATTGAGTTTAAAGGGAGGGCTCCCTCATCATTTCCATTCTTCAGTTCATTGGTAACATCTTTCGTTGTGAGCGATAACATTGAAGTATGTTCAGGGCCTTGTACATGTAAAAATCTAGAGGACTTTTACTTACTTACTTCCATTCAAACCTACCTTAACCGGTAGATCACCTAATAATGATGATTCTGAAAGGGGAATATAAGAGTTAACTATGCTACAAGCAATGCTACTTGCCTTTCTACTGACTATTGCAAGGCTTTTGCAGTCATGTGTCTTCCCATGACTGATGATATGATCTCCAAAGTGTGAACTAATGGCTAAGTAAGTAATTAAAATAGCTTGAAATTATGTCTTTCTCAGATCAAGAGTAAAATATTGGAGAATTTAATTTTTTTGTAAAATCTTGTTTACTCTCTTGTCAGTGATTTGCTTGTTCAATGCACTGTTCTCCTTGATTCAGATGGGTAATGGTATTCCTGATGGCATAGGTAACTCTATGGATAGGGTGGTCACTAATCAGTCCTTTAATTATTTAGTTTGGCGTGAATGGACGAGTTTAAAAGAAAATTACTGAAATTATTCTTTTTTGGCCAATTCAGTGAATTCATGAATTTATTAGCAATTTTGGGCAGGAGTAAATGACCCCTCCAAAACAAGAATTTCTGACAGGAATCAACTTTGAATTTGGGAAGTTCTAATATTCATGTATTCACAGTTTGACCCTCTCATTGGAAAAGCATCTTAAAGTTTTTCTTTACTACAGCATTTCTGGCGACATTATGTTTAGGTTATTCATATCGTCAGGCTATTTAATTTGCGGAGTTTTTGAGATTCCCTTTAACCCTTACAACACTATGCACTGTGATGAAGATGTATCTAATATGAGACTGTAAGTATGTATGCACATTTCATAAGAAACAATTCAACATAAATGACTGTATAGAAAAACTGAATGTGAAGTAGAAAATTTTTGGGTTTCGCTGCCTTTCATCATAATTCCATATCTGTTACCCATTCTTGCATTTTCTCCATTTCTGTGTAGATAGTTGTAAATAATTTTTAATTTCTTCTATTTAAAGATTGTTTGATTTCCATAATGTATTGCATATGTAATGCATTTATGAAGCTCTCCCCAGGGCTTATCTAAGACTTTATCCTTTCTCCATATCTGTTATGGTCCTTGGGATTTGGATTAGTTCTCCCATCCTACATTTCAGTTATTTCCACTTGGAAAATGCAGAATATTTCGTTTGAAAGAGCAAAATCTACTTCCAAATAAACATTTCATTTTCCGTACCACCTTCACTTTTTACTCAGGCCTCGCCTATGATTCTTCCTTGTTTACATTTTGTCCTTTTATATTTTTTAGGTTGAACATGGAGGAAATCTGGGTGCTTCATCAGGCAACGGAGGATCTGGTGGGGCAGACAATGAGGCCTTCTCTCAGGATTGGTTTGAGGAAGATTTTGGCCTCAATAGTAGCCTACGCGAGGTTGAGGAGATCCAACTGCAGCAATTGCAGATTGAACGAGAGGTAATCTATAAAAAAATTTATCCTTGTTTCCTTTAAAATACACCTATAATGTAGGTACTTTAGCCAGACATATGCTTAATTACATAGTTTTCACCTTCCTTTGATGGGACCATGCACATAAATATATATCGATCAAAATACAAATGTAAACTACTGTCTTCATTAAAAACTTCTAAGAGTGAGCAGAGAGTGTAAAACATCTGGTGGATATACAAGGTTGGGTACTGCCAGACACTGAGAGGTTACATCCTAGGCTAAGACTTTTAGAAAAATTCAGTTTTAGGGCGGCCGCACATTTGAAATATAGAACTGACAGAAATGATAGAGTAGGAGAGAGAAAGATAGATTGCCAAACAGATATGTAGTTAAAAATTTCCTTCTTTCCACAGACCATTAATAATAAACCACAAAAACAGAACAAGAAACTAATCCATCCAGTCTCAGCTCGCTATTCATCCTTTGACCCCTCCAATTCCTTTTCCCTGTTCTCTCCCTTCTTGATGACTAATGCTCTAACACCTCCAGCCACTCAACCTAGTGGTGGCTCTCAGGGGGGTATGTAAATGTTGCTGCTCAATAGACATTATTTCTTAATGAAATCCCACTTTAATTAAGGGCTCAAATGATGGTGTTGATTTTTTTTCTCCATCAGTGTTTTCCATATCATCAATAAACTTTGAACTAATTCAAGTTGACAAAACACTCAAAATGGCATGTGTATTTGCAGCTTCTTTCAAGTATTAACTAAGCATCAGAATAATTTTCAATCCCATTTTGGCTGGAAATAAAATTGAAGTTAATGGTTTGAGGCGTAACTTTATGGAACTCCTTCATGATTGAAAAGAAAAAACTTTGTTTAGTTCCACATAATGTGGAATGTGGAACTAAACAAAGTTTTTTCTTTTCAATCATGGAAATAAAATTATTTTTAATCTTAAAGCTGCAGTTTGAATTAATGCCATTGCTAGGTTTTCCTCTGACCTTCTTTCATTCGCCATATAGCATTCCTGTTATAATTGTGACATCGCTTACAACATAGCTACTTTGGTTAATATTAAATTCCTGGAAAATATTGACTAATTGCTCAGAAATTAGAGTTAACTGTATTGGAATAAACCATTAATATGAAGAAAAAATTTGGTTTTAGGCTTTGTTGGCCTTTATGATATGTTTATAAATATATTTGCCCATTGACTATAATCAACCGGAACCAGCCACAAGAAACTGAAATCAAATAGTTGCTTCTTTGATAGATGCTAAAGACATGATACACAGCATCTGATATGAACTAGAACTTACTACCTTTAGCTAGGTTTAAAATATGCAAATTGAAAGCAGTGGCTGTGAGCAAGTTGAGTCTAGTTGAAAACTAGCTCAAGCTAGATAAATGCAATTCATTCTATTCTAGTTGGTGCCAAACAAATTTGCGTAGAATTTTCTCCAGGGCAGTTTGGTCCAATATGGTTTGGCTGATATTGCATCAAAAGATAAGAAACCTTCTGATAACCTCCCTGGTGTACACAAGGAAAGCAATGACTTGGCTATTTCATACTTTAAAGTAGTGTTGTATGCTACCTTTGCAAAGTTTGAATGACATTAAGACGGAAGGAAAGTAACTTAAGCAAAACAAATCCAAAAATATCCATTCATGTGGAGTTCTTAATAATACTTGCACAAAATACAGATCGCACAAAAAAATCTAATAATTGCCATTTAATTGAACTACTTGAACATGTAGGCACATGCATATGCTAAAGTAAGTATCTAAGTAAACTTATTGATCTATCATAGTTATCATTTTAATGGAATAAGTATCACTGCAGCTGCTTTATATTGGGAAAAAATGTATATACATAATTTGAGTTATGTTACATGCATCACCTTTGTGTGCCAGTAAAACAACAACTTGCAGCAGCCTTAGCTTCAGTTATATTTTTTATGTGCTTATTGAAGCGATTATCATTTGAAGAGCTGATTGACGTTAACATTTCACACTGATTTATCTCTGCAGATCATTTTTGCCCTGCTCTTAGCTTGCGGGTGATTTGCCCCCTTTAATGTACCCTCAGACTGTATCTAGGCATGTGCCTGATGTGTTTCAGAAATGTTCTTTATGACTGAGAACACCAACTATTCACAGCCCTTGAACATAAAAGTAGTACCTACTTCTTTCAGAATAATCAGCAACTCTAAAAGTACACATTAACATTTAGCAATTTATGTACAGTCACATTTTAACAACTCATATGGGACATACATTGGACAAGTTAGGCAGATACATATTGTAAGTGGCGTACGGACAGGGGGGTTTTAGGGTTTAAAAATCCCCCAAAAACATATTTACCTGAATTCGTTTTCGCTCGTTTACCTGAACTAGCATTTAGAATTTAGCTTATTGGGCTGAAAAATATAGTTGAATTGTCTTCACGAAAATAGAATGTTAATTTATTATTGTTTTATTGAATAATATCTAACTATCATTTTATGATGATGCACATAAATATTAATGAACCCCCCTAGAAGTCAATCCCCCCAGAAATCAATCCTGCGTACGCCACTGCATATTGAGAAAGGTTTCGCTGTAAATGGTGATATAATTTCCAGAAGATGAATTTAAAATATCTGTGATTTGATCTATTGAATTTTCTGAGCGCTCATCAACAAAGAGAATATTGAAGGCATGGAATCAACAAATCAGCAAGGCACATCAATTGAGTAGCTTGTTATTGTACACTGCAAAGGGGATGAAATTTGCCTTTGTGAGTTACATCACCTTTTGTGTATCCAGTAAAGACCTATTCAATTGACATGTCTAGCTGATTTGTTAATTCTAAGTGCTAAGTATTCTCTTCCTTGATACCCCAGTCAAGTCAAATGATTTTTCATGGCAAATTTCATTCCTTTTGGTGTATATCTTTTCACCCATGCATGTGACTGCATACCATATCCATTTGTGCATTCACAGTGATTTGGAAAAAGCTCTATGGGTTGCAATATTTAGGAGAATGTCCAAGAAAGAAGAATAAAATTGAAAATCAACAGATGTAATACTGTCCACTTAAGTTTAAAATTATAACACTTTTTTCAGCATATTACATCACCATCATCTGGTACAATATCCAAAATTCTGATTTATAGTAGGTATTTATACTTCTTTTTAATGGAAGGGGAAAGGATTTTTGAGGGATTGAGAGGAGAAGGATGGATGGAGGTCAAGACAATGGTAGGGTGATTCAGTTCATTTGTTGTTTCTTCCCTTGATTTTCCTTGGGTGAAATCAAGGGATGAAAAAAAATTTCTTCCCTTGATTTTCCTGATGTGTTCCATCCATGTTTGTTAATCCTTCGCATTTGCTCTTCCTCCATTTATTATTTGCACATATCAAAATGTATTCAATGAGCTTGCCTCTCCTACTCTTTGGAATTTTCAGAGAGCATGTTTTCTCCGTAACTCTTCCATGGACTCCTTGGCAATATCCTCCATCCATTTAATTTTCATCATTCTCTATAACACTGTATTTTCTCAATGAATACACTTGGATTCTTGTTTTAAATCCTACCTTTATTTCAGTTTGTGCCTATTTCAAAGTGAATGCTGATTATCAGGGGTGAAAAAGCATGCTATTTTTGTACTCCTTTCCTTACTTTTGTTTCTTCCAAATTATGGCTGCTTCCAACTTCATACAGCCCACTCTACATCATTTGTGAAATTTTCATCACCATCAAAAGATATCCATCTGAAGATTGGTTCACTGCATCTCTTCTCTCTGTCAACCACTTCATTTCTAAACAATTATTTACTTTGACATCCCTCACAATTAGCCTGACAAATTCCATTCTTGGCCTTCCTCTGCAATTTTTCCCATTCATTTCCCTTTCATCATCGTTTTCAATAGGCTTTTGTATTGGAAAATAAAAGGAGTTAATCCAGGGTGAATCTTTATTTTTTCCCTTTTGTGATTGCATAAAATTATGTGCCATCAAAACTTAAAAGAAATGTCATGGTAGTCCATATCATGGTTATGTCCCTTTTGTATGAATGAGTTTTGAATCTTTTTCTGCGAAGTGTACAAATAAATCATTATATGAATGGGTATGAGTTGAAGTTAAGTTGGGCATGAGTTTATGACCCCATTGTTGTTAAATTACATTTTTATGACTCCTATGTAGAATATTTTGTCAGATGTTGCTTTTTCTGATTGCTAGTTTAAAATTGGACTTTGCCTTGACCATGTAATGAGAATTTTAGATAGATGGATGTGAAGCTATATTGTTATTGTATTTTTTATCAATTGACAATTTTCTCCTCTTTTAAAAAATTCTTGTGCTGGGGTGATATCACTTGAGTATTTGCTTTGATCCTTATGTAGAAATCAACCAATGGTGCTTGAGCATTAATAAGTATAGTAATAGGGTATGTCTATTGATTATTAAAAGTTTGATGCATATCATGACAGGTTTTCCACCAAATATATACCTTTAATTTGCTGTATGACAAATTATTGTGCATGATTGGTAGCTCCTTGAAGTCTGTCACTACTACATTTCCTGTATTTATATCTGTTAGTATGTACTCTGTCCTTCAATTTATTAATGTTTTTTGCATTACTTCTGTTAGTGCAGTGTTGCAGGCACATAATGATCCTCTAATTTTTAGCATATTGGGAACTTTTCTTTGATTGTGGATTTTGTGTTGAAGTAAAAATATCTCTGTGGGAGTGTTCAATGGTGGACTGTGAAAAGAAAATTAGAATGATTATACATTTTTGTCATGGCATTGTCATTTTCACTTGAAATTATCTGTGTAGTGAATACCATGCTGCCTGTGCTTAACTCTATAGTTTTATTCTTTCTCCTCTATTTTCCTAAGGTGGGTTTACACTGGCAAGTTTATTGTGCATGTTACTTACAGCAAGCAACTTTCGACATAAATTGCAGGTGTATGTATAAATGGCTCTCCAAGTCCGCTTGAAGAACTTTCAAAGTTTCGGCTAGTCACTTGCAGAAGCTTATTGCTGTCTGTGTAAACAGCAACCAATCTATAATGGAAGGCTATTCGGGTTTGCCACCAGGTCATTTCTCTCTTCGCTGCTGACGTTTTGGACCTCGAGTTGAGATCCATCCTCAGGGCTGATGGATCTCGACCCGATGTCCAAAACGTCAGCAGCGAAGAGAGAAATGACCTGGTGGCAAACCCAAATAGCCTTCCATGACGCTATACACTGGGAAAACATCAGATTTTACTTCAAGCAACCAATCTAGCTCTGTACTAACTTGTGAAAGATATTTCATCAGAGTAAATTCTCCCACCAGCTCTTGCAGATGTAACTTGCAAAAGTAACTGGCCAATGTAAACCCACGGTAACATTATTGTAAATTATTGAAATGAAAGATTAGTGAGTGATACACCATTTTGTCGATTCCAGATTGAGCAGTTGCAGCTTGCACAAGCCAAGGAACAACAGCAGAGGAGTTACCCGTACAACTTCTACATCCGGGAAATTCCAAACAAACCACCTCCTCCATATACACCACCCGAAGAAACTCCACGCCTCTCCACGGCTATTGGTGGCCCCATTTCTCCATTGGGAACTCCCCGTGATCCATCCCCAAGGGCAGCCATCCCCACAGAGCAGGAGGAGGTAACCAGCTTGTTACAGAGTGCCGTTGGGGAATTTTATGACTGTTGGAAGCGAAGAGAGAGTCTGGACTCGGTGGAAGTGCCTCCCTGCTTTCAGTGTATGGTGCCGCAGGACGAAGAAGAGCACATGAGTGAGAGGAGTATGGAGGAGGTGCTGCATAAGAAGAGTAGGTGGTCTTACTTACAGTTCCTTTTTGACCTCAGCAGGCAGTTAGTGGACGAGGCTTTGGACAATGTTGAGGGGGAGAAGTGGGTGAGTGTGCCTACGAAATTTGGCAGTCGTAAGTTGAAACCCACTCTGCCACTCCCGGATAAAAAGTGTTTTGTGGATGAGGTCGTGAAACATGGCCTAGTAACTTTAGGCTTCATCCCGAGGGAGACAAGGGACAACATAATGTTCAGTTGGACTCTAAAGAAGAGGGATCGAATCGATGAAATTCTCATGAGAGAAGTTCAGGAAGAGGACAGGTACTGGACCAATTTTGATGAGGAAGAGAAGTATCTCAAGGAACAGTTGGCTGAATCTCTCTTTGAATTGCTCCTGGTAGACACAACAAAGGCGGTGGCTGTGGCATTTGAGGGGAGAGCTCAAAGAATGTCTGGTGCCAATAGTTGATTCATTTTATGCGAAAAGTTGTTACTTATGTCATTGGGAGCAGACCTGGTCTAGTCACTTAGTCATGTTCGGCATCTGTGATGGACCAAGCCGCCAATGTGCCTTTAGAGTTGTTTTCACATGTTATTAATGTGCATTGATAGAACTCCACTTGTGATTCTCGGGCGTGTTCCTCAGATGCAAGCATCTCTGATTTTTTTCTAAGTGGCTCGTATACATTTCTGACGCACAACATCGGTATTTTATCATGCAATGTTTCGGTATTATTTGTCCTTCGAAATGCCATGTATTTTTTTTACTCAATTCAGTATTGGTTTGGATGCTCAACGTTTAAGTGATCCTCGTGAATGTGTGTACAAAATTTTTTAAATATCTGTTTGTGATGTGCAGCTGTAAATGATCAAGCTTCTGATTTGCGGACATGAGCAGTTTGATTTTTTTCCACTGAAGAAACAAGTTAAATGAAATTTGAACTGCTTTGTAGAATGGATGGTTATCAACTCAAATAAACTAACATTCATGAGCAGCAATTGTGGTGTCTTTTCTTACTTTTCCTCCTCATGCTTAAATTTAAGTTAAATTAGTTTTCATGGTAATGGTAGTTTTTTTTTCCTTTTTACTGCTTCAATACTGCATATGCAACATTTTAGCTTCATATCTCTCACAAGGTTTGAGATTGATCTAGGTTCTTTCTTTGAAACACAAGAGAATGGGCTGCAGGCTTTTGAGATGTGGATGTAGAGGAGAATGGGGAATGAGCAGTGGACGGAACTGAAGATAAAGGAGGAAGTGCTTGGTATGTTGGGAGATTAGTGGAAGCTTCTGGAGGAGATGAAGAGAAGGCAGAATGGTGATTGGGACATGTAATGATGGGCAAAGGAATGTTGAAGGTCACGATAGAGGAGAGGATGTCAAGAATACGGGGAATGTTAAGGAAAATAATAGGCTTTTATGGACGCGACGAAGAGACGTAGGATGTACACTGAGATGAAAAAAGAAATCTTGTTGAGGGATATGGGCCTGCTTCTCCGGGATCCGCACCAATGATTTTATCAACCTTCTTTCGATACTTCTTCTTCATTGTCCCAGTTAATGCCTCTGTATTCCACTTTAGTACCCTCCTTCCCCTTCTTATCTTTTTGAGTTTTTCCCGGCATTTCATTGGGAAAGTATGGAATTACAGTGGGCAGCACTTCTTTTTTTCGGAGTTTTCTCACTTCCTTAGGTTATAAATGGTCATCTAATTTTTAACCAAATTGACGTGGGATTACACCTGAAACAGTTCTTCGGAGAAATCTTAATTAGATATTTCGGACATACATGCAAAAATTACATGCAATGAAAACAGTGGCGGATACATATGGGGGGCGCGGGGGGCGCGCGCCCCCCCCCCTCGCGGGGCCGCTCGCATTGCCACCCGCGCCGCAAGTCCCCGAGTCCCTACTGACTAATGGATCAGAGGTCAGCATCAGTCTCCGGAAAACGTCCTCAGTCGTGTTGAATCTTGGAAGCCCCCGCCAGTCAGCCCGCACGCTGTTCGTTCGTGTCTTTCGTCAGTCGACTCTGAGTAGAGTTATCGAGTAGTTGTACTTTCTTATGTAGCACGCGCGCGCGTCCGCGTCATCGTATATTATACGTTTCTGTCTGGCGCATAGATAGTTAACCTACGAGAAAAGTCGCGGCCATTCTAGTGACCTCGATACGTTATTCTGTTTGGCATTTTTTCGAGAAAAGTCGCGAATATTCTACTGTTTGTATTTGTTCACACTCCTTAAAAGTCTGGAAGCGAACATTCTGACACCGAATGTTCTCGAAACAACCGGGCTACATATATAAGGGAAGCAGAGTCGCTGCCAGGCAGTCAGTTTGAAAGCTACAATCGTCGCGATAACTTGCGCCCCCCCCCCCCCTTGAGTTTTTTCTGTATCCGCCACTGAGTGAAAATTAAGACCAGAGCAATTCTGCTGTAATTAATACCTCGAACGCATTGGGTGCCCATACCTACCATCTGTTGTTTTTAAGAGAAATATATTTTTTTACAGCCGCATAATCGCAATAAAGTTCTCCATATTACAAACAATGAACAACGTACTTTTCCACAGAATTCGTTTCAATAATATGGATAAACTTATACGGATTGAAACCTGAAATAATTGAGTTTACAATTCAGTGGAATTTATTACGGTCCCACTCAGGGTTTTTGGTGCAAGTTTAAATTTATAAATAATTTATGAAAATTTTGCAATCATTCATTATCTTTGTAAAATAGAGTACCTATCTGAGTACAGTTATGCATATTAATATCAAAAAGTCTCTCTACAGCAGTGAAAGGAAGGACGGGAAGGACCATGAAAGAACCAAGGGGACGTCAGAAAACGCTGGTATCGGTCTAATGGGATAAATCGGTAGTTATTTCACTTCGTGTTTTCGGGATCATCGACTCCCATAGGAACGTAATGATGAATCAAACTAAAAACTAAACTTGCCATGTATTTATAGAATCTTAAATACTTCTAAACAAAAATCTTAACTTTATATTTTATATCAAATTGTTTCTGGAATCACCTTGAATGCCGTCATTTTAGATTTTGTCAATATATTTTACACCAACCCTGACCAAGCGAGTAGTTCAGGATATCAATATGGCCGACAGACGTGAGTCGTGCACGAGTGCCGTGAAATGTTATAAGACAGTTTGGAGGGCGAAGAAGTCTGTTAATGTTATTCTGTGTGATCTCTCTATGGAAGAGTAAACTGTGAAATTCGTTAGCACAGGAATTGTTGCAGGTAAGTATTGGGGGAAGTGTTTTGATTGCTTTTCGAAGTCTGATTATTGAATCGTTTCAGTGCCCGACATTTTCAGGCTACTGTCGTTCGTTTTGCTTTTGTATGTAGTTCACTGAATGCAACTTTATTAACTTGACAGGAGTCCTGGGCGTATTTTGATGATGGACGGATTGTGGAAACATCCTTTTACTGGGAATTGAGATAAGTGCTTCATCCTTCCTATGTGACGACAAGCTGATTCTTCCTCATTGATTGAAACAACTGGCAATGGTGACATATTTCCTTGTGCTAATCGGGGTGAGTTTCATGCATCATGCTCATAAATTATACGCTTGTTACCTATATTCGTACTTTCCGGTTTGTGACGAAACTTGGAAAATTTTAAGGACATTACTAAAGCGTTGCGGTTTTGTAAATCGAGCACATGGTTCCAATTTTATGAACATTATATATGTGGTCATAAACTGGACGTAGATTTGTCGTTAACACCCAGTGACATCAGGTGCGCTGTCAGGGTCTTGTTGGTGATGTAAGAAACACAACTAATGGAATAGAAAATGATAGCAAGTGAAAGAAATTAATTAAAAAATGAAATGAAAAAACGTGATTGCTATGTGGAGTGAGTGAATTATAAGGGGAGTGAGGGAAAATGATCGAAATGTGCGACTGGTTTAGGATATCTTGACTTTATTATATTAATCAATCGAAGAGGATCAATTCAATTTTTGCTTCATATTAACAGTTGGCGCATATTTTATGTCATGCTGCAAAATGTGTTGATTTTGCAAGTTTGTGTGCACCTTTAACTCGAGTAATTAGGCCTTATTTGTTACTATAATAGAGCATTGATGAAATATCTCCGATGACATGAAGTTTTTTGGGTAACGTTGTCGTAGCTGATACAAACTGAGTTCCCGAATATTTAGGATAGTAGCTGAATGGGTCCTTTAGATATCGTTAGAATGCCTGAATTGTTTCAGTATGAAAACCATTCTCTTAACACTTTTCTCTCGATGAAATTCTGGATCATGACGGCACTCTCTCCTCCAAAACCCCTCAAATTGAGATTATAGGAAGGAAACCCGGCACACACATGCGGTGTAATTGTGCCAACGTGTCTCATTATTTATGGTTAACGACAGCTTCTGTCACACCAGCAAAGTTAGCATAAGCTACGCGAATTTCATGGTGATGTGTTATTTTGAAGTAGGTGAAAATGACGATTAGAATAGTGTAACAAAAGCTGACGTTTACCGGTGTCCAAGTTGTGTCGCTGTGTGGCTGCGTTTTTAGCTAAAATACATAGTAAATCGGCGAAGAATGACGAGCTATAGTCCTATAAAACATAGCAATTTGAGTAAAGGGGTCATTTTAAATAACTTTTTCATTGATAACGTCTTTCAAATATTTCTCAGAGGATGTCATTTGTGAAAATAAGTTCTTATAATCAATCGATTCCGTCCCGTCGGCATCTCCCCCCTCCGTGTTACTGGCTGCGTATTACAGGCAAAGAGGATACCGCCGGTCTTTGTCAAGGACTGTTTATTTCACGAGTAAACTCACTTATTTCGCAGCTAACCTCTCTAAAGCCCGTTTTATACGGGACACGTAATTGCACAATCTGATGTACGTACGAACGTGCATTTCAAATTGCATCGTGTAAAGTCGTGAATTGCAAGAACACATGCGTGAATGCACGAACGCGAGATGGCAAAATAGCCCCTGCTCTAATTCGTAAATGAATGCACGCCCGATTGAGAAAAACATGCAGTTTGAAGTTGTGAAATTTCGTGCCCGGTGTACAACGGCATTAAGAGTCGACCCGCTGTCCGGTGGACGCAGTCGGTAGCGGTAACCTATCCCCGAGAACATAGACAAATCGTAGTTAACAAATTTGCCTTTGGCGAATCTACGCGAGTTACTTGATTTAATACGTTTTCACAATATTTTTCACCATTCATTCAAGTAATCTACTGGTTAAAGATAGGTTATAATGGAAGTAAGAAAAAATCCTCCAGATTTCTACACCTACATGACCCTATCTACCTAAATTATTTCTTTCTTCATCTCAGTGTACGTCCTGCCCTTTTTCATCCCATCCATTGAACCTATTCTGTATTTAGGAGTTTCAAGATTTGTGGAAATATGAACAAAAAATTATCCTAACAGATAATAGGAAATACTTTGTGGGATGGATATTTGGTGTATGTATGAGTTAAAGTTGATATTAATTAACATCACCTTTTAATTAATGGTGTTACCATAATAGAATCAGAACCATTGTACATTATTATTATTTCTATTATTAGGGTGATTTAACGGTTAAGGTTGGTCCAAATGGAAATGAGTAAAAATCTTCAAGTTGTTTATGCTCCTTACATAATTTCTTTCGTCATCTCAGCGTGCGTCCTACCTCATTTCATTGCTTCCGTAAAGCCTACACTCTTTCATCCCCTTCTTTGCTAACCCAACGTCATCCTTTATATTCAGCAACACTCATCCCCTAATTACATCTTCCAACCACTTACTCTGCCTCCTCCTAAACTCCCCTCAGATATTTCCTATTTTTCACCCACCATACCGAGAATATCTTTTGTCCTCATTTCCGTCCACATCACTTTTTCCATTGTCCTCCACACCCACATCGCAAAAGCCTGTAACCTATTCTCGACCTCTGTCCTCGGAATCCATGTTTCTACACTATGAAATGCCTATCATCTGTAGTCATCAACCCGAAGATTGGTTTGCTGCTGCTCTCCTCTCCACTCTTCTCTGCCAACCGATTCATTCCTACATAACATTTTTCACTCTGTCGTAATTCATGATTGGTCTGATGCATTTCTATCTTGTTCTTCATCTGTAACACTTCCCGTTCATTTCTTCTTCCAATATCGTCTTCAATTAGCTGTTGTGTAGGAAAAGAAGCCCAATATGTTTGTCTCTGCTCCTTAGCAGAACTATTTCGTTTGTGATTCTCTCCGTCCGTATGATCTTCATCGTTCATCGTCAACACCGCATCATCAGTGATTCCAATGTCTGTTGCCATACAGCTGTTACTGTCCAGGCTTCTCATAAGAGCTACCATATAAGAGCATGCTTCAGATGCATGTATTAATAATGTACCTACTTGAAGACTTCTCGGGACACAACCCGGGTTATTGGCTTGGAATTCCGAGAGTCCTTCCCGCATTTTACTCACCGGGAAAGCCTGAAACGTTTCAAGTACTTCCTTACTTCCAGGATTGTGTTGTGAGCTACCAGCAGACTCCTCTTCTAGTAGAATTCCTTCTTTACTTGTGCTTGTACCACTTCTTATCTTATTAAATTCAACTAAGCATTTCATGACTAATATAATCTGAGTCTGCATCTGCCCCTGGATAAGCATGCTAGTTTTTATCACAATTCCTGAATATATCTTACAATATTATAATCTATGTGTTACATGTATGTGTGTTCCGGCTTTTAACAAGTGTACTTAAGGATAGGATGATGCATGAATCATGTATTTGTGATCACTAGGTTATTTCCCCTAGAAAACTACAACTTTTTCGCCGCTGGCATTTCTAATCCCCAGCCCATTATCGCCATATCTTCCTTCACCCGCTATTACGTTCTAATCCCGCAATAATACTAAGTGCCTACTCCAAGGTATTCCACCAATTATTCGCTCTACGTGATCGTGTGCATCATTTTCACCTTTCTCTCTACGGTTACAGATAGTGATATAAGCCTGAATTATAACTAAATTTGCTGCATCTGTCTTCAGCTCAAAGTATTATCCTATTGCCTACCTGCTCTGAATTGACTACTTTTCTACCAAGTATCCTGTTCATTCCGAAGGCAACTCCGCTCTGACTTTCATTCCCACCGCTACATAGGACTCCATAACCATCGCTCTAGTAGTCCCCGCTAACTTTCCATCTTACTTCTCACAGGCCAGTGCTGTCTACACCTACATTCTGCAGTTCTTGATTTATATATTCCAACATTTCCACCCTTAGCAGAGCCCTAATATTACATGCGCTTATTCTGATGGTGACTTTCCACTTCTGTATTTTCTTTTCTTCAGCTCCATTTTCCTCGATATCCGTGAAAGGATTTCGTGTTGAGTATTTCTACCGCTTCGGGTTACGACTCTCGGGTTACGGGTGGGGCCGAGTCCCGTAGTTGCCAGGATTCATTTTCATATCAGTACTGTCCATGATTTCTAGCATAATCAATTTACATGGAATTATATGGCTAAACTCGATATTGTTTTTACATGACACCAACACAGGTGTCGCCCTACTGGGGTTAGACACTTTTTTCAGCAGCCTCACTGAGGTACTGACGCTGCGCGGACTACCTTTCGCCTTTCTCCTAGCCTCCTACCTATCTGGCTACCTACCTATATGGGTTACCAGAAGCTATTACTATTGCTTCCGCTAGTTCAGCTCCAAGGGTCATCGGAGCGGGCAAGCCCTTCCACCACGTCCAGATTGTAGTCAGTGGGAAGAGACTATGCATACAACTTAAATACTAAATTTTAGACTTAAAAAATCAATTATTCGAAGCGGTATCTACTCTGCATGAATTATAACCCATCAAAATTGAATTACTTCTTTCATGACGTTTTCGAATCACTTATTATAAATCTTACTACCAAAGTAAGTTTCTCAGTGCGTAAATATACCTATCATGAGAGGATCGCTGTTTTCAATCGTCCCACACTTTTCCATCCTTCCAACCCTCGGATCAACAGGTGATCGATCCAATTACTCAGGTTTCTAGACTTTTCGACAGTTCCTCCTAACTAAGAGCCCAAACCGACTTTTCCCTGTGGAATCCCAAAAGTTTCGTTCATGTTGCCTCATCCATAAGGTTACCGAGATATATTTTCATTTGAGTATTCTACCAGCTGATTGGTAGGTTTTTGGACAGTCCTTATCCTACATCCCAATTTCTGAAATTTGGTCTTGTTTTCCCCCCTGGAGATGCCCCGCCATTAGATTCTTCTTAAATTCCACATATTTATATATTATCACCCTGAAAACAGCCTAAAGGGCCTTTTACATCGGGCATAGTAACTTAACAACTAGGGACAAGCACAGACAACCATGCCCTGCAATCATATCTTTTACCTCTTCTTATATCTTCCAGAATTCCTATCCTCTTCCACGCTTCCCCAGTGTTCTCCCCTCGATTACCTTCTTCTACATGCTCTCTCCTTTCAAAGTTTCCTCCACCCATCCCTTCTGCATTCTCCAAACTCCGCCACCAGCTCCCTTTCCTCTCCTACAGTTGAATGAAAAGCCGTAACTTAGTGATTCCACATTTATTTATTGTAAACGACCCGGGTTTCGACGTAGCACGTGCTACGTCACCTGATGATGACGTGCTACGTCGAAACCCGGGTAGTTTACAATAAATAAATGTGGAATCACTAAGTTACGGCTTTTCATTCAATATGCTAAGCAAATACCACAAGGTTACGCCTGAGACAACGGAGACTCTCCTACAGTATCCAATACCTTTTCGTTCGTCCTCCTCGCCACTCAGCTCACCTTCTCCATCCTTCTCCAAGCCCAAATCTCAAATGCCTCAAGTGTAGGTACTATGCAATGACCAAGTTTCCGACCCATACAGTGCCACGCACTCTAAGTTTTCACCAGCCTTTTCTTTCCGTCTCTTCTATTCTTTACGTCTAATATTTATTATTCTCAGAAGTACTTTGGTCGCGTGATATATTAAACTTATTGTCTAATATCCTCGAACGGTTTTGCCTTGCTCTTCTTCGGTATCGGAATTAGTATTGTCTTCGCGAAGTCCTCCGGCCAAACTCCATCCTCATAAATCCTACGAATAAGCGTGGAAAGTTTTCCTCTTCCGTTATTCCCCATACTCTTTATAAACCTTTCAGATATGTAATCTATTCACACTGCCTTATTCCTTTTCGAGGATCGTAGAGCTCTTTCGATTTCACTATCTAAGATGCCTGGTCCGAAGGCATCTCTGTCTATGTCGTTTTCCCCTTCTATATATGTAACATACTCGACCTTGTTTCCTTTTCAAACAGCTCTTCAACATATTCCTTCCACTTCTCCTGTATCTCTTATGGTTCTACGATCAACTTTCCTATTTTGTCTATTATCGTTGCAATTACACTTCCATTACTACCGCCCGTCAGTTCCTTCACTTTCCTATATATCGCATCTACTCCTCTTTTGGTATTTCTCTAACGAGTCGATCTGCTCTCTCCACCACGCCTCTCTTGCTTTATTTGTTTCTCTTCTAAGCCTGTTGTTAAACTCCCGGTATTTTCTCTTGCTTAGCTCTGAATTTATACTCTTCAATTTCCTTCTCTCCTACATCTCCATTATCATCTCATTCGTGATCCATGGTTATCTAATTTTATCTGCACAGGCTACGCCTATCGTTGCTTTCGCCGCTTCCACAATTCCATTTTTCAAACTTCCCCATTCATCATCTCACTCCATGATCCGCACCAATGATTTTATCAACCTTCTTTCGATACTTCTTTTTCATTGTCCCAGTTAATGCCTCTGTATTCCACTTTAGTACCCTCCTTCCCCTTCTTATCTTTTTGAGTTTTTCCCGGCATTTCATGAATAACAAGTTGTGGTCAGAGTCTGCATCAGCTCCTGGATATATATGCGAGTTATTGACACTATTCCTGTATCCGTGACGAACCATTATAGCTGTGATCAGAATCTGCATCAGCTCCTGAATATATATGCGAGTTTTTTATACTATTCCTGTATTTGTGACGAACCCTTATACAGCGAAAATACCCGTTGATTCTCAACGGGAGAGAAAAAAACTTGAAAATAATGTAGTAGTGCTGTTTATACAAAAGGGAAATTATTTTGAGAAGAAAAATATAATGAAATCGCTTTTAAATAAATATCAAAAAGATAAAAAATCGAAAACCGAATAATGGCATGCTGATTATACATAGATGATGGTTTACAATTAAATCAAAACGTAGTGGAAAATGGAAGGTACCCGTTGAAATTCAACGCGTGTGAAAAACATTGAACTTATTTTATAAGAAAACCACAAATCCTGAAGAATAGTGTCAGCGTGGTCATAAGTTTGTAACCTGTCTTGTACGTTGCGTTCATTGTAGTAGACACGCTGACCATTTTCCAGGTCCACGGAGAGATGAGTTTTCGTTGGTCCTCTTTCATGACGGGAAACCCAAAAATGAGCCACGCAGACTCCTTACTACTTAAATAGCACCTACTAGTAGGTGGATAGATGGTCACCTCGTCCCTCCGGTTCTCTTGAGCCGTCTTGTGAGTGATTGACGGCTTCATCGCTTCCCTTGTATACATATATATATCTATATATACATATATATCTTTATCAGGAAAGGATAGTCTTATACAGATTTCCTTTTTACGTGTTATGATGGGCCTGCAGGAAAACATATTGCTAAATTATAGAGGCATGAATATCCTTTGAAATCAAATCTCTGGTTGTCAATGAAATTACCTATTGCTGATTTTAGAGAAAAATAAGAGATTTTTCAGCTAAAAAAATAAATTTCAGACAAATTAAAGCCTACAAAATCAAGAGAAAGAAACTTTATTTATTCAGCCATCCGATAAAAAAATCCCGGCTACCTATTTTGAGTGAAAGTACTTTTAAAAAGCAAAAAATGAAACGACTGCACCAAACCCAATTCTTAGCATGAACCACCTTTTCTATGAGGGCTTTTCAATATAGCCTATGTTGCAGCCAGATACCTATATTTTCTATCTACATGACAAATTTCAGCTGAATCGGTCCAGTAGTGTTTGAGTGATGGAGCGACAGACAGACGGACATACAGACAACATAACATTTTTATATATGTATAGCTGAATTACCCCTGCGAAGCTCGGGATAACACTTCTTTATAAATTATCATATAAGAGGAGAATCTATTGAAGAAAATGAAAAACTTCATTCTTTCGGGTATCCGATAAAATATTATTTAACACTCGTTATCTTTAGTGAAAGTATTTTTTTAAATCAAAAATCTTTAACCATTGCAAAAAACCCAATGCTTTGAATTACTAATCAGTTTTGCTGAGCAAAATGAATTTCAAATGCGTTAAAGACAGTTTGGTTGTCAAGGAAATATGCTGGTGTAGAATTCTGAGAAAAAAATAAACCACTGCATGAAACCCAATTCTTAGCATTCCTAATCAGCTTCATTCATTGATTAGAGTAACCTCCCGGTTTGAGGTAGGTTGTGATGAATACCAGAGAATATTCAACGAACTCTTACACGTGCCGTGCCCTTTCTACCTCTAGTATTTCTTTCTTCATCTCAGCATAAGTCCTACCTTTCTTCATCTCGTCCATAAAACCGATACTCTTCCTTCCCCTTCCCCGCTTACCAAACATCCTGCCCTCTATCACGGCCTTCAGCAAACCATCGTCCCTCATTACCCCTTCGAGCCACCTACCCTGTCTTCCCCTAATCTCATCTATAAGTTTCCTCTCCTCGCCCACCATGGCAAGCACTTCCTCATTTGTCTTCCTTTCCGTCCAACGCACCTTCTCCATCCTCCTCCACATCCACATCTCGAAAGCCTTCAGCCTATTTTCGTCTTCCTTTCTCAAGGTCCACGTTTCTGTCCCATACAAGGCCACACTTCCTATCAAGCTCTTCACTAGCCTCTTTTTCACATCCTTACTTAAGGTCCCCGTCATCAGCTCCCTTCTATTATTGAACGCTTCCTTCGCTAGCGCTATACTCCTCCTAATGTCTTTGCTACTATGTCCTGTTTCTTCTAGCGTACTACCCAAGTAATTAAATTGTTATACTTGCTCCAGTTTGTGACTTCCTACTCTTATCACCAGCTTCGCTTTCTTTGTCCTACAGAATCTCATTACTTTTGTTTTCCTATTATTTATCTTCATTCCGTATTTCTCACACTGCTTTTCCAGTGCATGTACTAAAGTTTCCAATCCTTTTGATGACCGACTGACCAACGCCTGGTCGTCTGCGAATCTACCGACTTTATTCACTGGCCTCCTAATTTCATTCCCACATCTAGCTCATCCCATGCCTCTCTTGCCATTTCATCAGCATAGATGTTAAAAAGCAGAGGCGACAACGGACACCCTTGCCGCACCCCGCGACCTATAACTGCCCACCCTGATTCACAATCAGCTACCCTTACCTGAGCCCTCTGCCCCATAAAAAGTTTCTGATGAGTCTCCTATCACGCCGATCTATTCCTATTTTCCCTATTATCTGCATTAGTTTCTCCCAGTTTACTCTGTCAAACGCCTTTTCGAAATCCACAAAGCAAGCAAAAATATCCTGATTATGCTCTATGTTTCTATCTATAAGTGTCCTCATTACCGCAATCGCGTCTTTGGTTGCCCTCCCCTTCCTGAACCCAAATTCGTCATCGCCTAAATAGCAGTTTTCTCTGCTCTCCAACCTTCTATTTAATATTCTAAGCAAGACTTTTGCCGTGTGCGAAATTAAACTGATTGTTCTATACTCCTCGCATTCTGACGCTTTCTTCTTCTTCGGGATAGGTATTAATACTGTTTTCATGAAATCCTCTGGCCATACTCCTTCCTCGTAGATCCTGCAAATAAGTTCGAAAAACGATTTTCTCCCCTTACTACCTAGATTCTTCAGTAGCTTCGAAGGTAGGTTTTCGGTTCCCACGGCTTTTCTACCCTTCATCTCTCTTAATGCCCTCTCTATTTCACTGTCAAGTAACTCTGGTCCGAGGTTATCCTTATATATTCTTCCTTCATCCTCTAGATCTAGGCTATAGGGTCTATTCTCGCTGTCATATAGCTCCTCTACGTATTCTCTCTATCTCTCTCTGGATATCTTCCTGTTCGATTAATATCTTCCCTGTTTTGTCCTTAACCTTTGGTATCGTTTGACCTCTCTTACCACCCGATAACATTTTCACCTTGGCGTACAAAGCGCCCACTTCCCTCTCCTCCTGCTTCTTTTCCATTTCCTCACATTGTCCCTTCCAACAGTTTTCTTTTTCCCGATTGGTCACTCGCCTGAGTTTATTATTCAATTCCTTGTACTTCCTCTTGCCTACGTCCGTGTTCACGTTTTTCCATATCCTTCTCTCCTCCATTTTCTTTATCATTACTTCTGTAACCCACTGCTTCTTAAGGTGGTTTGAGCGAAAAATCACTTCACCTAGAATTTGACGAATGTGATCTCATTTTAAAGAAAAAAATGCCATCTATCCAATGATATAAAAATATATACCCCTTGCCACACTAATTTTCGAGCAATTTGCCTTAGAATATGAGTAATTTAACATGGGATAGATTACGGCCATGCGCTTCAGAGGAAGAAAATAAATTAAAAATTGTATTTGGAACACCTAGATTTAGTCAAAAAACTAACGGTGTGTAGTTTATGTGGATTATTAATTATTACAACAAAAAAAAGAACTACTCACCATAATGATAATGATAAAATCGCAGAAAAACTTTCTGTTGTGAAGGAATTTTGTGCAGACGACCGGAAATCACACGATTCAGTTTGGCAACGTAGCACGGAATTATTTGTAAACAAACCGTCTGATCACAAGTAAAATTTTGCATCTCTAAGGAGATATTATAAGGTTTAGCATTGCTGACGTTAATTTTTTCCTATGAAAATACTAAGTACACAGAATACACTATGTAAGAGCGGACGACGATCATAAATAAATGGGATTCGCAGCAACTTTACTGCTAAAAGCTAGGTCGCTCTGGACGTCGACTGCTAGGTTTTGGTATTTGCCTAAATATGAACACACATGCTGTTATTTAAAGGCAACAGCCTTAAACATTTTCAAAAATATCCTATTTTATTTTAAAAACATGCTTCCGTAATATCCTTGCAATCGGAAATGAATGTACACGCAGCTATATTCCCATTTTCGTTCAAAGTAGTGAATAAAACCCCTAGGATATCATCACTGTCTTTCGAAACTAATACTTGAAATATATTGCAATGCTAGTGACGCCCAAAAGTAACATGAATTAATAGCCGTATTTTATGGAAAGGTACGTATAATAACGAACTATCCACAGCAACCTCGCGGAGCACGAAATCGTTGCCCTTGCCTTTAATCATAAGTTTAGAATGTAGAAATGCCATAATTAACTTACTCCTAGGCAATTTCAGATAACTTATCTTCCCATATTATTGTGGAACTAAATCTATTAAATTTTCACCCAAGTACATTAAAGCTGCCAAAAATCTCGTTACCCATTCCAGCTCAGAAACATACGAACTGCAATTTAAAAATGATGGAACAAGTTTGTCAGTTTAAAAAAATTTGCTCCACTGCAAATTCATATACCCTACCCTAGTATCATGTAACTGCATCTCATAAGCTAAAATTCACACAAGTGCTGTACTTCCCATATGAATAATAATTTAACCGTGCCTCAAGTAACTAAATACCTTTTGCCAAATATTCTTGATTACATTAACCAATCCTGTCACTCAGTAATCTAATTATAATTTCAAATGAGTAATAGTAAATAACATTACTAGTATAGCTATTGTACTTATTTTATTTATCATTTAATCTTTCCCTAAGTAACTATCTTCTATCAAATTTGCTTTATCTTGTCAACCATCCCAGTATTTCAGTAATTTACCACAATTTCCATAGTCTAATTACCAACCCAAAAAAATTAACACTGTTGCCAGGTGATGTGCCTCAGGTACAGACTTTTTAATGGTGAAAATATTTTAAAATATTGTTCCCTGGATTGTGTATTCCTTACAGTTAGGTGTACTGTCTTTTCAATTCAAGGATATCGCACCCATAGTTTGCAATAAGTACAAAATTTATTACGCAAATGTGAAATAATTATTTGTGAAATTACGGTTGGTGATATCAATAACAAGTCAAGTTAAAGCCTAAAATACGTTCGTTTAGTTTAAAAATTACTGAAGTTTTTAAAGATAAAAACAAACAATTTGTGTCATAAATATTCACAAAAACACTACACGTCTCTTACAACTGCTTAACTTTTAAATTTATATTCAAATATAGACTTTATTTTCACTTGGGAACTATCTCGCTCAAACCACCTTAACCCTCTTCTTTTCCACCGTTCCTATTGTTTTATCTGCCGCTCCTGCGATGCCTGTTTTTATAACCTCCCATCTTCTCTCTATTGTTCCCATCCGCTTTGCTTCACCTATGTTCTTTTCTGCGAGCTCTTGGTATTCCCTCTTTTTCAACCCTTTCAATGCTTCAAGGTTCCACCTCTTTATCTTCCTACCTTTACAAAGCCTTTTGAATCTAACTTCACATTTCATCATCACCAAGTTATGATCTGAGTCCACATCCGCCCCTGGATAGCTACGCGAGTTCTTTTACACTGTTCCTAAACCTCTGCCTTACCATTACATAATCAATTTGGTATCTCCCAGTATCACCTGGCATTTTCCATGTTTACCTACGCCTTGGGTGATGTTTAAACCAAGTGTTTGTCACTACTAATTTATTTCTTCTACAAAATTCAACTGCCTTTTCACCGCAATCATTTCTTCTTACTAGCCCAAACCCTCCCACTTCTATTCCGTCCCTCCCCCCCACCACTGCATTCCAGTCACCCATCACTATCAGGTTTTTCTTCCCCGGCACTTCTCTAATTATTTCTTCTACTTGCTCGTACACCTCTTCCACCTCTTCCTCCCTATGGTTGCTCGTAGGCATGTATACCTGGACCAGTACGAAATTCGTCGGACGTGCTTTTATTTCTACCACTAGTATCCTGTCGCTCAACTGTTCAATGTTTACCACCCTTAGTCCCAATTTTGTGTTCAATACCATGCCTACCCCACGTTGACTCTCATCTCCCCCACTATAGATTACCCTGTAGCAATCAACCCAATAGTCGCCGCAATCCTTCCATCTCACCTCGCACAATCCCAAGCATCTATTTTTCCTTTTTCCTTTTCTTGCTTAATATTTTCAAGCTTCCCGGCCCTCATCATGGTCCTTACGTTCCAAGTTCCTATTTTACCACTGTTTTCCTCCTCCTCTTCCTCTTTTTCTTCTTCTTCGCCCTCCTATCCCTTGTATCCGCCAATGATGATGCTGTGCAAGGATTTCGTTTGATGACGACCGCGGAGACCTTGCCTCCCCCGCTGCTGGGCACGGGGGAGTACGGTGGCGCGGCAAGTGTGTGAATGCGATATGGCCACATTCACTTTTCTATGATGATTGTCGATATATCGCGATTGAAAAGAGCCACCATGAAGATTTTTTTAATAAACCAAGCTAGAAATGTTACTCATAATCATATCGCGGGACACCGCAAGAGGTAAACTGAAAGATTTCTTTCATTGAATGCACGGGGTTTCACATATCACATATATCCTGCACTTCGCCTACGGAAGGAAATGTGCATCTAGTTGACAGACAAACTCTCTCTCTCTCTCTCTCTCTAATGGCCTTCTCAACTCCCCAACTTCCTCTCAGTACTTCAAGGCCTGCCGAAAAGGATCGTTTTATGACACAGCGGAGCCCTTCGTGTGGTTTGTTGCGGATATTTTCGGGAGCATATTCTCTTTTCTCCAACAGAATGCACGTGCGCATTTAGTTGTATTTCTGGTGTGATGTGGAACAGTTCTGCTTGTTTGTATCTGCAGCTATCCTTGAAACCTTAGTCCTTCGGTTTTTACCCGTGTGTGTGTGTGTCCGATATCTAAATATAATCACATCTTTTTTTTGTGGCATTAGTGGTGACATCATTTTATTTTCTACATTCGTGGCTTTATAATGGTATGTGTTTTTAAATCATTTGTGATGGCGGGGCTGAATATAAGGGTGGGAGGGCAGACGATAGGGCAGTACGAGCAATTTACGTATATGAGTAGTATTTTGGAGGAGGATGGGTTTAGTGGTAAGGACATCAGATGCAGAACTGCGCCAGCTGAAGAAGCATTTGCGAAGAGAAGGGAATTGATGAGAGGGGGTCTGAGAAGAGACGTAAAGAAGAGGCTGGTGAAAACTTTAATATGGAGCGTGGCGCTATAAGGGTCGGAAATTTGGTCATTGCGAAGGGATGATGCGCGTAGACTCGAGGCGTTTGAGATGTGGGTTTGGAGAAGGTTAGTTGAATGGGGAGAAAGACGAACGAGGAGGTATTGGATATGGTCGGAGAGGAGAGGAAGCTTGTGGCAGGGGTTTGGAGAAGGCAGAAGAGAGAGGAGAGGGCATGTTGAAGAGAGTGATAGAGGGGAGAACACTGGGGAAGCGTGGAAGAGGAAGGAAGAGGATAGGAATTCTGGACGAAATATGAGGAGGTAGAAGATATGAAGAATTGAAGAGGAATCTAATAACGGGCCATCCTTAGGAGGGAAAGCGAGATAATGTCTATGAGGTTGGAATGCAGAATGGGGACTGTCCAAGAACCTACCAATCAGCTGGTAGAATACTTGAATAATAATGAACCAAGAGTCGAACTAAGTATTCTGTTATTTTGGGGCGTAAGTATTTCCTTTAAATTCCTTTTATCATTTCTATTTGTTTTCAGGCTCATTTTAGGGTTTAATAAATTCTTGCCTAAAAATATGCCCTCCGTTGAAATTACATGTTTATAGCAACATAATATTCTATAGCAGTCTGGGCATCACACAATCAAGCTGCAAAATACTTTTAGAAAAAAAATGGAATTGATTGTGGATGTTCCGAGGCAGGGATACGGGACAATTAACGATAGGAACATGGCAAGGCGATTCTATGAAAATCCCACGCTATCTTCTGCAATAATAGGTATGGAGAAAATATTGCTTTCAACATTTGTTTCCTATTTCAGAACATTATTATTTATTATCATTTGCCATTTTATTTTTAAGTAAGTGGTTCTGACAGATTGCGATTTATGTTATAGGAATCAGCGTTAGCCTCATTAAAAGGTTCTCCATAATATCGAAGGCAATTTCGAGTGGTCTCTCCATTAAAAATAAAAGAATTTAGGAGTTAGTGCTGGGAGACAGCCGAACAATTTGTGAAATTATACCCGTGGTATTATGTGCCACCAACAGAACATAACATACTTATTCACGGAGCTGATATTACGAAAGACTCGATTCTTCTATTGTGACAACTCTCAGACGAAGCTATGGCGAAGAGGCTCGTAATGAGGAAATTCGAAACTTTGGCGAGCGTTTTACAATGAAATGGTCTCGAGTGGCCGCCAATGAGGACGTATTTCGAAGATAACTTCTCACATAAAATCCTGTATTTCGAACTCCTAGCCAGTTGCACTGGAGGAAACATCGTACTTGCCGAAAGCTGAGCTCAGGTGGTGACGATGAAAGAGACTCTTCAGATAGTAAATAAAATAGAACGAAGAAAAATGTGTTTATTGGTTAAAAATATAACTCGCTGTATTTGAAGAATGGTGAAACTGTAAATTTTGGTCTTTTGTTTAGATTAAAGTTGCTCATGTCTGGATAAAATACCGTTTACACCATAGATTTTGAATCAGCGTGTTTATAACCTATAGCATGACAGAAAAAAGTCTGAATTTAAAAAATAAATAATGTAAATGTATCTGATAAATGTGAACTACAGTCTTTAAGTAGTTCTTTAGTTCAACTCAGTACACCTAAATAAACTAAATAGATATCAAAATCACTCTTTCACAAGAATTATGGACGGTACTAGATAATTTGCAGGTTAAAATAAATATTTAATTTGATTTAATAGTATTGGGCATAAATCAGTGTATTGCATTACTATGAAAATAAATCTTGTTATTTTTAACAAATAAAATGTAGTTTTTACAGCCAGCAAAATGTGATCACCCAAATTAGACCGCACGAAGGGCTCCGGTGTGTCATAAAACGACCCTTTTCGGCAGGTCCTGGAGTACTGAGAGGAAGCTGGGGAGTTGAGAAGGTTAGAACCTTAGAAATAGAGTTTGTCTGTCAACGAGAGATGCACATTTCCTTCCGTAGACGAAGTGCAGGACATATGAGAAAACCCCGTGCATTCAATGAAAGAAGTATTCTAGTTAACCTCTTGCGGTGTCCCGCGATATGATTATGAGTGACATTTCTAGCATGGTTTATTAAAAAATCTTCATGGTGGCTCTTTTCAATCTCTAGTACCTGGTTGCCGAGCGTTGCTCGATGTTTATTTGGTGTACTAAGAACTTGTATGCTCCGATTCTGCTACTTATTGTCTATTTTAATTATATTGGGCACTCACATAGTGCGATTAAAGGTTTTTGTTTAGGCCGGGACGGACTTGTTTTATTTCCTCCTTCTATTCCTTGTTTTCGCTCAGATTCTTTTCTTTTCTGTTTAAACCTCCCTCCCTATTCATACTCCCGTCCGCTTCCCTTTTTTTCGTTTCGTTTTTGTTTATTTGTGTCTACGGCGAGACTTCGCTGTAGGTTACACCAGTTCATCGAAGTGCTCCGACCAAGGTGGTGTGGTCAGAGAGAATCATCGGTCTAATTTACGCCAGTGCGCGTCAGCTGACGGAGACCCACAAGCAACGGACGGGAGTGAGTGTTAATTCCTTTCCTTTACCTCCTTTCTTCCCCCGTTCTTTCCATTATTATAATTTTCTTTCCTCTATTGATTTCCCTTTTCCTGTCTTATTATTTAATTCCAGTACGTGTGGGTCCGTCCCGGTCATTTAGATTTAGAAGTGGCAAGTTTGGGACTAGCGGCCCCGTGTGCGTACAGTTTTAATTAAACAAATTTTATAAAGCATAACGGATATTTATTTTTTTAAATATAGTAGTGATGATGCAATTAGGTGGTATAAAGCAAACTCAAAAACACCACTTACACAAAAATTTTCTTCCAATGAAATTATGAAATCATCAATAAATTCAATATTTACTTTGTTTTCATCATTTCCAATGTTCATTGACAGATTATTGTTATTATTAGATGAAAAATTATTCAATATTTCTTTCCATACAACGTGTCTCGTGTGTAGAAGTTATTGAGTCAGGACGCGACGCTCTTGGGAAAATTGTTGCAAGGTTGATCCATCTTCAAAAGTTGTACGAGCTGCTTCCGCAAATTCGGGCCATTCAGGATTGCACGTCGTTGTGATAAAGAAGTCTGATGATCCAAGTCGACAGACAAAGGCCATAGCTTCTTCAAAATTTTCAGTGTAAAAACTTGTAGATCCAGGAAACGAAGAAGGCAAAATAATCTTCACCAAGAACAGCATTCTTTTTTTCAGCCAATTCACTCAAAAATTGAATCGCTTTTGTACGGTTTTCTGCAAGTATTTATTTAAATTTGCTTTAATTCATTGGATACTGTCATGTTCCACTCTTACATAAGGAACAATCAGATATTGCTGAGAATTTCGACCACCGAAATGCAAAGAATTGAACTTCAAATGGCAGAGATCAGGATTTCTTAGGTTGATTTCTGAAGGAGAATATTTGGCAAGTTGAGGTCTAATTGCTAACCGGTACCGAGCTAGTTCAAATCTAGTAAAATTTTGATGACTGGTATAAGGTGTTCTTAAAGGATTATTAATATAGATAATACAAAATTGCAAAATTTGGGTAAAATAGTGGATAAGTAAAGGGCCCAACACGACTGTCAATATTGTCCATGGTAACTAAAGATTTCCCACGTTTACGAATAATTAACTCATTATCTTGAAAGCTTTGGTCAGCGTTGAGGATAAAAATGGCATAGACTTCATTATGAAGGGGGATGTTAAACCTTCTGTGATCAACGGCATCAGGTAATGTAAAAAGCAGCTTAACATAAGGCGGCACCTTCTGCAGCAGCGCGTCTATTAGTTAATTCTTCTCTTACCGCATTATGATGAATCCAAGAGCAAACGGATTTTCAGATCTCAAAATATGTTCCTAGAGACTAATAAGATTCTCGCTGATGCCATGATTAATGGCATTATTTGTGTGTGCACTAAGAGCATCCTGATTATCCAAATGTATATCTGTCCATATTGAGGCCGTACAAATTTTCCATCATCATTTTGAGAAGGGTGAGCTGCTACATTAAGTTTGTGATAAACTTGACCGCTAGCAATGTAACTATAAACTCCTCGACCATTGACTGTTCGATCGTCTTCTGCGGTGAATGAAGCCATTGAAAAACATAAATTCAAATTTCGAATTCTTTCATAAAAGTCATCAGAAAAGGGATGACGTCGACGAAACTATCGCGCTAACTCGTTTGGAAATTCTGGATGTGGTAGATATATCCTACTATGCAAGCAGCAGTCCCCAAACTAATCTCAATGAATTCGATTTGACACTCGTACTTCGGGAAAATGCAATGCTCCTTAATGAATACAAGCAACACTAAAAGTTTGCAAACTATGGTAAGAAATATCAGCCGTTGTAGCTGCCTTATAGGAACTTATTCGGTTTAGCCGTAATGCTTGTTGTCGTCTTGAATTTCTCCGGCGTTCTTCTTCCAATCGTTGATGATGATCATCATCAAACTCTTCTGTACACCTCTGAGCCGCTCGTTCACGCATGTATTGAAGCCGCTATTTTTTGTGAGTCTGATTCTTCTGTTCTTTGGTCATTTTGTCGTTGCCTTATCTTTTACTAACGTAGTTCCCTTTGTTCGTTTGACTTTTCACTTCTCTGGATTCGTGCAAGATCACGTATCATTTCTAAATGCTCTAGACGATCAACGGAAGACTCACATTCTTGCCTCATTCTTTTCTGATCGTTCCTCTCTTGAGAGTAAGAATCATTTAGTTCAGTCATATCAAATAACCTATTTTTACATGTGGTGTTTGCTACCCGGCTTGGTTTTGCTGATGTCAGAAAATGTTCAATTTTTAGGAAATAAACTACTTGAGATACCTGGTGTTGAGTCTTCAACTTGTTCTATCTGCTAATAAAATTCTTTGAGGTATTGGGCAATGGGTCATCACCTTGTACCATTTGCTCCTGAAGTTCTCTTTCAGGTTGTTCTGTAGATCGGATCAATATTCTACAGCCCATGGAGGACTCACGTTAGCACTTTCAAAATTACGTTATCAATACATTTACTCTATAGCAGCCATTAACCACACATGGAGGAGATGAGTTGAAATATATTCCAGCTAAAATTTCAAAGTACATCTGTAAAAGAAATTTTTTTAAAGAGGCGTAAATGTCTGTCATGAATTTCCATTCCTTGCCTATGATCTAAAAGTAACATTTTAAATTTGTATCAGGAGTGTAAGCGATTAAACAAAGCAAACAAAGAAACTTCTCTATAACAAAAATGGAGTAGCCTAGCCTTTTTACATGTTAAAAATGCAACTTTGTTTTGCCCAATATCTTGTAAAAAAGAGTTTTCCCCGAGTCAAGACCTAGGTGAACCACTTTTTCGTACCCCACAGTAGTAAATTCGTAACTTTCATCAAAATCGTTAGAGCCGTTTTCGAAATAAAATTTACATGTATATATATATATATATATATACAATATGCCAAGAGGGTGGCCGATAAAAATATACACACGGAAAAAAGAACACAAATAAAAACTTCCGATATTTCGGTGAAGATATTAGCTCCACCTTTCTCTAGGAGAAGAGTAGGAATGAGAAAAAGGATAGAGGTTGAGGTATGGGAGGGGAAAGAGGGGGAAGACGAAGGTGTTACAAGGGGAAGGAGGGAAATGAGACGGGAGAGGAAGGAGGGGAAAGACGAAGAGCTGGGAGAGGGCGAGCGGAGGGGAGAGAGGAAAAAAGGGGAGCAAAAGGAAGAGGAGTGGAGGAAGCAGGGAGAGATGAGATGAGGGGGAGGGAGAAACTAGTGTGATTTATTGAGTCCGGGGGGCGAGAAAGCCTGGTGGACCAGAATACAAGAAGATTCAAGATCTTTGAGCTGAAAGGGAGAGGAAGAGGGGGGAAGGGAAGCAAGAAGACCAACTTTAAAAGTGTTATTGAAAGTGGAGTTGTGGGAGGAGACGTGAATGGCGACAGGGAGAGAAACAGAGAGGGAGGGGCAATCGTTACAAGACGAGCGGTGCCCATTCATTCTAATATTGAGAGGAGTGGTGGATAAGCCAATATAGAAAGAAGGGCAGTATTGGCAGAGGAGGATGTAGACAATGTTAGGCGTGGTGCAGGAGGGTGAGAGGACAGAAGGGAGGGGAAAAGCGAGGAACTTGTCCGGCAAGGGCTGGGTGATGAGGATGGGGCAAGTTTTACATCGCGGGCGGTTGCAAGGGGTGGGAAGGGATTTGGTGGGTTTGAGTGATTTGGACAGGGGTTTGGTAATATTGAAAATGGCGGATAGATTGGGGGGGCGTCTGAAGCTGAGAGAGGGACATTGGGGGAATATTTTAGAAGTGGTTAGGTTGTCCGACAGGATAGGGTAGAGGTTTTTAATGATACGGCTAATAGAGTCCACACCTGGGAAGTAGGTGGTACAGAGGGAGATATTGTGTTGGGAAATGCTATTAGTAGGAGGCAGTATGGGGGAGTGTGGTTTTTTGAGGATTTGTTTATGGAGAAGGTGCTCTGGATAGCCTCTGCGAAGAAGAGATTGATGGAGGTTAGTAAGGAATTTATCAAGGGAGTCAGGGTTGTTGCAAATTCGGTGGCCACGAATAGAAAGGGAGTAGGGGAGGGAACGTTTAGTATGGGAGGGGTGGCAGCTGTTATAATGGAGGTATTGTTGTTGGTTGGTGGGCTTGATATGCACGGAAGTGCTAAATTTGCGGTCAGAGAGGGAGACGTTTACGTCTAGAAAGACGACGTTAGAGGCAGAGATGTTAGAAGTAAAGGAGAGGGGAGAGGAGGCGTTGAGGGAGGAAATAAAAGAGTTGAGAGAATGAATACCATGTGGCCATAGAAGGAAGATGTCGTCAATGTAACGAAGCCAGAGAAGAGGTTTTAGTGAGCATGAAGATAGAAAAGATTGTTCAAAAAGTCCAAGGAAAAGGTTGGCGTAGGAAGGACTGAAGCGACTACCCATAGCGCATCCTTTAATTTGAAGAAAGAATTTGTTATTGAAAGAGAAAGCGTTGTGGGTTAGGATGAAATTGGAAAGATCCAGAAGGAACTCAGAGCTGGGAATTTGAGGAGCAGGGCGTTTAGTGATGAAATGGCGGATGGCAGAAAGTCCTTCAGAATGAGGAATGTTGGTGTATAGGGAAGTGACATCAATAGTGGCCATTAAGATATCACAGTTAGAGGGGAGTGGAGTAGAAAGGAGGCGTTCAAGAAAATGATAAGTGTCTTTGATATAGGAGGGCAGGGAGTGGACAAAGGGTTGTAGGTAGTAGTCAACAAATTCGGACATGCGTTCGGTGGGTGAGTTATAAGAGGAGACAATGGGGCGGCCAGGGTTGTCAGGTTTGTGGATTTTGGGTAGAATATAGAAGTTTGGGGTGCGTGGGTGTGACGGAGAAAGAAGGGTGATATCTTGTTTAGACAGGCCTTCATCAGGGCCTTTGATTTGAAGGAAGGAGATTATTTCATCCAAAAATTCAGGATTAGGGTCATGGGACAAAGGCTGATATGAGGAAGTGTCAGAAAGTTTTCATTCGCGTGAATGAACTGTCTGGTAAAATGTTCCTTTGTGGAGCACAGTAAAATTGTAACCGTGAGAATCACGCCACCTTTTGTGGACCCAGGTAATCGGTCAGTGTAAGAGCAAAAGCTATTGGTGAAATTTTGAATTATGTCACGTGAGGGGGAGGACAAGGAGTACAGGCAGTCGCCGAAAGGGCAGTCTCCGGAAAGGTCTTCTTAAAGGGGTTCAGCCGAAAGACACAGTCGGGGTCAGCAGATAGACAGTGCGCTGACGATCATTGCTGCATCTCAGAGGGAATGTCCTGCATTTGCCCCGAAGAAGGTCTAGGTTGATTTTCATCCCTAACCGTATGAGGAACGTTGAGGTCCAAGTAGGCTGATTCCTCGTCGGTTGAATTCTCTGGGGATGTTGAGGAAGAAAATTCTTGATGCTCACTTTTTTCCTCTTAAACATTAAATGATTTTGACTCGACGCTCTCCCACTGTCCTCTTCTGAGTTTTTCTTCAATCGTCGAGTTTCTGAGGCATCCAATCCACCGGATTCCATCTTTCGTATTGTTCTTTGATCCCTAAAAAATTCCACTTCATTTAGGGGAACTTTATCATCCTAACATTGACACTCGTTGATTCTTTTGCACTTACACGTACAAATATCACATATTTTCTGAGATTCATTAAAAATGTATTTTTTTTGTCAATTTGACACCTTTCGTAGGCTTGGTTGCACTTTTTCTTCAGCCGTAGTACGTCTTATGGTATCATCAAATCATTTTAATCACACCACGTTCCGGAAGGATTGGAATAGGGGCGCGTCTCCAAAGTTCGGACACTTTTTTCGCCACCAGACTAGCTACTTCATAAACCGTAGGCTCGCTGCATACGTTTTCGGATCTCAATATATCGAGAAAATAAAAAAATATTTTATCACTTCTTTAATTAAAAGTTGGTAATGTGGATTCGTTTAATATCGACGAGATACCAAAAAAGATATTTTTCCTCACTAAACATCCCTTTTTTTGCATTCTCGCAAGTTAAAATTATCGCACAGTTAAAATAATCAAATCACTAAGGGATTCGACTTGAAGAGCGGCGCACTTATTTCCAAATTCTCACCAAAAATGACTACCACAGCAGTGACCAACAGGGAGAACGCGCAGAGAAAAGCACGACTTCACTGAATGCCTAGTAGCGAACCGCTGCGCAGTGGTCTGAAATCGAAAATCCCCGGACAAAAGTCCAAAATAGCTTTTTTTGCGATAGAAACTTGAAACTTTGCACAAGTACTCACAAATGTTTGTGAATTATGAAATGGCAAGTCATTTTATATAGGTTTCACCCGTTTCTTAGATACTAAGGCTTAAACACGATCAAAGTTCCAAAATAGCTCTCGCTTTAGTTTTTCTTCGAAAATCTTCAAAGTTAAACATATGCCGTTGAAGTAGATGGATTTCAATGAAATAAAAAACGTTACAATCTGTTAATGTTGTATTTTCCCTGTGCCTTGCATGAATTTAAGGTATTTTTGTCGAAATTTGTGTGCTATTACGTCACAAAATGGCGGACGCTTTTTTCACTCAAAAATTGACATAAAGCAGTCAATAACTTCTTTTAAACAAAAATGTAACTCGAGATATTTACACAGAGTGTTAGTCAAACTCATTTCTAAGAGTATTATGCAAAAATCTTAGAAAAAAGTTTGCGATCTTTGAAGTAATAGCGATATTTCGATCGCGCGCCCCGACCTGTCTCTGCGCGGCGGGGCTCGGAAATACCGTGGCTCCGTTGAACTTGATCGGTTCTGTGGACCTCAAATGTTCGAATTGTACGTTTCTAAGCTAAACACGCTGTGGCTGATATCCAAATGTTGTACACTGAAGATATTTCGAGGGTGTGGTAACGAGCGAAGGGATCAGTAAACGTGTAACTGTGGTAAATTTGTCGTTTCTTTTTCTTCCGTACACTTTTGTACGCGGATCAAGCTGAAAATTATGAACGTCTTTCACCTCTTGAGTGCGTATGCATATTCCGCAGGTACCCAATATGGTTTAGAGAGAAGGCTGTCTATAGGATTCTTTCTTTGCCTTCCATCCCTTCCGAGGTACTCGCCCTCTAGTAGGGAAGTTATTTAGTACATGATAGCCATGTTAAATAGAAAGCCTTGTTACATGCTAGAGAAGAACATTAAAATAACAAATATAATATGAATTAAGAGTAAAATTTAAAAAGTATTTAGAAATTAAATCCTAGTTACCGAAAAGAATAAATGCTTTATAAAATTTCACCCACAGTAAATTATTCATATTGAATTTCGGAAATGGCATGAGTGTAGAAGTTGGAAACGCGTAAGTCAAATGGACCGTGAAAGATAGAAGGTCTCAAGTTATTACTTGCAGGTGAATGGTATCAAAAATATTATACACTATATAACATACTTGGGAAGAAATGATTTTTAGTCTTCCAACGAATCCTGGTCATTATCAGTGTCGGTTTCCTCGTCAGTGCCCTCTATAAGCAATAGTTGTTTCAGCTCCCTTGGCAGTCTCCTGCGTTTCTTATAAGTTGAAGGAACGGTGGATGAAATCAATCAAACCAGGGTGAGCAAAATCAGGCAACAAAATATATATACATTGTCAGCACCTTGTACCAGCAAAAAGCCCCCTTAGGCAATTTAGAAGTGTTATATTAATTTCAAATAATTCTTCCGTATTTGCTCTTCCGTGGAAATTGTTTAATTAACTAATATTAGTTAGACCAACGACCAACGCATGCATGATGAGTTTTGCTGCGTTTGCGGCGAGCGGGCAGCAGACGCGAGCGGGTAGGAGGCGTGGGCGGCTTACTGACTGTTGCGCTGCGACGCGTCGCGACGCTGAGTGGACGTTGCATAATTACGCGCGGCCGCGCACTAAAATTTGTGGCATAACGGCTGCAGGTGCATCCAAATGGACGACAGTTTTGATCTAAAGGATCGCAACTCGGTAAAATCCATGGGGAACCGCTATAAAAAGATGACTTTTTCCGATTTCAGCCCCCCTCCCCTTAAATGGCCAAGGTGCAAGGGTCTACGGATGACCTAGAGGTCCCAAATTTTTTTTCTGGCCTTATTTTGGGTCACTTTGAGAACTTTTTCCAGAGGGCCAAGTTTCTCCGCGAAAAATCGATTTTTCCGATCGAAATTATCTGTTGTCAAAACAGGTGCCCAAAGAGTTTGTCTCTGCCTCTTCAAAGAACTATTTCGTTTGTGATTCTTTCCGTCCATATGATCTTTCATCGTTGACACCGAAACGTCAGTGATTCCAATCTCTTTTGCTTTACAGCTATCATTGTCCAGGCCAGAGTCCTCTGGATGGCAGTTCTCTACACTACTTCCTCATAGGCTGTATTTACTATATAGTGTATTATCGGCAATCCAGAGGACTCTGGTCCAGGCTACACATAAAGAGCTACCATAAAGAGCATGCTCCAGATGCAGGTTCTGCTAATGTACTAAAGTACTATGAATGCTTCTTGGGATACTACCCAGGCTATTAGCTTGGACTTCCGAGAATCCTTTCCGCATTTTTTCGCCGGAAAAGCCTGAAACCCTTCAAATATTTGTACGTGACGTTAAGTTTGATCACCCGATTCCTTTCTATCATCTGTTTTGTGTTTTCGTGTGGTGCACCGTGAACGTATTCAGGTCTCCCTCCTTGTAGTGTTTCATATTTGATGCGTGGAAAAAAAAAGAAGATTTTCGCGGTGGTTTATGATGAACAACTTCATATTTTCGGGTTCTACCGCGTTGGTTGCTGTTGTGATGCTGCCAGTAGTGCCAGCGAAACTGTTGTAATCACCAGAGCAACCAACGCGGTAGAACCGGATAATATGAAGAAGTTCGTGGAAAAAGCCTCTCTCCTTCCCATCTAGAGGTTATACCACCACACAAGTCGCAGCGTTCTGTAGCCACTTGCTAAGGTGGGTTCCTTCCTGTGAAGTCATTCTGTGCTATGGTAATCTCCGATTGTGTTTTTTAAGTGTTTGTGTAGTATTTTCATGAACCGGAAAATAACTTCCAATGCTCATGGTTAATAGTAGGTGAAATTCCCTGAGTCGTGCTGCGGTTCCCCTCTAGTGAAAAATATGGAAAACCACTGTCACGCCCTGCCGCCCGCAGGTAATATACATGTTTCGGAGGCTCCTCTCTCGGCCTTTGGCAACTCATTTCACGGCATGGTCCGCGCATTATTATCACGGTGGCTATTTAGTCGGAAGTAGAAAATGCTCCGTAGGTAAAATAAATTGTTTAAAACAAACCGTAAAAACTAAATTTTGAATGATAATATTGTAAAATAGCAAAATTAAAATAGCGAAAACATTCCGCGAATGTGTCGAAACGAAAAATTTAAAATAAAAATTGAAAAAAAAAAGTGGTTTAAAATGACTTGGTTGGGGATCGAACCTCCGACCTCAGGTTAGCAGGCGGGGAATAAAACCCCACCGCCACCGACGTCGGCAATTATAGGCGGTGGAAAACGTGTTCAGATTCATATTTAGCCCTCGGAGCAGGGAGCTTATTCCTCGTGTGCCCCATTGGACTTGGTAGTTGAGGCCCGTGGGCTGAGACGGGACGGGTAGTGGCCTCATTCAAGGACAATTTAATTCGCATGTAATGACATCACTTGTTGGGTTGTTTCGTGCTTGCGCGTGGCTGTATCTCACTGGATCCCGCCTACTCTTCACCTCCAACTGTTGGTCTTGCCCCCAATACTTGGCGAATACATCACTTTGAACTGTCCCTAATTAGGATACGAGAGAGATTTTACCTTGAACCGATAACTAGCGTCAACCGTCATAAATGCCTGACTACCTTTAACATATCATTCTCTGATAGTTGATATATCGCTGCCGACTCCTCCATCAAATGTAGAGCTTATTTCGTATATGTGTGGGGTGTGCAGTGTGCGTTTTCTTGTTTCCCTCCTTGAAGTGTTTCAATATTGATGCGTGGAAAGTACCTCTCTCCTTCCCATCTAGAGTAAATACCACCACACATGTCGCAGCCTTCTGTAGTACCTTGATAATTAGTGGTCCTTCGTGTGTAGTCATAGTGTGCATTTTTCATCTCCGCGTGTGTTTGTTAAAATTTAATGACATATTTTTTAGCTGAGAAATAACATCCGATGCTTACGGTTAATAGTCAGTGGAAATTCCCTGAAACGAGATGCGGTTCCCCTCCGTTGTATTATGCGGAAATCCGTTTGGCTCGCCCTCCCTTCAGCGGGCATTTGACTTCTTTCGGAGGCCATTGGCAATTCATTTCACGTCTAGGTCCGCGTACCTGTTGGTTGGCGATGCAGTAATATCCGCTGAGTACTGCCACGAATTCCGGTTCAGGTGTCAAGTGGTGCGAAATTATTCCCGCGTATACTACCCGTCCTAGGTTTTGCTCCAGGCGGAAAATAATCTCTTCACTGTCCATCGGGAGTCTCAATTCTTTCGCCGCGATTTACCGTGAATTGGCGTAGTCCACTCGATTCTCGCTATCCATGGCGTAGAATCTCCCGGTATGCTGTTTTCTTTTCACTTCCAAGTTTTGGTCTTTTCCCCAACAATTGGCGAAGACATCTTCTTGAACTGTCACAATTTAAGATGCAAGTGCGATGCCGCAGTGAACCGATCACGGGCCTGACCCGTCATCCCCTGACTGGGTACCTATAACATATCATGCTCTGGGTGCGGTCCAGAGAACGCTCCAAACGCTCCGGAGCATTCGTAGCGAGGTTCCAAGCGGTCCGTGGGTCGCTCCAAGTCGCTCCGGAGCGCTACGGTTTATCCCATGACGTCAAGGAAAACGTCATCATATTTGCTCCCGCTTCGCTCCAGACGCTCACGATAGAAACCAGGGGCGATTGGAGCGATTCATGGTTTCATGGCGGGATTTCAAAGATGACAGGTCGGAACATTATTCGTGGATGCATACAAGGTTAAATCCACTCAATATAATTAGTGCTTTGACTATTTGAAATAGTATGATCAGCCTACCAGAATATTAGATATTTCTGAATCCTGTTAATTGGAATAAATTTTACATTAATATGAGGTTGAGAAGCTCTACGTCTCCAAATGTAAGAACAAGACTAATATATCTTTCAATGGCCGTTGGAGTAAAATATGTCTAGTGTTATTTATTTATACATTTGAATTATTATTTCTTTTTTTAATATTTGTATATATATTATATTTGTTGTGCTCTAAATTTATGAACGCAAGTGAATTATTAATCATATCTTTTTATTTACACGGCCGTGGGAGTAAAACATTTTTCGTGTTCTGAAATTTCAATACGGTGAGAATAGATTTTCGTGCGTAAACAAACACCGTAGGTACTTCATGAAGAGGCCGTGTGAAAGTCGAATTATTAGCGACCAATAATATTGCTTGAATCTTTTGACATGGATATAATTCTGAGCTTTTTCTCAAGTATTATGAGCCAAAGTTTCGGGTCGATTGTTTATCATTATAGGTACGGTTATGAAATCTTATTGAAGAAAACCATCACAATATTAGCAAACTTCGGGAAAGTTAAGTAAGAGTGCATGGTTTTAAGTTATAATTAATTTAAAAGTAATGTAGGCGCAAGTTGTTAATAGATAGCCAAATCTATGACTTCCATTGGAAAAACTTGAGTGCCAATGGTCCATTGAAAGCGGTGCCTCCCCGATTTTATCTCCTAGTTATCATAAACAGTAGCCATCGTCTCCGTCATTACTCTCAAAATTGCCAGAAATCCGACCTGATCATTAACAGATTAATTAATCATCTTGGGAAACTAGAATTTGTCTGAAAGTAGGAATATTCCAATGCAAATAGCAGACGATTCCTTCTTTCCGAGCAGCAACAAATGGCGGCCATGACACTTTGCCACAAACGCTCCGAAACCGGTCCACTGGCAGAAAGTTGGGAGCGTTCTGTAGCGACTGGTAGCGACCGTGGACCGCTGTTCGGAAGTGTTTGGAGAGTGGGCGATTGTAGCACTCCGTAGCGTTCTCTGGACCGCACCCTCTGATATTCGTATATCTTTGCTTATTGCTCCAACTCGATCGTGTATTTCCTAGGTCGGGGATCTTTTCTCACGTCCAAGTGCGGTGTTTTTACATTAATTGCCGGCGCTAGCACAGTTGTTGTTCCCTTTAAACCATCTTCAACACCTCTCCCTTAGCAAATGTGGCGTAGACGTCGCGACCTCTACGTTCTCCATCAAAGTCAGCTGATCCGTCTCCCTTCTTCTTAAGGCCACTATAATTCTCGTCTCCTCCAGTAAATTTTAATTTTCCGCAAATTATGCCATGTTAATGTTCAATGCCGTCCGTGTGCGTGGTGAACTCTCATCCCACTCCGATTTCACGTTCTCCTGGACGTGTAGTACAATCTCCTGGTTCCTATACATCGTCCGTTAACTTTGCCCTGTTGGCAATTCTGCCTGCATTCTTTTCTCCCGTACTTCCTTCTCTAACATCTCCGAATCGTCACGTGGACGGAAATTATTCCCGCGTTTACTTCTTTTCCGAATTACTGAAACCTATATTTATTTATTCATTCATGTTTGGTACTAACGCGACATCTTTGAGTAATTCAAAAACTTCTCTAGTCTCCTTGATCGTACGAACGAGCTAGTGTGCGTTTCTTGCTTGTACTCTTTATCATCTGTCATCTTGGCACTGCTGGCTTTTCCGATTGCAATCTTTTCTTCCGTACCTCCTTTTCTATCTTTTCCGAAACGTATCGTGGGGATAAAATATTTCCCCGTTTACATCCAGACCAAATTTCTGAAACAAACATTAATCCTATGATGTATGTTACTGAGGCGACAGCATTAAATAATTCAATACCTCCTCGGTGGGAAGAAATGAAATCTCCTTGAACTACGTTTGAAAACCGCGGGCTAATTTGCGTGTACGTTGTAATGACGGAAAAAACCGAATACATAAAGCCCTTGTGGAGGTAAAATATTTTCCTCAATCATCAGATATTAATCTGCGATTATTATCACGGTGGCTATTTAGTCGGAAGTAGAAATTGCTCCGTAGGTAAAATAAATTGATTGAAACAAACCGTAAAAACTAAATTTTGAATGATAATATTGTAAAATAGCAAAATTAAAATAGCGAAAACATTCCGCGAATGTGTCGAAACGAAAAATTTAAAATAAAAATTGAAAAAAATAAGTGGTTTAAAATGACTTGGTTGGGGATCGAACCTCCGACCTCAGGTTAGCAGGCGGGGAATAAAACCCCACCGCCACCGACGTCGGCAATTATAGGCGGTGGAAAACGTGTTCAGATTCATATTTAGCCCACGGAGCAGGGAGCTTATTCCTCGTGTGCCCCATTGGACTTGGTAGTTGAGGCCCGTGGGCTGAGACTGGGCTGGGGTAGTGGCCTCATTCAATGACAATTTAATTCGCTTGTGATGTCATCATATGTTGAGTTGTTTCGTGCTTGCGCGTGGCTCTATCTCACTCAGGGTGTCCGGCGACCTGGAAAACCATGAAAACCGGGAAAACTCAGGGAAATATTTTGTTCTGGAAAACTCAGGGAATATTCAGGGAATTTTTGTATTTTTCCGAAAAACCCTGGAAAATGCATGGCAGCCGATTTCCATCAAGGCAGAGAGAGAGGTTTAACCTGCGCCTTTGCTTGCATTATACTCGGTTCAGTGTAGCCTTGCGCTCCCTGTTCATTTAATACTCTTTTCATAGCTGTGCGCCTGCTCGCAGCTTGTGCTTCGTCATCCCACACCACTCTCCTTATGCGCAGTCTAGGATTGCATAACAAGGCAAATTCCACACGGAATAATTCCCATGTAAAATGGCCGCTACGAATGGAATCGGAATTGATACCGAAATCTGTCACCGGAAACAATTTCACGCGGAAATCAAGATTCTGTTCGAAGAGCCGTACGAATGGAATTCTTGGTGTGGCCAAATTTACGAGAAATCTAAACGTCTGAGCATGCGCAGTGGCATTTCCCGCATTATACGAAAACCATTCGGCTGGCAACCTAAATGGATAATTGGGTATTGTTATATAAGTAATTGATAATCCTTTCCATATAATCTCCACCCTCCTCGTTTTAATGTTTGCAGAAATGTTTTTGAAGGAGCGGAAATACATTTTGCGGTCACTGCGTATGGAAATCACGGCCCTCGGGTTCGTAGTCGACAGGGCCACTGTACAGGGGCAATCAAACCTAATTTAAATTCGTGTATTGTCCAAAAAATACAATTTTGTTTTACATAATTAAATGCTTTTGGGCGTTAGATCCGTACCTATCACAAATCAATTAATTCACAGTTTCCGAAATGTTCATGCAAAGTACAGTGAAGCCTTTTGGGAGAAGAGGAAAGGTACCAAGGCCTCAAGAGAAAAAGAATAAGAGAGAGGTACATACTGCAAAAGTTTCACGAGCTGCAAACCAAAATAACGTAATTTCTTGTAAAGCCGAGAAATTTGTTGCTGAAATTGAATCGGAAATGCACTCATTGAAAAATGTCACACTAGTTTCTTTTATTTACATGTTCTTTATCAAACTAGTCTGAATCTACTTTATTGTGTTCAAATTGCACCTGACTCAGAATTTTGTTGTCAGTTAACCGTTTTTGTTTATTTGTTGGTTGAAATAAAACCCGTAATACTCCACATTAATTGTATACTCTTACGTTTTAACTCAAAGTAGGGACCGAAATTTTTCGTTTTTTCATGTTTGCAAAATTATGCAGATTTTATTAGAAATTCATTAAAAATATGTTAGAAACAAAGTGCAGCAAGACCCTGGAAAATGCAAAAGATTTGCCTGGAAAACCTGGAAAACTCAGGGAAAAAAGAAATTGAGTTTCACCGGACACCCTGTCACTGGATTTTGCCTACTCTTCACCTCCAACTGTTGGTCTTGCCCCCAATACTTGGCGAATACATCACTTTGAACTGTCCCTAATTAGGATACGAGAGAGATTTTACCTTGAACCGATAACTAGCGTCAACCGTCATAAATGCCTGACTACCTTTAACATATCATTGTCTGATAGTTGACATATCGCTGCCGACTCCTCCATCAAATGTAGAGCTTATTTCGTATGTGTGTGGGGTGTGCAGTGTGCGTTTTCTTGCCTCCCTCCTTGTAGTGTTTCAATATTGATGCGTGGAACGTACCTCTCTCCTTCCCATCTAGAGTAAATACCACCACACATGTCGCAGCCTTCTGTAGTCCCTTGATAATTAGTGGTCCTTCGTGTGAAGTCATAGTGTGCATTTTTCATCTCCGCGTGTGTTTGTTAAAATTTAATGACATATTTTTATAAGCTGAGAAATAACATCCGATGCTTACGGTTAATAGTCCGTGGAAATTCCCTGAAACGAGATGCGGTTCCCCTCCGTTGTATTATGCGGAAATCCGTTTGGCTCGCCCTCCCTTCCGCGGGCATTAGACTTCTTTCGGAGGCTCTTTTCTCGGCCATTGGCGATTCATTTCACGTCTTAGTTCGCGTACCTGTCGGTTCGCGATGCAGTAGTATCGGCTGAGTACTGCCACGAACTCCGGTTCAGATGTCACGTGGTGCGAAATTATTTCCGCGTATACTACCCGTCCTAGGTTTTGCTCCAGGCGGAAAATAATCTCTTCACTGTCCATCGGGAGTCTCAATTCCTTCGCCGCGATTTACCGTGAATTGGCGTAGTCCACTCGATTCTCGCTATCCATGGCGTAGAATCTCCCGGTATGCTGTGTACTATCCACCCCTCTCAATTTCTATTCTTCTTTCCTTATCACAGGGGATCTAATTATTATTCTATGTCACGCGGTCCTAAACACGCGACGTTATATATTATATTAGCCCGACACACAAAAGGTACACTTCACTTTTTCACTTCTTACCTTGAGAGAGATCTTTTCTTTTGGTAGTCCTTGGCGGCTAAGGTTAATGGATTAATTCATGCACAAAAATGATACACTTCAATAATACATACATTTATAATAACCCTTTTATTCTTCATAAAAAACAAATTCACTTTGGTTAATCAATTAATTAATATATGTTCCCTTCTCAAATATATTCGTATTAATTTATAATGTTTGTTGTACTTCACCGGATATTGCACAATGTGACTTCCGCCGATACTCTATTCCCCAGTATCTGTTTATCGGATTCCTGGATCCTTAACACAGGGCACTGGCGTTGGTAATTGCTGTCCAAAGCTGCTTACTCCCGGCTAATTATCACTGCAAAACTCCAGACTGACTTTCACTCGAAGACCGGTCCTTGGCTTCCCTGAGTGAGTGAGTGAGCTGACTTCGTTGAGACCTTGAGTGTCCTCCCCCTACGTTCCTTGTGACTTTTCTAAGCCACGTCTCTTGCTTGACAAGCCCTTATATACTTTCTCCCCACCCCTCCTGTATGTTCTAGAACATTCCAGGTTTTCTCAACTTCCTCTCGTATCTGATTGGCTTTTCCCTTCTCATTATTACAATTTTGATTATCCCTTCCATCCTTTCTTTGCCTTGCAGCTTTCATAACACAAACGGCATTGTTTAAAGTTTGTTTACATAACACGGAAACGGTATTGTTCTAAGTTTGTTTTCATAACACAAGCGGCATTGTTTTAAATTTGTTTACATAACACGGAAACGGTATTGTTCTAAGTTTGTTTACATAACACGGAAACGGTATTGTTGCCTCGCGGTAGCACGTGTTCCCAAAATACCCACAATGGCGTCCTTAGTTGTAAACTTATGCCAACACGGCCAAAATGGCGTGTTACAGCTGTTTTCTTTTCACTTCCAAGTTTTGGTCTTTTACCCAACACTTGGGGAAGACATCTTCTTGAACTGTCACAATTTAAGATGCAAGTGCGATGCCGCCGTGAACCGATCGCGGGCCTGGGCCTTTATTCTGTAACTCCAAACCGATCGGTACGGTAGGCTTTTCGTCGGGTGCGACGTCACACCGACGAGAGAGAGCAGCCGTGCGATTCTGTACACACCCGATCGGTGCGCCGGCGAGCTCCAGTCGGTGTGAATCGGTGGATCGCACCGACACCTAAGAGCTGTCGGTGCGGCGGAGAATCAGTCGGTTTGCTTGAGAAACACCGATGCAAATCGATAATAAATTTGGATTTTTTGCCTGAAATGGGATATTTGATACTTGTAATAATGATTAAACATATATTCATGGATGTAATAGCGACGTAATTTGTTCTTAAGAGAGCAAATGCAAAAGTCGATGAATTTAAGGTCATAAAGGTGATGATCTGTAAAGAGAAACCTCTACACAACTAGAATTCCGTAGTATTGCATTGTATTCTCTTGGCTGTTAAAAATGTTTTACTATTTGGCACTAACAATTTACGTAAATTTCACCATATTTTGGCTATTCAGCATACTGTCACCGGAATATTTTTCAAAATAATTGCCAAAAATTGTCCGCGGTGAATGCCTATTATTGCGGTTTGGCTATTCTTAAATGGAAGATTCCCGTTGAAAGTTTCCATATTATAATCTTACATCGTGCAGTCACTTACTTAACTAGATTACATACTAAAGTAGCTTCTGATTTCAGGAAATAGGCGATTTCGCACATTTGCGTTACCTAAGTTATCCCCCGATTTTGGGCCAGGGTAACGAAAGTTCGTATTTATACTGATGTTTGTTTGCTTCCGGCCTCTATTTTCGTAGTTGAGGAGATATACTTTATGTATCTTTTGCATTTAACTGTAACTCATCACTCTATCATAATAAATTTCGGATTATTCATCAAATAATGTTGAAACAATGTGTTGGACAACACCATGGTGTGGGTTGGACAACACCACTACTTGCAAATAGGCAAACATACAATAACCAAGAGTGCTAATAGCAAATTTACTTACTTCTACACTCAACTTAAATTTCGGTAAAGGTATCATAGGGTCCAGTCTGGGAGAAATTTTTGTGTGAGAATCGTAGAAAAGTAAGGGGTATTCGATGAATGGGAAAGGAAAGTGAAAGGACTGCGCAGTTATAAAATGTAAGAAAAAAAGGCGTGAGATTCGTAGTTTTTGAGAAAATCAAGTTTGAAGATGACGAAAATCGGGTAATTTTCGTGATATTTCGACGCCATATTCCGAGATGTTGGGAAGTCCCGCTAGAGGGATAGAGAGTAATTTCACGTCTACAATATGGCCTTTACGCACCCCCCCAACAAGGTTGCGGGCCAAAGTTGTAGCGTATTTTTCTAAAGAAAAATATCCCCCGAGAGGGTAGAATATTGGAGGGGGGTGTAGTTGTAGTCTCTTCAAAGTTGTAGCGTATTTTTCTAAAGAAAAATATCCCCCGAGAGGGTAGATGATTGGAGGGGGGTGTATTTGTAGTCTCTTCAAAGTTGTAGCGTATTTTTCTAAAGAAAAATATCCCCCGAGAGGGTAGATGATTGGAGGGGGTTGTAGTTGTAGTCTCTTCAAAGTTGTAACGCGTCGTAAAGCGCGGCTAGTTTACAAACGGCAGTGTTCGAGTGTAGGTTCAAGGCGGGTATACTCATGGGTAGTGGGTATAGAAAATGAAGAAACTGCTCGACCGCTGCGCCGTCTGGAGGAAATAGGAGGAAAAGGGCAGTTTTTCCAATATGGCGTCGATGAAGAGATTCACATCACAGGTTTAAGTGAATACTTCAGGAAATAAAAAGGTTTTATGAAGAAAATGAAAGGTTAGTACCAATGCGCAGATGTAGCGTGGCAATATAAGTGAAACAGGTGGTATAAAATGAACGGGAAGCAGGTGAAATTAATTTTCTCCCAGACTGGACACTATGATACATATACCTAAATTTCTTTCACCATATGTATTTATTTATCACTCATCAAATTCATTTTACATTTAACTTTGCTCCACGAAATTACATAAAAAATGTTTCATGGCACGAGCGCGCAGCAATTTCACTGTCCTAAAACCACGAATATAGAATAATATACCTACGAGAATATTTCAATACCATACCTACAATATACATATAATACATACACGGATTTTCTATTTTCGATATCACGCCACTGTTCAATTTATTTCAACGAACAATTCTATATCAATCTTTGGAAGATTAAATACTATATCGGTACTACACGTAATGCCGTTTCTGCAACTAGAAATTCCAAATGCAAAACGCTGTTAAATGTTGGATCTCAATCACACGAGTTAATAAATATAATCAATCAATATACAGGTTAAATTGAAATTTTGAAAGTTATTTCTGGATTCAAACGATCACAGCTGATTCATTCTCACTTCGCACACTTCATTTAATCTCGTAGCACTCAACGTCTTTTACTGATACTTCATATTCTCACGAACGCTACTAGATATGTGGTTTAAGTATAATGCACTTATATTAATTGTCAAATACACATTGCTCAAAATTCACATAAATTAATATACGATCATTCTCTTTTCGACATCGTTGATTTCTGTTGTTGTTTTTAACCCCGAGAGCACTAGGCGGCTTCCAATAATCATTTGTTTCTTCTATTGTCTTCCATTGGTGGGAATACAGCATGTGACCGTCAGCTTCGGAAACACTCGGAAAATTGTGAGGAGGGGAGAACATTTTGTGGGAGGAGTTACCTAACCGACTGAAATGACACCGACTTGCATACAGAATCGCTGAAATAGGCTCCGTCGGTGGCTGAGTCCAAGTCAGTACGGAATCTCAACCGGTCGGTTGGTTAGGAAGCCCAACCGATCGGTACGGAACCGACGAATTACAAAATGACACCCCAGACCCGACATCCCCTGACTGTGTACCTATAACATATCATGCTCTGATATTCGGTATATCGGTTCTTATTGCTCCAACTCAATCGTGTATTTCATAGGTCGGGGATCTTTTCTCACGTCCAAGTGCGGTGTTTTTACATTAATTGCCGGCGCTAGCACAGTTTTTGTTCCCTTTAAACCATCTTCAACACCTCTCCCTTAGCAAATGTGGCGTAGACGTCGCGACCTCTACGTTCTCCATCAAAGTCAGCTGATCCGTCTCCCTTCTTCTTAAGGCCACTATAATTCTCGTCTCCTCCAGTAAATTTTAATTTTCCGCAAATTATGCCATGTTAATGTTCAATGCCGTCCGTGTGCGTGGTGAACTCTCATCCCACTCCGATTTCACGTTCTCCTGGACGTGTAGTACAATCTCCTGGTTCCTATACATCGTCCGTTAACTTTGCCCTGTTGGCAATTCTGCCTGCATTCTTTTCTCCCGTACTTCCTTCTCTAACATCTCCGAATCGTCACGTGGACGGAAATTATTCCCGCGTTTACTTCTTTTCCGAATTACTGAAACCTATATTTATTTATTCATTCATGTTTGGTACTAACGCGACATCTTTGAGTAATTCAAAAACTTCTCTAGTCTCCTTGATCGTACGAACGAGCTAGTGTGCGTTTCTTGCTTGTACTCTTTATCATCTGTCATCTTGGCACTGCTGGCTTTTCCGATTGCAATCTTTTCTTCCGTACCTCCTTTTCTATCTTTTCCGAAACGTATCGTGGGGATAAAATATTTCCCCGTTTACATCCAGACCAAATTTCTGAAACAAACATTAATCCTATGATGTATGTTACTGAGGCGACAGCATTAAATAATTCAATACCTCCTCGGTGGGAAGAAATGAAATCTCCTTGAACTACGTTTGAAAACCGCGGGCTAATTTGCGTGTACGTTGTAATGACGGAAAAAACCGAATACATAAAGCCCTTGTGGAGGTAAAATATTTTCCTCAATCATCAGATATTAATCTGCGATTATTATCACGGTGGCTATTTAGTCGGAAGTAGAAATTGCTCCGTAGGTAAAATAAATTGATTGAAACAAACCGTAAAAACTAAATTTTGAATGATAATATTGTAAAATAGCAAAATTAAAATAGCGAAAACATTCCGCGAATGTGTCGAAACGAAAAATTTAAAATAAAAATTGAAAAAAAAAGTGGTTTAAAATGACTTGGTTGGGGATCGAACCTCCGACCTCAGGTTAGCAGGCGGGGAATAAAACCCCACCGCCACCGACGTCGGCAATTATAGGCGGTGGAAAACGTGTTCAGAATCATATTTAGCCCACGGAGCAGGGAGCTTATTCCTCGTGTGCCCCATTGGACTTGGTAGTTGAGGCCCGTGGGCTGAGACTGGGCTGGGGTAGTGGCCTCATTCAATGACAATTTAATTCGCTTGTGATGTCATCATATGTTGAGTTGTTTCGTGATTGCGCGTGGCTCTATCTCACTGGATTTTGCCTACTCTTCACCTCCAACTGTTGATCTTACCTCCAATACATCACTTTGAACTCTCCCAAATTAGGATAAAAAAGAGATTGTGCCTTGAACCGATCACTGGCCTCAACCGTCATAAATGCCTGACTACCTTTAACTCATCATTCTCTGATAGTTATATGTCGCTGCTTATTCCTCCATCATATGTTGTAGCTTGTTTCGTATATTTGTGTGGTGTGCAGTGCAAATTTTCTTATCTCCCTCCTTGTAGTGATTCAATAATGATGCGTGGAAAGTGCGTCTCTTCTTCCCATCTAGAGTAATTACCACGACACATGTCGCAGCCTTCTGTGGTCCCTTGATAATTAGTGGTCCTTCGTGTAAGGTCTTAGTGGCTGTGCTTATGGCACGATGCTTAAGGCATCCGTGGAAATTCCCTGTAACGAGCTGGGGTTCCCCTCCGGTGTGTTATGCGGAAATCAGTTTGGCTCGCCCTCCCTTCTGCGGGTAATAGATTTCTTACGGAGACTCTTTTCTTGGCCATTGGCGATTTATTTCACGGCTTGGTCCGCGTAATTGTTCGTTATCGATGCGGAAGTATCGTATGGAAAGTGCGTCTCTCCTTCCCATCTAGAGTAATTACCACGACACATGTCGCAGCATTCTGTGGTCCCTTGATAATAAGTGGTCCTTCGTTTAAGGTCATAGTGTGCATTGTCATCTCCACGTTTTTTTGTTTAAAATGAATGACTTGCTGTGGTTTTCCTTTGGTCGATTGAGTTGCGGTTCCTGAGCTTTCCTTCCCTGAGGGAAAGCTGAGGACGAAAAAGTCTTTAAGTATACCATTTAAAGTATGTATAAGATTTATTATTCCACTGTTTAAATTTTCGTATTGAAGTTTGTGGTTGATAATGGTATAGACGTCAACAAATATCTACTATCACTTTCAAAAGTCGGTCCACGCGGTGAACGCGGCCAACTTCACATTTCGCTGAATTCGAACTTCGGGTATTGCCTATGCATTCAGCGACTACTAAGGGCCAACTTGACTCATTTCCACTCAACTATGGAGACCCTCGCATGACATTCTCCTGCTATCGCTGAGCAGCCAACTCCCCCGACTCCAAGTGGTAGGCAACGGTAGGCGGAGAATGCAAGAGGGAAAGGCGTTTGGTGTTTTTCACTCTTACGAGTAGCGGGCTTAATTGTATTCTTGATAAATCGAGGAAATAGATCGAAGAACCGACCACCGTTTGTAGCGCTATCGGGAGAAGGAGCAGATTTTCTCGCCGATAACACTCTTGAAAACACAAACTCTTTCCAAGCTCGGGTGAGAAAAATGAGGAAAACGAACGAAACACAAGTATTATCAATCATAAACTTAACTTATCAATATATTTTACAAATCACAAAATAGAACCAAACCAATTACAATAATTTACCCCTAGGTCGAGTGCCAGGCGACCGTAATGAAAGTTTCCAGTCGGAAAATAGTTTAAGTTTAACAGGTACGAGAGGTTGAACATCTCTCTTAAGTACAAAAGTGACTTAGTCAGCAGGCTCACACAACGGTGTTACCCGGTCGGCGTCTCGGAAGCAATAGAGGGCGAGCTTGGACACGAGTCAGCTGAGGAGGGGGTCTGTCGACAAGGACGAAGGTGGAATGGGTAAGGTCATGAGGTTAGCGATTGGTAGCCATGGAGGGGAGGAAATAATGGGATGGGTGATAGATAGGGTGGCAGTTTTTAATTGGAGCGCCAGGAACTGTTTTCTGGCGTCGGCCGCAGAATACAGGATCACAACCTTTGTGCCTTGGTCAGGATGACCGCATTTTTGGTATCCTTCCTCACTTTACTGGCTATAAAAGCGGGGCAGGACCTGGTGAGGGAATGTTGCGGCGAAAGGTGTGGAAGAAGTCGCTGCATTTTGTAGTCGTAGGCATTTTGGCCGTCGTTGGCGCACATGTCGTTAGCGCGCATGTCGTTCGGGCAAGTCCTTCGGCTAAGTCCGGAGGATAAACAGTCCGCAGAGGGGAAACTGTCCAAAGAGGGGAATTGACCAAAAAAACGGGGGGGGAAATAAGTCAGCCTATAAGGAGTTTGGCTCCTGAGATAGGAAGGCGATAGATTTATAGATACGTAGATATATGTCCATCAAAAAGATTGGAAGCTCACATTTTCCAAAAAATAATTGTGGGCCACTGAATTTGACATTGGAATCAGCCAGCCACAAACGAATCAGATCCCATCGACGTCCCTTTCATCCATATTCATAACAGAAATAGCACCGTAATCTCTTACATCTTATTCCGGTGAGGTAACCACTGTAACGATTACCTCACCGATTAAAGAAATGTATATGCTATCACCTTCTTACCATACATTTTGATCGTTGAACTTCTAAATAAAGACAACGGTTTCAGACGGAATAAAGTTTCAGGTTGTACGAAATCGTCATCTTCATGGAAACAACAGCTACTTCATAAGACAAATGAATTTCCTTTTCTTGAGATAATATTGCTCATTCAATTTTAAGAATAGTTTACTCCACACGAATTGTATTCCGTCAAAACTCCTGGCAATATTTAGCATACGCAAGGAAGCACACCAGAATTTTATCTGCGACTCACCTTTTCTCTTCTAGTAGCTCCAAATATTGATTTTTAGATAATCTGAGTTTGATTTAAGATATTTCTGATGATGAATGGAAGAATTTGTGAGCGAGGGGCGGAACATTAATTTGAAATTTAAATATGTTTTAATATTTAAGATAGATCCCGGAAAAAAGTGAAAATTTTTCATTTCACGAGATATCACGGAGGAAGCTTTAAAAGTTTGGGGTGATGGCATAAAATCTTAAGGATCGGATTTCAAGGAGCACTTACCATGCGGACTCAGCGTACTCCAGAAACGGCCCCTGTCGTGTCTTCAATACATTAAAGTTCACCTCCCCTAGCTTCCCCTGAACTACTTTCAAGCACTAGCGTTATATGAAAATTCTGAGGTGAAATCACATTTCCTTTTTTTCCCGTAATCGTTATTCAAAACGCAAACCGGTCTAGTAGGGCAATGCTCACATTTAATGTCCTAAGAGCGTACTCCATCAACTAAAACTAGTAATTTAAATATGCATATTGAAAACTCACTTGGTAAATTCCCGCAAGTGATTTTTCAATATGCATATTAAACATTTCCACAAAGTTACGTCAGGAACGTTTTCTCATATTAGTAATTTAAAGTACCTGACACAATGTGAAGAATGACGATCATGTTTGTACACTCATGATCGCATTTGGAAAATGACGATAACACGAGCGCTCGAGTTATGGAGAACCGTAATCGTGCCCCAGGAGTCAAGTTAAAATTTATCAATAGATATCTTCAAGATACGTCCTTCCCCTTACAGCATGAATCTATATTACCAGGCGACCTGAAATAAACTATACAGATGAGAAGAAACTGAATAACGAACTAAAAAGATACGAAGGGGATGAAAGATTTCCACAGGGAAGCCTGACACAATGTCTCATAAACAGATACTAACCGAAATTATCGCAAAAACATTTGGAATAATCCGTTGATAAATCACTATTCTTGAAACAAGACTGAGGTAGTGATGTTTGATGCTTCTTAAAGATAGCATTGGAAAAATTATTGGGTAGATATCCGCTCATGATTACTTTTCTATAATCTGATTACATTTAATAGAAGTTCTTCATTCATTAGCACAGGCGATGGCGACAATGATATAACTAAGAAATAAGTCGTCTCTTCTCCTGAGAGTTATATGCCTGATATAAAAAATGAAACCTTAGTTGCCCTTCATTAATTGATAGTACTCATTTACAAACTGCTTCCCGGAAATATTTCCCCCACGAGATTCTCACAATTGAAAACACCATTGACATCACAACGTTGAGAATTTATCTATCCACCTATTCCACCTATTTAAATATCACAAATGCCTGTATCTTCGTGACTTCCACAGTTTATTTAATTTTGAACTACCGGTTTCGGCTGTCAAGCCATCATCAGGTACATTGATAAAAACATTGAAAAACAGATTTATATATACTATCGGAAGTTGCTATTGGAGGGGGGTGGGGGTTGGGGGTGAGGTTGGTTGAGCAGGGAAGGGAAAGGGGTGGGGGGAACAAAGTATGTGTTGTAACTGGGAGAGAGGGTGGGGGGGGGGGTTAATCACTCGGGTTGTGGGGGTTGGGGTTTTGGGAGGGTGATGAGTAATAAGGGGGATGGGTTAGGAAAGGTTATGTCATTGACAAGGTTGTTTTCTTGTAGGGTGATCTACCGAATTTCGAGGGCATCCATTCTCCTTCCTTTCCCGGCAAAATGCAGAATTTCGGGCTCAAAGCTGCTTCGGTGCCCCATCTCCAAAAGGTGTCGGGCGAAGGCTGACGAATCGTCCTTATTCTTCCAGCATGCCTTGTGTTCTTTTGCTCTTGTTTTGAAATTTCGCCCCGTTTGACCAATATAACAACATTGACAAGTATCACAATTTAACTTATATATACCAGATTTTAAATTAGGTTCTATTACATCTTTTGCATTGTTAAGCCATCTTCCCTGTATATTCTGTTAAATCAACTTCTTCGTTTTCCTTCAACTCTATCCAGCTTGTTTTACCCGGTCCAACACAATCCCAAATTGCAAAATTCTACGACTAATGCTGACCTTATTTCCTAAAACAAGATTTTCGATTCCTATTACGCAGCACTCCCTTCCATAAGTCACTATTCTCCTCAATTTTCCCCCTGTAGCTCGGTTCCTGAGAAATTCCATGGTTTGTAAAGCACTGACTTATTTTAAAACAGCAATAAACGATGTTAATAAATCAGACAAAAGGAGATACTGTTAGACAATGGGAATCAATATATGCACCGTTCACACTACTTACGAATCGATGATCGAGCGCACCGTCGTGGGTGATAAATGCCGCGTGAACGCACATTGCTAATCATCGTTCTGGTACCTTCTAACGCCGTCAACTAACCCATAACCCTAAGGGCTGGGATCTCGGGTGGAAACCGGAAAAGATGAAGTACGATAATAAAGTATAACAAGCAAAATGTAGAGTGGTTATTTTGTTGATACTATTATAACAACTGTTATTTTGATTAATATGCTAGGAAGAGTGTCATTTACTTTAAAAACCACTTTAAAAAGTTTCAAAATCCACACAGCTGCCGGTATTCTAATGGATTGATAAAGTATGGCGTCGCGAAACATTGGTTACCTAGGTGTTCTTTTCAAAATAAATGCGAAATATACAGGAAATATTTTTTAGAAAGTAATTTGACGTCATAACTTTACCAGTCCATACAGCTCAAAATCAGCCGCTTGCCGTTCACTTGCTAGTTTCAATTCCTGGAGAGGACAGCATAGAGTTATGGTGATCATTTGTAAATGTTTGTTAGCAGATTATGCAGTTGCATATGATAGTTGTCTCAACCGGGAATTACCAACGCGCGTTCATGCGATGTGACTACGGCACCGAGCCGTAGACTTCCTCGGTGGTAACCCCGGGCGCCCAGTTCAACCCGGCATGTCGCTGCGCTGACTTCGGCGTGAAATGTACTATCACTTTCAAAAGTCGGTCCACGCGGTGAGCGTGGCCAACTTCGCTTTTCGCTGAATTCGAACTTCGGGCATTGCCTATGCATTCAGCGACTACTAAGAGCCAACTTGACTCATTTCCACTCAACTATGGAGACCCTCGTATGACCTTCTCCCGCTATCGCTGACCAGCAAACTCCCCCTACTCCAAGTGGTAGGCAACGGTAGGCGGAGAATGCAAAAGGGAAAGGCGTTAAGTGTTTTTCACTCTTACGAGTAGCGGGCTTAATTGTCTTCTTGATAAATCGAGGAAATAGATCGGCGAACCGACCACCACAAAACAATTTTTTGAGGATAATTCTCGGCTTTGCGTTTTACCCTGGACAGCTAACTCCCCGGACCTTTCTCCTATTGAGAATGCGTAGGGTAACTGTGAATTAGTGGCATTACGACGGAGAAAGAACCAAGTAAAACTTAATAAGTCTACATTCGGGATGTTTGGAATTCTTTAAGCCAACTTCCCCGTGTAATAGAACATTTGGTTGGGTCTATGCAGTCACGATTACGATCTGCAACTGAAAATTATGGCGATATTACGAAATATTAAAGTTCTCTGATGAATGAACATTTTGTTTTAGGTTTCTGTTACCATTGGTAATATACTGAAAATGATTATCCAAAATTATCTAGTGCACTTTTCTTCCTAACCTTATCAAATCTTGCCTCATTCCCATTAATTTTCGCTGCAAAATGAACGCCAACTTTAAGTTTAAACCACAACTTCTATTTCGTTCGAATCTGTTCTAAATAACGAGAACATTTTTCATGTTGCTTATTGGAAAACCTTATCTTTTATATATGAGGAGTTTTTCATCGTAGGCATTTTTAAAGGGAGTTCATGTTCTCTCTGAGAGCGAGAAATCAATTTTAAGGAAAACTCACTCACTCACTCACTCACTCAATCAACTGAAGGAAAACTCATTCAAAAATGACCGCATTCATTGTTGATAAATTACAATCCACTTTTTGTAGCTTCATTCGCCATAGTTTTGCATTAATTTGGTCCTAATTAGGGTTTTATCCTTTTTTAGGTAATATCGTAAAGTATAATTTTCAGTAATGATATGTTTTGGATGAAATAGGTATGACTTCGCTTTGCGTATTTAGAAATCAGCTTCGAGCGGCGTTACACCGAAGGCATGTTTCAATGTTAATTTCGCTCTATAGTCTGTAATTCGTCTTACATTGCTTTGATTGGTCTGTTAAATGCATTGCGACTATGTTTAGGAAGTTAATACAAAACAAAAAGATTCATTCACTGCAAGTATATCCATCACTCAGCTCTCCGTTCCTGAACGAACCTCTAATTTCTAGAAGCTATGTTCGCTATGGTGTCAACATATTCTGGAGATGTCGTAAAACTCCACTGACCTCTCTGTCCATCAGATCTATCAGTCACGCAATGGGGGATGCTAGCTAAAGAAATTTTTATGAAATCCAAGGTATCAGACGCACGACGTAATTTTAATTAGGTAGCTATTTTTATTCTCCTTTGGACGAGATTGTTTCATTGCACAGCGCACAACCTACACTTTCAATGAGCTGCTGAGGAGGTATCAGGGACTCTAAACTGTTTAAAACTGTCAATCTATTAGCATATATAGCAAGCTGTGTATCCAAGCAATACATTTTGCTACAGTTCAAAAATGGAAAATCGTTGCATCAGTAATTAATGTGTGAGCTGGAGACTTTACAAAACCTCCAAATTTTCGTTCCGATACACAAATTAATGATATAAGTCTGAAGGCTATTTGGTTTCAAGGCCTTAAGTTATAAGGCCTCAGTTGTTTTGTTCTTAAACTTTACTCAAAGGTGTCGTTTTAATTTTACTTTGCAATGATAGAGTTGCACATTTATCATCATCACGTGTGTTTTACTAATATAGATCGTCGTTAAGTCATATCCCATCTATAGCTCCTTATCGACTACCTATATCCCACCTATATCGACTTTTCGTCTATCTTTCTCTCCATCCTACTTTATAACAGCGAAATTCCTATTCAAACACAATTCTTTAAATCCTCTGTAGCTAATTTTTTTCCCTAAGTCCCTGACTTCTAAACAAATTTTTTTCCCTAAGTCCCTGACTTCTAAACAAATTTTTTTCCCTAAGTCCCTGACTTCTAAACAAATTTTTTTCCCTAAGTCCCTGACTTCTAAACAAATTTTTTTCCCTAAGTCCCTGACTTCTAAACAAATTTTTTTCCCTAAGTCCCTGACTTCTAAACAAATTTTTTTCCCTAAGTCCCTGACTTCTAAACAAATTTTTTTCCCTAAGTCCCTGACTTCTAAACAAATTTTTTTCCCTAAGTCCCTGACTTCTAAACAAATTTTTTTCCCTAAGTCCCTGACTTCTAAACAAATTTTTTTCCCTAAGTCCCTGACTTCTAAACAAATTTTTTTCCCTAAGTCCCTGACTTCTAAACAAATTTTTTTCCCTAAGTCCCTGACTTCTAAACAAATTTTTTTCCCTAAGTCCCTGACTTCTAAACAAATTTTTTTCCCTAAGTCCCTGACTTCTAAACAAATTTTTTTCCCTAAGTCCCTGACTTCTAAACAAATTTTTTTCCCTAAGTCCCTGACTTCTAAACAAATTTTTTTCCCTAAGTCCCTGACTTCTAAACAAATTTTTTTCCCTAAGTCCCTGACTTCTAAACAAATTTTTTTCCCTAAGTCCCTGACTTCTAAACACTACATAGCTTGTCTGCCTCCTTTCTCTTCTGTCTGAACAGCTCTACATTTGTTCTTGTTCTTCTTTCAATAATTTTCCTCCTTGCTTCATTTCTCCCCTTAATTGCTTCTCTACATTCTTCATCAAACCATCCTTGCTTTTTTCCTTATCTTTTACCCCGAGGACTTCATCAGCTGTTTCTTGTAATGCATTCTTTATTATATTCCACTTTCCTTCCACACTTTCTCCCTTCCAGTTTTGTTGTTTAGTCTCCAAATTCATTTCCAGATCAGATTCATAGCGTTGATCAATTATCTTTTCTTTTAATTTTGAGACATTTTATCTCTTAGGTGCTTTCTCCTTCCCAGTGGATCTGTGCATTACAATACGCTGTCTATATTTTACTCGAACTATGTAATAGCCTAAGTCACAGTCCGCTCCTCTGCAGCTTTCAATCTGAAGTATATTGGATGCATGTCTCCTATCAATAATTATCACATGGTCAATTTGGTTAAAGGTATTCCCGTCCGGTGAACACCACGTGACTTTCCTATGTTTTTTCGCTGGAGTCACGTACTCTTTACCAACTTAATGTTTCCCATACAAAAATCAATCAATCTTTGCCCGTTATCATTTGACACATCATGAAGACTTTCCTTTCCGATAGTTTTTCTATATGCTTCCTCTTTGCCAACCTTTGCATCGTAGTCCCCTAATACTATTTTCACATCTTGCCTTGAGATTCTATCCATTTCCTTTTCTAGTTGTCCATAGAATAGATCCTTCTCCTCATCCTCCGCATTCTCTGTTGGTGCATATACACATACAAATTTAATATTGAAGAAACGGGCCTTCATCCTCAGAGTGCACATCCTTTCATTTATAGGCTTGAAATTAAGTATCGCTGCCTTAATTTATTTTCCAATAAGAAGCCTGTACCTCCTATTGCACCGCTCTCTCCACCACTATACATGACTGTATATTTGCCGCTAATTAACATTCCGTCTCCTTTCCATCTAACTTCTTGAATAGCTGCTACTGCTATATTATATTTTCCCATCTCTTCCTTGAGGTCTTGCAGAGCACCTGGTTTATTCAGGATTCTATCATTCCATGTTGCTATCTGCATATCAAATTTCCGTTTGCTTTTACCTTTCGTTTGCATGGTTCGTTTATCATAATAACCAGTCTGGCTTTCATTATCTTTGAGCTTCGTAACAAGAAAGTTTTTACGATATAGGGTCGTTAGCCCTATGATCAACCCACAACCTGGAGGACCAGGGTATCTCTCTTTGTCTGGCCTATCGCCCTTGACCTGTCCGGCTTGGGTGGCCCTACCAGGAGCTTACGCTCCCGCCGCGCCGGTATAGCTCTCAGGTTCGCTTAGGCACACAAGCTCCCTCATCACGACAAGATGGAGGTACCAGCGGGGGAGAATCGAAATATTACAATTTTTATTAAATAAATAAACTTTCTATTTCAAAGTCTCATAAATGGGCAATGGCACGCGGTATGCGGCAAACATTTACTCCTAAAATCCTTCATAAAGTCCTGTATGTGTCAGATGGAATAAAAAATTGTAATTTTTTAAATTTCTACTTTTATTTTTTCAACACCAGAATTGACACTTGAAAATTTGTAATTTTTACGTTCTAAGGTCCATATTATTTTTCTATTTGATGGCACACCTCTAAAACTTTCACGAGACTTCCAAATTCGTCAAATGCAAACTTTTCCGGGTAATCCGAAGTGAATTCGCAGATAGCCTTTTGTAGATCTGATTCCGACTCTAAGATTACAAGTGACGTAGATTTGCCCATATATATCCCTGGACGTGTGCGAAATAATATATCCAAGAAGATGACGCGTATGCGTTGAAACAGGTTGTGCCAACTAAAAATATGTATAGAAAACTATACATTGGGGTAAATTTATCATTCAAGATGCATTTTCACATAGTTGAAGCCGATTCCATCAAAATGATCCGCTTTCTTCTTTAATCTATGCATATTTAATCATAAAATTTAGGTTTTCAAACGGGCTTAAAATCCTTCAAACTTGTTTTCAAAGATGCCCTTCATTTTAATATGGCAATTCCATGCACTATTAAATGTCTTCAGCTCGGCATACTCTAACATACTTATCCTTTCCCTTCCACAACAAGCTTACCATACAAATTCCCTGTCAACGTCGACCTTCTACGCTCCCAGCCCCTCATTATCCCCTCCGTCCACGTATCTCTGCAATTCTCTCCAGCGACTCCCTCTCTTCTCCTGCCACGAATCATTTGGAATGCTTATTGGGTAATAGCACGTTGGATGAAAATGGCAATAGTAGCAAAGACATAATGAGGAGAATAGCGCTAGTGAAGGAAGCGTTTGGCGGTAGAAGGGAGCGAACGACGGGAACCTTGGGTAAGGATGTAAAGAAGAGGCTAGTGAAGAGTTTAATACATCTACATCTACGAAGTACCGTGCAAGCCACCGCTAGGGTGTGTGGCTCGGGGTGATTCCACACCAGGCATGCAGCACTCGTCCCAGCACAAATCAAAACCTCGCACGCTCCCCCGGCCACTAAGCGCAGGCCAAAAAGCAGTCAGGAGAACAGTGCGTAGTCCAACCAGAAACTGGGAGAGTAATACGTAAATGACTATGAAAACATGCAGAACAATGCTATACACACATCTAGTGTTTAATATTACTAATACTGTTAATTCATGAAAGCTACGAGCTGCTACTTCATGCAGAGAACAAAATAAAAGAATGCCAGACATATCAAGCGGTGTGAAGTGTTAGTAATGATGTTGTGTTATTAAGCACAAGTGAAAATTCTACTCTACCTATTGAGGGTGGGTGTTTCATATGACTGATCTATCACAACTAATATGATCCCTTATTGTACGTGGGAAAAATTACATTTTAAATCTATCGGTTCTGCAGTCAATTTCCTTTATCTTATTCCTGTGATCGCTTCTACCGTAGTACGTTGGCTCTAGCAATATATGTCGAAAGGTCATATTGAGGACGTTAATTGCCTCTTTCGGTAAATCAATGCCAGTTCCATACATGACAGAGCCGTAGATCAATGCGCTCATGTAACGTTGCTATTTAAGACGCTATAGCTCAGCTAAAAATATAGCCTATGTTTTAGTTAGCATTTCTTACTGGACGATAGACGAAATCAGGGAACTATGGAATGCTTAGTGACAAAAAATGATAGCACTGGATAGCTACGAAGATCCATATAATTTTTAAAAGATTTTCATGGTATACTTCGACATACACATCATATTATTGTAATAGTTTATATTTTGACTTAAGAAACTGTGCGAAACCGAGTCACGTGGTACATACAATCACGAAGAGTTAAAGAATTTGGTGTAGAAAAAGCATTCGTAAAAATCCCACGAGGCCTTTCCGATCGAGTTTTTCACCGGAATATCGTTGATGGAGTCGAATATCTAGATTAGAGACGCATTAATCAACACATCAAACGCTTAAGTTATTCATCGGAATTCTTGAAACACACTAAAATCTCGGAGCTTTTGTCATTGTGACACGTGACTCCTCAGTTACGTGATCTAAATTATCTCGAGCTGTTTACACACAACCCCCGGGCGGACGTCCATGCAGCCGCCGAGTATGTGTATACTCGGAGTACATGTATACTCGGAGGTTGGCCATATACGATCGGTCCCTCGGAACCGAATTTGGTTCTGAGTCGGGGGCTCTACTTACGATCGGTCCGTCGGAACCAAGGAGGTTAGAAAAGAAATGGAGGCGACATATCACTTGATTCTTGGAGCCAATTCCGCCATTGCAGTCGGCACAGTTTAGACCTTCCTCTGGCTTACGTGTCAGACGGTCGCGTTTGATTTTCGTTAAATATAAGTTAAAAACTACATACATACAAGGCGATGTTTTGTGCTGGTTTGGCAACACCTACTCGGCACAAAATCCTTCCCAAACACCCCTATTCTTGCTTCACTTTCGCCCATGAGCGTTCACGGTCATGCCTCCTCCATTTCATTTTAACCTCCTTGGTCGGAACCGAATTTGGTTCTGAGTCGACGGCCGCCTGTATTCTGACGCCCCTCGCGTGACGAGGGAAGGCGGCGCGCAGGGAATGCTTGACGGCATCGTCATTCCCCATTGTGCGCACACAGCCTTTCATTCCTCCCGCCTCGTTGGGGTTGCGTGGGAAGCCTGGGCCGTATTTACACCCGCCCAGGAAAGAGTGGGTGGTGTTTGCCGCTCCCCCTCCTCCGTCGTATTTTACCCCCTCCGAGAGAGTAAAAAAAATATAATCAAAATATCAACGAGAAAAAAAAAGGAATGAGATAATGAATCAATTATGCGTCGCGAAGGGGTCAAGGTGCGGCGTTAACCCCCTCGTTAACTCGACGACATGTTTATGGTGGCACAATTTCTCTCCCTTGCTCTTCTCCCAACCTCCACCGTCGAAAATGCGTGGTTTTCTCTTTTTTTATATGTACGTATCGGTGTACACACGCGCATTCATCCCGACGTAATCTCTTCCACCGAATCGGTTCGTGGGAGTTTTTTTTTTAGCCCGCCTTCCTGCTCTTTCTCTTGGAGCACTGCATGCCTTGATGTGAGAAGTATAACGCTGTCGGCGATTGATGATTGGAAATAGCATTCGAACGCGGCACAAACCGAGATCCCGGTATCGAACGTGTGTCGGTCGGACGGAAGACCTTGTGGGCCGATTCTTGAAATTCCGTGGTAATTATGACAAGCAAAAAAATAGCAAAGTGTCCTATGATTTCATGGAATTATCGCATGCATTAAAGAAATGGCAATGCATTTGCTGTTTAAAACTTAAATGCTGTATCTATTATATAGTCGTAATAATATTAAGGGCGTTTGCTTATAGTTGATTTCACTCGAGCTTTGATACAGAAATGTTTTTGGAAGAAATCGCGTTTTTACTATTTCAAAACATGTTGCGGCTTTATATTGTACTAATATTTTTATAAGTAATACAAAAGGAGTAACGCGCGTCATTTTTGTTCTATGTTTTTTTATGAATCATCTGTGGAAGAAGTGGTAATAAAGTTTTATTAGCCCATACACCCCTATATGGTAGTCTTAAAAATTGTCTCCGGGCTCAGCCCTACAGGCATGAAATATATGTTATTTTTAACAACCACTCAGCCGTATTTATGCGTACTTTTTATTTTAAAATGTGGTAGACATAAGGTGTTGCCAAATGTGCGAATTTATCAAACGAATGACACCATTTTTGCGGGGCGACGTCGCAGTTGAGAATTTCTAATTTTTGAGAATAAATTGTGCGTAAAGTCAACTAACTGCCTATATAATTACTCGGATATCTCGAGAAATAATGGTTTATTTAAAACCACTGTCTTTCTTAAAACCTTAGTATGCTTCCGGACACAAATTTAATGTTCCTTGTTCATGGAAATTGAACATATTCCATTAGAGCATGTGTAAAAGGCTGCTCTTTTGCGGAGTAATTACGCAAAATGTGGGTTTGGAATCCCATATTTTAACCTTTGAATCAAAGATTGTCCACAACTGATTCTGTATTGTAATTTTTTGGTTGTTATGGATGAATAGATCCGAGACCAGAGTTACTTTAAGGTCCTAGGTTCTAATTGAACATTCAAACATAACTCAAGAACATTACGTAACTAAAGTTTAGTCTGCAATCACCCGTATCTTCCAGCCAAACAATGAGAACATACTCTCTTTTTTAACCTTCCAGTATGAGTTTTTGGTCTGCAATGCCCGATTGCTATCCGTTTTATGGTAAACATTCGTGGACACTGGCGATATATCTCAATGAGAAACGACTCCATCTTAAATAAATTGTGCTGTTATTTTTGTCGCCACTTGTGGTGCACGCCTCCCAGCCAAGATGGCTTCTGATTGAACATCTTGAGAAATCACTCTTCATTGCTATTGGTCAACTTAACGACATTACGTCAAGAGGTTCCACTGCGACAGTGTGAATCAAAGTAAATACTGACTTCCACGTTTTCGTTTCCATAGCTTAAAAGATACTGCTTCCTTTGTGGGCATACATAAGCTATGTAAGAGCAGAACTAGTGTACAAAATATTCAGATTATACGGCTAGTATAAATTTTATTCACACTTATTCAGCTGTAGGAGCCGACTGCAGTGCCATTTCCATTGAATTAACGTTTTTCGATCTTAATAAATACAATCATTCTCTATTTACTAAAAAATATGATGGAAAGGTGCACATATTTAATTCCATTTCAATTACCTGTGATTATTTGCTTATTTTAAACAGTTTTAGTGAAAATGGCATTTATATTTCATGCATAAATACTATTTTTCCCTTTTTTCTCCCATTTTCGCATGAAGGTAGTTTGAGCGAGTTCTTTTTCGTACTCGTAATGGAGAGCATGTTCGAATTTTATTTAAAATGTTAGGCAGTCGTAAGAAGTCTGAAGTAAATCTGGAAATGTTAATGACGGAATTAGCTAAATGCTAGATTCTTTAACTTGACTAGTTTTTTCATGCCATACGCTGGAAATACCATTAAAACAGAAGGTTTTTTTTACGATTTTAAACGAACTACCCGCCGTAAAATTCCTGACGCGATTTGTGTGTCAGACCTTTCTCGTTATTTCAATAATGTGTCTCCGAAGCACAATACCATACCATATCTAATTGAAAACGGCATATGTTTTTTGGCAAATATATCGAAAAGTGATGCGGAAGGAAGCTGACATTTTGGCATCAATAGAAAGATGATGTATTTTCTTTATTACGAGTGCTAATTCATTGAATTTTACTTGAAACAACATCTCTCACAAAGAACCTTAAGCACCATGTAGTTTCAAGTTCAATTTGGGAAATAATAGCATGGATAGAGTTTAGGGTCTCGTCGTTCAAATAAGACAAAGGATGTCATATTTCCATCAAGAGATGAACGAGATTCTGCGTCAGTTTCTACAGTCGTAAATTACCTTCTTAAGGTGGTAGGAGCGATTTTTGTTTATCCACAGATTTGCGTGAAACTTTGCGAATGTGTTCTCATTATTGATATATATATAAAAAAGTGAAAAAATTTTATCATACCGATTTGGTTTTATGGCAATTCAATGCTATTTTAACTCGTAGCCTTTTGGCAAATGACATATGATTCATAATATTTCGATTACTTATCTACTTGTTTTCTTCTAAACGCGAAATAATTATTTTTTTATAATAATTGTTGCCAAAAAATATCAATGTGTGATGCTGTGCCCAATATTCTAAATTAACATATTTCAATATAATTTCGTCTTTATTTCGAATACGGCGCCCAAAACTCTAGTCATAACTTAAGAAAACCAATTAGCATTATAATTCGCTTCGATTATTGCCTGTATAGTGAGTTCCAACGCGTAAATATATGCACTTAACGTGAAACGTGGCCCAAGAATTTTTTTTCGACTTTTAAAATATTATTAAAAGGTGCGCTACTATGACCCACGATTACCGCTCCAGCCACCTTGAGCTACGCTCAATGTGAACCCGCCTTTTATTTTTCGCATGTTGCTTTTGTTCAGGACGGGGGAATGGTGATGCAGGGTCCTGCGTCTTGGGCAGCAAACTAAGCTTCAGAGTCTATTTCCGGATATCCTGGTGTCTTCGTTAGAACTGTTGCTTTCGCCTCCCGCTTTAAAAATAGCGGTCGCTCTGTTTGGCCGTGTTTTTCTGCCCGGAGCAATGAATGGGGACGTGTTTTTCGTGTTTCCAGGCCGTGAGTACGTCTGTGCACGGACGTTTTTGGTAATGTTTGGGTCGGCAGCAGCAGTCTTCTACATACCCTTTCTAAGTAAATGTGCACCTGACTGAAACGAGCGTGGCAAAGCGCCGGTGAGTTGAAAAAAGGAGTCAATGTCGCCATGTTGCTGCGAAGCTGTGGTCATGCATCATCTAAATCTACGAAATGCCGAGTAAACCACCTCGGTGTGTGGCATGGGGTGATTCTACACCTGGCATGTAACACTCTTACGAGTTCTAGGTCGAAACTCACACGGTCCCCTGGCCACAATGCAACCACAAAAAAGCAGTCAGGAGAATATGCGCGGCTAACCAGAAACAAGGAGAGTCCTACGTTAATAAACATGCTGACACGGGTTAAGATACTACTACTGATTAGTATTACTAATACTATTAATTCATGGCGGTGGCGTATCTAGAATTTGGCTCAGGGAGGTGTCAAAAATACCTCTGATAGCTGGAGTGCCAGCGGTCTGGGAAATATTTTAAAAATTATATAAACAAAACTTCATTTTCTAGCCCTTTTTGAAGTCATTTGAAATAATTAGGTCGTTGATTTTTTTATTTATTAATGTTGGTACTATGAAGAAAGTTCATTTATATGCTATTTTTCTTCCGAGAGGGGGGTGGTCCCATTCGTACCCCACCCGTACCCCCCACCCGTAAATACGCTCATGATTCATGGATACTACGAGGTACTAATTCATGCTGAAAAGAAATCATGCGGGGTATTTCAAGTGGGATGAGGTGTTAGTAGTAATTGTAAGTCATTAAACATTAATACTTCACTAGTAATTAAACCTAGCGTCATTCAGTCTCGTCTTCATGCCTCGACAGTCATGCTGACAGGCAAAAATTATTTCCAAATTACATTCACAATACATAAAATTTATTAGCGTCGTATGCAGGCATTGGAAACTGAAAAAATAAAAGAGCGATAAAACAAATTCCTGTCGTAACCACAAACATTTTGGAGGCTTCGATCAAAGCCATTGTGGTCCCTAATCGAGCGCGTAAAAAATTACATTTTAAACTTGTCCGTCCTACAGGCTATCTCTCTAATTTTATTCATGTTATCCAACCTACCATAGTAGCACGATTTTTTAATATGCCATTTACGTCTTCGGAGATGTACCTTGCGTCACATTTAGTGAAGAGATTAAGTCTATTCTTTAATCTACTCCGTGAAAGCGATTCCCATCCCAGATATGGTCCCAAAATCCGAATGTGGTTCGCAGATCATGCATCCAGCACTTTGGCCGTGAACAACCAATCGTTTTTCAAGCAAGCACCGCTGTTTCCCGTTAATTGTGAATATCATGTGCTTATTTTTTCCGTCCTTTGTTGTATGGGATATTTTCTTCGTGAATCAGGCTATTGTTGTTCGATATTCCTTGCTGAAGGTCCGGGTTCTAATCTCAGCAGTGGTGCAGAATTTTCAAGTAGAATCCTGATCCCTACGTGGATGTCATGTGCGGAGCATTTCAAGTGCAATGCTCCGTCCATTGGGTGCGAAATAAAACTGTGTGTTCCTTGGCGCCTTTGGTTTAGAGAAGGCTAATTCCGACCCCTGCTTTCACTCAACACATCCTCTATTCCCCGAATAATCCTTCCCCTACAACCCACCCACCTAATCTTAATGGAGACATGTGAACAGTGTTGTGTATCGCTTTCCCGAATAACTATAGCACATATGCAACATTACCGAGGTCGCATTAATGAGACTAGGATTTTATCAAGCGAATTGTAGGAAGGTCTCTAATGAAAAAGTGAAAGATGGATGTTATTTTTCTCTGGTTAGGCCAAATCTCAAATATGTCGCGAGCACTTGGGACCCTGCACAAATATATTTGATTGTCGAAGTGAATAAAATACAAAGGAAAGCTGCACGCTCTGTTAAAAACTGTTAGGAACGTACAGAAAGTGTCTCGCAGCTGATGGAAGGATTAGGTCGGGAACCGTTCGAGACTCGGAGGTTACACGCTAGGCTAAGATAACTTGAAAAACTCCTATCAGGCGAGTTTCAGTTCAACAGAGAGGAAATTGTTTTGACCCCGCACTATATCTCTAGAAATGATACAAATGTCAAAATAAGACATACACTGCCGATCTGACAGGTACAAAAATTCCTTCTTTCCTCACATCATTAATGATTTCAAGTTATAAAAATCTCCAATGGCCGTAATAAATTGGGTCCCATTAGCCCTAGTGAAGGTTGGTGCTTGGGTTGAGTGTGTCTGTGGTTGTCACTGGCGAGGAAGTAACATTCCCGTAAACCACCACAAGCGCGTTTTCTGGTCGAGAGGCTGTAGCTAGTCACTGGCGTGGGATTGCTCTCTTTTTTCCCGCAAACCAACACAGCAATTGTTGTGTAATTTTGACGAGTGGTGCCAATTTATTACGGCCATTGGAGATGTGTATAACTTGTTACTTTAAGAGGCCGTAGAGCTCAAGTTCCCTAGATTAGTGATTAAAACAAAAGCAGCGTGACACTAACATAAGACAAATCGTTCACATACATTTCACCTCTGTCATCTCCCCCCTCCTTTTCCCTGTTTCCTTCCCTTCCATGGCTAGTGTCCTAACACCCCCTGCCGCACGCCTCTGCGGCGGCTCGCATGATAGTGATGGTGCCTAATGCATGGTACCTAATGGCACAAATGATCTCAATTGAGGATTATCTCCCCTAAAAACTGTTACAACTGCTATTTTTCCGGTGGGGTCTCGTCTGGGACCGACGATAGCTTCCGATACCGAGCTGGAGGTCTTGGAAGTCAATACATTTTTCTCGCGATGAGTGAGCTTGCCGAGTCCCCGCACATGAATCGTTCGCTGTAAATTTGGAGCTGCAACTGATTCAGACCTTCCGTTGCAGTCTGAAGCGTGCAATGGACAGGACTCATGGGATTCGTCAAAGGATCCTGTGAGTCCTATCAATATTTGCGAAAAACGACTCGTGGTAGCTTAACGTGTGTTTGTAGAATAAACCAGGCTTCCCCATGGACACTTGACACTTAAAATCTAGGTGAAGTGGTCTGGTTTGAAAGAGTGGAAGATCCGTGTTCTTAGCGTGACGGTTTCTTTTTCCAGCATGTCAAACTTAGCACACGTTTACGACGAGCGGGATTTCGACTTTAAGAGGAAGTCTATTTTTGGTGACACCGCCGTGCCAAATTCGTCCTTTTTTTCAAATTCATAAACGGCTTTGCCTCATTTAAAGGTATTATCGGCAATTCTTGTCCTTCACTCACAAAGTGGGCATTCAATCTTCAACTTCGCATAGGCGTTCATGCGCTTAGTGTATATTGCGCTATAATTCATCCGAGACAAAGGTTTCATTGTTTGCCGGCTAGGGCTAATTCTCTTGTCACGCTGAGTAATGGCATCGGATGGGACCCGCGGCAATTTCGTGTCCCTCTCTTGCTTTCTTCTTTTAATGAAAACACTTCCCGTGGCCGACTCCCCTCTCCGTTACTCACCTCGGGCATTACTCACCTGGCGCTTCTTTACAGGTGAATGAATGATCTCAAAGAGACCAGACCGCCTTCAAAATAGACGGCTTCCCGACGCACAGCCAGCTCGTGATCCGATGACGATGTGCGCGTCCTCAAGGACGGACTTATGCAGTAGTTGCCTTTGTGCAGATAGCTCTTTTTATTTTGCGTCACACGTATTTATTTTTCCTTTATTCAATCCAATCTGGTGAGATGCGCTGCATGGTTCAGAAACTTGGTTAACGCGAAAGGGAGCTGAGCGAAGACAGGAGGTTTTCATATGCGCGTCGTTAAGGCAGTAGTTGCGTTCGTGCGAAGGAGAAAAGTTATTTGTATGTTGCGTCACATGTACTTTTTCCTTGACCGAATCCAATCTGGTGACATGCTCTGCATGGTTCAGAAACTTTGTCAATGTTAAAGGGAGATGAGTGTCGAGTGAAGGTGTGAGTAGTTGCGTTACTGCAAAGGAGATAAGTAATTTGCCTGTTGCGTCTCACGTATTTTTTCCTAAACGGAATGCAATCTGGTGAGTAGCACTGTATGGCTCAGAAACTTGGTCGATGCGAAAGTGAGATGAGCGTAGACTGGAGGTGTTGATGCGCGCGTCGTCAAGACAGTAGAAGTTCGTGCAAAGGAGATGTTATTTGTATGTTGCGTCACCTATTTTTTCCTTCCCTAATGTTTATCTGGTGTACAGCTCTGTGTGGTTCGTAAATTTGGCCGACGCGAATGGAAAATGAATGAAGTGGACAGTAGGCCTTTTGACATGTGGGCGTGGTGAAGGTTGGAAGTAGTAAGCTGAGTGGACAGGAAAACAAATGAGGGAGTGTCGGACATGGAGGCCGGTAAGATGGGAGAGGAATGGAGGCTGGTGGGGATTAATTCGAAGGAGGTAGAAAAAGTGAATGAACTATGTAAGTGATAAATGGCATGTTGAAAACGGTGATGGAAGGAAGAATGTTAGGGTAATGTGGAATGTGGAGGAGAGGTTAGGAATGTATGGCGGCTTGAAGGAAGGAAAAAAATACTATGGCCTTAAGATGGATTTAAAATGGAAAAAGTAGGTGGTTTTACAAAGCAAACGTTAGAGAAGACTCCTCGCGGTTGGCTACATTAGAAGCAACACTTTAATGGACCAACCGGTCATTTGGTGGTATGTCAGTGATGATGAGTCATTTAGCTTCCTGGCCCCGCGTCTTACTGTGTCACACATTTTCAAACTTCCTTACTTAATGTAAAATACATGCTGTCCCCTCAGTAGAGCAGTTAATTAGCAAGAGAGTTGAAACAAGGTTTATTTGTGGAATAAGTTAAGTTTGTTTTTATTTTCGGTCATCAAGTTTTTTAGTGACAAGTGTCTGAAATCATCAGGTTTTTAGTAAGTATGCGTAGGGGGAAACGTATTGGCATATTTAATGGATTGAAGGGAGGAAATGTAGAAAATGAGTTGAAGAGTGAAATACGGTGAGAAAGGAGACGTTTTGAGATGGAAAATCAAAGTAGAAACCATCCATAAAAAACTTAATAATCATAACTAATCTCCATCTTGAGAACGTCATTGATATCAATGCATTTGGTAGGTTAATAAGCTCTTTCATTTCGCGTGACTAAAGGTCAACAAGTCAGTGAGCTTACCATCAAATATATGACATCTTGGATCATTATTATTACTACATATTTGGTGTTCTACCAGTTAGGATGGTTTCTATGGGTAATGACTAATCTTTTGTCATCCTTTCAAGGGTTCCACAATTGCCTCTCAAAATCTCTCTTCGGATAAATATATTCCCTACTTCTCTTCATTGCATTCGAAATGTCTACACTTCTCCATCCCAGCTTTCTCTCTTAAAAAACGGGCTTCAGTTTTCCATCCCCCTAATTTTTTGCTCTTCATTTAAAGTGTTCTCCCAATCAATATTGGTAGGTTTATTGTCTGTTATCGTGTACCCACCTTGTCGTGGTTGAAGGGCTTGCGTGCTCCGATGACCCCTAGAGCTGCACTGGCGGGAGCATTGCTCCTGGTAGGGTCACCCATGCCAGATTGGTCGAAGGTTAGGAGACAGACGAATGGTAGTCCGCGCAGCGTCTGTACCTCAGTGAGGCGGCTGCAAAAGGCGTCTGACCCCAGTGGGGCGGCCTCTGAAGTGATGGTGTCACGTAAAAAACACTATTGAGTAAGGCCACGGAAGACTATCTCAATTAAAACAAAAACCTTGAAATTATGGACAGTTCTCAATTGATAATGAATCCTGGCAACTACGGGACTCGGCCAAGAGGGCCGGGTGTCGTGCCCGGCAGCGGTGGGAGCAAGGCCCCTGCGGTCGTCATCACACGAAATCCTTGCTCAGACGTAGCAGCAGCAGAGGAAAAGAAGATAAAGAAGAGGAACGAAACTATCAGAATAGGCACGTGGAATGTTAGGACTATGCTGAGGGCGGGGAAGCTAGAGAATATAAAGCAAGAAATGGAGAGGGTGGGTGTAGACATCATGGGTCTGGGTGAAGTAAGATGGAAGGATGACGGAGATTACTGGAGCGGCGACTATAGAGTAATCTATAGTGGAGGGAATGAAAGTCAGCGCGGGGTTGCATTCGTAATGAATAGGAAACTAGGTAGAAAAGTAGTGTATGCAGAACAGGTGAGTGATAGGATAATAGTCGTGGAGCTAAAAGCAGAACCAACGAATTTAGTTATAATCCAGGTCTATATGCCTACCTCTAATCATAAAGAGGAGGAGGTAGATGGGGTGTACGATCAGCTAGAGGAAATAATTGGTAGGATACCAGGAAGTAAGCACCTGGTAGTAATGGGGGATTGGAACGCGGTGGTGGGTGAAGGAAGAGATGGGCGGGAGGTGGGCGATTACGGGCTAGGAAGGAGAAACGACCGGGGCGAGAAAGCTGTGGAGTTTTGCCGCAGAAATAACCTAGTAATTACGAATACATGGTTCAGACATCATCCTCGACGTAGGTACACTTGGAAGAAGCCGGGAGACACAGACAGGTTCCAGATAGATTATATAATGGTACGTCACAGATACAGGAATAGTGTTAAAAACTCGCATACTTATCCAGGAGCTGATGCAGACTCAGACCACAACTTATTAGTCATGAAATGTCGGGTAAAACTGAAAAAGATGAGAATGGGAAGGAGGGTACGAAAGTGGAATACGGAGGCATTAACTGGGGAAATGAAGAAGAAGTATCGGGAGAAGGTGGATGAGAGAATGGGTGAGGACCATGGAGTTAGATCAGTCGAAGATGAATGGGGAAGTTTGAGAAACGGAATTATAGAAGCGGCGAAAGCAACGGTAGGCGTAGTGAGTGCAACTAAAATTAGAAAACCGTGGATCACGAAGGAGATGATCAGGGAGATGGAGGAGAGAAGGAAATGGAAGAGCGTAAACTCAGAGCTAGGTAATAGAAAATACCGAGAATTTAATAACAGGCTTAGAAGAGAAACAAAGAAAGCAAGAGAGGCGTGGTGGAGAGAACAAATCGACGCGTTAGAGAAATACCAAAAAGAGGGAAGAGCAGATGCATTATATCGGACAGTAAAGGAACTGACGGGTGGTAACAAGGGAAGGGGAATTACAACGATAACAGACAAGACGGGAAAGATGATCGTAGAACCGAGAGAGATCCAGGAGAGGTGGAAGGAGTATGTTGAAGAGCTCTATAGTAAAGAAACAAGGCCCAATAGGTTAGATATAGAAAGGGAAGACGACATCGACAGCGATGGCATCGGACCAAGTATCCTAGATAGCGAAATCGAAAGAGCTCTAAGAGACATGAAAAGGAATAAGGCGGTAGGAATAGATGACATACCTGCAGAGTTTTTAAAGAGCATGGGGAAGAACGGAAGAGGAAAATTTTTTTCGCTTATTCGTAGGATTTATGAGGATGGAGTGTGGCCGGAAGACTTCGCGAAGACTGTACTTATTCCTATACCGAAAAAGAGTAAGGCAAAAACTTGCGAAGATTATAGGACAATAAGCTTAATATCCCACGCAGCCAAAGTAGTTCTGAGGATTCTAAACAGAAGGCTAGAGAAGAAGGCAAATGAATACCTGGGTGACGACCAGTTCGGGTTTAGGAGAGGGACGGGAACGCGAGACGCTATAGCGGTGATGAGGACGCTAGTAGAAAGAAACCTAGAGTATGGGCAGGATGTTTTTGCATGCTTCGTAGATTTCGAGAAGGCGTTTGATCGGGTGGAATGGACGAAATTAATGGGAGTGTTGAAGAAATTAGGAGTCGATTGGAGGGACAGGCGTCTGATTCGGAATTTGTATATGAACCAGACGGCGCAGGTTAGGGTAGCCAATGGAGAATCGGGATGGGCCACGATAGGACGGGGAGTGCGGCAAGGGTGCCCACTATCGCCGTTGCTTTTTAACGTGTATTCAGAGGAAATGGTAAGGGAGGCATGGGGGGAGGAGGAAGTAGGAATAAAGGTAGGAGGGGAGCTGATAAAATCAGTGAGATTTGCAGATGATCAAGCATTAGTTAGTCAGTCGGCCAAGGGGTTACAGTCAATGGTGAATGCATTAGAGGTGCAGTGCGAAAAGTATGGGATGAAGATCAATCACAAGAAAACGAAAGTAATGAGATTTTGTAGAAGTAAGAAGGCGGGGCTGAATATAAGGGTGGGAGGGCAGAAGATAGAGCAGGTCGAGCAGTTTACATATCTGGGTAGTATTTTGGAGGCGAATGGGTTTAGTGGTAAGGACATCAGATGCAGAATTGCGCTCGCTAAAGAAGCATTTTCGAAGAGAAGGGAATTGATGAGGGGGGGTCTGAGAAGAGACATTAAGAAGAGGCTGGTGAAAACTTTAATATGGAGCGTGGCACTATATGGGTCGGAAACGTGGTCATTGCGAAGGGAGGATGTGCGTAGACTTGAGGCGTTTGAGATGTGGGTTTGGAGAAGGATGGAGAAGGTTAGCTGGATGGCGAGAAAGACGAACGAGGAGGTATTGGATATGGTCGGAGAGGAGAGGAAGCTTGTGGCAGAGGTTCGGAGAAGGCAGAAGAGATGGATGGAGGAGGTTTTGAGAGGAGAGGGCATGTTGAAGAGAGTGATAGAGGGGAGAACACTGGGGAAGCGTGGGAGAGGAAGGAAGAGGATAGGAATTCTGGACGAAATAAGAGGAGGTAGAAGATATGAAGAATTGAAGAGGGATCTAATAACGGGCCATCCTTAGGAGGGAATGCGAGACAATTTCTATTAGGGTGGGATACAAAATGGGGACTGTCCAAGAACCTACCAATCAGCTGGTAGAATACTTGAATGAATGAATCGTGTACCCGACAACCATCTTTTTTCATTTGTGAAAATCAACTTCCACATAATTGAACCTGAAACCATGGAACGTATCTTATTCCATTTTCTTATTCAATTTGTCAAGAAGCCTTCCAAAGAGTGGGATTTCCTCGATGTATCATTATATTCGACGGCAGTTTCGCCGGCGTTGCCCCAGATTTCTTCAGGTCTGAAGTGATAACTGCATATATCCTTCATTATCCCCATCCTGAACTGATCGTATCTCCTTCTCTCCTTAACGGCCTCTATAATCCCGTCTCTTCTATCTCTTCACCTCTTGCCCAATATTCTCCCCTCTTTCATCATCTTCAACAGCCTGTTACCTCTTACTGTCAGTGCGCATTCCAATCACTTCTACCTTCCTCAAATCTATCCTGCCAACTTTCTTTCCTCCACCACAATATTAAGCACCTCTTCATTCTCATATATTATCTAATTAGCCAATCCTCTCCATCTGCCTCCAGACCAGCATCCCCAACGCCTTCAATCTACGTTCTTCCTCTTTCCTCTGAAAACTAGTTTCGGAAATATACAAATCTATACACCATTTTAAGAAATCACCAGGATGAAGTGCTCTCGGGTTTCCCCCTGGGTCGGAGGGTTGGTCATCGCGGACGTTCTTACGGTTCAGCCGTGTCTCTGCTATCTTCTCTTCACATTAAAGACGATGGGAGTCACTATTGGAAACTGTGCCACACTATTGGAAACCCGAGGACGACTCATCTATTGCTTTCGCCGAAAAAACCTTAAATGCTTCACTAATCTTTTCTTTGCATTCTTACTTCACCGAATCGATTACCTCTCATCCATTCTTTTCGCTTAGTAAACGCTTATTTGGCTCGAGATTATCCTTGTATCTCTCCTTTCGAACTCATAGCCGTGAATGGGAAGATTATCCCGTCAAAATTACGATATGAAGTCTGAAGGAAATTGTGGATATCGTCGCATGTTGTAAGCGATGCAAGGGATTGGGGACCGACCATTGTCGCACTTGAACCACGCTCCTGTCCCGCTCATCCGGCCCGTCGGGGTGTAGGTACTCGACGAGAGTACGGAGTGAAGTGGCGGCAGTGATGTAGCATCGACAGCAGGCCCAGGTTCCCACCCGCGGGGGCGGGTGGGGCGAGCGGGGGGTGGGGGGGCTGGCGCTTGGAAGAGGGGGGGGAGTCTCAAAAGAGTGAGAGGGGGGGAAGCCGAGGGGGGTGAGGCGGGTGGTGGAGTGGAGAAGACCCCACTTCCTCCTCCTCGTCGACATAGATGAGCGTTTGCGGCCCTTCGATGGTGTCGCACCGGTGTCCGCCTCGGAGACGGGACCCCTCCGGCCAGCGCCTCCCGGGCGGGACGCCGCGGACATCCGCGGTGCCTTCCGACCGACAGCCGCAGCGCAGGAGCCCCTCGGAACGTTGCTCGCGGGAGCCAGTTGCGCCCGTGAGTGAAGGAATCTCTCCCCTCTCGCTAATACCCCCCTCGTGCGCTCTCCGCACCCCCCTCCCAGCGAACTTCCCCCTCCCACGCTCGTTACACACCCCCCTCCCCTTTCCACTCTTCTTCTCCCCCTCCCCCTTCAGTCCCGCACAGCTCGTCGCAGAAAGCGGTGTTCCAGCGGCGAATACCGTCGTCCGCCAAAATCGCTATCGAGTGTCTTGGGCTACGAGCGCCTTCCCTGCCGCGGAAACCGCAGGCGCGAAAGCAGCGTTGTAAACACGAGGTTTTTGGATACGTTGTGCGTCGGCCAGTCCGGTGCGAGGGAATTGTCGCTTCACCCACCCGGGTGTACGTGCGAGAGGATTCGTCCGGGTCACCCCGAGGTTTCGACGGCTCCCGGCTGACAGCGATGGTCAGGTCCTCCCGGTTCGGCCTTTGCCAAGGGGTTGTCGGCGGTGTGACGGGTCGAAGCCGGGCCCTCAGGCCCCACGGGTGCCTCCCCCTGTGCTCTCGCAATGCCGATCGCCGTGTCGTGGGCTTGTGCCGTGATGCGGAGCAAGGTTTCTCAAGACCGCATGTGATATCGCTGGTTTAACTCGCCGCAGTTTTGTGACAATTTACCGTGGTGTTTGGATATGTAGGTGTGGGTCACGGACATATGCATATATTTTTTTCCTGACCCCATTATGTGCTTCGGAAGATTGCCTGATTATGAAACAGGTTTTCTTTTGGTTGATGGGTTTCCAAATTCCGGAAGTTGTGGAAGATTAATATATTATCTCGGCGCGCCTGCCGAAGGAGAATGTTGGGATGTTTGTGGAACAAGGTAATTGATTCCTTCGTACGTTTATGGTTCATGCCCGCTTTTGCTTGAAAGGAAACTAGCAAGTGTCGCGGTACCTTATAAGCATATAGGTATTTTTCCTGTTTTGCAGATTCTGTGCCATTTTGACACATTTTTATAAAATGCTTAAAGAAGAAGTAAAATTCTGTTTTTAATACATAAATGTGACATTTGCTGTGCCTCTTCATTTTGATGACTTCTTACCTCAAGAAATTTTAAGAGTTCATTTCGTTGGCAGCGTATTTCCCTAGCCTATATTTTATTATCTGCTCCACATGAGTATTTTTTTAGTTTTCCCTCTTTAATTAGGGAATTTTAGATGACAGCTTTGAGTTTCCTGGCTTGTGGATCTATTCACCATGTAAAATTTAAGTGCAGCTGTTGAGTGAATCAGCTGATTGTGATATGCTCTCTTGATTCATTTTTAAGGTACCATTAACTTGATATGAATTCTCATTACTTTAACGACGAACCAGAAGTAGTCGCCCTTCATAGTCTTCTAGTCTCCATGAAAGGCTGAGATCAAGTTATTACCGTAAAGTCTCAGAAACTATCTCCCTACTCTTCAGAACAAGACATGTATATTTATGTTTCAGCAGTGGCGTACCGATGGGGGGGTTTAGGGTTTAACCCCCCCCCCAAACATGTTTACCTGAATTCGAATACGATCGTTTACTTGAACAAGCGTTTAGAATTTTGCTTATTGGGCTGAAAAATATTGTTGAATTGTCTTAACGAAAAAATAATGTTAATTTAATTATTGTTTTATTGAATAATAATATAAATATCATTTCATGATGATGCACATAAATATTAATGAAACCCCCCCCCCACCCCCGCAGAAGTCAAACCCCCCCACCAGTATAAGTCAATCCTGTGTGTTTCAGTATCAAACATAATTCTATAAAATTTTGGGAATGCGTTTTTTTATGCATCTACAATCTAATGATACACATAATTTAATGCATAAATTTTGGTAGTGACTGAACATGTCATGTAGTCATAATTATAAACTAAAAGCAATATAAAGTCAGTCATACATTTTTTCTAAGGATTGGAAATAACTTTAATAATTAGAATTTAGCAGAAATGTAGTTGGTGCATTCAAAAATGTGCTGGAAAATTTTGGGATTGAAGGGAAGGGAGAAAGAAGGGATAGATCATCTGGATTTTATGAAAGTTTGGAGGATGTATGTAAAGCTGAAGTTTGAAAACGTGAGATATTGAGTTGATGTAGTGGAAACTAGAAATAGATTCAAAGCTTCTTTATAATCCATCTAAACCTGTGGAATGCCCCTGGTGATGAATGGTCCAATTCGAACGATTCACAAACTAATTATAAATTCTAATGATATTATCCAATCAGAGCGGTAGTCGCTTAGTGATGTTGACATAGAAGTGGGTGGCAGCCTTCTCTTCCCTAGCCATCACATGCTAGTCTTCCGATTTGCTTTTATTTGCAATAATGGGTGGGGGACAGTAGAGCCAACATTCTCATTTATGGCCCATTTTATTGATTTAATTTGAATTTGAAAAGAATTTTTGTTTGTTAGAAAACTAATTTTGCTTCACATTATCAAACATAATTAAGAGAGGCCACCACATTCATATTAAGTAATAATGCCACTGGCTGAATTATCAAAGGTTCAAAGGATGGAATTGGCTTCTGTGGGGAAAATTTTTACTCTATACCTAGTTAACACCGTTTTACATGGCACCTATTCTCAAATTGCCTACTTGCAAGTGAAGATGAGGCTCAAAGGTGACTAACATTTTCTGAGGCTCTATTGCTGCGCTTTATTTCTCTCTGGTTCCACCCAAGCTACAAGCAAGGAACATTGCCATGTCCTCTTATTGTTGCAAAGAAAATGGCCTCACTTAGCAAAATATTATTAATTGCCTATTCTAATTGAGTTTAAAGGGAGGGCTCCCTCATCATTTCCATTCTTCAGTTCATTGGTAACATCTTTCGTTGTGAGCGATAACATTGAAGTATGTTCAGGGCCTTGTACATGTAAAAATCTAGAGGACTTTTACTTACTTACTTCCATTCAAACCTACCTTAACCGGTAGATCACCTAATAATGATGATTCTGAAAGGGGAATATAAGAGTTAACTATGCTACAAGCAATGCTACTTGCCTTTCTACTGACTATTGCAAGGCTTTTGCAGTCATGTGTCTTCCCATGACTGATGATATGATCTCCAAAGTGTGAACTAATGGCTAAGTAAGTAATTAAAATAGCTTGAAATTATGTCTTTCTCAGATCAAGAGTAAAATATTGGAGAATTTAATTTTTTTGTAAAATCTTGTTTACTCTCTTGTCAGTGATTTGCTTGTTCAATGCACTGTTCTCCTTGATTCAGATGGGTAATGGTATTCCTGATGGCATAGGTAACTCTATGGATAGGGTGGTCACTAATCAGTCCTTTAATTATTTAGTTTGGCGTGAATGGACGAGTTTAAAAGAAAATTACTGAAATTATTCTTTTTTGGCCAATTCAGTGAATTCATGAATTTATTAGCAATTTTGGGCAGGAGTAAATGACCCCTCCAAAACAAGAATTTCTGACAGGAATCAACTTTGAATTTGGGAAGTTCTAATATTCATGTATTCACAGTTTGACCCTCTCATTGGAAAAGCATCTTAAAGTTTTTCTTTACTACAGCATTTCTGGCGACATTATGTTTAGGTTATTCATATCGTCAGGCTATTTAATTTGCGGAGTTTTTGAGATTCCCTTTAACCCTTACAACACTATGCACTGTGATGAAGATGTATCTAATATGAGACTGTAAGTATGTATGCACATTTCATAAGAAACAATTCAACATAAATGACTGTATAGAAAAACTGAATGTGAAGTAGAAAATTTTTGGGTTTCGCTGCCTTTCATCATAATTCCATATCTGTTACCCATTCTTGCATTTTCTCCATTTCTGTGTAGATAGTTGTAAATAATTTTTAATTTCTTCTATTTAAAGATTGTTTGATTTCCATAATGTATTGCATATGTAATGCATTTATGAAGCTCTCCCCAGGGCTTATCTAAGACTTTATCCTTTCTCCATATCTGTTATGGTCCTTGGGATTTGGATTAGTTCTCCCATCCTACATTTCAGTTATTTCCACTTGGAAAATGCAGAATATTTCGTTTGAAAGAGCAAAATCTACTTCCAAATAAACATTTCATTTTCCGTACCACCTTCACTTTTTACTCAGGCCTCGCCTATGATTCTTCCTTGTTTACATTTTGTCCTTTTATATTTTTTAGGTTGAACATGGAGGAAATCTGGGTGCTTCATCAGGCAACGGAGGATCTGGTGGGGCAGACAATGAGGCCTTCTCTCAGGATTGGTTTGAGGAAGATTTTGGCCTCAATAGTAGCCTACGCGAGGTTGAGGAGATCCAACTGCAGCAATTGCAGATTGAACGAGAGGTAATCTATAAAAAAATTTATCCTTGTTTCCTTTAAAATACACCTATAATGTAGGTACTTTAGCCAGACATATGCTTAATTACATAGTTTTCACCTTCCTTTGATGGGACCATGCACATAAATATATATCGATCAAAATACAAATGTAAACTACTGTCTTCATTAAAAACTTCTAAGAGTGAGCAGAGAGTGTAAAACATCTGGTGGATATACAAGGTTGGGTACTGCCAGACACTGAGAGGTTACATCCTAGGCTAAGACTTTTAGAAAAATTCAGTTTTAGGGCGGCCGCACATTTGAAATATAGAACTGACAGAAATGATAGAGTAGGAGAGAGAAAGATAGATTGCCAAACAGATATGTAGTTAAAAATTTCCTTCTTTCCACAGACCATTAATAATAAACCACAAAAACAGAACAAGAAACTAATCCATCCAGTCTCAGCTCGCTATTCATCCTTTGACCCCTCCAATTCCTTTTCCCTGTTCTCTCCCTTCTTGATGACTAATGCTCTAACACCTCCAGCCACTCAACCTAGTGGTGGCTCTCAGGGGGGTATGTAAATGTTGCTGCTCAATAGACATTATTTCTTAATGAAATCCCACTTTAATTAAGGGCTCAAATGATGGTGTTGATTTTTTTTCTCCATCAGTGTTTTCCATATCATCAATAAACTTTGAACTAATTCAAGTTGACAAAACACTCAAAATGGCATGTGTATTTGCAGCTTCTTTCAAGTATTAACTAAGCATCAGAATAATTTTCAATCCCATTTTGGCTGGAAATAAAATTGAAGTTAATGGTTTGAGGCGTAACTTTATGGAACTCCTTCATGATTGAAAAGAAAAAACTTTGTTTAGTTCCACATAATGTGGAATGTGGAACTAAACAAAGTTTTTTCTTTTCAATCATGGAAATAAAATTATTTTTAATCTTAAAGCTGCAGTTTGAATTAATGCCATTGCTAGGTTTTCCTCTGACCTTCTTTCATTCGCCATATAGCATTCCTGTTATAATTGTGACATCGCTTACAACATAGCTACTTTGGTTAATATTAAATTCCTGGAAAATATTGACTAATTGCTCAGAAATTAGAGTTAACTGTATTGGAATAAACCATTAATATGAAGAAAAAATTTGGTTTTAGGCTTTGTTGGCCTTTATGATATGTTTATAAATATATTTGCCCATTGACTATAATCAACCGGAACCAGCCACAAGAAACTGAAATCAAATAGTTGCTTCTTTGATAGATGCTAAAGACATGATACACAGCATCTGATATGAACTAGAACTTACTACCTTTAGCTAGGTTTAAAATATGCAAATTGAAAGCAGTGGCTGTGAGCAAGTTGAGTCTAGTTGAAAACTAGCTCAAGCTAGATAAATGCAATTCATTCTATTCTAGTTGGTGCCAAACAAATTTGCGTAGAATTTTCTCCAGGGCAGTTTGGTCCAATATGGTTTGGCTGATATTGCATCAAAAGATAAGAAACCTTCTGATAACCTCCCTGGTGTACACAAGGAAAGCAATGACTTGGCTATTTCATACTTTAAAGTAGTGTTGTATGCTACCTTTGCAAAGTTTGAATGACATTAAGACGGAAGGAAAGTAACTTAAGCAAAACAAATCCAAAAATATCCATTCATGTGGAGTTCTTAATAATACTTGCACAAAATACAGATCGCACAAAAAAATCTAATAATTGCCATTTAATTGAACTACTTGAACATGTAGGCACATGCATATGCTAAAGTAAGTATCTAAGTAAACTTATTGATCTATCATAGTTATCATTTTAATGGAATAAGTATCACTGCAGCTGCTTTATATTGGGAAAAAATGTATATACATAATTTGAGTTATGTTACATGCATCACCTTTGTGTGCCAGTAAAACAACAACTTGCAGCAGCCTTAGCTTCAGTTATATTTTTTATGTGCTTATTGAAGCGATTATCATTTGAAGAGCTGATTGACGTTAACATTTCACACTGATTTATCTCTGCAGATCATTTTTGCCCTGCTCTTAGCTTGCGGGTGATTTGCCCCCTTTAATGTACCCTCAGACTGTATCTAGGCATGTGCCTGATGTGTTTCAGAAATGTTCTTTATGACTGAGAACACCAACTATTCACAGCCCTTGAACATAAAAGTAGTACCTACTTCTTTCAGAATAATCAGCAACTCTAAAAGTACACATTAACATTTAGCAATTTATGTACAGTCACATTTTAACAACTCATATGGGACATACATTGGACAAGTTAGGCAGATACATATTGTAAGTGGCGTACGGACAGGGGGGTTTTAGGGTTTAAAAATCCCCCAAAAACATATTTACCTGAATTCGTTTTCGCTCGTTTACCTGAACTAGCATTTAGAATTTAGCTTATTGGGCTGAAAAATATAGTTGAATTGTCTTCACGAAAATAGAATGTTAATTTATTATTGTTTTATTGAATAATATCTAACTATCATTTTATGATGATGCACATAAATATTAATGAACCCCCCTAGAAGTCAATCCCCCCAGAAATCAATCCTGCGTACGCCACTGCATATTGAGAAAGGTTTCGCTGTAAATGGTGATATAATTTCCAGAAGATGAATTTAAAATATCTGTGATTTGATCTATTGAATTTTCTGAGCGCTCATCAACAAAGAGAATATTGAAGGCATGGAATCAACAAATCAGCAAGGCACATCAATTGAGTAGCTTGTTATTGTACACTGCAAAGGGGATGAAATTTGCCTTTGTGAGTTACATCACCTTTTGTGTATCCAGTAAAGACCTATTCAATTGACATGTCTAGCTGATTTGTTAATTCTAAGTGCTAAGTATTCTCTTCCTTGATACCCCAGTCAAGTCAAATGATTTTTCATGGCAAATTTCATTCCTTTTGGTGTATATCTTTTCACCCATGCATGTGACTGCATACCATATCCATTTGTGCATTCACAGTGATTTGGAAAAAGCTCTATGGGTTGCAATATTTAGGAGAATGTCCAAGAAAGAAGAATAAAATTGAAAATCAACAGATGTAATACTGTCCACTTAAGTTTAAAATTATAACACTTTTTTCAGCATATTACATCACCATCATCTGGTACAATATCCAAAATTCTGATTTATAGTAGGTATTTATACTTCTTTTTAATGGAAGGGGAAAGGATTTTTGAGGGATTGAGAGGAGAAGGATGGATGGAGGTCAAGACAATGGTAGGGTGATTCAGTTCATTTGTTGTTTCTTCCCTTGATTTTCCTTGGGTGAAATCAAGGGATGAAAAAAAATTTCTTCCCTTGATTTTCCTGATGTGTTCCATCCATGTTTGTTAATCCTTCGCATTTGCTCTTCCTCCATTTATTATTTGCACATATCAAAATGTATTCAATGAGCTTGCCTCTCCTACTCTTTGGAATTTTCAGAGAGCATGTTTTCTCCGTAACTCTTCCATGGACTCCTTGGCAATATCCTCCATCCATTTAATTTTCATCATTCTCTATAACACTGTATTTTCTCAATGAATACACTTGGATTCTTGTTTTAAATCCTACCTTTATTTCAGTTTGTGCCTATTTCAAAGTGAATGCTGATTATCAGGGGTGAAAAAGCATGCTATTTTTGTACTCCTTTCCTTACTTTTGTTTCTTCCAAATTATGGCTGCTTCCAACTTCATACAGCCCACTCTACATCATTTGTGAAATTTTCATCACCATCAAAAGATATCCATCTGAAGATTGGTTCACTGCATCTCTTCTCTCTGTCAACCACTTCATTTCTAAACAATTATTTACTTTGACATCCCTCACAATTAGCCTGACAAATTCCATTCTTGGCCTTCCTCTGCAATTTTTCCCATTCATTTCCCTTTCATCATCGTTTTCAATAGGCTTTTGTATTGGAAAATAAAAGGAGTTAATCCAGGGTGAATCTTTATTTTTTCCCTTTTGTGATTGCATAAAATTATGTGCCATCAAAACTTAAAAGAAATGTCATGGTAGTCCATATCATGGTTATGTCCCTTTTGTATGAATGAGTTTTGAATCTTTTTCTGCGAAGTGTACAAATAAATCATTATATGAATGGGTATGAGTTGAAGTTAAGTTGGGCATGAGTTTATGACCCCATTGTTGTTAAATTACATTTTTATGACTCCTATGTAGAATATTTTGTCAGATGTTGCTTTTTCTGATTGCTAGTTTAAAATTGGACTTTGCCTTGACCATGTAATGAGAATTTTAGATAGATGGATGTGAAGCTATATTGTTATTGTATTTTTTATCAATTGACAATTTTCTCCTCTTTTAAAAAATTCTTGTGCTGGGGTGATATCACTTGAGTATTTGCTTTGATCCTTATGTAGAAATCAACCAATGGTGCTTGAGCATTAATAAGTATAGTAATAGGGTATGTCTATTGATTATTAAAAGTTTGATGCATATCATGACAGGTTTTCCACCAAATATATACCTTTAATTTGCTGTATGACAAATTATTGTGCATGATTGGTAGCTCCTTGAAGTCTGTCACTACTACATTTCCTGTATTTATATCTGTTAGTATGTACTCTGTCCTTCAATTTATTAATGTTTTTTGCATTACTTCTGTTAGTGCAGTGTTGCAGGCACATAATGATCCTCTAATTTTTAGCATATTGGGAACTTTTCTTTGATTGTGGATTTTGTGTTGAAGTAAAAATATCTCTGTGGGAGTGTTCAATGGTGGACTGTGAAAAGAAAATTAGAATGATTATACATTTTTGTCATGGCATTGTCATTTTCACTTGAAATTATCTGTGTAGTGAATACCATGCTGCCTGTGCTTAACTCTATAGTTTTATTCTTTCTCCTCTATTTTCCTAAGGTGGGTTTACACTGGCAAGTTTATTGTGCATGTTACTTACAGCAAGCAACTTTCGACATAAATTGCAGGTGTATGTATAAATGGCTCTCCAAGTCCGCTTGAAGAACTTTCAAAGTTTCGGCTAGTCACTTGCAGAAGCTTATTGCTGTCTGTGTAAACAGCAACCAATCTATAATGGAAGGCTATTCGGGTTTGCCACCAGGTCATTTCTCTCTTCGCTGCTGACGTTTTGGACCTCGAGTTGAGATCCATCCTCAGGGCTGATGGATCTCGACCCGATGTCCAAAACGTCAGCAGCGAAGAGAGAAATGACCTGGTGGCAAACCCAAATAGCCTTCCATGACGCTATACACTGGGAAAACATCAGATTTTACTTCAAGCAACCAATCTAGCTCTGTACTAACTTGTGAAAGATATTTCATCAGAGTAAATTCTCCCACCAGCTCTTGCAGATGTAACTTGCAAAAGTAACTGGCCAATGTAAACCCACGGTAACATTATTGTAAATTATTGAAATGAAAGATTAGTGAGTGATACACCATTTTGTCGATTCCAGATTGAGCAGTTGCAGCTTGCACAAGCCAAGGAACAACAGCAGAGGAGTTACCCGTACAACTTCTACATCCGGGAAATTCCAAACAAACCACCTCCTCCATATACACCACCCGAAGAAACTCCACGCCTCTCCACGGCTATTGGTGGCCCCATTTCTCCATTGGGAACTCCCCGTGATCCATCCCCAAGGGCAGCCATCCCCACAGAGCAGGAGGAGGTAACCAGCTTGTTACAGAGTGCCGTTGGGGAATTTTATGACTGTTGGAAGCGAAGAGAGAGTCTGGACTCGGTGGAAGTGCCTCCCTGCTTTCAGTGTATGGTGCCGCAGGACGAAGAAGAGCACATGAGTGAGAGGAGTATGGAGGAGGTGCTGCATAAGAAGAGTAGGTGGTCTTACTTACAGTTCCTTTTTGACCTCAGCAGGCAGTTAGTGGACGAGGCTTTGGACAATGTTGAGGGGGAGAAGTGGGTGAGTGTGCCTACGAAATTTGGCAGTCGTAAGTTGAAACCCACTCTGCCACTCCCGGATAAAAAGTGTTTTGTGGATGAGGTCGTGAAACATGGCCTAGTAACTTTAGGCTTCATCCCGAGGGAGACAAGGGACAACATAATGTTCAGTTGGACTCTAAAGAAGAGGGATCGAATCGATGAAATTCTCATGAGAGAAGTTCAGGAAGAGGACAGGTACTGGACCAATTTTGATGAGGAAGAGAAGTATCTCAAGGAACAGTTGGCTGAATCTCTCTTTGAATTGCTCCTGGTAGACACAACAAAGGCGGTGGCTGTGGCATTTGAGGGGAGAGCTCAAAGAATGTCTGGTGCCAATAGTTGATTCATTTTATGCGAAAAGTTGTTACTTATGTCATTGGGAGCAGACCTGGTCTAGTCACTTAGTCATGTTCGGCATCTGTGATGGACCAAGCCGCCAATGTGCCTTTAGAGTTGTTTTCACATGTTATTAATGTGCATTGATAGAACTCCACTTGTGATTCTCGGGCGTGTTCCTCAGATGCAAGCATCTCTGATTTTTTTCTAAGTGGCTCGTATACATTTCTGACGCACAACATCGGTATTTTATCATGCAATGTTTCGGTATTATTTGTCCTTCGAAATGCCATGTATTTTTTTTACTCAATTCAGTATTGGTTTGGATGCTCAACGTTTAAGTGATCCTCGTGAATGTGTGTACAAAATTTTTTAAATATCTGTTTGTGATGTGCAGCTGTAAATGATCAAGCTTCTGATTTGCGGACATGAGCAGTTTGATTTTTTTCCACTGAAGAAACAAGTTAAATGAAATTTGAACTGCTTTGTAGAATGGATGGTTATCAACTCAAATAAACTAACATTCATGAGCAGCAATTGTGGTGTCTTTTCTTACTTTTCCTCCTCATGCTTAAATTTAAGTTAAATTAGTTTTCATGGTAATGGTAGTTTTTTTTTCCTTTTTACTGCTTCAATACTGCATATGCAACATTTTAGCTTCATATCTCTCACAAGGTTTGAGATTGATCTAGGTTCTTTCTTTGAAACACAAGAGAATGGGCTGCAGGCTTTTGAGATGTGGATGTAGAGGAGAATGGGGAATGAGCAGTGGACGGAACTGAAGATAAAGGAGGAAGTGCTTGGTATGTTGGGAGATTAGTGGAAGCTTCTGGAGGAGATGAAGAGAAGGCAGAATGGTGATTGGGACATGTAATGATGGGCAAAGGAATGTTGAAGGTCACGATAGAGGAGAGGATGTCAAGAATACGGGGAATGTTAAGGAAAATAATAGGCTTTTATGGACGCGACGAAGAGACGTAGGATGTACACTGAGATGAAAAAAGAAATCTTGTTGAGGGATATGGGCCTGCTTCTCCGGGATCCGCACCAATGATTTTATCAACCTTCTTTCGATACTTCTTCTTCATTGTCCCAGTTAATGCCTCTGTATTCCACTTTAGTACCCTCCTTCCCCTTCTTATCTTTTTGAGTTTTTCCCGGCATTTCATTGGGAAAGTATGGAATTACAGTGGGCAGCACTTCTTTTTTTCGGAGTTTTCTCACTTCCTTAGGTTATAAATGGTCATCTAATTTTTAACCAAATTGACGTGGGATTACACCTGAAACAGTTCTTCGGAGAAATCTTAATTAGATATTTCGGACATACATGCAAAAATTACATGCAATGAAAACAGTGGCGGATACATATGGGGGGCGCGGGGGGCGCGCGCCCCCCCCCCTCGCGGGGCCGCTCGCATTGCCACCCGCGCCGCAAGTCCCCGAGTCCCTACTGACTAATGGATCAGAGGTCAGCATCAGTCTCCGGAAAACGTCCTCAGTCGTGTTGAATCTTGGAAGCCCCCGCCAGTCAGCCCGCACGCTGTTCGTTCGTGTCTTTCGTCAGTCGACTCTGAGTAGAGTTATCGAGTAGTTGTACTTTCTTATGTAGCACGCGCGCGCGTCCGCGTCATCGTATATTATACGTTTCTGTCTGGCGCATAGATAGTTAACCTACGAGAAAAGTCGCGGCCATTCTAGTGACCTCGATACGTTATTCTGTTTGGCATTTTTTCGAGAAAAGTCGCGAATATTCTACTGTTTGTATTTGTTCACACTCCTTAAAAGTCTGGAAGCGAACATTCTGACACCGAATGTTCTCGAAACAACCGGGCTACATATATAAGGGAAGCAGAGTCGCTGCCAGGCAGTCAGTTTGAAAGCTACAATCGTCGCGATAACTTGCGCCCCCCCCCCCCCTTGAGTTTTTTCTGTATCCGCCACTGAGTGAAAATTAAGACCAGAGCAATTCTGCTGTAATTAATACCTCGAACGCATTGGGTGCCCATACCTACCATCTGTTGTTTTTAAGAGAAATATATTTTTTTACAGCCGCATAATCGCAATAAAGTTCTCCATATTACAAACAATGAACAACGTACTTTTCCACAGAATTCGTTTCAATAATATGGATAAACTTATACGGATTGAAACCTGAAATAATTGAGTTTACAATTCAGTGGAATTTATTACGGTCCCACTCAGGGTTTTTGGTGCAAGTTTAAATTTATAAATAATTTATGAAAATTTTGCAATCATTCATTATCTTTGTAAAATAGAGTACCTATCTGAGTACAGTTATGCATATTAATATCAAAAAGTCTCTCTACAGCAGTGAAAGGAAGGACGGGAAGGACCATGAAAGAACCAAGGGGACGTCAGAAAACGCTGGTATCGGTCTAATGGGATAAATCGGTAGTTATTTCACTTCGTGTTTTCGGGATCATCGACTCCCATAGGAACGTAATGATGAATCAAACTAAAAACTAAACTTGCCATGTATTTATAGAATCTTAAATACTTCTAAACAAAAATCTTAACTTTATATTTTATATCAAATTGTTTCTGGAATCACCTTGAATGCCGTCATTTTAGATTTTGTCAATATATTTTACACCAACCCTGACCAAGCGAGTAGTTCAGGATATCAATATGGCCGACAGACGTGAGTCGTGCACGAGTGCCGTGAAATGTTATAAGACAGTTTGGAGGGCGAAGAAGTCTGTTAATGTTATTCTGTGTGATCTCTCTATGGAAGAGTAAACTGTGAAATTCGTTAGCACAGGAATTGTTGCAGGTAAGTATTGGGGGAAGTGTTTTGATTGCTTTTCGAAGTCTGATTATTGAATCGTTTCAGTGCCCGACATTTTCAGGCTACTGTCGTTCGTTTTGCTTTTGTATGTAGTTCACTGAATGCAACTTTATTAACTTGACAGGAGTCCTGGGCGTATTTTGATGATGGACGGATTGTGGAAACATCCTTTTACTGGGAATTGAGATAAGTGCTTCATCCTTCCTATGTGACGACAAGCTGATTCTTCCTCATTGATTGAAACAACTGGCAATGGTGACATATTTCCTTGTGCTAATCGGGGTGAGTTTCATGCATCATGCTCATAAATTATACGCTTGTTACCTATATTCGTACTTTCCGGTTTGTGACGAAACTTGGAAAATTTTAAGGACATTACTAAAGCGTTGCGGTTTTGTAAATCGAGCACATGGTTCCAATTTTATGAACATTATATATGTGGTCATAAACTGGACGTAGATTTGTCGTTAACACCCAGTGACATCAGGTGCGCTGTCAGGGTCTTGTTGGTGATGTAAGAAACACAACTAATGGAATAGAAAATGATAGCAAGTGAAAGAAATTAATTAAAAAATGAAATGAAAAAACGTGATTGCTATGTGGAGTGAGTGAATTATAAGGGGAGTGAGGGAAAATGATCGAAATGTGCGACTGGTTTAGGATATCTTGACTTTATTATATTAATCAATCGAAGAGGATCAATTCAATTTTTGCTTCATATTAACAGTTGGCGCATATTTTATGTCATGCTGCAAAATGTGTTGATTTTGCAAGTTTGTGTGCACCTTTAACTCGAGTAATTAGGCCTTATTTGTTACTATAATAGAGCATTGATGAAATATCTCCGATGACATGAAGTTTTTTGGGTAACGTTGTCGTAGCTGATACAAACTGAGTTCCCGAATATTTAGGATAGTAGCTGAATGGGTCCTTTAGATATCGTTAGAATGCCTGAATTGTTTCAGTATGAAAACCATTCTCTTAACACTTTTCTCTCGATGAAATTCTGGATCATGACGGCACTCTCTCCTCCAAAACCCCTCAAATTGAGATTATAGGAAGGAAACCCGGCACACACATGCGGTGTAATTGTGCCAACGTGTCTCATTATTTATGGTTAACGACAGCTTCTGTCACACCAGCAAAGTTAGCATAAGCTACGCGAATTTCATGGTGATGTGTTATTTTGAAGTAGGTGAAAATGACGATTAGAATAGTGTAACAAAAGCTGACGTTTACCGGTGTCCAAGTTGTGTCGCTGTGTGGCTGCGTTTTTAGCTAAAATACATAGTAAATCGGCGAAGAATGACGAGCTATAGTCCTATAAAACATAGCAATTTGAGTAAAGGGGTCATTTTAAATAACTTTTTCATTGATAACGTCTTTCAAATATTTCTCAGAGGATGTCATTTGTGAAAATAAGTTCTTATAATCAATCGATTCCGTCCCGTCGGCATCTCCCCCCTCCGTGTTACTGGCTGCGTATTACAGGCAAAGAGGATACCGCCGGTCTTTGTCAAGGACTGTTTATTTCACGAGTAAACTCACTTATTTCGCAGCTAACCTCTCTAAAGCCCGTTTTATACGGGACACGTAATTGCACAATCTGATGTACGTACGAACGTGCATTTCAAATTGCATCGTGTAAAGTCGTGAATTGCAAGAACACATGCGTGAATGCACGAACGCGAGATGGCAAAATAGCCCCTGCTCTAATTCGTAAATGAATGCACGCCCGATTGAGAAAAACATGCAGTTTGAAGTTGTGAAATTTCGTGCCCGGTGTACAACGGCATTAAGAGTCGACCCGCTGTCCGGTGGACGCAGTCGGTAGCGGTAACCTATCCCCGAGAACATAGACAAATCGTAGTTAACAAATTTGCCTTTGGCGAATCTACGCGAGTTACTTGATTTAATACGTTTTCACAATATTTTTCACCATTCATTCAAGTAATCTACTGGTTAAAGATAGGTTATAATGGAAGTAAGAAAAAATCCTCCAGATTTCTACACCTACATGACCCTATCTACCTAAATTATTTCTTTCTTCATCTCAGTGTACGTCCTGCCCTTTTTCATCCCATCCATTGAACCTATTCTGTATTTAGGAGTTTCAAGATTTGTGGAAATATGAACAAAAAATTATCCTAACAGATAATAGGAAATACTTTGTGGGATGGATATTTGGTGTATGTATGAGTTAAAGTTGATATTAATTAACATCACCTTTTAATTAATGGTGTTACCATAATAGAATCAGAACCATTGTACATTATTATTATTTCTATTATTAGGGTGATTTAACGGTTAAGGTTGGTCCAAATGGAAATGAGTAAAAATCTTCAAGTTGTTTATGCTCCTTACATAATTTCTTTCGTCATCTCAGCGTGCGTCCTACCTCATTTCATTGCTTCCGTAAAGCCTACACTCTTTCATCCCCTTCTTTGCTAACCCAACGTCATCCTTTATATTCAGCAACACTCATCCCCTAATTACATCTTCCAACCACTTACTCTGCCTCCTCCTAAACTCCCCTCAGATATTTCCTATTTTTCACCCACCATACCGAGAATATCTTTTGTCCTCATTTCCGTCCACATCACTTTTTCCATTGTCCTCCACACCCACATCGCAAAAGCCTGTAACCTATTCTCGACCTCTGTCCTCGGAATCCATGTTTCTACACTATGAAATGCCTATCATCTGTAGTCATCAACCCGAAGATTGGTTTGCTGCTGCTCTCCTCTCCACTCTTCTCTGCCAACCGATTCATTCCTACATAACATTTTTCACTCTGTCGTAATTCATGATTGGTCTGATGCATTTCTATCTTGTTCTTCATCTGTAACACTTCCCGTTCATTTCTTCTTCCAATATCGTCTTCAATTAGCTGTTGTGTAGGAAAAGAAGCCCAATATGTTTGTCTCTGCTCCTTAGCAGAACTATTTCGTTTGTGATTCTCTCCGTCCGTATGATCTTCATCGTTCATCGTCAACACCGCATCATCAGTGATTCCAATGTCTGTTGCCATACAGCTGTTACTGTCCAGGCTTCTCATAAGAGCTACCATATAAGAGCATGCTTCAGATGCATGTATTAATAATGTACCTACTTGAAGACTTCTCGGGACACAACCCGGGTTATTGGCTTGGAATTCCGAGAGTCCTTCCCGCATTTTACTCACCGGGAAAGCCTGAAACGTTTCAAGTACTTCCTTACTTCCAGGATTGTGTTGTGAGCTACCAGCAGACTCCTCTTCTAGTAGAATTCCTTCTTTACTTGTGCTTGTACCACTTCTTATCTTATTAAATTCAACTAAGCATTTCATGACTAATATAATCTGAGTCTGCATCTGCCCCTGGATAAGCATGCTAGTTTTTATCACAATTCCTGAATATATCTTACAATATTATAATCTATGTGTTACATGTATGTGTGTTCCGGCTTTTAACAAGTGTACTTAAGGATAGGATGATGCATGAATCATGTATTTGTGATCACTAGGTTATTTCCCCTAGAAAACTACAACTTTTTCGCCGCTGGCATTTCTAATCCCCAGCCCATTATCGCCATATCTTCCTTCACCCGCTATTACGTTCTAATCCCGCAATAATACTAAGTGCCTACTCCAAGGTATTCCACCAATTATTCGCTCTACGTGATCGTGTGCATCATTTTCACCTTTCTCTCTACGGTTACAGATAGTGATATAAGCCTGAATTATAACTAAATTTGCTGCATCTGTCTTCAGCTCAAAGTATTATCCTATTGCCTACCTGCTCTGAATTGACTACTTTTCTACCAAGTATCCTGTTCATTCCGAAGGCAACTCCGCTCTGACTTTCATTCCCACCGCTACATAGGACTCCATAACCATCGCTCTAGTAGTCCCCGCTAACTTTCCATCTTACTTCTCACAGGCCAGTGCTGTCTACACCTACATTCTGCAGTTCTTGATTTATATATTCCAACATTTCCACCCTTAGCAGAGCCCTAATATTACATGCGCTTATTCTGATGGTGACTTTCCACTTCTGTATTTTCTTTTCTTCAGCTCCATTTTCCTCGATATCCGTGAAAGGATTTCGTGTTGAGTATTTCTACCGCTTCGGGTTACGACTCTCGGGTTACGGGTGGGGCCGAGTCCCGTAGTTGCCAGGATTCATTTTCATATCAGTACTGTCCATGATTTCTAGCATAATCAATTTACATGGAATTATATGGCTAAACTCGATATTGTTTTTACATGACACCAACACAGGTGTCGCCCTACTGGGGTTAGACACTTTTTTCAGCAGCCTCACTGAGGTACTGACGCTGCGCGGACTACCTTTCGCCTTTCTCCTAGCCTCCTACCTATCTGGCTACCTACCTATATGGGTTACCAGAAGCTATTACTATTGCTTCCGCTAGTTCAGCTCCAAGGGTCATCGGAGCGGGCAAGCCCTTCCACCACGTCCAGATTGTAGTCAGTGGGAAGAGACTATGCATACAACTTAAATACTAAATTTTAGACTTAAAAAATCAATTATTCGAAGCGGTATCTACTCTGCATGAATTATAACCCATCAAAATTGAATTACTTCTTTCATGACGTTTTCGAATCACTTATTATAAATCTTACTACCAAAGTAAGTTTCTCAGTGCGTAAATATACCTATCATGAGAGGATCGCTGTTTTCAATCGTCCCACACTTTTCCATCCTTCCAACCCTCGGATCAACAGGTGATCGATCCAATTACTCAGGTTTCTAGACTTTTCGACAGTTCCTCCTAACTAAGAGCCCAAACCGACTTTTCCCTGTGGAATCCCAAAAGTTTCGTTCATGTTGCCTCATCCATAAGGTTACCGAGATATATTTTCATTTGAGTATTCTACCAGCTGATTGGTAGGTTTTTGGACAGTCCTTATCCTACATCCCAATTTCTGAAATTTGGTCTTGTTTTCCCCCCTGGAGATGCCCCGCCATTAGATTCTTCTTAAATTCCACATATTTATATATTATCACCCTGAAAACAGCCTAAAGGGCCTTTTACATCGGGCATAGTAACTTAACAACTAGGGACAAGCACAGACAACCATGCCCTGCAATCATATCTTTTACCTCTTCTTATATCTTCCAGAATTCCTATCCTCTTCCACGCTTCCCCAGTGTTCTCCCCTCGATTACCTTCTTCTACATGCTCTCTCCTTTCAAAGTTTCCTCCACCCATCCCTTCTGCATTCTCCAAACTCCGCCACCAGCTCCCTTTCCTCTCCTACAGTTGAATGAAAAGCCGTAACTTAGTGATTCCACATTTATTTATTGTAAACGACCCGGGTTTCGACGTAGCACGTGCTACGTCACCTGATGATGACGTGCTACGTCGAAACCCGGGTAGTTTACAATAAATAAATGTGGAATCACTAAGTTACGGCTTTTCATTCAATATGCTAAGCAAATACCACAAGGTTACGCCTGAGACAACGGAGACTCTCCTACAGTATCCAATACCTTTTCGTTCGTCCTCCTCGCCACTCAGCTCACCTTCTCCATCCTTCTCCAAGCCCAAATCTCAAATGCCTCAAGTGTAGGTACTATGCAATGACCAAGTTTCCGACCCATACAGTGCCACGCACTCTAAGTTTTCACCAGCCTTTTCTTTCCGTCTCTTCTATTCTTTACGTCTAATATTTATTATTCTCAGAAGTACTTTGGTCGCGTGATATATTAAACTTATTGTCTAATATCCTCGAACGGTTTTGCCTTGCTCTTCTTCGGTATCGGAATTAGTATTGTCTTCGCGAAGTCCTCCGGCCAAACTCCATCCTCATAAATCCTACGAATAAGCGTGGAAAGTTTTCCTCTTCCGTTATTCCCCATACTCTTTATAAACCTTTCAGATATGTAATCTATTCACACTGCCTTATTCCTTTTCGAGGATCGTAGAGCTCTTTCGATTTCACTATCTAAGATGCCTGGTCCGAAGGCATCTCTGTCTATGTCGTTTTCCCCTTCTATATATGTAACATACTCGACCTTGTTTCCTTTTCAAACAGCTCTTCAACATATTCCTTCCACTTCTCCTGTATCTCTTATGGTTCTACGATCAACTTTCCTATTTTGTCTATTATCGTTGCAATTACACTTCCATTACTACCGCCCGTCAGTTCCTTCACTTTCCTATATATCGCATCTACTCCTCTTTTGGTATTTCTCTAACGAGTCGATCTGCTCTCTCCACCACGCCTCTCTTGCTTTATTTGTTTCTCTTCTAAGCCTGTTGTTAAACTCCCGGTATTTTCTCTTGCTTAGCTCTGAATTTATACTCTTCAATTTCCTTCTCTCCTACATCTCCATTATCATCTCATTCGTGATCCATGGTTATCTAATTTTATCTGCACAGGCTACGCCTATCGTTGCTTTCGCCGCTTCCACAATTCCATTTTTCAAACTTCCCCATTCATCATCTCACTCCATGATCCGCACCAATGATTTTATCAACCTTCTTTCGATACTTCTTTTTCATTGTCCCAGTTAATGCCTCTGTATTCCACTTTAGTACCCTCCTTCCCCTTCTTATCTTTTTGAGTTTTTCCCGGCATTTCATGAATAACAAGTTGTGGTCAGAGTCTGCATCAGCTCCTGGATATATATGCGAGTTATTGACACTATTCCTGTATCCGTGACGAACCATTATAGCTGTGATCAGAATCTGCATCAGCTCCTGAATATATATGCGAGTTTTTTATACTATTCCTGTATTTGTGACGAACCCTTATACAGCGAAAATACCCGTTGATTCTCAACGGGAGAGAAAAAAACTTGAAAATAATGTAGTAGTGCTGTTTATACAAAAGGGAAATTATTTTGAGAAGAAAAATATAATGAAATCGCTTTTAAATAAATATCAAAAAGATAAAAAATCGAAAACCGAATAATGGCATGCTGATTATACATAGATGATGGTTTACAATTAAATCAAAACGTAGTGGAAAATGGAAGGTACCCGTTGAAATTCAACGCGTGTGAAAAACATTGAACTTATTTTATAAGAAAACCACAAATCCTGAAGAATAGTGTCAGCGTGGTCATAAGTTTGTAACCTGTCTTGTACGTTGCGTTCATTGTAGTAGACACGCTGACCATTTTCCAGGTCCACGGAGAGATGAGTTTTCGTTGGTCCTCTTTCATGACGGGAAACCCAAAAATGAGCCACGCAGACTCCTTACTACTTAAATAGCACCTACTAGTAGGTGGATAGATGGTCACCTCGTCCCTCCGGTTCTCTTGAGCCGTCTTGTGAGTGATTGACGGCTTCATCGCTTCCCTTGTATACATATATATATCTATATATACATATATATCTTTATCAGGAAAGGATAGTCTTATACAGATTTCCTTTTTACGTGTTATGATGGGCCTGCAGGAAAACATATTGCTAAATTATAGAGGCATGAATATCCTTTGAAATCAAATCTCTGGTTGTCAATGAAATTACCTATTGCTGATTTTAGAGAAAAATAAGAGATTTTTCAGCTAAAAAAATAAATTTCAGACAAATTAAAGCCTACAAAATCAAGAGAAAGAAACTTTATTTATTCAGCCATCCGATAAAAAAATCCCGGCTACCTATTTTGAGTGAAAGTACTTTTAAAAAGCAAAAAATGAAACGACTGCACCAAACCCAATTCTTAGCATGAACCACCTTTTCTATGAGGGCTTTTCAATATAGCCTATGTTGCAGCCAGATACCTATATTTTCTATCTACATGACAAATTTCAGCTGAATCGGTCCAGTAGTGTTTGAGTGATGGAGCGACAGACAGACGGACATACAGACAACATAACATTTTTATATATGTATAGCTGAATTACCCCTGCGAAGCTCGGGATAACACTTCTTTATAAATTATCATATAAGAGGAGAATCTATTGAAGAAAATGAAAAACTTCATTCTTTCGGGTATCCGATAAAATATTATTTAACACTCGTTATCTTTAGTGAAAGTATTTTTTTAAATCAAAAATCTTTAACCATTGCAAAAAACCCAATGCTTTGAATTACTAATCAGTTTTGCTGAGCAAAATGAATTTCAAATGCGTTAAAGACAGTTTGGTTGTCAAGGAAATATGCTGGTGTAGAATTCTGAGAAAAAAATAAACCACTGCATGAAACCCAATTCTTAGCATTCCTAATCAGCTTCATTCATTGATTAGAGTAACCTCCCGGTTTGAGGTAGGTTGTGATGAATACCAGAGAATATTCAACGAACTCTTACACGTGCCGTGCCCTTTCTACCTCTAGTATTTCTTTCTTCATCTCAGCATAAGTCCTACCTTTCTTCATCTCGTCCATAAAACCGATACTCTTCCTTCCCCTTCCCCGCTTACCAAACATCCTGCCCTCTATCACGGCCTTCAGCAAACCATCGTCCCTCATTACCCCTTCGAGCCACCTACCCTGTCTTCCCCTAATCTCATCTATAAGTTTCCTCTCCTCGCCCACCATGGCAAGCACTTCCTCATTTGTCTTCCTTTCCGTCCAACGCACCTTCTCCATCCTCCTCCACATCCACATCTCGAAAGCCTTCAGCCTATTTTCGTCTTCCTTTCTCAAGGTCCACGTTTCTGTCCCATACAAGGCCACACTTCCTATCAAGCTCTTCACTAGCCTCTTTTTCACATCCTTACTTAAGGTCCCCGTCATCAGCTCCCTTCTATTATTGAACGCTTCCTTCGCTAGCGCTATACTCCTCCTAATGTCTTTGCTACTATGTCCTGTTTCTTCTAGCGTACTACCCAAGTAATTAAATTGTTATACTTGCTCCAGTTTGTGACTTCCTACTCTTATCACCAGCTTCGCTTTCTTTGTCCTACAGAATCTCATTACTTTTGTTTTCCTATTATTTATCTTCATTCCGTATTTCTCACACTGCTTTTCCAGTGCATGTACTAAAGTTTCCAATCCTTTTGATGACCGACTGACCAACGCCTGGTCGTCTGCGAATCTACCGACTTTATTCACTGGCCTCCTAATTTCATTCCCACATCTAGCTCATCCCATGCCTCTCTTGCCATTTCATCAGCATAGATGTTAAAAAGCAGAGGCGACAACGGACACCCTTGCCGCACCCCGCGACCTATAACTGCCCACCCTGATTCACAATCAGCTACCCTTACCTGAGCCCTCTGCCCCATAAAAAGTTTCTGATGAGTCTCCTATCACGCCGATCTATTCCTATTTTCCCTATTATCTGCATTAGTTTCTCCCAGTTTACTCTGTCAAACGCCTTTTCGAAATCCACAAAGCAAGCAAAAATATCCTGATTATGCTCTATGTTTCTATCTATAAGTGTCCTCATTACCGCAATCGCGTCTTTGGTTGCCCTCCCCTTCCTGAACCCAAATTCGTCATCGCCTAAATAGCAGTTTTCTCTGCTCTCCAACCTTCTATTTAATATTCTAAGCAAGACTTTTGCCGTGTGCGAAATTAAACTGATTGTTCTATACTCCTCGCATTCTGACGCTTTCTTCTTCTTCGGGATAGGTATTAATACTGTTTTCATGAAATCCTCTGGCCATACTCCTTCCTCGTAGATCCTGCAAATAAGTTCGAAAAACGATTTTCTCCCCTTACTACCTAGATTCTTCAGTAGCTTCGAAGGTAGGTTTTCGGTTCCCACGGCTTTTCTACCCTTCATCTCTCTTAATGCCCTCTCTATTTCACTGTCAAGTAACTCTGGTCCGAGGTTATCCTTATATATTCTTCCTTCATCCTCTAGATCTAGGCTATAGGGTCTATTCTCGCTGTCATATAGCTCCTCTACGTATTCTCTCTATCTCTCTCTGGATATCTTCCTGTTCGATTAATATCTTCCCTGTTTTGTCCTTAACCTTTGGTATCGTTTGACCTCTCTTACCACCCGATAACATTTTCACCTTGGCGTACAAAGCGCCCACTTCCCTCTCCTCCTGCTTCTTTTCCATTTCCTCACATTGTCCCTTCCAACAGTTTTCTTTTTCCCGATTGGTCACTCGCCTGAGTTTATTATTCAATTCCTTGTACTTCCTCTTGCCTACGTCCGTGTTCACGTTTTTCCATATCCTTCTCTCCTCCATTTTCTTTATCATTACTTCTGTAACCCACTGCTTCTTAAGGTGGTTTGAGCGAAAAATCACTTCACCTAGAATTTGACGAATGTGATCTCATTTTAAAGAAAAAAATGCCATCTATCCAATGATATAAAAATATATACCCCTTGCCACACTAATTTTCGAGCAATTTGCCTTAGAATATGAGTAATTTAACATGGGATAGATTACGGCCATGCGCTTCAGAGGAAGAAAATAAATTAAAAATTGTATTTGGAACACCTAGATTTAGTCAAAAAACTAACGGTGTGTAGTTTATGTGGATTATTAATTATTACAACAAAAAAAAGAACTACTCACCATAATGATAATGATAAAATCGCAGAAAAACTTTCTGTTGTGAAGGAATTTTGTGCAGACGACCGGAAATCACACGATTCAGTTTGGCAACGTAGCACGGAATTATTTGTAAACAAACCGTCTGATCACAAGTAAAATTTTGCATCTCTAAGGAGATATTATAAGGTTTAGCATTGCTGACGTTAATTTTTTCCTATGAAAATACTAAGTACACAGAATACACTATGTAAGAGCGGACGACGATCATAAATAAATGGGATTCGCAGCAACTTTACTGCTAAAAGCTAGGTCGCTCTGGACGTCGACTGCTAGGTTTTGGTATTTGCCTAAATATGAACACACATGCTGTTATTTAAAGGCAACAGCCTTAAACATTTTCAAAAATATCCTATTTTATTTTAAAAACATGCTTCCGTAATATCCTTGCAATCGGAAATGAATGTACACGCAGCTATATTCCCATTTTCGTTCAAAGTAGTGAATAAAACCCCTAGGATATCATCACTGTCTTTCGAAACTAATACTTGAAATATATTGCAATGCTAGTGACGCCCAAAAGTAACATGAATTAATAGCCGTATTTTATGGAAAGGTACGTATAATAACGAACTATCCACAGCAACCTCGCGGAGCACGAAATCGTTGCCCTTGCCTTTAATCATAAGTTTAGAATGTAGAAATGCCATAATTAACTTACTCCTAGGCAATTTCAGATAACTTATCTTCCCATATTATTGTGGAACTAAATCTATTAAATTTTCACCCAAGTACATTAAAGCTGCCAAAAATCTCGTTACCCATTCCAGCTCAGAAACATACGAACTGCAATTTAAAAATGATGGAACAAGTTTGTCAGTTTAAAAAAATTTGCTCCACTGCAAATTCATATACCCTACCCTAGTATCATGTAACTGCATCTCATAAGCTAAAATTCACACAAGTGCTGTACTTCCCATATGAATAATAATTTAACCGTGCCTCAAGTAACTAAATACCTTTTGCCAAATATTCTTGATTACATTAACCAATCCTGTCACTCAGTAATCTAATTATAATTTCAAATGAGTAATAGTAAATAACATTACTAGTATAGCTATTGTACTTATTTTATTTATCATTTAATCTTTCCCTAAGTAACTATCTTCTATCAAATTTGCTTTATCTTGTCAACCATCCCAGTATTTCAGTAATTTACCACAATTTCCATAGTCTAATTACCAACCCAAAAAAATTAACACTGTTGCCAGGTGATGTGCCTCAGGTACAGACTTTTTAATGGTGAAAATATTTTAAAATATTGTTCCCTGGATTGTGTATTCCTTACAGTTAGGTGTACTGTCTTTTCAATTCAAGGATATCGCACCCATAGTTTGCAATAAGTACAAAATTTATTACGCAAATGTGAAATAATTATTTGTGAAATTACGGTTGGTGATATCAATAACAAGTCAAGTTAAAGCCTAAAATACGTTCGTTTAGTTTAAAAATTACTGAAGTTTTTAAAGATAAAAACAAACAATTTGTGTCATAAATATTCACAAAAACACTACACGTCTCTTACAACTGCTTAACTTTTAAATTTATATTCAAATATAGACTTTATTTTCACTTGGGAACTATCTCGCTCAAACCACCTTAACCCTCTTCTTTTCCACCGTTCCTATTGTTTTATCTGCCGCTCCTGCGATGCCTGTTTTTATAACCTCCCATCTTCTCTCTATTGTTCCCATCCGCTTTGCTTCACCTATGTTCTTTTCTGCGAGCTCTTGGTATTCCCTCTTTTTCAACCCTTTCAATGCTTCAAGGTTCCACCTCTTTATCTTCCTACCTTTACAAAGCCTTTTGAATCTAACTTCACATTTCATCATCACCAAGTTATGATCTGAGTCCACATCCGCCCCTGGATAGCTACGCGAGTTCTTTTACACTGTTCCTAAACCTCTGCCTTACCATTACATAATCAATTTGGTATCTCCCAGTATCACCTGGCATTTTCCATGTTTACCTACGCCTTGGGTGATGTTTAAACCAAGTGTTTGTCACTACTAATTTATTTCTTCTACAAAATTCAACTGCCTTTTCACCGCAATCATTTCTTCTTACTAGCCCAAACCCTCCCACTTCTATTCCGTCCCTCCCCCCCACCACTGCATTCCAGTCACCCATCACTATCAGGTTTTTCTTCCCCGGCACTTCTCTAATTATTTCTTCTACTTGCTCGTACACCTCTTCCACCTCTTCCTCCCTATGGTTGCTCGTAGGCATGTATACCTGGACCAGTACGAAATTCGTCGGACGTGCTTTTATTTCTACCACTAGTATCCTGTCGCTCAACTGTTCAATGTTTACCACCCTTAGTCCCAATTTTGTGTTCAATACCATGCCTACCCCACGTTGACTCTCATCTCCCCCACTATAGATTACCCTGTAGCAATCAACCCAATAGTCGCCGCAATCCTTCCATCTCACCTCGCACAATCCCAAGCATCTATTTTTCCTTTTTCCTTTTCTTGCTTAATATTTTCAAGCTTCCCGGCCCTCATCATGGTCCTTACGTTCCAAGTTCCTATTTTACCACTGTTTTCCTCCTCCTCTTCCTCTTTTTCTTCTTCTTCGCCCTCCTATCCCTTGTATCCGCCAATGATGATGCTGTGCAAGGATTTCGTTTGATGACGACCGCGGAGACCTTGCCTCCCCCGCTGCTGGGCACGGGGGAGTACGGTGGCGCGGCAAGTGTGTGAATGCGATATGGCCACATTCACTTTTCTATGATGATTGTCGATATATCGCGATTGAAAAGAGCCACCATGAAGATTTTTTTAATAAACCAAGCTAGAAATGTTACTCATAATCATATCGCGGGACACCGCAAGAGGTAAACTGAAAGATTTCTTTCATTGAATGCACGGGGTTTCACATATCACATATATCCTGCACTTCGCCTACGGAAGGAAATGTGCATCTAGTTGACAGACAAACTCTCTCTCTCTCTCTCTCTCTAATGGCCTTCTCAACTCCCCAACTTCCTCTCAGTACTTCAAGGCCTGCCGAAAAGGATCGTTTTATGACACAGCGGAGCCCTTCGTGTGGTTTGTTGCGGATATTTTCGGGAGCATATTCTCTTTTCTCCAACAGAATGCACGTGCGCATTTAGTTGTATTTCTGGTGTGATGTGGAACAGTTCTGCTTGTTTGTATCTGCAGCTATCCTTGAAACCTTAGTCCTTCGGTTTTTACCCGTGTGTGTGTGTGTCCGATATCTAAATATAATCACATCTTTTTTTTGTGGCATTAGTGGTGACATCATTTTATTTTCTACATTCGTGGCTTTATAATGGTATGTGTTTTTAAATCATTTGTGATGGCGGGGCTGAATATAAGGGTGGGAGGGCAGACGATAGGGCAGTACGAGCAATTTACGTATATGAGTAGTATTTTGGAGGAGGATGGGTTTAGTGGTAAGGACATCAGATGCAGAACTGCGCCAGCTGAAGAAGCATTTGCGAAGAGAAGGGAATTGATGAGAGGGGGTCTGAGAAGAGACGTAAAGAAGAGGCTGGTGAAAACTTTAATATGGAGCGTGGCGCTATAAGGGTCGGAAATTTGGTCATTGCGAAGGGATGATGCGCGTAGACTCGAGGCGTTTGAGATGTGGGTTTGGAGAAGGTTAGTTGAATGGGGAGAAAGACGAACGAGGAGGTATTGGATATGGTCGGAGAGGAGAGGAAGCTTGTGGCAGGGGTTTGGAGAAGGCAGAAGAGAGAGGAGAGGGCATGTTGAAGAGAGTGATAGAGGGGAGAACACTGGGGAAGCGTGGAAGAGGAAGGAAGAGGATAGGAATTCTGGACGAAATATGAGGAGGTAGAAGATATGAAGAATTGAAGAGGAATCTAATAACGGGCCATCCTTAGGAGGGAAAGCGAGATAATGTCTATGAGGTTGGAATGCAGAATGGGGACTGTCCAAGAACCTACCAATCAGCTGGTAGAATACTTGAATAATAATGAACCAAGAGTCGAACTAAGTATTCTGTTATTTTGGGGCGTAAGTATTTCCTTTAAATTCCTTTTATCATTTCTATTTGTTTTCAGGCTCATTTTAGGGTTTAATAAATTCTTGCCTAAAAATATGCCCTCCGTTGAAATTACATGTTTATAGCAACATAATATTCTATAGCAGTCTGGGCATCACACAATCAAGCTGCAAAATACTTTTAGAAAAAAAATGGAATTGATTGTGGATGTTCCGAGGCAGGGATACGGGACAATTAACGATAGGAACATGGCAAGGCGATTCTATGAAAATCCCACGCTATCTTCTGCAATAATAGGTATGGAGAAAATATTGCTTTCAACATTTGTTTCCTATTTCAGAACATTATTATTTATTATCATTTGCCATTTTATTTTTAAGTAAGTGGTTCTGACAGATTGCGATTTATGTTATAGGAATCAGCGTTAGCCTCATTAAAAGGTTCTCCATAATATCGAAGGCAATTTCGAGTGGTCTCTCCATTAAAAATAAAAGAATTTAGGAGTTAGTGCTGGGAGACAGCCGAACAATTTGTGAAATTATACCCGTGGTATTATGTGCCACCAACAGAACATAACATACTTATTCACGGAGCTGATATTACGAAAGACTCGATTCTTCTATTGTGACAACTCTCAGACGAAGCTATGGCGAAGAGGCTCGTAATGAGGAAATTCGAAACTTTGGCGAGCGTTTTACAATGAAATGGTCTCGAGTGGCCGCCAATGAGGACGTATTTCGAAGATAACTTCTCACATAAAATCCTGTATTTCGAACTCCTAGCCAGTTGCACTGGAGGAAACATCGTACTTGCCGAAAGCTGAGCTCAGGTGGTGACGATGAAAGAGACTCTTCAGATAGTAAATAAAATAGAACGAAGAAAAATGTGTTTATTGGTTAAAAATATAACTCGCTGTATTTGAAGAATGGTGAAACTGTAAATTTTGGTCTTTTGTTTAGATTAAAGTTGCTCATGTCTGGATAAAATACCGTTTACACCATAGATTTTGAATCAGCGTGTTTATAACCTATAGCATGACAGAAAAAAGTCTGAATTTAAAAAATAAATAATGTAAATGTATCTGATAAATGTGAACTACAGTCTTTAAGTAGTTCTTTAGTTCAACTCAGTACACCTAAATAAACTAAATAGATATCAAAATCACTCTTTCACAAGAATTATGGACGGTACTAGATAATTTGCAGGTTAAAATAAATATTTAATTTGATTTAATAGTATTGGGCATAAATCAGTGTATTGCATTACTATGAAAATAAATCTTGTTATTTTTAACAAATAAAATGTAGTTTTTACAGCCAGCAAAATGTGATCACCCAAATTAGACCGCACGAAGGGCTCCGGTGTGTCATAAAACGACCCTTTTCGGCAGGTCCTGGAGTACTGAGAGGAAGCTGGGGAGTTGAGAAGGTTAGAACCTTAGAAATAGAGTTTGTCTGTCAACGAGAGATGCACATTTCCTTCCGTAGACGAAGTGCAGGACATATGAGAAAACCCCGTGCATTCAATGAAAGAAGTATTCTAGTTAACCTCTTGCGGTGTCCCGCGATATGATTATGAGTGACATTTCTAGCATGGTTTATTAAAAAATCTTCATGGTGGCTCTTTTCAATCTCTAGTACCTGGTTGCCGAGCGTTGCTCGATGTTTATTTGGTGTACTAAGAACTTGTATGCTCCGATTCTGCTACTTATTGTCTATTTTAATTATATTGGGCACTCACATAGTGCGATTAAAGGTTTTTGTTTAGGCCGGGACGGACTTGTTTTATTTCCTCCTTCTATTCCTTGTTTTCGCTCAGATTCTTTTCTTTTCTGTTTAAACCTCCCTCCCTATTCATACTCCCGTCCGCTTCCCTTTTTTTCGTTTCGTTTTTGTTTATTTGTGTCTACGGCGAGACTTCGCTGTAGGTTACACCAGTTCATCGAAGTGCTCCGACCAAGGTGGTGTGGTCAGAGAGAATCATCGGTCTAATTTACGCCAGTGCGCGTCAGCTGACGGAGACCCACAAGCAACGGACGGGAGTGAGTGTTAATTCCTTTCCTTTACCTCCTTTCTTCCCCCGTTCTTTCCATTATTATAATTTTCTTTCCTCTATTGATTTCCCTTTTCCTGTCTTATTATTTAATTCCAGTACGTGTGGGTCCGTCCCGGTCATTTAGATTTAGAAGTGGCAAGTTTGGGACTAGCGGCCCCGTGTGCGTACAGTTTTAATTAAACAAATTTTATAAAGCATAACGGATATTTATTTTTTTAAATATAGTAGTGATGATGCAATTAGGTGGTATAAAGCAAACTCAAAAACACCACTTACACAAAAATTTTCTTCCAATGAAATTATGAAATCATCAATAAATTCAATATTTACTTTGTTTTCATCATTTCCAATGTTCATTGACAGATTATTGTTATTATTAGATGAAAAATTATTCAATATTTCTTTCCATACAACGTGTCTCGTGTGTAGAAGTTATTGAGTCAGGACGCGACGCTCTTGGGAAAATTGTTGCAAGGTTGATCCATCTTCAAAAGTTGTACGAGCTGCTTCCGCAAATTCGGGCCATTCAGGATTGCACGTCGTTGTGATAAAGAAGTCTGATGATCCAAGTCGACAGACAAAGGCCATAGCTTCTTCAAAATTTTCAGTGTAAAAACTTGTAGATCCAGGAAACGAAGAAGGCAAAATAATCTTCACCAAGAACAGCATTCTTTTTTTCAGCCAATTCACTCAAAAATTGAATCGCTTTTGTACGGTTTTCTGCAAGTATTTATTTAAATTTGCTTTAATTCATTGGATACTGTCATGTTCCACTCTTACATAAGGAACAATCAGATATTGCTGAGAATTTCGACCACCGAAATGCAAAGAATTGAACTTCAAATGGCAGAGATCAGGATTTCTTAGGTTGATTTCTGAAGGAGAATATTTGGCAAGTTGAGGTCTAATTGCTAACCGGTACCGAGCTAGTTCAAATCTAGTAAAATTTTGATGACTGGTATAAGGTGTTCTTAAAGGATTATTAATATAGATAATACAAAATTGCAAAATTTGGGTAAAATAGTGGATAAGTAAAGGGCCCAACACGACTGTCAATATTGTCCATGGTAACTAAAGATTTCCCACGTTTACGAATAATTAACTCATTATCTTGAAAGCTTTGGTCAGCGTTGAGGATAAAAATGGCATAGACTTCATTATGAAGGGGGATGTTAAACCTTCTGTGATCAACGGCATCAGGTAATGTAAAAAGCAGCTTAACATAAGGCGGCACCTTCTGCAGCAGCGCGTCTATTAGTTAATTCTTCTCTTACCGCATTATGATGAATCCAAGAGCAAACGGATTTTCAGATCTCAAAATATGTTCCTAGAGACTAATAAGATTCTCGCTGATGCCATGATTAATGGCATTATTTGTGTGTGCACTAAGAGCATCCTGATTATCCAAATGTATATCTGTCCATATTGAGGCCGTACAAATTTTCCATCATCATTTTGAGAAGGGTGAGCTGCTACATTAAGTTTGTGATAAACTTGACCGCTAGCAATGTAACTATAAACTCCTCGACCATTGACTGTTCGATCGTCTTCTGCGGTGAATGAAGCCATTGAAAAACATAAATTCAAATTTCGAATTCTTTCATAAAAGTCATCAGAAAAGGGATGACGTCGACGAAACTATCGCGCTAACTCGTTTGGAAATTCTGGATGTGGTAGATATATCCTACTATGCAAGCAGCAGTCCCCAAACTAATCTCAATGAATTCGATTTGACACTCGTACTTCGGGAAAATGCAATGCTCCTTAATGAATACAAGCAACACTAAAAGTTTGCAAACTATGGTAAGAAATATCAGCCGTTGTAGCTGCCTTATAGGAACTTATTCGGTTTAGCCGTAATGCTTGTTGTCGTCTTGAATTTCTCCGGCGTTCTTCTTCCAATCGTTGATGATGATCATCATCAAACTCTTCTGTACACCTCTGAGCCGCTCGTTCACGCATGTATTGAAGCCGCTATTTTTTGTGAGTCTGATTCTTCTGTTCTTTGGTCATTTTGTCGTTGCCTTATCTTTTACTAACGTAGTTCCCTTTGTTCGTTTGACTTTTCACTTCTCTGGATTCGTGCAAGATCACGTATCATTTCTAAATGCTCTAGACGATCAACGGAAGACTCACATTCTTGCCTCATTCTTTTCTGATCGTTCCTCTCTTGAGAGTAAGAATCATTTAGTTCAGTCATATCAAATAACCTATTTTTACATGTGGTGTTTGCTACCCGGCTTGGTTTTGCTGATGTCAGAAAATGTTCAATTTTTAGGAAATAAACTACTTGAGATACCTGGTGTTGAGTCTTCAACTTGTTCTATCTGCTAATAAAATTCTTTGAGGTATTGGGCAATGGGTCATCACCTTGTACCATTTGCTCCTGAAGTTCTCTTTCAGGTTGTTCTGTAGATCGGATCAATATTCTACAGCCCATGGAGGACTCACGTTAGCACTTTCAAAATTACGTTATCAATACATTTACTCTATAGCAGCCATTAACCACACATGGAGGAGATGAGTTGAAATATATTCCAGCTAAAATTTCAAAGTACATCTGTAAAAGAAATTTTTTTAAAGAGGCGTAAATGTCTGTCATGAATTTCCATTCCTTGCCTATGATCTAAAAGTAACATTTTAAATTTGTATCAGGAGTGTAAGCGATTAAACAAAGCAAACAAAGAAACTTCTCTATAACAAAAATGGAGTAGCCTAGCCTTTTTACATGTTAAAAATGCAACTTTGTTTTGCCCAATATCTTGTAAAAAAGAGTTTTCCCCGAGTCAAGACCTAGGTGAACCACTTTTTCGTACCCCACAGTAGTAAATTCGTAACTTTCATCAAAATCGTTAGAGCCGTTTTCGAAATAAAATTTACATGTATATATATATATATATATATACAATATGCCAAGAGGGTGGCCGATAAAAATATACACACGGAAAAAAGAACACAAATAAAAACTTCCGATATTTCGGTGAAGATATTAGCTCCACCTTTCTCTAGGAGAAGAGTAGGAATGAGAAAAAGGATAGAGGTTGAGGTATGGGAGGGGAAAGAGGGGGAAGACGAAGGTGTTACAAGGGGAAGGAGGGAAATGAGACGGGAGAGGAAGGAGGGGAAAGACGAAGAGCTGGGAGAGGGCGAGCGGAGGGGAGAGAGGAAAAAAGGGGAGCAAAAGGAAGAGGAGTGGAGGAAGCAGGGAGAGATGAGATGAGGGGGAGGGAGAAACTAGTGTGATTTATTGAGTCCGGGGGGCGAGAAAGCCTGGTGGACCAGAATACAAGAAGATTCAAGATCTTTGAGCTGAAAGGGAGAGGAAGAGGGGGGAAGGGAAGCAAGAAGACCAACTTTAAAAGTGTTATTGAAAGTGGAGTTGTGGGAGGAGACGTGAATGGCGACAGGGAGAGAAACAGAGAGGGAGGGGCAATCGTTACAAGACGAGCGGTGCCCATTCATTCTAATATTGAGAGGAGTGGTGGATAAGCCAATATAGAAAGAAGGGCAGTATTGGCAGAGGAGGATGTAGACAATGTTAGGCGTGGTGCAGGAGGGTGAGAGGACAGAAGGGAGGGGAAAAGCGAGGAACTTGTCCGGCAAGGGCTGGGTGATGAGGATGGGGCAAGTTTTACATCGCGGGCGGTTGCAAGGGGTGGGAAGGGATTTGGTGGGTTTGAGTGATTTGGACAGGGGTTTGGTAATATTGAAAATGGCGGATAGATTGGGGGGGCGTCTGAAGCTGAGAGAGGGACATTGGGGGAATATTTTAGAAGTGGTTAGGTTGTCCGACAGGATAGGGTAGAGGTTTTTAATGATACGGCTAATAGAGTCCACACCTGGGAAGTAGGTGGTACAGAGGGAGATATTGTGTTGGGAAATGCTATTAGTAGGAGGCAGTATGGGGGAGTGTGGTTTTTTGAGGATTTGTTTATGGAGAAGGTGCTCTGGATAGCCTCTGCGAAGAAGAGATTGATGGAGGTTAGTAAGGAATTTATCAAGGGAGTCAGGGTTGTTGCAAATTCGGTGGCCACGAATAGAAAGGGAGTAGGGGAGGGAACGTTTAGTATGGGAGGGGTGGCAGCTGTTATAATGGAGGTATTGTTGTTGGTTGGTGGGCTTGATATGCACGGAAGTGCTAAATTTGCGGTCAGAGAGGGAGACGTTTACGTCTAGAAAGACGACGTTAGAGGCAGAGATGTTAGAAGTAAAGGAGAGGGGAGAGGAGGCGTTGAGGGAGGAAATAAAAGAGTTGAGAGAATGAATACCATGTGGCCATAGAAGGAAGATGTCGTCAATGTAACGAAGCCAGAGAAGAGGTTTTAGTGAGCATGAAGATAGAAAAGATTGTTCAAAAAGTCCAAGGAAAAGGTTGGCGTAGGAAGGACTGAAGCGACTACCCATAGCGCATCCTTTAATTTGAAGAAAGAATTTGTTATTGAAAGAGAAAGCGTTGTGGGTTAGGATGAAATTGGAAAGATCCAGAAGGAACTCAGAGCTGGGAATTTGAGGAGCAGGGCGTTTAGTGATGAAATGGCGGATGGCAGAAAGTCCTTCAGAATGAGGAATGTTGGTGTATAGGGAAGTGACATCAATAGTGGCCATTAAGATATCACAGTTAGAGGGGAGTGGAGTAGAAAGGAGGCGTTCAAGAAAATGATAAGTGTCTTTGATATAGGAGGGCAGGGAGTGGACAAAGGGTTGTAGGTAGTAGTCAACAAATTCGGACATGCGTTCGGTGGGTGAGTTATAAGAGGAGACAATGGGGCGGCCAGGGTTGTCAGGTTTGTGGATTTTGGGTAGAATATAGAAGTTTGGGGTGCGTGGGTGTGACGGAGAAAGAAGGGTGATATCTTGTTTAGACAGGCCTTCATCAGGGCCTTTGATTTGAAGGAAGGAGATTATTTCATCCAAAAATTCAGGATTAGGGTCATGGGACAAAGGCTGATATGAGGAAGTGTCAGAAAGTTTTCATTCGCGTGAATGAACTGTCTGGTAAAATGTTCCTTTGTGGAGCACAGTAAAATTGTAACCGTGAGAATCACGCCACCTTTTGTGGACCCAGGTAATCGGTCAGTGTAAGAGCAAAAGCTATTGGTGAAATTTTGAATTATGTCACGTGAGGGGGAGGACAAGGAGTACAGGCAGTCGCCGAAAGGGCAGTCTCCGGAAAGGTCTTCTTAAAGGGGTTCAGCCGAAAGACACAGTCGGGGTCAGCAGATAGACAGTGCGCTGACGATCATTGCTGCATCTCAGAGGGAATGTCCTGCATTTGCCCCGAAGAAGGTCTAGGTTGATTTTCATCCCTAACCGTATGAGGAACGTTGAGGTCCAAGTAGGCTGATTCCTCGTCGGTTGAATTCTCTGGGGATGTTGAGGAAGAAAATTCTTGATGCTCACTTTTTTCCTCTTAAACATTAAATGATTTTGACTCGACGCTCTCCCACTGTCCTCTTCTGAGTTTTTCTTCAATCGTCGAGTTTCTGAGGCATCCAATCCACCGGATTCCATCTTTCGTATTGTTCTTTGATCCCTAAAAAATTCCACTTCATTTAGGGGAACTTTATCATCCTAACATTGACACTCGTTGATTCTTTTGCACTTACACGTACAAATATCACATATTTTCTGAGATTCATTAAAAATGTATTTTTTTTGTCAATTTGACACCTTTCGTAGGCTTGGTTGCACTTTTTCTTCAGCCGTAGTACGTCTTATGGTATCATCAAATCATTTTAATCACACCACGTTCCGGAAGGATTGGAATAGGGGCGCGTCTCCAAAGTTCGGACACTTTTTTCGCCACCAGACTAGCTACTTCATAAACCGTAGGCTCGCTGCATACGTTTTCGGATCTCAATATATCGAGAAAATAAAAAAATATTTTATCACTTCTTTAATTAAAAGTTGGTAATGTGGATTCGTTTAATATCGACGAGATACCAAAAAAGATATTTTTCCTCACTAAACATCCCTTTTTTTGCATTCTCGCAAGTTAAAATTATCGCACAGTTAAAATAATCAAATCACTAAGGGATTCGACTTGAAGAGCGGCGCACTTATTTCCAAATTCTCACCAAAAATGACTACCACAGCAGTGACCAACAGGGAGAACGCGCAGAGAAAAGCACGACTTCACTGAATGCCTAGTAGCGAACCGCTGCGCAGTGGTCTGAAATCGAAAATCCCCGGACAAAAGTCCAAAATAGCTTTTTTTGCGATAGAAACTTGAAACTTTGCACAAGTACTCACAAATGTTTGTGAATTATGAAATGGCAAGTCATTTTATATAGGTTTCACCCGTTTCTTAGATACTAAGGCTTAAACACGATCAAAGTTCCAAAATAGCTCTCGCTTTAGTTTTTCTTCGAAAATCTTCAAAGTTAAACATATGCCGTTGAAGTAGATGGATTTCAATGAAATAAAAAACGTTACAATCTGTTAATGTTGTATTTTCCCTGTGCCTTGCATGAATTTAAGGTATTTTTGTCGAAATTTGTGTGCTATTACGTCACAAAATGGCGGACGCTTTTTTCACTCAAAAATTGACATAAAGCAGTCAATAACTTCTTTTAAACAAAAATGTAACTCGAGATATTTACACAGAGTGTTAGTCAAACTCATTTCTAAGAGTATTATGCAAAAATCTTAGAAAAAAGTTTGCGATCTTTGAAGTAATAGCGATATTTCGATCGCGCGCCCCGACCTGTCTCTGCGCGGCGGGGCTCGGAAATACCGTGGCTCCGTTGAACTTGATCGGTTCTGTGGACCTCAAATGTTCGAATTGTACGTTTCTAAGCTAAACACGCTGTGGCTGATATCCAAATGTTGTACACTGAAGATATTTCGAGGGTGTGGTAACGAGCGAAGGGATCAGTAAACGTGTAACTGTGGTAAATTTGTCGTTTCTTTTTCTTCCGTACACTTTTGTACGCGGATCAAGCTGAAAATTATGAACGTCTTTCACCTCTTGAGTGCGTATGCATATTCCGCAGGTACCCAATATGGTTTAGAGAGAAGGCTGTCTATAGGATTCTTTCTTTGCCTTCCATCCCTTCCGAGGTACTCGCCCTCTAGTAGGGAAGTTATTTAGTACATGATAGCCATGTTAAATAGAAAGCCTTGTTACATGCTAGAGAAGAACATTAAAATAACAAATATAATATGAATTAAGAGTAAAATTTAAAAAGTATTTAGAAATTAAATCCTAGTTACCGAAAAGAATAAATGCTTTATAAAATTTCACCCACAGTAAATTATTCATATTGAATTTCGGAAATGGCATGAGTGTAGAAGTTGGAAACGCGTAAGTCAAATGGACCGTGAAAGATAGAAGGTCTCAAGTTATTACTTGCAGGTGAATGGTATCAAAAATATTATACACTATATAACATACTTGGGAAGAAATGATTTTTAGTCTTCCAACGAATCCTGGTCATTATCAGTGTCGGTTTCCTCGTCAGTGCCCTCTATAAGCAATAGTTGTTTCAGCTCCCTTGGCAGTCTCCTGCGTTTCTTATAAGTTGAAGGAACGGTGGATGAAATCAATCAAACCAGGGTGAGCAAAATCAGGCAACAAAATATATATACATTGTCAGCACCTTGTACCAGCAAAAAGCCCCCTTAGGCAATTTAGAAGTGTTATATTAATTTCAAATAATTCTTCCGTATTTGCTCTTCCGTGGAAATTGTTTAATTAACTAATATTAGTTAGACCAACGACCAACGCATGCATGATGAGTTTTGCTGCGTTTGCGGCGAGCGGGCAGCAGACGCGAGCGGGTAGGAGGCGTGGGCGGCTTACTGACTGTTGCGCTGCGACGCGTCGCGACGCTGAGTGGACGTTGCATAATTACGCGCGGCCGCGCACTAAAATTTGTGGCATAACGGCTGCAGGTGCATCCAAATGGACGACAGTTTTGATCTAAAGGATCGCAACTCGGTAAAATCCATGGGGAACCGCTATAAAAAGATGACTTTTTCCGATTTCAGCCCCCCTCCCCTTAAATGGCCAAGGTGCAAGGGTCTACGGATGACCTAGAGGTCCCAAATTTTTTTTCTGGCCTTATTTTGGGTCACTTTGAGAACTTTTTCCAGAGGGCCAAGTTTCTCCGCGAAAAATCGATTTTTCCGATCGAAATTATCTGTTGTCAAAACAGGTGCCCAAAGAGTTTGTCTCTGCCTCTTCAAAGAACTATTTCGTTTGTGATTCTTTCCGTCCATATGATCTTTCATCGTTGACACCGAAACGTCAGTGATTCCAATCTCTTTTGCTTTACAGCTATCATTGTCCAGGCCAGAGTCCTCTGGATGGCAGTTCTCTACACTACTTCCTCATAGGCTGTATTTACTATATAGTGTATTATCGGCAATCCAGAGGACTCTGGTCCAGGCTACACATAAAGAGCTACCATAAAGAGCATGCTCCAGATGCAGGTTCTGCTAATGTACTAAAGTACTATGAATGCTTCTTGGGATACTACCCAGGCTATTAGCTTGGACTTCCGAGAATCCTTTCCGCATTTTTTCGCCGGAAAAGCCTGAAACCCTTCAAATATTTGTACGTGACGTTAAGTTTGATCACCCGATTCCTTTCTATCATCTGTTTTGTGTTTTCGTGTGGTGCACCGTGAACGTATTCAGGTCTCCCTCCTTGTAGTGTTTCATATTTGATGCGTGGAAAAAAAAAGAAGATTTTCGCGGTGGTTTATGATGAACAACTTCATATTTTCGGGTTCTACCGCGTTGGTTGCTGTTGTGATGCTGCCAGTAGTGCCAGCGAAACTGTTGTAATCACCAGAGCAACCAACGCGGTAGAACCGGATAATATGAAGAAGTTCGTGGAAAAAGCCTCTCTCCTTCCCATCTAGAGGTTATACCACCACACAAGTCGCAGCGTTCTGTAGCCACTTGCTAAGGTGGGTTCCTTCCTGTGAAGTCATTCTGTGCTATGGTAATCTCCGATTGTGTTTTTTAAGTGTTTGTGTAGTATTTTCATGAACCGGAAAATAACTTCCAATGCTCATGGTTAATAGTAGGTGAAATTCCCTGAGTCGTGCTGCGGTTCCCCTCTAGTGAAAAATATGGAAAACCACTGTCACGCCCTGCCGCCCGCAGGTAATATACATGTTTCGGAGGCTCCTCTCTCGGCCTTTGGCAACTCATTTCACGGCATGGTCCGCGCATTATTATCACGGTGGCTATTTAGTCGGAAGTAGAAAATGCTCCGTAGGTAAAATAAATTGTTTAAAACAAACCGTAAAAACTAAATTTTGAATGATAATATTGTAAAATAGCAAAATTAAAATAGCGAAAACATTCCGCGAATGTGTCGAAACGAAAAATTTAAAATAAAAATTGAAAAAAAAAAGTGGTTTAAAATGACTTGGTTGGGGATCGAACCTCCGACCTCAGGTTAGCAGGCGGGGAATAAAACCCCACCGCCACCGACGTCGGCAATTATAGGCGGTGGAAAACGTGTTCAGATTCATATTTAGCCCTCGGAGCAGGGAGCTTATTCCTCGTGTGCCCCATTGGACTTGGTAGTTGAGGCCCGTGGGCTGAGACGGGACGGGTAGTGGCCTCATTCAAGGACAATTTAATTCGCATGTAATGACATCACTTGTTGGGTTGTTTCGTGCTTGCGCGTGGCTGTATCTCACTGGATCCCGCCTACTCTTCACCTCCAACTGTTGGTCTTGCCCCCAATACTTGGCGAATACATCACTTTGAACTGTCCCTAATTAGGATACGAGAGAGATTTTACCTTGAACCGATAACTAGCGTCAACCGTCATAAATGCCTGACTACCTTTAACATATCATTCTCTGATAGTTGATATATCGCTGCCGACTCCTCCATCAAATGTAGAGCTTATTTCGTATATGTGTGGGGTGTGCAGTGTGCGTTTTCTTGTTTCCCTCCTTGAAGTGTTTCAATATTGATGCGTGGAAAGTACCTCTCTCCTTCCCATCTAGAGTAAATACCACCACACATGTCGCAGCCTTCTGTAGTACCTTGATAATTAGTGGTCCTTCGTGTGTAGTCATAGTGTGCATTTTTCATCTCCGCGTGTGTTTGTTAAAATTTAATGACATATTTTTTAGCTGAGAAATAACATCCGATGCTTACGGTTAATAGTCAGTGGAAATTCCCTGAAACGAGATGCGGTTCCCCTCCGTTGTATTATGCGGAAATCCGTTTGGCTCGCCCTCCCTTCAGCGGGCATTTGACTTCTTTCGGAGGCCATTGGCAATTCATTTCACGTCTAGGTCCGCGTACCTGTTGGTTGGCGATGCAGTAATATCCGCTGAGTACTGCCACGAATTCCGGTTCAGGTGTCAAGTGGTGCGAAATTATTCCCGCGTATACTACCCGTCCTAGGTTTTGCTCCAGGCGGAAAATAATCTCTTCACTGTCCATCGGGAGTCTCAATTCTTTCGCCGCGATTTACCGTGAATTGGCGTAGTCCACTCGATTCTCGCTATCCATGGCGTAGAATCTCCCGGTATGCTGTTTTCTTTTCACTTCCAAGTTTTGGTCTTTTCCCCAACAATTGGCGAAGACATCTTCTTGAACTGTCACAATTTAAGATGCAAGTGCGATGCCGCAGTGAACCGATCACGGGCCTGACCCGTCATCCCCTGACTGGGTACCTATAACATATCATGCTCTGGGTGCGGTCCAGAGAACGCTCCAAACGCTCCGGAGCATTCGTAGCGAGGTTCCAAGCGGTCCGTGGGTCGCTCCAAGTCGCTCCGGAGCGCTACGGTTTATCCCATGACGTCAAGGAAAACGTCATCATATTTGCTCCCGCTTCGCTCCAGACGCTCACGATAGAAACCAGGGGCGATTGGAGCGATTCATGGTTTCATGGCGGGATTTCAAAGATGACAGGTCGGAACATTATTCGTGGATGCATACAAGGTTAAATCCACTCAATATAATTAGTGCTTTGACTATTTGAAATAGTATGATCAGCCTACCAGAATATTAGATATTTCTGAATCCTGTTAATTGGAATAAATTTTACATTAATATGAGGTTGAGAAGCTCTACGTCTCCAAATGTAAGAACAAGACTAATATATCTTTCAATGGCCGTTGGAGTAAAATATGTCTAGTGTTATTTATTTATACATTTGAATTATTATTTCTTTTTTTAATATTTGTATATATATTATATTTGTTGTGCTCTAAATTTATGAACGCAAGTGAATTATTAATCATATCTTTTTATTTACACGGCCGTGGGAGTAAAACATTTTTCGTGTTCTGAAATTTCAATACGGTGAGAATAGATTTTCGTGCGTAAACAAACACCGTAGGTACTTCATGAAGAGGCCGTGTGAAAGTCGAATTATTAGCGACCAATAATATTGCTTGAATCTTTTGACATGGATATAATTCTGAGCTTTTTCTCAAGTATTATGAGCCAAAGTTTCGGGTCGATTGTTTATCATTATAGGTACGGTTATGAAATCTTATTGAAGAAAACCATCACAATATTAGCAAACTTCGGGAAAGTTAAGTAAGAGTGCATGGTTTTAAGTTATAATTAATTTAAAAGTAATGTAGGCGCAAGTTGTTAATAGATAGCCAAATCTATGACTTCCATTGGAAAAACTTGAGTGCCAATGGTCCATTGAAAGCGGTGCCTCCCCGATTTTATCTCCTAGTTATCATAAACAGTAGCCATCGTCTCCGTCATTACTCTCAAAATTGCCAGAAATCCGACCTGATCATTAACAGATTAATTAATCATCTTGGGAAACTAGAATTTGTCTGAAAGTAGGAATATTCCAATGCAAATAGCAGACGATTCCTTCTTTCCGAGCAGCAACAAATGGCGGCCATGACACTTTGCCACAAACGCTCCGAAACCGGTCCACTGGCAGAAAGTTGGGAGCGTTCTGTAGCGACTGGTAGCGACCGTGGACCGCTGTTCGGAAGTGTTTGGAGAGTGGGCGATTGTAGCACTCCGTAGCGTTCTCTGGACCGCACCCTCTGATATTCGTATATCTTTGCTTATTGCTCCAACTCGATCGTGTATTTCCTAGGTCGGGGATCTTTTCTCACGTCCAAGTGCGGTGTTTTTACATTAATTGCCGGCGCTAGCACAGTTGTTGTTCCCTTTAAACCATCTTCAACACCTCTCCCTTAGCAAATGTGGCGTAGACGTCGCGACCTCTACGTTCTCCATCAAAGTCAGCTGATCCGTCTCCCTTCTTCTTAAGGCCACTATAATTCTCGTCTCCTCCAGTAAATTTTAATTTTCCGCAAATTATGCCATGTTAATGTTCAATGCCGTCCGTGTGCGTGGTGAACTCTCATCCCACTCCGATTTCACGTTCTCCTGGACGTGTAGTACAATCTCCTGGTTCCTATACATCGTCCGTTAACTTTGCCCTGTTGGCAATTCTGCCTGCATTCTTTTCTCCCGTACTTCCTTCTCTAACATCTCCGAATCGTCACGTGGACGGAAATTATTCCCGCGTTTACTTCTTTTCCGAATTACTGAAACCTATATTTATTTATTCATTCATGTTTGGTACTAACGCGACATCTTTGAGTAATTCAAAAACTTCTCTAGTCTCCTTGATCGTACGAACGAGCTAGTGTGCGTTTCTTGCTTGTACTCTTTATCATCTGTCATCTTGGCACTGCTGGCTTTTCCGATTGCAATCTTTTCTTCCGTACCTCCTTTTCTATCTTTTCCGAAACGTATCGTGGGGATAAAATATTTCCCCGTTTACATCCAGACCAAATTTCTGAAACAAACATTAATCCTATGATGTATGTTACTGAGGCGACAGCATTAAATAATTCAATACCTCCTCGGTGGGAAGAAATGAAATCTCCTTGAACTACGTTTGAAAACCGCGGGCTAATTTGCGTGTACGTTGTAATGACGGAAAAAACCGAATACATAAAGCCCTTGTGGAGGTAAAATATTTTCCTCAATCATCAGATATTAATCTGCGATTATTATCACGGTGGCTATTTAGTCGGAAGTAGAAATTGCTCCGTAGGTAAAATAAATTGATTGAAACAAACCGTAAAAACTAAATTTTGAATGATAATATTGTAAAATAGCAAAATTAAAATAGCGAAAACATTCCGCGAATGTGTCGAAACGAAAAATTTAAAATAAAAATTGAAAAAAATAAGTGGTTTAAAATGACTTGGTTGGGGATCGAACCTCCGACCTCAGGTTAGCAGGCGGGGAATAAAACCCCACCGCCACCGACGTCGGCAATTATAGGCGGTGGAAAACGTGTTCAGATTCATATTTAGCCCACGGAGCAGGGAGCTTATTCCTCGTGTGCCCCATTGGACTTGGTAGTTGAGGCCCGTGGGCTGAGACTGGGCTGGGGTAGTGGCCTCATTCAATGACAATTTAATTCGCTTGTGATGTCATCATATGTTGAGTTGTTTCGTGCTTGCGCGTGGCTCTATCTCACTCAGGGTGTCCGGCGACCTGGAAAACCATGAAAACCGGGAAAACTCAGGGAAATATTTTGTTCTGGAAAACTCAGGGAATATTCAGGGAATTTTTGTATTTTTCCGAAAAACCCTGGAAAATGCATGGCAGCCGATTTCCATCAAGGCAGAGAGAGAGGTTTAACCTGCGCCTTTGCTTGCATTATACTCGGTTCAGTGTAGCCTTGCGCTCCCTGTTCATTTAATACTCTTTTCATAGCTGTGCGCCTGCTCGCAGCTTGTGCTTCGTCATCCCACACCACTCTCCTTATGCGCAGTCTAGGATTGCATAACAAGGCAAATTCCACACGGAATAATTCCCATGTAAAATGGCCGCTACGAATGGAATCGGAATTGATACCGAAATCTGTCACCGGAAACAATTTCACGCGGAAATCAAGATTCTGTTCGAAGAGCCGTACGAATGGAATTCTTGGTGTGGCCAAATTTACGAGAAATCTAAACGTCTGAGCATGCGCAGTGGCATTTCCCGCATTATACGAAAACCATTCGGCTGGCAACCTAAATGGATAATTGGGTATTGTTATATAAGTAATTGATAATCCTTTCCATATAATCTCCACCCTCCTCGTTTTAATGTTTGCAGAAATGTTTTTGAAGGAGCGGAAATACATTTTGCGGTCACTGCGTATGGAAATCACGGCCCTCGGGTTCGTAGTCGACAGGGCCACTGTACAGGGGCAATCAAACCTAATTTAAATTCGTGTATTGTCCAAAAAATACAATTTTGTTTTACATAATTAAATGCTTTTGGGCGTTAGATCCGTACCTATCACAAATCAATTAATTCACAGTTTCCGAAATGTTCATGCAAAGTACAGTGAAGCCTTTTGGGAGAAGAGGAAAGGTACCAAGGCCTCAAGAGAAAAAGAATAAGAGAGAGGTACATACTGCAAAAGTTTCACGAGCTGCAAACCAAAATAACGTAATTTCTTGTAAAGCCGAGAAATTTGTTGCTGAAATTGAATCGGAAATGCACTCATTGAAAAATGTCACACTAGTTTCTTTTATTTACATGTTCTTTATCAAACTAGTCTGAATCTACTTTATTGTGTTCAAATTGCACCTGACTCAGAATTTTGTTGTCAGTTAACCGTTTTTGTTTATTTGTTGGTTGAAATAAAACCCGTAATACTCCACATTAATTGTATACTCTTACGTTTTAACTCAAAGTAGGGACCGAAATTTTTCGTTTTTTCATGTTTGCAAAATTATGCAGATTTTATTAGAAATTCATTAAAAATATGTTAGAAACAAAGTGCAGCAAGACCCTGGAAAATGCAAAAGATTTGCCTGGAAAACCTGGAAAACTCAGGGAAAAAAGAAATTGAGTTTCACCGGACACCCTGTCACTGGATTTTGCCTACTCTTCACCTCCAACTGTTGGTCTTGCCCCCAATACTTGGCGAATACATCACTTTGAACTGTCCCTAATTAGGATACGAGAGAGATTTTACCTTGAACCGATAACTAGCGTCAACCGTCATAAATGCCTGACTACCTTTAACATATCATTGTCTGATAGTTGACATATCGCTGCCGACTCCTCCATCAAATGTAGAGCTTATTTCGTATGTGTGTGGGGTGTGCAGTGTGCGTTTTCTTGCCTCCCTCCTTGTAGTGTTTCAATATTGATGCGTGGAACGTACCTCTCTCCTTCCCATCTAGAGTAAATACCACCACACATGTCGCAGCCTTCTGTAGTCCCTTGATAATTAGTGGTCCTTCGTGTGAAGTCATAGTGTGCATTTTTCATCTCCGCGTGTGTTTGTTAAAATTTAATGACATATTTTTATAAGCTGAGAAATAACATCCGATGCTTACGGTTAATAGTCCGTGGAAATTCCCTGAAACGAGATGCGGTTCCCCTCCGTTGTATTATGCGGAAATCCGTTTGGCTCGCCCTCCCTTCCGCGGGCATTAGACTTCTTTCGGAGGCTCTTTTCTCGGCCATTGGCGATTCATTTCACGTCTTAGTTCGCGTACCTGTCGGTTCGCGATGCAGTAGTATCGGCTGAGTACTGCCACGAACTCCGGTTCAGATGTCACGTGGTGCGAAATTATTTCCGCGTATACTACCCGTCCTAGGTTTTGCTCCAGGCGGAAAATAATCTCTTCACTGTCCATCGGGAGTCTCAATTCCTTCGCCGCGATTTACCGTGAATTGGCGTAGTCCACTCGATTCTCGCTATCCATGGCGTAGAATCTCCCGGTATGCTGTGTACTATCCACCCCTCTCAATTTCTATTCTTCTTTCCTTATCACAGGGGATCTAATTATTATTCTATGTCACGCGGTCCTAAACACGCGACGTTATATATTATATTAGCCCGACACACAAAAGGTACACTTCACTTTTTCACTTCTTACCTTGAGAGAGATCTTTTCTTTTGGTAGTCCTTGGCGGCTAAGGTTAATGGATTAATTCATGCACAAAAATGATACACTTCAATAATACATACATTTATAATAACCCTTTTATTCTTCATAAAAAACAAATTCACTTTGGTTAATCAATTAATTAATATATGTTCCCTTCTCAAATATATTCGTATTAATTTATAATGTTTGTTGTACTTCACCGGATATTGCACAATGTGACTTCCGCCGATACTCTATTCCCCAGTATCTGTTTATCGGATTCCTGGATCCTTAACACAGGGCACTGGCGTTGGTAATTGCTGTCCAAAGCTGCTTACTCCCGGCTAATTATCACTGCAAAACTCCAGACTGACTTTCACTCGAAGACCGGTCCTTGGCTTCCCTGAGTGAGTGAGTGAGCTGACTTCGTTGAGACCTTGAGTGTCCTCCCCCTACGTTCCTTGTGACTTTTCTAAGCCACGTCTCTTGCTTGACAAGCCCTTATATACTTTCTCCCCACCCCTCCTGTATGTTCTAGAACATTCCAGGTTTTCTCAACTTCCTCTCGTATCTGATTGGCTTTTCCCTTCTCATTATTACAATTTTGATTATCCCTTCCATCCTTTCTTTGCCTTGCAGCTTTCATAACACAAACGGCATTGTTTAAAGTTTGTTTACATAACACGGAAACGGTATTGTTCTAAGTTTGTTTTCATAACACAAGCGGCATTGTTTTAAATTTGTTTACATAACACGGAAACGGTATTGTTCTAAGTTTGTTTACATAACACGGAAACGGTATTGTTGCCTCGCGGTAGCACGTGTTCCCAAAATACCCACAATGGCGTCCTTAGTTGTAAACTTATGCCAACACGGCCAAAATGGCGTGTTACAGCTGTTTTCTTTTCACTTCCAAGTTTTGGTCTTTTACCCAACACTTGGGGAAGACATCTTCTTGAACTGTCACAATTTAAGATGCAAGTGCGATGCCGCCGTGAACCGATCGCGGGCCTGGGCCTTTATTCTGTAACTCCAAACCGATCGGTACGGTAGGCTTTTCGTCGGGTGCGACGTCACACCGACGAGAGAGAGCAGCCGTGCGATTCTGTACACACCCGATCGGTGCGCCGGCGAGCTCCAGTCGGTGTGAATCGGTGGATCGCACCGACACCTAAGAGCTGTCGGTGCGGCGGAGAATCAGTCGGTTTGCTTGAGAAACACCGATGCAAATCGATAATAAATTTGGATTTTTTGCCTGAAATGGGATATTTGATACTTGTAATAATGATTAAACATATATTCATGGATGTAATAGCGACGTAATTTGTTCTTAAGAGAGCAAATGCAAAAGTCGATGAATTTAAGGTCATAAAGGTGATGATCTGTAAAGAGAAACCTCTACACAACTAGAATTCCGTAGTATTGCATTGTATTCTCTTGGCTGTTAAAAATGTTTTACTATTTGGCACTAACAATTTACGTAAATTTCACCATATTTTGGCTATTCAGCATACTGTCACCGGAATATTTTTCAAAATAATTGCCAAAAATTGTCCGCGGTGAATGCCTATTATTGCGGTTTGGCTATTCTTAAATGGAAGATTCCCGTTGAAAGTTTCCATATTATAATCTTACATCGTGCAGTCACTTACTTAACTAGATTACATACTAAAGTAGCTTCTGATTTCAGGAAATAGGCGATTTCGCACATTTGCGTTACCTAAGTTATCCCCCGATTTTGGGCCAGGGTAACGAAAGTTCGTATTTATACTGATGTTTGTTTGCTTCCGGCCTCTATTTTCGTAGTTGAGGAGATATACTTTATGTATCTTTTGCATTTAACTGTAACTCATCACTCTATCATAATAAATTTCGGATTATTCATCAAATAATGTTGAAACAATGTGTTGGACAACACCATGGTGTGGGTTGGACAACACCACTACTTGCAAATAGGCAAACATACAATAACCAAGAGTGCTAATAGCAAATTTACTTACTTCTACACTCAACTTAAATTTCGGTAAAGGTATCATAGGGTCCAGTCTGGGAGAAATTTTTGTGTGAGAATCGTAGAAAAGTAAGGGGTATTCGATGAATGGGAAAGGAAAGTGAAAGGACTGCGCAGTTATAAAATGTAAGAAAAAAAGGCGTGAGATTCGTAGTTTTTGAGAAAATCAAGTTTGAAGATGACGAAAATCGGGTAATTTTCGTGATATTTCGACGCCATATTCCGAGATGTTGGGAAGTCCCGCTAGAGGGATAGAGAGTAATTTCACGTCTACAATATGGCCTTTACGCACCCCCCCAACAAGGTTGCGGGCCAAAGTTGTAGCGTATTTTTCTAAAGAAAAATATCCCCCGAGAGGGTAGAATATTGGAGGGGGGTGTAGTTGTAGTCTCTTCAAAGTTGTAGCGTATTTTTCTAAAGAAAAATATCCCCCGAGAGGGTAGATGATTGGAGGGGGGTGTATTTGTAGTCTCTTCAAAGTTGTAGCGTATTTTTCTAAAGAAAAATATCCCCCGAGAGGGTAGATGATTGGAGGGGGTTGTAGTTGTAGTCTCTTCAAAGTTGTAACGCGTCGTAAAGCGCGGCTAGTTTACAAACGGCAGTGTTCGAGTGTAGGTTCAAGGCGGGTATACTCATGGGTAGTGGGTATAGAAAATGAAGAAACTGCTCGACCGCTGCGCCGTCTGGAGGAAATAGGAGGAAAAGGGCAGTTTTTCCAATATGGCGTCGATGAAGAGATTCACATCACAGGTTTAAGTGAATACTTCAGGAAATAAAAAGGTTTTATGAAGAAAATGAAAGGTTAGTACCAATGCGCAGATGTAGCGTGGCAATATAAGTGAAACAGGTGGTATAAAATGAACGGGAAGCAGGTGAAATTAATTTTCTCCCAGACTGGACACTATGATACATATACCTAAATTTCTTTCACCATATGTATTTATTTATCACTCATCAAATTCATTTTACATTTAACTTTGCTCCACGAAATTACATAAAAAATGTTTCATGGCACGAGCGCGCAGCAATTTCACTGTCCTAAAACCACGAATATAGAATAATATACCTACGAGAATATTTCAATACCATACCTACAATATACATATAATACATACACGGATTTTCTATTTTCGATATCACGCCACTGTTCAATTTATTTCAACGAACAATTCTATATCAATCTTTGGAAGATTAAATACTATATCGGTACTACACGTAATGCCGTTTCTGCAACTAGAAATTCCAAATGCAAAACGCTGTTAAATGTTGGATCTCAATCACACGAGTTAATAAATATAATCAATCAATATACAGGTTAAATTGAAATTTTGAAAGTTATTTCTGGATTCAAACGATCACAGCTGATTCATTCTCACTTCGCACACTTCATTTAATCTCGTAGCACTCAACGTCTTTTACTGATACTTCATATTCTCACGAACGCTACTAGATATGTGGTTTAAGTATAATGCACTTATATTAATTGTCAAATACACATTGCTCAAAATTCACATAAATTAATATACGATCATTCTCTTTTCGACATCGTTGATTTCTGTTGTTGTTTTTAACCCCGAGAGCACTAGGCGGCTTCCAATAATCATTTGTTTCTTCTATTGTCTTCCATTGGTGGGAATACAGCATGTGACCGTCAGCTTCGGAAACACTCGGAAAATTGTGAGGAGGGGAGAACATTTTGTGGGAGGAGTTACCTAACCGACTGAAATGACACCGACTTGCATACAGAATCGCTGAAATAGGCTCCGTCGGTGGCTGAGTCCAAGTCAGTACGGAATCTCAACCGGTCGGTTGGTTAGGAAGCCCAACCGATCGGTACGGAACCGACGAATTACAAAATGACACCCCAGACCCGACATCCCCTGACTGTGTACCTATAACATATCATGCTCTGATATTCGGTATATCGGTTCTTATTGCTCCAACTCAATCGTGTATTTCATAGGTCGGGGATCTTTTCTCACGTCCAAGTGCGGTGTTTTTACATTAATTGCCGGCGCTAGCACAGTTTTTGTTCCCTTTAAACCATCTTCAACACCTCTCCCTTAGCAAATGTGGCGTAGACGTCGCGACCTCTACGTTCTCCATCAAAGTCAGCTGATCCGTCTCCCTTCTTCTTAAGGCCACTATAATTCTCGTCTCCTCCAGTAAATTTTAATTTTCCGCAAATTATGCCATGTTAATGTTCAATGCCGTCCGTGTGCGTGGTGAACTCTCATCCCACTCCGATTTCACGTTCTCCTGGACGTGTAGTACAATCTCCTGGTTCCTATACATCGTCCGTTAACTTTGCCCTGTTGGCAATTCTGCCTGCATTCTTTTCTCCCGTACTTCCTTCTCTAACATCTCCGAATCGTCACGTGGACGGAAATTATTCCCGCGTTTACTTCTTTTCCGAATTACTGAAACCTATATTTATTTATTCATTCATGTTTGGTACTAACGCGACATCTTTGAGTAATTCAAAAACTTCTCTAGTCTCCTTGATCGTACGAACGAGCTAGTGTGCGTTTCTTGCTTGTACTCTTTATCATCTGTCATCTTGGCACTGCTGGCTTTTCCGATTGCAATCTTTTCTTCCGTACCTCCTTTTCTATCTTTTCCGAAACGTATCGTGGGGATAAAATATTTCCCCGTTTACATCCAGACCAAATTTCTGAAACAAACATTAATCCTATGATGTATGTTACTGAGGCGACAGCATTAAATAATTCAATACCTCCTCGGTGGGAAGAAATGAAATCTCCTTGAACTACGTTTGAAAACCGCGGGCTAATTTGCGTGTACGTTGTAATGACGGAAAAAACCGAATACATAAAGCCCTTGTGGAGGTAAAATATTTTCCTCAATCATCAGATATTAATCTGCGATTATTATCACGGTGGCTATTTAGTCGGAAGTAGAAATTGCTCCGTAGGTAAAATAAATTGATTGAAACAAACCGTAAAAACTAAATTTTGAATGATAATATTGTAAAATAGCAAAATTAAAATAGCGAAAACATTCCGCGAATGTGTCGAAACGAAAAATTTAAAATAAAAATTGAAAAAAAAAGTGGTTTAAAATGACTTGGTTGGGGATCGAACCTCCGACCTCAGGTTAGCAGGCGGGGAATAAAACCCCACCGCCACCGACGTCGGCAATTATAGGCGGTGGAAAACGTGTTCAGAATCATATTTAGCCCACGGAGCAGGGAGCTTATTCCTCGTGTGCCCCATTGGACTTGGTAGTTGAGGCCCGTGGGCTGAGACTGGGCTGGGGTAGTGGCCTCATTCAATGACAATTTAATTCGCTTGTGATGTCATCATATGTTGAGTTGTTTCGTGATTGCGCGTGGCTCTATCTCACTGGATTTTGCCTACTCTTCACCTCCAACTGTTGATCTTACCTCCAATACATCACTTTGAACTCTCCCAAATTAGGATAAAAAAGAGATTGTGCCTTGAACCGATCACTGGCCTCAACCGTCATAAATGCCTGACTACCTTTAACTCATCATTCTCTGATAGTTATATGTCGCTGCTTATTCCTCCATCATATGTTGTAGCTTGTTTCGTATATTTGTGTGGTGTGCAGTGCAAATTTTCTTATCTCCCTCCTTGTAGTGATTCAATAATGATGCGTGGAAAGTGCGTCTCTTCTTCCCATCTAGAGTAATTACCACGACACATGTCGCAGCCTTCTGTGGTCCCTTGATAATTAGTGGTCCTTCGTGTAAGGTCTTAGTGGCTGTGCTTATGGCACGATGCTTAAGGCATCCGTGGAAATTCCCTGTAACGAGCTGGGGTTCCCCTCCGGTGTGTTATGCGGAAATCAGTTTGGCTCGCCCTCCCTTCTGCGGGTAATAGATTTCTTACGGAGACTCTTTTCTTGGCCATTGGCGATTTATTTCACGGCTTGGTCCGCGTAATTGTTCGTTATCGATGCGGAAGTATCGTATGGAAAGTGCGTCTCTCCTTCCCATCTAGAGTAATTACCACGACACATGTCGCAGCATTCTGTGGTCCCTTGATAATAAGTGGTCCTTCGTTTAAGGTCATAGTGTGCATTGTCATCTCCACGTTTTTTTGTTTAAAATGAATGACTTGCTGTGGTTTTCCTTTGGTCGATTGAGTTGCGGTTCCTGAGCTTTCCTTCCCTGAGGGAAAGCTGAGGACGAAAAAGTCTTTAAGTATACCATTTAAAGTATGTATAAGATTTATTATTCCACTGTTTAAATTTTCGTATTGAAGTTTGTGGTTGATAATGGTATAGACGTCAACAAATATCTACTATCACTTTCAAAAGTCGGTCCACGCGGTGAACGCGGCCAACTTCACATTTCGCTGAATTCGAACTTCGGGTATTGCCTATGCATTCAGCGACTACTAAGGGCCAACTTGACTCATTTCCACTCAACTATGGAGACCCTCGCATGACATTCTCCTGCTATCGCTGAGCAGCCAACTCCCCCGACTCCAAGTGGTAGGCAACGGTAGGCGGAGAATGCAAGAGGGAAAGGCGTTTGGTGTTTTTCACTCTTACGAGTAGCGGGCTTAATTGTATTCTTGATAAATCGAGGAAATAGATCGAAGAACCGACCACCGTTTGTAGCGCTATCGGGAGAAGGAGCAGATTTTCTCGCCGATAACACTCTTGAAAACACAAACTCTTTCCAAGCTCGGGTGAGAAAAATGAGGAAAACGAACGAAACACAAGTATTATCAATCATAAACTTAACTTATCAATATATTTTACAAATCACAAAATAGAACCAAACCAATTACAATAATTTACCCCTAGGTCGAGTGCCAGGCGACCGTAATGAAAGTTTCCAGTCGGAAAATAGTTTAAGTTTAACAGGTACGAGAGGTTGAACATCTCTCTTAAGTACAAAAGTGACTTAGTCAGCAGGCTCACACAACGGTGTTACCCGGTCGGCGTCTCGGAAGCAATAGAGGGCGAGCTTGGACACGAGTCAGCTGAGGAGGGGGTCTGTCGACAAGGACGAAGGTGGAATGGGTAAGGTCATGAGGTTAGCGATTGGTAGCCATGGAGGGGAGGAAATAATGGGATGGGTGATAGATAGGGTGGCAGTTTTTAATTGGAGCGCCAGGAACTGTTTTCTGGCGTCGGCCGCAGAATACAGGATCACAACCTTTGTGCCTTGGTCAGGATGACCGCATTTTTGGTATCCTTCCTCACTTTACTGGCTATAAAAGCGGGGCAGGACCTGGTGAGGGAATGTTGCGGCGAAAGGTGTGGAAGAAGTCGCTGCATTTTGTAGTCGTAGGCATTTTGGCCGTCGTTGGCGCACATGTCGTTAGCGCGCATGTCGTTCGGGCAAGTCCTTCGGCTAAGTCCGGAGGATAAACAGTCCGCAGAGGGGAAACTGTCCAAAGAGGGGAATTGACCAAAAAAACGGGGGGGGAAATAAGTCAGCCTATAAGGAGTTTGGCTCCTGAGATAGGAAGGCGATAGATTTATAGATACGTAGATATATGTCCATCAAAAAGATTGGAAGCTCACATTTTCCAAAAAATAATTGTGGGCCACTGAATTTGACATTGGAATCAGCCAGCCACAAACGAATCAGATCCCATCGACGTCCCTTTCATCCATATTCATAACAGAAATAGCACCGTAATCTCTTACATCTTATTCCGGTGAGGTAACCACTGTAACGATTACCTCACCGATTAAAGAAATGTATATGCTATCACCTTCTTACCATACATTTTGATCGTTGAACTTCTAAATAAAGACAACGGTTTCAGACGGAATAAAGTTTCAGGTTGTACGAAATCGTCATCTTCATGGAAACAACAGCTACTTCATAAGACAAATGAATTTCCTTTTCTTGAGATAATATTGCTCATTCAATTTTAAGAATAGTTTACTCCACACGAATTGTATTCCGTCAAAACTCCTGGCAATATTTAGCATACGCAAGGAAGCACACCAGAATTTTATCTGCGACTCACCTTTTCTCTTCTAGTAGCTCCAAATATTGATTTTTAGATAATCTGAGTTTGATTTAAGATATTTCTGATGATGAATGGAAGAATTTGTGAGCGAGGGGCGGAACATTAATTTGAAATTTAAATATGTTTTAATATTTAAGATAGATCCCGGAAAAAAGTGAAAATTTTTCATTTCACGAGATATCACGGAGGAAGCTTTAAAAGTTTGGGGTGATGGCATAAAATCTTAAGGATCGGATTTCAAGGAGCACTTACCATGCGGACTCAGCGTACTCCAGAAACGGCCCCTGTCGTGTCTTCAATACATTAAAGTTCACCTCCCCTAGCTTCCCCTGAACTACTTTCAAGCACTAGCGTTATATGAAAATTCTGAGGTGAAATCACATTTCCTTTTTTTCCCGTAATCGTTATTCAAAACGCAAACCGGTCTAGTAGGGCAATGCTCACATTTAATGTCCTAAGAGCGTACTCCATCAACTAAAACTAGTAATTTAAATATGCATATTGAAAACTCACTTGGTAAATTCCCGCAAGTGATTTTTCAATATGCATATTAAACATTTCCACAAAGTTACGTCAGGAACGTTTTCTCATATTAGTAATTTAAAGTACCTGACACAATGTGAAGAATGACGATCATGTTTGTACACTCATGATCGCATTTGGAAAATGACGATAACACGAGCGCTCGAGTTATGGAGAACCGTAATCGTGCCCCAGGAGTCAAGTTAAAATTTATCAATAGATATCTTCAAGATACGTCCTTCCCCTTACAGCATGAATCTATATTACCAGGCGACCTGAAATAAACTATACAGATGAGAAGAAACTGAATAACGAACTAAAAAGATACGAAGGGGATGAAAGATTTCCACAGGGAAGCCTGACACAATGTCTCATAAACAGATACTAACCGAAATTATCGCAAAAACATTTGGAATAATCCGTTGATAAATCACTATTCTTGAAACAAGACTGAGGTAGTGATGTTTGATGCTTCTTAAAGATAGCATTGGAAAAATTATTGGGTAGATATCCGCTCATGATTACTTTTCTATAATCTGATTACATTTAATAGAAGTTCTTCATTCATTAGCACAGGCGATGGCGACAATGATATAACTAAGAAATAAGTCGTCTCTTCTCCTGAGAGTTATATGCCTGATATAAAAAATGAAACCTTAGTTGCCCTTCATTAATTGATAGTACTCATTTACAAACTGCTTCCCGGAAATATTTCCCCCACGAGATTCTCACAATTGAAAACACCATTGACATCACAACGTTGAGAATTTATCTATCCACCTATTCCACCTATTTAAATATCACAAATGCCTGTATCTTCGTGACTTCCACAGTTTATTTAATTTTGAACTACCGGTTTCGGCTGTCAAGCCATCATCAGGTACATTGATAAAAACATTGAAAAACAGATTTATATATACTATCGGAAGTTGCTATTGGAGGGGGGTGGGGGTTGGGGGTGAGGTTGGTTGAGCAGGGAAGGGAAAGGGGTGGGGGGAACAAAGTATGTGTTGTAACTGGGAGAGAGGGTGGGGGGGGGGGTTAATCACTCGGGTTGTGGGGGTTGGGGTTTTGGGAGGGTGATGAGTAATAAGGGGGATGGGTTAGGAAAGGTTATGTCATTGACAAGGTTGTTTTCTTGTAGGGTGATCTACCGAATTTCGAGGGCATCCATTCTCCTTCCTTTCCCGGCAAAATGCAGAATTTCGGGCTCAAAGCTGCTTCGGTGCCCCATCTCCAAAAGGTGTCGGGCGAAGGCTGACGAATCGTCCTTATTCTTCCAGCATGCCTTGTGTTCTTTTGCTCTTGTTTTGAAATTTCGCCCCGTTTGACCAATATAACAACATTGACAAGTATCACAATTTAACTTATATATACCAGATTTTAAATTAGGTTCTATTACATCTTTTGCATTGTTAAGCCATCTTCCCTGTATATTCTGTTAAATCAACTTCTTCGTTTTCCTTCAACTCTATCCAGCTTGTTTTACCCGGTCCAACACAATCCCAAATTGCAAAATTCTACGACTAATGCTGACCTTATTTCCTAAAACAAGATTTTCGATTCCTATTACGCAGCACTCCCTTCCATAAGTCACTATTCTCCTCAATTTTCCCCCTGTAGCTCGGTTCCTGAGAAATTCCATGGTTTGTAAAGCACTGACTTATTTTAAAACAGCAATAAACGATGTTAATAAATCAGACAAAAGGAGATACTGTTAGACAATGGGAATCAATATATGCACCGTTCACACTACTTACGAATCGATGATCGAGCGCACCGTCGTGGGTGATAAATGCCGCGTGAACGCACATTGCTAATCATCGTTCTGGTACCTTCTAACGCCGTCAACTAACCCATAACCCTAAGGGCTGGGATCTCGGGTGGAAACCGGAAAAGATGAAGTACGATAATAAAGTATAACAAGCAAAATGTAGAGTGGTTATTTTGTTGATACTATTATAACAACTGTTATTTTGATTAATATGCTAGGAAGAGTGTCATTTACTTTAAAAACCACTTTAAAAAGTTTCAAAATCCACACAGCTGCCGGTATTCTAATGGATTGATAAAGTATGGCGTCGCGAAACATTGGTTACCTAGGTGTTCTTTTCAAAATAAATGCGAAATATACAGGAAATATTTTTTAGAAAGTAATTTGACGTCATAACTTTACCAGTCCATACAGCTCAAAATCAGCCGCTTGCCGTTCACTTGCTAGTTTCAATTCCTGGAGAGGACAGCATAGAGTTATGGTGATCATTTGTAAATGTTTGTTAGCAGATTATGCAGTTGCATATGATAGTTGTCTCAACCGGGAATTACCAACGCGCGTTCATGCGATGTGACTACGGCACCGAGCCGTAGACTTCCTCGGTGGTAACCCCGGGCGCCCAGTTCAACCCGGCATGTCGCTGCGCTGACTTCGGCGTGAAATGTACTATCACTTTCAAAAGTCGGTCCACGCGGTGAGCGTGGCCAACTTCGCTTTTCGCTGAATTCGAACTTCGGGCATTGCCTATGCATTCAGCGACTACTAAGAGCCAACTTGACTCATTTCCACTCAACTATGGAGACCCTCGTATGACCTTCTCCCGCTATCGCTGACCAGCAAACTCCCCCTACTCCAAGTGGTAGGCAACGGTAGGCGGAGAATGCAAAAGGGAAAGGCGTTAAGTGTTTTTCACTCTTACGAGTAGCGGGCTTAATTGTCTTCTTGATAAATCGAGGAAATAGATCGGCGAACCGACCACCACAAAACAATTTTTTGAGGATAATTCTCGGCTTTGCGTTTTACCCTGGACAGCTAACTCCCCGGACCTTTCTCCTATTGAGAATGCGTAGGGTAACTGTGAATTAGTGGCATTACGACGGAGAAAGAACCAAGTAAAACTTAATAAGTCTACATTCGGGATGTTTGGAATTCTTTAAGCCAACTTCCCCGTGTAATAGAACATTTGGTTGGGTCTATGCAGTCACGATTACGATCTGCAACTGAAAATTATGGCGATATTACGAAATATTAAAGTTCTCTGATGAATGAACATTTTGTTTTAGGTTTCTGTTACCATTGGTAATATACTGAAAATGATTATCCAAAATTATCTAGTGCACTTTTCTTCCTAACCTTATCAAATCTTGCCTCATTCCCATTAATTTTCGCTGCAAAATGAACGCCAACTTTAAGTTTAAACCACAACTTCTATTTCGTTCGAATCTGTTCTAAATAACGAGAACATTTTTCATGTTGCTTATTGGAAAACCTTATCTTTTATATATGAGGAGTTTTTCATCGTAGGCATTTTTAAAGGGAGTTCATGTTCTCTCTGAGAGCGAGAAATCAATTTTAAGGAAAACTCACTCACTCACTCACTCACTCAATCAACTGAAGGAAAACTCATTCAAAAATGACCGCATTCATTGTTGATAAATTACAATCCACTTTTTGTAGCTTCATTCGCCATAGTTTTGCATTAATTTGGTCCTAATTAGGGTTTTATCCTTTTTTAGGTAATATCGTAAAGTATAATTTTCAGTAATGATATGTTTTGGATGAAATAGGTATGACTTCGCTTTGCGTATTTAGAAATCAGCTTCGAGCGGCGTTACACCGAAGGCATGTTTCAATGTTAATTTCGCTCTATAGTCTGTAATTCGTCTTACATTGCTTTGATTGGTCTGTTAAATGCATTGCGACTATGTTTAGGAAGTTAATACAAAACAAAAAGATTCATTCACTGCAAGTATATCCATCACTCAGCTCTCCGTTCCTGAACGAACCTCTAATTTCTAGAAGCTATGTTCGCTATGGTGTCAACATATTCTGGAGATGTCGTAAAACTCCACTGACCTCTCTGTCCATCAGATCTATCAGTCACGCAATGGGGGATGCTAGCTAAAGAAATTTTTATGAAATCCAAGGTATCAGACGCACGACGTAATTTTAATTAGGTAGCTATTTTTATTCTCCTTTGGACGAGATTGTTTCATTGCACAGCGCACAACCTACACTTTCAATGAGCTGCTGAGGAGGTATCAGGGACTCTAAACTGTTTAAAACTGTCAATCTATTAGCATATATAGCAAGCTGTGTATCCAAGCAATACATTTTGCTACAGTTCAAAAATGGAAAATCGTTGCATCAGTAATTAATGTGTGAGCTGGAGACTTTACAAAACCTCCAAATTTTCGTTCCGATACACAAATTAATGATATAAGTCTGAAGGCTATTTGGTTTCAAGGCCTTAAGTTATAAGGCCTCAGTTGTTTTGTTCTTAAACTTTACTCAAAGGTGTCGTTTTAATTTTACTTTGCAATGATAGAGTTGCACATTTATCATCATCACGTGTGTTTTACTAATATAGATCGTCGTTAAGTCATATCCCATCTATAGCTCCTTATCGACTACCTATATCCCACCTATATCGACTTTTCGTCTATCTTTCTCTCCATCCTACTTTATAACAGCGAAATTCCTATTCAAACACAATTCTTTAAATCCTCTGTAGCTAATTTTTTTCCCTAAGTCCCTGACTTCTAAACAAATTTTTTTCCCTAAGTCCCTGACTTCTAAACAAATTTTTTTCCCTAAGTCCCTGACTTCTAAACAAATTTTTTTCCCTAAGTCCCTGACTTCTAAACAAATTTTTTTCCCTAAGTCCCTGACTTCTAAACAAATTTTTTTCCCTAAGTCCCTGACTTCTAAACAAATTTTTTTCCCTAAGTCCCTGACTTCTAAACAAATTTTTTTCCCTAAGTCCCTGACTTCTAAACAAATTTTTTTCCCTAAGTCCCTGACTTCTAAACAAATTTTTTTCCCTAAGTCCCTGACTTCTAAACAAATTTTTTTCCCTAAGTCCCTGACTTCTAAACAAATTTTTTTCCCTAAGTCCCTGACTTCTAAACAAATTTTTTTCCCTAAGTCCCTGACTTCTAAACAAATTTTTTTCCCTAAGTCCCTGACTTCTAAACAAATTTTTTTCCCTAAGTCCCTGACTTCTAAACAAATTTTTTTCCCTAAGTCCCTGACTTCTAAACAAATTTTTTTCCCTAAGTCCCTGACTTCTAAACAAATTTTTTTCCCTAAGTCCCTGACTTCTAAACAAATTTTTTTCCCTAAGTCCCTGACTTCTAAACAAATTTTTTTCCCTAAGTCCCTGACTTCTAAACAAATTTTTTTCCCTAAGTCCCTGACTTCTAAACAAATTTTTTTCCCTAAGTCCCTGACTTCTAAACAAATTTTTTTCCCTAAGTCCCTGACTTCTAAACAAATTTTTTTCCCTAAGTCCCTGACTTCTAAACAAATTTTTTTCCCTAAGTCCCTGACTTCTAAACAAATTTTTTTCCCTAAGTCCCTGACTTCTAAACAAATTTTTTTCCCTAAGTCCCTGACTTCTAAACAAATTTTTTTCCCTAAGTCCCTGACTTCTAAACAAATTTTTTTCCCTAAGTCCCTGACTTCTAAACAAATTTTTTTCCCTAAGTCCCTGACTTCTAAACAAATTTTTTTCCCTAAGTCCCTGACTTCTAAACAAATTTTTTTCCCTAAGTCCCTGACTTCTAAACAAATTTTTTTCCCTAAGTCCCTGACTTCTAAACAAATTTTTTTCCCTAAGTCCCTGACTTCTAAACAAATTTTTTTCCCTAAGTCCCTGACTTCTAAACAAATTTTTTTCCCTAAGTCCCTGACTTCTAAACAAATTTTTTTCCCTAAGTCCCTGACTTCTAAACAAATTTTTTTCCCTAAGTCCCTGACTTCTAAACAAATTTTTTTCCCTAAGTCCCTGACTTCTAAACAAATTTTTTTCCCTAAGTCCCTGACTTCTAAACAAATTTTTTTCCCTAAGTCCCTGACTTCTAAACAAATTTTTTTCCCTAAGTCCCTGACTTCTAAACAAATTTTTTTCCCTAAGTCCCTGACTTCTAAACAAATTTTTTTCCCTAAGTCCCTGACTTCTAAACAAATTTTTTTCCCTAAGTCCCTGACTTCTAAACAAATTTTTTTCCCTAAGTCCCTGACTTCTAAACAAATTTTTTTCCCTAAGTCCCTGACTTCTAAACAAATTTTTTTCCCTAAGTCCCTGACTTCTAAACAAATTTTTTTCCCTAAGTCCCTGACTTCTAAACAAATTTTTTTCCCTAAGTCCCTGACTTCTAAACAAATTTTTTTCCCTAAGTCCCTGACTTCTAAACAAATTTTTTTCCCTAAGTCCCTGACTTCTAAACAAATTTTTTTCCCTAAGTCCCTGACTTCTAAACAAATTTTTTTCCCTAAGTCCCTGACTTCTAAACAAATTTTTTTCCCTAAGTCCCTGACTTCTAAACAAATTTTTTTCCCTAAGTCCCTGACTTCTAAACAAATTTTTTTCCCTAAGTCCCTGACTTCTAAACAAATTTTTTTCCCTAAGTCCCTGACTTCTAAACAAATTTTTTTCCCTAAGTCCCTGACTTCTAAACAAATTTTTTTCCCTAAGTCCCTGACTTCTAAACAAATTTTTTTCCCTAAGTCCCTGACTTCTAAACAAATTTTTTTCCCTAAGTCCCTGACTTCTAAACAAATTTTTTTCCCTAAGTCCCTGACTTCTAAACAAATTTTTTTCCCTAAGTCCCTGACTTCTAAACAAATTTTTTTCCCTAAGTCCCTGACTTCTAAACAAATTTTTTTCCCTAAGTCCCTGACTTCTAAACAAATTTTTTTCCCTAAGTCCCTGACTTCTAAACAAATTTTTTTCCCTAAGTCCCTGACTTCTAAACAAATTTTTTTCCCTAAGTCCCTGACTTCTAAACAAATTTTTTTCCCTAAGTCCCTGACTTCTAAACAAATTTTTTTCCCTAAGTCCCTGACTTCTAAACAAATTTTTTTCCCTAAGTCCCTGACTTCTAAACAAATTTTTTTCCCTAAGTCCCTGACTTCTAAACAAATTTTTTTCCCTAAGTCCCTGACTTCTAAACAAATTTTTTTCCCTAAGTCCCTGACTTCTAAACAAATTTTTTTCCCTAAGTCCCTGACTTCTAAACAAATTTTTTTCCCTAAGTCCCTGACTTCTAAACAAATTTTTTTCCCTAAGTCCCTGACTTCTAAACAAATTTTTTTCCCTAAGTCCCTGACTTCTAAACAAATTTTTTTCCCTAAGTCCCTGACTTCTAAACAAATTTTTTTCCCTAAGTCCCTGACTTCTAAACAAATTTTTTTCCCTAAGTCCCTGACTTCTAAACAAATTTTTTTCCCTAAGTCCCTGACTTCTAAACAAATTTTTTTCCCTAAGTCCCTGACTTCTAAACAAATTTTTTTCCCTAAGTCCCTGACTTCTAAACAAATTTTTTTCCCTAAGTCCCTGACTTCTAAACAAATTTTTTTCCCTAAGTCCCTGACTTCTAAACAAATTTTTTTCCCTAAGTCCCTGACTTCTAAACAAATTTTTTTCCCTAAGTCCCTGACTTCTAAACAAATTTTTTTCCCTAAGTCCCTGACTTCTAAACAAATTTTTTTCCCTAAGTCCCTGACTTCTAAACAAATTTTTTTCCCTAAGTCCCTGACTTCTAAACAAATTTTTTTCCCTAAGTCCCTGACTTCTAAACAAATTTTTTTCCCTAAGTCCCTGACTTCTAAACAAATTTTTTTCCCTAAGTCCCTGACTTCTAAACAAATTTTTTTCCCTAAGTCCCTGACTTCTAAACAAATTTTTTTCCCTAAGTCCCTGACTTCTAAACAAATTTTTTTCCCTAAGTCCCTGACTTCTAAACAAATTTTTTTCCCTAAGTCCCTGACTTCTAAACAAATTACTTTAACTAGTACCAAATGCTTAAACACTAATTGGGGACTAGAAATAAAATAAAACGTACAGGCCTCTCATGCTTTTATAAAGATAATTGTACATATTTACATTTTTATGGAGTGGGAATAGGAATGATACAAAATAGTTCCACAACAAAAACTCAAACAATACCCAGAACAACAATTGTAATAAACAGTAGTATTATTATCATCCAGTAGACTGAAAAGGAAGAAGAGGAAAATATATTATTTAGCTGCATAATGTAATTAGGCATTAAAAGGATCTAATATATATTAACAAATGTCAATATGATATCAATTAACTCTGTCTTTTGTTTCTCCTTAGGTTTTCATGCGGCTACATTGCCGTCATCTTACAATCAACTATGAGATCTGTGATAGAATCTTCATGTCTGGTTGATGATAGGCTCCAGCAGACAAACGTCTAGTGGGACCTGTCGTCGACCAAACAGAAATAGTGATCTCGTTGCAGAGGGAAAAGAGAGAGCAGACAAGGAGGCATGAGAGAGGGAAACAGAAGAAATGTAGTTCAGTGTTTAGTTTACAAACAAAGTGTAATGTGAACAATTGTTATGTTATAGGAATAATAAATTTAATACATAATTATATTTGTATACATCATTTCATCTTTCTTACAAATTCATCTTCCTTCCCTCCCTTTTCTACACACTTCTTCCTTGAATAAATAGTTTATTTTGACTCTGTAGGTACACAATTTCAGATATATGGAAGGTAAACAGTCCCTAGGTTCCAGTCAATGTATATCAGTCACTTTAATAATAATGTTAAATCATTATCTGAGAAAATATAGCACATTCATTTTGACAAGAAAGTTAATGCAAGGATAGATGGCAATACTGGAGCCATCAGAGTAAGTTGAGAACATCAATCTTGAGAATAAACCTTTATCTGTGAAGAAAGATCTTACTCAGAGTATATACCCTGAGAGAAAATTGATAAAAGGGTGCATGAATTTCTCTTCAACAACATCTTAGTAAATAACTAAGTATGTGACAAATAACAACAGAATGTGAAGTTAAACTAACAGTTTATGAAATTTGTACACTATTATGGGGGAAAAGTTTCCCAACAAACAGAGATGCTACTATCCCTCTCACGGGGAAAATCACTCCTTTTCTGATGACATATTATTCTTAGGTCTCGGCCACGACGAGGGAAATTCAATTCCAGGTGATGGTCTGATCGTCCAAATTGCTGATGGATTCATGGAGGCGCATTACATATCCTTGTATGCATTTGAAACATATCATTGAACTCTCTCCTACTGCTCAACCAAAACCAGGAAATGATAAACTTTTCCTGAGGCAAAACTCCATAGGTAAGACCACAGGCAGCCTATCACTAAAAGACTCATGGTGGTTGATACGTAGTTTATATGGGATGAGGATTTTCAATGCGTTGGCTTTTAGCAGACACTATTTTCTCTGCGAGGACTTCCACGGAATTTCACATAATTCCAGTAAGTCCAAGAGAGAGGAGATTAATTGGAGGGATAGTTGAAGTAGAGTCAAGTGTCGCTCAGATACTGAGGGTAATGGATTGGAATAGAAAGACAAGTATACTGACTAAAATGCTTAAGGGAGGTGGTTGAGACGATGGCAACACGACAAAGAAGCATAGACCAAGATGCACCTCTCGAGATGATGATGCAGTAACCATTAAGATCCAACTGAAAATCCTATTACTATTGGCGAGGCGGCAGTGATGAAGAGGACATTAAACTTAAAAGAATCTTTTTAGTGAGAAATTGCCTCCATGAAGCCGGTATAAGAAATTGTAGACAAACAAGAAAGCCAGCAATAAACGAAACTAATTAAATGGCTAGGATAGAATTTACTCATTTGTACCGGGATATGGGCCAATCATATTGGAATATCATAACTTTGATCAATGAAAAACATGCAATTGCAATAACTTGAGCAATACTCTAGAATATTTCCCTATTAAGAAAATAATTATATTCCTCCTGTTTGTCAGGTATCACCCAGCAAAACATATGCCCAGATATATCTTTCCTTGTTACATGTCTGAGTTTCTGGGAAGCAATTTATACTGCTGTGCCAGGACCGTTATTAAGAATACTACCTCAAACGACGTCTGAGGATTACGTCTGAATCCTTCGCATTTTCAACGCTCCCATACATAAACGAAGTAGTACATAAGGATGAAGTAGTACGAAGGACAAAGTAGAAGGAAAATGTAATATCTTTTTTACTTGCGTATTTATTAATTACTTAGTATTTGCACGTTCACAGCTTATTTATTTGCTATGTATTTGCTTAGACATTGAAAATCTACTGCCATGCTCAAAAGATGTATTGAACATACGTTTGTATTCATGATTAAAAGTGGAAACCCTTTTTCACGGTGGCGTTCTGTCAGGTATCATAGGTTATAGGGATGGAGGTGGACACCATGTGAATCCAAGGACCTGGCCAGAATGCAAGAGAAGGAGCGAAACCTAGAATAAACAGGGAGGGAAGAGGAAACTACGGCGAGAACAAGCTGTCTCACCACAATTTAATCTTGAGTATACCCCAGGAATTGGTACTTGTACTATGGGGGAAAAAAGTTTCCCAACAAACTAGGCCTCTCTTATGGCATACTATTCCAAGGCAACGACAAGGGAAATTCGAACACAGTAATGTGATGGACTCATTGTCGAAGCCAGTGACGGATTACTGGCCGCTTGCCTTCCCCGAGTGTTATTCGCGCTGACTTCCAAATTGAGGCACATTAGACAGCCACGTATGCATTTCAAGTGTATCATTGAACCCATTGAACGCTCTCGTTATCGCCATAGCTTCCTCTGCATTCTTTACCTTTCCTCTCCTTTTCTTCTTGGCTTCGCTCCAATTCTCGCACTATAGCAAGGTCCTGGGATTCACCCGCTGTCTACTATCCTTACAACCTGTGATATTTAAAGAACACCGCATTGAATAAGAGTTTCTTCTTTTAATCGTGAATACAAACGTATGTTCAATACACATTTCAAGCATGGCAGTAGATTTTCAATGAATAGGCAAATAAATAAGCTTTTTATGAGCAAATATGTATCAATGAATTAATAAATACACAAATAAACTAGACTCGGAGGCTGCGCGCTAGGCTTAGATTACTTGAGCAATTAAGAATAGAATCTTTAAGAGTGACACAGAGAACATCATATTAGAACCCCACTATATTTCCAGGTCTGACAGAAACGATAAATTAAGAGATATTTTGCCGAATGGATAGGTGTGGGAATTCGGTTTTCCCCCGAACAATAAGGGACTTTAATAAATGCTAGGCGTAATTTCATTAGAGCGTATCCTTTTTATATGTAAACGGCTGGTGTCCTAACACCCTCCGCCACACGCCTATTGAGGCGGCTTGCGGGGTAGTATGCAGATGTAGATAAAAAGACAAAAACAGTAAGTAAGATAGATATTACATTTTGCTTATGATTGATTGCCTTTTTGAAATGTTGAACTATTTAAGCTTCTAGATGGAGTACAAAACCACTTTAGATTATATAACTGGAGTTATCATATTAAATTCCAGCATATAAAAAAAAATATTTACGGCATTTATTCAAGATGGAAGTTACTTTTTTTAATAATTTATGGAAGTATTCGTAAATTAATATTTTTACAGTATTTTAAAGTAACTCATTTTAAATAAACGCAAAGAGAAGAAATAAACTCTTGGTAGATGCACTGTTGGTCAAATTATCTGTCAACTTCATAAAGAAATGCAAAGGAAACAAATTTTCCAGCCACTCAAAATGGAGATACATAGCAGAAGTCCTGACGAACAGTTTAACGCATACTTTCCTATTAAATAGTATTTAATTTCACCCCCAACACAATCAATGACTCCTTGAAGTCTTTGACTCATTGACCCAATGAAATAATGTAGGGCGCCAACCCAAAGATGCCCATACCTCCCAGACGTGACCTTACATGTCTCTTGGTTCTTCCCTTTGAAATTCTGCCATTCCTTGACCATTAAGTCGCAAATATTTTGTATTGGATTCAGGTACTGTGAGTTTGGAGGGAAGGTACTGTGCGAATGCTCCTCGAAAAATCTCCTGAGTTTCGCGCACTGTGGATGGGACAGGTGTCCTGAACATATATTATTTCTTCGCATTATGGTACTACGTCATTTATGTAAGGAAGTGATGAAAATACTAAAGATTCGGGCGTAGGTAATCCTTAGACGTCACTCTAGGTGGTGCTCTCAACAGCAATCCCGGCCCGACTGCAGAAATAGCTCTCCAAAAACGCAGACATTCATGCCCAGATCTATTTTTCCTAGTTGTTTTTTGGGTGATACGTGACAAACAGGAGGAATATAACTTTTTTTCTAAATAAGTAAATATTCTAAAAAGTACTATCAATTAATAAAGTTATATTTACCAACAATTGCATGTCCTCAATAGTTAAATATGTCCATAATCAACACTTCTGCTTAATAATTGATGAAAGTTACGATATTCTAATATGATCCCGTTACGAATGACCGAATTCTAATCTCGCCGTTTAATTAGTTTTGCTAATTTCTGGCTTTCTTACTGGACTGGAACTTCTCATACCGGCTTCATGGAGGCGGTTTCTAATCATACAGGTGCTTTTAAGTTTAATGTCTTCTTTATGACGGCCACCCCGCCAATAGTGAGAAAGCTGACAGCAGGATGCTAACGAATGCTGCCATCATCATCTCGAGACGTGCATCTTGGTCTTCGCTTCTTTGTCGTATTGTCATCATCTCATCCCCTCCCTCTAGCATTTTAGCCAGCAATATACTGTCTTTCTATTCCAATCCATTGCCCTCGATATTTGAGCGAAGTTGAGACTACCTCAACTGTCTCATCGATTTATCCTGGACTTAATGGAATGTTTTGAATATCCCTGGAAGTTATCACAGAGAAATAGTGTCTTCAAAAGCAAATGCTTTCAAATCCACAATCCACATTCCACATAACCTACCAATCAACTGCCATTTGTCTTTTAGCCATAAGCTTCCTGTGGTCTTACCTTTATCACTACCTGGCTTTAGTTGAGCCGTACGAAAGAATTCAAAGAAACGTTTCAAATGCATTCAAGGTTATCTAATGAACCTCCGTTCTTGGGACCAGCGCGAAACCCACTCGGGTCATGCGAGCAGCCGGGAATCCATCACCGATTCGGATGATTAATCCATCACCTTACTGTGTTTGAATTTCCCTCCTCGTGGCCGAGACCTAAGAATAACATGCCATCAGAAAGGAAAGCGATTTTCCCCCGAGAGCGATAGTGGCGATGCTCCGTTTGTTGGGAAAATTTTTTCCCCCATAGTACCTACTGTTAGAAATGGGACATTGTTGGTGTCGGGAAGTTGAACCCCCGAAATGTTAAAATGGCTGAAACCAGGGAAAACATTTGAGGCTCAATTCTGTTTATTGCTTGCTTTGACATTATTGATGTGATATACAGAAATCTTTAGTTAACAGAAAGTATCTTCCCAGTGTATGGGCCCATATACGAAGCTTGGAAAGCATTATAAGAATGGTACATATAGTCGCTCGCACATGATAATACACCTGAAGGAAATGGTAAATGTCGAGAAAACTGAAAATATCTCAATGTCGGAGTATACAGTAAAGATTCAACAGCTGCACCGATAGATTGCAAAAGGAGGGGTGACTTTTAATGATGATCAGATAGCCATGTTCTTCCTAATAGGACTACCATTAGACAAATACGAAGGGTTATTTAGAGGACTCGAGAATGAAGAAAATTTGATGAAGAGAAAGGTAAAATCAGCATTACTTTTAGAGGAAAAATAATGTGAGGAATTTTCAATGACACACACTACTAAGTTGGGTCAACAAAGACTATGGAATGGTGAAGAAAAAAGGGCTCCTTTCAGAAATCAAGAGCAGAAACAAGAGCTAGACGATAGAAGTTTCCTTTGTTACAATTGTGGTGGCAGAGGTCATATAGCAAAATATTTTCAGAAGCCAAATAGACCAGATCTAAGACAAGAAGAGACAAAAAAATTAAGAAAAGGTGAACCAAGGGGAGACTGTAAACAGGTAAATAATGTATCACTAGCAACAGCAAATGAGGAGAGAACTTACAAAGCTTGGTGCGCAACAAAAGAGGATGGTAGGCACAAGAAAAATGTGTGGATGATTGATTGTGGAGCAATAAACCATATGTCTCCATCAATTGAACTGCTGCAAAACGTGGTAATGAGTGAAATACTAGATGTAGCAAATGGTGACAAGTCTGAAGTGAAAGGCACTGAAAGAAAAATAATAATAAGACTCAATGTAATTTTCAATTAAGATGTTTTTCCTTATAAGAAAATAGACTTTGATGACAAAGATATAAGAATAAAAGAAGAGACTAATCTGTACTCAAGTGACAGTGAAGATGATATTAATGAAGATAAAGATGCTGAAATCCCAGAGGAAATGGATTTACTTGAAGAGTAGATTCAAAGACATGGACCAGCAGAAGGATATCTTTTAGGACGTGCGGAAAGGGATCAGTTCATCCCAAGGAAGTCATAGCAATACCAAAAGAACATTCCAAATGTTGTAACCAGGTAAAATACGAGTCTACTTCAGATGAGGATACACAATTTGCAGGGAAAGAAACAACATTACTCTGAATGACTGATGAATTCGGGGGTTGGGACATTAGATTAAGTGCTGTTTTGCATGTGCCAGGCTTGCAGCATAATCTCATATCTGTTAGTGAACTAGAGAAAAGGGGCACAAAAATTGTGATTGATTGTGGAAAAGCTAATATAATTGATAGAACAACTGGTCAAGTCATGATGAGAGCTTTCTGCAAAAATGGATTATATTATGTGCATACATTAGATGGTGATCATGAGGGTAAAGCTGAGGCTGCGTGTACAGAACTTGTGTGCATCCTTGGAGTTGTGGTATAGGCGGTTTGGTCACAGTGGTAAACTATTTCTGTGGAAGATACTAGTACTAAGAGTAAAGGAACCTTAAGTGGAAACAGAAGTAAGCAGGGAATGTGATGTCATTGAGCTAGGGAAATTCAGAAGTAAGATGTTTACCCAAAGGACAAAAAACAGAAAAAATAATAATAAGCCACGATGTCATGTTCAATGAAATTTTTTTTCATTTTTGTTAAGTATGTCATACAGTTATCATTGTATAGGGACCCTCTACGCACTTATTTATAAATATGTATGCGCGCAAAATGTTTGGTTTGTACGTTATCAGAGTTAATCAAGTCTAAGTTGATTGCAATGGAGAGACTGGAACTTCGTTTTCTTTTCCACACCTCAACATGGTAGCAGGACCGTGGTTATTATAAGAATTATCGTTGGAAATACGAGTACGAAAAAAATGGCGAAAAATGAAGTTACAATTCCGGTGTTAGATGGAGAGGACTAATGTTTCTAAGATTGAAAAAGTGCGAAGAAGTAATACTAAGATCCAAGACAATCACAGATAGTAGTGACTGGGACGAAAGCGAACTGAAAGCAATGAATTATATATATAGTGCTATTTCAAATAGACAGCTGGAGTTCGTGTGTGATAAATCAACAGCGTATGAAATAATGAAGAAGTTTGATAGCTTATACCTAAAAGAGTCAATGGCCTTACAAATTGTGTACCGAAATAAGTTAGAAAAACTGAGGCTTAAGGATTACAGTGACTCTACAACCTTCTTCAGTGATTTCGAAAAGACGGTCAATGAGCTGAAAAATGCAGGTGCGAGTGTGTCCGAAAAAGAGAAGTTAAATTACATGTTAAATACATTGCCAGAATCTTACAGTTACATTGGTGATTTAATTGATATGTTAAAAGAGGAAGATCAAACTGCAGACTACGTGAAGAGTAAAATTCAAATGGCTGAGTTGAAGCATCAAAAAGAGGAAGCTTTTGGAAGGAAATCTAATGTTTTCATGGCGGACAGGAGCAGGCAGGACCGAACGTGCTTTCAATGTGGCGAAATTGGTCATATACGGAGAGATTGCAGATTTGGTGGACAATCGGCAAGGACAGGGCGATCATCACGAGCCCGACAAGGAGCCGGCAGGGGAAATCACATCAGAGGACGTGGGAACGGTGGAAACTACGGGAACTACTGCAGTCAGCCGAGCACGCATCGCAAGGCCAATCAACAACATCAACAAGGACAGAAGAGTGATGAAAAGAGTGCATAGATGACAACAGTTGATCATCATGATGCACATGTTTATAATACTAAGATAAGTAATGTAGGTTACAATGGTATAAAGTGGGTTTTGGATAGTGGTTGTACAGATCACATAATTAATGATGATAAATATTTTGAAAATTGCAAGTTGCTTAAAGAGCCTGTAAATGTTTATCTGGGTGATAAGAGAGTTGTAAAAGCGACAAAAATTGGTAATGTCGTGAGTTACTTCGATGCTTTTGGAAGGTAAAATTTGGTTGATATGAAAAACATTTTACGTTAAAGATATGCGATCAAATTTAATTAGTTATAGTAAAATAACGGAAAATAATACAATTGTTTCAAAAGGCAAGATGACAAAAATTATTGATAATTATGGTAATGTAACAGCAGTCGCTTTGAAAGATAATGGTTTGTATTTTATGAAAAGTGAAATAAAATTTGCTGAATCTTTTGTAAGTAGTGCAAATAAAAGCAATTATAATATGACTCAGAAAGAAAAGTGGCATCGTTTGTTGGGCCATGTACATTTTAAATATTTAAATACTTTGTGTAAAGAACAATTGTTGAAGGGCTTGAATCAGAGTTTATGAAATGTAAAACGTGTATTGAAAATAAGATGCAAAATAATCCTTTTGAAAATAACAGAGAAAAGGCAAAAAATATTTTGGAAATTGTTCATACTGATGTTTGTGGACCTTTTCAAACAACTGGTCCTAAAGATGAAAATGCAGCAGAATTCAGCAAACTGATGAAATTAATGAGGTGTACTCACCTGTAGTCAAAATGCAAACTTTAAAAACCATATTATCATATTGTTGTCAAAAGAGCTTTTATATTGAACAGATGGATGTTGAGACAGCTTTTTTAAATGGTGAAGTAAAATCTGAAGTATATGTCAGTCAACCGAAGGGTTTTGAAGATGGTACAAACAAGGTTTGCAAATTAATTAAGGCATTATATGGTTTAAAAGAAAGTCCTAGGGTATGGTATGAATGTCTTGATAAATATTTGATCAGTATAGGTTTTAAAAGAAGTAATCTTGATTTTGGATTATATTCTTGTGGAAATGGAAAAGATACTATAAACTTATTAATTTATGTTGATGATTTATTAATCTGTGGTAAAAATAATAATGAAATAAAAAGAATTCAAATTTTATTGTCAGAAAAATTTAGAATGAAGGATCTTGGTAAAATTAAAGAATATCTTGGTATTAACATAGAATATGAAGATCAAAAGGGTGAAATGAAATGAAGTATATTGAGTCCTTAGCTAAAAAATATAACTTGGAAAATAGTAAGTTGTATAATACTCCCATGGAAGTGAGTCTGAAAATTGAAAGGTCTGATATTTGTGAAATAAATGTTTATTATAGAAATATTACATGAGTCTGTAAAAGAAAATGTTATAAACATGGTTAAGATTAATACTGATGACAATGTTGCTGATATTTTCACAAAAGCATTGTGTACGGAAAGGTTTGAAAAATTCAGAAGTGTGTTGAACCTGGAAATTTGAACTTGATATATAAAATTGATAGAGGTGTTAATACAATATTAAATGTAAGGAGGCGTGTTAAGTATGTGATACATTTATCATTGTATAGGGACCCTATACGTACTTAATTATAAATATGTAGCCGGGAGCAACACACATTGTTGGTATATGTTTGGTTTGTACGTTATCAGAGTTAATAAAGTCTAAGTTGATTTCAATGGAGAGACTGGAACTTCGTTTTCTTTTCCACACCTCAACAATTATAAGAAAATAGACTTGGATGACCAGAGGAAATGGATCTACTTGAATCATCTAACCAAAGACATGGACCAGCTATACAAAACCCAGAGACCATTAGAGTAAACTACATATACAAAAAGAACATTGCAAATTTTGTAACCAGGTGAAATACGAGTATTCTTCAGATGAGGAACCAAGATCTGCATGGGAAGCTTTAGCAGAGCCTAAGGCAAAACAGTGGTAGAAGGCAATGCCAAGAAGAGATAAAAAATATGCATGAAAATGATCAAGACTGAGAACTGGAAGAAAGGTATCGCCAGCTTCAAGATAAGACTTCAGACAGGAAAACATCTGATATTGATGCCGGACCTAGAGACAGAGAAGACATGAGGAATGATGAGAAAGAAATGGCAGCGAGAAGGGAGGCAGAATTGACTGAGTACAAAGAAAAAGAACAAAAAAAGATGAGTTGGGGTAAAGGAATAGATAAAATGGACATTCCTGAAGAAGTTAAGGATGCAGGTAAAGAAGAGCTTGAGGGACAAGACAGCTCTGTACCTCAAGGAAAAAGACTAAGCATTACTGGATGGCAAAGCCATTATACAACTGAAAGAAGGTTGAGTAGCAGAGGCACAAAAAATGGAAGATGATAGGAAAGAAAATAACTTAAAAGATGAAATCAAAGAACTAGCAATGGAGGAAGGTCAGATAGGAAGCAAGAGAGACTACGATGCACAAGGATTCAAAGAAAAGATGAAGAGAAGTCTAGGAAAAGTGAGAAAGAAAAGGTTGACAAGGTTAGAAAGCATAAAGCAGAGGAAAATAGCCAGTTAAACTGCTAAAACAAGAATATGTTAGGTCAAATGAAAATTTAGCAGATATATTCACTAAAATATTGACCAAAAATAAAGCTGTATTTTGTTTGTATTTTGCCATTTTTTTTTGTATTCAGGTACAATACCCGACACGGGAAAATGTTAGAAATGGGACATTGTTTGTGTCGGGAAATTGAACCCACATAATGTTAAAATGGTTGAAACCTAGAAAAACATTTGAGGCGTACTGAGTTGTGGTAACAGTTGTCTATTGCTTGCTTTGACATTATTGATGTCATATACAGAAATATATAGTTTAACAGAATGTATCTTCCCGGTGTATTTATAATTTCTAAGACCTATGCAGGAGGTGATTTTTTAACAAAATGTTAATTATTACTAATTTATTTCTCCTAGAAAATTCTACCGCCTTCTCACTGCGGTCATTTCTTGTCCCTAGCCCATACTGCCCAACTTTATGTCCTTCCATCCCCCACTACAGCATACCAATTACCCTTCACCATTAGGTTTTTCCTATCCAGAACTTCTCTAACTATCTCTCCCAGTTGCTCGCACTCTCATAACTCGGAAGTTGCTCACAGAGTTGGGATAAAAATATACATCACATCCCATTTATTTGTGGAAAACCACAACCAGTATTTAAAATGACACTAATCTGTAGAAATTAAATTGTTGCATGTGATTATGACAAACACTGGTTTTTCGATTCACAAACATAAAATACATGTGATATTACAGAGAAGTTCATGCACCCTATGTTGCTCGTTTCACCAACTTTCACACAAGAAAGATAGTAATATCCTCTGAAAATAAACATCGTTCGCACAGATTAAAGGCAAAATTATATACTAAGCATAAAATTTGTTTTGTTTGCCCTATTGATAGATTATTTTTTACTAATGTTGATCTAATAGCAACCATATGTCTTTTATCAGATGTCTCTCATCAAAAATTTAAATCAAGGTTAATTATTCAAGAACTAATTTCAACGAATAATTCAAGTGATTATTAATACATATCACATACTAAATTTAACGACATTTATAATAACTTTTTCACTGACTAGACATCTTAAGTAGGAAAAAAGTTCTAAAAATATCCATTATGAGTTACTGAAATGAATGTGCTATTTTCCCAATACTTATTATTATAGCTGAAAGCTTCACATGAACAGTAGGTGTATCCCATAGAAATAGTTATTCGTCCTGAATTACTATGATTAATATTACAAGCATTTTCAAGTTAAGGCATGTAATTGAAAAAAGTTATGCATACTATCGGTACAGCATGAGATTAAATTTCCTTGCATAGCTAAAATGCTAAATTAGAAGTAAATATAGTAGCAAGGACAATTCCACTTTTTTATTTGTCTTATAGTGCAATTATGTATGCTAATTTTAAAAAATGAGGTGGATGACTCCTATGTTTATAGATGATATTTTCAAAATAATGAAGTTATGTTTTCACAGAAAAGAAACTTGATAAATTACCAAAATCATGGGCTTGGTGGCTCACCCAGGTATGCCAGGATCATTCAACATGTTTTACTCAAATCTATATACTTCGAGGTAAATATTTGACAGTGGCAAGTTGAATGGTCACTGATCTGTGACTCTTTTCCTCATACACTACACCATAAAAGTTGAGCCCCGGAAACGACACCTCTGGGCAGTTTTTGAAAAATTTGACCTTCCATCTCTCGGAAGCTAAGACTGCCAGAGAAAGACGTTTCAGCAAAATGAAATGGAATTTTTCGGAGAATTATCACAGTACAACCCTTATGTGATAGGCTAGACTTGTTTTAACAAATTCAATTTTTTAAATCGAATATCTTCATTGGAGACCCTGAGAAAATGATGTCGATAAAATCCACATTGAAACCTTTTTTACAATAATTACAGTCCTGCTGTGTGTAGTTTTTTTCTTCTAACCTTTCCCATTTGGAGTAAGTAACCTTTCCCATATGCTAAACATCGCAATTGCTGCTTTAGATATTATTTCTTTTTTTTTAATTTTGCAATTGGGCAAATATGAAATGCATTCCTGAAAAATATTTTTGCTAGAGATAGGACGAAAAGTAGTTTCCTCAAATTCGAATATTAATCATATTTTGAATAGAAATATACCTCAAATGTTCAAAAACTATATTTTTGGATAATTTATTTAATATTATTCTGCTAAATAATTTGTTATCTGTTTTAGTAAAAAGTATTAACTAAATTAAATTAATAAAATACCCTAAAATCATTCAAAATTTTTACCTATCTAGCCAGGGTAATTAATTTGTTGAGAACTATGTGCCAGAAAAGTATATAAAAGCATTTCATTATTCGTTTCCATCTAAATTAATCTTCTAAATTAATGATGATCATATATATCGCAAAGGTCATTATTCCAAAATGAAGCTCGTTGTTAGCAGCAACCATTGACGATGTTCACAAACTTTGTTCAACTTAGCTCCACGACAAGCGCAGAATGGATTATGTTTTGCACAGAAATGAGCTGCTTTTGTAACAGAAATACCATAGAATTAAGCAAAAATTGATTTATTAATGAACCAAATCTACACAAAACTGAAAAATAAGTTTTTACCAAACAGAATTGAGTGCCCTTGATGTACATTTGATGTTTTTAGTTTGTTAACATGCCGAACATAGCACTTGGGTGATACTGGCACCACGTATTGGCATAAGGTGCAGTATTTGAGGTAATCGAATTTCCCCATTTAGTATGATTATTCGAGATATTGCATCACTAAAAATTTCTAGTATTAAAGGATTCGCAGTTAGTATTCACTCACACTAATTTTTGGACATCACGCCTAACAAAAATACAAAAAGGAGGAGAACCTTCATATGGCACCATTACCGAAGAGCCTACAAACCAACAAAACAATTACACCTCTACTGCCTGTGTCAGACTCATCAACCTCTATGAGGGGCCATAAAACATTTAAGTTATCTACCAGATCTGTACACACTCATGATCCATTTACAAATTTTTAGACGATTAATTTTCCTTGTGGAGGAAGAAAACAAGGAGACAGTGCAACTACCTCCTGCTTTGTTTTTAAACTGTTACAAAAAAATGTGGATTGTCCGGAAATACATTCAATTCATTTCAAATTAAATTAATGTTCCTTAACTTCAACGTCATCACAACCACTTCATCTATACTGCTTCAATCAAGCCATGGCAGTACGATATATGAGGCATGGTTGGCTAAAAATATATTTCAGAAATGCATTTCCTAACATTTGCAATAATTAGCATATGAATTACTCCAAATACAAATGGTAGGAAGATAAAACTACCCGAAGCAGGACTCAAAAATAGAACCCTCCACTTAGGATCTTGTCATATTACCTCCAGACCATGCTCTATATGTATTTGACACATCACAAAAATTACAGATAGCTGTGACATTATTTTTAATTATTTTTCCTCTTGAACCTGGGCATTGATTCTGGTTCTCCGTAGCTAGTAATTACCTACTGGTAACTTAAGTGAACGCTAACAAGGAGCACTATTCCCGTGCCAATCAAGTTAATGGTCGCTAAGGTTCAGACAACTTCGCAAAGTTAGCAAATGGTTCCACCATATTGTGACGTAGCGCCAAAAAATCAGCACAACGAGGAAGAACAAAACAAGGATGAATTTACTTAGGTTAGCAATGGTGAAGTAAACAAGCAGTACTAATTCAATAGTAATCAGATACAAACCGTATGGGATTACATAAGTTAATTTATCTTTTACAGGTAAATGTTGATTGCACAACGATATCTGTATTACTTTATTTTAATTTCTTTATTTCCCTTTATAAAGCTATTTTCACGCAATTAGTCAAGTGGCAAATTAAAGGTAAATTTATATGTGCCGATTGAAGTTATTATGTGAAGATATTTAGAAATTATCCTGGTGAATGTTGAAAGCCAATGTATGCCACTCCAAAGCAAGAAGGTGCATGTTAAAGCACTGTAAACTCTATGTTATTATTATCAATTAAGTGCTTCAATATTGATGTTCCCTTGATTTTGCGTCACTGCATAATATATAAGATTAGCTAGTGGAAGTGAAATGAACCTCAAGAGAAAGAACCCTATGCATGAAAGTGTCTGGATAAATACCTATGTCGTAAATGCTTCAAGACAATTACGTATGCCGCTGTCTCAATATTGGTACAAACTTTCTGTCGAAAGTTTATAAGTATGTACGTATTACTTATACCATTACCAATACTATATGCATGCGCAAGAAACTGAACTCTTATTATTCATTACCCGTAGTTATTAATGTACGTCAAATATTGCTTACGTTAATATAGTCGTAGAAGTTTTATTACTGACGATGTTTAGGTATAACTACCATTTTGAATCCTCCAGTGCAATAAAATGTAATGCCAAATGCATACATTATATGTACGTGTTTAATGTTTGTGATGTCCATTTTGAACATCCGCAGCCGAATTATTATTAGATATTATACCTTGAATGCATAATTGCTCATTCATGAAACGAAAAAGTAGGAGAGAGTAATGGCAATACCATCTGCAATTCCATAATTTTAGAAAATTTCCGTTCCGTCCACCGTTTTTTTGAATTTCTATGTCAAATTTTTTTTCCAGATGCTCGACACAAAATTCTGTTTAAATAACAAAAATAATGCGAGATAAATCAACATTAAATTTTATAAGATGAAGTTTAAACAAATCAACTTTTTGCTCAAGCCAATATATCAGCACCTTAAGCTTTTTAGGGCAAACCGTGGAAGTCGAAATATCAGGACCTTGACCATCTAAGGGTTTAAGAACTTCAAAATATTTTTTATACCCTTTATAAAAGTTCTTCCTCCAGGCTTATCTGGCACGTTCATTATATATGTATCCATAACACTTCAGATAGTTATGCAGCGTAAACTTCTTCTCTATATTACAGTACTATGGGGGAAAAAAATTTCCCAACAGACGGAGCGCCGCCACTATCGCTCTCGGGGGAAAATCGCTTTCCTTTCTGATGGCATATTATTCTTTGGTCTCAGCCACGATGAGGGAAATTCAAACAGTAAGTTGATGGACTAATTGTCCGAATCAGTGATGGATTCCTGGCCGCTTGCATGCCCCGAATGTGTTTCGCGCTGGACACGACAATGGAGGCACATTAGATAACCTTGAATGCATTTGAAACGTTCCATTGAACTCTCTCGTACGGCTCAACCAAAACCAGGTAATGATAAACAGTTTTCCTTAAGCAAAACTCCGTAGGTAAGACCACAGGCAGCTTATCGCTAAAAGACTAATGGCAGTTGTTCGGTAGGTTAGTGGAATGTGGATTTGAATGCATTTGATTTTGAAGACACTATTTTCTCTGTGATAACTTCCAGGGATATTCAAAACATTCCATTAAGTCCAGAAGAGAGGGGATAAATCCATGAGGCAGTTGAGGTAGGCTCAACTTCGCTCAGATATCAACGGAAATGGATTTGAATAGACAGTAAATTGCTGGCTAAAATGCAAGAGGGAGAAAATGAGACGATGGCAACACGACAAAGAAGTGGAGACCAAGAAGCACGTCTCGAGTTGATGTGGCAGCATTTGTTAGCATCCTATCCTGCTGGCAACTCTCGGACTGTTGGCAGGGTGGCCGTGATAAAGAGGACATTAAACTTAAAAGCATCTGTATGGTGAGATACCGCCTCCATGAAGCCGGTATGAGAACTTCCAGTCCCGGCAAGAAAGCCAGAAATTAGCGATACTAATTAAATGGCGAGGTTAGAATTTGGTAATTCGTACCGGGATATGGACCAATAATATAAGAATATTGTAAATTTCATCGATGATTAAACATTAGAAATGTTGATTATGGACATATTTAGCAATGGAGAACACACAATTGTAGGTAAATATAACTGTATTAATTATTAGTACTTTCTAGAACATTTCCCTATTTAGAAAAAAATTATATTCCTCCTGTTTGTTAGGTATCACGTAAAAAACAACTAGGAAAAATATATCTGGTCATACATGTCTGCGTTTTTGGAGAGCTGTTGGAGAGATTTCTGCTGTTGGGCCGGGACTGCTGATCATGCTGGGACGTCCGAATCTATCGCATTTTCACCACTTCTATACATAAACAAAGTAATACCATAATGCGAAGAAATAATATTTGTTCAGGACAACTGACCTGTCCACAGTGCTCTAAACCCGGGAGATTTTTCGAGGAGCATTCGCACAGTACAGTATATTCCTGCTGTCCAAACTCACAGTACCTGAATCCAATACTAAATTTGCGACTTCATGGTCAAGGTATGGCAGAATGCTAACGGAAGGAACCAAGAGACACTGAAAGGTCACATCTAGGAGATATGGGCATCTTTGGGTCAGCGCCCTACATCATTTACAGTATTAAATAGGGTCAATGAGACAAATACTTCAAGGAGTCATTGATTGTGATGGGGGTGAAAATAAATACTGATTAATAGTAAAGTATGAGTTAAACCGTTCGTCAGGACATGGTTCTGCAATGTATTACGATTTTGAGTGGCCAGAAAATTATTTTCTTTGCATTTATTTATGAATTTGAGTGATAATTTGACCAACATTGCATATACCAAGAATTTATTTTTTCTCTTTGCGTTTATTTAAAATACTGAAAAAATATATCAATATACGAATACTACGGTATAATAAAAGTAACTCTGCAGGAAAATGTAATATCTTTCTTACTTTCTCTTTTTCGTCTTTTTTATTTGCGTATTTATTTATTCATTAGTATTTGCGCATAAACAGGTTATTTATTTACATACTCATTTAAAATCTGCCGCCATGCTTGAAATGTGCATTGAGCATACGTTTGTATTCACGATTAAAAGAGGTTATTCATTGCGGTGTTCTGTTAAGTATCGCAGGTTATAAGGATAGTAGACAGCGGGTGAATCCCAGGACCTTACAGGAGTGCGAGAGTTAGAGCGAAGCCTAGAAGGAAAAGAAAGGAGAGAGAAAGAATGCAGAGTAAGTTACGGCGAGAATGAGAGCATTCAATGATACGTTTCAAATGTATGGCAGTCTAATGTGCCTCAATTTGGAAGCCAGGGCCAATAGCGCTCGGGGAGGGCAAACGGCCAGTAATCCGTCACTGGTTTCGACGATGAGTCCATCACCTTATTGTGTTCGAATTTCCCTCGTCGTTGCCTAGGAATAATATGCCACAAGAGAGGAAGCCGAATTTTCTCCAGAGCGATAGTGGCTCTCAGCTCAGTTTGTTGGGAAACTTTTTTCCCCCATAGTACCGATGCAATAAAAGTAATTGCCTCAAAGAATACCCACTTAATATCTATCTTTAAAAACTCTAACTTAGATCATCTATTCTACAATTCCATATATAAATGTTTATTTATAACATTAAAGAAACATTTGTAAACTAACAATGATTGCAATTAAATCACACAACCTAAATGCACCATTGCCAAAGTTTCGATTTTCGGTCGACAAATCCAAAATGTCGTCTTTTCACACTCAAATAATCCATTCATATGGCATAGCTTGGCATTGAAATTAGCGATGCACGAGCTACAAGTTAGCTACACATTAGCGACAGATAAATGAACTGAAATGGGAATTTTGCAGTTATTACGTAGCTAAGGTGAAATAGCGACTGCTAGGCCTAGTGGGAAATTCGCTAATCCAGGACCGGAATTAAATTTGTAGATACAGTCGCTAATATCGTCGCTATGATAGCAACCGCTAATAAGAACCAGGATTGACACCTGGGCTCATGGAACCAAAATCCATCGCAAATACATATCTAAAAATCTGTAAATTCAGATAAAAAAGGTTTTCCCACATTCTTGACATCATTCTCGCAGGGTCTCCTTGGAAGTCCGTGAACACAGATAGGAAAATTAGCAAGCTTCAAAGAGCAGCCAAATGACACAATTACGTAATTGGACCCTAATGGACCCTAATTCATGATGTGAATATGTTGGACAGGAATGAATGACACCCAATGTTTGAGAAGAAAATTCACAATTTCAAAACATTTGGCCAAAAGAGAGTCTAAGCAGGGATTCCCACAGTTATTTAAGTAAATAAAATATTCTGTCCACTTACTCCACGTCTTGTCTTTCCTCACAATAGTTCCGATCTGCTTTGTTTCCCTTCGTATTCTGGTGTCAGTGTTCTCCATGTTCTCGGTCAGATCATCTATGATATCTGCAAACATACAAGAGAAAACCATAAATAACCATCACTGTCAGCAGTCATTAATCTAAAGATTGATTTCAATATTTTTGGTGAATACACTTAACCTCTTTGTGCCGCCTACTCTTCAGTACTGCTACATAGTGAGAAATGCCAAGGATATTTAAATAAAATGTAACACCTAAGCCAAAAAAATTGTGAAGCCTCTTTTGAAAATATCAAGCTGCAGTTTTTTTTAATTATACCAAATATTTGTACAATTTTTTAAATTACTTGAACTATACACCTAATTACTGCAGTATGATAAACACAAACAATATATTTTGATAAAGCTGATATACCAGCATGTGGCATTTCTCACCTGAGTACCGAAAGCAGATTTATCGTCCCATGGCACTAAGAGGGTTGATATATTAGTCCTTTAAATTTACTAATTAGCAGCAATTATTGATAATTAAAAATCAAATCCATCCTTCCTTTGCACATTCAGAGCTCATGATGCAATGCCAAAATCATGGCAGCCTCTGACAAATGACTCATTACACATAGACAGCACGTCAAGAATTATTCAATCATTAATTGACTCCCTCAATCCCAGTCCAGCTGCAATATACACAGGGTTAGAGTCAGAAACCCCTGTAGAAAGATGTATATCAATAAAAAAAGAAAAAATGGATCATTTATGTTAATTTTGATTCATTACTTTTATACATCTGCATACTACCCCGCAAGCCGCCTCAATAGGCGTGTGGCGGGGGGTGTTAGGACACCAGCCGTTTATATATAAAAAGGAAACGTTCTAATGAAATTACGCCTAGCATTTATTATAGTCCCTTATTGTTCGGGGGAAAAACGAATTTCCATACCTATCCGTTCGGCAAAATATCTCTCTTAATTTATCGTTTTTGTCGGACCTGGAAATATAGTGGGGTTCTAATATGATGTTCTCCGTGTCGCTCTGAAAGATATCTATTCTCAATTGTTCAAGTAATCTAAGCCTAGCGCGCAGCCTCCGAGTCTCTAGCGGCTCCCAGCCTAATTCGTTTAACATCTGTGTAACGCTGTCTGTACGCCCATAGCAGTTTTTGACGAATCGTGCATCTTTCCTTTGTATTTTATCAAGTTCCCGGACTAAGTCTTTCTGCGCCGGATCCCATATGCTCGCTGCATATTCAAGGTGTGGCCGGACAAGTGCAAAATAGCACCTCTCTTTTACTTTTTCATCCGAAAATCTTCCCACAATACGCTTGACGAATCCTAGCTTCTTCAGAGCTCTGCCACAAATATTTCTTATATGTGCTCCCCACGATAGGTCCGAAGTTATCGTAACTTCTAGATACTTCACTTCATCTGTCGCCTTTATGTTAACACCATCCACAGCATAAATATGGGAATAGTTGGACGACCTCCGCAAGAAATGTACTGCCGTGCATTTGCTCAGATTAAGTTCGAGTCCCCACTCTTGGCTCCACACATGAACGTTGTTTAAATCCGATGACAGAGTTTCAAAGTCAGAGTGATCACTAATTTCACGATAGATGACAGCGTCGTCGGCAAATAAACGTATTTTACTGCTAATTCGAGATCATAGATCATTTATGTATAAAATGAACAAAAGGGGGCCGATCACGCTTCATGAAGCTTCGCTTCCTATACATGTTAAATGACTATTTTGTGTGCCTCTATGTCTTTTCCTTGTGCTCTTTTTCCATGTCACACAAACTGTAAAAGTAAGTTTTACAAACCTACTGGATATTTAACTCTACATTCCTTGAGCACAAAAAAAGGGGAAAAATTTAACTGTCAAAGAATTTTTCTCAAGTGATGAGAGACACCTATGCCCAAGAAGAGAGAATCATTTGACAATTCCATTTTTCATTGAACACTACATGTATTTCTAACATGTTCATTACAAAGACTTTAGCTTTTCCTTTCTCTTATAGTCCCTCAGCTGAACTTGCTGTTTGGTTCATTCTTGAGAACAGGTTTCAACAAAAGAGAGCAGCAATAAAGAACTATCAAAACCGATCCTACAGGAGCAAGCAAAGATTGAAAAAGTATGCCTGTATGAAGCGTGGAAAAATGTGATAGTAAAAAATGCAGTGATATTTTAAAAGAAAATGGTGTGAATAAAAAAAGTTTTTAAATAGTATCATGTTTCTACTAATTTCACTCTGATATAGATAATAAAGAAACTCTCTCAGAGTGATCAACAGTATTTCACAGCAGAGAGGTAAGTCATGGGGTAGTTATTTATAGCACCACTAGCAGAAGGTGCCCTTTGAAATTCAACAGGTGTGAAAAACATTGAACTTATTATATCAGAAAACCACTAAGCCTGAAGTATACTGTCAGCGTGGTCATTTGAGGAGTTCGGAACCTATCTCGAATGTTGTGTTCGTTGTAGTAGACACGCTGACCGTTTTCCAGGTGCATGGAGAGATGAGTGACTGTTGGTCCTCTTTCATGCGCGGGAAACCCAAAAATGAGTATATGTTAGCTAACTGCACTTTAAAACTTTTAAACATATATAAATAACTCGTAACGTTTATGATGTGGGAATTGGTCTAAAAACAGTTCAAATAATAATGAGAGGTAGATGGTTCCACTACGTGTAATGCATCTGAGTAGGTATTAAACGATTTAAAAAAAACAGTTTGTTGTAGTAATACACGAATATTACTATTACAATTTTTGCTTCACATAAGTATTCATGCACATTTAATTGCGTGTGTAGTCTATTTAATTCCTTTATGTGTATCGTTTACCACGTCAGTGTTCCTTCATGTACAGTGGCGGAAAAAATTAACGCAAAGCTCGTTGGCTTCTGTGGATATGACAAGCACGGGAACCACTTGGAGTAGACCACCTTCCAAAAATTTGACAGCAGTATTTCTCATACAACCGGGAATTTTCAAAATTCATACACTTCGTACCAGTGATATTAAATCATATGCATCGAAATTTGACTACGCGTAAAATACACAACTGCGAGTTCTTGTTTTTTTTTTTAATTATGTCTTTGCCCATCTCTCACGAAGTAGCTGCCGTCGGGGAATCTGTGAACGCAGCACACATAATGAACACAGAAACCGCTAGCCTGCATCACAGTTCCAGCGGTGTAGTGGGTAAAGAATCCGACTTTCGACCTGAAGGTCGCGAGTTCAAATCTCGGTGGAGCCTCATCAACTGATCCAACTATTGAAATTCGTTTTTCTGGCCATTCAATTTTTCGCTTAAAAGTGCAGGAGGTCCGCATGATGTAATACGACACGTTGAATGTCACAAACCTTTATTAATTAAAATTCAACCTTTAAGCGTAACCATTTTTTCCGGCAGTTGACTGAACAGTAAAATTTGACCACCTCTCCTGAGTTGTCCAGCCCCGTTCGCATACCTCTAATACCTCCTGGCTATTCGTGTGCTGTTATCGCCTCATGCGCTTTCTCGCTTTATGTTCTCGAGGGCAGATCCTTCCAGGTTTGGCAGGGCAGAGTGAAGGCAGAATTTCGAGCCGCTTAAAAAACTGGGCGATGTTGGTTCTTACAGCCGTCGATTTTTCGTCCGCACGTGTGTAAACGAATCAGTTCGTCGAAGCAAAAAATACACCTCTAGGAAACCGGCTTTTAATTCGGCGAATAGAATTTGCATTTCCTCACGAAAAATGTATGTCCTAATAATGTTTCTAGCATTCTCATATTCTCAATGAATATATTACTATAGCATCTTTTTTTTTCAAAATTAGGGAAATATTTTTCGCACATCTTTTATTAGAATGTAACTACGCCATGGTCTCGCCAAGATGGACAATAATGAACCATGAGTCTTTATATCTACGGGAATTTTCCATTCGCAAAGCAATTCTTACGTAATATGATTTTAGATAAACGCGTTGAATATTAATTTCCCTCGAGCAGCTTTGGTATCTCCGTTAAGTTAGACGGAGTACTAACCTGGTTAAGTGTCAATAAATACGCGTTACTTATTACCTTTCAGCTAAATTTAGCTGAATATTTAACCTAAGGTGTAATAATTTCTCCCCATCTCATATTAAGCTACCACCCTTCTTTTGTTATTTTTCTCTACAATCTTGGTAAAAAAAAGCGAGTTTCTTTGGCGATAAACCAGCACAGGCCCCGATGAAGACAACGAAAATGTTAAGGTCAATTATGGTTAAGATATACTACGTTGATTGAATTGATACTCACAGGGACCATGGTGAATTGAAGACTTTCCTCATATTATGAATCGATTCTAAATTTTTTACGTAATTATATTTAGTAAATACACACCTATTTTTTGTTATCAATAATTTACTCGGCTAATATTTCTATATTATAAAGAAACTCACATTTTTTTACCAAGATACGTCTGGGAAAGACCCAGGAGTGGACGATTTTGAGTTCACACCTGGGCGTGGCTTAGTTTTGACGGGCCGGGAGTGTGCTGGCACATAGAGGGAACTCTACGGAGAGACCAGTATGTTGAAATTTTAGACGTCATGCTGCCTTCTGTCTTCTCAACAATGGGGAAAATTTTACTTTCCAGCATGTAAGTGAATTTTGGTTACTGTGTAACAGTGGAAATCCAGATTTTTTTTATTTTCACTAAACGAAATTCATTTTGTCAAATGTTTTGCAAACTATTGGCATGTAACATGTATTTCATTAACATTCATTTTTACTCCACACCCAGGACAATTCGAGGGTTCACAAGTGCCACCACTCAAGGAGGTGGTTCAATGAAAACAATGTCACCCAGTTGCAGTGGCCCGCGCGTAGCCCAATTGAAAATATCTGGGCAAATGTTATGAGAGAAATGCGGGATGAAAATAGAAGGCCCCACATTGCACATGAGTTGTGGGAAATGGTGGAAGAAGTGTTGGACAGGGTTCCCTTACGGTTATGCCAAAATGTGGTTCAGTCCATGTCTCGGAGACTCCAACTAGTAGTAGAGAATGAAGGGGGATGGATCGATTATTGATCGATAAAAAATCCACCACCAGTATGAGCTCTTTCCCAATCTAATTCTCGATGATGAGTCAAGGTGCATATGTGCACAAATTACTTTGTCTGAGAGAATTTCAAATGCAATTAAATTGTTCCACAGGCTCTATGCACATTTGAATGGTTTCCTAATTGCATCATAATGAAGAATAATGACAGATAGGAATAAATGTCACGACCATTGTCGTTGTGGAAATGAATTATGCAACGTAAAATTGCCATGTTTTCAATGGGCAGTAGCCAATTCCGCTTAATCGTTCCTTAAATAATACTTTATTTGATGGACGACTGAGCTCATAAGCCGACTAACACCATGTGAATTTTACGTTTCAAATATGGTTTCAAAAACTCTTTCTAAACTTTCCCAGAACAGACAATAATAGTGAATGTCACAAATTCAACCCTCTAACATGCCAGAATATTAAAATCGTCAAACTCAAAAGTCACGTTCTTAATAATTTTTAAAATCTATGAACTAGGCATAAATGAGAAATAGAAATAGCCGTTGCTCTAGTTTCTTTGATGTATCGCATTGATTGGTGGATGATGACTCTCACAATCAGTCCATTTAGTGAAACGTGACTATCGTAGTTTACATTAACTTCATAATTGAATTGCTTAATTTGGAAGAATTTTTCCTTAAAAAATTCCTATTCCTTATGTATCTCTCAAAAGGTTAGTTCAGAAATGTCTAACTCTCTTGCACCTTTACTGAATTTATTTTGATTCTATCTGGATATTTCCTGGCTTATCTCTGATCTCTGGTGTCAATTTTTTAGTTTATCTCCAAAGCATTTCCTCACGCTGCCAGCCTCGGTGGGGGCATGGCAAAGGGTAAAATCCTAGCCTGACAACCCTAAGGTGCGGGTTCGAATCCGTCTATCAGAGAATGAATGCCTATGAACGTTACATTGAGTTAATTGTAATAAGACTTACTTCGCTGAAATAAAGACACCACATTTTCAAAGACACATTATTTTGAGGTGCGCATGCTTCTCCGTCCCTGTAAAAATTTCTACATGTCCTCATATTACGCTTTTGTCCTGTTTGTTTCACTACGAATGTTGGTTATTCATTTCACACTACAATATTCTGCCATTATCTGCTATGTTCCCTGAAACACATTTAAAATAAATTAGATCACGATCATTTCTGCAAGAGGAAGTAGATGTGTGTTCATCCTTCTTGTGTGATCAGCAAAGGCAAATCTTTCGATCGCATTGCAATTTTCAAAGATAAATAGTATCGTAAAATATTCAATTAAAGGGAAAAGATTTAATTTTGGACCATATTTAAAAAATACTCAGTGACGTGCAATTATGGCCGATAATAATCTTTTGAAAACCTGTGATTCATGATTATAACTTATATTAATTTATGTTTAATGCAGTTCTCATATTCTAAAGCTAGATTAATCTTGCAGACACATTTGATTGATTGTCCTTAATATGGCAACTTACGTTTACGCCTTTGACATATAAAATGTGTAAAAGTGAGGGAATATAATCCGGCTTGCTACAATTAGAATAAATATTCTGTTATGGTGATAGAAAAGTTTTTATCGACATGACCACAGGACATGCAGAATGTTTGCTGGGACGAATCTAGGCCTAGGTCAGGGTTCATCGCATTATTTAAGACAACATCCCTAATTTTTATGAGTCTATATCCTTGCACCGTGCGGTACGAATTGAGTTCGCAGATGCGATTAAGATGCTGTATCAAGGAAAAAAATTCCTTCTCGAAAGATTTCGTTTAGATTATGATAACCGAATCAAATGTAAACAAACAAATGACCTAAATACATAAATTAATTGTTTTTAAAGGATAATCAATGGTTAAAATGCAAAAAAATAGTTGGGTTCCAAAAGGTTTCAGCTGCTGGTAACATTTGCTACATACTACATTGATTACAAGTTAAGGATGACCGGAAAAGAGTATTAATTAAAGAGAAATGGTTGTGCTCTATAATATTTCAAATATTAGCCGAGTAAATTGTTGATGACGGAAAATAGGTGTATATTCACTAAATATAATTACGTAAAAAATTTAAAATCGATTCATAATATGAAGAAACTCTTCAATTTACCAAGGTCCCTGCGAGTTTTCAAGCAACGTGTATCTTAGCCATCATTTTCCTTAATAATTATAGAGAAAATATGAACGACTAAATTGAAACTACACTGGCGACGTTAATAACTCAGGAATCCTCATTATGTTCTTTGAATAAAAAAAAAATTAGGGGGAAACGTATGCCGACGAAGATAGTGGAGAAGATTGTAGAGGGAAATGACAAAAGAAGGGTAGTGGCGTATTATGAGACGGGGAGAAATTATTACACCTTAGATTAAATATTCAGCTAAATTTAACTGAAAGGTAATAAGTAACGCATATTTATTGACACTTAACCAGGTTAGTACTCCGTCTAACTTAACGGAGATACCAAAGCTGCTTGAGGGAAATAAATATTCACGCGTTTATCTAAAATCATATTACGTAAGAATTGTTTTACGAATGGAAAATTCACCTTAATATAAAGACTCATGGTTCGTTATTGTCCATCTTGGCGAGACCATGGCGTAGTTACATTCTAATAAAAGATGTGCGAAAAATATTTCCCTAATTTTGAAAAAAAATATGCTATAGTAATATATTCATTGAGAATATGAGAATGCTAGAAACATTATTAGGACATACATTTTTCGTGAGGAAATGCAAATTCTATTCGCCGAATTAAAAGCCAGTTTCCTAGAGGTGTATTTTTTGCTTCGACGAACTGATTCATTAACACACGTGCGGACGAAAAATCGACAGCTGTAATAACCAACATCGACCAGTTTTTTAAGAGGCTCGAAATTCTGCCTTCATTCTGTCCTGCCAAACCTCGAAGGATCTGCCCTTGGGAACATAAAGCGAGAAAGCACATGAGGCGATAACAGCGCACGAATAGCCAGGAGGTATTAGAGGTATGCGAACGGGGCTGGACTACTCAGGAGAGGTGGTCAAATTTTACTGTTCAGTCAACTGCCGGAAAAAATGGTTATGGTAGTTAAAGGTTGAATTTTAATTAATAAAGGTTTATGACATTCAACGTGTCGTATTACATCATGCGGACCTCCTGCACTATTAAGCAAAAAATTGAATGGCCAGAAAAACGGATTTCAATAGTTGGATCAGTTGATGAGGCTCCACCGAGATTTGAACTCGCGACCTTCAGGTCGAAAGCCGGATGCTTTACCCACTACACCACTGGAACTGTGATGCTGGCTAGCGGTTTCTATGTTCATTATGTGTGCTGCGTTCACAGATTCCCCGACGGCAGCTACTTTGTGAGAGATGGGCGAAGACATAATTTGAAAAAAAAAAAAACAAGAACTCGCAGTTGTGTATTTTACGTGTAGTCAACTTGCGATGCATATGATTTAATACCACTGGTACGAAGCGAATGAGTTTTGAAAACTCCCGGTTGTATGAGATATATAGCTGTCAAATTTTTCGGAAGGTGGTCTACAATAGGTAGTTCCCGTGTTCGCCGCATCTACAGACGCCAACGAGCTTTGCGTTAATTTCTTCCACCACTGTACATGCAGTGACCCTATGAGAGCTACTTTGAGAATAGACATTGAAGAGTATACTACTTGTAAATATGCATTGAATATATTGATTACCCCCCGAAGCAATCTATCATGGGGCCCTTGGGACTCTGGGCCCTTCTTTTACAGATTTTATTTCTACGTGCTATCTTGGGCTTGCAGGAAAACTTAAATGCCAGAGGCGTGAATACCCTTTGAAAATCAAATCACTGGTTGCCAAGGAAATATGCTATTGTTGATTTCAGATAGAAATGTGACATTTTTCAGCAAAAAACATGATTTTCAGACAATTACTATGGCGGGTTCGCGTGGAGGCCTAGTTAACAGGAACGCCAGAAAGGTAGCGGCGCCAAGGATGCGGAGCTGGCGATAAGCGACCCGAGTCAGCGGCTATAAAAGGAGAGGACATTTACGAATTTGTCTTACTGTGTGAACTTACCGGTGTAGTCGCTTGGGCCCTACCCTAATAAAAAGGCCAAACTGGAATTAGTTGGTGTTATTTATTGCACAGCAACAACACAATTACGAAGCATAAAAGAAAATAGATTGAAAGAATTAGAAACTTCATTTATTCAGCCATCCGATAAAAAAAATCTTCTGTCTTCTCAACAATGGGGAAAATTTTACTTTCCAGCATGTAAGTGAATTTTGGTTACTGTGTAACAGTGGAAATCCAGATTTTTTTTATTTTCACTAAACGAAATTCATTTTGTCAAATGTTTTGCAAACTATTGGCATGTAACATGTATTTCATTAACATTCATTTTTACTCCACACCCAGGACAATTCGAGGGTTCACAAGTGCCACCACTCAAGGAGGTGGTTCAATGAAAACAATGTCACCCAGTTGCAGTGGCCCGCGCGTAGCCCAATTGAAAATATCTGGGCAAATGTTATGAGAGAAATGCGGGATGAAAATAGAAGGCCCCACATTGCACATGAGTTGTGGGAAATGGTGGAAGAAGTGTTGGACAGGGTTCCCTTACGGTTATGCCAAAATGTGGTTCAGTCCATGTCTCGGAGACTCCAACTAGTAGTAGAGAATGAAGGGGGATGGATCGATTATTGATCGATAAAAAATCCACCACCAGTATGAGCTCTTTCCCAATCTAATTCTCGATGATGAGTCAAGGTGCATATGTGCACAAATTACTTTGTCTGAGAGAATTTCAAATGCAATTAAATTGTTCCACAGGCTCTATGCACATTTGAATGGTTTCCTAATTGCATCATAATGAAGAATAATGACAGATAGGAATAAATGTCACGACCATTGTCGTTGTGGAAATGAATTATGCAACGTAAAATTGCCATGTTTTCAATGGGCAGTAGCCAATTCCGCTTAATCGTTCCTTAAATAATACTTTATTTGATGGACGACTGAGCTCATAAGCCGACTAACACCATGTGAATTTTACGTTTCAAATATGGTTTCAAAAACTCTTTCTAAACTTTCCCAGAACAGACAATAATAGTGAATGTCACAAATTCAACCCTCTAACATGCCAGAATATTAAAATCGTCAAACTCAAAAGTCACGTTCTTAATAATTTTTAAAATCTATGAACTAGGCATAAATGAGAAATAGAAATAGCCGTTGCTCTAGTTTCTTTGATGTATCGCATTGATTGGTGGATGATGACTCTCACAATCAGTCCATTTAGTGAAACGTGACTATCGTAGTTTACATTAACTTCATAATTGAATTGCTTAATTTGGAAGAATTTTTCCTTAAAAAATTCCTATTCCTTATGTATCTCTCAAAAGGTTAGTTCAGAAATGTCTAACTCTCTTGCACCTTTACTGAATTTATTTTGATTCTATCTGGATATTTCCTGGCTTATCTCTGATCTCTGGTGTCAATTTTTTAGTTTATCTCCAAAGCATTTCCTCACGCTGCCAGCCTCGGTGGGGGCATGGCAAAGGGTAAAATCCTAGCCTGACAACCCTAAGGTGCGGGTTCGAATCCGTCTATCAGAGAATGAATGCCTATGAACGTTACATTGAGTTAATTGTAATAAGACTTACTTCGCTGAAATAAAGACACCACATTTTCAAAGACACATTATTTTGAGGTGCGCATGCTTCTCCGTCCCTGTAAAAATTTCTACATGTCCTCATATTACGCTTTTGTCCTGTTTGTTTCACTACGAATGTTGGTTATTCATTTCACACTACAATATTCTGCCATTATCTGCTATGTTCCCTGAAACACATTTAAAATAAATTAGATCACGATCATTTCTGCAAGAGGAAGTAGATGTGTGTTCATCCTTCTTGTGTGATCAGCAAAGGCAAATCTTTCGATCGCATTGCAATTTTCAAAGATAAATAGTATCGTAAAATATTCAATTAAAGGGAAAAGATTTAATTTTGGACCATATTTAAAAAATACTCAGTGACGTGCAATTATGGCCGATAATAATCTTTTGAAAACCTGTGATTCATGATTATAACTTATATTAATTTATGTTTAATGCAGTTCTCATATTCTAAAGCTAGATTAATCTTGCAGACACATTTGATTGATTGTCCTTAATATGGCAACTTACGTTTACGCCTTTGACATATAAAATGTGTAAAAGTGAGGGAATATAATCCGGCTTGCTACAATTAGAATAAATATTCTGTTATGGTGATAGAAAAGTTTTTATCGACATGACCACAGGACATGCAGAATGTTTGCTGGGACGAATCTAGGCCTAGGTCAGGGTTCATCGCATTATTTAAGACAACATCCCTAATTTTTATGAGTCTATATCCTTGCACCGTGCGGTACGAATTGAGTTCGCAGATGCGATTAAGATGCTGTATCAAGGAAAAAAATTCCTTCTCGAAAGATTTCGTTTAGATTATGATAACCGAATCAAATGTAAACAAACAAATGACCTAAATACATAAATTAATTGTTTTTAAAGGATAATCAATGGTTAAAATGCAAAAAAATAGTTGGGTTCCAAAAGGTTTCAGCTGCTGGTAACATTTGCTACATACTACATTGATTACAAGTTAAGGATGACCGGAAAAGAGTATTAATTAAAGAGAAATGGTTGTGCTCTATAATATTTCAAATATTAGCCGAGTAAATTGTTGATGACGGAAAATAGGTGTATATTCACTAAATATAATTACGTAAAAAATTTAAAATCGATTCATAATATGAAGAAACTCTTCAATTTACCAAGGTCCCTGCGAGTTTTCAAGCAACGTGTATCTTAGCCATCATTTTCCTTAATAATTATAGAGAAAATATGAACGACTAAATTGAAACTACACTGGCGACGTTAATAACTCAGGAATCCTCATTATGTTCTTTGAATAAAAAAAAAATTAGGGGGAAACGTATGCCGACGAAGATAGTGGAGAAGATTGTAGAGGGAAATGACAAAAGAAGGGTAGTGGCGTATTATGAGACGGGGAGAAATTATTACACCTTAGATTAAATATTCAGCTAAATTTAACTGAAAGGTAATAAGTAACGCATATTTATTGACACTTAACCAGGTTAGTACTCCGTCTAACTTAACGGAGATACCAAAGCTGCTTGAGGGAAATAAATATTCACGCGTTTATCTAAAATCATATTACGTAAGAATTGTTTTACGAATGGAAAATTCACCTTAATATAAAGACTCATGGTTCGTTATTGTCCATCTTGGCGAGACCATGGCGTAGTTACATTCTAATAAAAGATGTGCGAAAAATATTTCCCTAATTTTGAAAAAAAATATGCTATAGTAATATATTCATTGAGAATATGAGAATGCTAGAAACATTATTAGGACATACATTTTTCGTGAGGAAATGCAAATTCTATTCGCCGAATTAAAAGCCAGTTTCCTAGAGGTGTATTTTTTGCTTCGACGAACTGATTCATTAACACACGTGCGGACGAAAAATCGACAGCTGTAATAACCAACATCGACCAGTTTTTTAAGAGGCTCGAAATTCTGCCTTCATTCTGTCCTGCCAAACCTCGAAGGATCTGCCCTTGGGAACATAAAGCGAGAAAGCACATGAGGCGATAACAGCGCACGAATAGCCAGGAGGTATTAGAGGTATGCGAACGGGGCTGGACTACTCAGGAGAGGTGGTCAAATTTTACTGTTCAGTCAACTGCCGGAAAAAATGGTTATGGTAGTTAAAGGTTGAATTTTAATTAATAAAGGTTTATGACATTCAACGTGTCGTATTACATCATGCGGACCTCCTGCACTATTAAGCAAAAAATTGAATGGCCAGAAAAACGGATTTCAATAGTTGGATCAGTTGATGAGGCTCCACCGAGATTTGAACTCGCGACCTTCAGGTCGAAAGCCGGATGCTTTACCCACTACACCACTGGAACTGTGATGCTGGCTAGCGGTTTCTATGTTCATTATGTGTGCTGCGTTCACAGATTCCCCGACGGCAGCTACTTTGTGAGAGATGGGCGAAGACATAATTTGAAAAAAAAAAAAACAAGAACTCGCAGTTGTGTATTTTACGTGTAGTCAACTTGCGATGCATATGATTTAATACCACTGGTACGAAGCGAATGAGTTTTGAAAACTCCCGGTTGTATGAGATATATAGCTGTCAAATTTTTCGGAAGGTGGTCTACAATAGGTAGTTCCCGTGTTCGCCGCATCTACAGACGCCAACGAGCTTTGCGTTAATTTCTTCCACCACTGTACATGCAGTGACCCTATGAGAGCTACTTTGAGAATAGACATTGAAGAGTATACTACTTGTAAATATGCATTGAATATATTGATTACCCCCCGAAGCAATCTATCATGGGGCCCTTGGGACTCTGGGCCCTTCTTTTACAGATTTTATTTCTACGTGCTATCTTGGGCTTGCAGGAAAACTTAAATGCCAGAGGCGTGAATACCCTTTGAAAATCAAATCACTGGTTGCCAAGGAAATATGCTATTGTTGATTTCAGATAGAAATGTGACATTTTTCAGCAAAAAACATGATTTTCAGACAATTACTATGGCGGGTTCGCGTGGAGGCCTAGTTAACAGGAACGCCAGAAAGGTAGCGGCGCCAAGGATGCGGAGCTGGCGATAAGCGACCCGAGTCAGCGGCTATAAAAGGAGAGGACATTTACGAATTTGTCTTACTGTGTGAACTTACCGGTGTAGTCGCTTGGGCCCTACCCTAATAAAAAGGCCAAACTGGAATTAGTTGGTGTTATTTATTGCACAGCAACAACACAATTACGAAGCATAAAAGAAAATAGATTGAAAGAATTAGAAACTTCATTTATTCAGCCATCCGATAAAAAAAATCCCAGCCCTCTATCTTGAGCTAAAGTAATTTTAAAAAGCAAAATAATAAACCATAGCACAAAACCCAATACATAGCATACCAAAGGGCTGGCCCCTTTTTTGGGACCTTTTGGGGCTATAATTTTCCTCCTGTCTTGAACTATTGGTCGGCAAAATTCCAGTATCTATAGATTTGTATAAAAACCAAACAGACAAACAACAAACATTCTTCTTTGTAAATATATAGATTACCGTCATTCCGTCTTAAGTTGGACAGGGGGTGATGAGTCTGAGTCTGAGCAGAGCTGTCATAAATATTTTGTGAAATCGTTACAGTTCTTGCAACGGGTTTACAACTGTGTCTGACTCCACACCCCCTGTCTGACTTAAGACAGAATGATGGTATATATATCTCAAAGAATTCTGATGTTTCTTTCCATATGGCAGTCATTGCTTTGAGTCCCCACCCCCTCCCCTTGATGCGATATAAGGGCTTGACCCTTCCAATGAGCCCTAGAACTGGACTGGAAGGAGAAATCACTATTACTCCCACTCATGTCAGATATGTTAGCAGGTAGGAGCCAGACAAATGGTAGTTCACGTTATGGTGTCACCTAAAATTCTGTTATGGAGCGGTGATGGGGAAGCCTCCCCAACTATCACTTAACCTGAACATGGAAGTCAGTTTCAGAGAATTGAATCCTGGCAACTATGGGATGCCGCCCACTCGGGCAGGTGCCATGCCCTACAGCAGGAGAGGCAAGACCTACGCAGTCATCATCTCACGAAATACTTGTTAACCAACGTCACCAGAGGAAACGGACTACGAGAGAGAAGAGAATGAAAGCACTGGTAAAAATAAGAACTTCAATGACAATGATGAAATATGGGAAGCTAGAAAATATTTAACTGGAATGGAGAAAGGCTAAAATACATTCTTTGGGGCTGTGAGATGGAGGGATAGCAGGGAATCTTGGAGTGATACATAGTTACGGGGTAATCTATAGTAGTGCGGATGAAAGTAAATGTCGGGTAGCTACAGTACCTACTGAATACAAAATTGTGGAAGAGGGTAGTAAGCATTGAAAAGGTGAGCGACAGGGTACTAGAGGTAGAAATAAAAGCACACCCGGCGAATTTCATATTGGTCGAGGTGTACATTAGGGGTGATCGTCAAAAACTTTTTTTCGAATTTCAAGGGGCTTGGGGACAGAAAAGTTGTGTATGAGGCTCAATATAATGCTGGAATTTTTCCAGAATTTTTGTTGAACGTCGTGAGGTTCCGCCAAGCGGTTAAAGTTTAACAATTTTAGGCAATTTTGGTAAAAATTTGAAATTAGCGAAAGAACGTGCCCCGCCTCATTTTTTTGTAAGAAACACTCACTTATTGTCAGAAGGTAAGTGAAAAGGGGCTTGGAAGTAGTTAAAACCCCTAGAAACACTAAAAAAAAGTACTGATAAAATTGAGGATAGGCAACCCGGCATACGCAAAGTGGATATCGCTTTTAATGCCTCCGTAGCTCTTCGCTTGCTACCGTTCCAGTAACAACCCAGAACTCACCACGAGGAAGTGGCTATGCATAGAGTTCCACCCGTGCCCAACCCAACCTCCCAACCAAAATGGGCACTTTCAGCATTTAGTTTAAATTGTGGATCTTGTACTGACATTTATGACGGAATTCAAGAATATGCTCTCTCTCCGCAATGATAGTTTTGATGAACATATCTCTGTTGTGTCTCCCATAGATTGCTGCAGACGCGTCCTTCACGAGACGAACATGTCTCTCAACAGGAACTTGTAGGAATTTTGGCAATTCCGATCTTATTACGTTAGTTGCCATTTTTCTGACGTCTTCCTGAGTCAAACTCTTTTTAAGTGGAGGCTCAGTCACAACAATGCTTTTCCAAGCTATAACATGATGATACGTCTTTGCTTTCCATTGTAATTCGGGCACTTCAAATTTTCTCACTAGATTGTTTTAGTTTTTTGTATATCTAGCTTGAATTATTTTTTTACGGCTTGCTCTCTTACTTTCTTACTTCCATCCGTCATTATACAGATGAGCATGTTTTCAGGATGACACCAGAAAGCACCACGTTGTATAACTGAATCGAAAACTTTCAGCAAGTCTTCTCTTAAATACCTTGTGGAGTGCACCAAGTGGAACATGTGTCGAACTCCATCAACGCAGTAAGGTTTCGATTTGATCATGAACCACATCTTAATGTATACTTTCTGTATATAAGTGACCAATATCAGCAGTTCCTCTGAAGGATTCTCCGTTGAAAACCACAAACGTAAAATTCTAGCGGCTGTTGTAACCCCTCTGGTGCGGCAAAGTTTTCCCGGTGATCGTTTAGCAAAACCCATCGGGAATTTTCTGGACGCAACTGCTCTTGACACATCTATTAGGTACGCCTGATCACTATTTATGTCAGCAATATATACATCGGGGTGACAAGCTGGTATGGTTTCAAATTCAACAAAAGGTAAATCTTCACAGTTTTGGATCTGCTTCCCACTGGGGCCAATGTAGCTCTTGGGTCCAGCCGTAACTCAATCTAAATGAGCAATACGGTGTCGGAGTGGGAGTTCATTTAAATGGAGAAGACAAATGCACCACTGCAATGGCTTATTTAAATGCTCTTCCAGAATCTTAATGATTCCACAATTTTTTCCTGTATTCAAAACAGTGCCATCGCAGTCGACTGAGCAAATATTTGAGAGTATTGCAGTATGCTATCCCATGCATTGCATGATTGATCTTGAAATATATCTAGCTGTACCGGAAACAGGAGTCACGTGAGTGATGTTTTTCGAGTCAGGCTCAAATCCTCTCTTGTCCTCTTCCTCTTTGAATTCATTTCTTCACGAGAAAACTCTACCTCTAGAACTTTAGCTTACAGAAGAAAGTAAGAGAATGCTCCCCTCTTTCTGCGCGCGATTGAGTGATCCAGACTTGTAAGGAAGAACATAGTAAAAATAAAACACTTTGTAATTTTGAATAGTACAGGATATTTTCCCGAAACATTATGATGCTACATTTTCACTGCCGCGGTGTTTACTAGATAATGACAAAGTTCCGTTGAACTCCATTGGAGAAAAATGTATTAAACTGCAAAACATTACGATGTGTTTCATGCGCAAGATGTACAATATGTATCTCAAAATTCCACAAAGTATAGCTAGATAGCAGCAAATTGACTAATGTTATCTCCCTTTTCCCCACGTAGGCGTTACACACTGCTAAAAACTAGTAACGGCAATCCCGCGGCCATCGATCACGTCCCGCCAACCAGGCCATCATGGTGTGCTTGTCCGGTTGCATACCCTCAATTTTATTAATAATAATTTATTTAGTGTTTCTAGGGGTTTTAACTACTTCCAAGCCCCTTTTCACTTACCTTCTGACAATATGTGAGTGTTTCTTACAAAAAATGAGGCGGGGCACGTTCTTTCGCTAATTTCAAATTTTTACCAAAATTGCCTAAAATTTTTAAACTTTAACTGCTTGGTGGAACCTCAGGACGTTCGACAAAAATTCTGGAAAAATTCCAGCATTATATTGAGCCCCATACACAACTTTTCTGACCTCAAGCCCCTTGAATTTCGAAAAAAGTTTTTGACGATCACCCCTAGTGTACATGCCTACAAGTAACCATAGGGAAGAAGAGGTGGATGGGGTATACGAACAACTTGATAAGATAATTAGAGTAGTCCCAGGAAAGAAAAACATGATAGTGATGGGCAACTGGAATGAAGTGGTGGGGGCAGGGATGGATTCATGTGAAGTGGGAGGGTATAGGCTTGGAACCAGAAATGACCACAGGGAGAAGGCAACTGAATTTCGTAGAAGAAATAAGTTAGTAACAACTAACACATGGTTAAATCATCACCTCAGGCCTAGGTATAAATGGAAAATGCCACGGAATACAGGGAGATATCAAATTAATAACATCATGGTAATGCAGAGGTTTAAGAACAGAGTCAAAAACTCGGAAAGCTATCCGCGGGCAGATGCAGACTCGGATCATAATTTAGTTATGTTGAAATGTGATAATAGTTTCTAAGGCTTTGTACAATGAGGAGGATGAAGAGGAGGAATGTGGAAGCATTGAAGGGGACATGAAGAAGTAGCCAGAAGAAAGGAACACAGGTGAAGCATGGCAAATAGGAGCAATCGAGGAAAGATGGGAAGAGTATAAAAACAGACAGTAAGTGTGGCAAAGAAAACAATAGGAAATTTTGAAAAGATAATGATAAAGAAGCAATGGGTCACAAAAGAAATTATTAGAAAATGAATATAAGAGAGGAAAGTGGAAAAACGTCAACGCTGATCTATCAGGAAGACATTTACGACAGGTGGAGAGAATTCCTGGAAGAGCTATATAGCAGAGGTAATACATATGTGAACTTAGATATAGAGAATGAAAGAGCAATAGAGAAGGATAATCTCGGCCTGGAGATACTCGACAGCAAAACAGAGAAGGTATTAAGAGATATGAAGACGAGGAAAGCTGAAGGAGTAGATAAAATACCTATGGAGTAACTGAAGAATTAAGATAATATTTGTCCTGTAACTGCCCTTTTTCCTAACTGATTCATAAGATCTATGAGGTAGGAGTTTGGCCAAAGGATTTCACTAAAAGTCCTGATACCAATCCCAAAAAAGAAGGAAGCATCAGAATTCAAGGTGTATAGAACAATCAGTCTAATTAGTCACACAGCAAAAGTTTTACCATAAAAGACTAAGGTAAAGATAAAAAAGAATAATCAAGATATTTTTGATTGGTTTGTGGATTTTGAAAATGCGTGTTACAGGGTTAATTAGGGAAAACTAATGCAGATACGAAAATAGGAATAGATGGATGAGATAGAGGAGTCTCATCCAAAACTGATACTATGGGGGGAAAAAAAGTCTCCCAACAAACGGAGCACCCTCACTATCGCTCTGGATTAAAATTGACTTCCTCTCTTATGGCATATTATTCCTAGGTCTTTGCAATGACGAGGTAAATTAAAACACAGTAAGGTGATGGACTCATCGTGGAAGCCAGTGATGGATTACTGGGCACTTGCAATCACAGAGCCTGATTTGCACTGGCTTCCGAACGGAGGCACATTATTCTTTTGAAGCGTAGGTATCATCTAACTCTTTCATTTTCGCCGTAGATTCCTCTGCATTATTTCTTTTTCCCCCCTTTTTCTTCTATGCTTCACTCCTCCTCTCACATTCTGGCAAGGTCCTGGAATTATGTGTCCACCTCTGTCCCTATAATCTACAATACTTAACAGAACACCACCATGAAAAAGGGTTTCCTCTTTTAATCATAAATATAAAGATAAGTTCAATGCACCTTTCAAGCATGGCGGGAGATTTTCAATGGCTATGCAGATAAATAAGCTGTCAATACGCAAATACTAATGAAGTAATAAATACGAAAATAAAAAAGACAAAAAATAGTGCGTAAGAAAGAAAAGCGATTTCCATTTCATTTATGACTGATTACTGTTTTGATTTGTGATTTGAATCGATTAAAAATGCAAAGGATACGGATGTAAACCTTTGCATTTTCATTGCATGGCTACAAAAGTCATTGAAGGTGGTTTTTTTAATAACGGTCCTGGCCAAGCAGCAGAAACTGCTCCCCAAAAAGCATATATATACGCCCAGATCTATTTCTCCCAAGTTAACGAGCTATTTTTCCTGTTTTATCTTTGGTGTGATAACTGACAAACGGGAGGAATATAATTTCTTTTCCAAATAGGGAAATGTTGTAAAGAGTACTTTCAATTACTGAATCTGTATTTACCTAAAATTGCATGTTCATCATTGCAAAACATGTCCATACACTTCCAATGTATAATCATTGATGAAGTCACGTTATTCCAATATGATTGGTCCATAACCAGGTACGAATGAGCAGAATTTAACCTGCCAGTTAAATTATTTTTCGATTATCAATTTTGTTTATTGCAGGCTTTCTTGCCGGCCTGCAATTTCTCATACCCACTTCATGGAGGTGGTTTCTCACTTTACAGGTGTTTCTTAATTTAATGTCCTTTTTGTCACAGCCGGCCTGCCAACAAGTACATAATAGGATATTCAGTAGGATGTCAACGAATGTTGCCACCATCATTACGAGATGTGCATCTTGGTCTCTGCTTCTTTGTAGTGTTACTATTGTCTCATTCCCCTCCCCTGTTGCACTTGAGCCAGCAATATACTGTTTCTATTCAAATCCATTGGCCTTGATATCTGAGTGACAGTTGAACTTACTTCAACTATACCATCGACTTATCCCTGGACTAGATGGAATTTTGTGAATATCTGTGGAAGTCAACACTGAGAAAAAAAGTGTCAGCAAATGCATTCAAATCTGCATCCGATCTAAGCTACTGAACTGTCAGGAATCTTTTAGCGATAATCTGTCTGTGGTCTTACCTAAGGAGTTTTGCTTGAGGAAAACTGTTTCATTACCTGGCTTTGGTTGAGCTGCACGAGAGAGTCTAATAGAACGTTTCAAATGCATACACGATTATCTAATGTGCCTTTGTTCTCATGACCAGCACGAAACACGCTTGGGGCAGGTAAGCGGCCGGGAATCCATAACCAACTGGGACGATTAGCCCATCACCTTACTGTGTTTGAATTTCCCTCATCTTAGCGGAGACGTAAGAATAATATGCCATCAAAAGGAAAGCGATTTCCTCTAAGAGAGATTGTGGTGGCGTTCCGTTTGTTGGGAAACTTTATTCCCCCATAGTACAGTGTGTCCTTGTTTAATGTTGATAACTCATTCCTGAAGAAGTAGACGTTAAGCGAAACAACGATAAACGATGCAGTATTTTCCATAAGAAACAATGTAAAAAATTAAAATTGGTTCCAAAACTTAACAATTCTTCATTTCATAACAATAACGATTTCCGCACAGGTAAAAGGTTGGATAAATGGCATTATTGAATGAAGCGTTCAAACTAATTTTCTAAAACATTTTAATGGTGAAACTTTGATATTTTCACTCACAAAAGAAATTTTGGAATTAGGTATTCTCTATCCTGGCGGCACAAAAACTACAGGTGATAGGAACTTACTGTTGATTTTTTAAAAATACAGGGGACCTGGTTGAAAGGCGTTGTCAATGGATTAATGGGACCTGGTTGAAAGGCATTGTCAATGGATTAATGCACAAAAATTTCCAACTTCCTTAATCATTTACATGTTTTTATGGACTACTTCGCATCATCCTCCGCCAATTTACGGCATATTTTAATTATGCGGGAAGTCGAACAAATGGCACCACTAGTCAGAGAGCTTCAAATCTTAGATGAAACAAAATGAGGCATTTTTAAAACAATAAGCACCAGGTTTCCCCTCCAATATTTCTGATATTTGGTGCTGTTAGCACCGATTTCCCTCTGAGTAAATAGAAATATTTGCCCTGCACTGCGTGAGTGTGCGCATGCGAATGCAGCGAAGGGCAAAAATTTCGCTCGCTGCGGTCGCGAAGACGTAGGAAATCAATTAAAATTGTGAGTCAAGTAGGGAAGCTCGGTGCTGTGTACAAAATTTTTGTAATTTCGTAACAATTTTTTAGGAGCAGTATCACCATCAACGATTTACTGCATCATGAAGAATTTAGAAAACTTCCTCTAACACATTAATTCAACACGAAAAACACGTTTTCGATTCACCTCAAACAGCAGTGAATCAACTTTTCTACCACCAATTCTACCTTATGGTGGCATGGGATTTTCAGGTTTTTTCCCCGTACATATCTGCCCCTGGATCTACCATTCAGACATGGTATTATTAATACCATGCCATTCAAGATATTACACTAACATTGGTTTGAGTTTTTTTTCACCCGATGCATTGCCCCCCAATAACAGCGTAGTAAATAATATGCAAATGTAACAGTTATGAAACAAATAACGCAATAATTATTTGCTCAGGTGAACCTTTTACACACGCTATGGGGAGTTAACGCCAAACTTTTCCACCGAATGGAAATTATGCATCAGATGTGCCAAAGTCCTATTTGTTATTCATTTTTTTGGTTGCACAAAATTTGAACAACGTTATCGTGAAGCACTGATGACGTTGAACGATTAAGGGTTTTAATTGTTGGACAACGTTATCGCGAAACAACATTAAACGGGACAACATTAAACGAGGACACACTGTACATAACCCAGAGGACACAGGTGATGGAGAATCGGCAGTGGGCAGTTATAGGTTGTGGGGTGATGCAGGGCTGTCCATTGCCACCTTTGCTTTTTAACATTTATGCCAAGGAGATGGTGAGAGAAGAATTGAAGACAAACGAGGAAGTGCTTGGTATATTGGGTGAGGAATGGAAACTTCTGGATGAGATAAGGGAGAGGCAAAGTAGGTGGTTGGAATATGTAATGAGGGGTGAAGGGTTGCTTAAGGCTGTGATCAAGAGAAGGATATTGGGCAAGCAGGGGTGAAGAAGAAAGAGAATAGATTTATGGATGGGATGAAAAAGGGAACACTGAGATGAAGAAAAAATTATTAAAGATAGATTTGGCCCAGCACATGTAAAAATCCAGAGGATTTTTAATGACCGGTGTAAAATGTGTGCCAGATTTCAATGACTTCCATGTAAATCTACCTTAACCGGTAAATTACCTTCTTGAAATTATTGAGTTTCCCGTGACTTCATAATTATGGGTGTTTTTTATGATGAACTGAAACTAACTCATTTTATAGCAGTCATTATACGGCTAAAACTTTCGCAGGGGACCACAAGCATTTCATCATATTCTCCATGGAAAAGATACCAATTTTAATTGAAATATTTGGACAAATGTGAAAATTCTAGTGCTTCAATTCTATGGCTTTTTACCAAGTTACGTCTTACTAGGAAAACACATATTCTCCTGGTAGTCCTCTGATTGAGTTCAGCAAATCACATTCCCTCAAATTCACAATGCAAGTTTGAATCTTATCCTGCACCCCTACAGTGACGCAACATGCAAATCACCTCTAAAGACTGTAATATGTATTATTCTTTATATCACTAACCTTTTTTTTCTGATGTTCACATCTGTTACAGGGATAGTAGGCAGCCTTTCTAAGTACAATTATAACACTCGAGCTTGCTTCTAAAGATCTATTTATTTTGATTGCCCTGGCTGCATATGCGAATGCAATGTATTCTATCCCACAAACAAAATGGTAAACAAACACTTGACTCAAATAATACATACATACATCACTCTTCAAAAACATAGATTAATATCCTTGCATCTGCTGTTCACATATGAATTAGTCACGTGCCCAACATAGACACATAAAACTCTCCAATATGGGCATAACAGGGACGTAGATCATTTCATTACAATAGCGGGACATTTGGTCCATTCAAAATACCTCACATTAAGTGCCGTAAGTTGGTGGACGTCGTCTATCTTCCGGCACCATGCCCCAACACTTGTTTCGATCCTCTCCCACATCTGCCTAGCGGTGATTCACTCGGCTTTTCCCGGCTAACATGTCTGGCTGCTATTGGTTGAAGTCAATGCTCGCCCCTCCGGATCTCACAATGCACATTTCACAATTTTATTCATTCACTTCGCCTTTTATTTCGCACACACTGTGGAAAGTAAACTTCTTCTTTAGTCTGCTCTCTGGCATTATGACATGCAGCACTCAGGATTTTTCAGACAGCCCCGACTGTTAACGTGCGTTGGCTTATATACCTAATAGCTGGTGCATTGTCGTCCTTCTAGAAGTTTAACAAATAATGTACTTCGGTTTATCCAGAATGTTCTAATTTTCTGCGTGGTTCAGGTTCTGGAACCATCTATCTGTTTGTAACGGAGGAATCATCCAGAGCCTTGGCAACGGTGGTTATTGACGGGAGATGGGAAATCAACAAGGAAGGATTCGGGAAATGGTGTATTTGTGAACAACTTTAATGTTACTGTGTGAACATTTTTAGGGAAATAAATGTGGTTGAAGTATTCGGGAAATAGGAATAGTTATTTTTGCACCCATGCACGTAACATAATGTTATAACTTCCACGTGGTCGTTAAATTCTGGCCACGCGGCGTTCAATATGGAGGAATGCGCAATATTGCAATTCTTTTGAATATAAATAAATAGGTGTGAAATTGAAATAATGCAAAATTAATAAAACGGAATAATCTGAGTAACCTCCTGTCTACTTTGGCTGCCGGGGTTTCAAAAATATACATGAATGTTTTTATACGTCGGAGTTTACTAAAATGTGAATACGTTACAAGACCTAACTCCCAATCAACAAACTTGCAAAATCTTAGAACCTTGAATTTAGTTTATTACAGGTTTTACTGTGTACTGTAAAGATATTTTTTTAGACATTCCTCCCTCAAAAATTAATAAGAAGTATCCAACTATTTATGATGCTTCTTGAAACTACACTAGCAACAATAAAAATAAGCCTGGTGTGGCAGGATGAATAGTTTGAAAAATTTTCTTAAGCATTACTCACCATTCTGAACGTCCACTTCTGTACCAATCACCTTTGCAAGCTCCTTCTGCCGGGATATTACTTTAGATAACACCTCCAGACCTTCATCTTGCTCTGTAATGAAAGAAGGTAAAAATTGGTCAATGCTTACAAAGACAATATTCAATACCTATACCTAATTATTACCCTCAAACCAGGGCATTTGGTCAATATCCATGAAAATGGATGATGATGAATGCATCAAGCAGAATGATGGATAAATTAAGAAATTTGGTGGGTAGGTAGAGGAAGACGACTGCGGTCATTTGTACCATTGAGTTCAGGTGGGCTTATAGGAGTGTTTCCCAAACTATTTCGAGCCACCAAAAACTTGGTTCCATAAATCTAAACTCAGTAAACCCCCCCCCCCCCGCTCCCCCCCAAGTGTAAGCTGTAAAATCCTAGACTGTATGACTACATCTGGAAGATTATAAAAATAAAGTTAAAACAATTATGATTAAATTCATGTTTATTTCAAATCCAAAAAATATATATACGGTTATTCATCCCAGGATATGTGTGTATGGAACCATTCAGTCAGGACTCTGCCTCCTGCGCCTCTTTCTTTCTTTTCGCCCCCATAGATAAAAGCACCCCCAGCAGGTGAAGGCACCCACTTGGGGAACCACTGGTTTAGAACATGGTAGTATCTCAAATCAATAGCCAATAAACCAATATCAAGAGTTATTGGCAATGATGACAATATGTTTATCCAGTTTGTTTATCCTGCAAAAAAGATCTGTGAGGATTATGTCTAATTCCCACACACTGAAACATTGCAAACCTCTATTTAAACAGTATGGCATAATGACCATGAACGGCCTATTTTTAAATGCCTCTGCAATGTAAGAGAAAATCTGGACTTTTTTTTAAATTGGGGCTAGCTTACATCAGTACAATACCAGAATTAAAAATAACCTTGTACTGCCCCACTGTAGATTGACTAAAACAAGCAAATCTTTTGATTTTATAAAACAAAACCTTTTCAACAATTTACCCTATGAGACTAGAAATGTTACCTTACCGAGGTTTAAGCATGCCCTCTACACATGGCTTTTGACCAAAGCATTTTATTCAACAAATGAATTTTTGGAGTGTCAAAATCCTGATATTAAATTTTAATATGTGTTTTGTATGTGTATACCTGACGAAGACTAATACATTGTACCTCTGTTTAATGACTAATAAATATATCTATCTATCAATATAGGATATTGTTGGGTCCATAAATACAGTCGAGCACCTTTAATTCGGCACCGCCAGGACCTAAGTGATGCCGGATTACAGATTTTTCCGGACTACAGGTGAAAGCATATCATCATAGTATTACAATCTTAGGATTGGTATACAGCAGCCCTCCATTTCCCCCTATCCCATGCCAGTTCCTTCACTTCCCTATGGTTCTTCTTCCCCGAATCACTCTTGACTTGCCCCAAGTACTTGTCTCTTGGTCTTCCTCTGGGGACTTTCCCTTCAATTTTCCCTCCATTATGCTTCCTATGTAATTGTTGTGTCTCAAAACATGGCCAACCCTCCGTGCTCTTCTTGGGCGTATGGTGCTCAACAGTGCCCTTTCTTCTCCAATTCTTCTGTATACCTCCTCGTTTCTCACCCTATCCGTCCATTTGATCTTTAGTATCCTCCTCCAGCACCAGGTCTTGAAGGCTTCTATTCTTTTCTGGTCAGTTTTTCCAACGGTCCATGCTTCTGATCAGTAAAGTGCCACTGCCCACACAAATGTTTTCACGCATTGTTTCCTCGTCTCCAGTCGTACGCTCTTCGAGCAGAGTAGTGGCCTTTTGGCCATGAATGCCGTCTTAGCTTAGGCAATTCGACGTTTGATGTCTGTCGTGCTTCTTCCATCCCAGGTAATGGTGCTACCGAGGTAGGTGAATGATTCTACTTGCTCCAATCTTTCTCCTTTGAGGCAGACGTCGGCCACTACTTTCTTTCTTCCACACACAAGTATCTTGGTTTTCTTCTTATTTACTTTCATGTTGTATTCCTGGAACACTTTTTCAATCGTGTTCAGTTAGTTCTGTAGGTCTTCCACATTTTCTGCTACGATGGTGATATCATCAGCGAAGCGTAGCATGTAGTTCTCAAAGTAATTCTCAATTTTAAACAACTTATACTTATTTAAATTCTGTATCATAATCTATGCATTACTTTTAAAAAACTGGACCCAATCCCACTCCAGCCCCTTCAATTTAAGTGTTAAGTGTTTTGTTTGTTTGAAGGAATTCCTCACAGAATTACAAAGGTAAAGACAAAAAAGTTAGCTACAGGGATTGAATGCAACTCACAATTTTCAATACTGCAATGCTGTAGAGACATGCTCTTTCTCTCCTGGCACCTGAGCCCAGTGTGAGCTTTGGCCTTCCTCATGATACTTTTTCGTTTATCTTAATTTGGCACCTTCTCCCACCACCTTGTAACCTGCATTACATTTGGGTCTTCTTCCTTGATCTGTGGACATCTCTTTCTGTAAAGACATGCCACTGGAGCAATTATTCAGATTAGGTTCATTAAGGTTAGACCAGAGCTCACCAAAATTCAAAAATTCATCCGCAGTCATTGATCTAAAGATTGGGTTTTTTTTGGGTCTCCGACGATTCTGGTGGTCCGTATGCCCCTGAAATCCCGATAAGCAATTGGCTTGTCTTCAGGTATTTCAGGGGTCAAACCACCAGAACTTGACAAACACCCATGCCCTGGGCAAGCGAAAAACCGACCCAGGCAGGACTCGAACCCACGTCCCTCGGATTAGCAGGCGAGGACTTTACCCCACCGCCACCGGGGCCGACTCTTACCACTGTTACGGTTAGCTGTGAGTAAAAGGTTAGCTGCAACTCTCCACTCTGTCATTAGCTGCCATTTGATTCCTTCATCAGTCTTCACATGTCCTTCATCATTTGCCTGATGTTTTCCATTCTCAGATTTGTCCTCATTCATTTTTACTTCCATAACTTCTATCAAGAAGCAGTTAAGTAGCAAAATGTGTCCAATAAGTTTGTCTCTTCTTCTTCTGAAGTTTTCTTTAAGCATATTTCCACCCAAACTCTCTGTATGATTTCTAAACAGGCTTGAGTGAAGTTTTCATTGCTTTTCCACCATGTCAGGTAATGGGCAGTCGATGTTTTGATGGCTAATTCCACCATTGTCCATCTATGGATCGCACACTTGGACCATTTGAACAGCAGATCAGAAACAGGGTGGCCACTCGTTAAATGAAGCCAAATTCAGTTACTCACAGTTTTTAAAGGTCGAAAATCACCGTTTTCATGGTATTTTGGGCATATATGCACAGTTGTTACAAATCGTTTTTGATTCCTAATTCAATGGAGATATGCAGCAGGTTAATGATTAACATCACAATATAATACCATAATTTTAATAAAAGGTGAAAATTTACAGAGGCTTTAGAAATAGGTTTTATTATAATTCCGTACAGAATGAATCCTATGAAAACTGAAGCAAAGAGATTTCCTAGGACAAAGAAAACGAGGCTGGACATAAAAGTGGAAGCAAAAACTGGAAAAAGTAGAACAATTTAATTACAGTGTGTCCTCGTTTAACGTTGTTTCGCGATAACGTTGTCCAACAATTAAAACCCCTACATCGTTCAACGTCACCAGTGCTTCGCGATAACGTTGTTCAAATTATGCGCAACCAAAAAAAATTAATAGCAAATAGGTTTTTGGCACGCCAGGAGCGTCTGATGCGTAATTTTCATTCGGTGGAAAAGTTTGGCGTGGTTTGGTGTGCGTTACCTGAGCGAATAATTATCGCGTTATTTGTTTTATACCTGTTATATTTGCAGTGCATAAACAAAAATTATGTCTTGAAAGAGAAGTGGTGATCCTGGCGTAACATCTGAGGTGAAAAAAAACGGAAAACGGTAACGTTAGGACAAAAACTTGACATAATTAAACGAAGTGAAAAAGGTGCAACTGCTGCAGAAATCGGCCGAGTTCTAGGTTTTCAGGCGACGACAATAAGGACCATTATAAAGGACAAAGAAAAAATTAAGGAAGAGTTGCTACTCCTCTAAGTGCAGCGCATTTATCACGCAATAGAAGCACCATTTTAGTAGAGATGGAACGATTGCTTACTGTGTGGTATGAAAATGAAATTCATAAAAAACAACCAATTGACCTGGCTGGATTTCAAAGAAAGGCATTGACAATTTATGGTGACTTAACTAATGACATAGCTAATCCCGAGCCTTTTACTGCTAGTCGTGGGTGGTTTGACAGATACAAGAAACGTGCAAATGTGCGTGGTGTTGTGAAAACTAGCGGTGAGGCAGCCAGTGCTGATAGTGAGGATGCCAATATATTTAGTGAACATTATAGGGAAATTGTCGAGGAGGGAGGTTACCTACCTCAGCAAATATTTAATGTGGACGAGACAGGTTTATTTTGGAAGCACATGTCTACAAGAACCTACATTTCGATGGAAGAGAATTCCATTCCTGGGTTTAAGATGGCTAAAGATAGCATGATGCTGTTATTGGGTGGCAATGCATCGGGCGATTTAAAACTCAAACCAATGTTAGTGTACCACTCTGAGAACCCTAGGGCACTTAAAGGATTATCCAAACATCGTTTGCCTGTGATATGGAAAGTGAACAAAAAAGCTTGGGTTACGCAACAGATCTTCATAGAATGGTTTACCGATCATTTTTTTCCCGAGGTAGAACAGTACTGCAAAGAAAAGAATCTGGCTAATAAAATACTTCTTCTGTTGGACAATTGCCCTGGTCATCCTCCCAACCTCGATGATTATAGTGAAAATGTGAAAGTTGTTTATTTACCGCCAAATACCATATCACTCCTGCAACCCATGGACCAGGCTGTCATAAAGACATTTAAATCATATTACCTTCACAGAAACTTTTTGCAGGCAATGACTGCAACTGAAGGTGAGTCTGGTATTACTCTTCGTGAGTTTTGGAAGGCATATAATGTTAAAATTGCCATCGAAAATATTGCTCACGCCTGGGCGGAAATAAAATCTTCAACTATGCACAAAGCCTGGAGAAAGGTTCTTCCAGATCAAATTGTCAGTTTTGAGGGTTTTGAGGATGCAGCGGAAACCATTAACGAAGACATTGTCGAGATCACGAGAGACCTTAGCCTTGAAATTTCTGGTAATGATGTGGAGGAGCTGTTGGCATCCCATGGAGAGGAACTGTCAGCGGAGGACCTTCTCCAGCTGGAACAACGGAGGAGTCTGGAAGATGCTGAGGAAGATGCTGGTGAAGTCGCTGCCATGAAACAACTCACTTAGAAAGACATAAGTGACGCTATGAAACATATAGAGTGCGCAATGAACATTTTGAGAGATCGTAACCCTGACTTTGAGAGGAGTGCAAAAGTGTGTAGGGCAATTGAGAGTGATGTGTCTTGTTACAGAGAACTATACCGGGAGAAAAAGAAGGCCACCACCCAGAAAGCCCTTAATGATTACTTCAGAAGTGCTACCGATTTCCCTGAACCCAAACCCTCAACATCCAGTCAAAGCAGTTAAAATTTCTTTCGTGAAAGTGAAAATATCAAAGTTTCACCATTAAAATGTTTTAGAAATTTAGTTTGTATGTTTCATTCAATAATGGCATATATCCAACCTTTTATCGTTGTGCTGTAATAATGTGTGAGTGGAAATCGTAATCGTTATTGTGCTGTAATGAAGAATTGGTAAGCTCAGAACCGATTTTTATTTTTTACATTGTTTCTTATGGGAAATATTACATCGTTTAACATTGTTTCGCTTAACGTCGAGTTTTACAGGAACGAATTAACAACGTTAAACAAGGACACACTGTACTATCTTATATATATAATTGTTTCGGACCTGCTGGGGACGGCACGGCTGGCGACGGGCACGGCTGAGGGCGGGCCTCTTTGAGAACAGATGGTATTAGGCCGTTATGTTGAGTGAGGGTTTCTTATTCGTCCTAGAGTGTTCCTTTTCTTGGAGGTTAATGAGGGTGAATTATTCGTCCTGGAGTAATCCTTTTCTTGGAGGTTAATGGGGGTTGGATGAAATGGGGCATTTTGAGTAGTTGCTATTGCAAAGTTCCTTATATAGCGGACTGTTCATCGTCCGTCGAGTCAGTCGATCACGATGGCTTAGAGTGTGAAGAGCGCTGCTCCTGCTGCGGGTTATTGGGTGTCTACTACCTTCGAGGCTGCGCTGATTTTCATACGTGCATAGTTTAAGGGAGTCAAATCCATAAAGCTGATACTGCATCCTTCGGCTTTTCTTCCTAAATAACGAAGTGGAGCTACACCTCGGTTGCAATTGAGACACGATTTTGGATGTGGATATGCTGTAGGTCCTCGGTGTGGCCTAAGAAAAAAGCTGACGGACATCAAGAAGTTTTCCTAGATGATTGGATCTGGCGTCACCTTTTTTTTGCGCATCGCAGCTTGGTGGTTCACCATGGCACCTTCTCAACCGAGCAACTCACGCCCAGAAACACCCAGGACCCCTGAATTCCTCTCCCCCGTGCTCAGGAGCGCGGAGGGTGAGTTTGAGGATTAGGTTTGCCGGATGCTTGTCACTTGGGCATACGTGGATTGAGCAACTACGGACGGTAACTAAAGAAATACCTCTTTGATCGTGGACAATATGCATATATCCGTGTTACCTGCATTGAATGTTTCAACCTGTAGATTCAATATTCATGTTTATAACGGAATGAGGGGAGGGGCTGAATCCTCACCATAAGGTAATTCGTATGTACTATCACGATAAAAGAATTCTCTAAAATACTAAACTGGACATTTTCTGAGGGATAAAGCCAGATTATTTTGCGAAGGGTGCAAACGAAACCATACGCATGGAAAGTGTGACGTCGCGTAGCATGCATGAGTGATTCTCATCTTACACCCGATAACAAACCAAAGTGTACGGGGGTGGTGGGGGATAACAAATATTACGCGTACGAACAATAATTTCATTTATAAGCGGAATTCGAGGCTCACGTCGTTTGATCAGGAGAGTATCACCTTTCTTCTTACTGCTGGTATGCTCTCTGCAGAAAAGAAAACGTTAAAAAAGGTCATCCATACCGTTGACGAGGACCCTGAAATTGCTGCTTATTTCGTAAAATGTCTGTTTTGTTGTTGAAAGCCTGCTTACTTTGTCCTGGTTTCGAGACCTCGAAATACATGATTTGTGAAGCTGGTTACTTTGTCCTGTTTTCGAAACCTCGAAATGCATGATTTGTGAAGCGAAATTTTAAATAAAAATTATATGATACATGGAGACGGAAATACATTGACAGGACGAGGAGATCAGATCACAAAGACGTTGGCATTATTAACCCGCTGTGATTATCTTCCATGATTTTTTCGTGGTTACGACAAACAATTGATTTTACGGGTAATTGTACGTGGATTCAGCACTCACGTGCTATGCAATGCCAAATCGTTTGAGAAAATAGATGTGATGCCCGTCCTTAACGGAGAAACACGGTTTCGAATGATGGATAGTTTCACTTTCCTACCCTCTTCCCCTGAAGTCCTCGCCTCAATGATCGCCTCTTAAGTTTTTGCTGGAGAAATATCAAATGAAAGCTCCGTTCCCATATGAATGGTTTGTTCCTTGAATAAACTACGTCATACTCCCGGATATCTTAGACGCTTGGTATTGCAGGGTCAATGGAGTTCAGAAGGATAAGGCTGCGGTCTTTGAGGTCTTCGATAAGAAATTGCATTGAAGGACATCATAATTTTTATCTCAGTTGGGATGTCGCATTGCTAAATGATGAGTCTTTATGCGCTGTGATTCCTCATTTACAAATCTGACCATATATATTTCCAATGCATTACATCCTTCACTATATTGCCGCCTTGTACTGAATCTCTCCGCGTTCAAGGTGTTAACAGATAAAGAACTGTACGCACTCGTGAAAGAAAACATCAGAGGATTTGCACAATGCGTCAAAAGTATGAAAATGTGGAACGTAAAACGAATGCATATTGTTTATGAACATTAACAGATTTATTCAAGTGTAATGTGTGAGAAACTGTGCGTGGAGCAAGTCTAAACGATGAATGAACTTCGTTCAAATTCGAAGCGTTTGGCGCAGGATAGCAACAGCGGCTTTTTTCGCAATCTCATTGTTAGTTATTCTTTCGACAATCATGATAGTACCAATACCCCTAATACAGCAAAAGTTTAACGATAGACTTTCCACCTCGTTCGTTGAGTAGTGTTTGGTGCGCGTTATAGATGTGCAGTATCATGTGAAAAAGTGATATCATTTTCTCGAAAGTGCATAAAACGTGTTTGCATTTACTGAAAGTATATATATATATACATATATATATATATATATATATATATATATATATATATATATATTCAATCGACGAAGTTCACACGTGGTGAAAATATACCCAATAAGGAGTCACAGGCGTGACAAGTAAAAACATAGTGACACAAACAAAAGAAACTCACACGAATGGTTGTTTAATTTTCGACAGCAATCAACTGTCTTCTTCCGAACTGGAGAGAGTACTCAGTACTCTCTCCAGTTCGGAAGAAGACAGTTGATTGCTGTCGAAAATTAAACAACCATTCGTGTGAGTTTCTTTTGTTTGTGTCACTATGTTTTTACTTGTCACGCCTGTGACTCCTTATTGGGTATATATATATATATATATATATATATTTTTTTTTTTTTTAACGAAATGAATATAATTATACATCGTTCTAATTGGCAAACTTTTGGGTGTGGGGTGCGCCGGGAGTGGTATACGCTGGTTACCAAGATTTATCCGGTTTACCATGGTCACACCACCCCCTCCACCCGTCCGCCTGTACATCATCGACGATGTACAATATAAGCCGTGGGCTTGTGGGCATGCACTCAGTACTTGCAGTGAGTGCATAATAAGAGTTTCTTGCCTGTTTCCCGACTTGTTTTATTAGTGCAAGTATAGTCGAATACTTACGTTACGTTCCTATTCGTAGGACAGTGTCCAGTTTGAAAACATTATCGTGTGCTGTTCAAAAAAGAGAGAACATCCGAAGGAGTCGTGACGATGTCAGATACATTACATTGAGCGAACTTCAATATGATCTAAGGTGGATAATATCTAAAGAGGAGTTTTATACCTGTTTAATGCCTCCCACTTGTGCGCAAGATGAAAAAGACTCAGTTTCAACATATTTAGAATTTATGTTATCTAATGAATTTGATCGTATGCACGCCACTAAATTTTCACAGTTAATGTATATAGGATTAGATAATTTCGTTTACACTTACGGTGCATTTATTGTTGATGGTAATACAGAAGTAATTCCTCCATACGATTTACCAATGAAATATAAGTGTTTAGAAAGGAATAATATATTTAAAAAATTGTGCCCCCTGTGCTTCGATGATTGGTGCCATGAATTTGACGATCAGGATGACTACAATGATAGGTGTGGTGATTTAAAGATTTATCATGTACAAGAAAAACATCAGGTGTTATATACTGATTATGTGATTAATGAGTATATACAGAATGCTAGTTGTTGGTGTTCTCGATGTCTATTTACACCGTTGTTTTCAAATAACGCATCCCGCTATAGACCAACATATCGTCTTCATTATGAATATGGCCATGCAGGTGCCATTCATGATGTAAACGTGCAGGCGTATGATGTAGCACGTATATTTTCATGCAGATGAACGATTGAGTCTACGACAACATCATTTGATGCGGTTTGGCTGACCTTGTAGAGGATGGTGCCGAAGTCATTGGAGAGTGGGATGATGGTTCCAACTGGATTCATCAATTCCTATTCATACAAGTGTGAAGAAACCAAGGAAGATTATATTACATCTTTGGGTTCTATCTTCACAACTTGGTCACTCGGTTGTCTATGACTGTGATTCTTCAGTCAGACCCGTGCATTTGGCTAAGAAAATGACAAGTACGTACCTACCCATAGAACTAATCTGTATCACTGTCCACGGAGTAAACTTTTTTAATTCACCACACCTATAATTGTAGTCATCCTCGTCCTCTATGTATCTTTGAGAACTGTATGTATATATATATATATATATATATATATATATCTCGGCTGTACCATCTTCCACATCACCAGTGTCTTCGTTCAATTTTAGTTACATTAGATGATTGGTTGTGTATACCAAAGTATTAGTTTGGTATATAGAAGAAAATGGGCACAGCAGCAAAGACATAAGGAGCAAAATTGCACTAGCAAAAGAAGCGTTCTGAAAAAGGGCGGAGCTGATGATGGTGATCTTGAGTAAGGATATTTAAAGGGTGGCCAACACAAGGCCTGCGGGCTGCATACAGCCTGTCGGGAATCATGTTGCGGCCTACGGAGCTAGTTGAAATATCTCACATTATTGGAAACATTCATAGATTTCAGCTATTTCAAATATCCCACTAATTGACACTCAAGGCCCTAGTTTTTTGTCCAATGCTAGGTGTTGATAAAATTTTATTGAGACTTCAACTTCAGATACAGTGGAGCTTTACGATGGGTTCACTTTACAATCTGCATGGTGGGCACTGATTTTTCACGTGCCCTTTAAAATTTCCCATTTTGACGATTTTTTGCTTCCATAACTTATAACTATTCAGTATTAATTATTTAAATAATTTCATTCCAGCATATTTCATACCTATACTGTATTGTGTATCACTGAATGCACTGGCGATGATGTAGTTAAATCGATCCGTTGTCCGGTAATATACTGATTCACTTTACGATGGAATTCACATTGCAATCGGTCCTATGAAATGGATTACCATCGTAAAGCAGGGGTCTACCATATATGTTCAGTGGTCTTCGGCCTCTTCAGGAAGCTTGCAAAGCTATCAGGCTCCTACTTATAACTACTTTCAGCCCAGCTTGACAAAGTTCCGTGTTATTCTGTAGTTTCGTTCTATTATCGCCACTGCACCTGGAGAGATTTTGCGATCAACAATAAAATACATATTTATCAAATTTATAATAAGAGCTCTAACTACTTTAACCAAGTATCCTGTCTACCATACTGATTATATTGGTAAGTAAACCCTTAAACGTTTTATTTATGTAATTTAAATTTGGTGTTTAATTTTTTTTGTTGAAAACAAAGACTAACATACCACCAACTAGTGAAAACGTTGGACCAAAGTGGAGAAGAACCACAGAAGAAATAAGAGGTTTTCAAGACAGGTGGACTATAAACTATTTTTCGTGGATATTAAAACAAAGTTCATATTCTTGATATGCAAGGAATCTGTTTGTGTTCAACCCTTTAATGCCTAGCGTGTTCATATGATCACAGCAAACATTTCTAGCTCTACATTGCCCTCCTATCCGCATTTCTCAATTTTTTGTAATGCGGTTTTGGTAACAATATCTTGATATATTTATCCTCCTCAAAACGAAATATTGAATCAATTCAACTGAATGTATTTGATACACAGCTTTCTCAAAGTGGTGGCCTACCCTAATCTGCTCCGCGTGAATGCATGACTTCAGTTTACTACATAGTACAAGAGCATTTTTCTTCCAATTCTCTTGTACTTCAGTATATATGCTTAGAATAATAAATTATACTCTACAGCCTAATATTGTTATAAAATTTTCGTCAATGATAATATTATTTACAAGAAATATTACGCGTGATCGCATGATCACGCTAGGCGGATACCGTAGCAGTAGGGTTCCGCGAAGAAGGCAGCGTTACGAACGCTTTTTTCGATAAAGGTAATAAGATATTTCTTATTCGGGACATTCTAATAAACCGCTGGTGTTTTATAGCTATCATTTTATCCTTTTCACTTTATGGTTGTGAGTGAAAAATTGTATACCGATCATTCTTTGGCGTGTCTGCAATGAAGCTACTTTGTGGCACATTTTCACAACTCTCGGCTGAAGCGTCCCTACAATTTATATCCAGGTGCTATTTTACAATGTGCTAGTAATAAAATGAGGAATTAAATACTATTTTATAACAATATCAGTTAGAAATCCATGAAATCTGAGTTTGGAATGATACAATGTAATAAGGGTGATTCAGGGTTTTTTTCCGCACAACGATTCAACTGAGATTTCATTACTATGTTGGCAACTAAAGGAGGTAGATGCTCTGTTCTTCTACTAAAAAGCTGAGCTATTTCACATCAATTTACTACGGCAAATATGATAAAAATGTTTACAAATTTTTCATTCAACGCGTCTGCTTTTATGGGAATGACTCGTCAAGAAGTTTTATCAGCACTGGAAGATAACAACGACGACATTTTAGGCATCTGCATAGAACCTCCAAAGAGGAACGTGTTATCTGATGAAGATTCTGCTGAGGAGGATAGTTGTGGCTTCATAGATAATCGATTAGGTTGTCGAATAATAGGTCGTCAATTTCGAGTAGGTGCTGAAATATTGGTGAGTACTCAATGAGGGGAATGTGAAAGTGATGGACTCGAGACGAGTGACAAACGGGTAAACTCAAAATCAAAGACGAAGAAAGTGAAACGAGCATTGAATACTTGGAGAGATGAAGATCTTTGTGTAAAAAAATCATTATTTCCCAACGCAAATTATTGTGACATTGGTGAGAAGTCGCCGACTGATATTTTCTAGTTGATATTTGATTATGAATTAATTGACTTCCTAATTTCGCAGTCAACAGATTATGCCGCATTACAGAATTTTCATAATTTGAATATATCATCTGCTGAAATGAAGGTCTTCCTAGGAAATTTGATTCTCGCGGGTTAAAATAATGTTCCCAGTAAACGTGATAACTGGGATTCATCTGGCGACTAATGTAATTAATTTTTTGTGAATGCTATGCGCTGGGATAGATAGACTGAATTTATGTAGAAAATATGTAGGTTTTTACACTGTGCAAATAATTCCCAGCCTAATGCATAAGACAAAATGTGGAAGCTAAGGCCAATTATGAATCTAGTGAAAACCCGATTTCTAGCCTTGTTCTGCCCTCAGGAGCACCTGGATTTTGATGAGTGCATGGTTGAATATTTTGGACGACCTCCTTGTAAACAGTTCCAACGCGGTAGGCCAATTAGATTTGGCTACAAAGTATGGTCTCTAAATGCCACTGCCAGATATTTAGTGAACTTTAAGGTTTATAAAGGTAGAAACCCTGCATCAAAATCCGAATATGAGAATATGGTAGGGAAATACGTTGCTCCTCTTCTGCAAATGCTTGACGAAATACCTCAAGAAAAAAGGAACAATGGCTATAAACTATATTTTGATAATTTATTTACCGGGTTTGAACTTCTAAAAGAGCTTACGTCAAAGGGCTACGGAGCCACAGAAACAATTAGATAAAACCGTATTCCAAGAGGCTGTCCAGTAATGCCATCTAAAGAAATACGTAAGAAAAAATAAGAGGGTTTTTATGAGAAATGCCTTTGTAAAGAGGACAACATCCTTTTGGTAAAGTGGGTAGAAAATTCCACAGTCAGCGTGGTTACTACCTGTCATTGCATTCAGCCCATAGCTCTTGTGCCACGATTTTCACGGGCAGAAAAGAGGACTTTGCATTCCTCGCCCATTACTGATTTCAGAGTACAACCGTTACATGGGAGGAACGGACAGAATGGACGAGAATGTGACCTACTAGAGAATAGGGATAAGATGTAAAAAATGGTGGCGGTGCATATTCACATGGCTAGTGGACGTGGCATTGCACAATGCGTGGGTTCTCCATATGATCTCAGGGAAAACACTCTCGCTCGCACTCTACAGTTTCGTCGCAGCAACGTCCAAATGTATCTCACAAAATACAAAAATCCTCCGCTTAGTGTTGGGTGACTTTTGAAGTCAAGGAATAGTAGCATCCATGTCCAAGTGACGAAATTTGCCTTTAGTGTGTAGGCCAGTTGATTGAACCATGTAATCGACACCACTGTGCAGGTTAATATTGCTAAAGTACTGATCGTACCCAATTTTTAAAATATGAATTAGGGCTGTGTGTACCGTGTTTTGCAAATTTTCACAAAAAAAATTATTTTCTTTACTATTCACAATACGTTTATGCATTTTTGACATACATTTTTGAAAAATTTGTTAACGCAATATAATCCCTATGTTCAAAAGAATCAATAAAAATAACTTTAAAAATCAATATTTTTAAAGCCTTAACCCGCGAAGCAAGATAAATTTAGCAATTATTTGAAGAATTGAATGTACGAAAATGGGGATGCTATTGCTACGGTATCCGCCTAGCGTGATCATATGGACACAGGTCATTTCCATAAAACCACTACACATATTTCTATAATATTTGGGATACATGTTTTAAATACAATAATGATCAACTCCTGAAAAGAGGAAAAAAATTGGAGAGAAAAAAAAATTCCAGCGTTAAAGGGTAAAAGAGTATAACATCATCAACGAGACTAAACATGCAAATAAGTTTGATAATTTCAAAGGGCAATTTCAAAGACCAAGCAAATGACTATTTACAAAATTTCTGCACAAAAAAAGATATTTACGAGAACGGGTTCAGAGTCAACATGCTATGTAAAAGCTAGTTATGCAGTAGCCATGACACTAGCATAAAAAATGGAAGCCACATGGTGAAATGGTTAAGGAATGTTTGGAGAGCGTAACTGAAATTCTGTGTCCAGAAAAGATGAAGGATTTCTCAAAAATAAATCTATCTCGTCAGACTACTAAAAGGCATGTGGACGACATTGGAAAACATATTGAAGACAATTTGAAAAGTCGAGGATCTGAGTATATATTTTATGCACTAGAATTGGATGAAAGTACAGATATGGCAGATACTGCCCAATTGGCAATTTTAATCAGGGGTGTTGATGTCCATTTTTAAAATACAGAAGAATTAGTGGCACTGTATCCACTTAATGACACTAATAGGTAAGTCACAAGATTTGTTAGAGGCAGTTACATAAACATTAAATCGCTTACCGTTACAACTTAACAACTTATCGGGCTTAACAACGGATGGTACTCCAGCAATTGTCGGGAAATACGAAGGCTTGGTAAGATTGATTGAAAATGAGGCCTCCAAAGTCGGTAATACTTTAAAGCTAAATTTTCATTGCATTATTCATCAGGAGAATTTATGTTCGAAGTCCCTCAAAATGACCATGTCATGAAAGTGGTTGTCAAAATAGTGATCTTCATTAAGTCAAACGGGTTGAATCACCACCAGTTCCAAGAAGAGCGATGTTATTTTTCACTCGTGAGAACTCACTTGGAGTTTGCCGCTAGTATATCAGACCCTTGCAAAGTAGGACTAATATCAGAAATGGATCGAATACAGCAGAGAGCAGCAAGATTTGTAAAGGGTGTTACGATGAAATTAGCAGTGTTACCGAATTGTTGAAGGAATTAGGGTGGGAATCTCTAACTGATTGAAGGGAGAAATACAGGTTAAATCTTTTGCACAAGTTCGAAAAAGACATATTTTGCCGGACGTTCAACATTTATTGCTAGAGCCAACGTACTACAGTAGAAGCAATCATAGGAATAAGATAAAGGAAATTGACTGTAGAACCGATAGATTTAGATTGTCATTTTTCCCGCATGCAATAAGGGATCATAGTACAGTGAAACCCCACTTTTACGTTCCCAGAATTTACGAAGGCATAATGGTAGGGTATAGTGAAACTTCCAAAGGTTACCGGATACTAAAACCAAGTACTAATAGAATTATCATCAGCAAAACTGTAATATTTTATGAAAATCCCAGAGATACAGAGGAATTAATCATGGAGATTGATCTAGAGTCATCTGAACAACACACATGCCAGGATGATAGATTGGTAAGAGAAAGGGAGACAACAGTCAACAGGAGAGATGATACAACCAACCTGGAGATGGACACAACAGATCAAACAGTTCAAAGATCCTCAAGATAATCCAAAGGGGTATCACCAAAAAGATTATCATACACTGTTAAAATTAACTCAAAGCCCGATCCAGAGTCATTGGAAGAGGTAATCGAATTGCCTTTGAATGAAAGCGAAGAGTGGATCAAAGCCGCTGATGAAGAAATAAAATCCCTTGAAGAAAATAAAACATGGATTTTACCAAAATTACCTGAAGGAAAACATACCATTGGATGCAAATGGGTGTTCAAAACAAAATATGACTTGAATGGAAATATTTATCGACGAAAGGGAAGACTTGTTGCAAAAGGTTACTCTCAAAAATATGAAGAAGGCTATGATTTAACCTTTGCACCAGTTGTAAGACACAGCAACTTTCGAGTCCTTATGAGCATAGCAGCAGTGCGGAGGATGTATGTCTGACACTTTGATGTAAAAACTGCATTTCTGAATGGTGACATCGAAGAAGAATTATACATGCAACAACCACTGGGCTACACAAAGAAAACTGAAGAAAAGCTTGTCTGCAAGCTTCAAAATTCAATATATGGACTGAAACAGTCAGCAAGGGCTTGGAATGTCAAAATATATGAAGTTTTACTTGATAAAAGGATACAAGAATGTATATTCTCATACATGTAGATGACCAGATTATAATACATGAGAATGAAGATAAAATTAAGGAACTTAAAGAAATGTTAAACCCAGTGGTGAGGGCTGTGGTCATCTATGTGATGACTACACCAGAATATAAAAATTAAAAACTTTACAGTTTTAAAGATGAATAGAAAACAACCAGAGCATTAGAAAAGTAGAATAGTAGTGCTCTAGTAGAAAAATGACAAATTCAAAGGCACAGGCACTTCCAATGAAAAGTTACCACTGCAGAGCCGAAATTTTTAAAGTCCGGAGTTTTTGGAAATATGTCAATGCTGCGTCACGGAGCCTCAGGAAGCTCTAACCATAAACCAACCCCCTTCCCTCCTCCGCCCTCCTTTCCTTTCTTAGCGGAAGGGACCAAGGGATTACTGACGGTCGGTCTTCTTCCCATGCTTCTGCTCATGAAGGTGGCAAAATACCCCCGACTATCGCTCTACCCTTGTGCCCGACCGTGCCATTGAGCCGCATGTCCTCCTACCCCTGCCGAAGGATCGCCGCACACTATTCTTCTCCTCCCGTAGGGGAGGGGCGGCGAGGAAGCATGTCTAGCTGGAAATTCCCCGTCAGGATGGGTTCGCACACGGGACGCGTGGGCACCCGGCCGCCTCCCGGCGATCTCCTCTCGAGGGGCCAATTGCTCCGATTGCAGAAAGTGTGGACGGCAGTTAGTAAATTTCCTTACGAGCATAAATCGCAACTGAGAATACAATTACAATATGCTGTTCCTCTCTTTCCCTTCTGATGGACAGGTGTTCTATTATTCGACCATATTGCACACCAAACAATACCGCCAAAATGTTTTGATATACTTCTTAAATGGACGGAATCGATTCATTTTTGTGAGTGAATGGTTACTTCCTTCACACCATGTATGAAATTAATAAGAGACCAGCAAACCTAAATCGAGAAACCACTTTGATAAACGTGTTCACTTGTGGGCATTTAAATGTTTTGAAATATTCGCCTGGTAATGCGACTAGAAACAAACTTAAAATCACTCAGGTGGAAGAGTTGATGGGCAGACGTCTCTAATGTTTTACCTGCTTCCAGATCAACCCTTCTGCATGGGCACTGGCTTGCAAGGGCATAAATGCGGAGGATGTTGACCCGAGGTATACCGCGTGGAAGGGGTCGCGAGTGCAATAAAACGTATAGAGTAAGGTTTTTGGGCAGTGGAAAATTATTCTTCGCGGAGTCCGGTCCTCCCCATCCCCATTGTCTCAGCACAGGGACTCATTAATGTGGTCAGATGGAACATGCCGCCCCCAATCTGGCATTCACTTCTCCCTTGTCCCTTTCCACTAGAGCACTAGATTGCGATTGCGTATATCCTAGATATGGCCGAATACTGCTACTTAAAAGCGCAGGATACCCGAAATGTAAAATAATCACTGATAATATGTGCGAAGTAAATCAACTACCCATACTGAATCACAATGCGCCTAAGAATCCTAGCTGGTGTCCACTGTTCAACCACTCGGTGATTAAATAAATTTCTAATTAATTTGAAAGTGTGTATGAACAACATGCAAAAGGATCCTAACTTGTGTATTACTGGAATGTTTCATGGACCCTAAAAAGACTCCACTCTTTTCAAGGGCTGAAGGGCGTGAATAACAAGTATGTTCCCGGAGCGTACGCAAAGAAAAATAACTTAACGCGATTCCGCATAAACTTATCCGGTCTCACGGTTTAATATTCTCACAATTTCATCAAAATAGAGCCAGTGGAGTTTAGTGGCAATGAGTGCAGCTGAAAAACGAAAGTTCACCCTCTGCCACACGCCCTCGCGGTGGCTTGCACGGTTTTACGTAAATGTAGATGTTAACCTGTTGATAAGTATTTTCAGATCGATTCAAATGTAGCATAATTGATGATCTAAATTTAAATTATCAAGCTTCCTAAGATAGACCGAAGAAGTCGGTGGTATTTTGTGACCGTCTGCAGGTCTCCTATAAACAATAAGTAGTCGGGAATATGTCCTCTTCTTTTGAAGAACGGAAAGAGGCATCGAATAACCAATTTGAGCGTAACATTAGTTGCACTTTGACCAACGGAAACGTCTTCACATGCTTACGGAGCTCTTGCAATCAGTCAAATCTGATATGAATAATTATTTAGTTGTGGACGCATGCGCGAGCAATTAGCTGTATTAGGACATGTAACACTCATGCATATGCCACCTTCCACAACCATCAAAGTCCATTGCGGTCAATGTTTTTGAATAAAATAAAGGACGCAGGAGATAGTGAGTGTAAAAATGCAGTTCCGAGAGCGGAGAAAGCCCTTTAAGTTTAATGGACCGCTACGAAGAGATTTCTACGATTGGTTCTAATGCATAATAGGAATAGACAAATGGGCAAAAGAGGACCGATCGAATCGAAATCGAATAAATTAGGACAAAATTCCAAAATAGCTTTTTTTGAGATATAGACTTGAAACTTCACACAGATACTTGTAAAAGATTGCTCTTTAAGGAATAATACATCATTTTAAGGATTAACGTTAGTGAGACAGAAAGGCTCAAACATGACTAATTTTCCAAAAAAATCCTGTAATAATATTTCTCCGAATATCTTCAACTTAATTCGATGGTGACGCTGTGGGAGGAAATTGTTCAAATACAAATAACATGATCTATTAACACAATTCTTTGCTTTAATTGCCTGAGCTTCAAATATTTTTTGAATCATTTCATTGCCATTCCATTACTTATAGGTGGACGCTGTTTTCAGACAAAATGTTTACATAAAGTAGATAATATTATTTCCACTAGTAATTTAGCTGTCACAATGCTTCCTTTCTCATGTAGACTCATGGAAGTTGCGAATGCCGTTTATTAAGCAGAGGTAAATATTTTGAAATTTGGAATTTTTCTTCTTCGGTCTATCTTAGGAAGCGTGAGACTTTAAATTTATCTAATCGATTATGCAACATTTGAACCTATCTGAAAATATTGATCAACAGGTTTACATCTGCATCTACGTTATAACGTGCAAGCCACCTGGAGGGTGTGTGGCAGAGGATGAACATCGTCAAATATGAACTACTTACAAGCAATTAAGAGCTACAATGTCACTACTTCACGGAGACATGTCACGGAGAAATAAGAGTCACGTATAACTAGATGGTTGGTATTTACTAATCCATGAAGCGAGTAGAGGTTAGAAAGGGTGTAGAGCGGAATTTCCTCGGAGAAAAATCAACCAAACCGGTTCTAGAACCGGGAATCCTGTTTCCGGGCCAGATACTCTACCAATTATCCTATTCAGTGATACTTTACCAATATTCCTTCTCCCATGTAGAGTTTTAGAGGCATTAACGGACAATATGCTATGTGCCTGCCGTACTTACAATATCACAGGCAAGCTGAAGTGGTGCACACATCGCCACTGTCCACGAAGTTAAGGCCGCCTTTAAACACTAAGGTATTACTAGAACAATCCTAAGGATTGCGAACTAATGGCGAATAACAGCCCTATAAGTTTAAGGGACCGCCAAGGAGATTTATAAGATGGCTTTTAATGGATTATAGGAATATGCGAATAGTGGCCGTAGTTTATGACCGCAGAATTTTGCGGGTGAAGAATAGAATCGCAAATAGGAGGTATTGCAACTAAAGATCTATATGCCGACGACTTGGGTGAAACTAGTCGCATGAGGAAAGTCTCCTGCCTGAGGTCTTTTCTCTCTTCTCCTCTCCACCTAGGTCCTTAATCTCGCGCAGCTCCCCATATTGTATCATTGTCGCAGGGAGACCCTCATCTCTTATCGCAGCAGATATTAGACCAGATTTTAGGGAAACGGCTGCGTGGCCAATAACAGATGTGTATTGGTATTATACAAGCAGTAATCTAATGGGTTTTGTTATTATTCAAATTACGAGTCTATACCATAAATCCTACGGCAAACTCGTGAAAATTACGACAATTCGGAACGTTATTTTCTTCTTTTGAGCCTATTCCTAGTTTTAAAACATTGAGATCACATATTTTTAAAGCTTCTGACTACATCGATGTGAGAATAAAACTTACTAATGAACTCACTCTGAAATACCAAGAACGTGAAACAACACCAATAAACCAAGGAATTAATTATTAAATTATTTATCGTATATTCAAGGGACACATACAAATTGGGGGGTGATAATGAAAATGATGATTTGTGATTTGCTCTTCTAAGTGATCCGACCGACCATAGAAGTGAGTGAAGAAAACCGACCGTCAGTAATCCCTTGGGCCCTTCTGCTAAGAAAGGAAAGGAGGGCAGAGGAGGGAAGGGGGTTTGTTTACGGTTAGAGCTTCCTGAGGCTCCGCTAGAGGGAAGCCGTGACGCAGCGTTGTCATATTTCCAAAAACTCCAGACTTTAAAAATTTCGGCTCCGCAGTGGTAACTTTTCATTGAAAGTGCCTGTACTTGTGCCATAATTTGTCGATGAACTTTCGTAATAACACCAAATTCGAGCAATAGATTCTCTCTGCTCAGAGAATCTGATTCAGCGGCAGTAAAGCTTCCCGCGCCCATCCCCTCCACTAGCGACGGCTATCGCGTTAAGCACGGCATGTCATCTCTAGCTCTGTCGCATCCGTTGCTCGTTCAGCCACTATCGGCTCAACTCAGCAACTCTCGCCAGAATCGCAAGGAGGGAATTGAGTTTTGAAACTTGTGACGGATGTGGCTTTGTTTTGGTACCATAGGTTTACTGTTTGTGTTGTGCTATTATTTTACACTTATAATTGTTTGTACCGATTCAAATTCGATATTGATATCAGTAATACACGTTGTGAAATGGCGCATGCTGAAGAAAATTGTGATTTGATAGTGAAACTTAAACAAAAACCATTCAACTCACTTCCATTTCAGCAGAAGCTGTCTATTATACAGAGCGGCCGTCTGTGTCCCCGCTGATGAACTTGACATGCAAAGTCACAGAAAAGACTAGATCTTATGACAGGCACTTCACTGTTTCTAACTATGAGTATCACAATTGGCTGTGCGGGAGTGAAATTATCAAAATTATTTTGCTGACCTTGTATTTTATTTTCAAAATCTTCTAATAATTAGGTCTGGGTTCCTACTGGTTTTTGTAATTTAAGTGGGCTCACTAAATCAGCTAAAAGTCATGAAAAATCAGAAAGTCATCTCCAAAGTGTAATGGATATATGTATATAATTTCGGAAAACAAAGGTTTGAACAACACTCTAACAATTAATAATACTTTGCAATGTAAAAAGTAAAGAATAATTGGGAGATTTTAAAACATTTAATTGATGTTACGTGCTTTTGGGCAAAACAAGACCTTTCGTTTAGTGGTCATAACGAAAAGAATGAATCTTTTAACAAAGGAAGATACTTTAAAAATCTCTTACAAAGGTGGAATCCAGTGTTAAATGATCATTTTGAATCGAATGTAGTAATTAAAGGGGCGTCCAGTGATATACCAAATAAACTAATAAGTGTGACCAGTAATATTGATAGAAAAAAACAATTATTAATGAAACGGAAAAATCTGAATTAGTTTCTATCATGTTGGATGAGACTTCTGATGTAAGGAGCGGGTCACAGCTGTCAGCTGTATTGAGTTACCTATGTAAATAATGATAAAGGGGTTGTAAAAGAGAGGTTTATATGGTTTTCAGATATTAGTGCTGGTCGAACAGCAGATGGTTCATTTAAGCATGTTAAAAATGTTGTAAAAATGTAAATAAAAATTATGGCTCAGACTTATAATGTAGTTGCAGTAATGTCGGGCCATTTGTCAGGGTTACAAACAAAGGTACAGGAGGAGTATCCAATGGCTTTTTTTACACACTGCTATGCTATGCGTCTGCGATGACTACGCTAAAACATCATGCTTCGCCACTGGTTAAAGCATCACTTTGAAGTAAAGGATTTGGGGAATACAACCAACTACTTAGGAATACAAATTCAGCAAAAAAAGGATGGAAGTTTTCAGTTGGATCAAAGAATCAAAATAAATGGAATATTGATAAAGTTTGGGATGAAAGATGCAAAATGTGTACACCCATGGAACCTGAATATCCTAAATTACTGGGAGAGAATGATGCTCTGCCAAATAATGGAAAATATAGGGAAACAGTGGGGGCACTTTTATATGTTTCAAAAACTACTAGACCAGATATTTCCAGAGCAAATGAGTATCCTCTGGAGACGGGTTGGTAATCATAGACAGTGAGATTGGGAGTCTTTAAAGAAATTATTGTGTTATCTCAAGAAGACCCATGATATGGCATTGAATATTTATGCCAGTGGGGGTCTTAAACTATGTACAAAGAACTGCGGAACTGGCTGCGCAGTAACTTTAATGGAGTCACCCGCTGATGGTCACACAATTGTGTGAAATTCACAGTAAAAAAATCATTCGCCTGAACTGGGGAGGAGATATTCAAGACAGAAAGTATACAAGTGCATCCATTTTCAAGTTAGGAAACACAGTTGAGCACCCCTAATCCTGAAATCCCTAATCCGGGAACACCCGTAATCCAGCAATATTTCAAAGGCGTGCTTCGCAGAAAACAAACTTTATTGCTGAATCATTACTTCATATTTACTGAAACTGTAACCCACTCTTAACAAAAATATGTACTCCCATTAAAAAGCGAGTATTGGAAGATTTTTTGCATACAATTTTGTCTACATTAATTATTTTGTGCAACGAAGGTCTTTATTCAGCAAACTGAAGACATATTGCATCGTTTCAGAGCCGCGGGTGTGTGGCATCTTGGAGATGGAAAGTACCGGTCTTACATGGTACATGCATGTTTGCTATATACTAACAATTAGTGGCAACTCGAAGTAAAAACTATCAGTCATCTGCATAGTTTTATCCGTAATTCTGTCTAACGTAAGTAGTTATAGCAGCAGCAAGGGGGCGAAGCGAAAGCACAGAACATTAACTATCGCAGAAAAAGTGGGTGTTGAAAAACTTGTTTTCAGTAAATCAGTGATGCACTTGTACACGTGATATGTACTCCATTGGATCTTCGACAATGTATAGCAATAAGGAGGAGAAAGATAATATCCTCAAATTTTTCTGTGAAAGTGGCACTAAGAAAGGAATGGCGATAAGAAAAACCATGAAAGAAGGGTCTAGTGCCGTATTAGATTGTGTACTTATTCAGTGGTTTCGACTGCGTTGAAATGAAGGGCTCAGTATTTCAGGCCAAATGCTAAAGTAGCAATCTAAAATATTTAATAGAATTTGATAGATTGTAGAAAAGTTCAAAAAGGCAACCAATTGGAATGAACCAATCCTTAAGGATGGACAAATATCTTCCTCCTCAATCGCTCACGATGTATTGACAGATAGCTGCACAGATGGAAGCACGGGTAGGAGCGAGGGTTGATGGCGCGGCGTAGACGGCTCATTGAATCACCTGATATCGTATTAAACACAGTGGCATACGGATTGCAAGGGACATTTAAAACAATGAAAATTTGTTATTTATTTTTATTCTTTATGAACTAATGACATTATACTGTTTGATGTGCAGAAATATGTTTATACATTCTACGCATCCTTTTCACTCTGCCGTTTTGCATTACTGTTTACTGATTTTGTGTTTGTGAATTTATAAACAGTTTATTTCTTTTTTGTTCAAATTATTTGTTAAATTATACAGAATTTATTCAAATTTCATTGAATATGTTATAATTAATCGAATTCTCCTCATAAAAAACATCATGGATCCCATAAGTATACTGGTTACTACCACAGCACCCGTAGTCCGGCATCGCTTGAGTCCCGACGGTGCCGGATTAAGGGTGCTCAACTGTAGTGCAATTTCCTGGTCCAGCAGGAAACAGTCTTCTGTTGCTCTGTCTACAACAGAGGCTGAGAACATTTTAGCAGCATGTGCCAGTCAGGAAGGTGTTCGGCTACGATAACTGCTATGCGAGATGGGGGAGGTACAGAATGAATCCTTAACCAAATATAAAGATAGCCAGGGATGCAAAAAGATCACTTCTAATGAAAAATTAAGTGCCAGAACCAAGCACATCGATGTCCACCACCATTATATAAGAGATTTACTGAAAAATAAAGTTATTCAGTTTGTTTATTGCAAGAGTGAGGACATGCTTGTTGATGCTCTGATGAAGCCACTCCCAAAATTTAAATCAATAAGAAATGGAATGGGACTGACAACGAAAGCTGTTAAGTGGGGGTGTTGGAGATTAGTAACCTCTGTTGTTTATAAAGTTGTTTTGATATTGTTATTGTTACTAATTAATTAAAAAGGCATTAAAAGGTTAAAGCTGTCGATTAAAGAGCTGTGTTTTCTTCTTAAATGCACACTCCATCAGGCGGGGCTGAATATAAGGCTGGGAGGGCACAAGATAGAGAAGGTCGAACAGCAAGGTTTTAATCCTGTCAGTGGTAGAGATTTTTCAGTGGAATCCCATTCCATGTGAAGAAAACTTCAAGGTGCCAATCATCATTCATTAAACAATATTAATTCTGGACTCCTTGGTACAGTCTGTTAATTAAAGGTCAGCTAATGCCAACACCTGGTTTCTCACAAACCTTCCTCAATTGCCAAATAGGTAATAGTTACTTCCCTTTTCTATGCTCAACCCAACATTAAAAAATGACCACAGTTGTACGTTGTTTCCCCAAATAACCAACAAATACTAAGGCAGAAGATGAAATCCTGATACTTCTAGATGATTTCATGTGCTCTTGGGCAAAACAAAATCTATTAAGGGCACTTCACAAAATGCACATCTATGAAATTACATGACTTGAAAAAATAAGAAAATGAAACTGGGTCTCACCTCTCACAACTGCCTGCTGCTGCTGACGAATGTCATTTATAGAATAATTGCCCGAAGGTAAATCACCACCTCCAATGGCATTTTCCTCATCCTCATCATCCCTCCATCCACTAACACCCATGTCAGCAAAAGGACGGGCTGCACGGGCACCACTCACAGCAGGAAGGTTTCTGTAATAAATTAGAGTAAATTTACTCAAAATGGACAGTGAAAATGTGTCATGTCTTCAGTTTTCAACATAAACAACTCCTATGCCACACCCATTTTAGAAAATTTACGCATTAATCAAGTAATGAATATCATGTTTGCAGTTCATAATGATAAACTACTTGAAAAATATGTTGGTTTCAACTAATACTGATGTTGAAGCTTACTACCACTATGAAGAACAGGTGTCAAGAAATAAACATTGTGGCGACCAAGAAGCGTCTTACGATTTCGCAAAAAGTGCAAATACCTACTCAAGCTTATCGCACTCGAGTCAATCAACTGTCGAAAATCGCATAATTAACCTAGAAACGAGTCCGTTATTTCAGTTAAAATCGCATACTGATGAACCAGTAATACTATATATATGCTTAGTTTCATAAAAAAATAAAGTTCAATTATCCCCTTCATGGTATTTAATGCTAGAAAACTTCAGGGCATATATATCCATAAGCATAATATAAAACAATAACAGTACATGCAAATTAAAAAGAGCCTGTTCACCTTTCGCTGAACAACTCCTTCATCTGTCTCTCTTTGCTTCTAAGGACCTCAACCATTCGACTTCTCCTTTCTGCTTCTTGCTGGGTGCTGCAATGATAAATTTTAACAATTATAAGCACCTGGGTAGTGCCATAGTTATTATTTTCACAATAAGGCAACGTCATAAAAAATTGAACACTCCCCATTAGAATGATACGTACATTGACCTCGACATGGACGCTTCCATAATTTTTTCCTTCAACTGAAATACCTCCGATGAAAATTGCTTCATTCTATATCTAAGTGATGAAGAAATTCGAGCATATTCTACGGAGGTCTTAAGTTCTTGACTTCGTAACGTGAATTGTTCCATGATCTCACGATACAATTTTTCACAGCCTTCATGTTCAATAGCCCTAAGGTTTCGCAATAAAAAAAGGATTTCAATTACTCAAAACACAACCGTATGTCATGTACACCCGACTTGAAATAAAATTAATGAATTACATTGGTACAAAAGATCATTATTCGCAAGCCTTACCAAGAATCCTCCCCAACAGCAATGAGCGCCATATTGCATCGAATGTCAGAAATTTCAGACTTCAATTGTTTCGTAACTTGTTGTTACGATACGAAAATTGTTTCAATGGTCGAAGAAAATTCATTTGCATGAGTTTCAATTGATTTTAGTATTCATGGTTGTATGCTTATCATTGTGCGGAATAGTAAATGATTTTAATCTTCATCATCCTTCAAATGCATCTAAAAAAATGTATGTTAAAAACGATGGATAGTTCATGAATATCATGCAGAATGGGGCGTAAAAAATTCTCTACCCGTCATTCCGTACATGAATACATGGTACTATCACATGTATTAGTACCATGCATGAATATACATATGTATATTCATGATTCCGTACTACAGTATGTTAACTCGTGTAATTCCGAGCCTTCTGACCGATACGCATGCCACATTTTGAATGAGCTGACTATTACTTCGGCGAGGTATAATTGTGGATGAGGTAAATATGCGCAATCGGTTTGATAATGCTCTATATCATGAAAAGCTCGCTGGCTGCCACCAGATAAAACAGAACATTCCCCACCGTCATCTTCACCATGAAATTAGGGAAACAATGCGTTAATTTACGTACACATGAGATCCTGAAAAGTACCCTCAGCAATACATGTAAGGGAAAATATTCGCCTGAGCGTCCTATCTTCAAAAGCAGTATCTCATTTTTATAAAACCAACCTAGGTTCGAAACGAAGACCTTGTAAGCACATTCTGCGTAACCAAGTTGGGGGGCCAAAGACGCATTTTCTCAGAGGAAAAGAAGGGCTTAGCAGGAGACTAACCATAACATTGATGTTAATTATTTTTATCGTGGAGGAAAGCCATCACAATATTGAGCATTCAAGCTCAATATTGTGATGGCTTAGCATATCCTATCCACTCCTTTTTCTCTTGTAGTTTACTAATCTCATCCGCCGTCTCTCCCCGAGGAGAGTAGCAATTAATTAACTAGACCAATTGATAACTCTAATCCCAATATAGGATATCCTTTTTCTTGTGTCTCTCCCCAAGGAAAGTTTTCACAATTACTGTCTCCATCTTTCTTCGCAATGAGAATTTCATTTTCTTCACTACCTATGAATTTACTTTAGCATAAATTGATTAACACTCACCAATTCAGTAACCAGCCTACATTTTTCTCTTGGATACTCCTTAGATAATCCAACTTCCTGAACCAAATCATATACCTACACCTATAGACAAATTTAAAGGATACTGGGACTAGCCATGGTATTACCTTTCCAAAGTCACCAGCAGGTGCACATACTTATAAAAATTCCAGAGGAAAAATCATTGGCTACTCCAGGACTTGAACCGGGATCCCTCAATGTTGCAAAGAAGTGCTTAAACCGGTAAAGCTACCAAGGCATCCTTGACTCTGGAGGATATGTAAGGGTTTTAAAGGAACAATTGATGTCCAAGACTGCTGGACATATGATACTACAGAATCAGTCAGTTTGGCACCACCATTGTTGACTTAAATAACTCACACCACACCTTTCAACTCACCTTTTTCTCCCCATTCTCTGCTGCTCCGTTAAGAATTCATTTCTTGATGAAATTTTCATTCAGCTTGTCCTATAGCGCATTTATCCTCTTAAGCTTCGTATTGAGTACTTTGAGCCACTTGTGCCTTCTTTCTTTCAAGTCTTTATCCTAGCCAACAATACTCCACCAAGAAGATGCATCATTCATTAAGCATTAAGACAAAATGTAATAATTTCATAAAGCACAGCCTTAGACGGTGTTTTATATTATGAAGAAACATTTGTACCTTATAGCATTTGTCTCAATTAGATGAGAAAAAGAGACTAAGACAGTTTTACATGAGGCACAACTGAGCAATTTAATGTACAGAAATTGTGAGAATGTAGGCGTGGAATTAGAGCTGGGGCTATTATCCCATCTGTCGTTTATGCATTTGTGCAAGACATTCACTGCTTTACATGATGCAATCTTCAATTTACATCCATGCATACATAAGATTGTGCATTAAAGTGTCTCGCGTAAAACAGCCTTAATAGCTTGCAAGAAAATTATGTGTGAAATATTGGATGGGAAGTACCCATAGATATTTTTTCTTTGCATTCAGAAAATTCTATCTGCAACTCTTTAAGAACTACACCATGCTGCTGTTAACATTATAAATGTACACAATGATCAACAAACCTAAAGGGATTCACTCTTTTAAGGACAGTCAACAATTTGGGTTTGGGATAACACCAGTTCTGAAGCTATCACAGGTAATCACTTCCATATAATATAGGGAAACAAAATATGTAGGCAGGTCAGGAAATATAAAAAATTAGTTCCACACCCCGTAAAAATCAAAACAATTTATCGTCATATTTCTGTATGGAGGCTTGGCAGCATTGCTTGGATGATAATTCGTTTCCTGGGGATTTCTGTTTTTTTTTTTGTCACAAATTTTGTTTTGACTGTCAGTTTCTTTGTTTTTGTTTCTCACAAGTTTTGTTATTGTTTGATTGTCAGTCAAGTCTCCTCAATTTTTTTCCATCCCTAATAGGAATCCATGCTACCATAGCAAATATGGGAAATCGATACTCATAAGAAGCAAAATAATGTACAACATATTAAAACACAATGCTTTCAAATTATTCATTTATAACAAACTCACTTTGTACACATTTTCCGTAACACTCTTTCCCATTACTATCTCCACCACTTTAAACAAAATTTAAGTTAAAAATACTATGATAACAATAATTGTTGATGATAATGATCAAACAATAATTATTGGCAATTTTCCACTCGGAGTCATAATAACACTTCCTTTTCCCACATAATTTAAGGTAACATAGTCATCATACATTCCATCCTTATAAAGGAGATCAAATTAAATTAATGCACTTAAAAACCACTCATCACATCATACAATAATATCCTGTACATTTTTTCAGAGTAATATTCATATAAGTGTATATGCATAGAGCAGTGGTTTCTCACCCACAATAAAGTACCTTGAGCCACTTAATATCCACTCATTTTTGGGTCTAACAAAAACATTCTTTACAGAAAATTAAATTAAAAAGTTACACCAACTGGACACTTGCTCCATGTTCTTTTTTTTGATCAAGCCCAATCAGCCAGATGCAACCTTCAGTAAGAACTCATGACAAATAAATAAGCTCAAAGTCGTTACCTCTTTGGAAATGTACGTGGCAAAGTCCATTAGTTCAGCAGCGCCACTCAACCATTTGCATGCTGACCTGAGGTGGCATTCGACGTTGGAGCCGATAAGCTCCCACTACCAGGATGCTCCGGACTGTGTCTTTGTTTCTTGCGCTTCTTTTCCTTCTTCCGTTTCTTGCGCTCCTTCTCCTCGTCGTGCCGTTTCTGCTTTTTGTGTTTCTTTTCGTGAACCTCAGTCCCCACTGTCGAGCCAGCCAAGTCGCCACCGCCGCTGCCTCCCCCAGGAGTCGACCCTCCTCCCGCTCCACTCACGGCCGCACCAGGGGTGCCAACTCCCCCACCAGCAACACCAGAGGCAGCACCACCACCCGACGCATCCTGCCCCAAGCCTGGTGTGTCCCCACCTATCTTGTGCTTGTGCCTCTTGTGGCCCTTCTTGTGTTTCCTATGAGGTGCCTGGTTCACATACCGGTACTGCTCGGGAAGCTGGTGATTTAAAAAAACATTCAAGCATTAATCATTTAAGAGCACTAGAGAGTTACTTCTGTAAATGCATGAGCACCTACAAGCTAGAGATGCCCTCAGTGAAGCCACTTCAGAGCTACTCTTACGGCAGTTTTACACAGCACTTAAGCCAGTACTGAAAATCGTAACAAATTCAGCACTCAATAACATATTGCGTAAAAGGCTCAATCCTATTTGATGAGAGTGAGGAATTTTATCATCAAAATTTTTTTATCAAGTCTCGCATCCCGGAGTAGGGAGGTTTTGAAGAGTACAAAAGGATTATGTATTCTTGAACAATGTAAACAAGCACAATAGCTTCTCCACATTCAATGGTCATGAATTTCAACTGAGAGTTGGAAAGCATGAAATGGTTCAATGGAGACCTTTCAGTACACAATTCAGAGCATGCTGAACAGAGCTTGATTTTCACTGTTGACACAAGTGTTGTGTAAAATGACCTCCAGGCACATTGTCTAAAGCCGTGTTTACACGATGCATTTACCCGCGCGGGTAGATACTTGAACACAATCACCATCAAAATTTCACCGTGTAAACACTCAAAATTGCGCAAATGCGTGGACAGAAAATAGCCCCTGTTCTAATTTGGTGAATGTGTTCACGCATCTGTCCAGCCACGTACTTGCGTGGGTAAATGCATCATACAAACACTGCTTTAGACAGGGAAAGAGAGAGAAAATACATATAGCCCAAAAAGCTTTTTCATAGACTATTTTCTTCTCGCTGCAGTTTCTTTTTCAACAGAGAATGTAAGTCTGAAAGAAAAAAAAATTCCTCGATCATCTGTTATGTACATCGTTAATATAACCTGTCCTTGCTGCTTCCCTTTCCTTTCGGTTGGCAAAAAAATGCTTCACAGTAAAGTGACACACTATTAGCTTAACTACCACAATTCTTAAACCCAGAGTGAGTTGGATTTTAAATAAGATATTAAAGATTCTTATGTTCCAATTATTAAGAACCTCGTCGTTAAGACATTTATTCTTTAACTAAACAAATAGGTCGTACATAGATACTTAAGAGACTTAAGAAAACAAATGAACATCAAATGTACAACGTTACGTAGTTTCCAGATTAATCAAATACGACTGAAATATACAACACCTCCCCTTAATCTGAAAACTCAAAAAATTATAATGCTCAGTTCACGAGTCCCAACCCTTGTACAAAACGATCATGTGGTTGTCCATGAAGAGCTTTTGTTAAAATATCAGCCACCATACTACCTGTAGGGATGTAGGAAACAGAAACAAGGTTATCAGTGATAGCATCCCTTATAAAATGATGGCGAATATCAATATGTTTGGTCCTGGCATGGAACATACTGTCCTTGGACAACTTGAGAGCCCCTTGATTGTCACAGAATAATGTGATGGGTTTGTCCATGCCAAACAGTTCTCTTATCAGCCCTTTGAGATGAATTGCTTCTGTTGTAGCTTCCCCTAAGGCCATATATTCTGCTTCAGTTGTTGAAAGTGCGACAGTTCTCTGCTTCCTAGATTCCCATGCAATGGCACAATTGCTCATCCTGAATACATAGCCTGTATATGACCTTCTGTCTTCAGTGCTCCCTGCCCAGTCAGCATCAGAGTATCCTATAACGTCCGAGCCACTGGTCGTCTTCTGATACTTCAAGGAATATCCTTTGGTACCCTGTAGATAACGCAGTACACGTAGAGCAGCACGCCAATGAGTAACTCCATAGTCAGTATTGAACTGACTGAGAATGCTCACAGCATGGGCAATATCAGGACGGGTTGCAACTGCCAGGTACATTAGTGATCCCACAAGTCGCTGGTATGGATATTTGGATCCATCTTCCCGTTCTTCATTGTTCTTTGGTTTTAATAATTTTTGGTTGGGATCCAGCGGTGTCTTGACTGGCTTGGAGTCAGACATCCCAAATTTCTTTAGGATATTTTCTAAATATTTCCTTTGATCTACACTTATGGTCTTCTTCTCTTTATCTTGGGTAACTCTCATACCAAGTAATTCTTTGGCTTCACCTAGATCCTTCACTATAAATTCATTCCTCAAATTTTTTTACAAATTCTGCTCTTTTTGCTTGATTGTTGCTTAGTACAAAAAAGTCATCAACAAAGACAGCTACAATAAGAATTGTAGTTCCATAAATAGAGTAGTACACACAAGGCTCATTATCTGCTCTCTTCATTCCCATGCTCATCATAAGAGAGTGAACTTTCTTGTTCCACTGCCTTGGTGCCTGCTTCAAGCCATAAATGGCTCTCTTGAGAAGACACACTTTCTTCTCATGTGACTTCTGAATGAATCCTTCAGGTTGTTCCATATATATTTCCTCTTCAATATCACCATTGAGGAAGGCCGTTTCAACGTCAAGATGATCCACATTAAGATTGAGTTGTACAGCTATAGCTAGCAATAGTCTAAGCGTTGAAAGTCTTACAACTGGGGCAAATGTTTCCCCGTAGTCAATTCCAAATTGTTGAGTGAACCCTTTCGCCACCAAACGAGCCTTATAGGTCTTGACATTCTTGGCACTCCTCTTTATTTTAAAAACCCATTTGCTTTTAACAATTTTTCTGTCTTTTGGTGGATCAACTAGAGTCCATACTTTATGATGAATAAGTGATTCATACTCCTTTTGCATTGCTTTCATCCACATATCCTTATCTTCTCTGGATAACGCTTCAGAAACTGTGATAGGGTCGTCTGAGTCTTCCACCATAGCTTGATACAGTAACATATCATCTGACCACTTTTTGGGTTGTCTTTCCCTCTTAGGATACCTTTTATCTTTCCCTTCCTCACCAACAGATGAATCCTGTGAATCCGTCATTTCAGGATTCCAGTCATTTGGAGAGGAGTTGTCTTCATTTTCATGAGAAATTAGGTCACCTTCTTCAACAATTTCATCTTGGTCAGTAATATTTTCCTGCTCATCTTTATTTCTTTCTTCCACTTGAATTAATATCTCAGAATTATCATCACATTCTTTGATTTCCTCTTGCTGAGTTTCCATCTTTTTCTCTCTGGTTTCGATAAATATAACATCCCTTGATTTGACTATTTTTCGTGGTTTATTAGGGTCAATCAATCTGTATCCCTTTGTTGATTCACAGTATCCAATGAAGATATATTCTTTTGATTTTGGATCCCACTTCTTGCGAAGTTCATCTGGTACATGAGCAAAAGCTCTTGATCCAAAAACTTTAAGATGCTGTAAATCAACCTTTCTGCCTGACCAGGCCTCTTCTGGAGTAATACCTTTTAGTGCTTTGGTAGGAGATCTATTTTTTAGATAAATTGCAGTCATAGCTGCTTCTCCCCAGTAACTTACTTCCAGTTCAGCATCCTGCAGCATTGATCTCCCTTTTTCAACAATAGTCCTGTTGAGTCGTTCTGCGACTCCATTCTGTTGTGGGGTGTATGGAGTTGTAGTTTGGTGCTCAATTCCATGCTTCTTGAGAAAATTTGTGAACAAATCATTCATATATTCAGAGCCATTATCACTGCGTAATACTTTTATTTTCTCACCTTTCTGATTTTCAACCAAATTTTTATACTCCTCAAACCTTTCCTTGACCTCAAACATGGATTTAGTTTTCAGCAAATACCCAAAAGTTTTTCTTGTCAAGTCATCTGTGAACGTGAGTAAGTATCGAGCTCCTCCCCAGGATGGTTGAGACATGGGTCCACAAATATCTGTGTGTACAAGCTCTAGAACTTTACTAGCTCTAAATGCTCCACTTTTCTTAAATGGTAAACGTGCATGCTTTCCTTTTATACATGCCTCACAAGGATTTATTCCTTCATCACAATAGGAAATGCCTGTTGCCATTCCTCTCTTTAGTAGATCCATTGATTTATGGTTAAGGTGCCCGAGTCTTTTGTGCCACAACATTTGAGTATCCTTCACTGTCACCGATGTGGCAAATTCTTGATCATGTGCCTGATCAAGTTTGAACATTCCACCAACGATGCTTGCCGTGGCCTTGACTTCACCTTCAACTGTACAATCATTCTCATGAAATATGTGACAGCCTTTTCTTGAGAAGACTAATACAAGATCCTTTTCAACCATTCTGTGAGCAGAAAGCAAATTAGCTGATACCTTGGGGACGTGTAATACATCAGTTACCCTTGTCATGTTACCATTCTTAAGTTGCAACACAACTTCACCACTTGCTTCTGCAGACATTTTTTCATTGTTGGCAACGGTAATTTCCTTAATGCAACTTTCTTTGTAGGAGTCCATCCAATCCTTGCGCATAGTCATATGTGCTGAGGCACCTGAGTCTATATACCAGTCATTACTGACCTGATTTGAAGTAAGAGCAGAAGTATAAAGCGTCAATTCAGTTTTGTTGGCTTTCTCATTATAATTCTTCTTTGAGGGTTCAAATTTCTTCTCTTCCTTCTTCAAACCTTGATGCTGTTGCCTTTCTTTCTTCAGTAGTTTGCACTGCCATTTAAAATGTCCAATTTTGTTACAGTGATGACATATTAAGGGTCCTTTTCCTTGCTGTTGTTTACCACTGTTTCCACAACTAGCAAATGCTGAGTCCTTGCCTGATGTACTCCGAGTATGCTGATGCTTAGTATCTTCTTTGATTAGAATTGACCTTACATAGTCACTAGTAATAGTTGCTCCTGAATTTTCTAGAGCCATAACCAAAGGTTTGTATTCATCTGTTAGTCCACTCAGCATAATAACTCCAAGGAATTCATCATCAAGGCCAGCATTGATTGCATTCAACTGCTGTGCAGTCAACATTATTTCATTTAAATAATCTTCAATATTGCTGAACATTTTCATGGTCAAACTAAATATTTTTCGCAGAAGGGAGAGCCTGCGAGATAACCCGCCATCCGCATATGCCTTTTCTAGGATGTTCCAAGTTTCTTCAGCTGTTTTTGCTGACATCACTAAAACTTGAACAGACTCTGACAACATGAGGCATATTTTTGACCTGGTTCTTGCATCTCTTTTATCCCATAATCTCCTCTCATGAGAATCCAGTTGATTTAACTCTTCACGACTTGTTTTCACACAGTCCCACAAGTCCACATCTATTAGATACATTTCCATGTTGAATTTCCATGTACTATAATTCTTCCTACCTTCTAACTTGGTAAAAGCAGGCAGTGAACCACTACCCATAAATATTAGTGAACCAGTAGCAGCACTTCCACCAGGACCATTTCGGAAATTTGTAGTTCCCGCCGCATTTTTTCCATCTTGGCCGTTTCCACTTCCATTTCGGTCAATTGAGGCTCCATTTCCATCCGGATCAGTCATTTTGTGATGATGATAGAAAAATGTAAACCTAACCTCACGATTTTTTTTTTTCTGCTAGATTATTGTACGTAATTCACTGTTCTTAGTTCTCAATTCACGGAACATTAATATCGAGCCACCGCATCTGTGTCTGGGCCCATAACCAGTTGGATTTTAAATAAGATATTAAAGATTCTTATGTTCCAATTATTAAGAACCTCGTCGTTAAGACATTTATTCTTTAACTAAACAAATAGGTCGTACATAGATACTTAAGAGACTTAAGAAAACAAATGAACATCAAATGTACAACGTTACGTAGTTTCCAGATTAATCAAATACGACTGAAATATACAACAGAGTGATTTTTTTACTTTACATGAGCTCTCAAAGCTCTCCAGTGTAAACCCCTCTGATCATACCAAACCTAGAGTCATTATAACCTGATTTATTTGGCCCCACAAAAAAAAATTGCACAGACGGCTCGTACCCTCAACATGGTAGACGTGCCAAAGCTGCATTGTATTCACAAATTAACACTCTACCACATGTTCTAGAATTATTTACAATAAAAGATACCCTAGAATACTTAATAACTAACAAATATGGCTGAAAAATGATTCTCAACAACATTTCAGTCAAATAATTAATTTTATTTTAGCAGTAGTCCAAGCACCCATGCCATGTTAATATGTTCACTTTCCCCAAGTTCAAAAATTGTTTTTTTTTACAAAAAAAGGTTTCACTGTCGGGTTAATCAAATTAATGTTTACAATAGGCTTTCAAGGAATACCTAAAATAGAATCCCTGATTCATAAATGCCCATTTACCGCAGAGGTAAGCAAAACTTTACTGAGCAAATTCAAACCTTAAGCTGCAACCAAGACACCATGCACTGGGCAACATATAAGCAATGAAAATTCAGAGCAAAGAGGATTTTAAGATTAAGAAAAACACTACTAAGATGGGCAATATTCCAATAATGAGATTAGTTCCCCCAATTAGTTTCTTCTTCTGTCTTCTTCGAGGGCTACTTCAAATCATCGGTTCATAAACTTACTCGAGGAAGTTGTTTATTATACACATAGGGAAGGATTGATTACATTCCAGTAATACTTACGGGCCCAGGGTGAAGTCTAAAGCCAGCTAACTGCACACTGGTCAGAGGAAGAAGTTCTTTTCCCCCAATTGGTGGCTTCTCGATGACAGAGCGCAGAGAACTGAAACATAAATTGAAAATGAACACCAGCCCGTATTCTAAATTTTATATTTTTTACAAGTGGCCAAACGTCACTTACCTGTTGTCTTGATTCCCAGGCGCATCTATCATACCAGGAAGATTCGGAAGGAAAGAAGAAAGTTGTTCTTTGACTTTCTTGCCGCTGAACTTACTATACGAATGCTCTAAACCATAGTATGCCATCAAGTTCGTCGCCCCGGTTAAGTCGCTCTCGCCTGTAAAAGTAAATTGAATCATAATAACCGCTGAAATCAACGTCATTATTCAATCTCCGGATCGCGCTACCCTTGTTTATCTTACCAGGCGGTTCCTTCATTAAGTAGAAGGGTCCGCTATGGACGATGGACGGATTTTTCCCGAGGGAGATCGTCGTTTTCAGCGTTCCGGTCGAATCTTGACGAGAAACAACGGGGGACCGTGCCCCTCGAGGGGATGATTTTGGCGAATATTGTTCCACCTTCCGAAACTGTTCAGCCATCATTTTCCCTCATCATTTCTCCGCTCCACTACTGTCAGAAAAAGACTCGCAGTTGCATTATGGGATATGCGACGAGAACTCCATCTTCACATCAGAACCCGCAACCAATTTTTAAATTAGTGAGCGGCAACTTCAACAGGTGGAGCAAAGGGACCCTCATTAAAATGCGATCTGCATTCACTCGGTGCTATTCATTTTCAATTAATTTAAATACAAAAAAACCGTAGATCACCACTTTACCCCTTTTTGTTTAAAAATGGCTGACCTTGGTCAATTTTACCACACAACAATGAAATAAAAGATAGCAGAAGAAAGATTGCACAGAAAATGTGCATGAAGCCAAGTATTTAATTTTCTCTCATAACCTTGTCTCCGAGGTATATTTTATTGTATTGATTCATCATTCATACTGCGCAACATAGTGAGAAGAATTGGAGTAATTTTAATAGATCTCGCGCAAAGAGTAATTATGTAGTATGATCTTCAATAAAAAATAACATCAATTTTATTTAAAAATTTTGCCTCTGTTAGGATACTCCTCAGCAAGAACGCATTGAAACCACAGGTCATTATATCCAATCTTGTTTAAATAGAAACTATGCTATGGGAAACAAAACTACAAGTATCAGAATCAAAAAGGCATAATCAAAAGTTAACTTGTTGCACATCCAGCGCTTTGATCATATTTCCATTAGTGATTCACACAAGTCATAATTTAGAGGGGAAAATTTGAGGATGCCCTTTCCCTGATGATCTGACTTAAGGTCACTGAGAAGGTTGAAGTGGAGAGAGTGCAATACTGGATATGAAGATGATTATTGGAAAATGTTTAAATTAGTTATTGCGGTAAATATTATAATAATAAAATATTTATTCCACTCTAACAATTGTACAGAGAAAACAACAAAAAATAGTGAAATTAGGCACCCCAGAAGAAGGTTTTTATGATGGGGTTGCCGTTCCATATGTATACACAGCACATATTAACTTTCATGACTATGAAATAGGTTGAAAGGAGAGGGACTGTAACAGTGTAATGAAATACAAAAGAGGGGCAAATAGGTGGTTGGATGAGTTGACAGTACAAGTTATAGCATTTGGGAAGTGATTAAAAATGATCATCACTATAATGATCTTAATATTTCTGGACATATCTGATGCAGTGGGTGAGGAGAGGAAACTTCTGGATGATATTAGAAATAGGCAAAGTAGGTGTTGTAGGAGGTAATGAGGCTGTGATAGAGGGAAGGATTTAAGGTAAGCAGGGAAGGGGAAGAAAGATAATAGATTTTATGGGCGAAATGAAGAAGGGTATCGTGTACGCTAGCATGATGCATCAGCTGAGATGAAAGGAAATTGTGTGGGTAGATAGGGCCCTCTGGATATATACACTCTTCGATTTAAACCTGCCTTAACCAGTTGACAAACTTAAAAATAATTTGACTTATTTTAGACTCTTTGAGAGATATTTTCAAATTCTTTTCTAAGTCTGGAATTTTGGCACTTAAACTCTGAAAACCTCAAGGCTGTTCTGGAGTGAGGATATCTATAACTACTGAAAATATGGCAATTTCTACCTGCTCTGGAATAGACTTATAGTACTCAGGATGAGAGGTCAGCCATTTTTCAGAGGAGAAACCATAGCTCAGTGCTGACTGAGCAGGGCCACACAAATTCCTACTTATCAATAAAATCACTGTGAAGTGAGAAATACTAGTGATAAACTGTTGACTAAGGTTATAACACTTTAAAAAAAATAGGATAGAGTAATTTATGAATACAGGTATCCTCAAAACTCTTCTTTCGTTTTTACTGAGCCCTGAATAATGGGAAATACACCTTCAGAATGATAAGTAACATTAGAGCCTGGAGGTATAGAGGATGGTTGGCAACGTACAGGAAAGTAGTGAGTATTGAAACTGGTAAATCAAACGTCTAATTTTTGACCTTTTGCCAGCTAATTAAAGGAGATGAGAAACCATGGGTGTAATTAACAATCGAAGAATATGTACAAGTTTGTTTGAAATGTGGAGATAAGAGTGGAGAGATGCAGGGCCCCTTATGGGTAGAATCCATGTTATTGACTGGTCGACACGAAGTAAACCATGGAGAGTATTTTTTTAAGGTTTGAAAGGTGTACAAACTTCCTGCATTCAGATAGCATAAGTTGACAATTGGATAAAAAAATAGGCTGTAATGGATGATTAAAAAGAATTATATAGAAGAAAGTAAATACATATATAAATACGCAACTTTCATTCATTAATATAGCTACTTTTGACACCAGTATTGGTGGCAGTCTTACTACTTTTTTGCAACCAGTAGTAGCAGTGATGTAACTAAAAAGTAGTATTCAAAACCATGCATTTTTTTAATCTGAGCAACTGAAAAAATCACAGATGAGTAAGGAAATTCAGTTCTATAAGGGGATCTAAATTAGTTATCTACAACAACTGATTTAGCTGGAGTTAAAATAAGTATGTTGAATTACCTCCGCAACTAAAGCTTAATATCTCGTGAACAATTAAGGCCTTCTCGTAGAGGAGTATGACAGAAATGCTTACCTTCGTATAATTCTGAGGTAAAAATTAGGTTCTACTTCGAATTCCATATTTTCAATTAATCTACAGGGCAAGCCTTCTTGCTTTGAATGAAGTCTTCTACTGATCTAAAATTTACAGCACCTAACCTAAGAATAGCTCAGAACAATTATGATTTCGTAAATGGAACGGAGAAAAATTCCATCTGAGCATGGGGAGAGAGAAAAAATTGCATGACAGAAATCAAGTGAGAACATTATTAGATAAAAAACATGATTGAAATTAATCATTAGGAGAGAAATGATTTAGAGTTCTGCAATTACTCAAAACCAAATCAGAACACAGCATTTTAAACATTGACCTTTTTATTTGTAATTCTAAAAAAAAACACCAGCCCCTCACTTCAGGTATAGAAAATTTTACATGTGAATGATGCAATTCAATTGCCTCCGGCCCTTCAAGTAGAAGACATTCATGGATGAGCATCAGGGCATTCATAACATATTTCAACAATAACAAAATACTTCCATAACTCTAAGATTTACTCAACTCCCCAGAGTATGAGATAATAATACTCTACAAGATGAGAACACCATAGACAGTACCCATAAGCCCACATACAAGGAGGTTACTGATTGTGCCCAGTGTGTACAGTGATCCCAAATAGGTTAAGACATGATTTCTCTACTTCCAAAGCTGATTTAAAATAATGTTTCCCTACCTCAAGTCGAAGACACTGAAGAAGACACACATGCACCAGTGAATGAGGTGTTCAAGCAGTAGGAGGGAGCTGCTGACAGGGACCTTGAGTACAGATCTAAAGAAAAGGTTGGCAAAGAGTTTAATGTGGAGTGTAGCATTGTACGAGGCAGAAACGTGGACTCTGAGAAAGGAAGACAGGGATAGGCTGCAAGCATTTGAGATGAGGATGGAGGTGGACTGAACAGAAGACAGATGAGGAAGTGCTTGGTATGGTGGGTGAGGAAAGGAAACTTCTGGAGAAGATAAGGAGGAGGCAGAATAGGTGGTAGGGACACGTAACGAGGGGTGAAGAGATGATGAAGGCAGTGATAGAGGTGAGGATGGGTAGGTGCATAGGCATATCTAGAAGCGTCTGAAGGGGGAGGTCACCACCGGTGGGTATGGAATATCCCCATGTAAAATGGAGGGTCCAGGAATTTTGAAAAATATACATCTTAAAACGACATTTTTAAGGTGTTCTATTATGTTATGGAAGGTGATCTATAGGTGCACTATTAGCGTGTGATAAACACATCATTTTTACGTTTTTTTATCAATGAGGGGTTACAACCCCCAAACCCCACCCTCTGGATACGCCTATGGGTAGGTGGGAAAGAGGAAGAAAGACAATAGGCTTTATGTTTGGGATGAAAAGAGGTTAGACGTATGCTGAGATGAAGAAATAAATCATGTAGGTAGATATAGGTCTGTGCCTGTCAAAATAGAGAAAATTCTCACTGCCTTCCATTGAAACCTACTTTAACTGATAGATTATCCTAATAATAATAATTACAAGGAGTTTTCTCACTTTTACAAGAGCAAGATAACAATTTTAAGGAGATTGTAATCCATTGGTGGGTAAATCATTGGTGAGTCTAACCAATTATGTTAACTATTTAAGTCCCCCTGAAACATCACCAGCTTGTAGTTCTACTCCAGTTCAACGGAATATCGCTAGGAGACAATTCAAAACAAGAAAAGAACTCCGTAAATTTGTAATTCAGTAAATTAAAAGAAGTTTTACACCTAACCTTCACTTGGCAACAATGCGTGTTGCAGATACAAATAAGGCAGCCTGAGTATAGGTACTCTATGACAATATTAAATCCAATATGCAGCTAATATGCATTCAATCACTAAAAAATAAAAAAAATATGTAAATTGGTTCGAAGAAGAAATAATCAAATTTAATAAATAAAATTTCAATAATAAATACCTCAGTAAAGATTTCATAACTTTAAGTGGAACATTAAGGTGCTCTCAAAAGATTCTTCATGCAATAAGAAAATCCAGTAAAATCCAGGAGGGGCTCCCAAATAATAAAGTATTACCAGATTTTTCAAGGAACTAGAGATGTCAAGTAATTTAAGCAGGTTCCGCCGCGACTATGTGAGTCAAAACAAATACTAAATTCCACATTTTTTAAATTTTGTCCAAAAATCCTGCTTTCCCTGATGCAATGCACTACCTAAAGAAACCCAAAAGTAAGGTACAAACTATGCAGATTATTCCACAAATGTATTTAAATGAGCACTTTTTTCCAACCATAGGAGCCGACTGCAGTGCCATTTAATACGAATTACCGCATTCTGACTTCAATTAAGGCAGTAATTTTTCACTAACTAGAAAAATAAGGTGGTAAGATGCCTGTATTTTATTTTTATTCAATTTCTCTGGACTATTTCCTTCTTAGAGACAGTTTTCCACGAAAACGGTATTTATATTTTATGGAAAAATACTATTTTTCCCTGTGTTTCTCTCATTCCCCCATTGAACACCATGTAATTTCAAGTTCAATTATAGAATAAAATAGCATGGAAAGGTATTATTTTGTTGTTCATATCAGATAGAGGACAAGTTTTTTTACAAGTAGACAGAATATGAATAAAATGACATTTAAGTCATTTTACGGTGGAACCACCTTAAAGAATTCTTACAAGGGATGGCCACACTGAGAGAATACACTTAAGAGAACACACAACATCAATGCCTGAGAGAATTTGATTAGCAAAATTCTTTTGAATAAGACTTTAATGCCCATCAAGCTTACAAAGCCAGTAGGCTCAGAGGATGACAAAAGACAATGTCCTGTACACTAATTGCATCAAATATCTTTCCCAGCACACATTCAAGACAGAAATTCGCTCATCCGCAACAAATATGTACATGCTAGCATTTTCTACAAAGCTCTTCAAAGATCATTATATTTCCTCAATCATCAACTTCATGACAGGTTATGTCATCTGCGACAGGCTTTTCTTTCCTGAAGCAAGCAAATCATGACATACCTTAGTTATATACCATAACTATTAATGGGTTACAACATGTGCATTATTGTAAAAAACATGATGAATTAATCAAATATATTTTTTAGTTGCATAATTTATTCATTTCCCATGTCTTCTGTGCTAAGAACACTCTTGTTGCTGCGTTTTGGTGCACCTGAAAAAAAACGTCAAAGAAATGAGTTCAACGTGAATTAACACTTTAGCAAAAGCAGACAAATATTTTGCAATGCTTTCATATAAAATTTATGAATTTTTAATAATGATACAACATACAGCAACAAAAAGTTATTTGTAGAAGAAACAACTGAGTGCAGAAATACACTTCCAAAAAAATTATTCAGCAACAAATAATGGGCATATGAAACTGGATCTCCATATTTGGGGCAGTACATAATCCATGTAGACAAAAATAGGCCACTTTTTGATCCACCCCCCCACACTCGTAGACTTTATCTGGATTCCCCCCCCCCCCCCCATCCTCTCCTGCTGTCCACATGGACTTTTCTTTATTTTTTGCGGAAAAAGCTGTGAAATGGGTTATTAATTGATTATCATGGACTATCTGTAATTTAAGGCTGATTTTAAGGAAAGGTAAGTAAAAGAAAAACTACTCTCGACAACCCTCATACCCCCCCCCCACCCTGTTTGGTGTCTACATGGATTATGGACAGCCCCTTACCAGTCCATCATAGACATCAACAAACCAATTTAGAAAGAGAAAAATTTCTGAAGGGTAACACAAACAAGATTTTGGTTTTATTCCCAAAAATATGGCTAATCAAGCACAACTATGTCTATAATTTGCAATTACCGTATTTGATGGCATATAAATTTTATTATTTTTTTAACAAGACATATCAAGGAAAAATGTTTTTACAGATCACAGACAAGCGCAGCAATATAAAAACACCTGTGGATGATTTTGGGACTAGATGAATCTATCAAAAAAAAATTTCAACAGGGAAATATTTACATAACATTTCCAACACAAATACGCATTAGGCCCCCCATAACGGCAGTAGATAGGATCCATAACCTACCTCTGATAACGAATTCCACGGATAACCTTGTCCAAAATGTATAGTCATTTTGCCATGTTTTTAATGAGGTTAGATTGCCATGCAAGGGAAATATTTTCCCAGTATTCTTTTTTATGATGTTATTGGAATTACTAACTACGTATTTTTGCAGTACACAAGAGGAACTATTTACGGAAAAGTTAAAACTGTATTTGAATTATGGCAAAATTGCTAACAATGTGTCTATTAATGGAGCAATGGAGTGTTAATCAATGGAACTATTTACGGAAAAGTTAAAATTGTATTTGAATTATCGCAAAATTGCTAACAATGTGCACAAATTTTCTTACAACACACCACGTCACAGAGGAAAGGGGATCCCACAGAAACGGGATGGGGTCTGGGCCCTTCCTCCAGCCCGTGATCTCACACCCCCCACCCAAAGGTTAGTTTCAAGGAAAAAACATTGACAGCTCGAAAGTAGCACAATAAACCCACAACGTTCCTTCTCTCCGGCTAGTCTCGTGACTCAAGGTCAAAGCAATCAATGAATACATTAATGCTTGAGAAAGGATAGAAAGGGTCGTTTACCTGCTCCATGAAATCATCATAAACCACATCCCACTTATTTCCATCGATAATATCTGTGCCATTACGTGTTGGGAGCTTGCCAAGCTTTGCACCAGTCACTTCTGGCCAAACCTTCCCTTACGCAAAGTCAGATATTTTCTTCCATTCTGAATTTTAGTTAAACTAAAACATTATCCACTTTGGAAAAAGTTGGACTAGGATAGGAATATATAACCAATCCCTTCACAGCCAGCAAATTTGAAGTAGGGGGTGCTATGACTGCAAAGGCCTTTTTTATGTAGTTCTTAAGTAGTTTTTTCAAATCAATATATTTTGTTTAGTACATTAAATAACTTTTCAAAGATAAGATACACAAGGGAAGTGAATAGTACAAAATAATTCATTTAAATTGCATTTTGAACTAAATTAAATAGAATAATGCATATTTTTATGGATATAAAAGGAGACTGGTGTGGGTCACCCTGTGACAGTCTTTGCAGAGGCACCAAAGGCTGATAGATCAGCCCACAGACAGCAAAAGGGTTAAATACTTTACAATTCAGAAAAAATCAACAGTAAATGAGGAATTATCACCCAAAGATATCTTAGACTGAATACTACCCATGGAAATTCAAAGAGACATTTAGTTTAAAACTGACCAAGAGTTTCTATGATTGACAATGAAAAGACCTTTACTCACTTTCAGTGAAATGCTCCGCTGTTCTTTTCCTAAGTTCATCAACATCTTCCTCATTGGATGCCCACTCCAACACCAAGCGCCTCCCGTACAAATGGGTGCTGAGGCTCATGGCCTTGAATGCTTGCTACAGAAGCCGAGATAAATATTAAGTTTTTTAACTATCCCAAGAGTGACTTAACAGATTTCAAAGAAATTAATAATACTCTCAAACCTTTGCATCAGCCTTGGTAAGGAACTCCACAAATCCAAAACCACGATGGGATCCTGTGCCAACCAATTTCTTCGGTAACCGGACTGACTTTAAATCTCCAAAAGTTCTGTAAAGAAGTATTTTTACATTCATTCAAGGCTAACTTTGCATTAATGAGAACAATTATGAAAAGGATTATATTTACATTAATGAGAGTAAAATTTTCAGTAAAACATTATAAATGTTAAAACTGCTCATTACTGCTCAAAAAAAAACTGCTGTTAAAACTGCTCAAATACAGTTCTAGTCCACAATTAAACCTTACAATAAAACATAATTATATAACTTCCATTGCATAGAGTTGATTCTACATAATAAATTATTTTTAATGATTACTTCCAATTACTAATAAGGACACAGTATGATAAAACATTTTCATGTCGAGCTGTGCTTATAGGCCAAAGCCATGGACCAAAAAAAGGATAAAAAAGAATGGATTCTTTTGTAACCAGATCCTGGAGATGAATGCTGAAGAAAAAATAAATGGAAAAAATCCAAAACTAGGAAATATCCAGAAGAATGCTATAGAAGAAAATCATAAAGAGGACACAATAGAAGAGAAGAACCCAATGGAATGGCCACACCCAAGTTTACCAAAACAACTCTAGTCCTTCTTTCTTAGTTTACCTAAACCATTGTAGTCCTTACCTAGTTTACATTAACTATTCTAGTCATTCCTTCCTAGTTAACCTATACAATTCCCAGGACCCTTCCATGAGCAAGGAGAGAACATACCGTTTTGCACAAAATCGAAAACTATATATTTTTTCCCTTCTGGACTTCCAAAGAATAGTGGGTTTGTCTTACAGTCGGAAGCAAAATCCTTGACTTCAATTTGATTGCTTAATCTAGATATTTATGTTTACCAGTGTATGTATGTGCATAGCAAAATTCTGTTGAAGTTAAAGTTTTAACAACATTATCTCAACACACAATATGTTTGTATGTCTGGTAGCAATTTACTAAAATTGAATTGTAAAAGGCATCGGCACTGTCACAGTATAAACTGTAACAATGTCGGCACATTGGATTCAGAGCAATTTTATGAATGCACCTTAGTTTTAAGCCAATTAGATTGAAAAATTAAGCTTTGATCACACCCTCATGGTTACAATTTACCTAAATTGTATTGTAAAAAGCATTAACGCCATCATGGTATAAACTGCAACAATATCAGCGCATTGGATTCCAAGTAACATTACGAACACGTCTTAGTTTTCCACCAATTAGAAAGATCAATTCAGTCACAATCACACCCTTAAGATTATTGTAATGTTAGAGAAAAGAACTCATTACAATGAAGTATTAAAATAAAAGTTATATTATTTGCCGAAAAAAAATCAATTCTACCACCGGAAGAGTATTTAGGGTTTCTGAATGTAATGCTATACCCTGGAAATGAGATTCAAATAAGATTTACACATGTGCAGCAACAAGGAGAGCATTTTCAGGACCTCAAAAAAGGAAGGCATGATGAATCAGAAACTAAACAATGCAAATTTGTTACATCCCAGCAGGCCAAATGGTTACTGGCATCTACTGAAATTATTCAAGCGAAAGCAAAAGAATTAGCTTGGAATTTTGCAATTCTGCAGATAGAATTTAAAGCTCGTCAATCTTGGGTACAAAAGTTCATGACTCATAAGGGATTTTCTCTTTGTCTGCGAATTTCAATTTGCCAAAAACTCCGACCGAATTTTGAAGAGAAACTCGTTGAATTCCATCATTTTGTGATAAGAAAACAACAAGAAAAAGGACATCTTCTCAGCCAAATTGGTAATGCTGACCAGACACCAGTTGACTTTCATATCCCCTGCATGTACACAGTGACAAAGAAAGGGGATAAGTAAGTGAAGATACTTTTAGCCGGTTCTAAAAAACGAGGAATGCTGTGCTGTGCTGCCAACGGCTTTGTACTGCCACCACACACAGTGCTAAAACATAAGAATGTATGTACCCAAGAGTGATAATTTTCCTCCAGGAATGATTGTAAGGGCAAATAAGAAAGGGTGGATGACAAGTGAAATGGTAGTAGAATGGATAAAAATTGGTATGATTCAGATGACCTTCTCAAATAAAAGTTTCTAGGTACTTGTTCTGGATTCCTATAGAGGGCACATAGTCCAGTGAATATGTTGAAAAAAAAAAAGCTAAAAATCGTGAGTATTCTTAGTAGTGTTTTATTGCGTAAATGTGTTGGAGGCAATGATAGAAAAGGCCTCGCATCTTGAGATTAAAAAAAAAACATTCTATTAAACATGAAAACACTCTAGAAATGATAACATTGGCAAAAGATAAAATTTAGCTGTAGAGCATAAATAAGTGTAGGGATAAATGCTCATCTTTACTCACTGAAATAGTTCTGTTACTTCCTTAACTGTAGCCTCAAATGGAATGTTCCGCACCAAAATCTTGGACCCTGCTTGCTTCCCAGCTGTTGACTTCTTTCTTGTTGTTGCTACATCAGATCTACAGGAAAAAGAAAATGAGAGCTAACTATAAAATATTAATCAATTTGCATGCAACAATGGATCAATACAATGATGGACCCCAAACCTCAAGTGCCAGAAGTTCCAAAGAAAAAATAATAATAATGTATATTTATTCCATTACCCATTACAAAATACGTTTGACAATTTACATACATCAATGGAATATAGGTACCCCAGAGTAACAATACCTGTGTTGGGGTTACCATTTTAAATAAATTTGACGGGCAGGCAAGGTGCTAATCATACAATACATGGTATGACAAATAATAATAAAAAGAAAAATTAAGTGCATTCATACATAGACATATTATATGTACAGATACACAAAATTTAATAATATTTTATATAACCTTTTTAAATAAAAATTCTACTTCCTCATTACTCATAAGCCAGTTTTTAACAGATTTATTGAATTCACACTCTGTCTCTATTATTATATCACACTATTATATCATGTAGTTATTAACAGTTAATGTAATTCATCTCTGCAAATGGCATACAAATGATAAAAACTAGCTCATCATAGGACAACTAGCTTTGAGTCAAATTTACTCAAACTTTTATGTAATAGGAGGGGGCACACATGATACGTATTCAAATGTCATAATTCCAATTATCTTTTTATCCGATTTCAGTTACTGAGTTGTGTGAGAATTTAAATCACTTAGCTGAGATGAGATGATTTCAGCAAATAAAACTTCAATTCTGGGATCCAAAGCCAAATCTCTTGATTTTGAGCTGAGTGCATTAACCAACTAAGCTACTCTTTAAATTCATAGTGTTAGAGGACTCCTGGGATTTCAGCACATCCTCAGGTCTCTGCAGTCGAAGGCATCTGCTGAAGTCATTCTGCTTGGAATTATTTTCCCTGCATTTGAATTCCAAGCAAAAGAGGGTGGAAGGAAAGTAAAGAGTTTCATTGAACACTTCTCTTCAGTAAATACTGAGTAATCTTTCCTTCTACTCTCGTTTGACATGTCCACACAATTTCATTCCCTCTTGGTGATAATTACATCAAAATCTGCAGTTGACTATGCTATTCTTGGAAAAATGTCATGAGACAATATAAAATAACTTTTTGGCAAAATTATAAACAGTAGAGACTAATGATTTTTTTCCTGGCATCAATACGATCGACCTAGTGGTAACGTATTTTAAGAATTGATTGGTTTGAGAGATACAGATTTTTGGATTTGAAAGTGCATCTGGTGAAAAAATCTTGGAAAAAGGGAAACTGAGAATTACCTTGAAGTTTTAGAAATCTATAATTGAGCTATAAAAATTATACTTGGTGTAGTTAATTAAATGGGTAGGAGTAATTAGAATAAAACCAAACAAGTTTCACTGAAATCACAGGTTTCATTAGCATATCTTGTGGTTGAAGTCACTTGGAAATACCCCATTATTAACGTAGAAGGAATTCATTTTGATTTTTTTTGGCAAAAAATTAAGCATGAATTTGGACAAGTTTTTCATCTAAAACTTCACTGTTGAATTGATATGGAAAATTATGTGACATTACTTCTGCTTTTTGAAAAATACATTGTCAAGAGAAACGATTTGTTTTTGGAAGGAAGGATATTTTTATCAAGTTCTACTTCAAACATTTTAGATACACCTGACTTACTGGACTGATCGATTAGACCGCTTCAATTCAACAGCATGCCCATGAATGTTTGAGTTCTGTAGTGTCTTCAGAGCTTTTTCTGCGCTTTCCTTCTTCATGAACTGCACAAAACCAAAACCCATAGAGAGCACTTCTCCAGGCCTTCGCACATCCTTTTTCTTGGCGATGGTAGCACTGTTGATCTTCCCACACTTTTTAAAATGCTGAAAAAGACCCAAAGACATTTATTAAAGCAATTCAAGGTTGATGATTTATTTTAGTATGCAGGACAGGCTTAAGGCAATGTGTGTGAAATTCCAAGAACCTATAATAAATTTTTAGATTATGAAATTATTATTAACTCAGTTCTCCACACATATTTTATTACTTCACTGACTGGGTTTCGTCACCTCGTGACATCATCAGGTACAGAAATTGTACAAGACATAGAGCTTAAATAGTTAATATGAGAGGGGGGAGGTAGTCTTCAGATCGAATACTGATGATGGGTAGGGGAGGATATGGGGATAGGGTGGAGGGAGGGATCCGTGCTTCGAGCCTGATTAAGGCTTCGCCAGTGGGTGGTCTGGTAATGACCATTTTCAAAATCAAGAAAATTTCCAGGGGAAAAGAAGAGCAATGCAAATAAGTACGTGAGAAAATTAAAAGCAGTTTTTACAGGTCAATTCCATGTCAAATCCCACAAGAATTGAACTGAGTCCCTCTGATTCCTTCAATTTTATCAATCCAATCATACACTTTTAAGAGAAAATAAGGTCAGTTTGTACAGGATATTGATAAGTATTTTTGAGATATGTATCTTGGTACAACAATGGCACCACTCTCCAAACATTTCCAAATATTTCCAAAACTAATTAACAAAGGATAGATTTAAAATTTATTGCTAAGTTAAGCCTCTAATGTAAGATAGATTTCTTTTAATTCTTTCAGTTTTCATTAAATAAGCATGATTGAAGATCACTAAGAGACTGACTGAAATTTCCACCAGGTTACAAAGCATGGGGTTGGCACCACTCATGAAAAATACGCCACAATTGCTGTGTTGGTTTGCAGGAAAAAAGGGGATAAATCCACACCAGTGACTAACCACAACCTCTTGACCAGAAAACCCCTGTGGTGGTTTACGGGAATGTTACTTCCTCCCAGTGACAACCACAGACACACACACTTAACCCAAATAGGGATCATTCGCTGGGCTAATGGGACCCCGCTAAGGATGCCTGGGTTATGAACACACACACTCAACCCAAATAGGGATCCTGCGCTGGGCTAATGGGACCCTGCTAAGGATGCCTGGGTTATGAACACAAACACACTCACAAGCACTCAAGAAATCACTCACTCACACACTCAGATGGGCCCAATTTCTGGGAGAATCTAGCTCAAAAGAGTGTAATAAAAAAACGGCACAAACAAGAAAAGACGAGGGTGTGCGTCGGATACGCATATTTCGGCCACAAGGTCTCCACCTCCCCCACTCCTTCCCCACCAATACCTTTCTGCCCTCTCCCACAACCCAACGTCATTGGTTTCCCATCCCTCTATCCCCTTTTCTTCATTTTCATATTTATTCTAGGCTGTCCTCCTCCCGATTAACTTACAACCTAGCATTGCAAGTGATTTCTCCCTTCAGTTTGCTGAAGAGGGCCACCTTGTGGCCGAAATACGCATATCCGACGCACACCCTTGTCTTTTCTTGTTTGTGCCGTTTTTTGACTATGCTCTTTTGAGCTAGATTCTCCCAGAAGTTGGGCCCGTCTGAGTGTGTGAGTGAGTGATTTCTTGAGTGCTTGTGAGAGTGTTTGTTTTCATAACCTTGGCATCCTTAGCGGGGTCCCATTAGCCCAGCGCAGGATCCCTATTTGGGTTGAGTGTGTGTGCTCATAACCCAGGATAGGGATGGGAGAAAATAATCGATTCTTCATCATAATCGATTATTTGCTTCCAATTATTTCTATTATTAGATCGATTATGAGTGGAAAATTTAATCGTTGAATCGATTATTCAATCCCGATTATGACTGTCAGAAAAAATCGGCGGAATTGGTCTAATTTGAAAATTTACTGAGAGAAATAGAATGGGCTTTAGAACATTGATGAATTTTTTCGCAATGGCTGTTGAATTGTTTTAAACTGAAATGATTCAAATAACTCATGAAAAAGCTATTTACTGGATTTTCTGTTTGAATTGCTATGACAAGACTGCAAAATCTGCAAAAAGACATGTGAAAATGCCGCAGATAAAAAATATGACTCAAATGCATGTGGTTTTACGAGAGACGAGGTAACGTTTACGACTATTAAGGGCAGACAGCTTCATGTCAAGGATAACACTAATAATATTTGACCAAATTTTTTAGTATTAATGCTCCTGATATTTACACCATCAAATATAAGAGGTCGAGAAAACATAGTTTGTATTAGGTAGTAAACTTATTTTTCGAAAAAAATACTAGAACAATGTACATTATATAAATGATTGACTCCATAAGTTACTATTACTGTCGAAATAATAAATATATTAATAACTCAAGTATCATCATCACTGAGCGATGTAAATTACAATCATTGCAACTTTTACAGCAACCTGAGTCTGAATCAGGGCTATACTAAGTATTACATATGGAGACATTTTTCACTGAATTCTGGGCACCTATAACATTCCCATTCTGTCTATATCTCTCCCATCTACAAAAATGTTCAATAACCTTGATTAGTCACCTATTATTTTCCTCTTTTCAATTAGTTTATTTAACACAAATGCAATATAATCGACTCCTTATATACAACTCCCTCTCCTCACATCACTTCACAGTATCGTTCGCTTCAGTCAAAGAATATAATTATATATCACTGAATCTAATGATTTCACCAATATCATACGACACCGTGAAATATTTTCAACAGAGCATTCGTTTCAACGTGAAAAATCATCACTTCGCATTCTCGGTGATCCTCCACATGAATCATACGATTATTCCATCCGATTATTATTCACAGACATATCCGCAGAAAAATCGCATGATTATTTACCGATTCTTCAACTAATCGATTATACTACCCGTCAGGCATGCCCACAGCGATGCTCATCCTTGATGATCCTTCACAGGCTTGACATGAATCCTACGATTCTTCCGATTCTTCTGCTCGTTACAGAAGCTACATGAACTTAACAAAAAAACCATATGATTATGCACAGATTCTTCATAATCGATTATGCCTTCCCGATTTTTGCCCTGAATCGATTCCTGAGAAATGTTGCCCATCTCTAACCCAGGCATCCTTAGGCCCCGTTTCCACTACTAACATTCTACCACGGTTATTTCAGCCGTAATAACCTACATGCGTTCCAATTAGCTACTTCTAACCGTGGTAAAGCATCTTTTTGTGACGTAGCAATACCAGTCTAAAGGACAATTGACAAACGATATTTAAAAGCGTACGACTTCTCGTCTTAGACCAGAAACATATGTTATTAATATTATCATCACAATTGTGTTTTTCAATAATTAATCTCGTTCTATACTTGCACCTGTGAAGTATCAACCTTAATAATTATTGGTAAACGTAAATAATTGTAGAACAATCTAAATAATGTAATGATTTATAGGAATATGAATTCATCTTTTGAACACTTGCTTTTCTGGACGCTTCTTCATCAGATTTGCAGCCCATATTACATTTTAGCGAATTGATAATTCGTCTACCATTATCGAGAACAAAAACATTAGCAAAATATACCTACATTGTTTTCAGACTGTGGTACCCCATTGTCCATACGAAATGAAGGAACCTTTGATTATATTTCACAAACATATTCATTTCACCTGCCGACTAAGGTTTCGACTTGTTAAGTCATTTTCAAAGGCTTGGTATTGAGTTAATAATTTGAAGTCTCGGTCGACAAGCGAATTAAAAATTATAAATAATTGTATGTAAATAAGAAATAAAGGCCATGATAATGACTTCATAAATCGAAACCTAGTTCGGCATGTGAAAGAATTAATTATATTCTCGACTACATAACATTTCCCTAATTTCATATTATTATCGGTCATGTATAGATTCTCGATTAAAGGGTCCACGTCCCAAATATTAAAAAATCCTCCATTTCAAAAATGAAGGCGATGTCTAACCATTAACGATAGGTCGTAGTTAAATATATATAGGTTATAAATGTTGAATGCTGACAGTGAAATATACCTATATGGATACTTAATGGTGATCCCCAAACGCTTATAATTTTCAAGGCATTGACTTCATAAGTTGAAACATTGGTTGACAAGCGAAATTAGAAATAAAAATAATATGTAAAATAAAAATTAAGGCCTTGATAATGTCTTCGTAGGGCGAAGTCTTGGACAGGCAGTGAAACAAAGTAGTATTGTAGACTAGACAAAATTTCCTTCATTTCATATTATTAGCGATATACTTGAATAGTGTAACATACCCTTAATAAAATCTATCCTCTCTTTAACTACGCATGGCAACGTCCAATCACTTTTAACCATATCGGTCGTATATAAATATTTATTCTTTTTAATATTGTCTGCAGACGGTGAAACCGTGATCCCTCCACGCTTTCCGTGATTCAACTGTTTTCCCATGATTCTTACCAGGATTTTTACTAACATTGCGTTCCCATTACTAAAAGACACGACGGTAACCGCTATTCCCTGATCTTACGAGGGTAACTCAATGCTAGTAGGACTATCTACCATGGTAGGCGTTTTTGAGCGTTTCCATTACTAGCATTGCGCGGGTAGAGAGTTACCGTCGTAGAAATGTCAGTAGTGGAAACGGGGCCTTAGCGGGGTCCCATTAGCCCAGCAAAGGATCCCTATTTGGGTTGAGTGTGTGTGTCTGTGGTTGTCACTGGGAGGAAGTAACATTCCCGTAAACCACCACAGGGGTTTTCTGGTCAAGAGGTTGTGGTTGGTCACTGGCGTGGACTTACCTCCTTTTTTCCCGCAAACCAACACAGAAATTGTGGCATATTTTTGATGAGTGGTGCCAATTTATTACGGCCATTGGAGATTTTTATACCTTGTAACTTTAAGAGACCGTAGAGCTCACGTTCCCTAATTCACAGGTTAATAAGACTTTGCTTATCACTTACAAAAATTGCATTTGTTTTTTTACAAAATTTATATTTTATATCTTGACACTTGTTTTTAACCATTCTGTACCAATTTTCACCGTAAAGGAAACTAAAATGTGCAAATCTTTGATAAATAAAAATCTGCTTATAATAATAAGTAATAACACAGTTTCTAACTGAACAACTGATCACCTTATGGCCAAAGCATCAAATTCATAATTAGATGAAAATGACCAAAAAGCTCTCCTAACTTTATGCAGGAACAAGTTCATAATTTTGAATTATTTACACCAGCAATACTTCGTGCCATTAGAAAATCCAGTAAAATTGAGGAAATATCTATTTTAAGGAGTATTCCTGGTTTTAAAGGATCAAAATTAGGAATGTCCAGCCTCTCACATTAAGTATGTAGGTTAGCAATGTAATCCACTGACTTACCTCAATTAAATCATTCTCTTTAGTTTCAAAATTGAGGTTTTTAACAAACAAAGTGGCATCTGGTTCAGGTTCTTCTTCATCATCATCCTCAATTTCTTCTTTGACGGCCTCATCTCGTTTGGTGTCTATGCACCAGTTTTCACCATTTCCTAGAGTACAGTTATTAAAAATTGTTAGTGCACAGGTACCTGTACTTTCAAAATTAAAATGCAATTTTAAAAGTTACTACTTTCAATAAACAAATAACCAAAAACATGAGCATATAACATGAACCTAAAATGCACATGATGATAAAATAAAAAGAGATATCCATTGAGTCGCATAGTTAAACAAACTCTTAGAGTGGGGTTTTGTGATGCTCATGCTTTTAGACCTGGGTGAAAGTATAACTTCCATACTTGGCATAAATAATTTAATGATGCATACTTAGCTTCCTAAAATTGATAGGAAGAATAGATGGGAAGAGCTATTGAGAAGACAATGAATAAAAGACCTCAAGCAAATTATGATATTGACACAAAGAGATGTGAAGGAGAGAAGTGGTTAGCCAATTAGAGCACAGATTGTAGAGCTGCAGCAAACAATCTTTGGATTGACAGCAATTTACAATGATGTTTGAGCTCATTCAAAGTATAAATTTTTATTAAAAATTTTACCACATACTTTTTCTCACACTCACACGACCCCAGTTTAACCAAGATGATTTTATTAGATTATATTAATAGGAAGATTAAAATCTTAAGATTCTAAAACTGTGTAACCACAAAAGAGAACTGGACTAGCAAGAACAGCTACACATTTTAAAACATGTGAATGAATTATCTCCATCGTCTAAGGCTCAACCTTGTGGAAGTTCATTTTATCGTAAATGAAAAGGAAAACTTTTTTATATTCCACCAATTTATTCTCAGGTACAACTAGTTTCGACGCTGCGGTGTACCTGGAGATGACGCCGCTGCGTCGAAACTAGTTGTACCTGAGAATAAATTGGTGGAATATAACAAAGTTTTCCTTTTCATTTACGATGTGAATGAAATTGAGATCAATGAGTACCTTTCCCAGGCCTTTTCCATCCTGACCTCTATTTCGAGTAAACTGCTCACTCTATCTTTTCCCCACCCTCTTCCATTGACGTTGCATAGCTACTACATAAACAAGAAAAACAAGAATTGAGGTTGTGTAACTGACTAACACCCCTGCCTGGCAATTGGGAGACCTGGGTGTGATTCCAGGTCAAGTCAAATTCATCCCCTTTGGGGATATATCTAAATGAAGACGACATTGTAAATTCCCCAAAAGTTATTCAATCAAATTTTGTACAGTCATTAAACTCAACTCACATTCCAATTTCTTTCATGTATTAAAATTAATGAATGCATAAATTAATGAAAATGGTTAATCAATTACCTTCTTTTGTGCTTTCATCCTTATCTGCACCAACAGAACTAGGAGTAGTAAACGTGTCTTCAGGAGCCCACTCAAGATATAAGGGTACATTCTTAAATTTAGTGTAGGCCACCTTTCTGAAAGTATTTCTGGCCTCAGTGGGATCAGAGAATTCAATAATTGCTAAAAATAAAAATAGTACATCACTAAAACCAAAGTTCATATTTACCATTAAATTGACCAATTTAACATTGAAGTATATAATCTAGATAAAGAAACATCAGTCAGAACTGTAAATTAACACAAAATGTACAAGTAATACAAGAGGAGACATACCAGTTAAACCACTAGGAGGAAGAACTACTCTTCCAACTAATGCATGCTTTTCAAATATTTCTCTAAGTTCTGATGACTCAGTCCCAGCTGGGAGGTTTTTAACCAGTAGAACAGTTTTAGATCTCGTCTTTGGTGCCTGCAGGTAAAAAGCAAATGATTCTTATTCCACAATTAAACTCAGATATTTATCAATCGATGAAAAATCAGGATATTTTAATAATATACACTAATTACAATTAAAAATTTAAATGTTTCAGCAGAGAAATTTTTAAAAACTTAATTCACCTGATCAAAGGCACCTAAAGACACTCCATTTTCTAGAAGGAATTCTCTGGTTTTGCTCACTAATTGAGTTTCTCCAAGGGCAAGTCTTACAGCAACACTATTGCCATTGCTAGAGTCCAACACCTGTAAAAGAATATAATCATCAAGAAATAATTCTTTGCCAACAGCAAATATCACTTCAACTATTGAGGCCCAGTTTTATAATGTCTGGTATAACGTTGAACTCAAAGTGACATAGCCTTATTATCAACTGATTGCATAGAATTTGTATACTTAAGATCATAATGAGATAACATTATTGTTAACCGAGAGTATGGAACAGTGGCGAATTGAGGTCGTTGTTTTGGAGGTGAGGGGCAGATTGCCACTTTCTGGGGGTCTGGGGGGCATGGAATACCTTATGACCACCATTTTTCCTATTGTACCCATCCCCCCTTACACTGCCACTGGTATGGATTTTGTATAATGCAGAGTTATAGACATTCCTCTTTGACAGTAAAGAATGATTGGTTAAAATTGAGCTCACGTCTGCTAAGGAAAATGAGGGCAGTAGACATCCCAAAGTGCATGGACATGTCGGAACACATTCCATGACCTAATTGAGCTTTTACAGCACTAATATAATAGTAAAAATAATTGTTTATTTGCCCAGAGATCATGTAAATCATACAAAGTATAGGTTGACCAACCTTTTCTTTAGTGGTGTCATAGGCTTTCGCTATTGCATCTGCCACAGCATTATGCCCCAAGAAAAGTGTGTTCCAGTTGTGAGAGGATTTGGCTTGGTTCTTCAGCTTTTTTTCTTTCTTCTGCTTGTATGTTAGCCCCTCTGGAAAAAATCATGACCATTACTAAAAATGATAAAAGGGCAGAGCTGAATATGATGCATACATATACATATTTTGGAAATAGAATACAAAATAGCTGTATAATTTCAACTAAAAATGCCTCTTCTCAACAATAATTACTCAGGCATAAACTAATGAATAACAGCAACAAACAGACCCAGGAATCTTGTAAGAATCACTATAATCTTATGGATTTTTTACAGAATACTCCACAATTGTTAAAAATATAAAAAACAATCATCAAAAATACACAGCTAAATACTAAAAGCAAAAATAAAGTATGAAAATGGCCTCCTGCAGTAGGGCACGAAACACTTCATGTACCTGGGGAGTATTCTGGATGAGAGAGGCTTTAGTATCTAGGGCAAAAGAAGAAGGATTGCTTTAGCAAAGGAAGCATTTGCAAAAAGTCTGGGGATTGATAAGGGATATTCCGAGTAAACATATTCAGAAAAGATTAGTAAAACCCTAATGAAATCCTGAATAAAACATAACTCCTTGGTACAATAATTTGGTATGAAATTTAATGTAAGATAAGGAGGTTAAAATTCCAGGTAAGTAAAAAGTTTCTCCCAGACATTGTCAAATATGGAACACGCAATGAAGACATGTCATGGAAAATGAGAAGGTAGGCTGCCCGATACATGGCTCCATGGGGACCCCAGTTGATCTAACTTCTCTATATTTGAGAGGTGGCTGCTGAAAAGTCACATCCCTTCTATATGAACACAGTAAGATGGGCCAAAATTTTTAAGTGCCCAAAATTTAAGCTCTAAGGCATAAAAAAGCTCTTAAACTTAAATTTGTTCTTTATGATCCAAACATTAAGTTAACGAAATTTGGAGTCAATCAAGCGATTGCAATCCATACCGCAGGGGTGCTAGAATTGCAAATTTGGTAGGTGAGAAATGGTTTTTTCTTTATAATCTGGAACATATTGCCAGTATCAGTATGTATTTATGCTGAGAAACCCTTATTTTATGCACATTTTGTAAAGCTTAAAAATTAGTTAATCGCTGTTATCATTAGCTATCTAATGGTTTTTACAAAATTGCCACACCCGGATGGCAAGACAACACGCACAACACAATTTGTGTACTTTAACTTTCAGTAACTTCACCGCTTTTCCCAAAGTTACTCATTATCCTTCAAGTTTTCCATGTTTAAAATAAACAACACAATAAAATTAAATCGAAAAAGTGATATCATCTGATGTCATTATTATTAAACATTTCCTAGACAATGAGGATTGAGAATCATTGCCACCTTGTTTAATGGACAGGTAAGGGGTAACATTGTTCACATCTTTTGAGAAGGACAAATTATTATTTACAGGAGGGGAATATACTCTAGCCTTTGGCTATGAAGAATGAGCACGCACTTATCCACGGACAACTTCATGGCAAATGCTCTTTTACTTTTGACCCTCTCTTGTCAGCCCTCAACAACCCCTCACTCCAAATTTAAACCACATTGTTTAAAAATATTAAAGTCAATAATTTTGGGGTGCATTGGCGAGCAAATAAAATAGCTGAGATGATACGAGACATTATGACAGACTGGTCGATGTGTTTCGACCAAAAAATGGGGGGAGAGAGAGATGAAATGTGCCTACACAAAATATGTGATAAATTGTACTTTGATTCAGGTTGATTAAAATTACTGTTGTAATTTATCATCATTTTCCTATGCCAATATCGGAATAAAAATTCACAAGAAGAATTTCTTAATATTTTCACAGACAGGAAAAAGTTTTGGACATGTACAAGACCATGAATATACATATGGATACTAAACTTGCCCCCAGTGGGTGTTGCCAAACATTCCGCAAGCACCTAAAAATCAGGACCAAGAAGATTGTAGCGCCGCCACTCGAGAGAAGGTGGTTCTAATAAGGAAAGGCCGTGATTCAAATGGAAATACTGGAAATAAAGGTACCAGAATTGGCCTCCCCATTAACACCGGCCATTTTTGACACACACAAGTGAACCATGCCGAAGGAAAGGCCGTGATTCAAATGGAGATACTGGAAATAAAGGTACCGGAATTGGCCTCCCAATTAAACCAGCCATTTTTGACACAGAATCGGAACCATGCCGACTGCATTGCGACCTATCTTTTGTGGAAAGCTAGGCTGATGTACGGGCAACACTGCTGCCCGTACAGTGGTGCCGAAGATTTAGATCCATATGTATATTCATGTACAAGACTCTCCCTCTTAATAGTGAACAGTTATCGTGGCCCCAACAGTGTTTGCTATAGGAGGGTTTCACCAAACTTGGTAAGGACCAGGAAGCACATTGATGAAACCATGTCAATACATATAACTGTGAACAATTCCCAGCCCACTTATTCAAACCATTAAAAAAATATGATACACATTAAAATGATTTCCTAAACAGTCTTTCAATTTGAAAATGATTAGTTTATTGACAGTTTGTATAACTCATAACCATCAAGGGGAATATACATGAAAGGATGGTCAAAAAGAAATGAGTGAATGACACTTAAAATAGTTATTAAATACAAATATCAACTATCCTAGTATTAAAATGGAGGCCAATTATGTATTTAATATTGGTTTCCTTTAGGATACAGTAAACTGAACCAAAATATACTAGTTCTGAGGTGCATGCACAGGTAGAGGTAGTTTACAAAATTAGCAAATTAAATCAAGAAACATACCTAAACTTTCATCTTCTTCAGGCTTAGCTTTACCAGGTAGAAGATGCAACATCCGACCATGAAAAGCCTTTCCATCCAATTCCGAGAAAGCTTTCACAGCATGCTCTGGTATCATAAATGTGACTGTTCCATAGCCCTTGGGTTTCCTTGTCATCCAGTCCACTGGAACATTTACTTCTACAACAGGTCCTGAAATTAACAATTTCCAAACAGGGTACAGTATATAGCAGCTGTTAACAAATATATACATTAAGAGAACATCCTTCAGTTCTGGGATTTGGATTCTAACAACCATCAAGACTTTAAGCCACCTCACGCTAACATCAACTCTTGGTTTAGAGCACATATTACCCTCAAAACTGATGAAAGTATTCGAATTCTACCACATCAGAAAGAGTAAAGCATTAGAAACTTTTACATGGATAAGAATTTATCATGGGTGGCAATATTACTGGGCAGGATAAGGAGATGAACATTTTTTGTAAGTGAGATTGTAGTGAAATGGATAAATGTATTACCATATATTCTACATATTATTTAAGACCTTTTCCCTGCATAATGGTTTAATAGCTAGCTACATATAAATGAGTGGTAAGAATGTTTGAGCCCCTCATTTTAAAGTATAATTCATATTTGAATTGATTTTAATTTTTTACCAGGTAAGAATTTTAAATTTCACTGTGGTGGAGGTGTATGTATTTTGTATTTTAAGGAATGTATTTTGAAATTACCTTTGTATTTTGTATCAAAAATAGTTTTTAAAAGTAATTAGTATTTTGTATTTTAAATACAGATTTTAAGAGTAATTTGTATTTTTTATCTAAAATACATCTGACATGTATTTTGACCATCTCTGATTACAAATAATAAGTGGAAAACGGCAAAGAATTCTTTCTTTCAGCACGAATAAGTTGCACCACATCTGGCCTGAGACAATATCATCATAGCTTTTCAAGTTTTCACAAAATATAATATAAAGACTGGTATGGATAAATATGTGAAAAATAGGAATTGGAATGCATAAGTACTAGATGCAGATAAAGACTAGGGATGAGAAATTACAGGGAATGAACAGTAAAATAGTTGAAGAATGCAACAGCACTCACCATATTTGGAAAATAGAGCTTCAACATCTTCCATGGTAATAGTATATGCCAGATTACGTACAAATATTCTTCCGGATTCTCCAATTGTCTCCTCATTTCGTAGACTTTCTTCTTGGTCCTTCCACTTCCATGAAGAATTATCTTGCTCTACAGCCTCTTTGCTATCTTTCTCTTCATACTTATTAACCATGATTTGTCGGCCAGCTGAAAACAATATTTCTTGTATTTAAGAACAATAGTTTTCATAACAAAACCAGATTTCACATAAGCTCTATGCACTCAGGCCTGGATTAATCTGGTGCTTCTGCACAACCAAAGGACATTAGGGATTTACCCAATGGAGACATCCCGGCCTACGGCATGGATACCATCCTCCAAGGGTAAAAACTCAATAAAAAGAATGGCACAATAGGTCAGCAGGCTTATGTACCATAAGAATGTCAGTGGAGTTCACTGATCTCTACCAAAAATCTAATAAATCAAAAAATCAACCCTGTGAACCAGAGGGAAACCCTAGAGCACTTCCACGGACAGCAATTGCATGTGCAATAGGGTTATCACTTTTTGTGAGCTAATCGATTTCCTGTGTCATAAATCAATGAACTTTAGTTAAAAGTTAATGAAAATGGGTTTAATTTGTTTCATTTTTTTTAAACTGCCACCCCAACACAAAATTTCTTAAAATCATAGTGGTGGGTAACACTACTATCACGATGTGTAAAATGAGGAAAATATGATCAATTGAAAGAAGTTTTTGCTATCACCAAAGGAAATGGTATCACATATCTCCCCCACTGCCCTTTGCCATAGCACAAATCCATCTAGAGACTTAACTATGAACTTCTTCCACCCCGGCGAAGGCCAGTGGTGACATCTAGGAGACACGAACTTAAGTTTATGTATGTAGAAAACAGCGTACCCCGTAGTGCCGTAAATGATGCCCGGCTCTGGCTTGCAGGCATTGAAAAGCGTTGAATTGTTCGAAAAAATTTCGAATCAAGTACCATCGAGCTGTGGAATTCCCAGAACTAATAAGTGTGCAAAATGAGCAATCAAGTTTCTTTTAGATCTTTATAATGTCTGTAAAACGAAGTAAAAACTTCAGCATGGAATTATTTTGTCCAACAAGGCATAATAATTATTTATTATTCTATGATTATGCTGTAAGTACTTGTAAGTAATTTCGTATGCTATGCTATGAAATAAACGACATATACTATAATGGTAAATGATGTACAAATCGATTTTTCAAAAAGGTAAAATCGATTTTTCAGTTTGGGGGTGACCTTTTTCCAAAACTAAATAAAATTAATTTCTTTTTCATTGCCTTTGAACAAAAGTTCATCAATTTATGACAAATGAACATGATTTTACAAAAAGTTATAACCTTAAGGTATGTGCATACAAGCAACCCATTTCAAAAATGCTACTTTATCTCGCCTGAATGGAAGTATAATCTACTGTATAATTTATGTCCATCCATGTATATATGTATCACTATTTAGGTACCTCTCTCTGGTTCATAATTCACAAGCAGGGACTTGAAAATATGTACAGCTTAAGTTTCCTGACCAACAATCATGAATGGCATGAAAAGATTCCACTCAAATTCATCACTTAAAACAAATTTTCAAGATCTTACAAAAATGTAAAAATTATAATTTTCACTCATTCGCGCTTAAAATTTGTCAAATAAATCCTGCATAGAGAACATTTTATTGAAAATTTGAATGGTTTTGGAAATCTCCCCTTACAAGAGTGGGCGTCATAGTTTTCCCAAGGTTATGTAACAAATATGGAGGAAATAAGCTTTAATTCAACAGGCAATGTTAAAAAATTCATTTTGGCATCACATTATGTAACGTTTACAGAAAAATCCAAACACTGTGAATTATGGAAGTGTGAAAATATATCATAATCCATAATTCTGGTATATGTACCTTATTTTTTATTTTAGTAGAGAGATGGATCTCTAGAAATTGTAACTCACCTAAAAATCCTTTGTTCTTTCCAAGTGCCTGCTTCATTTCTCTCTCAGTACGAAAACCCACATATGCAATGCCTTTTATACGAGGAGGAAGGCGTATAGAATAAGGCTTAATAGGATGAAAAAAGTGCCGCACATGGCTTTTCCTCGCTTTGAACCCGAGGCCACGAATCTTAACTGTGAACAATTCAATGGGCTCTTTCTTTGCCTTTTTCTTTGTCACATCCCCTTTCTCTGGCTCTCCTTTATCCTCAGTCGGAATTCCTTTCAGCTTTTGCAGGTACTGGAAATGTTGAAGTTAAAAGGTGATGTTACCAATGCCATTAAGCAGACTGATTAAGGTAAATGCTTGCGGGTCATTCCATGTTAAATCACCCAGAAATTTTTGAAAATGTAACCCACCGACTCAGATTTTTATGAAATTTTTGTCACTAGCAGCTATCACCAATTTAATGAGCCATGCAAATTATTTCCTCTCTCACTCTCATAGTTTGTCAGATATGAGGGCTCAAAGTTTGGGAAATTAGCTAAGAAGTGCTGGTTGGGGGATTTGACTTTCAGAGTACAGAGCACAAGGTAAAAATTCATTGCTCAGTAATAAGGAGATATTTATACTCAGCTATCACTAAGGTAAGGGGCTAATGGAGACATCTGCTACATAACTATACTTGCATAGTAACATTTACTCTGTCAGTCCTCCTATCTCCAAGGATTCTGGAGGGATGTACTACTTGAGTGAAAATGAGGCTGACTTCATGCAACGCCAGAACAGTCAGACACATTTCACTGCAGTTTAAAGGTAGGTTATACTATTTAAAAGTATCTTCAAGGTAATCTACCGGTTAAGGTAGGTTTACATGGAGCCTTTTGTAATGAACTTGGATTGTATCCCATTCTTCATTGAATTTCCTTCTTCAAATCTACAAAAGGGTCTAATATCCTTCATTCTATCCATGAAAATAATTTTCGTGTATAATTTAAATAAATTATCACATATTGCATAATGTGAGAAATAATTATTAGTTCTAAAACTTTTTCAAATAACATTTGTAAAAAATATAAAATGATAGATAAAGTGCAACATTTCACAGTTGCTGAAACATTTTTACCCTTGGCTACCAGAAGCCCAGTATCATTTTATTAAATATTTGCATGAACAAGAGGCATATTCAATAAACTTAGATGTTAGGCCTATCATTTACTGACCATTATTTCAAATATTTCCACATGATCACAGGCATTTCCAAACAGTTATCCTTAGTAAGTGTACAGTATTTGTCCAAAATCCCTCTCTCCGAGATAGAAAAACAAGTGAAACCTGAAATACTCACAGTGGCAGTCAAAACACCACCATTTTTATTTCACAGTCTATTAGAGCACATATTTAGGTACAATTAAAAAAAAAAATTGGATGAGTTTACTACTCTGCCTTAGGGTGATAATTGTGAAAATATGAAGTCATGTTTTTAGTTCAAAAACTTGTTTAACTTATGACTAATGACATTATGGTGGCCAACATAGAAATGCCAGGGTGGTAGAAAATATTTCTATGGAATTGATGTACTTTGATATGCAAGAGGTAAAAATTTCATGGTGATATGTTAAATGGTTATTGAGCAATGAATTTTTACCTTGTGCTCTGTACTCTGAAAGTCAAATCCCCCAACCAGCACTTCTTAGCTAATTTTCCAAACTTTGAGCCCTCATATCTGACAAACTATGAGAGTGAGAGAGGAAATAATTTGCATGGCTCATTAAATTGGTGATAGCTGCTAGTGACAAAAATTTCATAAAAATCCGAGTCGGTGGGTTACATGGGCTGGGTGAACTGACATGGAATGACCCTTGCCATAGATGATTACACATGACCAGAAGAACACCTTTATTATACAGAAGATAAATAAATATGTATTCTAGTCCACATATTTAAATCTTGTAGAAAAAGATTTCAATCCTGGATACGGCATGAGTGACCCTCATCCAAACTTAGAGATAAGTGTATTACATATTTATGACAGAGGAACACTTCAACACACTAGGTAAATTTTCAGGTGAGAAAGATTCATATTATGTATCTTGGATTAATGAATACCCTTGACTTGTACACACAGACATCTAAAGAAGGAAATGTGAGACACAATGTAACAGAATTTGGGATACTAAGGTGAGAACTGTCCAAAGATCTACCAATCAGCTTGTGGAAACTCAAATGAATGAAATGTACACTTGTACTGGCTAACATTTTCAATTTTCCCATTATTATAGTACAAGAGGTTCAAAAGAAAAAGGTTGAGCTGAGGTTTGAGGTGAATTTTACACTGTCACTTTTCCTTCAATCTCGAAATAGGAAAATGTTAAATAAATTGAAATGAATTAACTGTGACTTATTTCGATACATTTTTTTAAATGTTTCAAAGTGCCATTCATGTGGTTTATAGTGAACATTTTAATGAAATATGAACGCCAAATTGTGAATAAATGGTAATTAAACAAATTTTCAAAAAAAGAATCAATTTATGAGATATTGACTGTCTTTTACTTTATTTTGATTCATAATTTTACATGCAATCATCAAGCCAAAAGATCTTCCATAAATATTGGAGAATTCTAATCTGTTTCAGATAGTGGTTAAAGTATACATCATATGCGAGTTAGTAAGAATACATTTCAAGGCACTTAAATCTTTTTCCTCTATCAGGTTCAAATTTGAACTCTTAAAAGAAAAATAAGAAAAAATGGCAACGAAGAATTAAACGAATTAATTTGGGAGTGGTTAGTTCAGACGAGATAAAAAACATACCACTATTGGGACCAATGGTCCAAGCACAAGCGAAAGTGTTTGCTGTGAAATTAGGGAATGCAGAGTTTAAAGCATCTGATGGCTGTCTAGAAAGTTATCAAGCTCATCATAATATTGTGTGGAACACTATATTTGGAGAGGCAAATGGCAGTAGTTTACATTTGAGAATTGAAAATTAAGATTCGATTAAAATCTACCATCTGCGGTATATTTTTAACGGTGATGAAACAGGACTGTTTTTCCATGGGATGCCAACTAAAACTTTTGTCTCTTAAAGGTGAAATAAGTGGTGGTGGTAAATACTCCAAAGAGCGAGTTACTGTTTTTATTTGCGGAAACATGGAGGGAGATATGAAAAAGCCACTTGTAGTTGGTAAAGCCGCACGACCCAGATGTTTTAAAATTTTATACATTGGAGACCTTCCTGTGATCTGGCGACACTACTCCAAAGCTTGGAACACAGTTAAGATAATGAAGGGCTGGCTGTTTTCTTTCAACCGGAAAATGAAATCAGCCGGGCAAGAGGTAATTCTTTTCTTGGACAATGCCACGTGTCATCCTCATCTAAATCTATCAAATGTGAAACTTGCGTGGTTCCCAGTGAATACCACAAGCATCTCTCAACCCATGGATCAGGGGTTATTTGTAAAGTGAAAGTTCATTACAGAAAGTTTTTGATGCAATCTCTTAAAACTGCTGTGGAATCAACCGACAAAATTAGTGAAGTGGCTAAATCAATAACAGTTCTAGATGCCATAAATCGGTTGACCAGAGCAATAAATTGTGTCAAAAGTGAAATTGTCACAAAATGTTTCTGCAGAGCTGGCTTGTTTTCTGTGATGGAGACGTAATCAACGAACATAACAGTGATTCAAATGCAGACATTTATGACCTTGCTTCTATTTTGAAGTGTGATGTAATGAGTGTGACAGACTTTGCAAAGATAGACGAAAACTTAGCGATCACTTCTGGTGATTTTAACACTGATTTCCTAGTATGCGAAAAGGGGTGCATTGAGGATGATGGGGAGGACGACATTGAAAAAAAAACAGAAGAAAAGGATATGACTACAAGACTTAACAATTATAAAGAGGTTGTTCAGAGAATGGAAGAAAATAAAATATATTGTCTTGTATTCAATGACGTTGGTCTACTATGTTTGGTAAATGAATGTAAAAATTATGCAGAGAAAAGACATATGTGCAGCGAGAAAATTAAACAGTCCATTATAAGTTATTACTTTGTGTGTACGATCTAACGACAATGTTGTCTATGTGTGTATTTTAATATGTGAATAAAAGGTTGAAACAGTTGATTTATCTTAAAGAATATGTTATCCCTATGCAGTGCTTCAAACCTGTGTATGATGGAAACTTGTCCACAATGGAAAATTTTTACGGCACCGTGCGATTCCGCTACAGGCAGTTTTCACTGTATGATAATTCCTGATTTTCAAGAATTTAAAGGAGGGGAGCACACACTCTAATATCTAATTGGAGGGGATGTGTAAATCTCTTGCGAGATTTCTCAAAGTGAAAGGAATCATAAAGGCACCCCACCCAAACAAACCCCACCCACAACACAAAACCATGCTGTGATCTGCAATTCATGAGTATTTGCTAAACAAGGCAATATTTGTGAGACTAGTAGACAGTAAAAACGTATGGTAATGTACGGGTAGATTGCAAACACTGTTCAGAGAACTAACGACCTCAGAAATAATGCAATGAAAAATCTTACACCTCAGAAATTAAACAGGAAAATAGCAAACTCACCTCCAGGTCTGAAATATCCTTGTTAGCGAGAGAGACCTTGTTGTCATTTTCATCTTCTGATCCTTCCACCTCATTTGCCTCTTCATCATCAGTTGAATCCTCTGCCTTATCACTGCCCTCACTTCCATCACTTTTCCCCTTATCTTCCTGGGAAACGTCACTGACATTCCATTTACTACTATCTTTCTTCGATTTGTTTGATGATATTTTAGCTATTTTTTCACTATCAAGCACAGCATCATTACTCCAAGCCGCTTTCTTTGACTTCAGGTGAGTTTCCAAATATTCAGCAAACAAAGGATCATCTTTGTGCTGAAAGAAATACAAAAAGCCTATTGTTAATATAATGAAAGTAAAAAGACAAGCATTTAACACAGCCAATTTTCAAATTTAAGATATTCAAATTAACATACAGGGTCTGTCGCAAAAGTATCGAGAAAAAAATTCCTGACTGCGCTAGAAGGGGTAACGGGATGCGCCGAGTGATGGGGATGGTAGGGGGGAGTCGCAGCTACCAAACGCTGCTCAGGTCTCTCCGAGCAACAGTAGAGCTAGCACAGTGATCCGCGCAAAGTGTGTTTTGTCATCGCATCGGAAATCAAGATGAAACGTTTGCTGGAACAGCGGGCAGCCATCAAGTTCTGCATTCAGCTAAAAAAAACTGGTATTGAGACCCTGGCCATGATTCGGGAAGCCTTCGGAGATGAAGCCATGTCATAGGCAAGAGTTTACGAGTGGCACAAACAATTCCAAAATGGCCGGGAATCAATTGAAGTCGATGTGTGCGTTGGACGACCGTCAACTTCCAAAACTGATGGCAACGTCACGAAAGTGAAGGAAGTGTAACAGTCTGATCGTCATCTCAGTGTCCGCTTAATAGCGGAGAAGTGCAACATGACAAAAGACAGTTCATCGCATTGTGACGGGCGATTTGCAAATGCGGAAGATTTGTGCCAAAATGGTACCAAAAGTGTTAACATATGAACAAAGGGAAACTCTGGTTTGGATTTCTCAGGACCTCCCGGAACGCAGTGAAAGTGAACCTTGTTTTTTGAGAGAGTAGTGACGGGCGACGAAACATGGACTTAGCACCACCGGACTTCTTTTTGTTCCCCCGCATCAAGCGAAGCCTAAAAGGACACCATTTGGAGACATTAGATGGGGTGAAAACAGCTTCGACGCAGTGCCTTTAACGGGGTTCCATCTTCTGCCTTCCAGGGTGCCTTCCCAGAGAGGGAGAAACGCTAGCAAAAGTGTATTAATGCCCAAGGGGCGTATTTTGAAGAATATTAAGTGTTTGTAGGTTTATTGGCAATAAATAGTCTGAAAAAAATTTTTCTCAATACTTTTGCGACAGACCCTGTACGTAGTTATGTAGGATTCTAAGAAGGCTATTGTGCACAAGTCCTTCATAAAAAAAGTAAAGTGTCAATGCTTCAGCATACCTTATTAATAATATCACTGATGTCTTTTTCCTTTATTTCCTTTTCTTCCTTCGTTGCTTCTTTTTCTTGGGCTTTTTCTTTGCCTGATGTTTTGCTTTTTCCTGCTGAGGAGTCACTGGCATATTTACTCCATGACTTAGGCTTGCTAGGATCACCTGGGAATAAAATGAAAAGGGTTAACTAAACGTTTTAGGCGAAAAAATATACATTGAGATGATCACCACTTAACAAACTGCTGACATGATTGAACTACTTAATGGATAATATCATAAGAATTGGATACAGCTCTCGCAATAGTTCCTGGTGCTGCGCAGTGGACGATTTTGGAACATAGGATACTTTAAAATCCTGCAAAATGGGTGGAGAAGGTTGTTTAGTGTGGAGGGTCAGTCAGAAACCCTCTCAAATTGCAGCCAATATAAGCGATTAAAGAAGTGGGATAACTCACTACTATCTATGTCCCGTTGTGACTCCCTTCACAATGAGACATCAAAATAGGGTCCAGCAATTTTAATCACTGGCTGCATTAACCATAGAAGTAGTCCAGTTCCCCTGCCTCCCCCTCTCTCTCCATTACCATCCTTCTCTTCCCCTCCATCCTTTTCCTTCGCCATCCCCCCCTTCTACCTCACTTGTTGCGAAGGTCTGTGCCAGAAACTTCTGCAAGTGCATCTTTTTAAAAAATTCTTACTAAGGGTCTACCTATGTAGCAATTTTCTGTCAGTGAAGAATTCTCCTTTTTTATTTTTTTTCCTTCTTAGGAGATAAACAGGACCTGCACATAAAAAAATTCTTCGGTTCTTATTTTTATACTTAATACTAACTTCTTGTCATGAAAATTTGTTAAACATTGAAAACAGAGGCATTACATTTGTCTAATTATATTTGTGGGAAGGCCCAACACTGATTATCACAATTGTGAAACGCGCTTTAAAAAAAGTATTTTAACATTTTTTTATCTCAGAAAGGATACAAAAAGCCATGAATTTTATTTTTAGAGGTGGTGGATTATATCTTTAGGATTATTAGAAAAAAAATTTAGTTTGATTAACATATTGCGTTTGGTCAATAATTAATGTTTTATAGAACCTTGTTTTCTGTGTTAAAATGACTCAAATCTTATGAAACATAAGCCTATAGAGATTTTTATATCTCTGAGGATATCACTCAATTTATTTCTGAAATTCTCATAGTTTCTATGATAAAACTGCAAGTTTTCATAAGAATTGGTTGAGAAATAACACTGAGACAATTTTTTCCCTCTGGAGGTACAGGTGCCCTCGGAGACCTTGGACATAGAAAAACTGCAGTTTCACCTAAACTTCAAAAGGCTGTGAAAAATAACTAGTAGAGATAGACAAGAAAAACTTCACATGGTTTCATGTCTACATGAAAGGATGAAACATACCAAGTTTCATCAAAATCTGAGATGGTGGGTGTCATGGCCTGGATGAACTGACATGGAATGACCCCCATCAGTAAAGTATTTACATTTGGTGATGTGTGGCAACATCTTCTTTATGCATGTCATTATTGTCCTAATTTGAACATGTGTACTGACACTGCCACATAATGATTCAAGCAAATGAAATGATGAGTCTTTATAGCATGGGCATACCAAGCGAGAGGCAACAGCCCCCCTAGAAGCTCAAAATTTAAAACCTAGAAATGTAAAAAGAGAATCACACCCTCACAGTCCAGATCCTACGTAAACCCTTGCTTTTTAGGATAAAACAACCAAAATGTCACAGCAATGATAATGCAATAAATACAGCACAAATCTCCTTCAACAAGGATTTTTGTATGTAGTGTCAAGCCTGCATAGAGAAAACACTTCAAATCTTTCTAAATGTGTACACAAGATACGGGTGTTTTAATTTTCCTAAATGCACATTCCTTGCTCTCTCATGTGGTGTTGCTGACATTTACTCGAAATTACTTTGGTATCCCACAAAAATATTTTCAGCTGACGGGACGAATAAAAACATACACCGAAACCAATACAAATTCATCAAAGAACGATAAAAACTTCCCAGTTGATATAATCTTTCGTAAAATCCAATTTCATTAAAATTAAAAAATTACTTTTTGCATCCCATGCTTAACTGACAGATACAATTACGCAGTAGACAATGTATTTTTCAACCAAATTTTAAAACTTCCGATCACATCCCTCTTCTGTTTCTACAAACCCAAAAAACTAGTTCTCCGCCCCCTGACGTACACGTCCGTGAAAGTAAACGTCTCCGCACACCGCAGCTAATGAACCTCAGCCCTTCAAATCTAACCAGCTGTATAGTCTTCGGCAACTTCTTCTAAAACCTGTGACCGACAACATTTCCTATTTTGAACGTCTAAGCAGTTAGAACGATTGCTTAAAACCTAGAAGTGTTGAAATTAAAATTCTATGATGAGCCAATAAGCCCATATTTTCAAAATTATACCCATAAGATGATATGGAATCAAAGAAGCTTATGGCATGAGTTTCAATTTTAGGATGTGTTAAACATTAACTTTAAAAATATTAAGGTGTTTGTTTGTACTTTTCGTCAAAACGTGTGCCCAAGAGCGACAGCCAACCGTATATCAAGTGTGGATTATATTAAAAAACAAATTACATATACCCATTACACCATGAAACGCTCAGGATTTTCGTGGAAAATGGTGATTAAAAAATAAATACAAGGCTACACACGCGAAATTTCACGTTTCAACACACACTGACGAGATTATCTCATTGTAAACAGAGAGAAAACACAAAACATCACACCTACCTAGGTCCGCGCATAATTCCACTGCTATCTTTGAGGCATTTAAGTAAGTATTATTGAAATACTCCAATGCAGCTTTTCCCTCTTCTTCGGATTTATACCCGACGAAACCAAACTGACGGAATTTACCATCCTTGGTATATTTCAACTGGACATCAGTGATGGTCCCCTTCGAACTGAACGTTTCTTTCAATTTTTCAACCGTGATCTAAAGAAGTACAACAGACAAAGAAATAAAATAATAAATAATTGCCCAAACAGAACATAGATTCATTTACGCGTTAAAGATACTCACAGATTTCGGCAAATTTTTCACGATTAAACGAGACATTCTGCTTATTCGTAGTTGTTGTTTTCATCCACGTGCTCAACTCGCATTTCGTAAGGAATATGTTATGAAAAATTCCCGCGGCAATTGGTTGCGATAATTCTCATAGTTTTGAACATCAAGAAAGTATCATACGCGACCTTGTCCAATTCCAATTTGCTTTTTGAAATGAATTATGCTTAGCATAATCAATTAGGTGACGAATTAAATGAACGAATAGCCAAACCGTATTCCATGTTTCACTACAAAGATTATATTTCCCCGAGTCCCACGAGGATAAAGGGGTATCGTAAACATAGCTAGTTTGTGTCCTAATGGTTCGTGTACTAATGCTTGGAACACGAAAGATACAGCTATCTAAAAAAATTAATTGAATAATTGCAAACCCTCATGGTTTGAGCTTTTAGAGAAGTGATTTAACAAATATTCATCAACTAAATTATTTCGCCCGAAATCAACAATATTGATGACTTTAGCATTGTATGATTGAGTGAAGAACACTTCCAAATTTCACACGTTACCTCAAAGTTACGATGGTGCTTAGGCTTACGAGTAATCGCTCTGCATTTTCTCTTATTTATCTCCTGGAACAGAACCTATTACGTGGTTATAGTAGCAGTTAAACTCTGGTTGACCCATAATTAAATCGGTTAAAGCCGTTCTTACATACCCGATATTATATATAATATTATATGCATTCGATGTTAGGAAATATGTATCATTATTTCGAAGTTCAAGGAAGAAATGAAGGACCTTTAGGCGTTCATCGCCAATTTATGTGTACAGAATTCTACTGATTTGACTCTATGTCCCACATAAAATGAATATAGGAAATCATATTAAATGCTTACCATTGATGAAACATGTATATATACAGTATATACAGTGCTTAAAAAAGTCAGGGAACCTACCAAGGGCAGCAACCAAAAGCATATGTGAGTTAAGGCCGTTTTACATGATGAAAGATTTTGTACAAACGAATGTACGTTTGTCTCAACGAAATTAAAACAGGTTCTATTTCCCGTGCAGGCATTGAGACATTCACACAAGCGTTCGCACAATTTGCCGCTTTACACAATACATTTTGCCTCATGCAAGAGTTCACGGAAGAGTTTGTACAAACAAATGTACTGTGTAAAACGGCCTTTACACAGCTAAGGAGTAATAAGCAGGTGAAGATTCGTAGGATTATGTAGGATATGAGGAAAGATGGAGACAAACCTGGTGATGGCATTGGTCAACCCTCAATGAAAAGTCATGTGTTCAATACTTTCACATTCCATCCAACAGAGACGAGCAGTACACCTGCAGCAGAGTAGACTCTCGAGTGCTGACTGTGAGTGCAGAAAGTAGGTATATCAACATGGCACCTATAAGTTACAAGAGGGGGGAATAAAAAAGTCTAGGCCACAAACAGTTTATGAACCCAGGCCCTTAGGATGGAAAGCCAGTAGGTATGTAGGTACTCTGTTCATAGCACCAACACAAGATCTACTGCATGTATATAGGTGCTTCATTCCAGCACTCCCTAAATTTTGTCCTTTGCCCCAGAAGGATATTGAGGAGTTGGTAGGCCAGAAAATACATCTTTTATATGTTCACCTTCTTAGTGCAAGTATTAAGCGTTAAGTCTATTAAGACATTCTTCAACCTTGGTCTTTCCATCTCTTGCGTAGACCTCGCAGAGGTCTTCTGCCTCTCACACTAGATTTCCATTATTGGTGCTCTTCCTTCATCCATTCTTTCTACATGTTCTCTCCATCAATTTCTGCAGTATTGAATTGATTTTCTCCATATTGAAATAATTAAATATGTAGTTATGGTTACACACTTTATTGCTGTAGCAGACCCAGGTTTCAGCATATTTTGCCATTTTCAATCATGCCAAAACCTGGGCCGGTTAGAGAAATAAAGTGTAGAATCATACAGTTAATTATGTATTTCAATATGAAGGTTATCAAATATTTCCACAGGGTAATGCCAGTGGCAATGCCTTGTATTGCTTTGTTGATACCTTGTACACCGAGTTCCTGCCTCAAATCTATGCTTCTTTTTCTGTCTCACAATCTCTGAAGGAACAAATATTCCATCTTCCTCAGCATGAGAGAGAAGAATTAAAACTGAAGATTTATTTAATGGGCATAGTTAATAGTTAAACACAAAATAAGAGCTCCACTGCCTCATTCATGCAAGATACTTACATAAGCATACACTAACAGATAGTGCCTAAAATGGTACTGCTTAGTCACAAAAAGCAATCAGAATTTGACATGAAAAATCAAATTTCCAGACTAATTCCCCATGATTTTTCTGGGCCCATTTTAAATTTCCATGAATTTTCCAGGTATTCCAGGCCTGTAGCCTGGTGTTCAAAGTGTCTCACTCTTCCACTTCACACTTTTCATAAAAGATTTGTCTCCACAATTTTTCAAAGATCTTCATCATTAGTGATTTCAAAGATCTTCTCTCAATCCAATTAACTCTATCTTTCATACATCAGGACAGCCCCAACATTCCCAGCAAAGTGGCTGCATTTGGCCAGAAGATGCCTTATTAAGGTGAAGCCGGCCGCAGTTTTTAAATAAAGTGTCGAAAAGTACAAAGTTTTTTATTCAAAATGGATATCTATCACTTCCAAGAAGTCAAGCCTGAAACAATCAAATATAAAAACTAAATTATCAGAGCTTTAATCCATTATTCTTGGGCTAATTCTCAATCCATCAGCTGCTCGTGTCATCCAGATAATTTCATGAGCAGAACGGACTCATGTTGGTGATGGGAATGTCCTACCTTGTACAAGTAGTACCATGGCGTAAATGTAAAAGTAGAACAATGTCAATATCAATTATTTTCATAGAGAAATTCAAGAATGGCGTTGTTTAAAAAAAGAGAAGACTGTGCTGGACTGCACCTGTTTGGTGTTCCGCCACCACCCAGTTGAAAACCTATGAACTCTACAATGAATAATCAGACGAGTCATAGACAGAAACGTTTTTCAAAAACCTTAAGATTGGCCAGGCCAGTGTGTCATCATGTCATGAGTTGTGCAACTGGAGCTTACTTCGATTGGTGATGTTGAAGCATAGTGATTACCAAGCCCAAAGACATGCGCAAAATTTAAAAATTAGGGAAGGTGAGCCAGTCCCCATTCCTGTATAGCTTTTGGCTTCCCGGAAAGGTTAACATCCAGAAAATCACACAGAAAATGTTCAGGGAGCATCCTAAGAGGACTCTCCCTGCTTTGAACCCAGACTTAAGGTCAATGGAACATTTTTCCCCTAAGGACTAGTAAGCCATATCTCACAACCATCAGGAGAAATTAAAACACAATAATTCAGCAAAAAATAAAAGTTTTTATGTATTGTTCCATTCAAAAAGAGGAACCATCACAGCATATAAGATGAAAGATTGCTAAGACTGTAGCAATCTTCACATACAACGACAGACTAATTCTCAAAATTTACAAAGGATCACTCTCAGGAGCAACTAGAACAAAATAAATACAACAGATCCAATAAATAATGAGTAAACAAAAAGAAACCTAGCATTCACAATTCTACCACTTTTCTCATAATGGTGAAAATGTTTTAATCCTTTCTGACTTCAAGAACACAGGATTATTGGCAAAGTTTTTTAGAAAATGCTTTCTTGGCAAAGAAGGGAAATCACAGTTCAATGTACAAATAACGAGGTGACCATGGGATTAAACAGAGCAAAAATAAGCTACATGGGATGGCAGTATAATACTCACCAGGAATAGCCCAAGAACAAGTAATTCTTCACTTGAGTACTATACTAAGTGAAATATTTACCTATTCAAAACAAATTTGAAGATAAACTTAGTAACAGCAGGCAACTAAGTGATCAGTAGTAACTTACACTAATTGGACAATCATTTAACATCAGGACACTTCAGAAGGTTTACACTCAATCAGTTCCAATGCAAATTTATAACCTTCAACCCAAAAATAGCATGATCATCAAATGATGACAGTCAAAACAGTTGAATTTTTATCACCAATATGTAAAATAGTCACAAATGATGAGTCTAAACACAATACAGTTGATCCTCACAACACAAAGTAAAGCGTATTACAGTCTGAACATATGAGATAGAGACATGAATCTTCCCTAGTGAATGTAAATCCAGGTAAAGATGCACATCCACCTGAATGGGTTTTCATAGCAGTCTCCAGACGTTTCCGAATTTCAATCAACCCATAAGGCACTTTCTTATATAATGAACAGTTACCACTACAACTTATCTGGTTCACTCCATCAGCACCATAACAAAGAAATAACCTATGTTCACTGCACAGGGGGCACATCACATTGTCCTCCTGGAGTTCTTCTAAGTACCTCCCATACTCAGCTTCCTCTTGAGATAACCGCAACAGGTGTTCCTCAAGTTCTGATTTCTCTGCGAAAGCACATTTGGAAAGAGAATCAATCCAAAATTCTTAACATTTTGGTGCATTATCATACAAATACAAGACAATGATGCCACATCCCTACAGGTGAGACAGTTTGCAACAAATTGAGCACATAAAAAGAACACACATAAGAATTTAGCTCAATATTTGAGTCGAAAATTGGCAACCATAACATCGAAAAAATTTGTTGCGAGTGTTCTTACCTCACTTATAGCACTCTACTTGTCGCACACTTCCTCACCAGTAGTATCTTTTTTTCCAACATTACATGTGCGATAATTCTACGAGCTTATCACATAAAACCAATGTATAATTGGATATTAAATACAATAAAATATAGCTATGCATTAGTATGAATGTTTCATGAAATAGAACTATGTAATATAGAAGAGAACAGAGGACAAGAACCTAGGGTAAAGATGTGAAGGAAGGTTGTTAACATCTACTATGTAGCATGGTGAATGTGGTAGTAAAAGATGAAGAAACCTGGATTCTGAGGAAACAGAATGAGAGCAAACTTGAGGCACTTAATGGCGGAGGAGGGATTGGCGAAGAAGGAGACTTAAGGTAGTTTGAGCGATATATTTTCCTAGTCATAATGGAGACTATATTTGAATTTTACTTTTTAATTTCAGCGTCTATAAGAAGTATAGAGAAAATATTGCAATACTAACGGCACAGAAATATGTAGTTATAAATGTCAAAAATTCTCAGTAATTAAATAAATATATCTACATGTCTCTAGCTTGACTCATTCTTTCATGCCGCACTGTTCACAACAGAAGGTTTTTTTCATGCATTTCTGCAAAAATTACAGCGGTGAGTAAATGATTAATTTATACAAAAAGTTTTAGTAAACATACAAACTACGCAGTTAATTTTTTGAAAAAATCTAGGAGCTAGAAATTCCTAATTATTGAAATATTTTCTCTCTGGAGCACACAACCTTAATCTATCCCATGTAAAACAGCAAATTTTTTACAGGCAAATTCCTCAAAAAGCAGTCCAGCAAGGGGTTCATATTTTGATGTCATTGGAAAGATGAGTTTTATCTAAAATTGGGGTTAAATATTCCGTTGTCTCTGGCGTGACTTCATATTGATGATGAATGATGAGTATAACTTAGTTTTTCCACATTGATTTATTACAACAAGACGACCTACATTTCGACGAAGCTCGTCATCATCAGGTGTGATGACGAGGAGAACAGGGACTCACGCTGATGATGACAAGCTTCGTCAAACCCAGTTCGTCTTGTTGCAATAAATCTATGTGGAAAAACTAAGTTATACTTATCATTTACAATTGAGATTAAATTCATCAACTTCTAGGTGAAGATATATCTCGCTCTAACTACCTACGATATGGGTATGGAGAAGAATCGAGATATGATTGAAAGAGAGAAAGCGATTAGAATTGTTGGTGTGGAGAGCAAGCTACTACAGGAAATTTAGAAAAAGCAGAGTAGATGGATGGAGCAGGTGGTATGGGGGATTCTGGAAAAACATGATAAGAGGGGAGGATGCTGGCTTAGAGGAGAAGGGGAAGAAATAAGATATGCTTCATGGATAGGATAACAGAAATTAGGGCGTACGCTGAGCTGAAGAATGAAATCAAGTTGGGAGGAAGGGCTGTAACGCCATGTCGTGCCATACCCAACTAACCATGATCGCGTTGATTTGTTAAGAATCGAAGTATCGTCATTCTTAGTTGTTCTCAATTATGTTGATGGTTGTTTTGTTTATTTTAGTTATTAATTATTATTTTATTGATGTTTGAAAATAAATGCAGTGTTGTTAATTGCTGAATGTTTATTTTTTGAAAAGGGTTGTTAAGATGGGGTTTTAAAGAAAGATAGAAGGGATTGTTGTGCCAGAGACAGAAGAGAGAGGATCGATAATGTATTAGTCTTAAATAAAGAAGAGTTTTGAACTTCAGAACGAGAATAAGTAATTAAAAAAGGTTCAAGACATCACAGGGCCCTTCAGTCTTTGACATGTACGTAAAGATAATCCTGCTTCCCAACAAAACCTAAATGAAACAATAGAAAAAATGGGAAAATCAATTAAGAATCCTCCAATTATATTAAAATCAAGGAAAATTGCAAGATTTTTCAATGAGCTACCTAACACTTTCAAGGTGGTTTCTGGACTTCAAGGAGGTGTGGCATACTGTAAAAGATAGTACCTTATGGTAATTACGCCACAGCAAATTTTGAACAAGATTATATTTAATTTCAATTAAAGCAAAAATGAGAAATATAATGTAATGATAAATAAAGCAAAGGAGCCCAATAATTCAAGGTGAACAATGTTTTTTGAAGGGTCGTTTACTCTTTCACAAGAGTCTTACTTGTCAACATTTTCTATATCTCCCCAGGCTTACAAGGCAAGTATTTCATTAGCCGAGTCTCTAATGTAGACAGAAGTAGGCAGACAGGTAGTCCTACAATAGTGACTTACTAATCACCCCACTTCTAGAGTTATATAACCAGTAGTAGGAAAAAAATGAGTTTGAACTTGAATGTCATTAAAACACTGCAGAATTACAGGTCAAGCAGCATCTGGGAATAGAACAGGGGTGAAGAAGGCAACTACTAAGGAGAATGCTCTGCTTTCAAGTCCTAATGCTAGGTACATTTTTAAAGTTGCCATTTTGTTTACTCGCCTTCCCAAATGTCACATATTTTCGATTTTTGCAGCCCTCCACCAGCCTTATGGTTTCCCAACAATGTTATGACCTTCCACTCTTTTCAACAATGAGTTCCTATTTCAGTAATTTAAAGAGAGGGACTCAGCAGCAAAGTTTAGGGAAATTTTCATCATAAAAGTATATCATAACAAACAACTCAAATCTACCACAACAGCCAACTCTATAACAGCATTCCTGAGCAGTTTTCTGGTTGCCTTTGGGAAAGGTACGAAATCCATGATGCACCTAAAGTGATACACTTTTCCACTGCCCCTCTTCTTTATAATGCCCGTTTCAAGTGAAAATATTGGTCTCATTCTCTTACGTGCATGATAAATGAGGTGACTTTGGCGAGGATCCATGAAGGGGAAGTGACGGGGATACCGATTTTGCCAGACGAGACGCAAATTCATATTTACCCTATATAACCAGGGCCTGCTCTACCATATAGGCGAACTAGGTGAAGTGATGGGGCGCCGCGATTTGAGGGGCGCCGAAATGACAAGTGAAGAGAAAAAAAGGGGGAAAAATCGAGAAAAAAATTGAGAAAAAAGAAGGGGGAGGGAAATAGTAAACCCTATAGTCCGACAACCTTATTACCTAAAACTCGATAACATATCTAACCCTATTTCATAAAGTAAAGGGCATTGTTAGCTGCTTGACCTTCCGGCGGGCGTACCCGTTTACAAAGTAAACGGTTTTCAATTTACGGTTGATAACTCTGCGAAAAACAATGTAATCTTTTTGAACCAACATTGTATTCCTCTATCAGGCTTTTTCCTTCCAATGTATGTCGGTGTCAGCAAAATATTCAGTCCCAGCTCATTGTGAATCGAGTTTGTGACAGAGAAGGTCGCCCGTTGTGAACGAAGTAAACAGCGCGCCTGCTCGTGGGGATGGATCAACGTGGAAGCAATGTAAATGCTTTTTATTTTACAACTAGGTTGTTTATGAGGATTCATTAATGTTTAATCATTCATGTTAGGATATTTTTATTCAATTATGTAAATTCTATCAAATTCATCTGCCAGTTCGAGTTAGTGTAAAAATTTGCGATCCCCGTTTGCAGTTCCCGTCCTTTGAATGATGTTGAAATACGTAAAATAGACCAGCGCCTATTCTTCGGCAGGTGAAATTCAAGACGCGCCTTCCACAAACACCAGCTGCGTGAAAACACGCTGCATGTGGCATATCGCTTAGGAAGATCATCGGGGTTAGCTCTCTATTGAACAAGAAATTATTAATAAGCTCCCATTAAAAGATTTAGTTTCTAAGTTTGCTGAAATCAAAGCCAGAAGAGTACAATTTTAATATCTAGTGATTAGTAAATATATGCAAATATGTATTAGAAATAAAATGTATCAAAAATATAATTATATTAATACAAAATAATTGAAATATATGTTTATTGATATTTTTTGGGAAAAAAGATTGGTTTTTGTGTTATGTAACCTATTGTGATATCAAAAGGGATATAATGGATAAATACTCGCGCGAAATTTTTTTAGGGGCGCCTTTTTCCTCATTCGCCTAGGGCGCCTGTATTGCTAGAGAGGTCCCTGTATATAACATATGAGGAATCAACCTCAAGTCTTTACCGATGAAGTAAGAGTTGAAGTTCATCATTATTACGCCTAATGCCTACAGTTGATAAACAGCCTTACCTACGACAGCAACGATTACACACAGGCTTATATATATGCTTACCTTGCTCCAAAAACTCCTCTTCCAACTCTTCTAATATGAGCTTTTCATCCCACTCTCCATGATGGCACTCACTCGATGAACTGAAAGGAACCCCTCTGTTACTAAGGTTCAAGAAAAGTTGTACACCCTTTTGAAATACCAACACTCTGAATTGCTATTATAGCATTGTACATATAATACAATAGGAATCAAGTAGTCCATCATGTACTCTTACCTCCAATCCATTCGGTCAGTATATTTTAATTCCTGCCACTGTACATGTATTGTTTCCATGACAAATGTCTTCAGCTCTTCTTTATTAGGCAAGTTACGTGAAGAATTATATAGGCTAGCTCGTTCCTCCTTAATTCTTCGTCGACACCGCTACAAACAACGCAGTTATTAATGAAATGTTCAGGAGTAATTAGGGTATGGAAACAGTTTATACATACGAAAGATTAGCGAGTGAATTCCCACAGTGAGAATACTACTATCAATACAGGCAATGAAGCTTACATATGGCATATCATATTCTACAACGCGTTACATTTTTCCCGCGAGAATTTTCCGCTATTGAATACAAAACTTACCTCTCTGAGATTTGATTTCCAATCCTTGCGGTTAACTGAAAACTTTAAACCACCGCTATTAATATTCCTTGGCTGATACATGTTTACAGCGGAGATTTTTAAGTCCTGAAACAAATGACTAACGAAATTAATAACCCGATGTCGATGATGTCGATTGTCAATGCATTTCGTTCACAAAAATTAAATAGATAGGTATACTACGTTCTTCTGCAGTTTAAATGTAACTTGTGTAATATTTATTAAAAAATACACTATTTATTCCATAATATTAGTAATACCATGATTTTTATTTCCATTAATAAGGCATTGGCTTGTGTATCGAAGGGATCGCGCCTTCCTAGTGGGGTACTAGAAATCGCGGGTAATATAACCAGGGCGGATTTAAGCACAGGCTACATGTAGGCGCGCGCCTAGGAGCTCGCACCACATGGAAGCCCGTACTTCGAAAATAGCTAGCAAATAAGAAAATTATTTCAAATTTATAAGACACGACATTGGCAGTTCAGACGACCGAAGACAAGATTTTGAGAAGACGACAGATGAAAACATTCCCGGACCCCCGTTGACGTGGGTGATATTCCATACCCCCCCATCCAGAGGGCCCGCATCACAGGTTGAGCCTATAGGGGCCTACAGATCCTTAATCCAGCCCTGAATATAACTAATACTTAAATTAACACCTGAATATAACTTAAAATATCTTTATAAAATTTCAATTATAGTTATTATAATATGAAGAACAAATTTAAATTGTTTATACTCGTGTCAGGAGCATTACAAATTATCTTATTATTAAAAATATAAATGATTCGACGATCAATTCTCGCGTTGGAGAAATTTAGATTTAAGATACTGTCAGGAAGTATAGAAGAATTTTTAATATCCGTGGATTATACTGTAATCGCTGGTGACTTTGGAAAGTAGCGTTGGTAGCGTGAAGTTGTTGGCAGCGGACAGTTGGTTGGTAGCAAACAGCCTGTGGAGTATACTCTACAGACCTTTGTGAACATTAGCTCATTGGCGGATACAGAAAAAACTCAAGGGGGGGTGCAAGTTATCGCGACGATTGTAGCTTTCAAATTGACTGCCTGGCAGCGACTCTGCTTCCCTTATATATGTAGCTCGGTTGTTTCGAGAACATTCGGTGCCAGAATGTTCGCTTCCAGACTTTTAAGGAGTGTGAACAAATACAAACAGTAGAATATTCGCGACTTTTCTCGAACAAATGCCAGACAGAATATCGTATCGAGATCACTAGAATGGCCGCGACTTTTCTCGTAGGTTAGCTATCTATGTGCCAGACAGAAACGTATAAAATACGATGACGCGGACGCGCACGTGTGCTACATAAGAAAGTATGTACAACTACACGATAACTCGACTCAGAGTCGACTGACGAAAGACACGAACGAATAGCGTGCGGGCTGACTGGCGGGGGCGGCGCGGGCGGCAATGAGGTCGGCCCGGCAAGGGGGGGGAGGAGGGGGGAAGGCGCGCGCCCCCATATGTATCCGCCACTGCATCAGCTATACCGTACACGTTGGTGCCAGCCACTGGCGAAAAGTTATACCGAGATATTTTACTGTATGTAACAGATAAGCCTTACATAATGAACGAAATTTCACCAAGTGGCAAACCAAAAAATGACTCCACAGATCAATAATTGAGCGTTATCACCAAATTTGTGCATTTTGTACCAAGCTAAATTTATTTTAGCATCAAGTCTTTCTTGTTTTGAAATCTTTTTTAAAAAAATTTCAATCTGAAAATTATGTTCAGCCCCTGAAATCAGTAGTACCTACGTAATACGTTATTAGGTGATGTTGTTCGACATGAATTCGCTTGGCGGACTTTTAAAATTATGTTTAAATGCATCCGGCGTTAGTAATGCTTCTTGCATTTTCACTTAGACTTCAGCATTTTTTTCATAAAAAAACAGATTGAATTAATATTGAAAAAAAATTAAAATACGGATGAAAACCGATGAATGCGATATAATAAGTATCATATCATTTCATGTAAGATAAATCCTTCTGTGTTCCTATCGAGTATTATGAATCTAATCCGAAAGTTGAGAGAACCATTTATAATGATGAATCCAAATGGATAGGATATTTCAACATATGAGGAATTCTCTGCTTCAGTGAAATAAAAACAGTGGGTTTTTCTGAGTAAAAGGAACAAACATTTCACAAAAAAGGAGGCCAACGGTTAACAGAAACTTAATTATTATAGCAACATTACAGACTGATTTTAATTGTCGAATCGGTAGAGGGTTAGCTACCGGACAGGAGTATATGGTTCAACTTATTGTTAGACCTGTGCGCCCCCGCCAATGGTTCTAATGGCGCCGCCGCCGCCGACGGATTACATGCGGTGCGCTGTCGGTCCTCTAGTTCGGCGGCGCGGCGCCGTTCTGCGTTGCCATTTACAAGCCATTTCTTTTAGTGCATGGATACTGTATTAGTTTACACTTACCATTGCGGACTCCTCATCATTGTATTTCATAATATTGTCTATTTCACTACTCATCACAGTTATAGACATCCGTGCAATAATAGACATTATAGATAATACAATAGACAATATATCTCAGATATTTTTTGCTATTCCTAACCCAGAAATGGTCGTAGAGGGGGATATTTTGAAATTGTGAGGGAAATCAAATCCCAATTCCGTGCATTACTCATCAAGCTCGAAAAAGCCTATCCATTTCGGCCAAAATAGTTTTTTCCATCGATGGGTTAACGATATACGCCAAACGATCATCGCTAAGTCCATCAACCGTGGACAAAATAGTTTTTATTCACGATAATAACAGTTTTTTTATAAATTTTGATTGTTTCGAGGTTAACGTATAGATGTATTTTTTTCAATTTTCAATACAAATCTTTAAAAAGGACAGCCTTTTCTATGAAATCATCTCCAACCAAAACTCTCTAAAAACTCTACAAAACTGTACCCGTAAAAACTGATGAATGCAGCAGGTAATAAATTTACAAGCGAGATCGATCTAATAGAAGAAATTTCTGTAATACGTGGGTAAAAAAAATGATAAAATAAGTTTTTACTTGTTTATGTAAAATAAATGGTTATATTTATTGATGATTATAATGAATCATTTGTATTATGATATTCTAATGTGCTACAGTACTTGTGAATATATTATGATCGAATAACTATGCCGCCGCCGCCGCCGTACAGTGGTCGGAAATCGGAAAAAGCTGGCCAAAACCCCAAAATGGCTTTTTCTGAGATATGAACTTGAAACTTCGCATGAAAACTTAAAAACGATTCATGTATCTGGAATAGCACTTCATTTGGCATAATTCTCACCCGTTTCTGAGAAACAGGCTCAAACATGAGCAAATTTCCAGAAAAATGCCCGTCTTCAGTTTTCTCGGAACATCTTCCAACTTAAGTTGATGGTGATGTTTAAGGAGGATTTTTATGGAATAAAAAAAGATATTATCTGTTGGCATGGTATTTTTTCTTTACAATTCCGTAGTTTTAAAGAATAGCTATTATATAATCTTGCTGTGCCGTTACAAAATGGCGGACGCTGTTTTTAGACCAAATTTTACATTATGTAGGAGATTCAAATGGGATTTTGGCAAAGTCACGCGAAGTGACTTACATCAGAGCGTTATTTGAAGACTTCTTAAGGTTTATATGCAGTTAACTTTGAAAAAAGTTTGCGACGCCGGAAATAAATTTGATTTTTCGATCGCGCGTCGGGGTTCGGGTCCGCGAGCCAGGAGCTGGATTGAGCTGGTAAGGTTATTGAAGTGGTATGGATTTTAACGCTCAGTATTCATCGTTTTTTAAGCTGTACTTGTGGGCACCGATCCCCAAGGAGTCTATTATGAAGAAACGGGAGGATTTTCAGTCAAGGTAAGTGCACGCGTACTCGAAGTTGGTTAGTTTTCTTTGGATACGTTCGGGAACCATGCCTTATATTCAAAGCGTTCGAACCGTGAAGAAGTAGGTAGTGTTCCAGAGACCCATACAGAAAGACACCAGATGGGATATTTATACCGCGGCGTCCGCCGCCGACAGTTTTTCCATCGGCGCACAGCTCTAGTTCAACTGCGGGAAAACTGGTCATTTCCACCTTCTTATTTCATTCATTACGGTAATCTACCGGTTAAAGGTAGGTTGTGTTGAAAGTCAGAGAATATCCGACGAACTCTTACACGTGCCGTGCCCTTTCTATCTCTAGTATTTCTTTCTTCATCTCAGCATAAGTCCTACCTTTCTTCATCCCGTCCATAAAACCGATTCTCTTCCTTCCCCTTCCCCGCTTACCCAACATCCTACCCTCTATCACGGCCTTCAGCAAACCACCGTCCCTCATTACCCCTTCCAGCCACCTACCCTGTCTTTCCCTAATATCATCTATAAGTTTCCTCTCCTCGCCCACCATGTCAAGCACTTCCTCATTTGTCTTCCTTTCCGTCCAACGCACCTTCTCCATCCTCCTCCACACCCACATCTCAAAAGCCTTCAGCCTATTTTCGTCTTCCTTTCTCAGGTCCACGTTTCTGCCCCATACAACGCCACACTCCATATCAAGCTCTTCACTAGCCTCTTTTTTACATCCTTACTTAAGGTCCCCGTCATCAGCTCCCTTCTATTATTGAACGCTTCCTTCGCTAGCGCTATTATCCTCCTAATGTCTTTGCTACTATGTCCTGTTTCTTCTAGCGTACTACCCAAGTAATTAAATTGTTCTACTTGCTCCAGTTTGTGACTTCCTACTCTTATCATCAGCTTTTCTTTCTTTGTCCTACAGAATCTCATTACTTTTGTTTTCCTATTATTTATCTTCATTCCGTATTTCTCACACTGTTTGTCCAGAGCTTCTACTAAAGATTGCAATCCTTTCGATGACCGACTGACCAACGCCTGGTCGTCTGCGAATCTAACCGACTTTATCCACTGGCCTCCTACTTTCATTCCCACATCTAGCTCATCCCATGCCTCTCTTACAATTTCCTCAGCATAGATGTTAAAAAGTAAAGGCGACAACAGGCACCCTTGCCGTACCCCGCGACCTATAACTGCCCACCTTGATTCACCCTCAGCTACCCTTACCTGAGCCCTCTGCCCCATATATAAGTTTCGGATGAGTCTCCTGTCACGCCAATCTATTCCTATTTTCCCCAGTATCTGCATTAGTTTCTCCCAGTTTACTCTGTCAAACGCCTTTTCGAAATCTACAAAGCAAGCGAAAACATCCTGATTATGCTCTATGTTTCTCTCTATAAGTGTCCTCATTAACGCAATAGCGTCTCTGGTTGCCCTCCCCTTCCTGAACCCAAATTGGTCATCGCCTAAATAGCACTTTGCTCTGCTCTCCAACCTTCTATTTAGTACTCTAAGCAACACTTTTGCCGCGTGCGAAATTAAACTGATTTTTCTATATTCCTCGCATTCTGACGCTTTCTTCTTCTTCGGGATAGGTATTAATACTGTTTTCACGAAATCCTCTGGCCATACTCCTTCCTCGTAGATCCTGCGAATAAGTTCGAAAAACGATTTTCTCCCCATACTACCTAGATTCTTCAGCAGCTCCGAAGGTAGGTTATCGGTTCCCACGGCTTTTCTACCCTTCATCTCTCTTAATGCCCTCTCTATTTCGATGTCAAGTAACTCTGGTCCGAGGTTATCCTTATCTATTGTTTCTTCATCCTCTGTATGTAGGATACAAGGTTCTAAAGATCTAGGCCCGTCTATTCTCGCTGTCATATAGCTCCTCTACGTATTCTCTCCATCTTTCTTGGATATCTTCCTGTTCGATTAATATCTTCCCAGTTTTGTCCTTAACATTTGGTATCGCATGACCTCTCTTACCACCCGATAACCTTTTCACCTTGGCGTACAAAGCGCCTACTTCCCCATCCTCCTCCATCTTTTCCATTTCCTCACATAGTCCCTTCCACCAGTTTTCTTTTGCCCGATTGGTCACTCGCCTGAGTTTATTATTCAATTCCTTGTACTTCCTCTTGCCTACGTCGGTGTTCACGTTTTTCCACATCCTTTTCTCCTCCATTTTCTTTATCATTTCTTCTGTAACCCACTGCTTCTTAACCCTCTTCTTTTCCACCGTTTCTATTGTTTTCTCCGCCGCTGCTGCGATGCCTGTTTTTATAACTTCCCATCTTTTCTCTATGATTCCCATCCGCTTCTCTTCACCTATGTTCTTTTCTACCAGCTCTTGGTATTCCCTCCTTTTCAACCCTTTCAATGCTTCAAGATTCCACCTCTTTATCTTCCTACCTTTACAAAGCCTTTTGAATCTAACTTCACACTTCATCATCACCAAGTTATGATCCGAGTCCGCATCCGCCCCTGGATAGCTACGAGAGTTTTTTTACACTGTTCCTAAATCTCTGCCTCACCATTATATAATCAATTTGGTATCTCCCAGTATCACCCGGCATTTTCCATGTGTACCTACGCCTGGGGTGATGTTTAAACCAAGTGTTTGTCACTACTAATTTATTTCTTCTACAAAATTCAACTGCCTTTTCCCCGCGATCATTTCTTCTTCCTAGCCCAAACCCTCCTACTTCTAATCCGTCCCTCCCTTCCCCCGCCACTGCATTCCAGTCACCCATCACTATCAGGTTTTTCTTCCCCGGCACTTCTCTAATTATTTCTTCTACTTGCTCGTACACCTCTTCCTCCCTATGGTTGCTCGTAGGCATGTATACCTGGACCAGTACGAAATTCGTCGGACGTGCTTTTATTTCTACCACTAGTATCCTGTCTTTCACCTGTTCAATGTTTACCACCCTCAGTCCCAACTTTGTGTTACTACCATGCCTACCCCCCGATGAGTCTCATCTCCCCCACTATAGATTACCCTGTAGCTATCACTCCAATAATCCCCGCTATCCTTCCATCTCTCCTCGCACAATCCCAAAACATCTATGTTTCCTTTTTTCCATTTCCTGCTTAATATTTTCAAGCTTCCCGGCCCTCATCATGGTCCTTACGTTCCAAGTTCCTATTTTTACCACTGTTTTCCTCCTCCTCTTCCTCTTTTTCTTCTTCTTCTCCCTCCTATCCCTTGTATCTGCCGATGTTGATGCTGCTGTGCAAGGATTTCGTGTGTTGACGACCGCGGAGGCCTTGCCTCCCCCGCTGCCGGGCATGACACCCGCCCTAGTGGGCGGCGTCCCGTAGTTGCCAGGAATCAATTCTCTTTGAATGACTTTCATGTTCTGGGAGGAGATAGTTGAGGTATCCCACGCGACTCAACGGTATTTTTAACGTGACACCATCAAGGAACTACCTTTCGTCTGGCTCCTACCCTTCGACCTATCTGGCATGGGTGGCCCTATCAGGAGCAATGTACTTGCTCCTGCCAGTCCAGCTCTAGGGGTCATTGGAACGCACAAGCCCTTCCACCACGTCAAGGTCGTAGTTCAAGAAAGGGCTTCTTATTTATGATACAAAATTTCAGGTAACGAGAGCTTTACAGAAAATCACAAGTGGCACATGGATAGAAAAATGAAAATATCACACGGAATACAGCATCGTTTTAACTAACGCCAATCCATGATATAGTACCATGCACCAATCATCATCCAAAAACGAGTTTTTGAGTTTATAAACTCATTATAAAGATAAACATCAGAGAGATACCAGCGTTTCATTTGTTATTTTATCAGTGCCTCTTTATTATGAATTAATACTTATAATAGTAAAATAATCTCTTCTATGAATATTTCTCTTCCATATAAAGATAATCTCTTCTCTTCTATTTGGGTTCACAAGAGGTGCTCAGGGATTAGACGTATGGAGGAAATTATTTCTCGAAACAGAATGGCGTGATGGGTATTTATGGATGTGTGTTCATTTTTAGAAAACATTTTATTATGATAGGTCGTATTATTCGTCATTTACAGAAAACGACCGGAAGATTGACCAAATATGAGCAAAGTAATCGCACCAAATATATGTAAAATGCGGGAATATTACATGCCGATATAGTTTAGGCCGATATAATTTTTTATATATTTCATCAGGGTTTCTTTTCAGTGTAACCATATGAATTTAGACCTAAATTGGTAAAATTAAAGCATGGTACTACTATTTAGTATTTAGTAGTACCATGAATTAAAGGTTGCCCTATTGTAAACGTTTACCCAGATATAAATCCTTCAAAATAAATGCTTCATCAATTCAAAGAGGATGTAATGTGCAATATGGTTGTCAGTGGGCTGACGTGGGGTATGTGAATGTGGGAAAAAATAATGTTTATACATATCACCCTAAAATAGAGAACTTCAAAATGTCTCTACCTTTGGAATATTGCGGAAAATTTAACGATCGTGCACTAATACTTAAGTTTCTTTCTATCTGATTATTACACTGACACTAAATAATTATCTGACACTAACTTCATTAGATTTGTTTAGCATACTTTAGCATACTTTTTAGCATAATTTCACCGAAATGCAAACTTGATGAGTTTTAACAAAAGCTATTTGTGTGTGGAAGAATTACGAAGTATATGGTATGATTTTTTCAAAGATATGTATATTTTAAGCATGTTAGGAATGAAAAATTACTTACTCAATGCCATGATCTTCCATAATATCACTGAGGATGACAAATTGGAATACAATCAGTAAAAGCACTCAATGGTAAGAGCACAGAGTAATATCTTACTCTATGGTAAAAGTGTTGATTATTTTCAAAATCTTCCAAAGCTTGATCAGTTACGCAAAAATACAAACACAATGAAACGAAACAAAATGAGATATGAAGTACTATTGCACCTGAATCTGTATTAATGAGACTTTCGTTTGAAAACTACCCATGTAAGAAGTGATATTTGCCTTTAGAGCAACTAAAAAAAGATCGAAAATGCTCCTTGAGAACCATAATTGGAGATGCGATAGATGTTGAAAGACTAGCAGCCCCGAAGTTTCCCCGGAAATCATTCCGAAATGAACTTTTTATTCCAGGTTTGCCGAAGAAGTGATAGATATTGAAAAACTATAGTAGCCCCGAAATCACCCTTTCCATTCCATCTTCGCCGGACTATCAAAATCGTAATAATTTATCGCGAATACACTGTTTTAATAGTAGCGTGAATATCGTGCTAGTAAAACACGTATTTTACTTTCCCAAAATAATTACAGGAATATTTAGGTTTCCGTCAAATGCAAGGACATAAGACAACTCAAGACCCATTCAATGGCGCGATGGTGCTACTTCTCTTGATCAGATGGATGACATTAGCCTCTAGCTTAATTGTGAGTTTATTTGAGTGCTGCCCGACAAAAGTGTCCCGTAATTTGTGCAAACAAGCGGCTATATTGATCAGATGCCTTCTTAGCAGGACAGAACTTTCCGAGCATGTGAAAAGGGAGAGCATTTGCATGTTCCTGCCCTCCTCTTGGACATGACATTCGCGGTGTTGAGGGAATTGCGGGAGGAATGCCAGCCACCGAATCGGGACGAACCACTCCCTCCCCGTAAGACGGATATCGTGCCCGAAGAGCCTCCGGCGGATGGCCTCCTAGAGAAAGACGGATGCTTTCCCATTCCCAGTTGGGTGAACATTGAAGGAGAGGGCAAGGAACATTCAGCGGAGGTTACGAAGGAACCAGGTGTGGAAAGTAACCGCAACTTTGGTGGACTTGGTACTGAAGTGCTCCACGAAGGCTCCTCGCCAATAGTGACTCATAATACGGCATCGCGCATGGTGAATGAGAGGAAGGCTCCTGAGGAATGGGATATCCTGAATAAGATAGATTATGAGAATCTCTTGCCGAGTTTGGAGTGTGCCTTAAAGGGTGAAACGATTGCACGAGTGGAAATAATACTGGAGCAAATGTGGGACGATACAGGTACGGATCCCGCCGCTTACGCCTTTCTTTATGATCTGCCACCTCATGCTGAAAGGTAGCAGTTATTGAGAAGGCTTCGGGATATGATCATTCTCAAGCAGTCACGACTATAGCGGGGGGAGAGAAATTCTAGACACAAATGAAGGAGAGCAAACCCAATTTATTACGGGATGTTCCCAGAAAGCCAAAATGCACTGTTGACCGTGATAAGCCAGTCTATGTTTCTGAGGAGAAGCAGAAAGAAGAACGAGGTGAACTAGTGAGCTTACCCGACTTTTTTTGCTGATAATAGTCCCAAAAATCAAAATGCATTTTTAATTCTTTAGTACCACCTAAAACATTTTTCCTAAAAAAGAATTTGTTGGTGGTCCTAAGGTTGAAAAGAAGGGTTTTGCCTTTTTTCGTTCAATACTCTCGAGCGTGATGAGAACTGTGTGCCATCTAGTGGGAACTGGCAACTACAAAGAGCTAGGAGTGGCCTCCGGTACGAGGAACACCTCATGCAATTGATCTCCGTCGTCATCACCCTCGCCCGGCTGGATGGAATCGTCCTCATCTCCTGGAAGGTGATCTTCGACCTGCTGGATAGCTTGTTCATCATCATCATCATAAGTAATCAATCCTAAGAATGGTTTGACGCAGCTTTCAACTCGACTCTCTTATTGGCTAACCTCTTCATATTAACATAATTTTTCTCTTTCACATCCTCCACTACTTGTTCCATATATCTCATGCGAACCCTTCCTTTTCCATTCTTCCCATTCACTTTACCCTCGACAATTTATTCATCAGATCATCATGTCTCATAATGATCTGATGAAGACAAATCGTACATAGCATGTAGGAAAAAGTGTACACGAAATTAAGTTTGTATGCACCAGCCTTCTGTTTGCGATGTACTGTAACTCACCCTCATCAAATAAATTGTAGCCTCATCTTCAAAGATGTCATAAGAATTCATCGCCCGGAAAATACAAAGAGCTGAATTAGGTACGCGCTCGTAGCCACTTGTTTCTTTCATTGTGTCAAAACCAGCTTAAATATTCGTTCCGGGAACGAACTTTTTTCCTCATCGTACGCTGTAACAAATGTATTGTGGTTATTGCACATCGGAGATTGAATCCACATTAGATTAAGATGTTAATGTCGCGATTGTCAATCTGACGCGTCGTATGAGGGAATGCGTTGACTGGCGTATCCCCGTGACTGACCTTGTGATTATGGTTGCGTTGCTGGACCCGTGGTTCTGCAACCAGTACAACGTGAACGACTACGTGGCGCAGGTGTGACGCACCGAAGAGACCTCCGCGATTTAGTGGAGTCGATCTCCGCGATCGACTCCACTAAATATAGGAGGAGTACGTGTGGCTCTACGTCAACTTTGAAGCTGCTGAAACCGAACCCCCTTCTTCCTCTAGCGCCAAGACGGTGCAGCACCTACTGGAGCTCAGCAAGAGGCACTCGATGGTCGAGCCTTCGAGGGCCGCAGCTGTAGAGAGGGAGTGCCGCCTGTACCTCACCAGTTGCAGTGCCTTGCCGGAGGACGTCCCCGACGACGACTTTCTGCGGTACTGGAGGGACAGGTGCATTATGCTTCCGTGGCCCGGAAATATCTGTGCGTAGCGGCCACCAGCATGCCCAGTGAATACAGGAGTTGTTTTCTAACAGCTAAGAAAAACCGCACGGATCCTCTCCGCGTCGGAAAAACAGTTTTTATTCATGAGAATTAAGATGTATGTAAGAGTTTCGTGCACCAACCGTAGACTGTAGTCTTAATAATGGTTTAGCCGAGTGCGCTGCGCACCAAAGAGCATTTAAAAAAAGTTCATTATTGATAGTATTGCTGTGATTAAAAACTGCTGCAACTTTTGTGACAGTTTGCATACATATATATTTATATAAATCATTTTTACATTCATTAATACGTTTAAACAATTATGCATAAAATACTACTACTTTCACCGTCGGTAAGTACGACGTAGTGCACGTCGGCGCCGCCGCCCTTTTTGCCCCCTAACGCCGCGCCGTCGCCGAAGTCACCCTTCTCGGCGCCCATCTCTATAGTCATGACGATTGGTTACGAAAAAACAACTTTCTGCCATTGCAGAACATGAATAATTTATAGTCAGGAATAAAATGTTATGAACATCAGTGGTGCATTCTGGAATCAATTAAGGCAAGAATACTTTGAAATGGTCGGCTAATTTCACTGGATACACAGCGAAAGTCGGAATTTAGACGGAATGATAAAATACAAGAGGAAAGTTCCGAGTTGTCACATGGAAAGATGAACATCTTTACTCAAGAAATGGGATTTTTATCGTAAGGAACTGTGGTCTCCACCTATAATTCACCATCTTGTATGCTCGCGGCCAAAGGGAAGCATTTATGGGATTTATGGTCACCATCCTTTAGTTCCTCCAATGGTAGACCATGAAGAAATGTACCCTGCTGGCATAAGGAATTGCTCACTCATAGTCAGATGGGACCTGCTGCATGCATCCTTCCCTACCAGGAAATATAATATTTGCAATTATCATATGCCTTGTGATTAATTACCTGCAACACGTGAATAACGACGAAGCAAATTAATGATTTTAAGGTAATTTCTAACATAGTATTTGGCATATCCCATTCCAATATTGCATAATCTCCCCAAAAGGATAAATGATGGTAAGTCAATGTGTATCTTCTTTTCTGATGAATAAACTAAAGCTCATCCAGATTCATAGGAAAAAGGATTACATGCATTTGGTTTAACGTAATGCTTAAGAGAATATTGGTGTCAAGGAGTCTTTAGCGTGAAAATTTATGCCGTAGAAGTATACCGTGTTACTTTGCATTATAGAGCATAGTTATGAGATTTCAGGTAAGTTATTCTCTAAAATTGCATTATGAAACTTATCCCATCCAATCCACTCCAACACCCTTGATCTTAATACCATTTGGTCGCATAAAAATATTTTTGAAGAGGGCAACCATACCACCGCCATAAAATGACACACAATATGAGACTTGATGCCGAAGATTTGATAGAGCAGCTCAACATGCAGAATTTATATTACTCACCTTATGCCTCCTCATACTATATTATGCTTTTACTTCCTCGATTCAGTCCCTTGGGTTTCTTCTCCTATTTCCTCCCCCTGGTCTCTAGAAGTCCCCCTCCCTTCACTCACTGCCCTTCTCCCCCCCCCCCCCCCCCCCGACCACTTATTTTTCCGTCTCAATAAATTTATTTTCATAATGAATAAGTTCTATCAAGTTATGCCTGAAACTACCAGATATATTAAGTGGAGATCACAAAGTTATTTTTTATTTTCTCCTAAATGGATAACTACCACAAAATAAAGCCTGAAACATTTTATTCTACTTATGGTTGGGTAAATTGGGATTAGGGTTAGGATTAATTCTGTTGTCACTTAGCTATTAGCTAACTATGAAGATTTTTGCTTCTGCCAAATTGATTGATTAGGGTAATATACCAGTTAAGGCAGGTTTAAATGGAAGGGAATAAAAATACTGAAAATTTTTAAATGTGCAGGACCCTATTGATCCACACATTTTCTTTTTACATCTCACCGTATGTCCTACCCTTCTTCATCCCATCCATAAAAAAAATTCTCTTCCTTCTCCTCCTTCCTTGCTTACCCAATATTGTCCCCTCTATCACGGTCTTAAGCAACCCTTTGCCCCTCATCACCAGTTCAAACCACCTAATCTGCCTCCTCCAAATTGTAACATCCTTCCCCGGAGTGCTCAGAAGCTGTCGGCGATATGCTGGGCACTAGTGAGGGTAAGTTACAGGCTTCTGCCCACACTAGGGGGAACTTCTACCCTCTACTTCTACCCTTCTAGGGAGAATTTCTACCCTCAACTTTTTCCCTAGGGGGAAAAAGTTGAGGGTAGAAATAATTTTTTTTAAATTTTGTTATTCTCTCAGAGTAGGTGGTGTCAGTCATCCACTCATTGACTCGAGCACCTGTTCATCATCGAGAATCGCAACGGGTAGGAAACAGAACAAAGTGAAGAAAGGAAAAACAAACTGAAGGGAATGGAAAATACAAGCCTTTTTAGGCTACCACCGATTCTAGATCCTAACGAAACCTGTACCAAACACAAACAACTGATATAAAATGGAACTCAAAAGACAAAATCCTAATGCGACTCGCGAGGATGTACAGCCCCAAAAAAGAGCTCACTGAGGAACTGAACTTCAGAGTGCAAGCCAGAGCCATCACACCTTCCCCCCTCTCACACCTTCCCACCGGGCTATCTACCCTCTCCTCCATCAACAGCGTTCTCCACCGCTGTGTTTACACCAAGAACAATGTTCTTGGTTTATGCAAACAAAAAAAAGAAAAGAAACAGTGGGTGCACCCGAGCAACAGTATTTAAACATTACATAATGTCCTTCAGAAGTTACTTCTACTCACCCACCATACCAAGCACTTCATTCATGATTCGGAAACTATAACTTCCTACCACCTCTGTTGAGATCATAAAGCTAGTTTACTATGCCAAAATCCATACCTATTTGTCCTATGGTGTGACATTTTGGGGTAACACTAATGCTGCTGCGAAGGTCTTCTCCATGCAAATAAATTCTTTGAAAGCCATGTATCCATCAGAACTCCAGGAAAGCCACCATTTCTTAAGTTTGAAATAATGACACTACCATTTTTATATATTTTTACTGTATGTTATTTGTAAAATTGAATCCTGGTTTGTTTCTTCCCAACTCCTCTGTGCATGATCATTTCACTCGTGGAAGAGATGATGTATATTTGAGGTGGCAATCTTGTGCAAAATCTAAGAAGGGTCCACATCACTCAGCCTCCCTCAATTTCAACAAATTACCAATGAGTCTAAAAAATAAATCCACAGTCAATATTTTTAAATTCGAACTTAAGAAGCTGCTGTTACTCAAGTGCTCTTACAACATGGACGAATTTACGAGTGATAATTTGTGAATTGACTTTTTGAAAGGGTTTTATTTGCATTATGTAAGGGTATCTATTTCCTTGTTATATTTGACCATGCTCTATGCCTCTTGCCGTACCAACAGAACAATAAATAATTATTATTATCATTTGTCTTTCAGCCAAATACAGAGATGAGATGCATAAACATTGCCTTCAATATGGAACCTATGGATGAGCTCTTAAGGATAGGTAATGTGAAGGGATAAAAAGGGAAATTATGTCTTTCTTGAGGATAATAGAGCAAGAGCATATCTATATTACCAATCCATCAACACCAGAGCTTCCACAGTGTTTAATGATTTATTAGGCAGAGACTGTTCAAAGGCAATTAAAAAATCTACTAAAAAAGATGATGGTTTCATAACGTTTCACCTCCTGTTTTGTAATTCACCAGAGATAATAATCTAACTGCACAAAGAATGCCATTTCACAGGCATTTCAAGATGCCATGTTAAATATGAGTGAACAGAAATAAATGGATATCATATGTTACAGGTGCTTTATTAAGCATTGCTAATTCTACTACACGGGTTGAAGAATGAATATTTTGGGCATACATTGGCAAACTTATAAAAACATATGAATTAAAGAAACAGCAATACAAACTGATGATTTCATAAACAACCTGAAATATATAACAACTTCCCAAAGGAGGCAACCCAATCCTTTTCTTGCCAAAGAGCCAAGTTACAATGAATATATTTTAGATAAAAGCACATTAAAAACATTTGACCGAGCAGTTTTAATAGGGATTAACATAACAAAATAATGATAAATCTAAGTCCATTACAAACTCTTCCATAAAAAGACAAAGATTGACGAAAAATATTCCACACATACTACCATGGTAAAATAAATAATACGTATAATGCCTTTACTCCAAACACCATGGCATAACAAAGTTATTTATAAAAACAAGCCTCCTCGGATAATTTACATAACTGTACCTAACCAATTAATAGTGGAGTGGGCCTTATGAGAGCATATTCATAATTATGTTAACTGCCCAATGTTTTTAGCAATGTCAATGAATTTGTTTGGCAATTCAAAATGATTAGGAAGTACAGATTTAATAAAAGATTTTTTTTACAGCTTAAACTAGCATTCAAAAACTTCGCCATCAAGTTATGGTTAATACTTAAATATAATACACTTCAAATTTTGGACTTACCAAAAATGCATCCACTCAAACATATCTCTCATCTTCAAATCCATGCCGGGAAAAAACCATCTTGATTAGTTTGATTAGGGGAAATTTAAACTCCTAATGCTGTAGCATGCTTGGAAACCTATACTTTTAGAGAATTCAGCAGCGAGTGATATGGGAGTCCAGTTTTATATCCCTTCCACTAACTGCAAATATATATGACTATTTTACATATAAAATATCCCTAAGGTCGCCTATACAAGGGAAAAAAAATTTCTTGTGAAGCCATCTCCACTGAATTCTCCGCATAGGTACCTCAGAGCTTGAATTTCCACACCAGTTCATTGAAAAGCTGTTCACAATAGATGTCATTTGGTTAAAACATTATGGAAGATTATAACCTAAAAATCTTCATGATAATTAGATATACTTTTACAGCAGCACCATAGTAAAGAAATAAACTAGTACACCACATTATGATACAGGCCTTGCTTCACTAGGATGCAAGGTGCTAGAAGTAATATCATGATTGATTACGAAAAATAATCATACATACATACAGAAATACCATGTATTCTCATTAGGCAAGTAAAAACAATAATAAAAACTCTGTCATGCAATAGCATGGTTTCACCATGTACAATGGAATATCATTGCTACTGATAGTACATGTGTAAAAGTTTTATACTCACTCATTCTACACATATGAAAGAAGGTGAACAAGTTGAATGCTATTTACAAGACATTCTCTGAGAATTCCTTCTCTTTGATTATGTCCAAATGGTGGACAAATGTATTTTTGTTCTTATTTACTGGGAACATTAGTAGATAAAGTCCTCTTTGTTAAAAACAGGTACCTTGACGTATTACTTCACAATGAACGCAAAATTTTCATACACAAAATATCTAGTAAAAAAGCTCACACATTTTAACTTTAATTAGGCAAAATATGGCATTCATAGAAATTTGGCGACTGACGACGGCATTTCATAAAAGCGACTTTAAAAAAATCAAACAAAGACCACTAATGTACAAACAAGGAACCAATAGAGCACCATAATTCCCAATAACTTCATCACCAGTGGCTCTGTAACCACAAAATTGACTGAATGTATGCGCTACGTCAGAATGAATAACTAATCCATAGTCATCATCAAAATGGAACTGGCCCCGATTAAAAAATGGAACCAGTTCACAAGGAAGACGACATGACAATTGTCAAGGCTGTTTTTTTTTCTTGCATGCAATTCCATTCCAATTTCTAACTTATTTACAAAAAATATAACCATGCAAATTAAATCAAAATTGTAAATGGTTCTTAAATAGGGGTTTGGGAAGCCCTTGGAGTTTACAGTGACTTAAAATCTCATAAATCAATACAAATATGCACTTTCTGATTTAGATCTCAAACCTAGCCAAACAACTTATCAAAACAAGCATGGCAATAAGGTTTGTCATTCTGCTCCTTGAAAGTTCCTTTGTTGAGCTGCTTCAGGCAGAAGGCGCAAACAAAGTGCTCTGGATGGAATTTCCTGAACATGGCTGTGATACATCGACCTGGAAAAAGGGGTTGCAATATATGCTCAGCAAAATAAGAATTTATAAGAGAAAAACAATTGTAAAAAGAAAAGAAAAACAGAAATGTTGGTTGCCAAGCCAAGAGAGCAATCAAAAATTCACTGTTAGTCACAATATTCATGTAACTGAATCTATATATCATTAAGCATTTCACAATTGAGATGTATCATCATGATCATTGACAGGCTTCAACTATTTTTATAAATTAGTATTAACATATTTAAAGTTAATTTAAATGGATTATTTCTGGCTATCATGTAACCTGTCATGTAGTAAAATCTCTGAAAAGATATGATAAAAATGCAATAACTTTCACCTAACAACTAAAGCAATTTCAGGTGGATGTATATTAATAGATAACCTCTGATACACACACCCCCACAAACACAATAACTTTAGAAAAATGTTAGTATTACGTTTTTTGGTTAGCATGTGTCACACCTGTGTGATTTCCTAACCACCCTAATGGACAAATTCTTGAGCCGCGTCGTGATTTGAGAGAAATGCAAAAATAACGTTCCCATAAAACCTTCGTCAATTCAAAGAGAGGGCCAGTCCTAGGCCTAATATCTCTCCGCCAGACTTCGGTCACCTTCAGTCTGAATCATTGACTCATTGAAGCTTGGGTATATAGTGTAAGCAAAATTTGCTGAATCCTTTCTTTTGTTGTTGAGCTGTCAGCATGGGAAGTTGACCTGAAGTTCAAAATTTATAAATTTTGAAGATGCTGAGGATGAATGAATAAAAATTTAGGCATGCGTCAGACTTGACTTTGGCATGGCCAGCTTGAAAGATAATGGGACATGTGCACCATCACCCACGTAACACCTTCAACTCGTCGCTGGCCAGGAATTTCCACAGGCTCACTTCTCCTTCAGCATTTATTTCTCCATGATCTGCCTCAGTATGCTGGTGTGTTGTTTTCCTCTGAGTCCTGTGATTTCTAGCTTCACTTTTAAATACATGTGTTTTGCGTGAAATTTGGTGCTGGATCCGGGTGGGTATGTGAATTTGCACGTACCAATTCCCACCAAAATGTCAAAAAACAAATTGTATAAGTAACTACTGATATACGATGCCTAATTCAGAATGAATTTATTCAATTTTACTTCATTCCAATGATTAACCATTTGGAGTTCCTTGTCCAGAGTACTCTGGGAGGTCGGAGTTGCCGTGCATGAAGCCAATATTTTGCTGACCTTGTACGACTTTGTATAGCAAAATTTTATTTCCTAATTTTTTGTACTTAATTTCTTGAGTGTTGCAATGTTATTCTAATGTTTCAATTATACTAATGTTTTACCAATGTTAGTGAGTTGGTGGGGACTGATTTTTAGCAGGTACACTTAGGAAGTTCAAGTAGAAGTTATGAGTTAATGTATAGCTTTGGGTAACAATTATCATTTCTTCCAAAAATATTCATCATGCATGGTGAATTCATCATTGGTTTAACATCAGGTTGGGTTCTCCATTTCAGCCAATATTTTTATTGAAGAGTTTCCCATCAAAACATCAGCTGAAATGAAGAGCCTAACCCAGTGGGGAGACACAGACATTTTTGCAGAAAAGATTCCCTGGGAGAGACTTAAATTCTTCATGCTACATATATGTATGTATATACCTTTATAACACAGGATAAACTCAATAATGGATTGGCCTGAAGAGTGGAAGATATGCATGTCAATTGGATTATGTCAGTTTATGTCAGTTTATGTCGCATGTCAATGGGAATATGTCAGTTTAATGGTCAGCAATTAGAGATGATAGTTCTCTTCCTTTCAAGTTAATTTCAGCAATTATTTCCAAATAATCTCCAGAATTCACCCTATAGTCAATTCTTAAGGCCATTTTACATGAGGCACTTTACATCACAATCTGAAGAGTGTGCAGTGGAAATGGCATTGTGTAAGTGGAGAATTGCTAGAATGACTGCACATGCGCATGAATGAGAGAGGGGAAAGACCCCCTGCTCTCATTCTTCCATGCCCACACTCTGGCAATTTCTGTACATGAAACTGCGCAATGTAAAAAAGTGCCTCATGACAAATGGCCTTTTGGCAACCTTAACAAGCAAAAATGTTGAGATTTTGAAGCTCAGCTGACTTCATTGGATGAAAAATGGTCACAACTGAACATTTCATAGAAAATTTATGCACAAATTCTTAGGGACAGTGGTCATTTAAAGACATTCCTTAATTAGATATCACATTTTCATTCATGCAATACAACTATGAATTTTAATTTGATTAGATGAAATTATAGTAATGAATGAACAGTTGTACTAGTGTAAATAATAATGTGTCATTAAAAAAATTAGACATTACCAGTAATTGGCTTATGGCATCCAGCACACAAAGAACCCCTCTTTGCATGGTAGTGAGTCTCACAATACGGCAACCCTTCGTGATCAAAGAAGGATCCACCATGAAATGGCTGACGGCAATCCTGTAACATTCAGAAGGGGAAAACTTTTGAGCATTCATGAATAGAAATTAGATAGCCTGATCATTAAACTTTATGAACAAAGGGAAAAGTAATTTCATTAGTAAAATAAGAGCATGATGAGGATGGTGCAATGATAAGAATTTGAAGTAGAGAATACAGCAGGGAAGGGGGCACATAGACATTTTTAATTGACGAACTAAAGATGTACCATCTTAGTTGCCTCAAATAAATGAAAACATAAAGTAGCTAATAAACATCTGTGAAACAGAGTAACTAATTCTAATACCTATCTAAAAATGTCAAAGATAATTTGAATATTGGTGTTTTTTTAAATAAAATGATAAGCATTCAATACTTGAAACACATAATTCTAAGCAAGTTTCAGATGTTGTATAACATAAAATGTATCTTTATAGGCTAGAACAGAGAGTGACACAAAACAGGGAGCCCTAGACTTCATCCAACGTAAGACTAGGTAGGTATTCAACAGCTTCTGGTAGAAATCCATCCACCATCAAGGTACAATTTGGTGTGTTTTGGAGAGGATTGCAAGAAGGTATTTCTACCTTAGAAATTCATGTATAAAATAAAAATCAATACTGACAATTTAAGATCATATATGATTACAATGAATGACATAAGAGTTTCCAAAATGAAGAGATCCATAAAACACCAATTCTTTTTCAAGGCACACAGTGATTATTTTCCCCCAAAGATAGGATAATGTTGAAGTTGACAATCTCATCCACATGTTCCATTAGAAAAATGAGGAGAATATAAAGTACATATGTAGTAACAAAAAGAGGAACAGAGAGAATGAGATAAAAGTGGAGGGGTGCCACCCCTTCCCTTTTGCCAGGGGAACCAAGAACCCTAGGTGGCACAGTAACACAGGCTTCAGCAGCCAAATAATATAAATACATACATACATGAAATAAATTTAGGTAAATTTTATAAAAATATATAAGGCATCTCTCATAAAAGAAGCCAACCTCTAGATTGGAAGAAGGGGTTTACTTCGGCATGATAAGTGAAGAGGGAGGAGTTTGGCCAGCTGTGACCTCACAGATGGTACAAACACAATGCCAAAAAGACAGAATGACCAAAAATCCCCATCAATGAGGACTTAACTCTGCAACTGTCGTTATAATCATGTGAGACATGGGAAAGATGTTATAATGGCATTCCTCATCTGCACAATGTCCTAGTCCACACAAGGGAATGTGGCAGGAGGTGCTAGGACATCCATCGTGAGGAGGACAGGATTTACAAGAGAATAAGGACAAATAGTCAACTGTTTTAATGAAGTGTCTTTATGTCTTGCTCTGTAGTATGCATTAATTGTGCGTAAAATATGCTTGCTGTAATCTGTATAGAAAATTTTATCCTAAGGCTATTTTACATGTTTTATTTTTACCCCACTTCAGCTGGAGGCTAACATCCAAAAGAGCTTCAGGATGTCTGAAAAATATGAAACCTAAGCAAGATGAAGAATGGTTTTAAGAATTTAAATCAGAATGGATTTTATTAATTGATGATTCCCAACTTCTCAGATCATCTCCAGAATTTAAAAACACTAACACTATACCTTTTCACATGTTTGTGCCAGCAAGGAAGTGTCTGACAAACTCAGTGCTCAGGACAAATTTTTCTCAGAAAAACCTTAACCCTGTATGGACATTATTTTTTTCAGAAATAAATGATAACTCAAAAGACTCAATGTGTTGTACACCCTGCTTTTGTTGCACAGATGACATCTCGAGGTAGGAAAAAAAGTGCCCAATGCTATAATCTGCATTATGAAAAACTGGGAGTGTCTCGATTAAAAACAGTGCTCTAATTACATAGCCATTTGTAAATTCATCCCTAGTGTTCCAAAAGAAATTGAACATCAGATTATGCCTAAAAAGTAACAGAAACAAGGGACTCATATAGGTTGTACACATATAAATTGAAATAAAGGAAAACTGAAGTACCCAGGACTGAGTTCATTGAATTACTCCCTTACGTCAGTAAATGCATTAAATTGAAAATGTCTGGAAAAGGAAGAGATGAACTGCCTACAGTAAATTAACCTAGTTATGTTGTCAAATAGTTTACAGCAAAAGAAGTAAGCGACTCTTGGCAGCGCCGGATCAACACACTAGGGGACTGTAGGCAGCACAAGCAACCATGTTAATAAAGAAGTTGCAAGAAAATAAAGGGGAAAAATTCTCAGAGCCCCTCCGGGGCCCCCAAAGCCTCGGGGGGCCATAGGCAACTGCCTACTTTGCCTTATGGGTGATATGGCACTGACTCTTGGTCACAGAAATGATGAGCTTGAACTACAATAAGTTGGTAAGAGTACACCTCCAAGCAGATTTAAATCAGGACTACGACATAAGAAAACAAAATTTCCCAGTTCAATAGAGCTGTAATCGAATTCATAAATAAATTCCTACGACAACTGAGGCAGAGGGGATGATGGTGACTGAATCCTAAATTATCTTCTATGATACTGCTAGCAAAGGAAGTAGGTATTTATGAAGAAAAAGGAACTGACAATGGGACATTCAAGCAAAGATATTGAGATAAGAAGATTAGTTAACAAACCCAACTATAGAGCATTGCCATCATATAGTTCGGATACTTGGCTGCAAGGGAAGGAAGAGGGACCTTGATTGGTTTCCAAATTTTACATCATTGTCAAGCCAACTTCAGAGTTCATTAAGATATTTATACATTTTGAGTGATGGCTAATTGGAGGGGAAAAGAGAGATGTATTCACATGGGGGGTAAACCCTGAACTGTTGAGTATTGGAAAACATCTATAAAAGTCACATTAAACAATTATCAGTGGAAAACTGCAAAGAATTCTTCTATCGTCAAGGATAGAAACAATGAATGGTATGAAAGGTGGAAAAATATATGCTTAAAAATGATGGCCATGTGTGCCAAGGGAGTGGAGGGAGAAGATGAGGGTTGGAGGGGAGGGAGAATGGGGAGAATGAGGAGGATGGGGGGGGGGGGTGAGACTAAGCCAGTGACCTTGTGCAGTGTGCAGTGAGGGGGAGAGAGTGTGGTAGGAAATCAACTCGAAGAGAGGGATGAAGGAGAGGCTTGAAGAGCACGCTAAGGCAAAACTGATACAATATGGACAAATTTAATTAAGTTACCATGTACCCATCTCACAGCTCTCTTTTAAGGTAGACACAATCAAAAGACTTAATTAGTGTTATGCCTCTTGCTCACGGTAAAATTTTCGGTAAAACGTTTTTTAAAATCGACTAATTTTATAAAAATGAGCTTGCTAACGATAAAACCATTTTATAAAACGTTTTACGGAATAGGACAGGTTCTATTTCCATAAAACCGTTTTATGCAACAACCAATGAGACGTTCCGCTCATCGCGTTGATAATAATCTCGTGTCCATGGAATGCCAAACAAGGAAAACGTAAACAAACATGGCTGGAAGTTCATGGGATGTTGAGGCAGTATCCTTCTTATTAGAAGAATGCATTCGAGCCTTAGCACCGTTTAGTGTGATCATAAAGTAAGTAAATAAACAATGCATATAGTTTTTAACCTAACAGTCATCCAAAAGAGAGTGTATTTATCACTTCATGTGTTCGCAAAGTGTCTCATAGACGGCAGATTGGTCAACATTACGGTTTTATGAATAGTTTTACCGCGAGCAAGCAAGTACGTTTTACGTAAGATTCATAAAACTTTCAATAAAATTTTTTATAAAACTCTTTTATGGAAAATTTTACCGTGAGCAACAGGTATTAGACCAAAAATATGATGAGTTTTAAAGGGATCAAATGTTGTAAAATAATTCGTTTGATTTTGAGGGAAACAATAAAACCTTTCCCATGGTTAGAAAAATTGTAGACTGAACTGTCCATAAACCTATCACTAAGCGGAGCCCACAGGGGGGAGGGTCATGAGGCAAAGTGTATCATAAAAATAATTGGGGGGGGGATGGGGTTCCCTGGATTTCAGGAAATTTTATGGGGGTGGGGGGAGGGGAAGATTAAAAAAAATATTGCACATAGGGGAAGGGGGGGTGAGTCATTGAGCCTGGGGGGATGTGCACCCCTGGCATTTGGCAGAATAGCAATTATGATGCAAATATTGCTATTGAAGAAAAGCTTTTCAAATTCATATGGCACTGTAATAAAACTGATGGAGACGAAGTTCATTTTCATGAAATTTAGTATTGATTTGGAAATATAACATAAAAATTTCAAATTTAAATTTACTCTTACTGGTTTCAAAGTTATCAAATTATATCAAAAACCAGTTTCAATTTATTTCCACATCATCAGCAACCCTTTGACTGAAATCGGACATACCGATGGGGGGAGTATAGTAGGGGGGAGCAAGAGTATATTGAAATACCTACGTATCCAATATTACCAGGTTTTTCTAAGCCATATCAACATCAATTCTACAAGATTCGTAATAAAGTTCTTTCCCAAGAAAACTGAAATTTTTACATTGATCCAAAAAATAAAATGAGAAAATCCCATCATCAAAAGGAAAAATATAATTTATTAGCTTAATACCCAAATAGCAACATTTCCTTTGTAGAAAAGATGCACGGGTCACTGAATAAAAGCAGTGATTGCATTGATTTAAATCAGCAGCATGCAGCCATACACTGATCTATGAAATAGGGAGCTCATCAAATCAATGATCTTAGATTGTTCAGGGTCTGACGTAACAATCTACAAAGAGGTTTATTTCAGTAAATTCAGACATCAACATATTAAAAAATAATTAAACAAGAAACACTATTTGTTCTCACAAAGGAGAATTAAGAAATTAATCATCAATTATGATGTAAAAGAGCAGCTGAAAAAACATTGGCCAAATTTTTATCCACACATAATTATAGCATTTCTGCAGATGTGGTGTATCACTCATGACAATGAGCCAAGAGCTTTTACACCCTCATTTGTCATCCGTGAGATGGTAACAGCCCAAAAAAGTGATGAGAGCATGTCATCAAAATGGAAAGTGCTGAAATGTCTATCACTATTTATGAAACAGTATTCCATCTACAGAATTAAAAAAATACCTCATGATTGATGAAGACCACACTTTACGTTGCCACAAAGACAAGGCCTTGCCCCTGACCATTTTTTCCAAAAATACAACTCCCACTCTTTGTGGGTATGCCCCAAAAAAGCATTTATCCATAAAAAAGGAGACAATACTACTGTCTCAAAATATCACAAAAAATAAAATTTTCCTCTGTCTTACTATGAAAAAATGCAAAAAATATGCCAAAAAAATGCATATAACCAGCACCCTGGAATTGCAGTAAGATGCAATCCCAAAGGAAGCCCGAGTTGCTCTGTGAGAGCTTGGATCAGTTTTGTGGTTGTTTTTTTTTGTTTTATTTTTTTTTCTTTTTTTCTTTTTATTATTTCAATACATAAATTTACTCAAAAAAATTATATCTGTTATATAAAACATGGTATTTTCTCAATGTTAATCGGTGAAAGCATTTGACACATCTTTCGTATAAAACTAGTGCTTTAGTGAAGTTCTTCAAATGACATTACATTAAATGAGGAAAGAACCTGGCCATGACAGTAGTTTGTCAACTTAAAACATCGAAGTAGACCCAGTTCTGCAAATACTTGAAGAAATGATGGAACACTCGGCATTGGTGAGATGAACCAGTTCCCTAGAACTTTCTAAAGGGATTTCTTTGATCGACGTAGGAGGGGAGGTAGCATCTTTTTTATTTAAAGCATCATGTGATGGGAGTGGGGGGATGGAGCATAAATTTTTGATGGAGAAAGACCTCTCATCTCATGTTAGAGAGGGAACGTGCTGTTGAATCATCATTTCTCTCCATCAAAACAGTTCTTATAGACAGTCTTGACTTTCTAATCTTCCTCCTCTTCTTCATCCTCGTCATCCAAACCAACGCACTTAGGGCACACTGGCTTCCCTTCCATAACGTAGAATGACTTCCCAGAGACGGCCTTCTTGCAATCCTGCATGTTTATTCCATTTTCCAGATGGACATCCCAATGTGGCCACAGGTGATGTGTAGGTTAAGTTAAGGTTGAATGATGCATGTACAGGGACCAGGGAGAGGATGTGTGTATGTGGGTGATCAAAGTGTACCAATAAAAGAACAAATGAGCAGTGATAGATTCATGAAAACAAAAACAAATGAACCACATTTTGAAGTAAGTATTTTGTTTGGTGGCACTCATATAAGCCATTCTAATGATGTATGAAAGCAAAAACCATCACAACTTGCAGGATTATCAACATCCTGAGTGGAAATTTTAAAACTGCTCCATATGTGACAATCAGGAGCTTCAACATACAACTTGGTGAAGATAAAATATTCTGGAGCTTGCATAACATTATACCAGTAGGTATACTGTGAAGTGCTGATTACTGAGGATAAACTCAAGAAAATTTTTCCACTTAAGTGATGGACATTGTATTATTTATTAAGAGCATGTAATAATGCAAGATTCAAAAACTTTTAATGCAATGAAACCTACCTTGTAAAGAACAGCCGACAATGTCATCAGGAACAGAGACTGTTAAGTGCAAATAATTATAAATACCAAACCAGAACTTACCCTGCAAACAAAGCAGTCTGGATGCCATTGCCCATTGAGAGCAGAGATATAATTCTCCATAATCGGCCTGTTGCAACCTCCACATTTGGGGGCAAACATATCAAAGTAGTCATCCCGGCAATATGGCTTTCCTTCCTTCTCATGGAAGCCTTCCTCTCCAAACTGCTTGCCACACTGGGCACAGAAGAAGTGTTCGGTGTGCCATGTCTTCTCCAGGGCCGTCACACATTTCTGCTCAGAGAACAAAAGATGTTGACAAAATATGTTAAAGATTTAAAAGACACTCAAGTCCAAGTTTTGCAAGAGCTTTCATTTGGGAAACATTGCCAAATAAAGAAGTATCAAGTGACATAAAGTTTCCAATGGTGCAGTTAAACGACTTACATCTAGAATAGGCCCATTGCAGTATGCACATCGAGGAGAGAAGAGATTGTGGTAATCTGGTTCACAGTATGGCACGCCATCCCTTTCAAAGAAGTTTCGGGTGCCCAGCTCTGAATTGCAGTGATTGCATGTGAAATGCTCTGGGTGCCATGTCTTGCCCAAGGCAGTGATGACCTATAGCAAATAAAACCATCATGATTAACAATACCTAGGGATAAATTTCAAGGAGATGGTAAATTTTAGGGAGCAGAATAAGGGCATTTTAATGAAATTGTTATTCTACCTACAGCTAGATAAATGTGGTGGTAGAGTCTGAATGACATTGAAAATTAAAAATCTATCCGTCTTAGGAAAATAATGTAATCGATAGTGAAAAATGAATTCTTATTGTTAGATAAAAATTCACACCACTCCTTAGGAGGGCGTTTTAAGCAAATTAGAATCTTTACTAGAGGCTGAAACTAAAACAATCAAGTCTTGACTGCAGTGCAGAAATATGCTCCATGGCTAGTAATCCAGTGGTGAACAAGGACTTCACTAATTTTACAAGCTGGGATGCCTGGTGAATCCACTGATGGCAAGGAATCCATGCACCACTGGCAACATCCAAACAGATAAGTCATGGTGGACTAACAGCACAGACTTGACTCAGGCAATATCCAGCCCATGGTATACATCCAATCTCAGATCAAATCCACCACATTCATCGCTGAACACCGGTTAAGGGAAACACTGGACATGAGGTGGGACACTGGTTCCTCAGACTGAGAGGGCAGGGGTTCTTCCCTTCCGTACCTGCCCAACGATGGGCTTATCGCAGGCACTGCAGCACCCCTTCTGAGTTGTATTCACACCCTGTCGGCTCATGTCTGCTTGCAGGTTGCCAAGCATGGAATCCAACTGATTCTGCTTGACACTGGGCTGGTGCCTGGGGTGGTGGTTGGTTCCCGGCGGGGACTGCGGCGGGTGGTGGTGCTGGTGATGGGCGTGGTGGGGGTGGGGAGCAGGGGGCGGGGTGCTCTTGGTCGCTTTGTTCGGCTTCGCGTAAGGGGAGTCGGTCACCGTCTGGTGCTGGTGGGTGCTTGCGTTGATCTGCGTGGGCAGGAGGGAAGAGAAATGGGAAGGAAGAAAGATAAAACAGAATGAGATAAAAGGAAAAAACGAACATCTTCCACATGTTTTTTTTTTCTACTTCACGCAATTTCGACAGAGTGTCTCACGTGACGCCTGAATGGAAATGATGGGGAGTTTTTAATACGCGAGAATGGGGGGGAAGTTAGAATAACACATTCGGGTAAGGTGACGCAGGGTTTAGAGAGGAGCTCGAACACTGTTCCAAGTGGGAAACGGAACCTATTCGAAGAGAGGTGGGCGTTTTTTTTCTCTCTTTAGTTTCGGTTTGGCACCGGGCCCGCACTTAATGGTTATCCATCCCTTCCCCCGCCCGCCGAAAGAGCGGCCGACTTTGGAGGACAAAAGAATAACACGTTCCGAGACGCAGAAGACAAGAAGGTTGATGAGATCGACGACGCAGGGCGATGGGAATAGAAGTTGTGAACGAGAGATTGAAATTCGAAAATCTCTTCAAAAGGGCAAAAAAAACATGAGCAGGAAGCGAGGTAACGGATACAAATATCCACCGCCGTCAAAATTCGCTGCTAAACGTTTCCCTCCAAGTAAGCGCGAAGAAGAGCGAGCTCTCTGGGTAAGGCTCCGCGAGATAACATTCCAAAAACGACCCATGTCAGGACCGAGCTCGTCCAAACGTTGAGTCACGTCGGTACGACGGAGAGGACGGAGAGAACGGAGAGAACTGACACATTCAAGATAATCTATCAACGTGAACGATTCTGATTACCATTTTGAGGATACTAAAAGGCTTCCAACAGTTTAAAAAAAACCTACTCCGGTACAATAACATGCTGAGGATATCGCAGCGGTGATAAATCAAAAGTTGATTGGTTATCGAGTAACCCTGCTGCGCTGGCTAAATTTCAATGGTTAGATTTAACAATTAAATACGTCCAAGAGCAGCAGAGTAGCTCGAAAACCAATTAACTTCCGTAAACTACTTTGGTGGTTTACATTAACACTGTCGCACACATCCACAGTACTGCATCGCTTCCACCATAGTCTGAAGGCGTTCCTCCGAAATAATATATTAAAGTCGTGCCCACATCAGGGCTCCGCGAATGTATTTAGTAACTGATAAAAATCCTTTGACACATTACAAAGTATTAAAAAAAATCACCCATGCTTTCACATTGGTTTATCGGGCACAAAGAACGACATAACCTGGAAACACACGGTGACTCCGATCCCAGCAAGTGCTTTAGGGTGATGATATCAGATTTTTTTAAGCCATCCAGTAAATCAATTCCCGGCAATATTCATTTAGGAGAAAGAGTGTAAAAGATAGGATGGTGTTAACATTATTCCACAAATGAGGCAGCTTGATACTATTCTGCGCACGGATAAACACTGAAACTCAAATTTCAATTATCTGTAGTTACCTATGGTGTTTTTCGGAAATGACACACATCTGAGAATGATCTTAAACAACCTATAACCCGATTTGTCTTAGGTCCAGTTTTATAGTTTTGGTTAAATACCTTTTTCGGCATGAAAAACGAAGGAAATACGTTCATCCGTCGATAACGCTCACTTTAACTAACCAATAGGCCAATGCAATAACCAAAACCCTAACTCATAGTTAACGAAAAGGCTACGTCATTTTTCGGTCAACGTTAATCTGGGATAACGGGATAATAAAACCGTGCCCAAGAGTATTGCTTCCCAGCTTGGAGGTTGAATATCGGACTTATGTAGGGCAGTCACACTTAAATTTAGCCGTCCTGAAAAACTGTAAATAGATGAGTTACGATGTTTTTTCCCACGCGACGCGCTATATGTAGTTTTCGCTAAGCACATTAAATAAAAACAAGCAAAAATTGAGTGGCGGTGTTTTTCCACGCGCAAGGCGATATATTCTCATCCTCTCTCGGTTTCTAAAATCGGATGAACTAGATTCCCCCATTTTCAATCCTTGGCATCTTCCTGTTCTCTCTGCCGGTCTAAAAAAAGGACGATCAGAGCAGGATCAGAAGTTGAGAAACGTTTTAACCTCCCAAAAATCACATCGCACAGTCCAGACAAGATGACAGACTGAATGGACCACAACTGGAAGGATAAGAGGGCTATTGCAAACGATAGGGAGGATAAATACAAATAGAAACTTTATGCATCCATGAACTACACCCTTCCTCGCATACAAGCTACTACGAAAATATGAAGACTGACATGAAACACTTCCGAATTTCCCACATCGAATTACACTCGTTTCCAATAGCCATCCGATCAGCCCAGATTTACTACTGATGGAAAGAATACCACACCATTTCCAAACGTCCTCTCTTACGTTTTCCATTCAGGTCTAGAAGGAACAAAGAGGACGGAAGTTGGACGAAAAGACGACTATGGGGAAAGAAAAAGGTGAATATCGAGGCCCCAGAAGTGAGACACAAGCACACACTGTTATTTGATTCGATGAAGAGTTTTACAAAGACCAAAAATGTCGATTGAGAGAGGAAACAATCCTCCACGGCTACCGAAAGAACGAAGAGAGACCGAGTAACAAGACGGAACGAGGAAAATTCTTCCAGGACATCTCCGGCAGAGAGAATTAACACCCCTGAAGCGGGCTGAAGAAGAGCAGGCACGTAATCCAAAAAGGCGAATGGTGGACAATCACGCTCTATGGGTGACCGAGGCTGATGTTCAAGGCACGCACGTTAGATATTAAAGGGTATATAACGTGATACAAAGGTCACACGAGGGTAGATCGTGCTTTTTCGGGCTATGTACCCTCTAAAAGAGGACGACCTGTGCAGACTTCCCGTCGGACTGAATTGGGGAAGAGAGTTGGTTCCAACACCTTCGGAGAGACGCCGGAGAGAAACTGACGACCAGGACCGATCGTGGAGGAATCGTGGATATGCTATCCTTCCTCCCTTCCTCTCTCCCCCTTAAACCTCATCACCCTCCCTCGACTTCTCCACCCTTCCCACCCCAACATCCCACCCCACACCCCTCTCCCTATCCCCTTTACACTCACCCCAACGTCCGTCGGGAGCGCTGCGCCGCCATCATGCCAAACCCTTCCTTGACCACGGACGCCCCACTCCCTCGCCCCCACGACACAAGCAGATATAAACCCCTCCGTACCCTTTTCTCTCACACCCACCCTTTAAAATAAAAAATACCCCTCCTCCTTCCTCCCTCCCCCACCATCAGCAACCGTATCCTCCTCTCCGCGGATATGTGTCGCTCCCATTTCCCGCGCTCAGTCAACACCACGTGGGCGCCCGAGATGAAAGATGGCGCAGGGTGCTATAAGGGAGTTCAATCGGGGCGACGAGGACGCTCCTGCCATTTTTGATGGGTTCCCTAGGTGGGAAGGGGGAGAAAATGGGGGAAAATGGTGAGGTGGAGAATCGCACATTACTTTTCCGAGTCCCAACCACCATTCCCGCAACTTCCAAGGAGATGGTTCATGCATGGTATTTTCTTAAGAAAAGGTCAGGAAGACAAACGGGGTGAGGGGCAGGATGGTGGTGAAACTTGGACTCTGGGAATGTGACGTTATTGAGGAGTATGAAGATACTGATAGTCAATAACATTTTGGTAAGAATGATTTATAATGATAAATACTTTTTTAGTTACGATTATTTCATTTTTTTAAATACTCTCCCTTAGTATGTCTCTTATCTCATTTCCAAAGCTCGAACATCATCACTTAACCTACGCATGCCCACTTTCAATGATTTTAGAATGGCCTCCCCTTTCAACTCCAAACAGTATGAGACGATACATCGGTCTTCCGTGGGAAATGGGATTTCTTCTTTTTGTTCTTAATCCCATCGAAATTCTATGCTTCAGAAGGCGAGTAATGTGTATTTAACATTTCAACGAGGATGCATCTTGAATAAGTATTTGTTAGGCATTTTGAGCGTCTTTGCTAAGGTACACCCAAACAAATAATGCACCGTTTTGTAATACGAAATTAGAATACGATAAATTTGGCTGGAAAAATTTATCGTACACTATAGCTACCTACCCTCGTCGGTAGGATAAGAGAGACAGTGTAAGGGAAACATCAGATAAAGCTAAGTACAGCACTTGGGGAGGGAAGCGGTAATGCGATTCTGGCACAAACCGTGGAAATATAACTAAACGGACAAAAAAAACCCTTGGGTAACAATCAGGATCTTGCCACATAAGCGAAAGCTCTAAAAAGGAAAGCGAAAAGGATTGCTCAAATATTACTGTAATAAATAAAATTTGTGATCATTGCCTTCTTCGCTCACGGAAAACAAACTTCATAGAGAGGCATACGCAGACCTTAGAGCGCAGCGCGGAACAAATATGATTTTAAGCATGGAAAATTAAACAAAAGAATACACAAACCCATAATCGATGGCCTTGAAGACTATCAGTAACATTCCGGCGTTTAGAAAAGTTGAAATGATGAAATAAACTCAGGAGTAGTAGAAACCGAAAATACTACGGATTAGAAGACACGTTTTAATAGGAGACACATTAATGGGCAAGAATTCATGAGTGAAGTGGCATGGAAGATTGAAGGTATAACTGCTCCGGATAAATTGATGCAGGTGCAATAATTTGGTTCTTATATGTGAGCAAGAGCATAAGGGGATAAAGATAGTAAGCCACTTTTTTGGAGGAGTGCGCAAGTTTATAGCCAAAGAGCTACTGAAGCAACCGTTCAGTTTTTAAGAAAACAATGTACAAATAATTCATAATGATTGAAGTGGCATGGAAGACCTAAGGAAAAATTCCTCACGAGAAATAGAGGCAGGTGTAATAATTAGTTTGTTCAATGTGAGCAAGAATTAACACATAAAGAGGATGGAGATAGCCACTATTGTGAAGAAATGCTCAAGTTTAATGCCAAATGTTTACTGAAGCAGCATTACAGCATTTAAGGAGCCAATTTAAAAATACTGTTCACTTTTCTACATTAATTTACAAAGGATTTATTTAGCATTACGTGGTTAAACATATAGGCAATAGCAAGAATATCAAGAATAGTAAGAAAATATAATGATTTACACAATCCCCGTACTGAAATACCTATGTATATTGCATGCAAACGTATCAAAAGGATTTGCGAAAGGAGAGAAAATGAATTCCGACATTTATTTCGAGGATCTTTTAATAATGACACAATAAGCACTATACCACTGAAAAGGAAGGAATTGCCATTAAGTTTTAATTGGTGCGTGCTGGCAAGTAACCGAATGGTAGGCTCTTTGATGCAACACAGTTCATCTACAACAGTTGGGACTAATAATTACTACTAGAACTTGCAATAAATATATATAACCAACACACCCACGTGAGTGCGTGCACGTTAAAACGTGGGAAGGGACTAACCAGAGGGGGAGTAACCTTAGGGGGCATTGAATCATTTATTAAACGTTATCGCTCTAAATCGGGAGTCAAATTGGCAGGAGTCCCATCCCTTACATCAGAAAATGGGAGTTATTTCGAAATCGGGGAATATTTTTAAATCGCGGGGAAAATCGCGAGTAATTTACGATCTGACGAGAGAAAAAAAAATGAGGGGGAAGTCCGAAAGCTAGAACATTTGCACCGAACTCGCAAAAATCTCTGTGAAAAGGTTGGCTAATTTTATTTCAAAGTAGGTATCACCTGTCCCCGTTGAAGGCTCGCCTAACGCCGCCTAATCCACTTACATCCTTCAGAAGCGACTAAATTTATACGTTCTCATATAACCTGCAACCGTAGCGTAATCTTTCTTACAGCCAAAGATGACTGAGAGGGCAAAGATTTTTTTCTAACCCAACACGTATTTCCACTTTCATGCAAAAAGTAACGTGATGAGCCTCATGCTCGTCTAAGGCGATCATGAATTTCATGATAACGTCTCAGGGTACACGAATTTTAAAGATACGAATAAATACATACACGCTATTTACGTGAATATCTTTTAACTTATCCCACAAACTCTCCGCGCTTTTCCAATGTAAAAAAATATATTCATTTACACCCTACTTATTTATAAGTTACCCATTTTCTTAATTTCGGCTATTCTAACGATCAGTAAGGCGACGTGCTCACGTTAGATCTTACACCAAGAAGGCGACATCAAGGATGCTGAGACAACGCAATCTGTTCGCTCTCCACTCTCACTTACAATTAGTGTTGTCGTTCAATATGGTTTGATTGCTGTTTAATCATTCCCATATTTTGCACGTACGTTTTTTGAACTAAACAAAGAGGTGGTGAGATCGGGTAAACGTATAGTGAATTAGAGATATCAAAAAAACAAAGATAATCAAAGGATCCCTTAAATTCAATACTTCCAGGCTGAGCTCCGTGGAAATTCATGTGCAATTAAATAGATAACGTATGCACACTTTTACCAAAATGTATTCAGGTGGAACTACTAAAAAGCGCAAAATGGTAGTTTGCATTACCGCGGGGCGATTTTCTTCTTTGTGGTTTATTTTAAGTAAGAGGAAGAATATCAACATTTCCTTACATGAAAAGTTTGGCATAATTTTTTTCCATAAAGCATACGTAACTTCAATATTTATACACTTTTCTACATCTGGGAAATTGAAATCTAGCTTTCGGCCATTTTAAAAATCAAAGAATGGGTAAAATTTCATTTTAAAAGAATATTTATAATGCGGAAACGTTGTTCTCTTCGTAAAAAATAATGAAGTGCATTAATCAAATATTTTGGTCGTTACGAGATGAAGAAGACGACCGTTTCGCCGTTCTCCTAGTTTTTCGCGTGTTTTTTTTCACTCTTTCGACCGCAGAAGCTAAACGCTTATATTTAAACACTTTTCAATGAATGCATTTTGTAGTCAAATAAACAAGGAGTAAAACGATATATTACACGACTCCATGGAGCTCCGGCGCAATTTCATACAAATGCTTCAAGTTCAGCGTTCTACCTTTTTTGCGCCGATAGTAGTTCCGACCCATCGACGTAATCATTATAATCGCCCGCTCGTCGTTGAAAGTAGATGTACAAATGTACATGAATCAATTTTTGAGGGAATATACCTAGTCTTTCTATTTAATAAGGTGATCTCTTGAACAGTTTGCGACCACAAGAGAACCACTGATCAAGAACCACAAAAATGCTTATCAAGCATTACCACACTTTGCTATTCATCGACGAACAAATCATTTCACTGACGTTTACTGACGCAATTTAGGTCTGGGGTCCCACCATCCTCCACCACATACCTGGGCTTGCAGGATGTAAATTAATATGTTTTTATACTGGAAAAATGTTTGTGGAATGTAGTGGGGTAGTTTATGAAATTAACAATCAAGACACTGCTCGTCGAAATGTGACGTAAAGAAGTGAATATATGATACTTTCAGACTCTCCTGAAATATATTGTTATAGTTTGTATTGTTTTGGCGTCACCTGTCTGCTATTTGCTTACTCTGCATGATGGTAACCCCAAAACAGATTTCTCCATAGGTACCAATTTTCTACCTCTAGAATAGTTATGTTATTATAATTATAACTATTAGGTAATCTAACGATTTAGATAGGTTTAAATTTAAGTGAATAAAAATCCTCTCGATTTTTAAATATTCAGGGTCGTGTGTATCAGCAATATTTCTTTCTTCATCTCAGAAAAAAATGTATGAAAATGTTTTTGTAAGAAACTTAGTGGAATAAATATTAATATTATGTTCGTCCACGCATAAGCAAAAATAGTGGAATAAATGTCCTCCTTCCTGGACTTCCTTCACACCTTCAGCACTAAGCGAAATTTTGTTCACACCGGGATAAGCAATAGGGTCGATTAAATGCGGTGGGCATGGGGTACTTGTGAAGAGGGTATGCGGTATAAATACGAGAGATAGCGTGAGAAATGAGCAGGCGTCGAAAGAATTACGATGAGATGCTGAAGCAATGAATATTTATGATGGAAGTGTGCTAAGTTTGCTTGGCCATGATGACAGAGTAGGCGAGACCCGAATCGCCAAACAAATACATGGCAGGGGCGTAAATACAGTGAGCGGAAGGGATTGACCGAGGAGGTCATGGCCGGAAGTGGTCGAAGAGACTCTCAAGATGAGAAACATTACGAGTCTTGGGATTGAGAGAGCATAGATAGAGCAATGCGCGAATGAGAAATATGCGAACAGAGTGTGCAAGGCTAGCATATGGTGCATGTACAGTACAGAGTGCAAGGCAGCCAGCTTCCTGCTTCTAAAAACAACCTAAATATATATCGGAGCAATATTTAAAAGGAAAGAGCGTGAGGAGTCTCTATGTGTCTACGAAATTCATTCATGCCGCGAAAATCTGCTAATACCTATTCAGTGCCTGCCTATGTACCTGATTTCTATCTATGTAGTTTCCTAGAACTTAAATCAATCATCTTTATCAACTTTTTCAACGGCGCTCCACGTTTAATGGTTGGTTTGGGCAGACTGTAAAGGAAATTTAATACAAAACTAAGTTTTTCTATTCCTCCGTCACATTAGCTCAAAATACATATTTCCTACGGTTCCCTTCGTCCATCAACCCAACAAATTCCTACTATGGCATACATATTCTATGTTCTATAACCTTCGTTATCCCGAAGTCCTTGAATACTAATGGTGGTAGCCCCCACGGCCAGTTTTCTATTAGCGGGCACTTTATTAGACAGGAAAATCCAGTTTATTTTATTTTCAAGAAAATAATTTTATAATTGAAAAGAAAAACTTTGTGAGTTCCACATAAATAGATTTTTATTACGACCTAGATTTAGTCGCTGAATGACATCATCTGGTTCACCTGATGGTGTCACGGTCACCGGATAACCTAGGTATTAATGAAAATCTGTTTATATGGAATTCACAAAGTTTTTCCTTTCAATCGTGAAGCTGTTACATGAAGTTACGCCTGAAACCATTAAAATAATTTTTGTTATCTTTCGGCTGAAAAATATCTTTAATTAATTTGACATCTTAATGTAACGTTAATTCGTCAATATAGAACTGAAATATCTCGTTTTTGGAACATCTGAAATCATTGGCAGTCGTTCGCATGATGATTACAGAAATTTATTTTAAATTGCACGATACTATTTATGATTTTAACAGGTAAATACGAATGATACTCCATCCTCTATTTCTGCCGTCATCGAATTTCCTCAGAAATTTTTTTTTAACTCCCATCACTCTTCTTTAGCATTTCTGCCTTTTTTCCTAATTTCCTCCATTATTTTAACAATTGAAGCCTCGAATGTTAACTTTAGTAACAAATGAAACACTCAAAATAACTCGGTCACTTGGTGGTGAGCCTCACCAGTAGGTACTCCGCCTCTTGAGTCAGCCCACGGCTTCTTAGATAATGTGGCTCGCCTCACCGGGACGGTAGGCGGGCGCAGAGCAGGTGAGCGAAGTGACGTAATCGAACGTCCACGTCCCACAAGAAAGCGGCAAACGGACAAAATAAAAAAAACTAGCCGTTAACTAATGGCTAAAATTTAGCCAATTTGGCTCCGGATAGACACACTGTTCACGTGCGACCATCATTCTCGTTCACTCAAAAATCTCTAATCCACAGCCCATCTACTCACCATATACTTGCTCCCCGCCAAGCACCCGCCAATCTTTTTTGTCCACGAAAATACTAAAATTAACTTTAAGGAGGTGGGAGTGATTTTTGTTTATGCACAGTATTTCGTGAAACTTTGCGTACGTGTTCTCATTAGTGATATCTTCATAAAAGAGAAATAAATTGAGTTATCCCGATTTGACGTATTGGCAACTCAATGCCATTTTACACTTCGCCTCATGACGCATGATACAGATTTTTTATTTATTGTACGTGTTCTCATTAGTGATATCTTCATAAAAGAGAAAAGAAAGTTGCTTCATCCCGATTGGATGTTTTGGCAATTCAATGCTATTACACGTCGCCTTATAGCGTATGATATACATTTTGTATAACGACTGCGTCAGGATTTATAATTAGAAATAGTTTAGTCGACTGGTAGAGTAGCTTACTAACTTATGTTATCCTTAATGTATGTTTATGTATTCCCCTGGTATTTCTAGCAGCATGTTTTGCATGCTCTACCGGCACAGGCATATTGCCTTTAAGAGTGATTGATTACCCCCTGCCCAAAATCCTTTAGGTGGACGGCAGGGTATTATGCAGAGGATTTCTAACAGCTTTCATAAGGCTACTGCACGAAGACTCAGCCTCAAAACCTTTGAAATCCCGCCACAAAATGCCCCATCTGACCCTCTACGCCGCAACGTTGCCAGGTGTCATAGGCGCATTTTCTATGCTGACACTAAAATCCTTAATTTTCATCCTAGAGAGTCAATCAAAAGACGCTCGTAAACGTATTGAGACAAGGGATTCGATGGCGAAGCGAAAAAGTTACAAAATTGCAAAATTTATAAACTTTATCAATGTACTGCACGGGGTCACTTTCTACCTGCCGGGAAGGGCGACCCTCGTGCGTCCCCAACCTCGAGAGAGGATCCGGATTAGCTCGAAAGCGAGCGAGGGCCTTCCTAATGAGGGTGTTCTGGAGACTACCTGGGTCCATCCGCCATGCAGTCCCCCTGAAATCGACACTACCCATTATAATTATTGCTAACAAATATCAAGGAGCCACGCCGAGTCCAATATTCGAAAACAACACATTGAAATATAATTTCGTCTCAATTTCGAATACTTCGCAGAGAGCTCTAGTCATAAATGCTTTAATTAAGGAAATAAATGTAAAATATAATTCTAGTTTCATTTCCATTACTGCCTATAAGGAAAGTTACAACGCGTAAACAGATTCACTAAAGTGAATTGTCGTCCAAGAATGTTTTTCGACTTAATAATTATTCAAATGTGCACTCAATGAACCACGATTACCGATTCAGTCACCTTAAGCTGAGCAAGTTTGCACCATTAATCCTGCTTATGAAGGTATACATGGAGAATAAAAGATAAAAATACTCGCCATACAACATTACTTTCTCAATCCGCGAACTCATTCAATTGAAGTCATTGCATACGTTCATTTCGTGACGAAGGAGATGGAACTATCTATGCTATTTCAAAGGTTTTTGACACCAAGAACAATACTCCTAGTGAAAAGAAAGGCTTTTTAAAAATCGAATTATCACAGAGGTCATCGAAATACACAGACGACCAAATTACTTCAACCGGGACCAACGTCAGAAGCTCGGCGAGACACGGAATTCCCTAATTTCTAGAAGAACTGAAACCACACCACCCACTCCCAACCACCCTTTCCTTCCATGCCACCGTAAGGTTATAAAGGAACCGCGCTAGAAACCTATTAGTAAACCATTTGAAGACGCTTCCGGCATCGGAGGAGAAACGTCGGTTTTTTTTCAGTTCTGGACGCAGAAAATATTCCGAAAGTGTTAGGTATCTTAATCATTTCAGAGCAGCATTGAACAAAGATAATCATCCAGTCAAACATATATTTACGCATTTATAAAATACGTTTATAAATTTACGCGTAATACTCCGGAAATCTCTAAGTGACTGAAAATTTTACTTAAGTGAGAATTCAAGACGCGCTAAAAAAGCACTTTGGTACCAAAAGATTGCTTCTCCCAATTCTTACGGGAAAATAGTAGGGGGAGTAATGACCTTACCACAGATACGGAGTTATAATGGGGTCACTTTTAATGTAAGGAATTTCCGTCTAAAAATAAAAAATAACCCCCAATGCTAAAATTAAAAACTAAACTAAAAATTCAAACGTAGTGAAAAATGATATAAAAATACTGTATAATTTGTTGCAGTCAAATATTTAGAAGTTGTAATCAATAGAGTTCATATTATATTTTAAGTTCCAGATACCGGGTCACTTCCACCGGATCCAAAATTGCAAAAATCTATTCCTGCAACTCATTACGAAACAATGAAATATAAGATTTTTCGTTCATCAAATCAATACAAAGCCACACAGGCGTGAGTACCGCCGGCCAAATCCGTTAGCCGAAAGAAATTAAACGTAGGTGAACCGGAATTGGAAATTTTGAAATTCATATCAAAACCTCAAAGGTAAAAAAGCTATAGAATTACTTCTCCAACGTAACTTATCGAAGCCACGGAGCATCAGAGATTTTTATTGCCACTTTCTAACTTGTGATTCAGTTTTTTCGCAAGTGACAGGTTAGAAAGGTGACGCATAGGCGCGAGTCGACGAAATATTAATACGAACACTCGACGGACGGGATTGATGAAATGTTTGGTATAGAAGACGAAACCCTTCTAATTACATCCTCCCTCCACTTACTTTGCATCTAATTTTAATTGGCAACTTCATCTCGTCTCACAAGGCGCGGAGCATGCCTTTGTTCGCCTTTCTTTCTATCCACGGCATTTTCTCAATCTTTCTCCGAACCCACACTCCAGACGCCTCCAATCTATTCTCATCAACTATCCTTCAAGTTTAGGTTTCGGGATCATATAACGCCGCACTCCATTTCAAACTCTTCGACAAGATTTTTCTTGACATCTTTCCGAAAGGTTCCTTTCATCAGCTGTCTTCCATGACAAAAACGGAGAAACTTGCTCGTTTAAAATTTGATTAACTAGATGCAACCCATCCGCTAACGCTACTGTTGGCGGTATATTAGACTTATAAATCGTACAAAAATTATTTTTGCCCTATAATCGTGATTGGACTTTCCGCATATAATGGATTTTTCTATTTTAGATATCCCTAGTACTTTATCCATTTTGAATATTTTACATCCACCTTTAGAGTTGTCCATTATCTTATCACAGGTTCAGAAGAGATACATTAACAGTTGAGGGGCTGGGAAAAATATTAATAATACAGGGAAGCAGTTATGCCAACGAGATATTGGCCAAAACCCCCTATTTACTTGATAAATCAAAGAGAACTCAGTGAGACGAGTTAATATTATAACGCAGCAAGTGGAAAGACCGGTGAGTATATGGCATTGATGATAATTTCTTAAAAATTCAGTTTTTTTCCAGAGAAATAAGCAAAACTTCTTGAGGTGAGAGGGGTTATGATTGAAAGCGATATTTATCCCATGGACAAGGGGTCGTTACGTCTTACTTATGGAGACATGGCGACGCCAACATAGTATTCCCCAGCGCAATTGGCAGTTGCTATAAAAACGCCGAATAACAGATACCAATAGCGATTAAAGAGATATGAAACTTGCCTCATAGGTGCAAAAGATATTTCAAAGTGCATTCTTTAAATGTTATCGTTCATGATTGCAGCAGCTTATTTTCAAGATGGAACTCGAATATTCGTAGCTACTCAATGTTTTCCTGACAACTGAAAAATTAGCGAGATAAAATATTTGGGTTGCCCTAGCTCCGCAAGTAAGGAGTAGCGACTCCATTTCCAGTAGACAATAAATCCAAAAAAATCCTTCCGTCGATATCACCTCCAGAAGTTACGCAAATCCCCCCTGAATCAGCCTCTTTATTAAAATTTAAAAAAGCAAAATAGTTAAGGACGAGAATTAACACGTAGAAATTGCCACGAGAAAAAAAAGGACCGAGAATCGAACCACGAACTAATGACTTGCCGGAGCGATGCGCAAACCACTACGCTACCAAAGCTGAAGAAGCGACGGAACTCAAGAAAACAAAGAGATCTGTGCATTAAATCAATACTAGCAGTAGATGTATCTAATGTCAGACAGGCGGTATCTTTGGTCCTCCACACACACTATCCTCGAAATTCGTCATGTTTCCGCTCAAAACTTCATTATTTCCCACTACTAAAAAATTTACAAAAATGAGAAAATTACACCACCCTCACCCAGGTAACGATCTCAATGTTGCATCTAGATCTAGAGCGGGGTTGTCCAACTTGCAAGGCCTCAAGGGCCACAACTTCAACTTCAATATGGTTGCGGGCGATATAGTAATAAATTATCATTTGTAAAAGTAACAATAAGAAACAGCGTAAGGTGTAAAAATAAAAATAAATTTCTGAATTTTTGTCTAATAACCTTTCGCGGGCCACAATAAATGGCACCACGGGCCGCCAGTTGGACAAACCTGATCTAGAGTAAAATGCGTGAAGTGCGGTGCTGTCTATATAGGAGCCGTCACCGAAGGCTCGGAAGCTATTTAAATTATTTCATATATCCGAGTTTAATCAGCAGGACTTAGATGGGCATGCGAACACCGTCGGGAGTTGGAAATTGTATCCGTTCTTGGGGCTGTCGATTGTCGCTGAGAGTATCGAGTGAATCACAGAAACACTAATTTATCTATGAAGCCTTACATGAAATTCGCTTGAGTGATGCGGTGAATAATGTCCACGAAAAAATTGAAACCATCCCTTGAAAAAAGAAAATAGACATTAGTCGGAAGTTCTTTACTACCTCCTTAAGAACTCGAATGAGAGAGAAACTCAAAAATTCCTACGAAAGGAAAGGAGGAGCATTATATGATTTTTCAAAATTCCTCCTGATATTAGCGAATCAGGATTGACGTACCAGGATATTATTGATGGGGAAAGTTATAAGAACACAATGTGTAGCTCCACAAAAGATTCACGGACAAGCACTTTCGGCACCATGTACGTAAGCATGCACTGCTCTTGAGCAAGCAACCAAATATATTATTTACTCATTGAGTGACTCTGTATCAGCTATTTAAAAGTATTTTAATGCAATGAATATGGAATTCAGCACCCAAAAGGAAAGCATGATGACATCCAGAGCCAGTGAAAGGCGCCTTGATATTCTGCGTTCTCATTTCCAATGTACACTGGCTCAATCAACGACGACCAGAGTGATAAATGAATAGAGAGCATTCGGATAGTAGCATCTTCCATGACGCTGTTGCTTTGATAGCCCGATGATCTCCGCTCATGTCCTCGGACAGAATTCTCTGTTGTCTCCGCCATCCTTTCCTAGTGCGTGCCGACATCATCGGAAATCACAGGATAACGTTATGAAGTGTTCTAAATAGAATTTTGAACGAGTTAGCGTGACATAGATGGGAATCTAAGTCAACAAAAATGTCACTTTGACCTTCTTACGCCGAAGCCACAGGTTTAATGACTCATCGATCATTTTCAGCAGTCCGAGGAAGCGATGACTACATGCATATCGAGTGACTTTTATTGCGCTCGAATATCTCGTCGCTTATAGGATGAAATTTTCCTGAATTAGTGACTTTAAGCACAGTGTTTCTGAGAGTCGACTGCGATTGTACGCGAGGAGAAAACATGAAACGAAACGAAAATGTATACGGTAAACTGGGCTTAAAACATTGATTAAGGAAGAAAGTGGATGGCGTCTTGAAAAGTGAAGACAGGTTTCTTTTGTGAAAAATAATATATACACTTCATGATAAATTTGCAATATATAATGAGGGCATTGTCGGAAATTATTTCCATTTCGCACGTTTATAGATAAATAATTACGGTACTGCGAAGGTAGCGTTACTTATGCCTATGTCTTTGGAGTATTAACTGAATAACTGATCGATTCAATATGGCCGATTGCGCATTTGATGTATTCAATATCCCCCTGTGCTATCGTATCGTATTGTTTCATCCATTCTCTCTTTTAATCTATCGTTAAATCGAACAATTTTACTATTAAGAAAAATATTTTTAAATTTTGGCTAGGCATCTGATGTCTCAGCTTTGAGTAAATTGTGATTTTTTCCGAAATATTAGGGAGAAAAGTAATAGCGTACAAACAAAGTCTAGCCAAAAATCCTTGAGCATATTTAGGGTATTAGAGTTTACGCTTCGGTTGGAGAACGGCAACTCAGCAAATTAGAAAATATTGGAACTGCAGCAGTGGAATTTAAAAACACGTTCAGGGATGGACGCAGAAGATGAAGTGGAAGAATCATACAGAAGATTAGGTTAGAATGTAAACAAGTGAAATACGTGTGATATTCCACTGGAGAAAAATCATTCGCCTTGACCGGGATGCGAACCCGGATCCCTCGATTTCGCGCCGAGTGCTTTAACCAGTTAAGCTACATCAAATCAAGGTAGATGAGCTCTACGGCCTCTATAGATTAAACAGATAAAATATTTCTCCAATGGCCGTAAAATATATGCACCACTCGTCAAAAAATTAAATACTTACTGTGTTGGTTTGCGGGAATGAGGTTCCACAACAGGGACCAACCACAGCCTCTCCACCAGAATACCCTCTTGTGGTAGTTTACGGGAAAATAATTTCCTCGCCAGGGACTACCACAGACACACACACACAACCCAATTGGAATCCTTTGTAGGCTAATGAGACCTAGCTCAGGATTCCTGGGTTATAACCTGGGATCCTTCGGAGAGCTGTAGTGACTCTACTAAGGCTGCCAAGTTATTTACACAACCACACACGCAATCACACAAAACACTCACTCACACACACAGCAGGGCCCCAGATTTCTGGGAGAACAGCTCAAAAAGAGCGTTGTCAAATAGAAAAACAACAAACAGGGAACGAGGGTGAAATTCGTATACGCGTATTTCGACCACAAAGTGGTCCTCTTCAGCGAGCTGAAGGGAAAAACACTAGCAACACGAGGTTGAAAGTGAATGAAGAGGAGGACAAACCTAGAATAAATAGGGAAGGGACAAAAGGGTTAGGAAGCGGGGGGGGGGGGGGGGGTAAATTGGTAACGGCTAAAAGGTCATTGGTGAGCAGTGGGAATGTGGGTGGGTGGGTAACATCCCACTAGGGAAGAATAATTACCTTAAAGAGCTTAATAACATAAAGCGCATTGCAAGATTAAATGGCTATAAAGATTCTGTAATCGACAACATTGTTAAAAAACATAAGTTTAAGAGACTAATACAAAATTCCACTACACTAAGAAAAGATGAAACTACTCGCTACATTAAACTGCCTTACCACCCGAAAGTCACCAAAGGTTTGGAAAAGATATTTAAGACAGTGAACACCAAAATATCTTTCAGTAATAATTATAAACTAAAAAACATATTAGGGAACACCAAAGACAAAATAGATAATATAAATAAGTCCGGTATATATAAAATATCTTGCTCCTCATGCGACCTGGCATACGTAGGGCAAACTCGTAGAAACATTAAAACCAGATTTAAAGAACACATGGCCCATTACAGATTCAACCGACCGGAAAAATCCAGCATGGCACAACATTTAATCGACACAGAACACGAAACATCAGAACAAAACCTTCAACTCATCAAACAAACAGATAATCATTTACTTGACGCCTATGAAAGCTTATATATATACAAACTTAGAAAAAACCTTCTTAACAGCGACAAAGGCCCGATTTCTTTCTCTCCATTATTTTCTATTATAGAATAAGAAGTTCTCCATTTTCACCGTTTTTGCAATTTTCTAGGCACTCTCTGACCACATTTAGTTTTAAATTTTAAACATTTTTCATCAGTTGCAATCCCCACGCTTCACTTCAACGGTCAGTTTGTTTTGTTTCCCCTTCCCCCCCCTCTTGACTCACTACAACGGTCATTAGCTTCCACCCCCCCTTCCCGCCAACGGTCACCATGACTCCCACCCCCCTTCCTTACTTCAACGGTTACGTTCCTTCACTACCACATCTTTTGGCCATTGGCTCCCTTTCTCCCACCCCTCCTCGCCTCCCCCACTCTCCACTTCACCCACATTCCCACTGCTCACCAATGACCTTTTAGCCGTTACCAATTTACCCCCCCCCCCCCCGCTTCCTAACCCTTTTGTCCCTTCCCTATTTATTCTAGGTTTGTCCTCCTCTTCATTCACTTTCAACCTCGTGTTGCTAGTGTTTTTCCCTTCAGCTCGCTGAAGAGGACCACTTTGTGGTCGAAATACGCGTATACGAATTTCACCCTCGTTCCCTGTTTGTTGTTTTTCTATTTGACAACGCTCTTTTTGAGCTGTTCTCCCAGAAATCTGGGGCCCTGCTGTGTGTGTGAGTGAGTGTTTTGTGTGATTGCGTGTGTGGTTGTGTAAATAACTTGGCAGCCTTAGTAGAGTCACTACAGCTCTCCGAAGGATCCCAGGTTATAACCCAGGAATCCTGAGCTAGGTCTCATTAGCCTACAAAGGATTCCAATTGGGTTGTGTGTGTGTGTCTGTGGTAGTCCCTGGCGAGGAAATTATTTTCCCGTAAACTACCACAAGAGGGTATTCTGGTGGAGAGGCTGTGGTTGGTCCCTGTTGTGGAACCTCATTCCCGCAAACCAACACAGTAAGTATTTAATTTTTTGACGAGTGGTGCATATATTTTACGGCCATTGGAGAAATATTTTATCTGTTTAACAGTTAAGCTACCGAGGCGTCCTTCTCCCCTGTGGAGTATTTGCTCTGTGGATCCCGGTCAAGGCGAATGATTTTTCTCCAGTGGAATATCGCACTTCTGTGCACTTGCGGGTGACTCCGTAAAGGTTACTACCGTGGCTAGTCCCGGTTTCCTCAAAATAAGTGAAAGACGGAAAATGGGCACTCGTGTGGATTGTAATGGAGGGAAAATTAATGAAAATATTAACAAGGCCGATGGACGAATATTCACCAAAAATTAAAGAAAAGAGTGATGACAAAGATGCAGAAAAATATAAGAGGATTATGTGGAAAAAATGAAAAAAATCGTGATGAAGACTTCAACATAAGACATAAGTTGCATGGCTTTGAAATCCGGAATATTAAAACAGAGAGCTAGATCAAATTGGAGGTATTCGAGATGTGGATTGAACCGATAATGTTGCTTTGCAACGAAAAAATGGGCATGGAAAATATATCTTATCGTGAAAATCATGGTTTAGTCTCCGTACATCCTATTTATTTAAGAAAAAATATCCGACCCACATCACGAAGTGTCGTTTGTGAGGAGAAAATGAAGTACAGAGCCCGACTGAGCGTGTCTCGCGTGTGAACCTACTGTGCTCCAACACGCCGCCACAAAGACTCCAGTCTACCCACATACGGTTACCGCATATACCAAGTTTCCGAGCCAAATGGCGCAGCGTTGTTTGTAAGAAGAAATAATAGGCTAGCGGGGGCCGGCGGAGCGCATCCCTCGAGTAAAACCACTGTGATACGACTCGCTGCCTCGAATATTCCAGTCTCCGTACATATTCTTCCAAAAAGAAAGAATAAGTTTCCGAGCAATAAGACGGAGATAAGGAGAGTCTGTAAGAAGAAAAAGAAGAGCACCGCATGGCTGAGAGTGTCCATTGCGAGTACCCACTGAGATCTAGCTCGCGCCTCGAAGATTACAGTTTCCGCACATAATCTCACTCTTTCCACGAATAACAAGTTTCCGGGCATGACGGAGGGTAGTAGTTCCATTAGTAAGCAGAAAAAGAAGAAGAGCACCACCCGGCTGAGCGTGTACCTCACGTGCACCCACTGAGATCCGGCTTGCCGCCTCGATGATTACAGTCTCAGCACATAATCTTTCCGCGAAGACCAAGTTTCCGAGCCATACTATGGAGTTGAGTCATTAGTAAGCAGGAAAAGAAGACGAGCACCGCGCGGCTGAGCGTGTCCCTCACGTGCACCCACTGAGATCCGGCTCGCCGCCTCACGAGAGAGGTTGACAAATATTGCCCACCCCTGAGGTATAGGTGACGCCGCGACGTAGCGGAGGGATCCCACGAGGTGGGGGGAGGGGGCAGGGAGACGCAAGGGGAGGAAAAGAGAGGGAGAGTTACGTGAGGGAGGTGGGGCAGGGTTTCGCGGATGCAGGTGGCGGTTGGTGGGGCGGGGCGGGAGCGGGGGGAGTGAGGGGCGGGCATCGGTGGCAGGCCCTTACTTGGCCCACGGCGCAAAGCCTCCCGCTCCCGAGGACTCAACAGCCGCCTCCAGAAATAGAACGGTTCCTTCGTCGGGAGAGAAGGCGGCGTTTGGGACCCCCCTTCCTCAGTTATGAAAAAGGGCGGCAGTATGAGTGTAAGCGTGTGGATTCGTGCGTATGTGTCCTGAGTGGTGTTCTTGGGTGTTTGTGTGCGTCGTTGTGAAACGGGCGGTGGGAGGAGTCTTCATATTGGAGGAACGAGAAGCGCGAAGGCGGTTCGAGGTATGGGGTGCTCCGATTCATTCACGCTTCCGGGGGGGACGAGCTTGAAAGGAGTCGGAATGATTTCAACCGGGAGTCATTCCTACCGCTGTCAAGAGTAACATATCCAGAATAGGTTAGCCTTTAGACAGTATTTCGGAGTGTGCGGAGATAAAGAAGGAAATTATATTGGTAGACAGAGGTCTGCACCTGTAAAAACCTACAGGATTTTTAATCTCTTCCATTTAAACCTACCTAGACCGGCAGATTACCCAAATTCATTCTACTAAATAAACGGTAGCTCCGAGAACAGTTCCAGGGCTACAATTTCTCCGGGCACAGAAAATCTTCCTCAGCATCTCCTACGGGAGGTTTGAAATCAGTATCCTAAAACTAGTAAAACTAACTTACCGGAAGTAGTGAAAAAGCAGGAGGTGTGATCAGCCCCTTCCTATAATGCCATCATGATCTATCATTTTACCTAGAGAAATGGCATATTCCTACACATCCAGGTCACGCCAGACTGCTAAATTCAAGTAAACAACAGAAGCTTCCTCGGCGTCCTCTTTTCCAAGCATAATACTATTGCAAGAAATTTTACTGCATACTTATTCTTATTAAGTAAGTATTAGAGTTCAGTATCCATCAATTTTCAAAGAGAAGAAGATTTCCTTTACATCGTCCAGGATTTCCGTCCTTCTCCCTATCCCATGCTTCCTCACCCAACGTATACCCCTCTATCACCCTCTTCAGCATGTCGATACCCCTAAACACGTCCTCCAGTGGTGATTGCTGCTTCATCTTAATTTTTGCTGACAGCCTCTTTTCCTCCCTTACCATATCCATAACTTCATAACTTGCTTTCTTCTCCCTCGGCTTACTCTATTCCTTCTTCTCCACACTCACTTCTCAAAAGCCTCCGTTTGACTCTCATCTTATCTCCGCAGGGACCATGTTTCTGAATCACATAACGCTCTATTGTTTTTACATATGTTGCACCTCATCTATTCTCGTCCCTTCGTACATTTTTCCTTAACCAACGTAATCCTTATGTCTCGATGAAGTTTTCTCGGATTTACAACCCGAGAGCGGCTGCTACAATTCCGGATCCGGTTGGAAACCCGGGGAAGCTGTATCTGCATCGTCAGCCCGGAAAAAACACCAAATACTTAACCTGGAGCCGTTATTTAAAGCTCATTGTCATCCTGAGTACCCCCCAAACCTGTGGAAAGCGAGAATTACGGGGAACATCACATCGATGAGAATTTAAGGGGAAAAACACAAAAAAGTCGAAAACTGATTGTAGCAAGCGTTACCTATGTATAAGGCTTCCCTGACTACATCTTGAAGACGATGGCGAGGTTAGCCGAAATAGTTGGCGCCGGTGGGAGAGCTTTTCACACAGACATCGCGCGACGAAATCCTCAGATACTTCAAGTATCAAACTTACTCACCAATTACAAAATTTTCATTTTTGCATTCAACCACAGACTTATTGCTCAAGAAAACTGTTTGATCCAGGCAAACGAAAAATCGTTAAAGGCCAAATCTCCTTCCGATCGAAGAAAAACGATACAAATATGGCTGAAAAAGGATATATGAAAAAGAATTGGCACTGAATTTGGGGAAACAAAAGATATCCATTTTCAAGAGATCCATCGAAAAACCTATATAAGTACCTAAGAAAAGAGGATCGATTGAGGAAACTAGAGATATCCATTTATATTGCCTTCGCCCTGATGATGGCATGAAGTGTCTAAATCTTGGTCTGTGCTCAATAAAAGTGCGGAAATTTTGCCACTGCTTATCTCTGTTGATGATGGATGAAAAAGATATTTGCATAAATTTCAACCAGACGCTTTAAAATATTTACCAAGCAAATTCATTCATAAGGAAGAGAAAATGCGCCACGAATTCTACCGACTAGAAACTCAAGAGCTGGAAGTATGCATCTAGCAACACTTGATCCGGAGACATTAAGCATGAATCGTGTCACAGAATGTGAAAAATAATCACGCAGGGACTTTTATTATTAAACAACTACAAATAACTCCATCCAATGACTTTAATGACGTGATAACCTAAACATCACATTAAGGCAACTAAAAATGTTTTGCACAACGTTGAGTGCTCGAGCAAGCAATTATTTCTCCCATCACGCATTCTTAACGCCGGGATTCCGGAAGGTCTCGCGAAAACATTTACTTTACTTAATCCTGAAAAACGACTCAGACTCGCGAGACAAAAAGAGGACCAAGATACCGGAGATAAACGTGGATCCACCTCCTTTTTTATAAGAGAAATAGGCCCGTGTTTTGATGAGTAAAATCAATGCGCTCGTAGTAGCCACGCAAAAATGTTTACGGGGAAACTTATCGGTCTGTTAAAGAACTTACATGAAAAAAATCGGCGCCTCTCAATTCAACTCTGACGCTGTGCCACCACCCAATGACTTACGAAAGTACGAGCATGCTCCCTTCCATTCCACTCTCTGCCCACCGCTATTACATCATGGCATCCGGCCAGGGGCGGGAAGAAGCATTTTAAAACACCCCAGGCGGTATAGGTATTCGTGTACTGGGTGCCCCAATAATGATGGTTATACCCATGTTTCACCTGAGTGGAGGGTGATTCCTGAATGAAATACAGATTCCTAAATGAAATGCGTTGTTCACACTGACATGTAAGTCTATTTAAAATGGCTGGAGCGGTAATCATGGGTCATTGAGAGCAAATATGAATAATTTTTCAAGTAACTAGGACCACATATTCTTTAATTACACCTATTTATGAGATTTAACTCACCGTACATGCAGTAATGGAAATGATAAAAGGATCATATATTACGTTTTTGCCTTAATTCAAGGATGTTATGACTTTAGCTATTGGTGGTTTTCGGCGCGGTTTTCGAAATTTAGGCCAAAAGCATATTTAAATATGTATGCTTATTTAAATCTTTGACTCGGAGTGACACTTTGATACTTGTTAGCAGCCGTTATAATAATATGAAGTGGATTATTTCGTGTTTAAAGAAAAATCCGCACATATGTAATCAGATTATTACGAAATATATCTCATAAGCCACAAGTGTTAAAATAGCACTGAAATGCAACAAAAAAACAAATCGGTAAAATTAATTTTTTTCAAGTTCATCTGCGGGCATTACCAATAAGAACACGTACGAAAAACTTCGCGCAAGTCAGTTTTAATAGACAAACAATCACTCCACCACCTAAAGGTGGTTCCCCGCTCCACCCACTTATCCAAAAAATTCTACCTTTATAACCAATTTTTTTCGCAAATGGAAACTAAAATTACATGGTGTTAAATGCAAGGATACGCGAAAGATGGGGAAACATAACATTTTTATACCAGTCATAAATGCCATTTTCGCGATAAAGTGTTCATGGGAAGTTAATTTACGAAGGGAATTGAATGGTGATAACATTAAGGCACCATTTCATCTCAGTTTTAGGGATATTACGAAATAACTACTGGGACTGAAGTCAAAATTCGTCAGTTCAATAGAAATGGGGCTGAAGTTGGCAAGTATACCTATCAAAAGTGTTATTTAAAAATATATATCCGTCGAGTAGTCAGTATATTTCAAGTATTACTTTTGTTTTCTTAAATATACGACATACAATCATCAATGAAAAAAATATTTATAAGTATCACCACCGAAAAGGTGGAATACAATATTTGCTTTCACACACACGGTCGCGGAGGAACCTCCTTGATTCGGATGGTATATAACTGTTTAAGTACGCTTCGATGGAAAAAGGGTTAACCTCTATCTTCTAATCTATCAAATAACCAACCCACCAACTTGCATCTACTAAAACTTTCATCAACTCCGTACGCGTCCTACCCTCTCGTCAGTCCCATCCATCAAGTCCAATATTTTTCTTCCCCTTCCCCATTACCCTAACATCCTCCCCTCTATCACGACCTCCGCCATCCCCTCATCACCTGCTCCAGCCACCTACTCCGCTTTTCACTAATTTACACCTGCAGCACCCCCTTTCACCGCTCAATAATCCAAGCACATCGTCACTTGTTTCCCTTTCCATCCACAGAACTTTCTCCATTCACTCCACACACACATCTCATACCCCTCCAGTTTACTCTCATTCTTTTTCCTCGGTGTCCAGGTTTCTGAACTGTAAACGCCACACACCATATCAGCATTCACATTCATCTTCTTAACCCTTTTTCTGCGAAGTTCGCATACATCCGAATTAAAGTTTTCATCCACAGAGAGAGGAGTTTGACCTTAAGACGCGAAATCAAAAATCTTTTCCCTTTGGTACGAAGATCAATTACACACCCATAGTATATTAAAGCGACACACATAGCTACAAGATAATAATTAAACTAATGGCTATTTAAGCTTTTTGCTTTTTCGTGGATATTTGAAACTCAATGTGAATAAAACCTAAAATGAGTTTACACATTAAGTGGTAAAAGAGAGGATAATCGATTAACGGCAAATACAATGAGAACTACCGTAAGATCCACCATTCACAATATTAACAAAAATGAGATGCAATTTCGTCAACAGTTTTGCCAAAAAAAGAAAGAAAAATTGACATTATAAATCATGGGCAGGTTTCAATCAGTTCCTCACATCGGGTGCTCTTTCAGCCTCTCTGGGTCGATATGTCTGGTATATTGGAGCAACTTTTATTATATTTTTATGTTACATAAACGAAATAATTCTGAACTAACAGTTATGCCTATGTAGATTAAAGCCCAGAAATGGAAAAGGCAAGTTTGATAATAAGCTTTTTTATAAAGGTTTCACAGACTATTTTTGAAGGCAACACACAAGCCATTATCGTAAAATAAATCTCTCAGCTAAATTCTGTATAGAATCTCACAAATGACGACATTCACAACCTTATACCCTTACAATTAGTAATACAGAAATGGGTGGTTTGAGGCAATCTAACGTCAGCAAACGAATTCTGCTGTGGCAGTACAGGGAAGACCAACGATCATCTGAGTAATTCACGAGAACTCTAAGTGTACGTGCTACGTGGTTGAGGGGTACGAGAAGAAAGATTAATAGTTGCAGAAGTTTACCACTCAAGAATATTTGCTTAGTATTTATATATACATATAGTCAATACATCATGGAGCTGTTTTGGGTATCATACCTTATGAAATGTTTTTCCTGCGTGTTATAAAAAGTAAGTAAGTAGATTTAAAGAATACGAAAACTGCACACTAAGAGCCCTTTTTCTCCATTAATGACGAAATTCCCTACCATAAATAAAATTAAAATTCCTTAAATTTTTCCAATGTATTGTATCTGTAGTTTTCCTGCGTGTTATAAAAAAATAGCGTAAGTAGTTTTAAAAAAATACGAAAACTGCACATAAAGAGCCCAAATTTGCGTATATTTTTCCAATGTATTGCAGTTGATGGCTAGTTTCATTTTTTATATTAATTGCTACTTTTTATTTTTTATTTTTTTCTTCAAATTCTTAAACCTGTAATCAACTCCTAAATTTACTTGTAATGCATTATATAAGCTTTTAAATTGTGTTTCTTGATGTTGATGATACTAAAATTACCTTCAATTTTAATTGGGCGATAGCTCGTAATAAAGACGCCATCAAGATCATCGTCATTAAAATTAACGGAAGTTGGCCGTTAAGTGGAAACGCAAGTCGGAAACGTTACGAAAGCCTCTGAGTTTGAGAACCTAATCGAGGATTATCTCTTCCGCGAGGGAGGTGGATGCGAACCCGGCTCCTCCGAGGGGACCGCCCACGACACGCCACGTCCGCTGCGAACACTCATCGCTTCAAAATAGTCTCTCGCCACAACATTTTGGCAACATTGGCCCACCGCCAACACCATCCTCAGCTCCCTTCCACGGAATGATGGGAGGCAAGGGGCAAAGAGAGAGATAAAAAAAACCCCCAAGCGATTAATTCTTTTCTTTTTTTTTACTTTTTATTTCGGCGCGAATGCGTGGCCTCCTTTTGAAGAGATAATGGAATATTTCGTGGAACGGGGTAATTTCTCCTGTTCCCAAGAGACACAAACTCGCTGAGTAATAAGGGATGAAAACCCTGGAGAAAAAGCACGGCGTCTTAATCAAACGTAGGATAAATAATTGGGGTCCTTGCATCGGGGTGAGAGGAGTAGATGAGGGGAATGGTGGAAAGATGGTAGATGAGGGTAGATGAGTAAAAGGGTAGACAGGCGCCATCTGATACTCATTCACAACCATAGATGGCGAGCATAAAGGCATCGGAATCGTTTAGCTACCCTGGCATGTCGGGGAGCAGAAAAGAGCCCTGACGGAATAATGGGCGTGCCCCATGCCGAATCAAAAACACTTGGCTCTGACAACGGATGAAGAACTGTACGACCTCAATTTTCAGACGAAGCTCGAAATATGCCGTCTAAATAAGTTTAAATTCGCCACATTTCTCAAATAAAAAAACTGAAGAGAGAAAGATTGGTGTTTGAGAATTTCCCTAATAGATGCAGAAAGTCATCGAATGGAATACTATACCGAGAGGAAGCACTGAAAAAATTCATTAGAAATAAAAAACAATTAGGGGACAAAAATCCTCCCTCAATCTCCTAAAGTTTACGTTGTGACCTTCAACGAGTTTTTGAGTATTTGGACTCCAATCACGGATATTTTTTAACTTCACCGACTTGAGACGATTACAAGCACTTAGGATATGCCGGAAGCTGCAAACGGGAGAGAGGTTTCAAACTAACCATACAAGAATTCACCACCACTTGATAAATGAAACGGGACTTTTTGTCAGCAAATATGCAATTTGGCAATTTTTGCACACAAGCTACACCTTGACTCGACGAGGCAGCGTGCTACCGTCACTCGCACAAACATCTTATGCTAGGAGATAAAACACTGACTGACGCTGAGATGATTGCTCTTGTTAAAAATTCGAAAACTAAATCCAAAAGTTAAGGGCACGATCACACGCTTATTCTCGAGGGACGCATCACTTGAGCAGACCGAATCGTCAAGTTAATTCATGACAATTAGACATAGACGTATATGCGTGTACACACAATAAAAAGTAGTAACGAATATATCTTCTTCCAACTCACAATTAGTTCAGGAAAAAAATAATCCGTATCAATTTTTAGGCGGACCCAAACACCTGTCTCGCTATAAATCATCAATCCAAAACTAGTCCAGGCACGCTTCCACAATTGATAGCATCACCGCTATCCTGGTAAGCTGTCGCAGACACATTATTGGCACACACATAAAGAGCATAAAAATAAACCAACATGACTTCCAATGGGCTGTGTTTAAACCACGTTTTAGATAGGGATATCGAAAGCCGTTTGCATGCGGCGCAATAAGTCTGCAGTAAAAAAAATAGGTAGATAATAGAATTTTCAGAGAACTGGACGAAAAAGGCACTTGAAAACAGCACTTATAAGCGAAGCCTGGATAAAAAAAACGAAAGATTTTAAGGATTCAAAAGTTTTCTTTTCAATCAACTAAGATGTAAAACAAAATAAAAAGGTGAATTGTAACAAGATAATCTTTTTCAAGCAATCTGAATGCGGGGGTTTCTATGAAACTTTCGCACTGAGCGTTCCCACGTTATAAAAAAAGGTCTTCGTCACATTGTAGAGGAATTCCCGATCCGATTCCCGATCATCACGTAATTTTCTGATGATTACACACCATTGTTTTCGCCCAAATTGTTTAAATTCATTCCATTAGCTAAAGAATTTACTTTTTAATTCGGATCCAGAAAATTTGTTCTGAATTTGCGATAAAACTATTTCAGCTGATTTAGGAAAACAAAGCAAGCAATGGGTGTACAATGAAACGGACCGAATTCCAAGCCACAACTTACTACCGTGTACTGCAGCCTTTAACTGTGGAAAGTGAAAAGATATGCAACTGAATGAGTGAATTCATCCTGAACACTTACTTTAAGGAGTAGTACATTTGCTAAAACGACGAAACACATTTAATCACTTAGCATAGCGCAGTCGTATAAAAATTGTTCACTTTCAGTCCACAGAAAACAAAATACGATGGAAAACGGAAGGCTACCCGACGCGTCATAGTTGTCCCTTGAAAATGCACAACGAAGGAAATGAATACATATTTTCATTTTAAACAAACTACACTAAATGGTATTCTCGATTGAAGCGTGAAATTCACGTCGAAAAATAACTCTCAACTCAAGGTTAGAAACAAATGGAGGCGACATTCCACTTCATTCTTAAAGCCGAATCCGCCATTACTGTCGGCACAGTTTCCGATGGTCGCGTTTGACTCTCATCAGATTTAAAAATAGGTTAAAATCAGTAGGTAATACAATGTTTTATGACTGGTAATCCACGCCCAATCTGCACTAAATACTTCCTATACATCCCAATTATTGCTTCACCCTCACCCAAGAGCGTTCACGGCCATGCCTCCTCAATTTCGTTTCAACCTCCTTGCCGAAACTAACGACACATTATCCATCCAATACAATTAGTTCTATCTTACCTTGAAGTCCGAGAGGGAAGCCATGAGGTCATCAAGTTCCTTGGTTGCGGACGAGGCGGCCGGCCCACCACTGGGAACATAGTCAATGCCTCTCGTTTCGCGAACTGTAGTGTGGATCGTCGTGCTTCGTCCATCGACGGCATCCCTGTGAAGATAAACGAAGCAGAAATACACAAATTACGAAATCATCCTTGACACTTATACCTCGAGCAAAACGATAAGTATGGCTCATGGCCTATGGTTAAGGGGTGGCCGATTCTACTCTGTTTTGTTTATTACTGTCTCCCACGCATAAAGATTTTTAAGGAGTCAGTAGCTAGTTGAATTTTTTCGAGATCATTTTCCAATATCCCTTTAGACTAATGCGTGATAGCAGCGTGATGGCCATGAAGAGTAGACGGACACAAGAAAGAACAAATCGACAGACGCATCCAAAACATGAGGCCATTAAGTCCGGGTAAAAATTACGAGCACTGCGGAAATAACGCCAAACGGATCGTTTATTTTAAAATACATCGATCACAGCCCTTTAAATTTTCAGCACTGATTGATGGAATCATTCTCCTAGGAGAAGAAGGAAGGGAATAAAATGGATGAATTGGTTATCTAGGGGGGTAACTTTGTGGAATCTACAGCACATGCTGAAATTTAAGCAACATTCATGTTGTTCCACATATCATTTAATACACACAGGACCAAAGTTACGACAAAATGCGTCATCAGCAGCCGAAAACTAGGTCGTGTATACAAAAGTTTAGGAGGAACAACAAATAGATTGCTTTTTTTTAAATGGACCAATAAAAAAATAACAAACTGGAAAGTATCTTCAATAATTTTTAACAAATGCACAATACATGAATGGCTGAAAGGATAATCGAATATAATATACGGCAATGAATTCTAGGAAACTCTCCAGCGTTACTCTCCATAAAGCCACATCACACGATACTTGACCCAGCACAAGACCAGCCGGTACTTTTAAGTCGGATCTAGTACGATTGAAGCCGTCCTATAAGGTTTCACACGATCATTGAACTTGCAGTGGCGGGGAAGCGGTATTTTCATTCACATCGTAGCGAATGTCTAATATAATTAAAAAAATAACCAATCTATGGTAGCAGACGACCAAAACAACTGACGGGACATTTTCAACTATTGCTCATTCCATGGACAGAAACGTAGCTTCCGAGATGTACAGGCCGTAACGCTACGTAACAATTCTATTGCGTAGTCCTGCGAAAGGCACGGGAAATGCGCTTGCTTTGATCTTCTTATGGCAAGGTTTCAAAAGGTTGGGCAATTATTTCCAACCATATGCCGAATTTCAAGGGACACTTTACTTTTATTAACAATATACGAGCATATCCATTTAAGAATGAATTAGCATTATTTTAGCGATTGATTAACAAATGAATAGGGAAAATTTAGTTATATTATTAACTTGTAGTCCATCACTTTCTTGATTATTAAATACGTCCTGACACCAGATTGGGAGAACAAAAAGTCAATATGACACAAAGTAATAAAAGAGATGATGAAGACATATTGGCTTCTCACTGCCATGTGATATACGAGTTAAAGAGGACGTAGAAGTTATTGGTTGAAAACGGTACGAGTCAACTGCTACCTATTTGTCAAAAAGGTATGCACCTATATAACCGATTCCCTCTGCAGCAAAATTGATAACCGATTTCATGATACCCAAGGTGCCATTTAGTTGAGAGGCATGTGATCTAGATACGTTGCCAAAAAATATTTTCACCTGGAATAGGCGTTCTCAGATTTCGTGTCAATGCACTATTATAACAACGCAGTCCAGCGGTTTAAGAATATCTGTGACCATCAGAGACGATTCATCATCTAATAAAAAGAAAATTGCCGTACTAAACAAGTCTTACATGCCATAATAACCTTCTATTACATTTTTTTCCCCTTAGCAACGTAAGGGAATTGAAAATTGTAGCCCTACTATTTACAAACAGATGACGATCGAAATTAGGATTTTCAGGCCTCAGAGGCTACGGCCGGCTCGGATCTCGAAGGCTACCGAGGCTACGGCCAGAAGATTACTAATATCCGCAAGGAGGTATAGATGGCGCTGATTTAAAAAAAGAAAGATCGCACAACGACTGTAAAGGCCAAAATCAATGGTCGACAGTTACTAGATACTATTGGGAGCCGAGTAGCAAACTTGCACCGCATCAATTATGAAATCAAACCACTAGCTAAGAATATGAGAGCGACAGCAAGCAACTTGCATAGTCAGCATGCTGGTTCAGTATCGCACGATACTGGAAAGTAATTATGCCAGTAAGCAACCTCGTGCTTGTGTGAAGGCTTCCGCGGCTTAATGAATTTGAAGATGTATGTCTTCCGGGTTTCTTTCCGCGTAGTTCCATTGTTCTGGGACTACAGTTTCGCCAGCGTTGCAGTCAGCTTCTTCACTTCACTGACCTGAAGAAGTCGACTGCAACGCCGGTCGAATTTTAGTCCCAGCACAATGAACCTACGCGGAAAGAAACTCGGAAGACATACGTCTTCAAACCTCGTACTTGTGTGGGGTCAAGTATCGTGTGAAACGGCCTCAAGACTGGAGACCGATGCTTTGGCTAAGAAAAAAACTCCACCGTACAGTGTACGGCGCACACACGCTGAGAAAGAATGACAAGACGCTACAAATGAAACGAAGTATCTGGCTAACCTTGAATGGAAAGCCAAATCACAAGAAGAAGAGACAGGGTTTAATGTGAGGAGCACTCACCCGTTGGGCACCACGGTGTCCAGCTCGTCGAGGAGACTGTCGACGGAGGGTCGCGGGAGGTCACGACTTGCACTGCTCGGGGAGCGCACCATCGAAGGCGAGGGCGACCCGTTGGTCAAGTGGTTCACATCTGCAAAGAAATCCATCCGGGCGTGAGGAGGGGGAGAAGAACACTTGCGCCAACCAAACATTCTCTGAACGAGAAATGAAATCAATATTCATACGGAATCTTTTCATGGAGTTTTCACCACTTTGCTGCATATCATAGCACCTTTGCGTGTGGCTCTTTACCAATTCACTCCTGTATTCCGCAATGAATATTGGTTTAATGTTAGTCGCTCTAAAGAGAAAATGCTGGGTTTATCCTCCGCTGTTGCGGCTTTGCAAGAAAGACAATGCCGTTTCACGGTGTAGAATGGATTACAAAGCATAGAACTGCATAGCTACAAAAGCATTGCATAATACAAGATACATTCATACATATAATTAATAAATCACGGAGTTGTATTAGGTGCAAACGAAGGGTACATGCATCGTTGAAACCGTTTTCATCTCTAGCACATGAACAAGAATAACACATTTCGTTTTTTTTACGCGCAAAGGAAGTAGTAAACAACTTTAGCACACAGACAATGTACGGAATTACACAGAGAAAAATCATTCCTTCGATGTATGACGTCATCAGTCGACACCGTACTTATTCCCTGTGGATGTTTGAGAGCTTTAAAGGAACAATAAGTTCAAGACCGCTGGACATATGATGTCAAGAAGCAATCCAAAGAGTACGCTTAGCGCCATAGTCCGTGAAGTTAAACACAAACGCGGAATACAATGAGGTGTTCCCTCTTCACCTCGGTAGCTAAACTTGGTAAGTAACTAGGCGCGATGTCGAGGGATCCGGGTTCGAGTCCCGTTAGGGCCAATGATTATTCCTCTTTGGAATTTCACACTGATGTGCACTTGCGGGTGACTGAGTACACGTAATACTGCGGCTGGACCCGGTATCTTCAAAATTTGTCACAATGCGTTGCTTGTAGAAGGAAAATCGGGGTCAAGGCTCACCTTTTCTCTCGGAGTAACCGGTGTAGCGGGCGTTGCTGAGGTCCTGCAGGAGGTTGTCGAGTTCGGAGAGGTTGCTGTTGAGGGACGGAGGCGGTTCGCGGTGGGTGGGGCCCGCATGGTGCATCGGCGCGTAGCTCTTTGTTGTCGTGGTCGTCATCGTCTCCTGGATCATCCTCTGGTTCTGGTACGTCGGCTGTTGAGATAGATAAAGAACAAAGCGGTTAGGGAAGACCTCAAAAATGCTGGGGCATCAATTGGCTAGGCGCTGCCCGCCCGTACACAAGAAATAGCGGGTGTTCCAGGAGGTATTCATTCAACGTGAACATTTTATCCAGGATATTTTGCAGTCACCACGAAAAAGCCGAACAGAAGTTTACCATCTCGGATATAACCAGCCATGGGCATGAGTGACAATGTGGAGAGAAAGATATAGTGGCAGCGTAATATGGTGGCAATCGCCTGCACGAAGCGTGACAACAAGGAGAGGAAGGCTCGTGTGAAAGGTGACGGCTAAGGAGCGAAGTGGAGTGGAAAGAACGAGGTAGGCAACGCTGCCAACAGAACTGCATTTAACTTAAGAGGGCGAGGAAGTGTCAGCAGTGCGTTTCACGACAGTTTACAATCCAAACAAAGCCGCATGTATATACACTGATATTGCTCGTAATGCACCAGAGAAGCCCATATAAACAATTGCATGATGAAGCGCGACAACTCTTGCTTTACACCAAATCCATCAAAATATTCTTTTGAGAAAGGTCTGAATTCAAAGGGAAAGGATCATTCCAGGTGATAGACTTTATATAAGCATGTATGTATATCTCCAATATGGTAACGTACACGTGAAATAACTTGCGACATAGCATACAACCTTTATTTTTTCTACATCGAATCGTGAAAACCGTAGTTATTTATCTGCCTGCAATCCATCGTAGCAGTGTACATGCCAACAGTCTGAACACAAATTTTTAGCGGGGTAGCCTGTGCCCTCAAAGACCATAGGAAGCTGGAAAGTTGCTGTAAATAACAGATGGAGCAGTTTGAAGTTGACAACGAAGGTTTGCGACCTTAGGAACCCTGGTAACCAAATGTGGAGACTACCTTGCTCCCCGTGCGGAGCCAGTTCGTTGGGAATGGACTCTTCCAGTGAAAAGGGCCTAATTCGCAACTGCTACCATACTTTGCTCCTACTATACATATCTTATGCGCCACTGAGACAAATTTTAGATCTCTTGAATCGGTATGGGTTACCATTACTCGTCGTTGCCCAATAAAATGCTTACGTTGCCATAGCTTCGTAAGCTGTGAGTTGTAACCCCAAGTCCATCAGAGAAAATAAATGCTTGAAATTACATCCTCTATTACCTCCAGAAGTAACGCAGATTACTCGAGAAACAAACTCTATATTCCATCTCACTACCACTTCTTTACGTGCATATTTAAAAAAAGATAGAAGAAACTACGGCAATCATATGCTTCCAAATCCTTATATCACGAGGATAACTTGAGGTGAGGACCAAGAAAATGCCGTACCAGTGCTTTCCAACCATTGGTACATGAGGTTTTCTTTCACGAGGAACTCAAGAAAGGTTTTCATCTTTTCGCGTAAACGTTTGTCCAAAAATACAGGAGGAGAATGCATGCCTCTAATATACGTACCTAGAACATGATTAAACTCTTTCTCACCCCATGATTAGGTACTTTCCTTATTTCTGCGATATTCTTAATCAATTTAGTCAATGAAGGATCTTCATTTTTAAAAACTTGTATGAATTTTAATTCAAGAATCTATAACAAGCCGCACATTGGGGGACCACGTACTATTGATGAGAATTAATATTCGCCAGTCATTTTGAGAGGAAGAGAAAAAATCGAATGCCATAAGGAAGTAATAAGCGACCATTTAGACCTCACAAAAAAGCTACGATTATTGACGGATTATCAACTGAAAGATGACGACTATTTTTAATCACAGAGTCAAAAAAAAACAGCTAAAAAATAAAAACAGAAAAAACACCTTTCTGCGCATGTATTAATTCCACCAACGCCTAAGTCTGAGCGCCGCTTGTCTGACACCGCTCGACGAATTGGAGTTAAAGCATAAATATCGCCCGGCCACTTCGGCGCGAATATTAATTATAGTTTGGAGAGTGGGAATAATTTTAAAACGCACGGGGGTGTCCGCTAATAATAACCACCAGGGAAACACACAAACACGAATTCAGTCTGGTGGCGTCCCAAAAAAAATAAAAGGAGCGCATAAGATAATCCGAGTGGCGGCCTAAAAATCATTCGGGGCTTAAGGAGAAAGACTTTTAGAGGAGTTCGAAGGGTTTGGGGAAGGCGGCGAACGGTGGGGTCGGTGCGGGCGAGTTGATGTGACGAATACCCTTCCGTCCACGGGAGACGACGGGCCCGCATCCTAACAGCCATTAGGTTCCCGGCCCACGTACACGAGGTGGAGCGGTGGGTGGATTGGAGCGAGCTAGTGAGAGCGCATAATTTATGTATGTACTTACATACGAATAGCAATAATGAGTCTGTAACACCGTTAAAATCATTCAAAAATCCGTATATGCGCATGAGGAATGCAGATTTCAGCTTCTTGAACGCTTAGGACAAAAACGACGATTCCTTTGCGTTGTGTGACATTGAGGCCTACTGTTACAATGTCCGTTTCCGCAAGATGACGTAGTCTTTTCTTTAACTTTACTCTCGTCAGAGCGAAGGCTTACGCAATGGCTTGATGTACTGGATCTCATGTTTTCAGTTGCAACTGCGTATGTCAGCGTTAAGATAATGACAGTTTCTCCTCCGCTAAAGGAGGCGTCTTCAGGCCGAATATTCGTTCTTCCTTCAATCCTTCCTTCAATCCTGTCACAAATACGAGAAAATAACATTCGTAACTGCATGATTTATTCTTCACGTACTTGCGATTAGATTTTCTGAGGGACCCCGGAGTCCTGAGGAGAATTAACCAATCTTTGTAGGCACTATAATATTCAACTGAACTTTCCCAAACGAAGTAAAATGGATGGAGGGTTGCCAGGCAGGAGAAACATTACTCGCGAATATAACGACGATTGTCAAGCACGCTGGGGTCATAATTAGATGGACTCGCAAGCAGTGGGACGAGGCCTCTCTCCCGACCCCCCCCCCCCACAAGAAGCGCCTCGCGAGTTGAGGCCTCGTAAACACGTCACCGGACGGCACTTTACCCCGTGTCGGGGGACGGTCGCGTCGGCGGCGTCGCCAAAAACCCCTTCGACGCACGATGGTCGGAGGAAAAACATCAATTGGCCACTTAACCAGGCTTTCGCGCGGGCGAAAACGTATCAGCATTAGCGTTTAACGATGTGCCACGCTCAAATTTAGCTCCCCCGTTATTCCGATGGGACACTTTTACATCCGCCTTCAGGGGCCTATATAACAAGTTTAATTCCAGCCGGAATAGGCGAGTTGTTTTATTTTTTGACCATCGGGAGGTTTACCGCAGCTTCCGCTCATCCCGTATTTTTTATGCCACCTCACAACCTTTTCTCCTCCATTCGCACCTCCCCAAGACTTTATTCGCAATCTTTCCTTATTACGCGGTAAGAAATTTCGTTTGGCAAACGAGACTCTTTGGAAACCAGGCGAGGAATCGAAGGAAACCGAGGAAAAAAATAACTCTTTGGTTTCACTCGCACGTTTCACGAGCCGTGAATGATCGCCTTGACGGTATCCCATCCGCTTACCCGCGTCAATTTACGCTCCTCTAATCAGGAGAAATGTTCGGTGGTCCAATTAACATCGCGGAACATCTCTCGGCTGAGTCGAAGTAAGATTATACAAGTGTCCGTGAAATTTACCTCCGTGACCAAACAAAAATAAATAAATACACGTCTCAGGGAGTAAAGAAAAAGTGGTCATTATGGAGCGGCAAAATTCAGAAAAATGTCCGATGCATACGCGACAGAAGACACGACACGATAAGAAATAGTGAAAGCCGTTGAGGTGCCGTTGGAGAGTTCCCGCACAATTTGGCATCCACCAAGAAACTCACATCTCTAAGTAAGATTAGGTAAGTTTCTACTTACAATGCATATAAAAATGTTTTAAACGTTGTGTACACATTTAAACCACACACGTAGAAGCATCGACGATCTAAGCACGAAACTGTTACCATCATAATAAAGAATTAATATCGCAAATTAGACAAATATCATAATCATATCTAAGATTAAGAAATTTATTCGAGAAATTCATAAACTCAAACACTTAAATATTCATTTTATGGCATTACTATTTTCAAGAAAGCTTTATATTTTTCACTATCATGCTCCACAGGCATAAGCTGGATGCATCAATTCAAACGAGCATGTGAAGAAATAACAAAACTGCTTTCAAATGAGGAATTTCACAGGCAAAATACAGGAAATCACGACCCTTGAAGAAATTAAGTTTTTATCTAAATGCACAATGCTAAAATTAGACATAGATTTTACGATGAATTTTGACTGTTTCCACTTCGGTTGTCATTACCAATGAAGTCTTAGAGGGGGTGAGTTTTTTCGACCACTGGGCCATCCCGTTTTCAACTTAGGATCAATACATTGCCATAATCACAACTGACACTCGTCCTCATCTTTCAAAAACCATATTAGATATGAGGTATTTTTTCGAATTACGCAATGTCTCTGCCTACACCATAGAGATGGATTCATCAGTGGCCAGGGTATGGTTTACTCGGCTATACCCCGGCCAGGGACGATTAAACAAACAAACTTCTTGCTTGAAACGCGCTCTTAATAGAACCTCTGCCCTGGCCACGGCTTTAGCCAAGATAGCACTTGTGTACTTCATGAGAAAAGTGACTGGGGATGCAGTTTACATTGCTGTCAGGAGGGCCGTTCCTACAGGGGTGTTGTGTCTGGAGGGTTATGCATTGGCAGGCTTCCTGACCAATCTAGAAATATCGTGGTGAAACGCAAAAAATTACGAGTCCGAGGGATTGAGCAATACTTTAAATGCAACCTTGGACCTGTGAGTGTTGTTCCCAATTAGATATGCATATACTGGCACGATGAAGAGAATGGTTGAATAGAAAGTTGAAGGAGCGGGGAGGAAGAAAGTATGAGAATTCTGGGAGGCATAAAGAGGGGGCAGGAGATGAGAATAGCTAAAAGAATCTTTAGGGCAGAGAATATGGAGAGCTTTGTCAGAAAAGTTTAGATATAACCCCGGAATGAGGTAAATTAAAGCAAAGGAAACACAAAAACCTACCATTCACTCGGTACAATACTAATTTATAAAGATTACGCGTACCTACTCTGGAGCGCCATAAAGGCGCGTTGAAGATCATGTAGCCACACACATAAAGCGAAAAAGAAGGGGTTCCCAGACGCAGTCCAACATTCTAACAATTTCCCATATTATCACTCTATAGCCCAACAATACTCTCTCAACCCAAATATTTTAGAGAGTTTGGTACCTGTCAAGCCATCCTCACTACACCTCTGCCTTCCTCAAACTTTTTGTAACAACTTCATTTACCCCCTTCTATAATTAATGCGCAGAAACGTGAACTCCGAGAAAAGTTGGAACAGAATAGGCAGCAGAATTATGAGATTTGGGTGTGGAGGAGAATGTAAAAAGTGTAGTGGAAGTGCTTGGTAAGTGGTTGAGGAGAGGAAACGTCTGGAGGAAATTGGGAGGAGGCAGAGTAGGTGGCTGGAAGAAGTGATGATGGGCGAAGGGTTGCTGAAGGCCGTGACAGAGGGGAGGATGTTGGGCTAAGAGGGAAAGGAAGAGAATAGGTTTTCTGGAGGGGATGAAGAGAGCTTGGACGCATGCTGAGACGAAGAACGAAAATATGTAGTTAGATAAGGCCCTACACGTGTGAAAATCTAGAAGATTTTTACTCTCTTCCATTTAAATCAGCCATAACTGGTAGATTACCCAAATAATATTTAACGTCCTATAGTTCGTCTTCCTTTCTGCCCGAATTACTGAATCCATTTTCTATCCTCAATGGTCAAATTAACATCGTGGTACTAATGAAAAAAAAATCCTTAATTCCCAAAGCAGTAGTGAGTGCTTTACGTCAACTTCTGGACTTCTTAGACCCATTACAGCAAGTATCACCGGTGCGATATCACGAACGTGAAATACTCAGATGAAATTCGGGTAAAATATGAGGCAAAAAGCAATTTAACCCTTTTGGCGATCGCGGCACCGAGGGCGAGGAACATCCGCTGAACTCCACGGATACGCCAATTTTACTCATCCGGAGACATGTGGACGCTCTATAATATATGTATTTACACACGAGGTATACGGAATGGCAGGGTAAATGAGACGTGCACTAACGCGTATACACGCGTCCCCGCAGCGGGCCGCCGGCATTAAATTATAACGCATCACCGCCTCGATTCTTCACACACCGCTAGCAGAGGCCCGAGCCGCTCCCTTTGGTCCTCGGCCACGGTAAACAACATCCGCGGCAGAAACACCCACCTCTCAGAAAAAATAAAGTCTAAAAAATGTATATGAAAGAAAACTTTCGCAACAAAAAAATAAAAACTTGACGGGTGCAAAAAAAGAAACGATTTCACAATTTCCCGATAGACCTTTCTCGTTACGACGTCAGTTACAGATAATGTCAAGGTTTAGCGGAAGAATTTCCCCCGCAAAACTGTGACTCATCTTACCATAATAAGTCAACACAAGTTTACGTTTCAGGCTTTAATTTGCGGAACTGACTCATATGGAACTTCTCACTTTGTGCATTCCACAATTTTTGTCCTAGCCGATCATAATTACCACATTATAATGTCACTATCAAGGTTTCGGCATCTTTAATGACGTAATCACCTTGATAGTGACATTATAGAAGTCAAAGCCATGGTCAACAAGAAAAAAAGCTGTGGAATGTACAGTAGGGTGGGCCGAAAAACACGAAAGTGTCCGAATCGAATCGCAAGAGCGCGGAAAAGTTTCTACTCGTCCCCCTGATCACAAAGAAAGAAAATTTTAAAAAAATCGAATCACATCTTCCGGTCGCACTTCTCGTTCGAAGTTTCGAAAAATCGTAAAACATATGACCCTAATGTACAGTGTGAGAAATTATTTCACGTAAAAATACAAGACTAACAGTAACGCCGTAGCAAGTTGGTTGGCTGGCTATTTGAGGAGTTGACCGACAATTGTTAGTCATTTGCGCCATCAATGATACGTACGTTAATGAGGGAAGGATTACTAAGGATGGGGGAAAGCTCAAGAGAAACCCGGCGTCGGGATCAGATAGACGGAGTACTATACTTGAAGTACTCTCCTCATGGCTCCGAGTCAGGGATCGGGATTCTACTGAAAAATCTCCGCCAATTTCGGATCCGGACCTTAAGGATGTGAAGTCTATGCTACAGCTACTACACCAACCCGGTTCCCACGCTACATTTAAGTGAACCAACTCAACCCATGCAACTTTTGCGAGTATATTATACGTTGTGAAGATTTATAAGCTCTCGAGTCGAATCTCCAGCACGATACCTGCCGTAACTAAACCCTGACTGACTACAACTAACCCTTCGTATAATAATGCTGAAGGACGAAGACCGGCCAATTACGTACCACTAACCTTTTTTGTAATCAAACTTATTTATACACGAAACAGAGTGTATGATACTAGAGAGAATGGTGTGAGAGGACGGGGTACCGCGAAAGTCAAGGGTAAATGTGGTGGACGAGACTTTAAAGAGGAGGAATATTAGGTGTTCGTATTGAGAATAGGAGAGCATGTGCGAAGCGATGCATGAGTGTAACAGAAGCGAAAGAGGTATGCATTATGGAGGAAACTATAAAAGAGAGCCACTTTTCTCGGCCTAACAAGAGCAACTAAGTTCATTGAAATTGCCTACTCCAATGGGGAAAGGATAGGGCATTATGGAGGAAATTATAAAAGAGAGCCAGTTTTCTCGGCCTAACAGGAACAACTAAGTTCACTGACATTACCTACCCCGATAGGGAATGGCGTGATGGTGGTGTATGCACGCATGGAACTTAACGTTTTTCAATACCGGCTTTCAGGAGTTGCTGACGGCGTACCCGGTATCGCAACCGGCACTCGTCTAATACCGAAGAAGGGCCGAGACGTCCTAGTAAGCTTTTTTCTTTATATAATTTAGTATATTTACACTCACAGCGGCAATGGAGCCGCTATAAAATACGGGAATAGAAACAAAAATAATATTTTAAAACTTTGATAAAAATAAGGTGCAATCGAGGAGATGGGAAATGGGTGTAAAGGACTCCCAGCAAATCCCCACCGCCTCCTCATCCACTCCAAAAATAAGCACGCTTTATCGGGGCGCCCCGCCCTTCTCCTCCGCATATACCTACTCCTCCTACACACGCTCTCTCCCCCACATCCCTCGAGAGAAAACACCCTTCCGCCCTTTCCAAATCCTTCCGAACACTCTCCTCCTAATTCCTCGTTCGAATGTCTCCCAGCCTTTCCGTCTCATCAAGCTCTTCAACACCCACACACACACACAGTCGTCCTTTAAGCAACGCCCCCGTGACCGACTGAGAAGGAAAACTCAGGGAGACACGAGGGGGAAACGCGAAAGGGAAAATATCACGAAGCCCCCCCCCCATCCCGCACCAACTTCCACCCTCTGCGAACATTTATTTATTTTTTACTCGCAGAAAATAATTTCGGCGACTTCGAAAAGTGGATCGCAGCAAAGAAGCCGAAGTTGTTTTGTAGTAGTAAGTACATAGTTATTAGAGAGAAGTGACAGAGTACTTAGGGCACACGGGCCATTAAAGATGGATGGGTAGGACGATGGAGATATAGTGCGTTCCATCTCTTCCGTGCAGTACAGAATACTCAATAAAATATTCGAGGTGGTTTCCAGCGTTAATTGGTGGAAGCGATTCAAGATAAAATGAAACACTATGAAATTCCACACTATGAAATTCCACATTATGAAATTTAATCACGACCAGGAGATGATAATGTCACGCGTTGAAACCTGGTCGGATTAAATTTTATACGTGGAATTTCATTGTTTCATTTGATCATAAGTGCGATAACCCAATTTGATCATTTGATCAACCCAATAACAGAATTTTAAAACGGAACTACCCATATAAATCACTATCTATCAAATCGTATCCTAATTGCAGGGTCACTGGACCAAAGGAGCTATTTGGCGTGAAAACCATTCATCGTACACGCATTTGCTCTCATCTATTGCACTCGGATTAGGTAAATATTTCAATGATTATCATTAATCGACATTTTAAGAGAGTAGCTACCACTCATGTGTTTCCAAGCAGTCAAACTTATGATACGAGAGCCGGCTGGTGTTATGTAGACGGCATGCTGAGCGGAAAGGACGGGCTAAGTAAAATCATCACCGTCAATTTCCGCTTATAGAAGAAAATCTTACCTGGATCGGAAACGATAAGGACAGGAGCCCTGATTCAACGGATGACTTAAATCCACCACCCCATCCCGCTAGTGAACGTCGCCCATTTACGAATGAGACATATTGAAGGTGAAAGCGAGCTGAAGAGAGCCATGCGGTGCAAAAAAAATTATCTCCCGCGACCGAATGACAGCCATTAGTGGCACCCTTGGCTCTTTAACTCGAGGAGGACACACGCTATTGGCATTTCCTAGCTCGGAAATCCTCGCGTTCGAGGATTATGGAAATAAAAATATATTCCACACAAATCCCCAGGAATACTGAAGCAGTTTCTAATTTATAAAAATATTTTTCAAAATTTGATCACGATTCCCATGAATCATGAAGCAACATATTTTTCACCCAGAGATCGAGTAGTATTTTATGCCTACCATTTCCCCAAAAGTTAAAGAAAAATTCATAAAAAAAGGTAGCCAATGTCACCTCGAGGTTAAAAAAATAATCAATAAACCTCGTGGTTCAACCGCATATCAGGGATACGTTACTAAGTTACAGAGATTGGATAAAATCTGAGACAGCTGATTGTGAGTATCATAGGGGAAGGGATATAACATGGGAAGAACAATTATCAATAAAAGCACAGTCCGAAATATCAATAATAGACATTATTTTCACTATTTAGGTCATCTACCAGTTAAGGTACGTTTAAATGGAAGACGGTAAGCATCCTACAGATTTTTACAAATGCAGGGCCCTATCTCCTTATCACAATTTATTTCATCATCTCAGCGTACATCCTGATTATCTTCATTTCTTCCTTAAAAATTATGCCCCTTCTTCCCCTTACCCCTACATCCTCCCCTCCTTAGCGGCTTTCATCAACCTTCGCCCCTCATAACCTCTTCCAACTACCTACTCTGCCATCTTCTAATCTCCTCCCGAAGTTACCTCTCCTCACCCTCCATACCGAGCACTTCCTCACTTGCCTTCCTTTCCGTCCACCGAACCTTCTCCATCCTCATCCACACCCACATCTTAACTGTTTGCAGCCCATTCCCGTCTTCCTTTATCAGAGTGCACTTTTCTGCCCCATACAACACTACACTCCAAACTTAACTCTTCTCCAGCCTCTTCCTTACATCCTTATCCTAGATCCTAGTCACCAGCTCCCTCCTCCTACTACACACTTCTATCGCTGTCAAATCCTAATAAAAATTAAAATGAAATTTATCGCCGGCTCCTTGCGTACCTTTGTGTGAGCTGAAGTGGCCTGGTGCAGCCAAAATATGCGAGTATCCGTGCCCAGGATAATAAGCAACCTCGGAACTTGGATAATCGAGACTCTACTGTATTCCTTTCCCCACTCATTTGGCATTCAAGATTGGTGGGCCACTGATTTTAGGACGGATCGACTGAAGGATTATTTTTTCCAGATTGAGAAGTTCAACTTCAAAAAGGCAAACGCTGGAACGCATGAATCTCCAGGAGAGAGAAAGAGAGAGATTCTGGCGACGGATCCCAGGGATGTTCACGCTTCGTTTGCCTTTCCTATTTTTAATTTTAGGACCGAAATGATAGGGAGAGAGTGAAAACACAGGGGACGTCGGCGCGCAAGAAGAGACATCGGGGGAAAAACACAAGCTCGGCTTGATTGATTGAGTGAGTCGCCTAGCGCGAGGGGGAGACCATTCACGAGAGTGAAGAGAAGGTGTTCGGGGAGTCGTTGAACCTACCACGACTGGAGACGAAAGTTCTTGCAATGGCACCCGTGAGTATCTGCGGCTGCCAAATTTACGCATATAATGTTAACATCCGTGAATCACAGCGTTTTCAAATTATGGAGTAAAAATCCTAAATTAAAATGACGATGGTGATAAAAAGGAAGGTACAAAATAGGCCTTCCTCCAAGGCAAGAATGGAATCGAAGACTGACGTAACATTAAAAAATTAGGAAATCAAGGGTTCACTAAAACAAACGCAGCTACTTCTTAGGTGCGATACTTAAGGTAGATGCTAAGGAATCGATTCTTCTGAGCAGAAATACAGAACAGACTATGTGATGAACAATGATGAAGACTTAATTTTACTCCTCTGTTGACGCCTGGGGGGTTATTTTGTAATCTCCTTTTTAATGACTCTTTGCGGGAAGGCGGGAGATCCGTTTCGCTCTCTTAATGATCGGCTCACGATCGGTCAAGGTCCGATGGCGGCTCGATTTCACGTTCCTAACGACAGGTGAAATGGAACTAATCAAGGAGGTTAGAAAAGAAATGGAGGCGACATACCACTTGATTCTTGAAGCCAATTCAGCCATTGCAGTCGGCACAGTTTAGACCTTCCTCTGGCTTACGTGTCCGGCGGTCGCGTTCGATTTTCGTCAAATCTAAGTTAAACACCACAGGCAAGGCGATGTTTTCTGACTGGTTTGGCAACACCTACTCGGCACATCATCCTTCCCAAGCACCCCTATTCTTGCTTCACTTTCGCCCATGAGCGTTCACGGTCATGCCTCCTCCATTTCATTTTAACCTCATTGGAAATAATGAAATGCGGAGCCAAATGAAACGGATCAAGAGTCGAAAGAGCGGATGAATCAAATAAATAGACCGGCAGCTCACCACTCGAGAGCCAAGGATGGTCACGCCGCGCCGCCTGGGTGGCGGAGTTGAACAACGAAAAATGACGTAATTTTCCACATTTTATTTCGTATTCTCACTTAAGTGAGATTACAAAATAACCCCCCTGATTATTATAAGAGGAGATTACCAGTTAAGGTAGGTTTAGATAAAAAAATGAATACGTACTTATACTAATATTTCACAGCCACAGGCCCTGGACTCCTACCACGATTGAATTCTGCTGCTTGGCATACGCCCTACCTCTCACAATCCCATCCAAAAGCCCTATACCCGTTCTTCCTATCCCCCGCTTATCCAACATTCTTCCATTTATCACGGCCTTCAGCTTTCAGCCTTCGTTCCTCATTATCCGCTCCAAACATGTACTACCTCCAGCAGTATGTTATCTTATCGCTCAACTTATCAATCACTTCCTCGTCTGTCATTCTTTCCGTCCCCGTGAATCTGAGCTACTGAACTCCCATATCGCGATTTTTATCAATAAATACAATAAGCAAATACAAATATACTTCATACTTTCATCAGATTCATGATTGCTCTTAAATGTATGATGACTGAATCTCACTATTTGAGCCAAAAAGGTTTTTAAATTGTTCGTAAAAATCACATGAATAGAGGATAAATTAATTCTAATCTTACATAATACTGGTTCTATTTTCCCTAAGTAATTGACTGCGACAAAGGAATAGCTACGAGAGCCAATGGCGTTTTTGTTCTCGAATACAATTCCGAGAAGGGCCTTAACGAAGTCGAGAGCATTGCCTCAGAACCCTTTTTCTTAAAAGTCCAAAGTTGAGATATGCTTTGTAGGAGCCTCGACTGTGGCAACCATTTCACACGCCAGGGAACACGTCATCATCAATAATGCCCCCTTGCTATAAATCCCACAAAGAGGAACGGACTCCACCAAAATGAGAACGTTCCGACATGTGCGATTCCACTGGCCTTAATTATTTCCGGTAATCTATTTCTTGCTCTCTTGGCTAGTGAAGCCGACGATCCTCTAGACAAGAGGCATTCTATGCAACTCCAATATTGGCAGTAGAAGAAAGTGGCATTGCAGCCCAGCATTTTACTATTATTCCTGCCAAAATGTTAAGAGCATTCGCCACCAATTTTTCCACCGCTCTGCATAACAATAAAACCATTGAAGACACAGTATGCTTAAACCAGTCGATCTAAATATAAGTGATTAAGGGTCCCATGAAAGCTTAGTAGTTCCCGTCCCGAAAACTTAGACCAGCAGTTCTCAACATCGATTTTTATTTGCGTACCACTTTGGACAACCATTTCCGAAAAGTGTACCCCTCATATTAGATATATGCTCATTATTTATATTTTTACTGGTTTTACTTACGTCAGTATAAAACTTTTTTCGACTACAAATTTTGAGAATACTGAGACCGGTATTACCGCGGTATTACCTGCATAGCGTCACCTGCAAGTGCGAGTAAGTGCGATAATTCCACACAAAGCGACCAATCATCCGCCGGGACTCGAACCCGGATCCATTAACATCGTGCCAAGTGCTTGAGACAGTTAAGCTACTGAGGCGTCCTTATCTCCAGCGTATTTTTGTGGGATTTAAAGGAGCTAGATGCTTCCCCAATGCCGGGCATTTAAAACCAAGGGGCAGTCGAATCGTGTGCACTGCACCACCGTCCCCGAGGCCAATGTCAAACGTTGAACACTTGGTGTACGCTTTTGACAAACATTGATGGCACCACGAACTAGCCGCTGCATCACATTGGCGGCGTCACCCGCTAATATACACAAAGGCGGCAATTCCACAGAGGAAAAATCATCCTCGTTGGCCTTTTTCGCCTGCCGACCTTGAAATTTTCATTAATTTCCATTCATTAGTAAACGCTTACGAGCTAAAACGTAAATAGCTGTTCACTGAACGAAAACTGTTTTGACGAGATCATGCTTGTTAATCATGTACTTCTTCATCCAATCGAACGACGACCAGTTGCACTAACAATTAACAATAGGATCGATAGTTATGAGATCCATAAAACTATGGACCTCATTACTAAATTTTTACTGAATGCTGGAGGAACTATCGCTTTCGTAAGTAATCCCCCATTAGCCACTTCTCCGAATACTTGGTCAACTCTCCTACCGCTGGATTAATGCATATTCATCTCATGTTGGAAATTACATACGCAAATTATTAATTGTCAGCATGGATAAATAAACTCGTCATCCGTCGCATAATAACTCTTTTACCACGTAGTTAAGCCTCCCAGCGCTTAATTGCGCATCCGCCATGTTGGTTACGTATGGAACTCATAAGAGTATATCAGGCCAAATAAGTTTTGATATCATTCATGAGACCAAAATATTTATCGAATTTTTTAACAGCGCATATTGAAGCAACGCTCTACCTTATAGATTTCGTAACTCTTTCGGGTTGTGTCCTTTCCTCGACCGGCCATACGAATCTATAAAGTTGAGAGAATGATGAGGACCACGAAAACAATGCTAGTCGAGACGTATTTATATAAAAATTCTTTCGAACGAGTCACGTGCCTTAACTTTCCCATGACGCCAAGCCACACTTATGGATTAACACCATCCTTTCCAACGCAACTTATGAACCGTTAACGAGCCAACTTGGCGTGAAGGGTCTCCCTTGAATCACGGGACTATTTCAGAAGAACTGGGTTGACATAATCTGCCAGGAAAAACAAAAGGAAGAAGCCTCCTCTAGCCTTCCCTTTTGTGTTTTTAACACAGCCGGGGAAATCTCGAGTCAGTCGGACTCGAACAGCTCAAAACGTCCCGAAAAGATTAAGCGTATTTACCCGGACCTAATGCAACAATAGCATTTCTTGGGGACACAAGACACACGGTTCAGAAAAACTAAAAAAATATCAAACTAGTTTCCAAGCTGAATACTCAAAGCACTCATGCATGCCCAGTGAAGCAGCCGGTACGTCGGCATTACATTAACGAAATTTTCGAAGAAAATTAATACGAGTCTTGACTCTTTAACCTTCCCATACATCTTCAATCATTTGTCTTTGTAGTATAGGGAAGAGAAGATTCAACATCTTAGGACACAACTTTTTTTTAACAAGGAATAGGATTCATTCAACGTCTTTTTCGTAAATCATTTCCTCGGCTTTCGGTCCTTAGTTTATGAAGCAGTAAATCAGTACGATGGGGAATTAAAACCGATTTATTCCTCATTTTAAACAACAATAAAGACAGAAAGAGGAAGATTTATTTAGGATAATATATCTGTCATTGCATTTGGATGTAATTACGAATTTTGCAAACACGAAGCCGAAGACAAAGGCATTCCATAAGGTCAGATCGCTCCGCGATGTTCAGAATAAACATCCTTGCGAAACATATTTACTATTCCCATTTATCTTGGACCCAAGTCGGAAACAAGACGGTGACCAATTAGCACCCGACGTTTCACAACTGAACAAGCAGCAACGGGGACAAAAAACTGAGTAAAAATCCAGTGCTTCCAAATGCAAAAGATAGGCCAGAAAACTTGGAAAATGGCATTTATGAAGTACTGATTTTAAGTCAATGTCAGCCCCTAGAACTTTTTCTAGCTCATTTGAATCAGAAAAAAATATTTAAAACTGAAACAATATCTTTATTACAACTCTCAAGTGCCGAAGTGAATGAGTTGTTACATAAGATCTGGTGTTGCTATGAGTAGTAGAATAATATCTGGGGCAGCGATTATGACATGTTTGGTATGAAAAAGATGCAGGTATTCGTAACTCGCATACTATTATATGATATGTCAACTCGTTACGGTCAGCTTTGGTGGAGAAAAGATTATCTGTACTAATCAATGAAAACTACTCGCAGCTCAGCCCGTAAGCCAATTTCTAACTTCGTAATCATGGTTTTCCATAACGCGTGCACTAGCGTTCCATTATTTTTCAATTGCGCTCATGAGAGTGAAAAAACGATCGTTTTTTGTCAAGTGCTCTAATTAACTAGTTTGAATTAATGAAGTGTGCTCTTAGAACAGTAACTTAAGAAATACTAAAAGCGTGGGTGCTTAGTTAAAATTGTCCAAAAGCTATAAAGCAAAAAAAAAAAATTAACAAAAGGTACCTGCTGAAAAGCCGCTTTGACTTAGCAGGACCTAAATTGTATTATTGTTTGTTACTCTACTTTCTTCATTATTGTATCACTGAATTATGGATATCATTATCCATGTAATTTTCTGATCCAATTTCTAATTTTAACTATCGTGATGAACAAATACCTAAAACAAAATTATACGTATTGAAAGACTGTTACCAATACTATTTTGTATATGATGATGCACCTTGTTTAATTTTGGTGTCATAGATTATGAAAAAAATATTAGATCGTATATTACACAATGTAAATATTTTAATTTATGCAAAAATTTTGGAATTTTTTTTTGTAAAAAATAAACTTTTTCCTCTAAAAAGAGGATTCCCCTTATTCAGCGGACGGCGTTTTGGATAACGATGATGACAACGCGAAAGAAGAAACCGTGATCCCACAGTAGCTCTCTATGCGTCCTACCGCTCCACCTTCATCCCGTCTATAAATTCCATTCTCTTTCTTCCCCTTCCCCGCCTTCCTAGGATTCTCCCCTCTGGCACGGCCTCCAGCATCCCTACGCCCCTCGTCAACTGCTCCAATCACCTACCCTGCCTCCTCCTAATGTCCTCCACTGGCTCACCACTTAATAAACCCTCGTTTGTATCCCGACACACATTCAAATCTATCTTATAACCACGTTATCAAGCCTTATTCCTGAGAATCGTGAGACATGCCAGAGCAATTCGGTTTATCAATTATTTTATGGGTAATACAATTAACAATTGGCGAATGTACTCCGCGCTAGCATTACTTCATTGACGCCGAATTTCGTCAATTGTGATTCCGGTCAATGCAATGAAATGAAAATTCGACAATGGAGAAGAGGAAGATCCTCATCAAATTGATCAAATGATTTATGAGCCAAAAGCCGAAATAAGGGCATAGCCATTCCGATGAACGCCAGCACACATTTAAACACCTAAGAAGTTTGCAGAGTTGGCGAAAAATTCAAATCTAATGGATGCCTTTCCAAGTCTCCCAACGAGCAAAAGTGACAACTCTTCAACGAGGACCGCCAATCACCTCTCGCTCATTTGTAAGAGTAGACGGCTAGGAAGTTTCCCTTCACGTCGCAATGCGCAGCCACATGCCACTTTTCTTAATTAGCTGTCCACCGAATTACTGCTGTTTTCAAAGTTCATATGTTCAGGAGGGCCACCGACGAAGATACTGTGACCGTTCAAACGCTCCCCACTGTTGTTTTCTCACCGGATGAGCATCGCGAAATGAGTAACAATTTAGTTGCAGCAACCTAATTGATACTTTAGCCACGACCATACCTCGAACGGCGTTTTCCTTTCTGTAATAGATTTATATTCACTCACTCACTGAACTTGAGGTCCGTTTTTAGACGCTACCCCCAGATTTAATTAAATATGATCGGCTGACGAATTTGAAAATAAGAGGAAGAGTCAATTCGGGTTAGTATTACCCTTACTTTACAGACTTAATCATATATTTCTAGATAAAATGTGACAGAAAAAGAGTAATGAGAATCAAATTATGGAAGGTAAAGAGTAGGTATCTTCAAACTCAAAACCTCAACGAGGCAGGACAGTCTCACACATTAAAAGAAATTTCGTAATTTATGAAAACAGAGTGAATGGTATGACAGGAAAGGGGAGACCGAGAAAATAGTTGATGGATTTGGTGATCAATTACTTAAACAGGTGAGATATTACGGATCTTAAAAACGTCATCATCATGAGTGTTCTACCGATAGATTGCTAACCCACCCCGACATGTCACTGCATCGTAGGATTTTTTTCTAAAATAGATCTAAATTAAGCTCCTCATACTTTTCAAGAGGAAGTATAAGAAGCAGAATACTAATGCGAAAGAAGTATGTAATAATTGGAAAACGATCATTACACAGAGCTATTTAACAAGCTCTTACACCAATATTTACTTTTTTTACGAAGCCAACTCCAATAGAGATCGGCGTTATGGGTATGTACAGGTAAAAGTTAAATCTTTTGTGAAAGTTCGAAGCAGACAATTTTTGCCGGACGCTCAACATATATTGCTAGAGCCAACGTACTACGGTAGAAGCGATCACAGGAATAAGAAAAAGGAAATTGACTGCAGAACCGATAAATTTAAAATGTATTTTTTTCCACGCACAATAAGGGATCATAATAGTTGCGATAAATCAATCATATGAAACTCCCACCCTCAATAAGTAGAGTAGAATTTTCAATTGTGTTTAATAGCATAGCATTATTACTAACACTTCTCGCGGATTGATATGTTCGGCATTATTTTAATTTGTTCTCTGCATGAAGTAGTATCTCGTAGCATCCATAAATTAATAGTATTAGTAATATTAACCATTAGATGTGTCTTTAGCATTGCACTGCATGCTTGCATGTTCATTTTCGTAGCACTCTCCCAGTTTATAGTTTGACTGCGCACTGTTCTCCTGACTGATTGTTGGTTTTCGCCTAGCGGCCATGGGAGCGTGCGAGGTTTTGATTTGTGCTGGGACGAGTGCTGCATGCCTGGTGTGGAATCACCCCGTGTCACACACTCTAACGGTGGTTTGCACGGTACTTCGAAGATGTAGATGTATGTATGTCCGTTAACTCAAAGATCATACAAGCAGTCTGCAAAATAAATCTGAGGGCTAAAGTACACTGGTAAACCAAGAACTATAGTTAATAGAAACTAAATTTTATTCAGAGTGAAACTGGGTTCGGAAACTGGTTGCGATGCATAAGCAACAATTTTACAGTTTGATCGTACAAGCTGTATGCCAATGACGGAACGGTCATATCAGCTTCCACGCTAGAATGAATTCTGACGCACGCACGATGAAATGAAACTAGCTTACATCACCAATGAGTGACCCACCAATTGTTCTCTTATTAGACAAGGCTCTGGGCGCTTTGAGTACGAGTTTGGCGTTCCTGGAGATCACAGGAAAGGAATCCCCACCCGGGCGAGCGCTCCAGGGACAACATTCCTTGAATTCCCAGGGAAGGCACCAATTCGAGCTATTTCGCTCACTCCCTGTGGGAGGTAATTCATTTGAAGCTCACGGGCAATAGAGGGCGCTTCCAATTGCGGTGATAGCCGGCGATAAACAATGATCGCCACGCCTTGGTGCTTCCCATTTACTGGAATTTCCGACTGTCGCCAGCCGAACGTAAAGAATAACAAAATGCGTATTCGCTCGCAGAAACTAAAAGCAAAAAAGTAATTGGTTCGCAGCGAGACGGAATGTGCAAGCATGAAAAGCAGCATCGGAATTACATTTAATTAGCCCGCCTGGCGATTTCCGGTTGCTATTTACGATAGTCGGCTACCTCCGTGTGTAATTGGAAAGCACTCAAAGACGATTGCATAAGAATGCCTCACAAAAGAAGAACACGGCGCACTCTTCAAGAAGAAAAGATCCATTGGGATTGGCCACATCCGGAGACACAATAAGGAGCATGATAGAAGGGATTAGGAAAATGGATAGTTCTGTAAGGAATGCCGCTTGGTTAATACGTTAGCCAGATAAAATAGGACATATTTTGACAAACAAGTCATTTGTGTACAATCTGGTTATCTTCTGGAATATTCCTCCAAAAATATTACTTATTTTTTATTTACATGCACCAAAGGCATAAAGTTCGCCGTGAAAAAATCATTTGACTTGACCAGGATTCGAATCCGGATCTCCCGAATGCCGGTGAGGTGTGTCAGTCAGTTACGACCGTTACGAAAAACCAGCTAGTATAACTGACCGGCAATTCGGAAATCCAGATTCGAACCCTAGCCAGGTCAAATGATTTTCTTCATGGCGAATTTCATCCCGCGCACACCTTTGCACCCGTGCGCATACCAGATCATTTGCGCATTTCGCACTGACTCAACTGGTCCATTGAACTTGACACACTGCTGAAATTTTAGTAAAATTACAAACATTTGATTTATTTCTCATAACACTTTACTTATATATGGAACAAATTGCATGCAATCAAAATTTCTGCTATGTAAATTATTGAGGTCTTGTCAGCTGTAAAGGTTTGTATTTGGAAGTTGAATTACAAAGGACTCAAGAACGAAGCGATACCTCGACGTGTATTACTACTTGCAGGACATAGTCCTCCTAATACGATACTTCCGGCTTGCCCGTAAAATAAACTAAGACGAAAGTAAAGGTAGTAACCAACGGTTACGACAATTTCGAAAATGATGAATTCCGGCAATCATTGTGATTGAGCACCACGCACTAAGAGTTGTGGAACTTATAACAAATATCTCTTATACTAACGTAATTATTTCCATTTCTAAAAACGCCTTCCTCTGGAAAATTAGTTTATTTCGATTTATCATGCTATTAGGATTTCTCCGAATGTTGAGTAATACTGTCGTAGAATAGAATTGCCACTATCAAGCACATAAAAGAAATGTGATCGGTAATGTACTCAATCGCAGTCAATTACTATCCCTATCGACCCTTACGCCCGTTTCTCAGAGTACTTCTTCCAGCACAAGTTAGAGCATACTCGTTAGAATCACAGCTTTCAAGTATCGCGCGACACAGAACCAGCATGCTGTCTAACAAGCATGATCGCTATGATACTCGCTGAGCTTTACTTCAAAATTGATGCGGTACTACTTTGCAACTAGCTCCCAGTGGGACCTAGCCGCCGTCGACCAATTACGTTAGCTTTTTAAGTCGCTATACGATCTTCACTTTTTTAAATCAGCGCCTCCTCCAGTGGCAATTAGTAATTATCTGGCCGTTAAATCAACAATTGATCAAAAGTTGGTGGATGTTTTGGACGCCTGCTGACATACATTTGTTAATTAGGGAATATAGTATAAATGCGCTGCGGTATGAATGAAAATACCGCTTCCTCGCCGATACAAGTTCTATGATCGCGTGAAACCTTCTAGGATGGTTCCAATCATACTGGATTCCGTCCTCAATATCAAGTACCGGGTAACATACTAGGTCTTGTGCTGGATCATATATCGTGTGAAACGTGCATTACTGCCGTCCTTACTCATCGAAGTGTTACTTGCAAGCGACTCATAGGTCACTGCTATAGATGTCGACTCCCATGCTACATAATGCCGCAATAAACACTAGTATTATTGTTGTTTCTCGTACGATCAGTCCAAGCACACTCGAAGGTGGCTCGATGAAAGTGGATGTAACATACCAGAAATGGGGGAAATACGTTAAGACTCGTCGGGAGGGATAGGTGTCCGGGGGGTTTCGGGGGATTTTGGCTGTACTCATTTCGAGGAAGGGGGAGGGGCGGGATTGGAGAGGTGGGGGAGGGGGGGATCACCGACTCGGGTTCCCCACGGCTATTCCCGGAGCGCGGATCACGTGATCGCCTCGAAACGACTTCCCTCCCATCCCCCAAAACGCACACTACTCCTTCCTCCAAGCCCACTCACGTATAAAAAAATGGAAGTGGGAGAGAGGGAAGGGGTGGCTCACCGTCTGCGCTGCTTATCGCGGTGCCCGCCCCTTAGGGAGGCTGGATTGTCCGATCAAAACATTCCAATGTTTTCGTTTTTAAAAATTTATTTACACGGTTGATTAGGTAATCCGATGTCTTAGGTCATTCTGCAAAGTATTATGAACGAGCACAAGGAATGAAAAATTTATGATTTATATACGAAAATAATATGATAATTTCGACACTAATTTTAATCACTGGATGTGTCGTCATTTGCTGCGATATTTTTCATTCATAATTTTGTACTCATATTAATACAATGCTTTAGCAAAAGTTGCCATAACAGGAAAAAAGTCTGGCATTAATTTACGCCCACAAAATGTTTTCCTTAAGAAATTTCCCAAACTTAATGTATTTGAAATAACTTGCAGTTGGGTCAAAAGACATCGAACCTAAGGAAATCAGCGATAAGCTACTCTTCTTTGGGGAAATAATGTAGTTCTTTCCAGTCACCTTCAGGAAGAACTAAAGCCACAAGTGCATTTGTTTTGTACTTCGCCAGCAATGTATCGAGCGTAGGTGTGCCGATCAATTCATTCTTCACCCTCTTGACAGACTTTATAAAACAATCATGGGAGGAAAAGTGAATGTTATAAATTGCCGAGGAAGGCCAAGGATGAAATAGATCAAGCAAATAGTCATGAGCGAAGCTATAGTTAAGACATTATGAAGGAAAGAATCGATTATTAAACTCAGCGGAGAGATGTAGCGAACAATTTTGTAACTGACTGCTGACAATAAAATACATTAATGGCCAGACGTAGGAAAGAAGCTATAATTTCAATTGCGCAAAGTTTTTGTAAAAGAAAAACGCTACATGTGCGTATTTTACCATGAAAATAATCAGTATAAAAATAAAGGCACCAACCAGAATTATTTTCTTAAGAGTTATTAATAATTGCTCCAGATTTTGCATGCAAAACTCGTTAGTTGGACTGGAGTGGCGTTTCTATTCGGTGCTCATACGGCTCAGACTAAGAAAAGTTAGAAGGAACAATTGGAGCCGATTCTATAATCTCGGTTTAAATATTTTCTCGCTATAAAAATTGAGGTTAATACATTTTCCCGTCAAAAACGCTCACGTCAACCTACTCACAGCTTGATGTAATATAAAACACCGAACTCTCAGTTATCATCAAGTTAACAAAAAGACTACATCATCTTGCGGTTAACGTTAACCAGACATTACAAAACCGGGCCTTGGTAATATTTCACTTTGCAGATCTCGGTTGCAAATGTGAGGAATATTACCAAGTCCTGCCAAGAATTTTACCTCCCTTCAAATATGTCTAAATTCCACAAAGTTACTTTCACGTTAATAACCGCGAAAAACCGAGAAAAACCGAGAAATAGTACGTTAATAATTAACAGGGGAAAAATTTGTTCGCCGACTACTCTACACATTTACTGCCGAATTTTACTTCGGAATACCTAGTGCAAAAAGAGATGGCAGCATATTTCTCCAAGTAAATGTAAGAAAGAGAATATGTTTTATGGAAGGAATGAAGAAGGGGAGGATTATGCTGAGATGAAGAAAGAAATACGAGAGGTAAATAGGGCACTGCACGTGTAAGCCTTTTGGGTATTCTCTGACTTTCATCATACCTACCTTTAACCTGTAGATTACTCGGATGATGATCATGATGCAAAAACATCGAAATATCTCATTTGTTTTGACTCGCGCGGTCACGAGCCGTAACCTGCTTAAGGACGTGTTCGCGGTAGAGTAGGGAGGAGGGGGAGGGAAAAAGGGTCTTTTGCGTGGAGGGTGCATTCCTGGCGCGCCCACGGAACTGGAGCAGAGGGAGATGCCGCAAGGGACTAACTGACTACGAGCTCCCACCCTGTCGACACGGAGACGAGACGGACGCTGTAGCGGCAAGAGAGAGAGGAAGGGCGGACGGGCGAAGCGTTGAGCGCTCATTCTCGGCGAGGGCGGTAACGCGTGCATGCGGAACGATAGCGAGGCAGCACTTCGGAGACGTGGGCTCAAAAGCTTCCCCGAGTCGATGCGCTCCGTGACTACTTGACTTACAATTAGTACATACACGCACATCCTCTTCTCTTTTCAGCCGCTCGACACGCGTCCACTTGTATCGAATCGAGGAACGGGTGTCCATTACGATCGTTAGACATCGAGCGATACGATGCTCACACCGTTGCCACATTTCTCGACTCACCGACATCGGTTCGCGGAGCTTGTTATCGTTTAAGACAAAAATGTGGCAACGTCATTAGCCACATTACTCTATGCCTATCGACCGCATACGACCGTGATTGCTCAACCGAAAGGCCCTGTCCCGACGGAGGAACCGGCAAACATTCACCAAGGGGATCGAGAACTCAAGAAATTTAGTTTTTAATTAAAGTAACACTTTATATCGATCAGGATTTCATTAACCATACACGAAAGTGACTATCTACTGATAAATTCAAGTGGCAACAAAAGCCTCTGCAAATCATGATCATGTCAATAATCTGGGAACACACGCTATTCAAATTAAGATTACTAATTTTCAATCAGAGACACCCAAATATTTCACCACTCGGCTTCAGGGATGCAAAACTATTAGGGAAGTGTCTCCCATGGCGAAAAAGACGTGGCATGGAAAGTAACAATCAGGAAAAAGGAGGAAAAATTATTTTTACCACGCATTTTTAACTCTAGTGAAAAAAGTTTCTTGGCAATCTAAACGGTCAAGCTTTTTTTCTACACTGCCGGAGATCCCATCAGGGTGAATGACCTTGTTTCTTGCACTAAGAGCTAAGTCGGGCAAAAGAAATAGATCGCAATAGTTTTTATATATTGCCAGCACTTAACGACTTACGTTCAGTTACTGAGAGATATTGCGAAACCATTCAAAGAACCTATTTAAAAATCAATTGTAGTCGACCAATTACAATAGGCATGGATTTATATCAATGTACTTCTATTGGATCTTCTACATACAAATACAGACACTAATTTACTTTCGCGATTTTCTTCTATTTGAAGAGAAAATCTTGTAAAAATGGAAACGGTGATGATTTGTACAAGTATATGGTAAAAAGACACGGACTTTCAAAAAACAAAGGTTTCCTCTTACGTCATCATTACCTGAACTTACGCTTACATCAGGGAAAGTTAATATTATTCCATATAGTCACAATAAAACCTCAGTACTACCGAATTACTCAGGAATCGAACAAACTGAGTCATTACGGGTTTGAGGTGGCTGGAACGATTTTTGTCTAAGCACAGATTTTCTTGAAACTATGCAGACGTGTTCAGAGATATCTATCGATAAAAATGAAATCAATTGCAATTTATCAATTTGTTTTTTGGCAATTCAATGGTATATCAACACGTCGACTTATGGCGCATAAGATATAGTCAATAATAATTCCATTTCATACGTATATTTTATTTTCTAAACCCGAAATAATAAATTTCATCTTATTATAATGGTTAATTATAAATATCAATGAGTCATGCCAAGTCAAAAATTCAAAAAAACATTAAAATACAATCTTGGCTTAAATTTTGAATAAAGCACCGAAAACTATCAAAAGCTCAAGTCATCATATGCTCTCTTTAAGACAAAAATCTAAAATATAATTCTTGCATCATTTCCATTACTGCATGTAAGGTGAGTTTCACCACACAAACATATCGACTTAAATGAAATTATGTCCTAGAATTTTTTTTCGACTTAGGTACATGAAAAATTATAAAAATGTTTACTCGATGCCCCACGATTGCCGCCCCAGCCACCTTACGTGCCAATAGCGTAAGAGACTCGTATCACGAAAATGATACTAATGCAAATGATAACTCCCGGAATCGAGAGGAGAGAGGCGAACCATAAACATCCTGCATTTTACAACAGTCAATCAAGAGACTTGAGTAAAAATTTATCATAAACAAGGTACCGAACAGACAAGAAATCACGTGGCTTTGCGTGTGGCCATCGTCAATTAGCACTAACCCATTAAAACAACCAGCATCATTTTTCCGCGCTGCCGAACGGCTGGCTGTCCGCGGATAACCCGAACGCCTATTCCCGGGGCCTTTGAAATCTCGCCTAGCACCTCGTATACATCTCAATCTTCCCATGCATCATTGCTCTCCATTGGCGCACGAGGGGTATTATGGCAGACTCCCACGCTAGAGAAGGTCGAGGGCTCCGCTCGGAGGGAGCGCGTTAACTTCGGCAGAAACCCGCCCGGACTTCCGAAGATTCTTTTTTGCGGTCTTTAGCTTTCGCTGCGCTTCGCTTCGGAATAGATATTTTTCTTCCCTCCTCTGGCGTGACAGACATCGGGAGGTGGGACCGCTTGAAGGCGTGTTCATCGCAGGGGGCTATTTCCGCGGAGTGCATGGGGGATTTATTTTAAAACGTGGACATTTTTAAGCTCCTGCAAAGCAAAACATATAGCTGCTTTCGTCCGTCGGAATTTCCTACCCGATTCGACCAAGGCCGACAGATTCTGCCGAGTCTCCAGAGCGAGACGTATATGGACAAAACGCTGTGTCAATTGAGACAAGCAATATATGTAACAAGGGAAAAAAAGGAACAATGGGGAAGGGTGACTGTTTCAAATTTCCTTCACTACTCCAAGAGTAATTCATGCACTAAGCATCCTAGTAACATGGAGGGAAAACTTCACAAGGAAGTACAAATAAATGAAACACGATTACGATTTTAGGGACGAATATAAGAAGGTTTTACTGCCTACGCATGAATTACTTATTGGGCATATATTATTTCAGATGCTTGGCCATGTCTAAAGTATTTATTTCCAACATCACACAAAAATGGCCAAAAATATCCCCGTGAATTTAAAGGAGATCGAACTGTTTGTTTGTTTTGCGCAACAACTTTTCACTGCATAAATGAAATTATTCCTAGAAATACCGCAAAAATATGCATGAACACAATTAGTATACCAGCTTGATGTATTTTAATATCATACAGAAATGACTTCATGAATTAATAGCTGACACTTTTTCAATTTAAAACGATTACGTCGATTTTCAATAGCTCCTTAGTAGGTCCATTAGCTCCTTCTCCTCAGGGAAACACAGGGTAATAAATGAAACCGTATAATTTTTAAAAATGTCCAGCTATCGCAATAAAGGATTATCGTAGATGAAAATCATTTAGGTAACCCACTTATGACTGGTTTCATTACGTCTGCTTAACGCTAGCCGCAAGATTTCGTAGCTTTTTCGTTACATTGATGTTGACTGAGAGTGGGTTTTGCATATCGACTGATCAGTTGGCGTTAGCGTTGTTTATGGGATGACGTATTAACTTCAGTTTCCATGTTGAGAAAATATTTAACCAGAGATTAAAAATCCGGGACTTAATGTGCGATAACGGACAAATGGAAACGGAACGTTAAATAGGAACAGCAATTGCTTTAAAGCACACACCTCTCCCGATAGGAAATGCAGTCATTAACTCCAAAGAAACGGGAGTCCAATTCACCCGGCGCCATGGTGTGCATGAGCTATTATACCGGGGAAAGCGCTTTCAGCTGCACATTACTTCATATCTCCACCCCGCTTTAATGAGGCACTAAATTGGATGCTCCCCTAGCAAAGGCCTGCAGACAGGTTATTTGTCAATACGAGGAATATTTTCTACCCTGCGGCGCGACCGAGAAAGTGACTTGGATAGCGCTGAAATAATTGCAACGTTGAAGACAGAAATCAATTGGCGACGTCAACTTGACTAGAGGTCGGCTCTTAAGGCAATTTGCGCTTTAATTAACTGACCCCGATATTAAACGGCGCTTCCCTGAGGTACAAAATTCCACTTTGCGAAGGAGACGCTGGTATGAAGTTTTATTCTTGGCGGCTATTGAATGTGTTATAATTAACTAAACGGGGAGAAATCCCACAATTACATCACGAAATGAATGACCCTACAAATTGAAGCAACCGGGAGAACTTTCGAACACGCCGCGAACGTTTAGAGCTAGTTCACTATTTCAATTCTAGCGCGTCGTAAATGCAGCCTGTCCTTCGCAATAAAAAATCGGTTTAACTATTCGAAATCAGGCACTAAAACCTAATGGATTTCGAAAATGCATAAAACATGCGCAACCACTTATAGGCGTTTTTAATAGGCCATAAATTAAGAAAGGAAATACATTAAGATCATAAAAAACAACAGCACACATATGTAGGGAACAGATCCGGTACACAAATACTTGATCCACGCCGTGATGAGTTCTAACTTTTTCTACATCTTAAAGGAATTCATTAGAAGAAATATTTTCCTTCAGACTTCCTTCAATAACACGATAATAGACACCGCCTGATTCCTGGTTTTCATTGGCAAAACATTTTATAAAACGTAGTCTTCGGAAACTTTGTGGTATTCCATCACAACAATTTATTACAGTGAGGAAACTTTTACAAAACCACATAAAAAACCACACATTTTATGTTTTTGTGACAAATATACAAATGTAAATATACATTTTATACATGTTTGCGGAAAAAGTAGGATGATTAGGGTTACGAATGAGTGGGTGATGAAAGAATGTGGGTTGGATGCTCCAGTAATGGACGTACATGAAAGAAGTGAGCTTCGTTGGTTTGGCCATGTTAAGAGAACGGATGAGAGTCGAATAACGAAACAGATGTATGATAGAGGAGTGAATGGTGTGAGAGGACGGGGTAAACCGAGAAATTCATGGGTGACTGTGGCATAAGGGACTCCAAAGAGCCGGAATTTTAGGAGTCTTTAAGAATAGGAGAGCGTGTATGAAGCAATCCACGAGTACGACTATAAGAGAAGCCAAAGGAGTATGTATAAGAAGATAGGGTAATATGGAGGAAATTATAAAAATAGAGCCAGTTCTGCAGACCTAACAGCAATAACCAAGTTCTTTGACTTAGCCTACCCCGAAAGGGAATGGATATGTACAAGCGTACAATTTTTAATGTAATTGGCTGCGCGAAAGATGAACAATACATACCGAGGTTGAGGTACTTGATGGAAGGTCTTGGGACCTGTGCGGCGAACACAGAAAACCCTTTAAGTTACATTCTCACAGAAGTAGAACGACTCGGTAAATATTTTAACGTACAACCATCAATTGACGTGATGGTAAGCTAAAATCTGTGGAATCTTGACAAAGTTAAAGACGAAATCACTTTGGGATTTTCCACACTGTTTAAAACAGTGAGGAAAATTACGAGGTGATTTTTTCTCAACAATTGATTGCCATCAATTTCACTCTAGACGGTTAACATTTAAAACCCATTTGTAGCAACGCATTAAGTAAAACACGAAAAAAAAATTGAAATTCAAAATTAAGTAGAATTTTTTTCATAACTCGGCATCACAAAAAGCCATTAAAATTTCCCACCAACGGATTACGATCCAGTTCAACGAAATGCGTAAAAATCAGGACGGTGACCTCACTTTCTATTTACAGCTTCGATCTCGCACATCACCGAGCTGAGAGCAAAATTAAACGCTTATTCGAAACGCATGGGCAGGTCGGAGGGATGAAGACGTAAACAAAATTTCCACACCAGAGCGAGGGACTGTCTGAAGGAAGAGGAAGAAGAAAGGGTCCACATGCACTCATACTTTTTTTCCCTTTCTATCGAATCGCAAGCAGCTGGGTGTTCGCGAGAGCGCATATAGAGGATTCGTTTTATGCGAGGGCGATAAAATGTTTACGGCATTGGCCTTCTGCTCCACTGGGGTCCACTTGAGGTCAACTTGAACCGTCCGCGACGCGCCCACGCGTCTCCCGCCAAACATGAACGCGAGGCGGCGACGGCCAATCAGGGCGAAGGCGGGAGAAAGGGAGCGGGAAAGAGAGAGAGGCCCCATTACATCTGTTCTCCAGCCCACATTCTACACCTTCTCCCTTGTCTGCCTGATTCGGCTGAAAAAATTCTCAAACGTAACAAAGAGTACTACTGTTCTTTACCAGCCCCCGCCTTGACATCGTTCTTCGAGGTCCAACATCACACCCCGAAAGAAAATTACGATAGTTACATTTACGCATCGAATCGTTAATTAAATGCGCAATAATATCATTTTCTATGGTCGTAACTAGTACGCAGTGTTCCAAAACGCATTTCTTGTCGGTTTCACTATGCTTTGTTAGTTACATCCGCTAACCCATAACGAATATCCACTAACCTATGTGAAGTCCTAGGGTTTTCTTGGGCGAATATACTTATTCGTAATAAAAAACACTTTTTTCCACGCTTTTCAATACTACGACTGTTTTCAACAGATAATTGTAATTTCCAAAATTGAAAAATAACATTTATCCGAATAAATGTTGTTTGCAATTGCAATTAACAAATGAAATGAATCAAGTTAATCAATTGTGGCGATACTTTGAGGAAATTAAAGATATAATTTATTGTCACAAAAACACGGTACAGAGTTAACGATATCGCAACTCAACAAAAATTTCACCAATGTGTTTTCTAATCAAAATGAATGTTTTGACGGGTGGAACTTTTAGCTTTTCTGATTTTCGAAAAATAAGCCGCATTTGTCTTGTAAATGACGCTTTAGTCGTCGAAACCGGTCGACAGTAATAAAATAATTAGTGGAATTTTGTACCGTGTTTTTGTGACAATAAATTCCAAATGGAATGAAGTCTACCAAATAATTCGTAAAAATGGTTTTCCATAAATGTGGGCCTGTAAAAGTGCAGTGTACAAAACAAACTTCTTCAATTGAGGACACATCGACATACTGCCAAACAGCGTACAGGTAGTAGCAAACACTTGGTATTGCAACCAATATCTGATCTTCGGTTACTAATGTGAATACTGGAATTCACTTTCTTGATTAGTGTCAACGGTCAATCTCCCATATCATAAATGTGATATAGGAATCGTCCACAGTCCCTCTGGCGTCAGATAAAATATGTTTACCGGACCTATTCTAACCATATATCAGTAAATCGTGGACCGTTGAATAATAAAGGAGAAAAAATACCAGGCATGAACTACAAGACTTCTCAACTTGCTCTATTTTATGCCCTTACTTTGCCATAATATGCCATTACTTTTGGTTGGAGATGAAAAACTTACCGAAATACGGAAATAGAGGCAAAGCCGAAGACAGGAAGATCAACCAGCAAGAAAGCTTTCCTGGAAGACGATATAATTCTAATGAAGAAATTCCAACTTTATGATTTTGGGATTCAACTCAGGAAAGCAGGAGATATTAACAACCTTCTGGCGACCAAAATAGATCCGGCCAAGGAAAGCCTTACGAGCTCAACTCCCGTCCCAAATCTTGATCTGCTTATTTCCAATATAGACGCATATGTCTCCAGCCATAGCTGGACCCATGCCAAAAAAATGAGCTATTTACTTGTTTAAATGGTGGTTAACAAGCCTGTCGAACCAAAATGCTGGCTTTCAGTGGAACGAAGAGTCAATTCCGAGCAGTATGGTCGAATTGAAAGCACACGTGAAACGGGAGCCATTTTCTAAATGAATGTTCACCTGCCAATTTAAGGGATAATTCTTAAAGCAAGTCCACTCGACATAATTAGCTTTATTCATCCACGCCCCAAAGAAATTTCATTGGGAGGTCTTCCTCCGAATGCAAACATGTGTTACGTTAAATTGTCATTCTAGAATAGGAAACGTGGACGATAAGGGATAACTTATGACAAGACCTTGAAAATGCCAGCTAAGAGCACCGGATATACTTTGCACTGCATAGTAACAACGAAAATAATACACTTAGCTAAATAAATAAGAGTGGAATTCCACAAAAATCAGGCGGGAGGATAAATAAACAAAACCACGTCAACGTGCCTTTATGCGGAATGCATTAAATAAATCTATTCGAGCATTTCCGGTTTCCAGGTAAGTATAACAATCATTTAGATGGTTCGACTCATATTCTCCAATTTTTTTCTTAAGTATTGTGCGCAAATACAAGGAGCTTTCATCGTTTTCAATTCCTGCCAAACGCTTGTCGACCTATTTGAGAACACTACACAGGATTTAGACGATAAGAAATTACTGGGCATATTAAAACAATACTCCCACGGTCAAGCTTTAAATGCGCCGCAAAAAAAAGCAATAAGTAAATTCTAAAGCGCCTTGAAAACTAATGGAACCAAAGATATGATAAATAACATGGGAGCACTCACTCTGGGGAGTACATATTTATCAAATGGATAAAAACACCCAACCAATAGACAAACTTCCCACTCACACAACTACCACAGAAAAATGAGGAAAACAAAAGAAAACAGATTTTCGAGAGCTATTCAACATTCCTTAAAAAATGTACATAGTTGGGAATTCTATCTTATCTGGGAAATTTTCTGGGGAGACATGGCTCCTCATCGAAACGACTTTGGCAAGTCTGTTGGAGCGCGATAATACGTACTTACTTATATAGTTACAGCTTACGGAGTGAGATTACTTAATGTACTCAAGTTTCTTCAATATAACATTCCAGAATGGTAGCAAAATATATATTCTGGAGTATTTTGAGGTCTCCCAACGAAGGACCAGGATAGCTTGTGGTAAGAGGAGCGACTTCCTAGTTCACCTCTTTACGACAAATATGGTATGAGATCAATGAACCAAAAAATTCCTTTTATTCAGCAAATCATCACCGAATCGTCTTAGTAGTTTAGTCGTTTAACACACAATGGGCGCAAGAGTAAATAGGAGATAAAAAGCCATGGGACATTACACTGAACCACCATACACAGCCGTTTACAAGCAGAGCAGCGGGAGTTATAAGAAAAAGGAAAAAGAGAGTCCACCACGCCAAGGACAGGTGAAAATGGGGCAGAACAGAGTTAGGGTGAGGGAGAGAGAGGGGACAAGAACGCTTCCGGTCATAAACACTTCCTGGTAAACATTCCCATCCCGTGGAATAAGAAACGTTACATATATATATATATGTTCTCCCACGCGCTGAGGTTCGATCAAAAGTAGCAATTCTCAAAGGAAGCCGCCGGGAGTGAGAGACGTGGGAGGAGACAGATGATGGACGGGAGGAAGTAAAATAGAGCGAGAAGTCAGAAGTAGGACTCTACTACATATCGACGATATCACATTGCATCGATGTTTATGTGATATCGCAGGGTTAAGTCATGTTGTCAAGGAATGGCATGCTTTTTATTGTAGGAATGAAGGCGAATTAACACATTGTATGTTTACTGTTCAAGACCATAGTTTCGTTGCAAAGCAACATCATCACTCACGATGATGTTACGTTGTGATGAAACCATCGTCGCGAACAATAGAATACATCGTGTAAATTAATAGAGAGTTGCAAATTCACCTTTCACTCTTTCGATGAAAGATTTCCATATGAATACGCCTGAGACTGTCAACAATATTTCTCATTAGCACGAGTTTGGAATCCAATAGATTATGTCTGCGCACGGTAAAATTTTTCGTAAAACAGTTCACGCAAGTTTTCGTTAAAATTTTATTTCGGCCATATTCCGAGAAAAGTTTCATACAACTATCGAGGAAAGGCATGATCGTAAGAAAGCACAGAAGTTCTGAAAATGGTCCACATCCACCTACCCACGAATAAGAATATTACATCAAATGTTATGAGGATGAGATATTGAAAAAAATTAAATGAAACAGTAGTCCCGATCACCACACATCGGTAGCATCCACGGGAAATAAAGTTGAGGACGTACGACCTAACATTCGTCACACCAATGAACTGATTAATCACCTAAAATACTAATCGTCAGCACGCGCAGTTTTATAAAATCAGCAGTTCCAAAAATGGTAAATATCTATCCACCCCCGACTAAGAATAGTATCGCAAATATTATGAGGATAAAATAAATACTGAGACGATTCAATAAAACAGTAGTCACCATCACCGTACATCGGTTCAATCCACGAGAAAAAAGTTGAGGACGCACGACGTAAAATGCCGTCATACCAAAGAATTTTTTAAATGCAATGGCGTACATATATGCCACGATACGTGTGCATCACATGGCGATTCTCAGAATCGAACATGGCCCGGCTCCGAGACGGTGGGCGGAGAGAATTTAGGAACGTCACGGGATATCAAGCGTCCGATTCGTCCGACGCGGGGAAAACCTTTTAAGACCTCCCGGGGAGGGGGAAGGGAACAGAAGATTACGACGCCGAGACGGAGAGAGATTGAATTAATCGCGGGAGACGCCGCGTGAAGATGTTGTCTAGCGGATGAAACGGTTGAGATGTTGGAGCAATGGGCCACACACATTCACGAGAGACATTGTTCCCGGTTCTACGTATCACAGGCCAGAACGTGAAAAAGGAAGCGACGAAGATTAAGACTTAGTATTCATTTCACTGGAATATCCGAATTTTCCACCGCCGATTTGCCGTACCGTGTACCTCGAAACTAAAAAATGGATTCTATTTTCTGAAGAATGTATCAAAATATCAGTTGATTTAGAAGATCGCCACTACTGTGAGAACTAACTGAAGCCCTAAATTAATTTTTCTTGAACAAAAAGGGTCGCAAAATACATTAACCGATGATCCAAACGTTTTTTGTTAAGAGAGTTTGTTGAAAAGATGCGATACGATATGATGCATAAAACAAAACTCACCTTACAAACACAAACGCGGAAATATAAAAACACCAGTTTAAAACAGTCTTTGGTTGTTTTGAACACGAAAAAATACATGACTCCCTTGTGCACAGTTTGCAAACAATACGATCTGGAAACGGATTTCATAAATTTCCCCATTCAAGGCTACTGATGAAAGGTATTATGATTAAAAGCTATAATATTCAGTAATTACAATTCTACAAATAAAAAGTACAACCCGAATCTACCTTTAAACAAAAAACTTTATTTTAAGATGAGTATATTAGCGCCTTTGGGAAGACTTGTAGCTCGATACTAAAAAACTGGGTAAGTGAAAGAAAGCAACCTACGAAAACGTTTTCAATAGAATGTTAAAAGTCATTAAAAACCAAATATCACTTTCATTTGTCTCGCACAGGCTATGAGGCATACTGAGGCCTTTTATGAAAAGATGCAATGAATTCACTGATTCCGTTTAAGGAATAAACGTAAGGAGGCAATACTTTTTTATTTATTTTATTTATTACGAATACAAAAGCAAACAACACTGTTTTAAAATATGATATGAAATGTGAATTTTGCCAAAAAAATAGCAAAACGTAGTTGCTTCCTGGCGAGGGTATAAGAATAAGGCTAGGTATAAAACATATATGCTTGTCATTTGCATGAAAATTTTATACTTGTAGTCTTGAGTACATTATGTTTTTCCTCGTCTAGACACTCCCTCTCAGCATTTGTGAACTGAACCAGTAAGCCAAATTGCCACGTAAGGTTTCAATGAAAACCTAGCATGCCTACGATACCACATGATCGGTTCTCCTTTAACATGCGAATGGAAAGTGGACGAAGTGAACAGATCAAAGATACAAATAAAATTCACGATTCAAAGGATTCCATTCCGACTCAGCGGCAGAGGGGTTCGTGATTTTTTTACCAACTCACTTAGAGTGATGCCGCTCAAAGGAAATGAAAAGAGAGAAATATCACAGTCGAGAGGAAATAAAAAGTGACACTCTAAGGTACTTGCGAGGGCATCTTCACCAAATCACGAGGGACGGCGAAGAGGAATCATCCAGCGAAACGAGGAGCGTGATTAATGGACCCAACTGGACGCTGGGACGAAAGTGATACGTAAACCACGTCCGTTCGAAAAATGATCGGTCGTCCTCGACGAGCAGATGGAACGTCATCAGCGATCAATTTCTTTGGAGCGTCTCAGGAATTAAGACATGTCTTTCAGCCGAGCGCGGGAACAGGAGATTTATGAGGAAATAATCTCCAGCTCTCCACGCATGCGGAACGAGATATTTTTTAAGCAGGATGAAAGACCAAAAGCCCCTCCCTATAAACACATTCCTTCATTTTTCTTCCACAATCGTTACAAATGAAACGCACTTTTTAGATAAAAAATTGCATAACTTTTTCAGATGAAACTATAAGTTACACGTTAAGGTGTAGAAATATTAGTTGAATTCAATTTATTACGATCTATGACCTCCAAAAGAACTTCTTTCAGATGGAAATTCGCATTACTATTTTCCTGATAAAACTACGAGTTACACCATAAGGTGTAGAAAGCCTAACTTTTACTCAATTAATTACAATCTTCTGACTCAAACCCCCTAAGGCACTTTTTAGATGGAAAGTTGAATAACTTTTTCTGATAAAACTATTATTTACACTATAATGTGTAGAAAGCAACATTTTTATTCAATCAAAGACAAACCTTAACCTCCTATTTACGATCACTCCACGACCAACCCATACACTGATAATAAAGATGGTAATAACTCAAGAACTGCATTTTATCGGCATCCACCCAAACTGACGTGTTAGCGACGACTTGCAGCATGTAGTTTTCGCGTTTTCCAAGAGCAATTAATTTATTCATACCGAAATCAATTTTCTCATCCATTAAACATTTCCATATCCCAGTTATGATGAGCACCAAACTTCAATGCACCGAGAAAAGATTTGAATGCATGATTATCGTTAATTTTACCGGAAGGCAAAAACATTTCATTCTAAGTTAACTGGATTTGAAGTCTTAAGCGATATTCGGGAATTCATACATCTTGAATAACAATCAACACCTTGTTTTGGAAAAGTAGCAACACCTAGTTGTCTGGAAGTGTACTGGCAGCAGCATTTTCTAAGCACATGCATTCCGTGAAATATATTACAACGTAAAGGAGGGAGTGCCGTAAATATAATAAATGTCTAAAGATTTTACACAAAAAATGACTTTACTATAAGGCGAAGAGAAAGCCACATAAAATCCATTTAATTATACGTGGTATTCTACCGGTTAAGGTACGCATGGGTGAACTCAAAACTATTTTTCCTCCTTGTTTTCAGCTACATTTTTTTTCACCTGGTCTCCTACAACTACAGGGTTATACGGTCCATGCGGTTTCTTCTTTTGTTCCTCCTCCGCTTAGAAAACATCCTGACTTCTATCACGGCGTACGATCACCAGAAAAAGTACTAGGTAGGTACTTACCAAAAGGTAACTTCCACTTTCAACAAAGTTACAACAAATCATACCAATGAAGAACGTTGAGGGAGATATTCAGTCACTTAATTCTTACAAACTTACTTCATGTCGACCACCCACGCCAAGTCAAGTTAACCCTGCATGCCTTTGGATCACCTCCATTCATTATTTCCCCGAACGCATCGCGACAAGAAAGGCTTCAAAGCTCAAAAAAAGCGATCGAGAAATTAATTAACCCCCACTGCCTCTTGGGGGAGCCGACCCACAGACGACGCGGTGAAAGAGACGGCGTTAAGACCATTTCCCAATACCCCACCTCCAAAAAACCTTCCTTCGCCAAAGGGACTCTCCACAGGACGGCCAATAAATCCACCCTTCCCGGGGTCCGAAGCATTGTTGGGATAGCCAGCGACAGCCTCCCGGAGTGGCAATCATTTTTTTTTAACCGCCGCCACTCGACTCGGAAGTGGGAGCCTTAAGTGGACAGTGACGGATAGAGCGATGGATCCACGGACTGTTGTGAGGGTGAGACTGCGGGACGTAAATTAGGTACCCGATTGAGCGACGGAGAGGGGGGAGACGGGAAGGCGAAAGAGTCAAAGTGCGGCCGGTGGTGGCCGGGTTGAGAAACAGCGAGGCACCCCGCGGCGCACGTTTGCTGCGCCTTCTTCCTTTTCTCCGCCTCTCTCCCTCCGACGCACAATTTATAACGTCCCTTCGCCGAGAGGATGGTCTGACCCCTTGGGGTTATGTCACACGCAGCGCACGTACCTGACCTTCCTGTTGCGGGATTGCAGGCGCAAAACATTTCTGACGACCAGAGCGCGGCGCGCAGTGGCTGTTTCATCCGTTGACGCCGCGGCCATTAGTCGCAAATTCTTAATCAATGAAAAGCAAGAGCTACTCAATAACACACTGTACAATTTTCCAAGAAGTTAGAATGGAAATGCCGTATTTTTTCGACATTATTACGCCTTAGTCCTAAAAAAAAAACTACCAACAAACCAAATTAAATAACCAACATTCTAAAAAAATTACTTGAATCGAGGAATTAAATAATGAAATGAGTTACAAAATGATATATCTAAGGTCTTCCTGTGACTTCCAAAATGTTAAGAAAAAAGTGAGCAATCCTTAAAACGAGTTTTTAAATTCATTTTTCCTCATTCCTTCTCATTTTAGTTTCAATCGAATATTGCACCAGGCTAGTTACCTAATTCTAACAAAATTTAAATAAAGAAATAAATACGTTCACGTTTATAGGTGATTCGCAAGGGTACTGGAATCAAAGGGCCCCCCTCAGCAAGATTATATTTACTACTTCCAGAAAACGAGCAAACATTTGCGGATACGTAAAATATGTTAAAGCTTTGGATTGCCTTAAAAATTGTTCCTGAGCTATGGCTATTTTAATTTTACACAAGAATTCATGGATATCAGTACATAATTTGATATTATACAAAATCAAAAGTCTATAAACTACATTTGAATAAATATTTCATAAGTGTGGCCACACAGCTTCCTCCAAAAGACGATACAATTTTCATTGCGCAGTAACAGCTAGTAACACATATATAACACTAGACTACTCTACTAGGTGCCACTGCATGTATTATATATAAAAACTTATATCACGTGCACGCCTTATTATTCTGTGACGGATGTCATGATCAAACTTGAGCCGAATCTCGGCAAAATCGAAACCACTACTTCAATGAACAGGATAACTTAAAACTTCTCCCTCAAGAATATATATTTTAAAAAATTTCAAGTTCATGCCGCGTTATATACACACAGACATTAGTTGAAAGATCTCTTTCAGAGCACGTTTAACATCGAAGGACGTATTTCAAAAAAAGATGAGATTCAATAAATTAGGAAAACCTGAACAGATGTGCAAGAAATTAAGGTGATCCAAAGAAAAGAAAATCAAAAAACGAAACTTGATATGCTAATACTGTAAAATAAATTTCAAAATAGCACCGTTACACAACTCTAATCCTATCACGTTCCCTGGCCATTCAGGACAGGAAATGGCACCAATTAGCAAACTAGAAGAAAGAGATTGAAAAATTATCTTGTTTTTCATTGGGGTAGCAGTTTCTTCCTTTGAACCGTTCGGGAATCATCAAAGGAATCAAAGGAAAGCGGCGAGAGGACAGCGATTAGAAACCAAAGGATCACGGGGATACATGACGAATGGACCTAGGGGGAGAAGACGAGGGGAGATAAGGGGGCGGGGAGGGGCATTGTTGGCGAATCAAAAGGCAAATTAATCGAAATCAGAGACGCAAGGGATAACAAAGTGGCGCGCCGAAGAGCCCTTGGCAAATTGGGATGCGGGAAACGTTGGTTAGGATGGGAGGGCACTTATTTGTCGCCGCGCCCAATTATACCCGCACAGATTGATTTAGAGCAAGGATGAAAAAATTACTACATGACGGCGCAAACGAGGAGTTCCAAAACAGTTCAAAATGCATGACTGGGGAAAATATACGGCGAACGATTTATGCAGTCAATTCGAAAGAAACATAGGCTTATCTAAAAGAAATTAGCTATTAGAAACGGCTAACATTATCACTTTCTTGCACAGAAGTAAAAGAGAGAGACAAAATTACAGATTGATGTACAAGCACGTCTTTATGAATTTTCACACTTCAGTAAATGCTTGTTTTATTATCGCGCGTAAAGGTATACAAAGAATTTTATCAATATTCGTATTTACTATTTCTTAACTAGTAGAAGATTGGTTGACAGAGGTGAGATAAAAGATGAGAATCCACAAGCTTTCAAATGTCAGTTTAAACACAGAGTTTTGAGGAAAGCACAAAACGAGAAAAATTCCTGCGAACACTGCTATGGTTACATTATCAATTCAAAGATGACATTAAAAAGGAACCAATCAAGCAAAAATATTCACGCAATGTACGGGTGAACGCTTTGAATTGCTGAAAATTTAAGAACTGGACTTAAATATTGACCAGCGAAGATTCGAACCCTTAGAAGACGTGAAGCCTTAGAAAGGGCAGTGGAATGGAATCCAGCCATTGATCTCCGATCCCAAGGGTGCTGGCAAATCTTAATATTTCAAGCACTTTACGATGGCGAGTCAGCAATAAAGATGTATTAGAAGAGGAGAAAATATGCCAAATAAAAACTCTATCAAGTAGAAAAGACAAGAACATTGGACACATCGTAAAACAAAAAAAGTCTCTTGAAAACAGTAGTGGAAGGAGAAATAAACAGGGAAAATTACCGGGAAAGACCAAGGAAAAACGAGGCACTATGGAGAATCAAAATGGCTATCTGACAGGAAAGTGGAGAGCAAACCAATCGTTTGATTAATGACAGCTGATAATGACGCAAATGAATACTGAATAGGAAGCCGACCATTGATTTGCCAAAGGGTGGCCGGGAACAATGAGCGTTCGCTTCCGTGGGCTGCATATCACTAAAAGCGAAACGGAGGCAGGCGCCTTGCATAACACGGGTCGTCCATCACGGACGAGGGCCGGCAGAAAACCGCTTCCCCGTGCACTCCTCTCGGTCACCCACGCGGTCACGAGGCACGGGCGCACGCTCCAATAACACGCGCAAAGCACACGCCGTAAACCCGCGGGAGCCGAAATAGACACGAATTTAAGCAGACCGAGAAGGGGATTACCTTTTAGAGGAGGGGCGAGAGACGTAATGCACAAGTCCACGCACGCACCTCGACACATACAATTATAGAACTTGTACATCGGCAAAGGCAAACGGCGGCGGCTAAAATTATCGGCAGTTTCCACGTTTACTCGTTCGTACTGCTGAAATTAGCACGTGCCAACAAACTCCCCCACTTGCGCTAAGGGCGGCGTCCATGAACTGCGAGCAGGAAACTCAACGGGTAACACGAAACAATTTCCAACGAATTCCACCCTATTATAAAAAAATTGACCACAAAATCAAAGGAACGTCATTCAGGACTTTTAACTTCCTTCACCACTCATTATTCTACAGTACGGCGTCCTAAATTCCCGGAGAACGAAAAACAATTTGAAAAGGATCAAAAATAAATAATATTATCCGTCTTCTACCAGTCGAATATACGGATGCATCTTAATAATGATTATTATAATTATTAGAGTAATCTGCCGGTTAGGGTACATTTAAATGGAAGAGTGCAAAAAGACTAGATTTTTACAGGCGCAGACCCCTATCTTCTAACACGATTACATTCTCCATATCAGCATGCGTACTACATACCTCTCTCAATCTCGTCCATAAAACATACTTATTCTCTTCCTTCCCCTTCTCAGATTACCCAGCATCCTCTCCTCCCACACAGTCTTAAAATAATGGTCACACACTGTCATTACAAAGGAGGAAGCAGTATAACAGTTTGTGAAAAAAATGAGGAAAGTTGGCTTTAAATAAAAATAAAAAAACTACCATCAATATGTGGTTCACACCGAAAAAATACTGATGTGCTTTCCTATATAGAGCGGGAGAGCATGCGTTTGGAGGAGAAGAGACCAGACTCAACACTTTATAATATGCTAGTAAAATAAGAGATAACGGCATTGTGAGTTAAATTGAAATATCTCTCTCATAATGCAGGTGAAATTGAAAAAACGAAGGACTTACACATCAACATTTTTTCCATTGAATTTATCTAAATTAATGCTAATCTAATCCTCAGTATCAATTATGCAACATGAGCAAAAAATACACATTTTCATGACTGGATGATATTATAATTTATTCAGACTACGCAAAAATGTCGCTAATATAAGCATCGCCGGAAGATACCGCAATATGGATGTGCTGGTCGGGGGCAATTGCGAGCTGGTGCAAGTCACCCATAACGAGATTCCAGATTAAGAGATCCCCTATTTCGTCATACGATTAATTTTTCATCTCTCCGGTCCAGCTCAGTCACTAGTTAACAAATTGCGAGCACACACCATTCTCAAACCACAAGTCATCCCCGTGTGAAAAAAAAGTCACCCGACTTTCGCGAAACACAGACCACCACCGGGTTCCGGCAGACTTGTGCTTGTAAAGATTTCGACGACATAAATTTCGGTCGAAATTTTCAGAGCGCGCCCCCATGGAAGAGACCCTCAAACACTTTCCAGGCGCGACGCGGGTGGGTAGGACGATAATTAAAGACACGAAGGACTTTCCGTGAATCGGAATGAAAACACACCTGGTATGAGCATGGGGAAGGGAGAGAAAAAAATGCCCACCACGACACGTTCCGGCCTTTTGAGAGAGTTTCTGGCGCCGATAATTAACCCGGAGGGATGAAGATTGGGACTTTGAAGAGGGATTGGTGTGGGCGATCCCAGCAGTAGCTTGCGGGTGGGCCGTGGGCGGTGAGAAGCTACAGAGTGGGCGGGGAGAATGGAGTTGGTAAGTGGACGGAGAGGTTGAAATACTATAATGGGTACGGGAAGGCAGGAAGTGGGTAAAATATTCAAGGAAAGCAGTAGAAAGGCAAAGGCGAAATTACGAATCTTTATAGCGTGTGCAATCGTGTTTTTGTATTTTTAAAATTCTATTCTAATTCTAAATTCGAGAACAGTGATTTCAAAGAACAGGAGTAATTTAAAGAACGTTCTCCTCATCTTAAAATGAGATAAACGTTCTTCAAACTTTTCCTGCTCTTTAAAATCACTGCTCTCGAAGTCGTTGGGAAAGTCGCAAGAACTGTGAGAGAGATCAGTTCGCACCATGAACGTTTAGGCTTTGAATATCAACAACGCGCAGGAAAGTCCGTAATCGTGCCTCACATCTCTCTCAAATCCCACTGGACTAGTAATTACCACCAAATATCCGGTCAATCATTCCCGTAGAGAACCGGTTCCCGTGTAACTTTTACGCAGTGGAAGGAAAGTCGGCGTCGGCATTAGCTCAGTTCTTAACGAAAGGCGTGAAGGGGTCCGTCATTTAAAGTCCCTTCCCAAAGACGTTATACTGCAGTTAAAGTGATACCCACATGGCACTCAAGTGGGGATTATGCAAAACTATAGGCGTTTCGAAACAAATATTGTTACGGTCATATATATGTGTTACTTGTTAGTACAAATAAATACTGCTCTCTACAAATTTGGTACCACTGTATTTATTGCGTCAATTGGCTCAATGATCAACAATCTCCGGATGCTGTAATCTATATAAAATCAACGCCAAAGGTATGAATTTATTTTAACATATTGATTTTTCTCATTGCTACCCCTCGTTCGTGCATGTTAAAAAGCAGTTTGGTTCGTTCACTGATCTCTATGAATCGTTTGTAACCCTGGAGATGTGTGTGAATACACACGCAACTTTGGCAATGAAATAATTTTAATGGGGATCAAGATTTTGATAACCCTGAAGATTAATAACTTTTTGGGTACACACGCATGAGTTAGATATTTCCAATATTCATAGTAAACACCTCTTCCAAGTCCCTTTTGTCTACACTGTGAGGCATTCACTAGATGGCCACACATCACGAATGAGAAGCATTAAGAAGAACTGGGTTAAATATTTATTTTACGACACCCAGTGCCTTTTAAACAACAAAAATATCACGAAATGCCAAATGAGGTGGCCTTAATTCGTTTCTACACACAAAGAAATCCTGATACAGAACCAGAAACTTATGACTACCTACAATGCTCAATCTTAGCTGAAGCGTTTAATTTGGTAAAATTACATCATCGTCATCATCCGAGCTCGGAAAACTGTTTCGAATTCACGAGATATGTGAATCTACAGCTGCTTGGTCTCCCTGAGTGGCGATAAACAATTAAATAACTCCACCGAATTTAAAGCGCCTTCCAAAAGATGGATAATTCCGGTCGGCAGCCAGAAAAACAGGACAATTTGGCAAAGAACAGAGAATCGCTTATAGCCTCAGAGGGGAAATTACCGGCTTCACTCTACGGACAGGCATACTTGCCAATGACAATTGTGCCAAAACCTCTGGCATCAACTGATAGTCTCATTTGCACGGGGTTCCGCAACGCATAAAATATGACAGTGCGCGCGCGCCGAAGCACCAAAGTATAATTATTTCGACCGCGATGTATACCAGTCGAGTGCATTAAACACGGAAGCCAAATTCTTGGACCAGTGTGAACGGGAAGTTGCAGAGAGTGAAAACTCAGGCCTACATGAAAAGCGAGTGCCTTACCGAACACTTCGCCTGATCAGTGATCCGACTACAAGTAGAATAGGCTTTATAGTATGGTCCATTTTATTATACTGTGGAAATTTATGAAACCAGCTTTACTGGAATATTCGCAGATAAGTGCTCAAGGATATTGAACGGGCGTCAATAGAAACTAGAAGCCTTTCTCAGCGATCAATTGAACGAAAAGCAAATTCCGCTAAGTATGATCACCGATCATTTTCAACGACGAATGCTGTACGTTCGCTTGTTATAGGCGTGAGAATTTCAATAGTGGTTTTCCAAAGGGAGTATCAAGTTCATATGTCACGTCTTACTTTGTTGTTTTTGAGTAGTAGTATAAGTATAAAGCGGGAATACATCAGCAACACTGGCATAAATTGTCATTCATCGTAACCATACCATCATCATACCAACATCGGTCCTCAATTCGCAAATGAATTTTCATCAGCTCGGCACTTCACTCTCCTTCCAGCTAATCACTTTATTCTTATTGGCATTGCAAAAGGGCAAATTACAAATATATTCATTTATGCTTATTTTGTAATCAACTCTTCCCGCACGGGAAAGCTTGTTTGTCGAGACCAGATCATAAAAGAATAAAACTGCATTACATAGGGTGACCTACGTCCTTACCCCCACATATATGCAAATTCAGTGGCAGAAACAAATTCCTAGTTTTACTAGGGTTCATAAAAATTAAGAAAAAAGGTATTGTCTCTTACAATGAGGCTTCCACATTGCGCAATCGAGGTTTTATGAGCGGACAACACCACTGAAAAATCACGGTTAGAGCACCGAGAATCAGTACATTAGACTGTTTACAGCTGAAGAATAACATATCATTCACCCTCGAGACAGACAACTGCTAAGAGCCAACACTCTCGAAAGGATTCTTTTTCGGGCGAGTGACTCAAGAAATATTTCCCTTTCCGTTCCTTACATTGAAACGAGAAACGATTACAACAGATTACACACTAATGTGTTTACGATAACAAAAACTGGGACAAGAGAGTCGAAAGAACTATATTTAAGCTTTAATTCTACGAACGGCCCACTCTTTAAGAGAATTATTTAACAGCCCAGAGAAACTTTAGAATCACACTTTTAGGGGAGAGAATTCATTAGTCTAATCCGCGATAAATAAGTCAATTCCGACTGTCCATTAAAGTCTAATATTTTTATGTTAGGGTTTGGGCTTACAATTTTTCACAATGTGAGTTTGTATTTGAAAAAAAAATCATCTTTTATTCCCCAGCGTGCTGAGCAAAATTGGACGAGGAGTGAGCGTGTATTTTCTTCCGAGAAATCACCATCCTAGTTTCAGTTAGGATCGATACCATTAACCTTTAAAGGACTAGCGTACATTGAAATGCACGCTGGGATGTGGGGTCCTACGGCCGTGCGTGCATTATAATGCACGCTGAATGTGGTATTTAAACCAATAGAGTTTCTATTGCGTGTAAAAAATTAAATCCGGCCAGCAGCGTCCGAAGCGGGAATTTTAATCCGTACGATAAAGGTTAAAATAACTGCAAAGCCACCCACTTCAACCTATTTTTCGGCTACTGACCCCCACAAAGAGCCGTTCACATTAAGTTCACGAACTCACTCCCAAACATTTAGCGACCTCCGCTGTCCCCCCCCCCCCTCGATCAGACTAATTTCCCAGCGTCCACACGACGACAAACAAGTCGACAACACCCTCGGAACTAGGCGAGAGTGATTCCTAGAGCGAAAATAAATTTCACACGGAGAAACTTCCCCATTACGGGGACAAATTCGAGCTTCCATACCGAAAAGAGAAACACGGCAATGATTAGTTTCGCGGCGTGCACAACCTCTAGGTCCACGCCGGAGGAAAAATCTCGACACGGGTGGACCCGGTGGGAAGGATAAAGGACGGGGAAAGCTGGGAAGGAGGAGGGTTAAGGGAGAGGGATTAACAAACGAGAAGGATTCGGACTCCCGTCTACATCTTCTGAGAGTAGACAGCGAGAGAGAAATTTCACCAGGTGACGGAAAAGCGGGGATTTCGACTTCGCGCGTTCCGATTACGTGTTTCGCATTACTTTCTCGCACCTTGTTGCGCGGCAAACGAAAAGACGGAACTAAAGCGTACGAGGGAGTATATAATCCCCCCAGTCTCCTCTTCCTGCTGTCCTCGCAAACGCCCACTCTAGTTTCAGATCTAGTCGACGAGTGAGAGCAAGTGGTTGGACGGTAGAGGTTGACGACAAAAAGACACCGTCGAGAACGGAATGCTCTGAAATCGACGCCCTAGTAGAAACACCTCAATCAAAATTCGATCCGATCAAAAACTGATCGGAGTAATGGACGATTGCACGAATATTTATTTATCTATGGGTTCTATAGTTGTAACATCTATATAGTTATGGACCTCATTACTAAATTAGGGTTGCAACAACTATCCCTTTCATAACTTATCTTCCTCTACCCATTGTTTAGGATGTTCGATCTACTCTCATTCCGCTGAGTAAAATGTATGCGTGATTATCTAATGTATATAAATTACTTATGCACATTCTTAATAGTCAGCCTGCTTAAATAAACTCCTCATGTGTCACAAAATAACTCTTTTATCAAGTGATTAGTGTGTCCAAGTACATATTACATCACGTATCAGCCATCTTGATTAATTATTGACCTCATAAGTATTGAACTCCATTTTATTTGTCCAAATAAGTTATGACACCACTTATAAAACCAATAAATTTATTAAATATTTCTGCAACGTATATTGAGGAAATTGATTGACTTATAGATCTCATAACTCTATCGAATACATATGTATTATTTCTGCAACCGTGATTGGTGGAAATAATTTTCCGTTGAGAAAGGTGAAGTATCCAAATAATGGTTCATTGGTATCGATGGTTGAAATACTAAAACATTGTACCTACGTAAAGCCTTAATGTAAAGTAATCACCGCTCTCGGTGGTTCAAAATATCGATGTGAGCACGCGAGTTTGCACGACAACTATTTTTCGCGGCAGTTCCCAACGTTTTGGATGCGAGCGCACTAAATTGGATTTCATTACATATTTGAACAATTGTCCGCACAAAGCTATTTTAACAAATTAGACAACGATTACCAGCCGATGATAAATAGCTATTTGACGATTAGATAGCGAAGCATATTAGTACGCCAATTATATGCTTCAATATTCTGTGTCTCTTGGGCTAAAAATTGCCATTTGAAGTGGGCAACTTTGAAAGGTTATTTTAATTGAAAATGGTCGGAATTTGAAAACGATTCATAGCTACCCTTCTTTCGACAACTGGAGAGTCCTTATAACTAACTTCCAGCCAATTATGGACAGAAATGACCTATTATGCCGATCGTTACCACTTTTAATACAGACAATGGAACATATCTTATCCTCCGGGTAAAGACAACTACTCAAGAAATCCTTTAGGTTGACTCGGATGATTTTAAATATAAAACCTACAATTTGTACTCAAAAGAAGCGAGGAGTTGCAATGCGTAATAACAATTAAAATACGCAAATTAAATTTGAAACGGAAATATCACGTCATTCTACCTAAATACAATGGACAAAAACAAATTCTTCGAGGGTTAATCATTATAACAGTAAAAAAAGACTGATAAATAGTGAAGTTCAGCCGTTGAAAGCTTTGCTTTCGCAAGCGGCACCCATTATAGCTTCCAAGAGAAGCGGGTAAGTAGGACACCCGGAAGATGGTATTCCGACGCTAAGTGCTAAGACTCTTCTCATCCTAGCAAATCACTCGCTAAAAAATATTAATGTGACGGATTACAGTCCCAGAATCACATTTTCGGCGAGGAGGTTCAATAAAATGTGGAATAACGAAAATCGTTTTGAAAATAATACATGTCTGGGATGTTGTACGCTGGCTTCCAACACCAACAAGACTTTTTATCATGCTCCTGGCTTTATGATCACCCCCTTACGCATTACCGTTTTTTATAATCACATCGTACGGCGTTAATGGTTTTCGAAACGTAGGAAGAACCGATACTCAACTGATAAGTTTCGCTTTATTATTCCAATTAAAAGCAAATTATCTAGCCTCTCTCCGTTCTAGTTGAGACAACTGCTATTTATTCTATCGTTGTCTATACATGCGCCTAAGCAAAGACCTAATTAATTTTTATACGTACTTACCTAAGTTACAGCAGCAAAATTTATTCACTGCTTCGGTTACGGAAGATTTTCCTACTCATTTGTCATAATGAGTCGTATGAGCTCTTACGGTCTCCTAATACATCACAAAAGAGCAAGAGAAAAACATACGTCAATATTGTTAACGATCATAGAAGCTTTACCTTCCACACGCTTCATACAAGTTCAAATACGAATTTCTACTGTGTCTAACGCGCTGATTGACTTTCCATAGCAAAAGTACGGTTTTAAACCCTCATGGGGGGAGTAAGATTTTTGTACGTATGCCCATATACTCCGATATACATATACTTGTTTATCTAGGGTAGAAAACTTCCGAGTTCAGAGCTCCATCCAAAGGAAGGGACGTTCGGATTGATTTAGTCGACGATGTCAACCTCTATCAATTACGACCTCTATAACAGTTTCCTATCCCATTTTCCTAACCCTCTTCTACTGCTCAACCAATCCCGTCCGCGACATAAACAACCACTTCTCCACGAAGGCCATTCAAAAAATCGCGAAAAATTATAGCTCTCGCAGTAGTTCCTGACGCTGCTAAGTGGACTAGGGCTACGGAACTTTCAAAACCCAGCGAAACGGGGGAGGAAAGCTGTTTAGTATGGAGCGTCAGTCACAAAGCCTTTTTAATTGCTGCCAACAAGCACAAATCGAGAAGTGGAATTACCCAACAAAACATGCCGTCCTGTTTCGACTCGTATCACAATGAGACCTCAATACATGGTCCCCGGTATATTCATAGCGATGCGTGATTTTAAACATTAGCCGATTAGTCTTGTGTGTGTGTTCCTCGAGCCTATTTCGCAAAGTAGCTTCGTTCTCCTGCCTCACTGTATCCCTCGTTGCCTCCCTATCTTCCCCTCCGTCCTTTCCGTTCACCCCCTCCAATTCTACCTCCCCTCCTTTCCGCGCAGCTTTGTACCAGGAACTTATGCGGGAGCTAAACATACAACACCAAAAACCTACCCCGCAAACTCACAACCCCCACGATCCTTCCAGCATCCCCAACTCCAACTCTTCATGATAAAACAAAAAATATCCCAAACCATCTCCAGTCGTGGCATCCACCATCCCGATTCCAGCGTACACAAACTTTTAAAACTCCCCCCCCCCCCTGTCGCCGCTGATGTCACATCCGAATTTAGTGCTTTCGGAGGGAAAGGGGTTAGAAGCGGATGGAGGAGATGGGGGAAAAAATAAGTCTGGAATTAAAATAAGATGTTTCGCGGAAATAAATATCTCCTTTCCGCTAAGAGCCCTCAACTAGAGCGAAAATAATCCTCGATTCGCGCGAAAGGATATTAATACTAAAGAGTGGGATTAAGACGATACCTCCGACAGGAATGGTGGTTGGGAAAAAAGGGAAGAAGCTCACTGGGACATTTAAAATAAATCGTGAGCGATTTCTGGAACGCACCGAATACCATACGCGTCTCAGGACCACTCTCATGACTCAGCCCAGTCAAGTTTAAGTATGCTGAACCGCCTGCGAGAAAAAGAGCTGACTGACAGGATATCATTCCCAGCTATTTCTTTCGTAGTAAATACATACACACCCATCACGCCGTTACATATCGGGGTAGGCACGATCAAAAACGTTTTATTCTCGGCGATAGGCCTCTAATGTTGACTCTAAAAATTTTCTCCAAACTGCCCTATCCTTGCAAACGTCTTTTTCTTCAGCTACCCTCATGCATTGCTCACTACATTGAGAACTATAGTATATACCCAGAAAGAAATAAAAAAATATTTATTCGGAACAAAAGCTCACTAACAAAAAAATGAAATAGAAAATGATAGCAAAAATCAAATGGATAAATCTGTTTTGAGACATAAAATCCGTAAATAATCGCACACGAATAGTGAACGGCGATAAAAATGTTCGAGTGGCATGATCCGCAACTGCATAGGGCTCTAGATTATAGTAGATTTAGCCGTTACACGAACGCCAAGAATAACCGCATTACCGAGTCTAATCTTGCATATGACAACAACATAGCGCTGGAAACGAGCGGGCTCGTTTGTACATTTATGAAAAACGACCGTCCTGAGAGTGGCTTCGCGGCCATCTGCTTGCGCGTACAGCCCAATCAGCACCGGCCGTGAAAGCATTCACCCACGCAATACTCAAGCGTCGTTCTCATATCATAAGGATTAACAATCAAGTGGGCATGAGTTATCAGAGAAATATTCGCGGTAAAAGTAGGAGGGATAGGGTTAGGAATGAAAGGGCGATGAAAGAATCAGGAATGGATGATCAATCTGCAATGGAATTGGATGAAAGGAGGGTGCTTCGTTGGTTTGACCATGTTGAGAGAACGGACAAGAGTCGAATAACTAAACAGATTTATGATAGAGGAGTGAATGGCGTGATAGGAAGGGGTAGACCTGAGAAAGCCATGGGAGCATGTGGTGGAAGAGACTCTTAAGAGGAGGAGTATTAGGAGTCTTAAGAATAGGAGAGCGTGTATGAGGCAATGGGTGAATGTGGCAGAAGAAAAGGTTTGCTAGGATTGGGTGGTATAGAGGAACATATTAAAATCGAAGCCAGTTTTCTAGGTCCTACGCCGATACTTAAGCTCCTTTGACTCCAAAAGGGAACAGCGTGATAGGTATTTATACACGCAGCAATCAAGCACCATGGAAAGCGGGCCTTCAGCAGACCTGAAGAAGCCAGCTGGAACGCCGGCGAAATATAGTCAAAAGAGTATGGATAGACCCGAAAACCAAGTCTCTTCACCATGGAAAGCGATATATATTTACTTGATCGGGGTCTCAAAGAATGGACCACTGAGGGTAGGTACTCGTAGTCAACTTGAGGCTTCTTTCGAAATGGTATTTCTAAATGGCCTCTTTCCAAAGGTCAGTTTCCAAAACTCATACAAATGAACAACTTTCCGATGAAAAATATTTATAGCCCCCGAAATAAATTTTTCCACCACCAATTACTCCATCTGGGGTTTAGGTATCTAATCATCGAAGTATTCCGTCCGCTGAAAGGAAACCTTGAAGGGATATAAACTCCATTTAACTTCGTTAATCATAGCGTACAAATGATCCAGAAAGTAATAAGCTACATTTTCTCATGTATCAGAGATTTTTAAGCATCAAAATTCAAAACTAACATAAAATATCAAGATAGACAAAAATATCTCCCCAGCTACTTCCTTTTTCTCTGCATAAATGACTCCTACCAATCATTTCATCCTTCATACCTTCTCCACCAACAATCAATTTAACCCTTCCCTTGTTAGCCTTGAAAGTTCCAAATACATATTTATCACTAATTTAGGTTGCACTTCAAACCAAAGGTATCCTAAAGTCTAAGAAAAACCAATCTCCATTCAGAAAATACATTCACCAGGCAAACGGTCCAATTCATTTAAAGCAGCAATGACAATTATTATCCTTGAAAGCAGTCTGTAATGAGGGCTGAACTAAGGGGCTACTAAAGCATAGTTAGCAGGAGGACCTGCCCCAGGCATGAATTTAATGTGGGGCAACTTTCGGTAAATGGTTACGTAGATCTGTTGCTTTTGCTAATAAATAAAAATAGTTTCACGACTTTTGTTCCCTTAGCCTTGTTCCTCTTCCTAAGTGAGTTTCAGATTTACTCTAAGTATACTATAGCCTTATTCATAAGAAAGAGTACATACAATAATAAAATTTTATCCAAGCCAATGGACAATTCATGACTTTGAAACGCTATTGAAGACTATTCTGAACTATTTTATAGAACGGACGCACTATTTAGAAATATATTTGAAGTCTCAAGAGCAGGAGGGCGAGTATGAAACAATGCATGAGGGTAACTGAGCAAAAGAGTTATGCAAGGATAGGGCAGCATGGAGGAAATTATTTTAGCACAGCTAGCGCTGAAGCTAAACGTTTTTGACTGCGCCTACGCGAAAAGGGGACGGCGTGATGGTAAGCATGTACATAGACAAACCTTAGTGGAAGAGCTTAAGATCACGACGTAAAACGCTAACATTATATCCAGAACAATGCTTTGAATAGCGTCCATGGGGAAAACATTCGCAGTGCCAAAGTCAAGGCACTAACGATCTCGACCGAATACCCGGGGAGAGGGGACAGTGGGAAACGGTAAGGAAATGATAGCATCGTAAAGGAACGAATGCGGTCGTTCACTCGGCCGTGAAAGTCCCCGAATTATGCATGTCACCGTTCGGGATTATCCCGGACGTCAAACCACGTCACCGAAGACACTCAATTTTCTCCAACTCCCTGACGTCCGCAATCAAATCTCCGTCCGTCCGCGTGTGGCGGATCCCTACTTCATGGGGGAGGGGAGGTTGGAGGGGCAGGGTGTAACGAGCCCGCGTTTTTATTGGACACGCCGCCGGCCGTCAACGGGGCATGGCCATTCCACACGTTGGACTCGATTAAAGCGAGGGCGGTGGGGTACGCAGTCTCGAGATTCTAACCGTCAGCTTCGGACAAAAACACGCGGCGGGGAACGAAAGAATGGGATTCGAATGGCATCGCGAAGGAGGGGAATCGTGGGAAAGCTGAGGTGCGTGATCCCGAGGAATATAATAATACCTCGATCCCGGGGAACGAAATTAATTTGTAACAGTTGTAGATTACAAGTATCCCGGAGAAGCAATTTCCTTCAAAAAAGAACAAGAAGCCCTAAGATATCAAACCTCACCTCTGTAAATCCACTTATCAGTCCGATAAGAAGTTAGAAAACTTAGAAGATACTTTTTTAGCGGAGAGAGAAGAGCATTTTTTTCAGCACTTACGGATTTCACGATCAACTATTCCGGACACAGCCACCCACATCCGGCAAAAGGAACTTACCTGAAAGGAGAGAGAAAAATGTTAACAGTTACAAAAAATCAAAGAGCATTGAACAACAAAAAATACAGTTCATTCCGCATAGTAAAGAACATCCAATGAAGCATAAAATAATTTTAATGTGTAAGAATATATTTTATTATCACTATCGAAGCAAGCCTATTCACACTGGATAGACCCTTAAAACAACAGCTTATTTTCGAAATCATCAAAGGACTTTTCTCTTACACATATATTCAGTCTATAATACCTTTTTACTATCCATTAGATCATATACCTACGATAGGGAAAATGTTGAATGCATGAGTTTAACATGTCGTGTTCTCCACGAATAATTAGATATCGCAATAGGTGTTATCAAGAGCGGATAAGCTGTTCGAAACTAAGCCCTGATAGTCTTATACCTGTCTAGAGCTTTTCTTCCAAGGATAAAAAGTGATAACGGCACCTCTCACACATGTGAGTTACTTTACTACGTTCAAATATATCTGTGCATCTTTGTGCGTACCTAACCCGTTCACACAAGTTAATTACTCCAAATAGTTCGTCATGTTTTCGAATCATGGATTCGAACCCTGCCAGGCCGACGCGTAACTGACGGGTAACGCAAACCGCACTAGAAGTGAAATGCTCACAGTTACTGTCCTAAGCTCCACTCAACTGTCCACCCCATCAATATAAACTAAAAACTTTCAGCATCAGATCTTATGCCCTTTATGCCGCCAAATGCTTGGCTCTCAACCACCATGAAGAGATTGAGAAGATCCTTACTAAGCAAAGGAAGTTTAAGAGAAATATTCTCAGCCTCCATCTAAATTCTAACGGCGCATATCGACTGAGACCAAATCTCGAACTCTACACTAAATTTGAAATACTTCACTTTCTATGGGGAAAGGTCGTCTCATGTTTTATGGCCACATTTCTAGAATGCCTAACACCAGAATACGCCACAATATTCTTAATCTAATTGTCTTGGAAAGTTACAACTCCGTGGCCAAATGCTGTGCAAGAGGAACTTGCCGGAGCCTCTCAAGAGCTGGTATTTTCTTCCCAATTGATTGGTTTCAGATTGGTTTTCATGACAAGCAATGGAATGCTTTCAGTTACTGTTTCCTCGCTTGTAGTCCTATTTTCTACAGCACGCCAGAGAAAGAAAAATAGGATTTTCTCCAGATTTTCGAGATCGACTTTACTCCCCACGTATTATACGACCCAATATTCCGGGATGATTGTCGAACCACCAACGCAACAGAAACAGCCGATTCGAAATGTAAAAACCCACTTAAGTTCGGACGCCCGAGGAACAAAAGGGACAATGGACGTCTAAGCTGCTTCACCCCGGTTCTCTCCACCTCTTTCCGGCGATGGCCAGGAGGCATAAAGGAGAACATCTTGAGCCCTCGCTCCTCAGCGGGGACATTTACGACGCAACACATCTCGGGTTTTATACGCGCTCTCATCGGAGGGAAGGTGTTGACTACAACGGAGCCACGAGCACATCACAAAGCACGACATTAAGCGCGGAATGCGATGGGGGTGCTGCTAAGTGAGTCGCTAATAGTCATTAGAATGAAATTTTGCACCGCTGCGGAAGGGCAAAAAAATTACTACAGAAGAGGTTTTTTATCGTAGGGTGGTTGGATGAGGTAATGATGGGAGAAGGGATACTGAAGGACGTGATAGAGTGGAAAATAGTGGGTAAGGAGGGAAAGGGGAAGAAACGGTTTCATGGAAGGGAAGAGAGGGAAGAACGTATGCTGAGATGAAGGAATAAATTGTGTCGGTAGGTAGGTGGGCATAAAAATCTAGTTTTTTACTCCTTTTCATTTAAACTTTCCAGAACCTAATAATAATTATTGAAGAGGTAGTAACTTCAGGTAATAATCTAAATAATGAGTCGGTACTTTTTTAAAATATTTATGTGCTGACGAAAGAGGAATGAACAACAATTGACGGCACTAAATGCAAAATAGCTAACTGAAAATATACCTTATCGAGAAGTGTTAAGCTTATCTTTGTGAGAGTATTTCAACCAAACCCTAGGAAAATTTTGTAGGATTGGGTTTATAACCCTTAAAATCAATTCATCGCCATTAATTGTGGGAAAGAAGATAATTGTATCGGACTCCTCTACTTTATTGCAAGACTCTCACAAAACGAGGAACGGAGAAAATAAAAATAATAAAACAACTTCACTGCTGAGTATCAACGTAAGTGCAATGCTGAATTGAATAACATCAAATTAACACGCTATAAAAATCATCTGTTTAAATGTTCATGAAAACATTTTAACGTCTGCATTGTAACGTATGTTTCTTAATTTGACACATCGATTATAACTTTAATCATTATTTAGTTTAGTAGGTGATAAGCACGTAACAGCCGATTTTACCAAAAGCGTCCAATCAAACTTCAACCAAAATAAATGAAGGTGGCTGTGATCACATAACCCATACCACGAGGACTTAAATCTTTAATTTACCAATTATTGCCCACAAACTTCACCTTCAACAGAAACAAAGAAGTATTTACCACAGATTTCTATAAGCTTGATAGGAAAACATGTAGATTTTATTCGTGCAGAGTAATAGTTTAAGGCAGTTAACATTTGCGCTAAATGTCCAAGTCAATTATGAGGGCTAACCCGTCGAGGGCAAGAAAGCACTTCCAGGAAAAGCGATAAACTCGGACCAATTTCACGCGCAAAATTCATTGTCACCCATTATTGTCTTTCCGAACAACACTCACCTCAAGCATCGAGGCGCAAGTCTCACAGCGTAAAGACATACTTCAAAAATAATATCCTATACTATTAAACGAGCAAATCTTGTATATCTATAAGTGTGTATAATGTAAATTTTATTTCGAAAACAGATCTAACGATTTTGATGAAAGTTACAAATTTACTAATATAGGGTACGAAAAAGTGATTTTCCTAGGTCTTGACTCTGGAAAAACTCTTTTTTAAAAGATATTGGGCAAAACAAATTTGTATTTTTAACATGTAAAAAGGCTAGGCTACTCCATGTTTGTTATAGAGAGCTTTCTTGGTTTACTTTGTTTAATCGCTTACACTCCAGATACAAATTTAAAATGTTACTTTTAAATAAATGAAAGAACAAATATTTTAATTCTTGCATTCAATTTCCGTATACCCATCGCATTTTCCTGAAATTTTAGTTTTTAGCTCGAAAATCTCAAATTTATGCACTACTTCAGCAATTAAATATTTTATTTACTTGGAAACCGCAGCATAGGCATGGAATGGAAATTCTAGCCTGAGGCATTTACGCCTCTTTAAAAAAATCTCTTTTACAGATGTACTTAGAAATTTTAGCTGGAATATATTTCATCCCAACCTCTCCATGTGTGGTTAGTGGCTGATATAGAGTAAATGTATTGATCTAGTAATTTTGAAAGCGTTTATGTGAGTTCTCCATGGGCTGTAGAATATTGATCCGATCTACAGAGCAACCTGACAGAGAACTTCAGGAGCAATTGGTACAAATTTTGCGATTTTGGATTCTCTGTATTAATATTCCTTTAAGAACACCTTATACCAGTCATCATAATTTTACTAGATTTGAACTATCTCGGTACCGATTAGCATTTAGACCTCAACTTGCCAAATATTTTCCTTCAGACATCAGCCTAAGAAATCCTGATCTCCGCCTTTTGAAGTTCAATGCTTTGCATTTCGGTGGTGTAAATTCTCAGCAATATCTGGTTGATACTTATATAAGAGTGGAACATGACAGTATCCAATGAATTAAAGCAAATTTTAAAAAATACTTGCAGAAAGCTGTACAAGAGCGATTCAATTTTTGAGTGAATTGGCTTAAAAAAAGAATGCTGTTTTTGGTGAAAGGATTATTTTGCCTTCTTCGTTTCCTGGATCTACACGTTTTTACACTGAACATTTTGAAGAAGCTATGGCCTTTGTCCGTCGACTTGGATCATCAGATTTCTTTATCATAATGACGTGCAATCCTGAATGGCCCGAATTTGCGGAAGCAGCTCGTACAACTTTTGAAGATGGATCAACCTTGCAACAATTTTCCCAAGAGCGTCCTGACAAGATAACTTCGACACACGAGAAATGTTGTATGGAAAGAAATATTGAATAATTTTTTATCTAATAATAAAAACAAATTTGTCAATGAACATTGGAAATAATGAAAACAATGTAAATATTTCATTTATTGATGATTTCATAATTTCGTTAGAAGAACATTTTTTTGTTAGTGGTGTTTTTGAGTTAGCTTTATTCTACATAATTGCATCATCACTAGTATATTAAAAAAAATAAAAATCCGTTATGCTTTACAAAATTTGTTTTATTAAAACCTTTAATCGCACTATGTGAATGCCCAATATAATTAAAATTGACATTAAGTAGCAGAGTAGGAGCATAAAAGTTCTTAGTACACCAAATAAACATCGAGCAAAGCTCGGTAACTAGGTACTAATGTAATTATAGACTGAAACGAGACCCATACTACAGGGATAAGAGAATTGGCCAAAGGCCGAAACTTGAAGACATTTATGGTCGGCAAAGATGACTAACAACAAAAATCACTTAAAGGAGACTATTAACCACGAATATGAAAACCACTAGGGTCATCCAGCCCATGTGATACTCTAAATAGGACTGACTTCACGAGGGACGAACATTTCTATTTTTACGCTATATGCCCACGAAATATCTGTCATGTTTACCCAGAATTCAGGAGATGTCGATTAAGTACACATTTTGTGCAAGCATACGCAGAGAGAGAGACTCAAGAACGTTTTGCGGAAACAAAATAATAACTTGAGCTCTCCGCCAAATTGGTGCTAATTGTTAAAATTGGTTAAAAATGTTAAATGCTTAAAAATGGTTAAAAAGTTAAAAATGATTAAAATTGGTGCTAAAAATACTAAGTCCTAGATAGTCCAACGGAGGTATCACTTTCGGAGGAATAAGACAATCAGAAGGTTCTAAGCTGAAATAGTATCATCACTCCCCTGATGCTTTTGACGAGGGCAGAAAAAAGATGGGGGAAAGCAGTGGCAAGGACAGGATTCCTTGCCAAATTTTCAGTATGCCTTGGCAAATGTTCCCTGATGCACAGGAGACAGCAGCCTTCCTAGGTAGGCACAGCTGTTCCCACAGGTTGATATAGAATCCCTATACCGCAATGATCGTGATAGAGGGTGTAAGGCGACCTTAATCCCAGAATAAGATCCCCAGAAATGCCAAGATGGGGCTGCTCAGGAGTTTCAGTGAACCTGGGAAATGATGAGTTTTCCCATCACTTCTAATCAAGACCATGACGATCTCATTACCAAAGGAGGCATCAGCTGCCACTTTATGTACCTGACCACGTGAATTGCGGAGAGAATTAGCATGTAAACACGCCATTTGAGCGAAAAATCAATACTTTCTTTCCACAAGAGTGCAAATAAGGTATATTGACATCTGCCATTTATTGGGGCGAGCAACAGGTTGTAAAACCAAGTGCTGTAATATGAGAAAGGATAATACTGCCTTGCCAGTAGCTTTATCAGAGACACTCGCTAAGGAGATCCCAAACGCTTTGTTCCCAGAGGTTAAAACATGGAATCAAAGGGTCAAAATAGCATGATTCGCATTTGAACCTAAAGAATTACTCATTTCGATCGGGAGATGTGTTCAAAACCAAACATTTTGACCAAAACTCCTGATCGAAAGAAGAGTCATTTGTGTGGTTGAGAAAAATGAAATAAGGTTTTTTGGATTTCCCCGGTCCAGGCTCAAATTTTTTTTCCACCGTGGCATTAACTTCACGCACTTGCTACACAAGAGAAACTTGTGCTATAATATGAAAGCTTTACGTTCTTTACTTTCATGACCAGAGTTACATAAACGTCGCAAAAAAAATCACCTCGTACTTATAAGCATATCATAATCAATTTGATACGGATAAAATTAAGACTAGGAATTTCTTAAGAACTTAACCAGCTGAAATGAAGCCTCAAATGCTATTTTTTAATTCTGGATACAACTTGCCATCATTATTTTCTATTTGAAATTCTAAGGGTATTAATGGCATGAGAACGCATTTATTTAACATCCATCGTGATAAATCTAAGGAACGACTTGTGTACCTCATGAGATCCAAACAAATAATCAGAAGCTAGGAGAACGATATTGGTCTACAGAGAAAGCAGTTGGTGCAAGGGAATCAGTCATGAATAACCTCGAACGTGGCAAATAGTTGTTTTCTTAAGACAAGAGAATCTTTCACACCATTCCCACAAAATGATCTGCTTTGACGAATGCGAAGCAGAGAAAGGTAATTAGCGGAACAGCTCAAGATTAGCTGCCAAGCACTTAGACACGGATAAGTTGATCCGCGGTAATCACTTTATTTTTACATTGCTTCATTTCGAAAGTTGACAAGATGAAAAATCTCGAAAAATTGTAGGAGATTCGTCAATATTTAAAAAAATAATACATAAAAATGGAAAACTATACAAACGAAACAATCATAATAAGGGAACTGAATTAAGAATATGGGATGAAGAATCTAAATCGATCTTATTATACGAAAAAGATCACCAGCTATTGAGAAGGCATGTAAGATTTTGGTAAGATGGTATTTCTGGCGGCACGCTCCCCAATACTAATGATAGAATTTTCTCATTCTCACCCAAAACGAAATAAACGCAAAAACGGATGTCTGCACACGGGCTTATAGATATGAGATTGTAAGATTAAAGCAATGACATAAAATTCGGTAGAACTTAAGGAAAGCGTATGATATACATCTTAAGTCTCATCTACATAAATAGAATTCTAACTTTTTCCACAAATTTCAACCGAAGTTACAGAGGCTTTAGGAGCTAAGATGGGTATAAATAGGAAAATAACTAATTTTGGAATACTAATTTTTGCAAAAACGTAAGTAAGATGCGTAATTTTTCCATGAAATAAAATAGACACAAAATATCTTTGCCTTAGTTTTCGAGTAATTAGGGAATCATTTGAGATCATTACTGCACGAAACATGTCACGCAAATGGCCCAGAGAGATTATTTGATGCAGCGAAAACATCGCAATAAGAATATCTTGAGGTATTTTAAACTTCAAACTTTTGAATACATCATTATTCCTCAATGTCCACTATAGCAATAAATTTAAGTTAGCTGCATTCTTCAGAACTTTGATAGGTGAGTGAAATCTCTACAAATGTTTTTTTCCTATGAAAACCTTTGGTAAAAAGAAAACGCAGCAAACCTAGCTAAATTTGGCGTAAAAGATCACGCCAACTCCTGCCAAAAGGAATTTCGCGAACATTTCTGCTTCTCCGACGTAACTATCGGGTTTAAATGAAAATCAACGAAAAAATAATTGAGCGGAACCCAGAATGATTAAAAAATTACACGCAATAATCGTTTAAAAAATATAAATGTAGATGCACACACGACTACTTAACTCTTGAAAAGGCAAAAGCGAATTTTTCAAGGTGTGAAAATATATTGAGGTACCCGCACACGCGTGCACAAACGCACGCCGAGGAAGTCACGAGAGAGGAGCTCGAAAAACATTCTCACCTGTCGCGGAGGCATAGAATCTCGCCGACTTCAAATGAAGTGTAAATATAACACGCGGGAAGATATGACGGCGGCCAAGTTCCCGACCCCTCTTCCCGCGAGCGTGAAAAAAGTAGGAAATTCCAACTTTTTCGGCCAAATACTTGGAATCAGACAGCCAAAGCACATCACGCACACCTATCCTCAACTACTTCAAAGATTTTTGGCCGCAGACTTTGAGCGACCACGAGTTGGCGTCAAGATGCAACGACCAGTGGCCAGTCATAGTCCTCAATACCGCCCTTTCCGGTATTACCCAGCGATGAACAAAAAGAACAGATTTATTTAGGAGACGATTTACGAGCGTCGAAAATTTCCATTAAAAAAAGTTTCTCTACGTAAACTTGACAATTTAGCTTACTATACGATTCAGGAGAAAAAACCAGATTAAGCCAACTGAGAAGAAGGTGTAGACTATATTAGTTTTATGGTTAGAGATAATCATGCGCCCACACCTTTAACCCCTTTTAACCCTTAATAGAGTATCATCCTTGGGACTCCAAGGGACCGCCGGAAATCGTGGCGTGCGATGCTTAAAAATATTTTTTTTGCCTTCGCTGCAAGCGACGAAAACAAATATTCACGCGGTTCTGAATGGGCCAAGCTTTCGGGTACGGAGTTTTGTTCGAAAAAGTGGTCTCCCTTATGGAGCGAAAAAACATGCCAAAAACCTAGGGAACACCTTGATTCAACAAATACTATATTCCTGCAGTAATTTCGAAGTTAAATGAATATTCATTCTACTACAGCTATCCTCCTTATATTACATACATTATATAGTTTTCAACCATTTCCTACCCTTCAAGATAGGAAATGAGTACCATCTATGTATATTTAACTACATTGCCATTTATTACTATATTGGTTTCAACTTTTTGCGTCATCTTCATGAGAATAATACAGAAAATGAAGTGTTATACTTTGGTACACATAGTTTGAATATCTCAAGACCACTCCCCATCACCTTCCCCTCCCCAAATGCCTACTCCTCATCCCTCCTCCCCATCCACTTGGATGGGGTTTATGTAACACTTCCTATGCAGTATTTTTACCTGAGGAGTAGTTCTTACAAGATGCTGAGACCTAGGCAGTAATAAAAATGTTTTGTGGAATATGTATAGTTGGTACTCATTCCCGTCCTTCATTGATCGATTCCAAATCGCTAATCCTGATACAGTTAATTTCGTAGATCTATCCTATTTAATAGCCAAAATTAAACTTAAACAGGAAAAATTGGAAAACATAAAACGGAGGAGTGATCAGTAAAATTAGGGTGGGTTTATATTGGCAAGCTACTTCCACAATATTCTTTTGCAAGAGCCGGTGGGGAATTTTTCTCTGACCAAAAATTATTCACAAGCTAGTGCAGCTACAGATTGGCTGCTGTTTGCTCTGGCAAAAATACGACTTTCCTAAAATTTTAAAAGTTCTGCAAGCGTACTTCCAGAGTCCTTTGCACCAGCAATTTACATCGACATTTTCTCGTTGCAAGTAACTTGCGCAATATGCTTGCCAGTGCAAAACCAACTAAATTTGAGAAATACATATCAGTAATGCGAGCAAGAGTTAAAAACAGACTAATTTACAAATTATCAATTTACCGGAACCAAGTAAACCCAGTTCTCAGATTAGCTTCTCGTTGTCAGTAGTCCTACAAAAGAGCAACATAGAACTCATCTACTCGGAGTGTCAGAATTAAAGTAAGTACGGCAATTCGCGCCTCGAAGGAAACGCAAAGGAGGGATGCACTTGAAGTGGCCGGGGAACTTGAAGACAGTTTCAACAAACAGACTCCCCCTTTGAGTAGGGTTGAGCAGACCCTCGATCTTCCTCATCACACATACACATCACAACATTTCCTCGCCCGGCTTCATTTCTCAGCTCTCCCCCCACTTCCCAAACACACAAAATCTTCTCGCCCTTTGCTTTGAATTGCATCATCAAGGCCGACCATCTCATTTCTATTCTCTACGTCTCATGTCACGACCTATTTTTCCACTATGAGGATAGCTATAGGGATTACGCGTTGGCAGTCATTTCAGTTTACCCCTCGAAAGTTTCATTTTACGGGGAATGGAAACCTCAGGTGCCAATAATACCACATTATACTCTCTCAGTAGCTAACTTCAACAAAAATAACTAGGGAAAGCTTACGTTTCATAGTGTACATTTTTGGGAATAATTTTAATCAAAACATGTTTACAAAAATGGCCATTCTTTGACAAAAAGTTGAATAAACTTTGAACGAAAAGGCTTGATCAATGGAAATCGATTAAAATATGACAGAGCACATGAATAAGACGCCTTCAAAGATTAGTTAGAATTATACTGACTCGACAAGCACAGACTGGCCCAGACTCTTAACTGTTCTAATACTGTGTTAAAATTATTTCTATGGTGATTTGATTCGGTTCCCAAGTTACTGGGCGACATTCCAATGTCACTGCTTTCCAGTGTTACTGCTTGCGTTGGAATTATAAAAAAGCTGATCCCCAATAAATTAAAATGCGCGACCGTTTAGATGATCATTGTGAAAGGTAATTAGAGCCCATTGAAGTGATTTGGGGAGCGTGGAGGCCTAGTGGGTAGAGTGCTTGGCTAATGATCGAAGGGTCTCGGGTTTAAATCCGGGTGAAGCCTTTGGACGCCCCCGAACAAAAAATCCTCGGAGTGCGAGGTGGCCCAGGGAAAGGAACTGGCCCCCCTACCCTGAATGTGTAAAATTCACACGCCTGTGGCTTAGTCCGGGGTGAGCTCTACCCTCGACAATCCAAACCAACTTTCGGGTTGAATCACTGAGTGAATGAGTAAAAGTGATTTGGTTGAAAAAATAATTTGGCTTTTTGCACAGTTCAAAATATTTTTACTGAAATCCACAGCATCAAAAAAATGCTTAGGTACAACATGCAAAGGCTATGTTGCAGCAGTAAATGAGTCGTTTGGAGCAAAGTGGTGTATGTTTTCTTTCTTTGGTATTTCTTACCACACTTTGCGTTTGGTGCACCGAGGCAATCCCCTACCTGTATTCTGTTTGTGAACAAGTCGTGTTAGTCTACCTTCAGTGTTATTTTACTAGGAAGTAGCACAAGAGTATTAATTTTTAGTTTATTCCACTTTGAGCCCTTTGACTTTCCATTCTTGCTATTAATCATCTATATTCCGAGAATCAGTTTTACGCGCCTCTTAAAATAAGTCAAAATGTTAAAGGGGTTACAGCGCAGTAAAATTCTTTCTTGCAGTGTAAACATAAGTGAAAATTTGTATAAAGCATCCAAGACAAAAGTTTTGGTACGCACAAATAAAACGCCTTCACGATTAAGCAATGGCACAATAAGTCAAATCACTAACGGGTCGCATCATCGGGCGGATTTTATATCAAACGGAAAGAATCGTACCTTATACTCCTTAGTTTTCATTTTCCTTGGCTAGTTACTATGAATTAGCGTTAGACAAAGGATGACGAAATGGGCTAGAAGAAAATTAGATCGACGAGGCCATGGCTCACTTAACTCGCTAGCTCTCGCATAGTTGACTCCATGCGTACTTGCGTTTCTGGTTTCGGACTCACTGATTCCTCTGTAGCAGAGTAACGCGGAACAATAGCTAAATGAACATCGTCAATCACTCAGAGGACTTCATTTTGAAAACGATACTTATCCCACGTTCTCTGGTGGCTGAGAATTTAAAGTTACGGAAATAATTCCGAAAATATATTCTTATGGCGCGAGCTGACTTTTCAAGGAAGCACATGGTTCCGATTCTCTTTGACTTTGTAGAAAAACATAAACAGGAGACAGGAGATGAAGAGATAAAAACATCTCAAAAGGAACTAGGTATTTTTAGAGTGATTCTTTTAACGAGTCACTACATGAAAGCGGGATATCATTCCATTTGATTTATCACCCAGGATAAACACGAGGGAAAGCAACATATATCGCATTTGTTCGGACTGCCCTGGACGTCCATGGACGTAGAAGTGGAGTCCTGACTTTCAATTACACAAAAGCATATCAAAGGTGGGGTAGGAGTTTTATCCACTAAGAACCTTTCCTGACACACGGCATAGTAACGAAGAATATCACCCGTGATGCCCCTAAATTCTTTAATAGAAGAAGTACGAAGAAGTATTGAAAGAAGTACGCACCGTTTTTCAATTCTAAGAGTCGCACATGAACTAAAAGTGACAGCGCAACAATAGCTACACGGGCTGGTATGGGAAAAGGGCAAATTGTAAAAAGAAAAAAAAACACATCGATCATCAATAGAGACACCACAGTATCGACCTGGCATTTCCATATACGTCAACCCAGAAGATGTCAATGCAATATTTATCCAGAATACTCCCCGTATATACTCTTCAATACATACATCACTGATATTGGAAATAAAACCCTTTGCTATGATTTAAAGATACGACCAGTGATTCTGAGTATGGTAACTGGAACTTCAATTGAAACGCAACAATAAACTTCAAAACAGTTTTATATTAAGTACATAATCCTAAAAGTTACAGATTAGCCAAATAAATCGAACTCCTACAGCATTCGTTAAAACATAGAATCACAGCAACAACAGTCATCGAGCATTTGTACACCCGTCGAACAGGTGTCTAGCCCCGTCCGAACACACTGGCGTGTGGAACGCTTCCCACGACTTGCGTAATGATCTCCACGGCAGTTTCTCCTGTCTCCCGAAGACGGACGGACAAAACCGAAGCGATTAATCCTCGCAGTTATGTCACCTCCCGACTCTTAGAAACAGAAAGAAAAAGTCGGGCAACAGCTCATTAACTCCCGATCCCCATCATTCACAGAGAATCTTGACGTTTTCATACATTTTTTCCCGCCAAACGGCCTTTTGCCGCCAAAACACCCACGCCCTCTGGAAAAAAATCAAGATGGTTCCCCGCGCCACGCTATTCCTCACTCCTCTCCCTTTTAAAAGCCTTGCAGTGGGGTTAAGGGCGTTCGTGAAATGACAAGCGCCATCTTGTGGCACGCGCGCACCGAAAGGGAGCGTGCCGACGACAAACAAAGCCGTAAATATTCTCGATAAATATAGTTATTCCTGTAAGCTCCCTTGATATGGCTCAGAGAGCGCATTCGAGATGGCGAGGTGAAGTTGAATGAAGCGCTGCAGGGATGAAGATAAATCTGTCTTGTAAGTGAGATGCTTGGTTGGTTAAAAAAAACGACCACGCCGAGGTTATAAGTAGCTCCGGGTATACAGCTGAATAATTTAAAGAGAGAAAGCATCCAAAATATCCCCGCGAGGATATTTGCGCGAAAAATTATGCAAAGGTCGTGCCAGGCATTCCAGCAGATTCCCCCAAGTATCCAAGGAGGCTTGTTTTTTGTTACGAGAGGAACATCAGAGTAGGAAATTCTTGGACCATCCCAGGGAATGATTGCACCATATTCGTAACTTTTTGAACTTTCCTCTGCAATAAAAAGACCTCTAAAGTCCAACGCCACGACCTTCTTCATTCACTTGGATGTTCTATAAGCTTTCCATGTCATCAGAAATAGCCGTTTCTTCTATCCTTTACCTCATCTCCACGAACATTTTCCCTTTCAATGTGGAGTTAAACACTTCGCTGCCTCCATCAGCATTTCTTTCTTGTAATTTCTAAGTGTCTTCCCCAACAGTGTCCAATGTTAGCACTCCATGCTCGACTAGAAATCTGCCAAACTACAATTGACTTTTTCCCCAATTGATCAATTCATGAACCATAGGTTTACTCATTAAAAATATAGCATTTGCATAGATGAAACAAAACAAATTGTCATTGCGAAATTGCAACCACATTGTCATAGCGAAATTCAGCCTTGTACTTAATGTACATTTATCAGGCCACTTTATAAAATTATAAATAAATTTTGTAGCAAAATCTCAGGGCTGTTCCTCATAAGTATTTGAATCATTGCCACCAAGCAGCTGCATTACAAAACAATGAACCAAAATAAGAACCTAGCTAGATGTTTGAAAGCTATGAATGAGCACCCTAAACGCAATTACTAGTTGGAGGGAAAAGTAAAAAACCCTAGTTAGAGGCTCCAGGTCTTGAGAAAATTTCATGCAGAGAATAAATAAAATTGAAGGAAATACAAATTTCTGGTTTCTTCCTCTCTTACCGCCTTAGGTATTTGTCCTCGTTATGCTTGCCGTGCGCTGGGCCTCGACTGATATGACTGCGTAGCTCTGTTGGCAATTTTGTCGGACCTTAAGCGGCCGAATAGAGGAAATATTGATGCATAAGTATCTTCCCTTATTTTTCAGCTATTTCCTTTGAGTTGGCCATGTGCAAAATAGCACGTAAAGGCTGGCCCAAAGCAAAGAAACGCGACATCTATTAGTCTTTCCTATCTCAAATATAAGAAATTTTCTCAAACTTAAAGTGGTTTGTAAAAGCACGACCAAAAATGAGTATTCGTCAACAATTCCCAATCCTTATACTATTATTACGTCCGAGTTGCATGCATATATTGCTTCATCTATTCCACCCTGTTCATAGGACGCCTAGCATTCCTCTTTTTGGCAATCTCTTTTCTCTTCCTCCTTGCCTATGATCCAACGCTGGTCGGGTTGCTGGGTGGTTCGCGAGTCAGCCCGGCAAAATTATGCACGGCCTAAAAATTATGACCGCTATCCGGATTTAGAAACTAAAATACTGTCGGAAACCATGAGTCGAATTCTGGCGAAGCTCAAAAGTTCTGAGACCTCGGTATTAATTTTTCTACGCGGCTTGAGGTCCGTATGCCAAGAATAAGAGAAAGCGGAGACCAAAACTGCACTGATGTAACAGTGGCTCGACGTTTTCCTCCATTTCGGCTACGAACCAAGGCCATTTACACCGATGAAAGGAAATCAGTTGTGACCAAAATCAATATTTGTATGTACTTATATTAATCTAATTATTGGTATTGAATGTCGATGTTCATTCTTCTTATGTTTTATGAAAGTCTTCTGCCGGTGTTTTTCCAGCATGTAGTCAGTCAATTTCTGTATGATCTTTGATCGAATTGGTTGTCCGTGATAAAATCTTGAAACCATACGAGAATAATCCATTATTTTTTATGGCTTCCAACATCAAACCTAGACGAAAAATAAGCTATGAAATAATACCTAGGTTATCAAGGATTCGCAACATGTTGGGCTTTTATATTACGCTGATTACAAAGCCTATCGTCATAAAAAGTCAAAGTGAGAGCATTTTATCAAACCTCAAAAAAATGAAAACTTTCTCGGGGACATTTACCACGATGTTTTGATGTGGTATAGGTATAGCGAAACTTGGTGGCATTCACCACAGGAGATTCAGATGTGACTGAGGGTGAATGAAGCGTTGATAAACGGGCAAAGATAGGGAAGGACTCCCGGAGGGACTTCTGGAGGAAGACTTGAACCCTTCGTCCCACATCTCTAGGATGTTTTGCTCTCCATTTCATCATGCTCCTCACAAGCGAGTGCCACCAAGTTTCGCTACGCCTATACTCCAAGGCATCAATAAAAATTTATGTAGCTTGCAGCACAGACGAACTAGACTTAGACAGAGGGCAAACAACGATTTAAAAAGGAAAGGAAGAGAAAATGTTTCCAGAATAAGATGGAACTGGTGTTTGTGCGTATAGAAAAATTGAGATGTCTATACAAAACTACCTTTGGAAGGCAGATCACCAATAACGATATGTACCTCGTATTCAAAAGGCAACAAGGGTGTGGAAATTTTGTCCTTGCGGAAAGATGATGTGTTCTAGACGACATTAGGTTGCAAGATATGATGAGCTTTAAAGACTAAAGGGCGGGCTAGTTGATAGCAGAGTCCTCTGGATTGCCGATAATACACTACATAGTTCGAAACCCTATGAGGGAGTAGTGTTGAGAACGGCCATCCAGAGGACTCTGGTTACGTGAAGGCAGAAAAACTTAACCCTTTCGTGACAAAATGTTTTTATTACTGATAAAGGATTTTCCCCCTTGTCATTAAACAATGGAAAAAACAGAAAAAAATTTAAAACTTACGTAAGTAATTTTTAATAACTTTTTTTTAGTAATACCGCATTCGGCATATTGGGCATTGGAAAATGCGCTAAGACGACTCCAGAAGTATGAGCTGAAATCGAAACGCCTGATACTTAAGGGTTAAAGATAACCAATATATGGAAGAGCTAAGGTAGGGACTGTCTGAAAAAAAACAAAAAATTCAAAGAGTTGAATACTCAAGGATAAAGAACGAAATGGTATCCACATCACTGTTGTTTTTTGTGTTTCCTCCGAAACAATGCTATAAGCTACTACAAAATCATATAACGAACACTTGATCCTGTCAATCCTCCTTCTTCGTCAAAAGGCCGTGCTCCGGGCCAAGTGGTTCCAACCTTCCCCGAGCGCACTCAAATGAATAAGGTTTTGTGCTTCTCACCTCTCTTCAACCTTTTATTCATTTCTCTTGGGCTTCCCTCCCCCCACACAACCCATAACCCCCACCCTTGACTACACCCAGAAAAGAACTCCCTGCGTGGGAACGTTTGGCAGAAAAACTACATTGTCTCCATTTCCACCTTTGAATCTTAATATAGAGCTAACCAAAATTTCGCGGCTAATATTAGAGAGTTTGGCGACGGAGAAGCAGAGAGCATTCACGTTGTCGTTCTGGACAAAAAATGAGCGTGCGCCTCATGTCTCGAAGAAAGCTTCCATTATAATCCGTTAATATATCTTGAGGAACAATCTTTCGCGCCGACTGTTTCGCCACGTGCGTTCCAAAACGGTATGCGAGGTTTTGGGAGCTTATAATCTGAAATTTATCTATGTGGAGTGTGAATTTCAGAATATTCTCCCAAGGGGACGTTTCTGAAAATACAAGTTCACGCACTAAAAAAAAGGGAGATTCTGAAGTAGGTGCCGAGTTCGAATCTTATTACTAGCGGGGGGTGGCTGAACTTCTTGGCCCCCGCCTCATAATTCCCCTGGGCCCTCCGGGAGAAGTTGAAAAATAAAGTTGCTCATTTCGGCTTCCATCGCAAGAGTCCTTAATCCAAATGACTAACACTCAATAGCAAGTCAAGAGCCTTCAAGGATGACTGATGCAATTTGATACAATGTTTTTGATTAACACAGTTCTCTTTGCGCATTTCTCCCTGCAGTAGTCAGGGGTGCAATCCTAGACATGCCACCTCAAAAAAATAAAATATAATTATTATACCATTTCCATTATTGCCTGTATGGTGAGGTTCCAAGCCATAAACAGATGCACTTAAATGAAAAAAACGGCGCTTGGGTAATGAAACCTCAAATTTGAGTTAATTTTGTTTTTGTGTTAATTTTGTTTATATTTCATTCTTCATGTAATTCTTTATTGTTGTTCTATATTTATTTATTTTATTACATCGACCAATTTAACTAGCCACTGTGCCGTTTTTCGTTGTGTGAGATAATAAATAAATAAATAAGTGTGGTCCGAGACTTTATTTACGACTTGCTTGAAAAATATTAAAATAAACTCTCAATGACCCACGATTACCACTCCAGCCAACTTAACTTCCCTGGGTAGAGCCGCCTTCAGGCTAAAGCTCTGGATAGGCTCTCCTATCCAGGGCTTTACTTCAGACGCGACATGAGCGCCCGATGCGCGACGGAAACGTGGATGAGCAAATGCCGAACGGGGAATCAAGACGAGGCGCTAGAGCGAACGAGGAGACGCTTTTTAACGCTTCGGTGGCACACTCCTCGGAGAGACGTAGCGAGGAGGACTCTTTGAAACCCCCTCAGTCCTCCCTCCTTTGAGCAGCAAATGGTTCGAGAGACACGAGGGGGGAAAAGAGTCCGGAAAACCACGCGAGACCACAAAGGGTGGACGAGGCAATGAATTGCGACCTGCGGGTGCGATTTTATGGGCCCACACGCACAAGATGGAGAGAAGAAGAATCCGTATTCGAGACACAGTCGAGTTGGGAGATTTACGTCCCCGAGAGCCACAAACGGGACCGCTTCTGTTCCGTACGTAGAAACAGAAGACCACCGGCGGGACAAACACTTTCGGACTGCGAGGAACGACGTCCAAAAGGCGAAACCTTTAAGTTGGTTGGAGTCGTAATCGTGGGGCATTGAGTGAAAATGTTTAATGATTTTCAAAGGAGTCGAACAAAATACTAAGACCGAATTTCATTTTAAGTACAAGTGTATACGGAGGAACTCACCAAACGTGCAGTAATGGTAACGATACAAGAATTTAATTGTATATTTTTTGCATCAATCAAAGCATGTTACAATTAGATTTCGTCGCGGTGTTCGACATTAGGGAGAAAATTGTATTTAAATACGTTTTTTCGAATATCTGACTCGGCATGACACCTTGATATGTGTTAGAAAACATTATAACAACATGAAATGTATTATTTTGCGTTTATAAGAACTTCTGTACATATGTAATCAAATTATTACGAAATATATCTCATGTGTCAAAACAGCACGTTCTTGAAAAAAAACCAAATCGGTAAAATGCTATTTTTTCACTGTTCTCTATAGACATCACTAATAAGAAAAAGTATGCTATGTTTCACGCGCATCTTTACTTACACAAAAATCGCTCTAACCACCCTAATGAAGAACGATGTTTCTTGAATGAACAGGCGAAGGACGGGCCCAGAGAGCACACACTTTGGACGTTAATCATCCAAGGAGTTGGATGCGAGGATACTAGGCCGCTTCAAAGATTTGTTCGAACACATAACTGCCATGAAGGATGGTGACGGTGGAAATATGGACATAACTCAAGGCTGTCACTCCCAAGAAGTTGCGCATGGAAATATTTAAGACTTTCCTGAGTAATAGTTCATCCCAACAAGCTTGCACAAGCCTAATAACACGATAAATGTTAAAACGAATAACTCTTTTAGGATAATTAAGCGGTAGGACGCCAATTTAGATAAAATCACAGTAGAAATGGGACTAAAAAAACTTAAAACCAGCTCGTGGACTAGAGTAAGTTTCAACCGTTAAATTGAACAACGAAACGTTAAACTGAATATAATTTGAACCCCAGTGTTCCTATTGTGAGTCTGGTATGCTCGAATTGGTGGTGCAACTGATAGCAGACCTAATCGGCCATTTTGTTACAAGTGGAATCCAGGTCAAATTAAAGATTCATTATTTAGCGAGCTTCCATTTATATAATTAGTTTTCAATATTTGTAATAGGATACAATGCGAGTTAAAATGTGAGAATGGATAAGGCAATAAACAACATGGAAGCATAGAAAGAAATAAAAAAAAAACGTAATATAAGTCCGCCATGTTGGGCTGAAGACACATTCTTTTATAACATCATTTGGATAATATGTATGTCTTTGTATCTATTTCATGCGCATCTCTCTTTCAAGATGCGTATTAAACTAATTTACGAAAACGGAGCCGGAGTATAATAGCGTTGGGAACAGCGCGCTTACTTTATGGGCGAACCAACATGGCAACTGAGCGAAACATTTGTGCCACTTTCGAGTACTAATCCGAACGTTTATTAATTGATGTATTAGTGTATTACATTCTACCTTTAATTAGACCATTATGACGCGTATTGCAATAGAATTAATATCTGAGTACGATCGCGAGAGCGAACACCATGGGAACACACGATTATAAAACAAGTTTCCACTCCTTCGAACAAATGCTAAACGAAAATAATGCCATCTGGTAGACAGATTTCGTGACTTTTTCAATTTTTAATAGCCTGCAACCACGGACGAAGAATTAACAACCATATTCATCTCCCTATACGACCCCCCAGGGATACATTTACCTGTTTACCCTCGCCCTTTTTAGCCAAATACGCCCTCATGTTTACGACCCTCCGATTATAATATAACCTCCGCCATTTCCTCTTTAACGAACGACTTTCAGGTGGCGGCAGTGCCGGAAGCGACAAAAAAAAGTCATCGGCAGCACGACGAAATGAACATCACCGTTCACTCCAGCCATCTAGTGTCGGGCAAAGTCAATCTCCCCCCTCTCCAGCGCTCTCTGTTCATCCTCCTTCGCGAGATAAGTGTAAGATAGAGGAGTAGGTGAATTTAAAGGAGATGGAGAAATGGTGGGATGGGATGACAGTGGGAAAGGTCCATCTACATCTACATAATATCCTGTGAGCCACCACAAGGGTGTGCGGCAGGGGGTGTTAGGACACCAACCATTATTAATGGAGTTGGATGATTGAAAAGACGAATTCTCTCGACGGATGTTTATTTTGTAGTCATTAACGGCGCGTAGGGAATCAAGTTATTTTTATACCTATCGGTCTGTCAGTTCTCTTATTTTGTCACCTCTGTCCGTTCAAGAGATATTATCCAATTTTAAAACAACAAACTCCGTGTAACCCTTAACACTCGCATAATCTGAAATTTTCATGTAATCGAACGCAATCTTCGGTTTGCCACGCCAGTGGGTTACCAACACCTAAATACGACCTTCCGAGCCACCGCAGGGCAAGTGAAAGGGGTCGTTAGGACACTTGTCAAGAAAAAGGAAGGGATTAAGGAAAAAGGGATTGGAAAAAGGGATTGGAAGAAAGAAAGGACGAAAGTAAATCACACAATAATGGAGTGAATTAGTGCCTCGCTTATGTTATTATCATAGTCACTAATGTCGTACGGAAGGAAGGAACTTTTGTGCCTATACGTTTAGCAGGATATCTCTCTTATTTTGTCTCTTATATCAGTTCATGAGATATGGCGAAGGGATTTATTTAATTTAATGTTTTTTTATCAACCATGGAAAACCAGCTGTACACTTATTTAAATTTATTTCGGCCATTTTAAACAACAGAACATAATAGGGAGAGAAAACTTCTGGGGGAAATTGGGAGGAGTCAGAGTAGGCGGTTGGAACACGTACTAAGGGACGAAGGGCTACTGACGTCCGTGGCTAGATGGGAAGATTTTGGGTAAGCGGGGAAGACAAAGAAAAGGCTTTATGGACGAGATGAAGATAGATAGGACGGGATGAAGAGAGTTAGGACGTATGCTGAGATGAAAAAAGAAATCGTGTAAGAGGATAGAGGCCTGCACCTGTAATTATCAAGAAGAGTCTCTCAATCATTTAAACCTACCTTGACCGGTAGATTACCCTAGTAATAATAATAATACCGGAGAATAAAATAGAATCAAAATTACAAGAATTTTATTTAGACAGAATACATTGCTGTGTTTAAGGAGAGTGGCCATCGAACCATGTTCCTTACCAAGAATTAAGGTGGGAAGATTTTGATCAAAATATTTAATTTATTTTAGAGAGTATAGGTATAATTTAAGTATTTTTTTAGAGTATTGGTCAATATTTTAAGTTAACACTCAAGCAGGCATTGCCAACACTTCTTAAAATGCATGGATTTCTTCAGGGAGAAAAATATATCAATACACAAAACCAGGATATTAAAAATCACGAATGTTGATTCATGTAAACAACAGCGAAAAACTTGATTGCCTTTGACTTATTCTGAGTGTTTATGAAATATATGTCTTAAATTTACAAAGCAGCACACATCATCCAACTATTTAACATAATAACAGGACTACTTATTTATAAACAATCGTAACAATGGAAAAATATCTTAGCGATTAAATGCTTTTTGTATGAAGCCAAAAAAATGCCTTTTCACTAACACATGGTCGAATTTTGCACAATTAAGCAGCTATAAATGGCACTAAGATGGTATAGGTAAATATACAGAGACAGAAGTTGTCCTCTCATCTATTTAAAGCTACTTTAAGGTAATTTGAGAGAAATATCACTTTACCTAGAATTTGATGAATTTGACCTCATTTAAAGAAAAAACTCTCATCTTTCCAATTATATCAAAATGTTAACCCTTTGCCGAACTAATTTTTAAGCAATTCTCCTGAAAATACAAGCTGTTTTACATGGGATAGATTAGGGAGAATATTAGATTAGATAGATTAGGAAGAGTCTAGGGAGAAAATTGAAAAAATAGGAATTTAAAACACCTAGATTTCGTCACAAAACTAACGGTGTTTTTGTTTGTATGTTTCCTCAACTATTTATAAAAATTAATCTATTACTCACCGCAGTAATTTTTACAGAATCGCAAAATAACCTGCTGTTTTCAAGGCTTTTTAGTCGTACGGGATGAAAAAATGAGTCAAGTTAGAGACTTGTGTAGATATTTTTATTTAATTACTGAGAATTTTGGTCATTTACAACTATATTTTTGCACCATTAATATTACAATATTTAGTCCACGCTACTTACAGACGCTGAAATGAAAATATAAAACTCGAATATGGTCTCTATTATGACTAGGAAAATATCTCGCTCAAACTACCCTAACCGGTAGGTTATGCTAAAAATGATAAGTTAAATGTAATGTTTCTTTCGATTCACAGAGCCACAGTGAGATCTCCTTCACGCAGCGCCGCATGTGTTTTAAACGTGCCTTCCCCACTCCGCTCCTCTCCGTCAAAGACAGGTTGGAGGAGGCTTGGGTGGACGATCCGGACAGAGATGGATTAGCGGGAGCAGATAGAGGTGATATTGGACGTGTATATGACACGGGGGCCCTCCAGGTGACTCTTGGAATGGTCCAAAAGGGTAGCGGGGAAAGAAAATACTTTGGGGAGGAGGACAGAGGGATACAGGGGGGAGGAAGGGAGAGGAGGGTGGAAAAAGGAAGAACTGGGAGTGGGATATCCGGAGAGGGCGTCCAAAAATTTCAAAAGCTTTCTGACGTTCCCCCGCGCGCCGCAAAGGTGACCTCGATATCTCCCGCTTCTTCACGTTAAAAAAACGGATCTAAATCTAGGTCTAAATATTTTAGCTACGTAAGCGTATGTGAAATATTTTTGCAGCAGAATATTTTCGCGCGACTGGTTAATTATTATTAGGTAATTAATAATAGGTTAAGCTAGGTTTAATAACTCCTGATTGACTACTCCATACATCTACTTTGCCTCTTCCTAATCTCGTCCAGGAGTTTTCTTCCCTCACCCACCATACCAGCCAATTCCTCGCTTGTCTTCCTTTCCGTCCACCTCACTTTCTACATTCCCCTTCACTCCCACATCTGGAACACCCGCAACCTTTTCTCGTCTTCCGATCTCAAGAGTTCACGTTTCTGACCAATACAACGCTACACTCCAAATGAAACTCTTCACCAGCCACTTAAGACATACAAATGATTAATAAGAGGATTGGCTTATTACAAAAAATCATGTACCTACACATAGATAGCATGTGCCTGTATGGGACTAGACCAGAAGAAGAAGTTCGACGTCGTAATCCGGGTCGTGCTTTTCAAATAAAACCTTGTGTAATCACAAGTGTTTCATTGCAAAAACAAATGCAATTCAAGCGCCTCCTTCCACTATTGAGGTGTATTTACATTGAAAAAGCACAAGAAAATTGCAAATAATCAATGCGATGGGCGGAATATGAACTCTTGCAATACGCTCTGGAGCATAAAACTAGAGGGTAACCAAAATATTAACACCATCGCTAAAAATGTACATCTAATTGCACGTAATTTACACATCAGCAACATTTTTCCTAACAATCAGTAAAAGAAATGCGCTTTCCAAGCAATATAAAGAAATATTTTCTTCCTAACCTGAAAATTTCATGCGTTATTTTTTTTCTCACACTTTAAGTTTTAGTACACACATCGCATATAGCATTAGCATTTCGCTGAAAGCTGATGTTGCTGAGATCTAAAATGTAACGACCTTGCACGCTCGTCCATCAACGGATTTTCTCCATGACTCCAACGCAGGAGGTCATAAATTTGTCAAAGCTATTGATTCGCATTAAAATAAAAATGGAAACATCCCATACATAGTGCTTTTTATCACCACTTTTTTCATAAAACAACATTCTTTGTCGACTGAATTTTGGTCGTAAATTTAAAGAATGTTAACTTCAGCACAGGTAAATTGTACACAGTGCACCAACGCGTTCTTTTGTCCCCTTTCCAATGGTTTGTGGGAGCGAGTCCAGTTTCCACTTTGCATCCCGGCTTCGCCGAAGCTCTTCCTAAAGAACTCTCCACACCCCTTCCCTCAACGCCCCCCTTCCCAGCCAGAGCATAAGGAGAGCAACGTCGCAACTGCTCAGACCATTAATCTCACTTGAGACTCATTTTGATCTTCGACGGTAGGTGATGAAAGAAAGGACGGAAAATACGCCGGGCGTTTGGAAGAGATCCACTGCACGAATTTCGTTGTGAAATGTGTCCCACGCCTTACTCCTAGTTTCAGATTGAAAATTTACTGACCTGAACATGCAATAGTAAACATATAGCAGACCAATGCATTTAAGGACCACGCCGACGGATTGAATTTTCTTGGCAGGAAGGATTACAAAATTTCTGTACCTGAGAAGTGTTTGCGGCTCAAATAGAATGGATAGGGTTAGGAATGAAGGGTTGATGGAAGAAAAGAAGATGGATGCTCCGGTTTATACATGGACATATATGAAAGGAGTGTGCTTTGTTGGTTTTCCCATGTCTGGAGAATGGGAGAGAGTCGAATAACGGAAGAGATATATGATATTTGAGTTAATGGTGTGAGAGAAAGAGGTAGACCGCAAAAGTCATGTATGAAGGTTGTGGAAGAGACTATTAAGAGGAGGAATATTAGGATTCTTAACAAATGAAGAAGAAGAAAAAAGAATTTATTGCTCTAGGACGTATGTCCTATAAAAACAAAACAATTTACAGTAAGACATAGAATGATTAAATAAAACACGCCTATCAATTGTGAGCGATAGACCAATACAACAAAAGAGTTCCATTATACAAAGTTCAAAAAAGAAAAACATATTAAACACAATATTCCAAGCATTATGATAAGTTCCATCATTGTAACAATAAATAACATTACAGCCCATCAGTTGCATTGCGATAAATCACATTAAGCAGTAAAAATAGTCAGAATAAGTAATTGGAACAGCTTAAAATTACATAAAAATAATAACAAACTATCAAATAAATATCAATTTTTATTCAGTTGGAGAGCGTGTATGAAGCAATGCATAAATGTAATTGAGCAAAAGTGGTAGTATGCAAGGATAGGGTATTAAGGAGGAAATAATTAAAAGAGAGCCAGTTAAAAGATTTATGTTTCCTAGGCCTAACAGCAGTAATTAAGTTCTTTGGTTTTGCTTAACCCGAAAAAGAAGGGCACAGTGGGTATGCATGCAAGTTCTCTGCCGTGCTTAATTTTCTTCGCATTGCCACAACATCACCGACGTCCTTGTTTGATCTGTGTGAGCAAGTCGAGGATGTTGGGACACCGACGGAATAAAAATGATTAAATTTGGCACATTGATGGAGAGTAGGTTGTTTTCTGAAGCCAACCCTCAGTAATAATTGAAGGGCTTAGTGGAATAAGGGGTTATCCCACAACATGATGAGATACCGGATACCCCCCTTATTCCACTCAGATTTCATAAACTACTGAAAACGCCTTCAATATTTTTATTTATAATGTTTCATTTAGGCTATCCAGCACTCTAATAGTGGAAAAAATAAATAATAGATAGTATTAAGTTCCTTATAATGCAGTTACTTCATTTCGGACCAAAATGTGGGATACCCCCTTTTTCCACTAAGCCCTTCAATTATTTTCCTTAAGCCCTCTTTCTTAGTTCATAATCCAACGTCATGGTGAACTCTATTCATCAGCAGTGATCAATCCGAAGATTGGTTTGCTGCAGCTCTCCAGTCCACTCTCCTCTCCGCCAAGTACCTACTTCATCCCTACGTAATCCTTTCATTAGACGTCCCTCACGACTGCTTGACACATTCCATTGCAAATATTGCCTGACATATACCATCCCATTACCCGAGACATTTTCAATAACGCACAGACTCGAGAAATATCAGCGAAGTAGGTTAGCGATTAACTTAACCACCCAGCTGCAAGATACAAATGCACCGTGTAGTAGCTTGACAGAGAATGAAGTTAGGGGAACACCAGGAATTAGCATTATAACTCAGCAAAACCAACAAAAATAAATCATCCGGTTTCTTTAAATTAACGTAGATTTCGAAAAAATTACGCAAGCTCTGGCATCTTCAGGAAACAATCTATCAACGATGTCACTCACTCACATAAACTTCATAAAAATGCCAAGCTGATTGAATTAATAGAAAATGATACGGTGCATTATAACTAATTGACATGAAAAATCATATCATAAGTAAGTAAAACATAGCATAAGAAAAGAAAAGTTATTTCATTATTGAATTATCCATAAGTATTGCATTCCACAACAACCACTCACACGCCGAACTATATTTACGCCAACCTACCTAAATTTCTCTTAAAAATTTTGGATACAAGATGCTCGACCGACGCTAAATAAAACGTCTCGCACGCCGAGAAAAAATTTTTTGACGGGATTCCATACCATTAACTCCAATCTCCTAAGAATCCGTCGAAAGTGAGTTAACCACGTTTCCCCGAGGGTCAGGCGCGGTTACGTCTTCGGGAGCAAAATCGGGAGGGAGACAGGTCCCTCATCATTTTCGAGATTATCGTCGAAAAATTCCATGGAGTATCTCGGCGGAACTTGGCAAAAACCCTAGGGCAGGGACTAGGATTTTCCGGGGAGAGGGTATGGAGGGCGTTGATAACGTGGGAGGGGGAAATGGGGTGGGGGCGGAAGTAAGGGAACCGCCAGGATCCTTCACGAGCGGCTCTTTTGCAACGAATGGATTGGCAGCTGCCTCCGCGGAGAACGTCGGGCGCCCGTGGGCGGAAGAGAGGGGCGGGGTGTTTGGAGGCGGGAATTATGGACCAGAGGCACGGGGGGGGGATGGAAAGAGGAAGGTCTTAGAGCCCACGGGAAGTGGGACTACTTAAGACGGAGCAGGCAGGTTAAAGCAAAAATACATTTTTGCATTGCAAGGTTCAAATTGAAATCATACTTGTACTTTTTTTGTCCTCTGCCAAGCCTTTGAACGCATGGTTCATAAAATAGACCTAGATCAGATTACGCCTACGCAGCAGTCGCTCGAATATGGCGCCCCGACAGCAGGGAAACAAAGCTGGCACATTTTAAGAGAGGGAAGAAAACAAAAAACGGGGACACAACTGACTGGTATATTTCTTTTGATGTTTATACATTTTATGATGACACTGGGGTTGAAGAAAAAAAAACGGTGGCGAAGAGAGGTGGAGAAGAGAGACGAGATTAGGCTGCAGGCGTTAGAGATGTGGGTATGGAGGAGAATAGAGAAAGTGTGGGACTGAAAGGAAAACAGACTAGGAAGTGCTTGACATGTTGGGTGAGGAGAGGAAACTTAGATTAGGGGGAGGCTGAGTAGGTGGTTGGAAGAGGTAATGAGAGGCGAAGGGATGTTGACGGGAGGATGTTGGGTAGGCGGGGAAGTGGAACAATAAGATCGTTTAAGGGGATCAGCGCCTTTAAAACCCTAAGGATTTTTACTATCCTCCATTTAAACCTACCTCAACCGGTAACTACCCTAACCATGAAAGCTTTAAAGAGCCGAAGGAACACATTTTTTTATTCATAAAAGTTCCACCACTTCCACAAGGATACATCACAAATATATTCTTGGCGTAGATTACTTGATTGGAATAATAAGTAAAAAAATAAGTTCAGAAATTTTTAGTTCAAAGTACATAGGTACATGAAATACGAATTTTATCGACAGCACTTTTGACTTTCTTTCAAGTAAAATCCAAATGATGCGCTAATAAAGAATCCACTCAAGTAACATTTTGCCGTTATCTCCAACACCACTAATATTCTACTCAAAATCTAATCAAAATGGAAAAAGGAAGAAAGAAAACAGGTTTTTTGGAAGGGGGCAGAAAGTTGGACGTATACTGAGGTAATAAAAGAAATTGTGAGGGTAGATAGGGCCCAGCACAGGTTAAATTCTAGAGGATGCTTACTTACTTCCATTAAAACCTACCATAACTGGTAGATTACCTTAATAATGCTAATAATCGAATGAAAAGGGCATTATTACAAGGAACGGATTCGTGTATATTGGTTAGAAACAAACCAGCAACGTAATAAGATGGAGCAAATTTATAAATACTATTTCATGAACACTGCAAATCATTGAAGCATAATGTAAGAGATGGAGAAGATCGAATGCAAATCTCGTACACTGGTAGTCACCCCAAAATTTTAAACGCAAACTGAGTAAATAGAATCAATTTTAGAGAAATATTAGGAGCAAGGACGAGAGGGAACATGACTGGAACAGTGCGGGAACTTGCAATAGCATTCCAATTATATAAAATCTATAATTCTTTGCGAGGTATAAACAGAATCATAAAAACACTAATCTGATCAAGTTCACTTAATCAGCTCCACAAATGGTTCACCGGAATAATCACTCATCTAAAAAGTTCAGAGAATTCCGGCGATACTGCGTGTAAGTTAAACTTTATGGACGGATAAATATATGTGCAATTTTCTACATAAAAATAAACTTTAATCACGACCTAGGTTTCAATTTATTGCAACATCATCTCCATCAAAATCAGATGATGATGCAAAATATGGAAACATAAGTCGTAATTAAAGTTTATTTATTAGTTGAAAATTGCATACTTTTTATCGGTCCATAGCAACTCCCCTCTGTCACTATTCTAATCTCTTCATCGCAACGGATTTGACGAAAACTAGCGGGACCTAAAAGTGACTCAATCATATTGTTCACATCTCCTTGATCTTTCCATTTCTTTTGCATGATCACCACGTAAAGCCTGAACCACAGCGACGGGACAACAAAAAAGGGTCCATCAAGGTGACCCCTGATGATAAGTAGGGCACGGGAACTGGAGAAAGGGAAATGGGAGAGGAAATGGGAACGAAAAGTGAAAATGAAATGAAATGGAAAAAGTGGGCGGGGGAGAAAGGGGAAGATTTAATGGGGGGAGGGGGAGCCAATCGAGTGGGAGGCGTAGATGGCGCCAGCTGGCGCCGAAGCGCGGAGATACACGTCACGGCTGTCTCCGAGACCATTTAAGGTGGTTGGAGCGAATTTGGTAAACGCACAGATTTGCATGAAACTTAGTATACGTGTCCTTATTAGCGATACCTATAGGTAAAAGAGAAAACAATTGCATGTTACCGATTTGGTTTCTTGGAAATTCAATGCTATTTTAACACGTAGTCTTATATGATATATTTCGTAATAATAATCAATTTCATATGTATAGATTTTCTCCTATATAAATGCGAAAAAATACATTTTATATTATTATAATGTTTGCTAACAATTATCAAGGTATCATTCTGAGTAAAAAAAACCGTATTTAGATACGACTTTCGCTGAAACCTTGAATTCCGCGCCGAAAACCCGTCATAACAATGCTTTAATTAAGGCGAAAAATTTACAAATCATCTTGAATCATTTACACAACGGCATATATGGTAATTTTCACCGTATAAACAGGTGTATGTACTTAAGTGAAATTTGGTCCAAGAATGTTTTTCTTGAAAAGTTATTTCATTGTTTACTAAATGACTCACGATTATCGCTCCAGCCACCTAAAGACGGTGGGCGCGAACCAAAAGATTTCATGCCCGCTCAGCAGCCCAGCCCCGTCCCTCCCGAAGATTATAAGAGATTAATAGAGAGGGAGGCTGAGAAATGAGGAGATGCCTAATAGATATCCATTTCGTTTCGGCGCTGTTCTCGGAGGGGACGGACCGTTCGCGTTGTGTGCGTCTATTGTTTGCGCAGCGCCATTGGCGGGTGAGCAGCGCAATCAACACCGCGAGCGCATGAACTCGCTCGGCCGAGCGTGTGCTGAGAAATAAGTCACGAGTTGGTATGATTGGATCAGGTAATAGAGCCATTTATTTACTTGCGTAGTGCAGTAAAAGTAAATGGTCATGGTAGCGAAGACATAAGGAGAATAGCGTTAGCAAAGGAAGCGTTTAGCAATAGATGGGAGCTGATGACGGGGACCGTGGGTAAGGATATAAAGAGGCTGGTGAAGAGCTAGATAGGCAGTGCCGCGTCGCATGGTTCAGAAACGTGGACTTAAGAAAGAAGACGAGAGTAGGCTGCAGACGTTCGAGATGTGGGTGTGGAGGACGATGGAGACGGTGTGGTGGACTGAAAGGAAGACAAACGAAGAAGTGTTTGGAATGGAGGGTGAGGTAAGGATACTTCTGGAGGAGGTTACGCGGAGGCAGAACAGGTGGTTGGAAGAGGTAATGAGGGGCGAGGGAATGCGAAAGGACGTGATAAAAGGGAGGATGTAAAGTAAGCGGGGAAGAGGAAGGAAGAGAAAAGACTTTGTGGACGGGAGGAAGAGAGGTGGGATGAAAGCTGAGATGAAGGAAGAAATCGTACAAGAAATTAGGGGCTTGTGCCTGTAAAAATCTAGGAAATGTTTACGCTCTTCTGTTTGAACCTAAGTCAACCGGTAGATTGCCCGAATAAAATAAATAACAACGTGACAGGAAAGGCTTTTTGAACAAGTATTGTATTATTTTTACTGGATTCAATTTCCGGCTTTTAAATTAGCTTGAATTGATTTAAACGCAAGAGCACTGTATTTTATCATTTTCGGAAAAATAAAACGACATAAGATCAGGTTTTAATTGAACGTTCAAAGCTATTTTTTTCTTTCTTTACTAAAAAACTGTCAGCATACAGCAGGCAGTGTCAATTTTCAATTACAAGTTTCTTGATTTCTTCGATGCAGTCGATAAAATATGAAAGCATAATTTCTTCTCCTACTCCGAGAAAGGGCGAATAAAAATTACAATTCTTGCATCTCTTGTGATTTCCCACCTGACTGATATACCCTTCTAACTGATATACTCTTCATGGTGTGTTTGTTTAACAATGATCGGCCCAATATATAAACGAGGTAAAATTTTTGAATTACAATGTGAACTTTAGTTATACGTATAAAATTATAATAATTAGTAAACCATCGGCACATTAAAAATCACGATTTAAATGTATTTGAAGGATCCCTGCTATTAATTAAGCCGAAATGGAAAATCTTAATTACATATCTAACATATAATATACAACTCCAAGCTTAGTAATCTTACAACGGGATTTATTCACAAGAACTGGATTCGAATGACAGAATAATCACAGAAAATTCACAAATTAAACGTGAGAAATTATAGTCACCCCATAAATATTTCTTGACTGGAAATAAAGGAGAATGAGTAGTAAGCAAGCATTAGAGCAAATCTTAAATCATTCCATAGAAGAATAAAATTAGTAAAGATATGTCAGCAAATACTGAGGCAATTGCTAACTAATATAGCATTTTCTCTTAGCTCCCATACATTCAACTACTACCAATCATTAGTCACAGCTGGAAAGGAACAAACTTTGCGAATTTCACTGTAAGTTTTTTTTTATTCACGACCGGGATTTCATCAGCTTATGCCATCATCTGTTGAAACCCGGGTCGCGAATAAAATAACTAACAGGAAAATTCGCAAAATTTGTTCCTTTCCATTATGGAGAAATTTCATATAGTTCCCCCTGACAATGTATGATTTGTCATTAGCCACAGCATTTGAAAAGTTAGGAAAAAGAAGAAATGCAAACCCATTTTCAAAAACACTCGTTTGCACTAATAGAAAATTGTTGCTCGCGACCATACCCAATCCCAAATTATCACAATGCACAAAGGAAAACATATTTGACCCACCGCAGAATCCCCAGCAAGTCACCAAAAACTCACCACGAGAACCTAACGCATAATGTGTGCCACTAAACTCCCTCTTTAGCATGTTTATGTCACGACGACGCGAAAAAAAATCCGGTAAGGTCTGTTTCCAATCCGTATAGATGACATGAATGGCCCCATTCCTCCACTGGAGCCATGGGGTGTGTCAGCAGATGACAGGCGGGAGGGACAAAAGGTGAGCGTCTTTGAGTTCAAAGGAGAGAGGATTGGGGACTCCTCCTCAAAGGATGAGGAGGGCAGAGAAAAGCAAAGGGGGGTGGGGTTCGACATTTGCCAGAGACAACAGAAGGGAGGGACCTGCGGACGAACTGGACGGGATGGTAAAAATAAGCAAGCAGAAATAAACCGCGTTAAAATAATTCGATAAAAAATAGTTATGAGCTAGGGGCGTGTTCGACGAAGGGGAGAAACATTTATCCCCCATCCCCCACCTCTCGCTCTGGGCCAAAAGAGGATGCCAAAAATTACTCCTCCGGAGATGGATCCCGCAGCGGATGACGGGAAGGCTAAGATGGAGACGTGGGAGAAATATTGTTAGAATCGGAGAATTGTCAGAATATTTGAGATTATTTATTGGCTCTGAGGCTCACATTAGGTGGAAATGGAATAGGAGCGAGCCAGGGGACGAAGGAATCCATTTTTTTTTATATTTAAAAATGCTTTCCTATGGAAAAGTCTGAAAATACAAACCCTATTTGAATTTTTACCTCTTCGATTTAAAAGATGATAAAATTAAGCGTTCCTTACGTAACGTTTTGGAGCTTCTTCAAGTTATGGTAGTTTGAGATTTTTCCCTAGTCATAATAGAGACTATATTATAAATTTATTTTTTAATTTAAGCAGCAGCAAGAAGCATGAAGTAAATATTGTAATATTAATGACGCAAATTCTTTGTTTTAAATTAATTAAATTGAAATTCCCAATAATTAAACAAATAGATAAGGCTTTAATTTGACTCATGTTTTTCACGCCTTACGCTTAAAACGTATTCACAACAGCAGATATTTTATGATTTTGCAAAAAAAAGTCCTACGGTGAGTAATATTTTTTTAATGGTTGAGAAATCATTCTAACTTTATACCGTAAATGCATAATGCGATCTATGAGTTAAAAATTATTTGATTTTGTAAAACAAAGTCCTAAGGTGAGTAATATTTTTTTTAATGGTTGAGAAATCATTCGAACGACATACCGTTAAATGCATAATGCGATCTATGCGTTAAAAATTAAATTTTTAAATAAAGACACTTTTGATATTTTGGTATTATTGAAGACGAAATAATTTTCTTTATAATTAAGTCAAACTTATGGAAATTTAAACGAAGTGACATCTCGCTCAAACTACCTTAAATAACAAAGAATAAATTTGTGAATCCGCATAAAATGTTTAATTTATGATCTAGGTTACACAGTACTACTGCAGATAAACCTAGGCCGTAAATAAAACACATTATGCGTATTCACAAAGCTATGCTTTGTCATTTGAAGCAACGTTGATCTATATGGTTTCAACTCTATCTCATTCAGGTGGTTCCCGCAGTCTCGTTCCACAGTGAACATCGGCACCGATATTCGTAGAAATATCCAAATTTCAACACAGGATTCCTGTAAGTTTATAGGGAGTTTTTATTGAACAGATAACTTCTTGCGCACATTATTTAGAAACAGGTACCAACTAATAGAGGTCAGCATTGCAGTTGGGTTAAAAATGGGAAAGGAGTTAACACGGACGTAGAAGTCTACATCGTGGATGGCCTGACTGAAATGAACTGCGAATTCATCGCAATTTTATTTATGCATTAAATAAAAAAGTCGAGGCACACTCGCTTATTTTTATAACAACCATAAAGTAAGAAAGTTGAAGTCCTTCAAGAATCGATACTACTGCGTATAGTTACAGGCAGAAACGATATGAATAACTATTTCAAAGTTAAAACAGTGGTAAATGAAAAAGTATTACAAAAATGGATGTGACTAGGAAAATTCTTGCACAAATAACTATCGATATAAAAGTTTAATTGGGAAAAGGTCATAAAAAGTTCCATAATCGGAAAATCTAGCTGGTTAGGAATTTATTTCACCTGTTATACGAAAAAAAAACGTTTTCCGCCATGTCCTGCTACTAACACCATATATTATATTGCTGTTTACCAAAATCGCCATTGAATTTGAAGTAAAAAATTGGTAAACTCAGCCTAATACTGTTTATTTACCGCGTCCGTCATACGAAACCAGGAAAAATTACCAGATGCCACATGATAAAAAATTATTCCGCTGAAGTAGAATGTCCAATGGCCAAATACATTTTATTCCGCTCGGATACTCCCGATTTGAAGACGGTTTTGGTAGTCTTGGCGCTCCTCATACCTCTACAATAAAGCTTATCGAGATAGACTTACAATTATTGCTAGAAAAGTAAGCTACAGATTCTCCCTTTCATAGAATCCAAACACGTCTCGTCTGTCGAAAAGTTAACAAAGTCACAGCAAGTGAAAAATAATCTCAATCGCCAAAAGTGAATCTGCTCTAACTCAAACTTGCGCACAACATGTCACAATGGTTCCTGCATTCAAAGGATAAGGAATCCGACACTTAGTTGCAAATGAAGTTGACTTGGCATTAACTTACACGTTTAAAATTTTTTTCAACGGTTCACCGCCAGTAATTCAGGAGAAACTACTATCCTTATACTTTCAGCAGTTTTAAACGCGTAGATAAACATGCCGATTCAAATAAGTAAACATTAAGATTAGTCGGGGCTATTCCTTTAAGCACATTTTAGCGGGTTAAGATTCTTGGGAGCCTATGTTCTGCGCCTTCTTTTCTCTATTTATAATTCAATTTCTTATTACGTCAGACAGCGCGTCTATTCGGAGACTCTCCGGAGTGTTTCGGAGTAGTCACTTCAAGCGTAACTCCAGTTCCCTCGTGTTTACGGAACACGTTGCCAAGACATGCAAAGACAACGTAATGGTTTCCTTAATTCTCCTATAACATACCATAAGAATTACTATTTGATGGAGATTTGGGTTGAATTTCGAGTAAAAAAATTACGACACTTTCCAAAGAGAATAAATTCCAGCTGGCATTGCATAGTTATTGGTAATTTTAACCACAAATTAAGTATGGATTTTTCAATTTTAACCCAGGTTTAATTCGTAAGAAAAAACTTATAATTCCTTGTCAGAAGAGTGAGTAAAAGAAGAAAGCTTTACAATATTACTGACTATTAGTAATAGACAATTTCTATTGCTGGCCAAGATGGGAATGTGAATTAAGAGAACTCAAAATTAAGGGAACCACTTATCATGTACATAAAAAATTTACCAATTGGCAATAACTGTAAATGGAAAACAAAACATAGCAAATGGAACAAAAATATGAATAAGAATTAGGTACATATATTAGAACATAAAACATTTCACCATAAAGACTATCGCTCAAGAGTCGAGCTGAATAAATAAGGGGAAATAATATTACTGCTCTATTACGAAATACTTAATTCAACAAACCTTTTTGGAAGAAACCACTCCTTTCAAGGAAAACAATTTGAAAGTCTATAGTTCCCCATCACGCATCTAATAATCCAAATCATCAGCTCGACGAAGTCATATACTCAACTTTTATAAAACAAATACTCGCTCAATTGAAAAAAACTCATCCAAAATGGAAGTATAAAAACATTTCTTAAGGGTGAATATCAAGGCTTACAATTTAAAATAAAACAGCAATACAATCGTTGCAAAAATTATAAATATAATGAAGTGGCGAAGTATTTTTTCATTTTAAGAAGATTTGATAATTATCATTAGGACGCTAAAAAGCTAGAAACTGAATAAAGAACTGAAAAATATGCCCAAATCAATAATTTTGAAAGAGCCAACCATCATCTTCTTATTTGAAAAATAGAAATATGATGGTTTTCTACGCCACGACTTCCAATTCGAATACCACTTTTCAACCCCGCTTTCAAATTTCCACGCTCCCCGAGCGCTCTCGGCCGACAGCAGCAGCCAGCCATCTCGCGGAGGCCGGGCGAAGTAGAAAGACACGCAAACGGGACGAGTTTGAGGAATTCTCACTCCCTTCGTGGAGGCGCTTCGTTCAACTCACAAGGCGGCAACTTTAGACTCTTCTTCTGCACCGCCTAACGCATGCCAAAGTCTGAGAGTTTTAGAAACCAGAAAATGAGGCTCTATTTTTAACTCTACGCATGGTGGGCAATTCAGTGATGTCTCCACGAATCTAGGTCGATTTATAAAAAGGCCCACTGTGAATGACTGCGGCATATCTAAAAAAAAACTAGACGAAAAAACATTTTTTGTTTTAGGCTTTCTACCCAGTTATTAATTTTTACCATGTATAATGTACGAAATTACTGAAGGTTGTATCACGAAAACCCATTTAAATTTTAAAAGACAATTACTCGCTCAGTTGCAAAAATATTCCTCGTTCCCTTAGAAACAGTAAGTTAAAGCGGTGTGTTTTTTTTCAACAAGTAATAGAAGAGGAGGAAGAGAGAAGTAGAGAGTGCAACGAAATAAATACCTTAAAACGGAATAAATATATTATAATAAACGAATATAATATATAATTATAATAAATTAAAATGATAAAGCTAGAATAATTACTTATAATGTATTCTTAACGATAGTACTTAACCTACTTCTTGGGTACTAATATAAGCACATTGGGGTCGACTAATCAATCACGAAAAAAAATTAGTGAACCAAAGTCAAGTAGAATATAGTTGTATGAACATTACTAATGCCAACACCACAAAATGACCCTTCAACCGGACATTTATGCTTACAGAAGAATTCTAAATTCTTTAGTCATTGATACAACTTTTTCAAATACATAAGATTTTAACGGAATTTTCGATATATAGTTATTCACATAAGCATTTTTCCTACGATGCTCCCTTTATAGATTCCCACTCGAGAGTGTCAATTTATTCAAATACAAGAAATAGAGCTATCACAATTCACGTCTACTAACACTTTTACTGCAAATTCCGATATTTTAAGCTTATTATTTCGAGTTGGCACTGTAAATAGCACTAGACAGGCAAAGCAAAATTAAGAGGAAAACACCATCACTTCAGTTGATTATTTAGGAAGACATAAATCACAAAGGGAGCTCGTAAAACTGGTTTAATGGGCTCTAAAAACTTCGAAGGGAAACTGAATGGCAAAAAAAAACGGAAATTGCAAAATGCAAGGCATAGCGGAGGATTTGAACCGAAGAAACAACTGCGACGCACATATTTTCATAAGAAAGAACGCTATCAAGGGAAAAGGGATAGTTCATGTACACAATTATTTTTCTACAAGAAAATAACTCCTTTGAGAAAAATGAAACTAAAAAAAGTGTCCCATCTTAAAAAGATTACATATATATTTTTCATCTCAATGCATATGATGACCGTAGGAGATGTAGATAAACATTCAAAATTGCGCTTCAGTGGATGTCTAATATAAAACAAAGAGAATATTTAAAGAAAGAAAGCTTAAAATTAAATTTAATTAAATTGAACTGATAGCATAATTATGATGATACTTTAATTGAAATCAAGTTTAATACTTTTCCTAGAACTAACCTACGTTATTGAGTCCATAAAATTTACACTTTACAGTAAAATAGAACAGAATACTGACAAGGTTTGGGTCAACAAGTATGTCTGGAATAAAGGGAAATAAAAACAAGTTGAAAACAGAAAAAAGCTATTTAAACATGGTAGGAAGAGTAATCTCTCAAAGTTTGTACTTAAGCTGGGGGTATCCAGGAAAGTCACTTGGATACGAGTCTCATTCTAACTACACCACAGACGATCCCACGGGTAACACTCACTACTAACTACGCCACTGACGATCCCAAGGGACAGGTTAATTTGACGACTCCCACGACCAAGGTTATTTGTTGAATTAACTATTTTTATGCGCGTACAAAATATTCCCACTCACATTACCAACAATAGTAAAAATAAACCAATATCTAAATCAACCTTCACACTGATCAACAGGTGAAATGAAAAACAACAAGCTTCACATGCCTGTGTCATATAAAACCACGTAACTTAACCGAAACAGCAGTTAATAACAGAAAAAGTGGGAAAACCTAGAGAAAAAACTGCTTCCGAGAGAGAGTGTCGAGGCTGTCCTCTGCCCACAAAAAACCGCGCATGTAAATTCGTGTGTGCGCATTAAATAAGGCAAATTATGTAAATTTTCCTTTTCAGCATTAAAAACGGCCTACTTATATGCCTTCACAACGTTTCACGCGGCTGTATTGGGCCCTGTTTGTAAGTCACTCGTGTTTACACGATGAAAACCAGCGATGACCGTTTTCTAAATGAGGTGGGAGCGGAACGGGACATGATGGAGTAATGATAGCGCACAAAACTAGGAGGCAAAAGGAGATTATTTTAAGAAGAGTGCATGCTGGCTATTCACAGAGGCTGAGGAGCTGGCATGACTGTGGTTCATTATCTGCTTAATATATGCAAACTCTTTAACGTTTCAGTTATTACAAGATGCTGAAAATACAAATGCACGGCTAAAACACAAGAAAATAAAATAAATTCAAAAGTCCCACCGTATTTCAAAGCGTCATGGCGAAAAATTTTCAATGAATAAAAATGAAATTTCTAAAATACAAGAAATTTCAAATGATTTCTTCACTCCCATCGTATATAAAAACTTCATCGTAAAAATATGGCAATTACTGTTTCTAAACTTTAAACCAAATTTCCTTTAATAGCTAACATAACAAAATGGATCCGCGCCGGTACACAAAAAATACCTTTACCAAAGAAAAGGAATATTTTTTGTCAAAAAGAGTAATCGCAAAACCTTGGTGATTATCATTTGATATCGGCGCCTCACTTTCTCATAACTTTTATGGTAATTAAAATAGGAAGTATTTCTTTTGTGTTATCTCAAAATCGTACGATAAATAAATAAAGATATATTTATTTCTAACCCCGCCATGAATATAACTATTCCTTTTCTTTCAGGGTATATTCCCGTTTGATGATTGACAGAAGGGTGCCTGAAAATCGAATTTGCATTTGTAACGCATTCACTGTAGCAATTGATAATTCAGTGTAGTTAAACAAACGTACAAAGAAAATGGATGTTCGTTACGAGAGCACACATTAAACCATACTAGTAACTATACAGGAGGGAGATAGATAAAGGCTCACAATACATTAAGCATTCGAGTACGTGGACGCTTCATTCAAGTTTCGCAAATTATCCTGACAAATAAACCTCAACTCAAGTAGCGCTTAGGACAGAAAATACAACAATTAATTCGATTCGCATACTAGAAATGTTAACGCCAGACTTCCCCAACAGTTCTACAGTAATTTCACTGGAATGTGTTTCAAATATATTATCATATACCAGTACCCTATAGCCGCATCCGCATTATATTTCGACAGAAAATTTCACGTTTTTTAAAAAAAGAAAGAAATTGCACGTATCATGAAACATCAATCAAGCCATAGTTTTTTGCTTAAATAAAGGATAGAACAAGAACAGTTCCATATTGAATCTTCACCGCACCATAAATACACAGTCCTAATGGAATATTCTACCAAATTGGCTGGGTACCAATGCTTTAAAGCTATCGCCAAAAGATAGATAAACTCTTCTTGTCGTTCTAATTCTCTAAAAATAATTTTCGATGGCGCCTGAGTCGACGCCAAGAACATTTTGTTTTCTTCACACCTCTTCTTTTTCCAGCCAAGAGGCGCCTTATGGCTAACCGAAGCCGAACCAAATACATCCCCAGGAAACAGAGACGACCGTCTCTGATATTTCATAGCGAAAGACATCGGTTGTAATTTGGGATGGTATCAAGAATTGTGTACAAGTTTACTACTTTATTACGGGATATTCCTTTGAGACAGTATAAACCGACCACCGACACTGTATTATATGAAGCAAAAATACCATGGGATTAAACGTGGTCTCGGATAATGGATAAATGTGGTCTCGGTAAAAGGATAAATGAAGAACTAACCATTAAACGCCGTGTAAACAGTGAACAAATTAGACGGAAAGATAAAATACAATAAGAAGACATTTATAAAAACTCGATTGGGTACTGCATTATACCCTTTTCTGTGGCTGGTTGCAAATAAATCTGTAATATAAGGTGCAAATACTTGAGCAACAACATTAAATCTGCTTCGATGTAACACACATGTGAACAAAAAGGCCTCCTTGTCCATATTTGAGGCAGATTCTTGAAGATTGCCACTCACACGATTTGAATGAAAAAAGTTCGGAAATACTTGAGAATATATTCCAAATTAATACATCGAAATCCCCGAAGACCTTTCCCTTCACCTTTTCGGAGAGATTCGAGGTGAAAACCACAAAAAATAATACGAAGTGGACAGCTTTCTCGCAATGATGAAAAAGATTATTATGACTTAAGAAAGTTCTGCACTCAGGATTAATATTCATTATGATTCATCCGGAAACATGAACCTTCGGACGGTGGGATGACTGTAGGCTTAGACCTTCGAAGCGAAAATATTCTCAAAGGACGAAACGAAAGCGGTGAGTTCAAACGAGTGTATTCAATCACTTGGCAATCAAAGCGACAGCATACGACACCGTGAAAATGCAATGCCTCGTCGGGGACGTCGTTGGAAAACAAACATGTCACGCCACATTATTCAAGGCGAGTGAAGAGGCAGATTAATTTATAACTGTTCACCTTTCTGCAAAACAAATACAGAGTGAACAATCAAAAATAATAATAATGAGTTTTAAAAAGCAGATGCCCAACATGACTCGACATGATCCTCATCACCTGTTCACATGGGAAAATAGTTTAAAAATAAAGGTTATCGAATATTCATGAATGATAATGCGCTAAAAAAGAAATTCATGCATATCATAGAGTGGAACATGGCAACACCGATTACTGCAAGTACAACCAACAATATTACTGGCAGAAATAGTATTATAAAGTTAATTTACATTGAGTGAGAAAAACAAACGAATTTTGGACAAAAATATCAACACCGAGGTTTTCTATTAAGCTTTAGATCAAATTTTACACTACCAAAAATATAAGAAAGCGGAGTAATTCCGATCATCTGTGGGGTAAAAGTGTTATTTACTGCAGATTTCTTCCATTAGCTCCAATACATAACCCATGAAATCTCGTTTTACAGGACTGGCTTCATAGGTATACTGTCGCCTTTTTGTGGTGATTGGCTTCATTTGGTTTTATAATCTCTAGCTAAACATTTCTTAATACATTTATTACATTACCAATGCTTCATTGGGCGTCATACGTAAAACAATCGCCATAAAACTTTTTATTTCTTACGTAAAATCTTATTCCGTATTTACGAGAGTAACCCACGAACGTTTTTCCTCGAAAATAAGCATAAATATTCGAGAGCGCGTTATACGCGAGGATGTGTGTGAAAGACCATATCCGTTCTTCGGGGCGCCCAGCTCCCTGCGACTATGCTGTACAAAATACTCAGTATAATAACCTGTAAGGAACACGTTCTGCTCTAACTATTCATGTATGTGTCTTCTTCCTACCTATTCCGCTTACTGTATGGTAGACGCAGGAAAAATATTCTCGCGATTTAATTTGTAAAATTTATCAAGCGCGTCTTACGCGAGGAGTATATGTAACTACGGTACATATTGAACTGAGATATAACCTGACTTTGAAAATTAAGTTTGAATGAAGAATTATACGATGAGTTCAGTCGCTTTTGGCGGAGATTAAATAATTAGAGATGTTTGCGACCAATGCCATCGGTAAAGCTAAATGTTCATTCTGTGGTTTCCAGAGCTTCATGGCTCGTAAATCATACTTCACGTTCCCTCCAGTCAATGCCAATGAGAAGTAACCTGTAGGTGATATCGATGTGATATAAAGTGGTCCAGAGGATGAAGGACTAAAGAAAATGAACCAGAAAGAATATCTCTCCAATAAAACCTTTTTGGGAAGGGAATACAGCGACCAACAATACTTATCAATTTTTCATATAGTAAGGAGTCCACCAAACAGAAGAAAATAATTCCCGCAAGATTCCCGATTTCCAGGAAAAAACGAAAATATTCCCGCACATTTAAGGCACTATATTTCGCTGTTTACGTAAAATCGATACGTACAACAAAATAACGTAATTACGCGTGCACCTATGTAATTACACACTCTATAAAATCACAATGACGAAATATTATTACTAGAAATTACTATTTTACTCCACGCAAAAAAAACAATACACGCACAGTCATTTGAACAGTCTAGTCAACCTACGATAAATGTACGTAAGGCGATACGCATTTTGTAATTTCGACAAATATAAAGCACAGACGATATCGAAAACATTCCCGATGAACTACACCATTTACGCGCAATTCTGCTTTTTCCTCGATACTGAAAATCCCCGCATAATCCTCGGTTTTCCCGTTTGATTACAAATGAGAACAATCGACCACACTATTCGCCGCAAGCACCCGTTGAAACAGACGTTCAGTTTGACGAACACACATACGACATAAAATTCAGCGAATCAAAAAAAAAGACAAACATTCGTTCACTATGGCACTGGCAACCACGACGAGAAGAGTTGTTCCACAACAACGCATTCCATCTGGTTACTTAAGCGAGAAAACTTCCTATTGCTCAACCCCCTTACCTTTCCAAGGTAAACTTGACACGAGACGAGGATGACTGAGGAGTCAAACTTGCCAATAAACAAACGAACACACAAAGCAGAAAAAAATTCATCGCAGCTTTCGAAATTGTTACGGGGATCTTCCTAATGATATCCATTTATCCATGAAGAGAAGGCCAATACCATTAGACGTTGCTAATGAAGGCTTTAGCGAAGCGGTATAAAAATAAAATTTTAGATCAAAACCCTGGGCGAGCTCAACTTTGAGTCGAAGCTCACATCAAGGATCTAAATAGCGGATATCGGGTTCGTACCGGTTTGGCTCCGGCTTTGGTACCGGATATCGGGCGATACATTCCCACGGGCGGCGAAAGGGCATTAAGAAAATGAGAAGACATTGGGTTGACTAAGAGGAAGACAAACGAGGAAGTGCTTGACATGGTTGGTGAGGAGATGAAACTCCTGGATGAGATTAGAGGGAAACAGGGTAGGTGGCTGGAAGCAGTAATGAGGGGTGATGGTTTGCTCAAGGCCATGATGGAGGGAAGGACATTGAGCAAGCGGGGAAGGCGAAGAAAGAGAAAAGGTTTTATGGGCGGGATGAAGAAGGGTAGAACGTACGCGAAGATGTAGAAAGAAATTCTAGAGGTAGATAGGGCCCTGCACGTGCAAAAATCGGGAGGATTCTCTCTGACTTTCAATAAAACTTTAACCTGTAGTTTACTTTAATGAATGATGATTTCAGCCCGAGGTCTTCCTTGATATTGTACTCAATGGCCGAATCTGTAATAAAATATTGAGAAAAAATCCCCGCAATAGAATAACTCGGGCTCATCCGAGCGATGCGTGGTCTGAAAACCGATTTTTCGGGCGATACGTTCCAAAGCTGTAAATCAAACCTCAACGCATTGTCGGTTGTGGCTCTCATGCGGTACCGGTATACCGGCCGGTATATTGGCCGCGACAGCCGATATCTAGAAGCTCGTGCTCAACGTATAGACTCACCGAGAGTGGTGGCGGCGGCGAAGAGCCGAGGTCGGAGCGGTGCTCGTATCGGACGGTCCTCTCCATGGTCTGGTCACCGGCGGTGGAGCGCGAGGACGGGCCGTTGAGGGAGCCATAGCCACCGCTGGGGGACGACGGGCCCCCGTGCGAGATGGTGTTCTGGAGGTCGGCTAGCAAGGCGTCTGCAATCAGAGGGGAGAGAAGAACAAGAAAAGTTTAGTCACTTTAGCCACTTACGGTGGTTGAAGCGATGTTTTTACATGTGCATATTTGGGTGAAATTTTGCATACGTGATCTCATTAGTGATATCTATAGTTAAAAGTAAAAAACATCGCATCATAACAATTTAGTTTTTTGGCAATTCAATGCTATTTTAACTTGTAGCCTTTTGGGGAATGACTTATAAATTCTATTACATGTGTACAGATTTTCTTTTCAACGCGAAATAACACATTAATAAATATTATAAATGTTATTAACAAATATCAACCATGATGTCACGCCGGATCCAGTGTTAAAAAAAACATATTTCAATATAACTTAATCTACATTTCGAATAAAGCGCCGAAAACTCTAGTCATAACATGTTTTAATAAAAAAAATAGAAATATGATTATTTCTTGTATCATACTATTACTGTATAATACATATATTCATATCTTACCCGGCACTGCCTGTATGGTGAATACCGACGCATAAATAGATGCAGTTATATGTAATGTGCACCAAGAATGTTTTACAGCTTAGTTGCAAAATTATTAACATGTGCACTCAATGATCCACGATTACCGCTCCAGCCACCTTATAACTCATAAAACGTACACGCCAGATCACGAGCGGTTGCGATGCCTGGCGAAAACCCTAGGGGTCTGCTCTAGCCAGGCTCAGGCCTGGTACAAGCAGTGCGAACAAAAAAAGCTGCAAATGTTGATTGGAATATGCCATTTGGCATAGAAGTAGATATGGTCAAAAAAATTAACTGATATATGAAGCTACCTGGGAATCCATTTAGAACACCTTCATAGCCGCCATTTTCTAGTTCGACGGCCAATTTATTAAAATTCTTGAATATGACAGTAATTTATGATTCTACACTTTAATACGATCTAATCAACCATACCTATCCTCAGTTCTTTCATGTGTCTATCTAAGCGGATACATATTACCGGCTAATTATGCAATTTTTTTACTAGAAGGCCACCATTTGACCAAAAGTCGAATTTGATCGATTGCAATAGATACACCAAAAGTCATTACCTGGTATTTTTAGGTGGGGAAATACCAAAATGTTCTCTAAGATGCCCTATCCGACCTAAAAACGCTAGATTTTGCAAACTGTGAAGACATAGATTGAAATGATACAGCCGAAATATAATCGCTTACACTCACTGTTGGAGAGTTCCCTTTTTCAATTCATATTAAACATCTACATGATCTTTTTAATTTAATACACGTAAAATTTCATGAAGGCCTTGGAAAAAATACTAACGGCCGCGGCCCGAGCCTGACTCAACGACTGGCGGGCTGGGTTGGGCCGAGCCGTACAAAAGAGCCTTCTAGTTGAACCATCCAAGATTAGGTATTACTGTAATCAATCGGGTGAGAAACCTAAATTTATCGTATGAAATAATTCTCCAGGAAAAGAGTAATTGGGATTTCGGACCGTGTGAAGGGATTTAAAGAATAAAAGAGGAGACATAATTTGTAGGGACCACTAAAAGGTGGAATAATGGATTAGAAACTGTTTCGATAAAAAATGTAACCCTAGTTTTATAACACTGATGATGTTAATAATAATATGAATAGATGGGGAGTAGAAACAACGATCGTTTTCACATAATAAAACACAACCGAGGAGGTTCGTGAAATAAATAGAAAATGAGTAGAGCTTTTCGACAGCGATAAGGTGATTTAAGTCAGTTAAAATGAAAGTAAAATTGCGTTCGATGTGAAACTGCGAGTCATGATGGGTACTAAAAAAATACCAACACAATGAATTGCAGAAAGTCACAATATATCATAATATGTCAAAATAGACATGCTTTCAAACCTTGAATGGTCACCATGAGGTGGCAGAAGATGCTATCGAAGTATCGTTATTTCCAATTCATAGTGAGAGAGCACACGATTAAAATAAACCATTGCCTGGAGCAACACCTATTTTGTAAGCAACAATTCACTGAGTTTATAGTGATGGAAATTCACACAAAAATCAACCGGTTTGAAGGCTCATTTTTCTGTAAAAAAAATAGTGATATTCTTTGATTGCCTTTGATTTAAGGTCAAGAAAACTAAAGGTATTGAGAAGAAGTACAGTTATAGAGTCGAATATTTCCTCGTACTTTCAGAGAAATTTCAATATATCGATCATTCTTAAACAAGGTTTCGTCCATTAACTTCCTTCCCATTCCTCGCCCCGTTCAATGGGCAATGGTACCCCGCAGCCAGGCTTTCTAGGGGTCCTATCAGGGTATACTGTTGTATGAACATTCACGAGAGCGGAGAATCCACGACAAGACGTCACATCTTGGCTCTTAACACAAGGATCACGCACAAAATTCTAATCAGCAGTCCGGAATCTGTCAGTCATCGAGCCGAATCACTCGCAAAAAAGCGCAACATCGATTCGCTTCCCTTCCAACCAGATAAGCGAGGATACGAAATAGGAAGTAGCGACTTTTCACAATGGATTCTCGCGACGCGCACGGCATTTATACTTTGGCGACACGAAAAAAATAAGACACACGTCGCATCCATCGTTCGCTTAGGACGTCTCTACGTGTGATTGCCCGGTATGCGCGCTAACGGTAAGGAGGACGAACATCTTTTCAATGGATCCATTGTCATTCTGCGGCAGATCCGTTCGCGGAATGAAGGAGAGCCGAACTGCTCAGGCGATCCGATGAGTGCAACAGGTGTGCTCGGTGAGAGACCTACATTGTGCGTTTCAGAGGGCACACTTTTCTCAGCGATCTTCGCCGTGCGCGAAAGACTATCTCGAGATGGTTATAGCAGTTATAGCGGCACACTTGGAAGGGGATGGGATTAAAAAAAAACCTCAACGCCCACGCATTTACGATGTGTGCCTTCCTAAGCCGTCCGGCGTCTTTTCTTTGCGACGCAGTTCCGCAGGGCTTCGTCCTCGGTCCCACTCGCTTTAGCTGGTGGACAATAAAAATCTTATCGCTTTTAGTCACGCCCCCTTGATATGAAGAGAAACCACGTTTCGTGTCACAGGACGAAATTGCGTCTGCTTCCATAAAAGAACTATCGATACAACGATCTTCATCAACAAAGAGGAATCCACGAGGCTAGAACTTCAATTTGCCCATGGGATAGGATTATGGCCACACGAGAACAAGCACAGCAGGGTGTAAAATAAGGATGCATAATTTCTCCAAGGTCGTTCAATATTTTTATGTATAAATGTGGGAAAGATGCTGGTGCAAGGCCATTGTTTGACTAACGGGTCCCGAATTTTGGCTCTGAATGGTAGTTTTATTTTTATCCCGGATACAATCCATAAAAAATTTCAGTATTTCATAGGTACTATTTCTGAACACATGAAAAAATTTTGAAAAAGACACTTGGCTTCACTCTAATGGAAATGGATAGTACTAAGTTATAGTGTATTACAAAAATTAATTTTGGCAATAAAATTCGTAACTGAAAATATTTATGGTGCCATTCAAGCAGTAAAAAGTAAATAAGTAACGGAGAATGTAGGTTTACGGGAAGGATGAGCTTTGTTCCCAATGCCTTCATATTATTAAGGAGGCATTAGGGGGTTTATTCATAACATTAACTCGAAGAAATAATCATCATCAGAAGTCATCATTGATGACTCATCAATCCAAAGATTGGTTTGCAACAGCTCTCCATTCCACTCTCCCATCTGTCAAGCGCTTCATTCCTACATATTTAATCATTCCATGATTTGCCTGATGTATGCCATTCTTGGCCTTCCTCTGTAATTCTTCCCACTCATTTCTCCTTCCAATATTGTTTCCATTAGGCTGTCGTGTCGCAAAATGTGTCCATTAAGTTTGTCTCTTCTCCTTCTCAGAGTTTTCATGGTACTTCTTTTTCTCTCCTGCTCTTCGTATAACTTCTTTGTTATTGATTCTCTCCGTCCATTTGATCTTCATCATTATTCGGTAATTCTCCATTGCTTCCCATCTCTTTTGCTCTGCAGCTGTTACTGTACACGCTTCACTGCCATATAAGAGCATGCTCTGAATATATGTTTCAGTAAAGTACTCCCTTACTTCTAGGCCTACTACCAAATGTCAGCAGGGTCTTCTGGTAAAATGCATTCTTTCCCCGGGCTATTCTGCTCACAGTGTCTTTCCTTTGAATAAATAATATTAGATTTAAAAAAATAAATAACAGTTAAAGCCATTAAACGTGGAGGCCAGAGCTTCGAAACCCTTACAACAGGGCTTTCGAACCATTACTGAGTACTCCGGATTTTTTACTCTCTTCGGTTGCCCAGATCTTTACCCGGGCACCAGAGTTTTCAATCTCTAACCGGAAACCAGGGTTTAACCCGAGTTAGTGAACCGGTTACCCGAGAAGACGCAGTCAAAGAAGAAGCTCCGGGCATAGGCGTTTCTAAACGAGCCTGAAGGAGAAACGTCCGTCATATTTTGGCTAGTTCTCGGTTTTCTCATTTTTTACTCCCTAAGGACTACAGAGACCACTGATTGGTTCTTCCGTCCAAGCCACGAAAGCGGTCGTTCCTGAAAACCACACGCAGCTCCCGAGGTTATGAGAGCCGGAAAGATGTTTTCCGCTCGTTTTCACTCACGAAATGGGAATGAACGGGAAAGCGTCGCTTACTAAATGAGACGGGAGTAAAATGCTGGGCGTGGAAGAGTGGCATGAAAGAGGGCAATTTTCTCGAAATCAAACGACGACGACAATTTGGTTCCCTCTACTCCTCTCTCACGCAACGAAAATTACGACCCCGAGACGTGTGCTAAACTCAAATATGTACTCGGGGATGAGATCACTCGGTGGAATGAAGAAAACCTTTGGAAATTGAAAACTGACGCGCCCGCAAACGGAAATTACGATTTAATAAAACTTGCTGGCAGGGAGGGAATCCAGAAAACAAACCGTCAATTTATACTATTTCAATTTCAACTCCAAAACTTTGTAATAAAATTCATTACGAAAATTAGGCAATTCCATATGATTAGATACATGAAATTGTAGCCCCTGATAAAGAAATGTTTGCTTCAAAGTCCTAGAACTAACCACGGCTGAGGAAAAGAAGTCAACACCGATGCTTGCAAATGCAGAAATTGATCTGTATCGAGATTGCAAAACTGACTGACTCATTTTATGCAGGAAAAATGAAGTAAAAAATAAACTTGGAATTGAACTGTCAAGACATTAGGCTATCAAAACTTAAAATATTAATTTTTTTCTAAGATGGTCAAGCTGCCAGCGTTGGACCACTTGCTTACTTGCAAAGTATGAATACGCGTTGAGTCGCACCAAGAGAATGTTAATGTACAATTTTCGGGGATTAAAGTGAACGTAGTCCAGCGATGAGGATTAATTAATTACTCTATTACTGACAACAATTCTTTTTTCACCAAATTTGGAAAAATATTAATATTTCTTTCTTCCAACCGTTTCCAAAGAAACAGCTACAATTACCAATCTCCAACACAACTGCCTAACAAACAAATAACTGATATTCTTCAAATTTATCTCTAAAATTCGAAAACAGTATAACTTTCCAAAAGTCAAACAAACAACCAACTCACAAATATCACGTCACAACTCGCCACAATACTGGCAACAATAATGATAAGTATTGATAACGCATTATAGCTAGAAACAAAAATTTTGTTACAGTGAAAGAGGATTGGGAAGTGTTCTGAGGTATAAATACCAAACCGCACGACCACAGTCTGGATATCCGACAAATTTTCCAGACAATCGTAATTGAAGAAACGCCTTCAGGCAATATTTAAGCTCGATTTTCAAGCCAAATGCCCGAAACGGATCGGTTCGACACATCTTCCGCTGGAACGGACTCTGTATCGACCGAGACGAACGAAGAAGTGCTTGATATGATGGGTGAGGTGAGAAAATGTCTAGAGGAGATTAGTCGAAGGCAGAGTAGGTGGTGGGAAGCGTTAATGATGGGAGATGGGTTGCTGAAGGCAGTGATTTTGATAGATGCTTGGAGAGCGGGGAAGGGTAATAAAGGAAATAGGCTTCATAGACAGGCTAAAGAGAAGTAGGACGCACGCTGTGATGAAGAAATAAATGGTTTAAGGTGATAAGGTGCTTTTAAAAATCTTTAGGATTCTTATCTCTTACATTAAAATGTACCTTAACCGATAGATTGCCCAAATAATAGAACTTAATCCGGAAAAACATTATTTACGCATGTAATATCAAATAACAACAAATCAACAGACCAGCGCGCGCGGATTCTACTAATTTAAAAACCCCTGCAAGGTAGGAAAACTCTGGAATCTACACACGCCCAATCATGAGAATTCCCGAGAACGCTTCTCCGTCCGGCCAAACGCGACGTGACTGCAGGAGAGACTCAATTACTCCGGTTCAAGTGAGGCCATTCGGATCCGCGCATTAGTTTTCCGCCACCGTCCGATCACGAGAGACCGGAGAGGCGGAAAATACATTCGGAGACCGTCCGGCATTTGAGGCGCGCATCAAGGGGCAAACGTCCGAAAAATACACTGCCCACTGGAGGCTCGGCAATAAAATCCGATGCAAGCCCGGAAGCGTTTCGGCTTGAGTCTCCGATAACGTGCACGCAGCAGCCGATTCCGTATAAGGTGAAGGAGAGCCGATCCCGTGAAAAAAAAGCGGGCGAGAGCAAGGGAGGGGGAGAGAGATTTTTCCTTGGGGCGGAAGTCGGAGACGTCAGCAGACGTGCGCAGGCAGACAAAGGCACCGATTAGGGAGAGACCGAGAAAACTGGTCGCCCGCTCAAATAAGGGGTGGGTGAAGAGTCGCGGGGGTGCATTCCTCGCGAAGGGGAGCATGGGAACGCAGCGACGGCGGGGGATCGCTGTCCCCTTCCGGAGGCTCTTGGGAGAAAGGCAGAGGAGGGATTGGGGAAGAAGGAGACTTAGGTTAGTTTGAGCGATATATTTTCGTAGTCATAATGGAGACCATATTCGAATTTTATTTCTTAATTTCCGCGTTTACAAGAAGAATGCAGTAAACATTGTAATATTAAAGGCGCAAAAATATAGTTAGAAAGGTCAAACATTCTGAGTAATTAAATAAATATATCCACATAAGTCTCTAACTTTACTCAATTTCGCCGTACAGTGGAAATGCCTTCATAACAGATGGTCTTTTTGCGATTCTGTAAAAATTACTGCGGCGAGTGATTTATTATATTTTATAAATAGTTGAGAAAACATACGAACTACACACCGTTAGTTTTTTGACGAATCTAGGCGTTAAAAATTCCTAATTTTTTCAATATTTTCCCTCTGCAGCGCAAAGCCGTAATCTAACCCTTACAAAACAGCCTGTATTTTTAGGTAATTTAATAATAATGGCGTTTATTTAGCAGTAGCTATTCAAATAATCAATTACAGTATACATTTCAAATACATATTCCAAATGACAACATTCCAATTGCAAAAAAATAAGGTTACATAACTTTCAAACAGAAAAGTGTTATACTTCCAGTACACTTTATACATTGATTTCTTACGACTTAAGTTCACGTTACATTTTACACCTTAACCTCAGTGTCTTGCGTGTATCAACCATTCTTTTACCCTTCTTTTAAAAATATCAAACTTTTTAATAGTTTTTAGTTCTGAGGTATTTCGTTGTATAATAACAATGTATGCGTTAAATTATAGAGAGTTGGTCATGTCTTTTTTTTTTAATCTCAACTTCTTTTTTTGCCGACGTTTCGCCTTTTAATTAAAGCATCTTCAGGGCTCAAAGGTGAGATCAACTTTCCTGCCCTGATGTCAGAGCAGGAAAATTCATCTCACCTTTGAACCCTGAAGATGCTTTAATTAAAAGGCGAAACGTCGGAAAAAAAAGAAGTTGAGATTAAAAAAAAAAAGACATGACCAACTCTCTATAATATAACGCATACATTAATTAAGTGGTAAATAACCAATTGAACGATGTTATAATATCAATCCCCTATAAAAGAGTGAGGCCAGTGATGATGTCTTCTTTCTCACCGGTAGGTGGAAATTACTATTTATTCTAGTATTATAATATTGTGAAAATTTTAATTGTGTAATTTGCTCGAAAAGAAGTTCAGCAAGAGGTTATTATTTTGATATCATTGGAAAGATGAGCTCTTTCTTTAAAATGAAGCCAAATTCAATAATATCTATAGGTGAAGTGATATCTCGCTCAAACTATCTAAAAAAGCCAGATCGCATCCTTTGATTTTAGCCTTGGGTTTGAAATTTCGGTGGTTTACGGAACAGAGGAAAGACAAAAGACAAATCGAAAGGGCTCCATACGCAACGGGGAGCATGAATACACTTAATTTATAATATTTAGGTAAGAAGAAAGAGGAAGAGCTTGGTATGATGGGTGAGGAGAGGAAGCTTGAGGAGGAGATTAGGAGGAGACAAAGTAGGTGGCTACAACACGTAACAAAGGGCGAAGGGATGCTTACGGCCATGATAAAGATGAGGATGTAGGGTAAGCGGGGAAGGGAAAGAATAGGAACCCCAACTCCTACACGGGGTAGGAGTTCGATTACGTCACATATCGAGGACTTGGTGATCGTTTTGTCATCTTCGAATTCTTTGAGTAGGAATAAGACAGCTTTTACAGTGATACCCAAGATATTTCAAAGAAATTATAAAATTAAATACCAGACAAGCTTGTACGAGCAAATTTGATCGAGAAATAAACTTCCTACTCTAAAGGAGAAATTATTGGGACTCTTCGCGTCATAGGCTGCGAATCAACGATGAATTATCCCAACAAACTAGTTAAATGAACTCCTTTACTGTTAGATTCTGAAACTCGTTCTCCATCACGCACAATTTTAAAACATAACATACAAAATCAATCTTGAACACGTGGAAATTAAAAAATGAAGATGGTGGCAGTGGAAAACAAAACAAGCGATTTTAAAAGAGAATTTTCTCAGCATAGTGGGAGAACGCAAGCAAAAAGGATTTCGAAAGATCTACATGATACCCTGAAATCCACCTTGAGGGAGGCTGGCAGGGAGCATATCATCGAGGCTATTCATCCTAATGTATTTATTGCGTTAGCTATCAGGTTTTAAGTTTTGTGGACAGTCGTGTTTCGCATTACTCTACCAAAACCTGCGTAGCTTCCATCGCCCAAGATTCGGAAAGTTCCAATTAACGTGAGTGTATTGGAACAGAAAGAAGGATATGTTCAAATTATGGAAAAAAACGATAGGGATTTCTACCATTACCCGTATCCCTAAACTTGTACATGAACATATTTGCATAGAAAAGCAAGATAGTTTATATATTGTATAATAATATATATAATATTCATATAAAGATGAATAAATATTGGAGGAAAAGAAAACAACAAGTGATAAGAAATTGACATTGGCACGTGATCCAAAGATGGTCCAAACAAAACTAAAAAACCGAATTCACCACTGATATGAATTTTTAACTGAACATTAAGATATAACGCATGCTAAGATAACTCACTAAACGGCTAAATGAACGGAGCTGTCGCATCGATTTCCGGGTCATGTATCTTCACATCTTCACCGCTGAAATTCAATCCCGAATACCATAACAGGACGATGCATTTCTCAGACATGTCCCCGCATCCAACGGAATACGGTCCCGCGGACTGATGAAAAAACAACAACACCCTTGCCCCTTATTCACTAAGATAGAGGCAAGACGATGCCTGCATCTGGTTCACCGTCCAATCATGCTGATTAATATGCATAGGCAGCCGTGTATCCATTTACCTCGACTTAATCTACGACGAGGCCGCCAGTAGGGACGGCACTGATCATCATCCACGATATCCGAGAATCCCCTCCTCCCCCATCAACTCGATTCGCCCCCTCCTCCACCCCCACCAACCTCCGGCTAACCATCCCCACTCCCTGTTACCCATCGGATAGGCTTACCACCCCCTTCACAAAGGACACCGCGGCGAGTGACGTCGTAACGGATCTCGGAGACGTATATGGTGGAGGCGAGACTCGGTGCAGCCGAAAGGGAAGGCGACGGGGTAGGATGTAGCGATGAAGGGAGGGAGAAAAAGCAGCGGGGAAATGGACAATAAAAGAACTGGAAAATGAAGGAGAAAGAGAACAGAAAAAGGATAAGGAGAACGAGGATGGGACATGAACGAGGCGGTCAGGTGGAAGAGGTGCAGCCGGCGACTCACTGGACCTTTTCCCTAGCTTCTAAGGGTAATTTACGAGGATATTAGTATCGAATTAAAAACGCTAGAACATAGACAAGGCACGATAAAGAACACATACGCACCTATGTTCTCGTCTTACGTAGGACGGAGAATGAATTTCCTGAATTCCTTCATTTATGAGCAATGCATTGTTCTTTAACAGTTTTATCGTATCTTTCCCGATGTTGACCGATTTTTAAGGACTATGGAAAGGAGAGATGGTACCATCCGACATAACACCCTTAATTTTGTTAATAATAACTAAAACATGGCAAATTTTCCAATTATTGCGATTGCAAAAATTATGTGGTATTGGGCAGAAACTAGGACTCTGATAAAGGAGGACGAGAATAGCCTGCAGGCGTTCGAGATGTGGGTGTGGAGGAGGATAGAGAAGGTGCGGTGGACGAAGAGGGAGACAAACGAGGAAGTACTTGATATGGTTGGTGAGGAGAGGAAACATCTGGAGGAGATTATCGGGAGGCAGAGTAGGTGGCTGCAGGGGGTAATGAGGGGCGATGGGTTGCTTAAGACCGCGCTAGAGTGGAAGATGTTGGGCAAGCGGGGAAGACGGATAAAGAGAATAGGTTTTATGGAAAGGAAGGAGAATTGTTTGACGCACGCAGAGATAAAGAAAGACATTATATGCAGATATGCCTCTTCACAAGAAAAAATCTAGAAGTTATTACTGACTTCCATTTTAACCAACCATAACCGGTAGATTTAATAATACTACGCAGGAAAGGAAACTGTCGTCCGACGAAGTTTACTTAAAGTGGAACGCACATGGATTAACACAACGCCTGGCTGCAAATGTGGAATATCGAAGAAAAGAAACGCTCTTTGTAACGCTATAATATTTGGGAGGAATGAATGACACTGATTTTTTTCAGCTGGAGGATCTAGAAACTTCCGGCAGAGGGGAGCCATGCTCGGGAGTAGCTAAAGCGCTTGATTGGAAAGTACGGTCAACTTTGCGCATCTAGCCATCGTTGGCCTTTCATTACATGGGAGAGATAGGGACTAAACATGTTTTCACGAGATAAAAATTAATTAACTATGTTTCATCGAATTTGAGCCATGATAACTTGTGAATGATTAAATTGCCTATAATACCACATCATTTTCATATCAAGTTTATCCTCCAAAATGCGGGAGTCCAGTATAATACGAGCCCAGCAGACGCCTCAAACGGCAGCAGACGACGTCGTCTGCAATATAAGCGGAACGTCGCGATATTTTCCTCGCTCGTAAATTGACTTCTCGCTGATAACTGGCGGAATGGCATTTTTAAATATTATAATACTACCTAAATATTAGCTTACTTGTCAATTAGGTATCAAAATCGACTAGGTATAGAATATTTCTCTGCAATAGGAGTAAAACGTCAAGTCAATTCCTCGACCATGAAGTGAATCCCCATAGAGAGCAGACGGTGACCAACCTTGTATTGCCACTGGAATCTTAATCATTGTGCATAATGGTCAGTGCCTCAGTTAAACATGGAGTGCTGATCGTGGAAATCCTGTCAAAATGCTCACTTGACTTGACAATGACACTGCAGAACATAAATTAGATAGTAGATCGTATTAATACGATCGTATTAAAATACCATTCCGCCAGTTATCAACGAGAAGTCACTTTACGAGCGGGGAAAATATCGCGACGTTCCACTTATATTGCAGACGACGTCGTCTGCTGCCGTTTGAGGCGTCTGCTGGGCTCGTATTATACTGGACTCCCGCATTTTGGAGGATAAACTTGATATGAAAATGATGTGGTATTATAGGCAATTTAATCATTCACAAGTTATCATGGCTCAAATTCGATGAAACATAGTTAATTAATTTTTATCTCGTGAAAACATGTTTAGTCCCTATCTCTCCCATGTAAAGAAAGGCCTACGATGGCTAGATGCGCAAGGAACATGTAGGGAACCAATCAGAAGCCTCGATTGTCGGCATTTGCCGAGATCAAACGTTGACCGTACTTTCCTATCAAGAGCTTTAGGAGTAGCTGAAGGGCTTGGAAGGAGAATGGAAAACTTACGCCACGTCAAAAAGAGTGAACAAGAACTTTCTTTCATGAAACGCCTCATCGGGGGGTCTTGACACTTAAATTTTTCAGGCCCATCTCTTGTCGTTCATTCCTCTTGTCAGCTTCCCACACCTACCTCCACCCCACAGCCTTCCTCACAAGGATAATAATGGTGCTTCCTGGATTGGAATTTTTAAACGTCATATCTCATTCAGGCTTCCCAGTCTTAATGGATAAGATTTCTATATTTAATTAACATTCTAATAAAGTAGCAACACTACTCTGCAGAGTCAAATGATATTGGTATAGAGTCACCAAAGAGGTCAAAGAAATCCGCCTCGAACCCAATATCAACTGGGATCAGGTACTCCACCGTACCAAGACCTGGGGCGCGATCACTATTATCCCTTACGCATGCGCTGGCGTTATCGCTGTTAATTTTTCACTTACTCTCATGACTGCAAAAACGTGATCGTCATTTTTTAATATTTTTTCAGGTGCTTTAAGTCACTAGTTTTAATTGATGGAGACAGCACTTTATTCTAGATCATATTCGATTCTTGAGACTAACTGTAACTATTGCTCCTCTATGCTTGCGTTTTGGTTAACGATAACGACAGCGAGAGAAAAATAAATATAATCCCACCCCTGGGACGCAATCCTGAAAATGGCGGGAAAAAGACAGCCAACCACAACGACCAAAGGTGAAAGAGTTATAATTACCTCAGGGAAACTCTGAACAACCTGCATCTACAGCCCTGAATATGATAGGAAAGTCTCCCGTCGAAACGTCGGCTGTCATTGAGAAAATAACCTGGTGGAGGCACGAGAATAACCGGGGCATCCACCCCAATCCTTGATCGAAAAGATTTCACGTTTATTCAATCTTTTCTTTTCCGATTCGAGGATGGCCCGAGAATATTTTTATGAGGTGAAGAGTTGTGCCGTCTAAGGAGACAGCACAACTTTAAAACAAAAAGAGATTTATAAAGGGAAGGAATCTAGCAAAGAGGGACTTTCTGCCAACATATGGCAAAAGGATACTCCCAAAGAATGAGAGAAGGGGATCGGGCTGCTAGGTGGTAAAGCACCGGGCTCCCATTCAAAGAGAGAGAATTCGATTCCCGTAGGTAACGGCAGTTACGTCGGTAGTACGTGAAGAGAACCTGGAAAAAGTGTTTGTATACTCAGTATCTATTCCTCAATTACTATATATCGACATGTAATATAGAAACTTAAGATATTAAAAGACAGCGTGGTAGCCCCAGTCGATGAAACCTCAGTGAGATCCAAGCTGAACCTGCGCTGTTTATTTTTGGGTATTAGATGTTTCTGGAAAACAACGCGTGGCTCAGGGAAAAGAAATGCACCACAAACCCCCACCCCCCTTCTCTGATATGAGCAATGTCACTTCCGGTGAAACTAATTTCACAACTATGGCCATATTAACCTTTTCTGGCCATTAGAACCTGCAAAAGAAATCGAGATAACCACATTCTCTGGTAGTAAAAATAGGAAAAAATGCAATATGTTTGTCTTCGACACTCACTGCCTGAAGAGGGCATTACTTTCCGGCTAATTTGAATCATCGCCGAAAAATCTGAATATGAACAGTGATGTTTGAGTAATGGACGACGATTTTATGGAAAAACTCTACAAGAATCTCCATGCACAAAAAATATCCCCACATTTTCCGCATTTTTTAACGCACGCATTCGTACGCGCAGGCTGCTCAGGAAGAAGCACGGGCGCATTCCACGCCGGGCTCGTCGTAAATGACTGGTCATCGATCACGCGATCGCTCAAAGCGAGAAAATCTGTCATTTAAGGAGATAGGCACGCGGCGGTGTAGGCCCAACAGCCACGAGAAATGCCAACGTTTTACGTAAGATCGCTCCTAAGAAATAACAGCTTTCACCGAGTATATTTCAGAGCTACTGAAAAACAAAGAAAGTACAAACGCAGATTTTTCGCAGAAAACACCAACAGTCAAAGCAATTTATTTACACAAAATGAACAGTGATTCAGCAATTAAAACGAATAATGAACAGCCGCTTGATAAATTTCAAGTTTCTAATTTATCCATATTGAATTAATATTGTCCGCATTGCTTTATCACCAGCATTATTTTCATACAATTCAATTACTTTTATACGGATTAAATGCAGCAGGGACTAACGCCAGGATGTGATAACCAAGCAATGGATACATGCTTAACGTAATCGCCGGTTGTACTTTCATAGCTCCGGCCCGACAAAAGTTGGTTCTACCGACGGGTTGACGGGAATTACAAAATCCGACAGACAAGAGTATTGCACCGAAAAGCTCTCCACATCGCATCCACGTAGGGCCCGGGCATTGACTGAAAAATTTCCACCACTGCCGAAATCCGGACCCGAACGCCAGTACTGTTGCCGCCACACAAACCTGGAGCCTTATTCGGTAAGGACTCGACACGGTCGAGCCTCAAAAATCCGTGGATGTGACATCAAACCCCCCGACAACTATCAACTTTTGAATGGTCCTATTTGAAAATTTCGCGGCTGAGACGTCACACTAAGAGGAGACATGTTAGACCAAGTAAATTCCTTCACCTATCCCGTAAATACCATCACGTGGGACCGAAGAAGTACTACGGCAGGGTGGCTACTGATATCTAATTTTGAAGTTCCTGAATTTTTCACCAATTTCCCTGACCGATCGCCAAAAGGTCACCTACTATTAGAATATTTCATTTCTGCTGAATTAAATTTTCGTCAAAACTCAGAAAATGACAGCAGCTGAAATCAATACACTAAAATCTGCAAAGTACATCTTAATTGAAAAACACAGCGAGGAAGAAATAAATATAACTGTTTCAGGCTCGATATAGTGGAAGTTCTCGATATTCATAATGAATAAAAACACTTGGTAATCTTCCTGATATTGGAAATCTGTGGAAGATTACTAAGTGTTTTTATTCATCATGAACACCGAGGAAGGTACATTCTATCCCCGAATGCTCTAGCAAGGCGAAGGACACAACTATCTCACCCCCACCCGCTACCCCAAAGATGCTGAATTTTTTCGAAGATTATTTCAGAACAATCTTAAGAAGCCTTCAATTAAAACTCTGTACAAATATCTGGTGCACATATGCGTGAAACCAATAAAAATGACTACTTTATGTGAAATTTTGCCTGAAAAAACGTCCGCCATTTAGTGACGTAGTAGCACCCAAATATCGACCATAATTCTCTTAAACCTATGCATAGGACAGGAAAAGTACCATTATAACAAATTGAATTGTTTGTAATTTCATTAAAATCCTTCCACAATTCTACTATCTGCTTAACTTGTAAGATTTTCGAAGAAAAATCAAAACGTGTTTTTTTTTGGAATGTTGGTCATGCTTGAGCCTTCGTATACAAGTAATGGGTCGGACCTAAGAAAAATGACTTACTATTTCACAATAATGAGTAATCATTTGTGAGTACAAATGCCATTTTTCAAGTCTTTATAAAAAAAAAGCAATTTTGATTTTGTCCGGCTTTTTTCGATTTCCGACCACTGTGCGCCATCGCAGCGGCCGTTTTACTATCTACAAAATTACAACATTTCCCTACACACGAGGTTTTTTTCTACAACAGGTTATTGAATTACGCATAGGTATAACAGTTTTGTAGTATGGGGAGTCCCCTCAACCATTGCGAGCGATGGGGCGACCTAGGCGAGCGAGCTATATTCCCTCCGCGGCCGCGTATCAGCGGTCGTGTATCGTATATCCGTGGCCGCGTATGTTTCCTTCGGTAAAATTACAGATTCACAAAGTCTAATTCTTCAAGAAAGAGGTAGCGCGTCGTGGTAGTTCTGGGAAGTTGAGGATTATTGAAAAGGCATCGAAGGGAAAGTTAATGGCCAATTTATTGGCGGACTCCGACACAGGTATCAATAAGGAGCGCGAAAAATACCAACCAAAGCAAAGTTGTTGGACTGGATCAAAATCGGATGGAGCGAGTGACCTTCGGAAGCCAATAACAATTTGATTAACGTCATGAATCAGGAAACAAAAAAATGTAAAAATATTTGGTTAAAAAACGTAAGCGCGCCACTGAGAGCGAGGACAACAGGAGGCAATTAGCAACGGAAGCATTATGTTCAGGAATATTATATTTGAGGTGGCTTGTGACCTGACTAAATTGCTTCGAGAGGGAGCTTAAGAGTGCCATTCAATAATTACGTCGAGCATGAAAAATGGGGAGGGGAGGAGGGCTCTTATGTGACCATTTTAATAATCATCGTCTCGTATTTTTAACAATGCAAGCAATTATTTACAACGAGTTAGTGTGCTCCAGCTACCTCTCGACCCGAGTCTCGGACTTTAAAAGAAAACGCGAGGTAAAATATTCCGAACAACATAGCCTCGGATTCCTTGTGATGAACATAATACATTGTGATCATGAATTTTAACACTACTAGGTAAATATCGCAATGCGGATATACAAAAGGGATTCATTGTACGTCTGATTCACAACTAAATAATTAAGATTCACAACTGATAAGAATAAGATAGGGCTTATTCCATGCACGTCAGCGACGGACATTAGTTTTAGTTGATGGAATATTTTGGTGAAAAAAATGGCGGGAATAACTGGCCTATAAACGTAATGGTAGAAAAATAACGAGAATTTCCAATCTCAGTTTCTCCCTGACTGTTACGAGAATTCCCTGACTTTCACAGAAATTCAAAATTCCCTGACAATTCCAGGTTTTCCCTGACGATCGCCACCCTGAACGGACATCAAGCGTAGAATAGCCCAAGCTAAGAAAGCGTTCATGATGAAAAGGCAACTACTGTGTTCAAAGAGGATAAGAATACGAGCAAGGAAACTAAGTAAAAACATTCGTGTGGAGTGTGGCACTCTATGGGTCGGAAGCATAGGAGTCGGAAGGAGGAAGGACCTTCGGAGAAGCAGACCAAAAAAATAGAAGCTTTCAAAACCTGGTGTTGGAGGCGGGTGCTGAAGATCAAATGGACGAAAAAATAAGAAATAAAGGAGCATACAGAAGAGTAGAAGAGGAAAGGACCATATGGAACACTATAGAAAAGAAGAACCAGATGGATTGGGCACATCCCGAGGCACAATGGATTTGCGGAGAATATAATTAGAAGAAAAATAGAGGGAAAAGTCCCAAGAGGAAGGCCAAGGGATAATAGCTTAGACAAAATAAAGAGGAAATGTACATAAGAAGAATTAACTTCCAGGGAGAATGAGAACTGACATAATATTGGGAAGGGTGGAGGGCTGCAATCAATCCATTTTAGAATTGAACGACCAATATAATAATATCAACATTGGCAGCAGATCTATGATGGAAAGGAATGCTAGCACTAGTTTTGAGTGTTTAGGGACTGGATGCCTCCCCTGCCCCTTCCAGGGCACCCTTCTCCCGCAACCCTCCCCCCCAAGCCGCATTCCAGCCACCCCCAATACGGCACGCGGCGCGGATTAAGAGAAAAAACGGTCCGGCGGCAGCATCCATCTCCTCGAGGCGCCGCGAAGCGGAACGCTGGAGAAAAAAAATTGCCCACCTCGTGAGATCACCTCCCCTCGTTCCCGCGTCTTGATCCGAGAAAACGCGTCGCTTAATGGGAACGCTAACGTCAGCCGACACCGGAATGTCTTCATTTTACCGGAGGACTTTCCGCGAAACATTGGCACCGTGAAAGCGTCGAGAGACCTCCATAATGGACAGAACTGTGCGGCATTCGTATTAGTAATACGAGGAGCGATAATATTGCATGCGACAGCAAATGATTCAGCATATAAATTCATTGAAAAAAGTCATATTTTCCACGCTTCAGAAAAACGTCTATCTCATTACCACGAAACTTTTCATCGAAGGCTTAAGTTATATCGTAAACTGGTTTGCGTCTCCGGATCAAATCACCGAATACTTCAGGACCCCTCGTACTGCCTGCCTTTATGATGCTGTAGTTCACACTGATATTTCCAATAATTTGATGTAATTTGGTGATGATGCTGCGCAACCATAGAAGAAAATGAAAAAATCAGCTGAAATTTGAGACCTCTTGTTTCCAAAATATTTTAATGGTGATGAGTTCCACATAGATATGCCCAAGACAATATTCTCTTCATGTTTCAAGCATTTTTACGTGTATTTTTATAAATCATTAAACAAACTATGTAAATTAATTTTATTTAATGTTTTGAAACGTATGGCAACAAAGAAACGTTTCCGAGATCCCATTGAAAATCTTACGTAGTGTAACATGAAGATGAATTGAAAACAAATGAGGATGTGTTGGATATGCGAAGTAAGGAACATCAAAACAGATGTTGGAAGGCAGAAAAATCGGCTTGTGCTTTGTAGGGGTAACGACACGTTGAAGAGGGTGACCGAGTGGAGAATCTAAGGCGAGTGCGGGAGAGGGAAGAGAGGAATAGAAATATTGGACGGTTCGAAGGGAGTCGTAAGATAAAAGGAATTTTAAATGTGATTTGATGACAGAAAATCGAAACTTTTACGAAGGTAATTTTAGAAAAAACTCCGCACAGTTGGGGAAATCATGGACAGAATCATTCATGGATGTACCATTTATTTAATACAATGCCAGCGATGATGATGAATATCCTTGATGGGACTAAGGAGAAAGGGTTTTGGTTAGTGTTACCGTAGCCTGCAGGAGTGCATTGCTACCGCAATCCGCATTCATAGAGAGTATCTAGAAATTCGTTTACCATGAATCCAGTATTTGGTGAACTAAATTGTTCTGCTAAACTGCTTAAATGTGAAGGATATGCATGACAGATTCAATATTGAGGCCTTTTCGTAAATATTAGATCCGCGTAAACCGGGGATATGCGGCTATTCTTTTGTTGACCACTTTATTTGACTGTTATATAAACTGCTAAACGTTGAGTTCTAGCTTCATGGAGCTTGTCCGGTGGCGCTGGGGGATTTTTAGTGCTGATTATTTATCACATTCTTCTACAGGGTCTTATTTGCCCTCAAATCAATTACTAATTACACACATCCAACCCAACTCCATGTTTTCGGTGCAATTTTGACAGGAATCGTAAATTATAATAGGATTACAAGGAATACTACGACGGTGTCCCCTTATCTCCTAGAATTTTTCTGCCTGGATATTAGTCCATAAATTTCTTATCGTGCCTACAATTCACACCTCATGCATATCGAGCACTGAACCAATGATTTACGGAAATGTAGAATTTATGTGCGTACGCAAATATATCTAACTGAAACTTAAAAGTAAATACTCTTGGACTACTTCTCTTCGGGCGTCCACTATATTTTTCGCACCCCTGGCACGTGGCGCGCATAAAAAAATGCTCTACAACGGGGGCGTTTACTCGGAACCGAAATTGCTATTTTATTCACAAAATCGTAAGATGGAAAGAAATTAATTTAACTGAAAAAAATCAATCTTCCTACCGAACTATTCACTCATAAATTGAAAATTAAAATACGCAAAAGTTGACGCCCATCAAATGGGCTTCGCTGAAACCTTCTGCGTCATCCACCTCCCCTCATTGGCTGTTTTGGGGAGTGGAGTGGGGGTGGAGTTGGGGTGGGGAGGTCTGCCTACACAGCTTCTGGCGCAGCAGATTTTGATTGGGCGAAGGAGTTGCGCAGTCTCAGTTGTGATTGGACGATGGGATGACGTAAGAAGTCTCAGCATGCCCATTCCAGCGAAAGGGTTAAGAACATCAGTTTTTCGTCGCTTATAACTCGAGAACTAAGTGACGCATCGAATAACGGAAAAGTACGGGACTTTTTATTTCACAAACTCTATCAGATTCGACAATAAAAATGGTAAACGCCCCCATTCAACTCTGACGACGCGAGGATAAGCAAATCTACGGGATTTTGAGCGTGGGATTGCGTGCTTCTGATTGGCTGCAAATCCCGCTTTCGCCTCCGACGCGTACATGAAAACGGAGCTTTAGTTCGAAGTCGGAAGAACGGAAAACGCCATAAGGGAAACGCATCTCCGGACGGGCCAACTCCCGCTTCCTCTCCCGGAACCAAAAGGGCGCACAGAGTAAAAGAAAATGGAACGGGATACCACCAGGAATAACTTCACTTCCCGGTGCGGGTATTTTTCCGCTGAATTCCGACCCGAGCGTCTCCGGGGAAAGAGAGATAGAGACGCGGACTCGGCGAAGGGGGGCGACTTCCCATTCCGGGCACTCGCGGCGCACCGCTTCTTCCGTCCCCTGATGGAGAGCCATCCCGGAGGCGGAAGGGAAGACGCGCGCTCCTCCGACCGACCCCAATCAGTCGATCCCCCAATCGGTCGGATGAGAGCGGAGCACCGCAGGGGCTGACGGGAAAGGGAAGGAGGATGGGGCTGGACAGAGGAGGAGAGATGGGGAAGGGGGGTTCCCTGGTGTAGAAGGGGGCCGAAGGACTCCAGAATCGGAATTAACGTTCCTCGTACGACATGATGGTCGCAGCATTCAGGACTCGTGGAGGTGCATCGCAATCATCACCATTGATCGTTCAATCCTGAGATTGGTTGACCGCAGCCCTCCATCCTTACCTATCTAATACTACTTCCCTTACTCCCTGGTGGTTCTTATGTCCTTTCCTCGTAATTTTGTCAACGTATTCAACTGTTGGGATTTTCCCTCTATTTCCCCCTTCAATTACATTCTTCACGAACCCATTGTGAATCAGGGTGTGCCCAATCTATCTGGTTCTTCTATTCCAGTTCTGTATAATGTTCCACATGGTCTTTTCCCCTTCTACCCTTCTCTAAATTTCTCCACTACTTATTTTATCCGTCCATTTGATCTTCAGCATCCTCCTACAACACCATGTTTCTAATGCTTCTAATCTTTTCTGGTCTGCAAATTGTGAATAGCACAGATATGCAACACATCGACATCGCATATCCCGTGATATATCGCACATCTCATGATGTGTTATTTGGCATGATCGGTTGTGAGGTTATTTCAGGAGGCGACCGACAACTGAGGTCATTCGCCCCATCAATCATCGGAGGGTAAGATGGTGAGGGCTTTGAAGGATTGAATGGACGACTGGGAGTGGGCGAAGCATAGAACTTTCCTTTTCATGCTGTAGGAGGCAGTGTTCGATCTGTGGGAAACATCGCGAGCCCTCACTGTTTACTGGTATCAACAGGTTGGTAACAGTAACTTGTAATAGCATGGGGATAACGTGGGGTAAATCGCTAGAAGAGTCTTTAAAAAAACTTTAGTTTTGGCTCATGTTTGACGTATATCGGAAAGGAAGGAAGCCAACGCATGATAAGGGAAGGTTATCGTCTTTTTATATGCGGCTACATGGAGGCCTATTCTGAATCGGGGCGCGCTATTCCACGATCGAGCTATTCCACATCTCATTATAGCTCAAGTCCGCATTCTGAATCGAGCCGGGCAATAAATAGCTCGGGAAACTATTGTTTGTGATGATTGTAATTTGAAATTTCAGCAGCCAATGAGTAGCAAGCTGGCGTTCTAACCTCGATGAAATATTCATTCCTTGATATAATCTATGAATTAGTTTACCTCTTAAATAGATAAAATTATAAATATAATACTTTTAATGTATTATAAGCTATACATTTTAACTTACAAGCTCGAAGCAATGTATTCCACATATTCTATAAAATGACTTACGATAATATTCTGGCGGAGCGGTGACTGCTAATGTGAGTCTTCTGCTGTAAGAAGATTTTAACATTACATTTTTAAAGTTATTTATGTAAATAATACCTGCGATCCTAAGTATTAAATAATGCATGGATTTTCCTCTATCCCTGTACCAATTTTGTGGTAGTAGTGAACCTTATTTGCTATCGGCGAGTCGTATATCTCATGTGGACATTTGTATTTTTGTGACTGGCAGTTTTGACATGCAAGTACCGCAAGTAGTTCTTCGGTCGAGAACTATCATTTTTGTAATACATGTTATTCTACTCTGTGATTTCTTATTCAACTGGCAGTAATGGCCTGGGAGCTCCCATTGACTGTTGTTAAAGTTTGTAGTGGTATTGACGCGAAGATAAATGTAAGCGAGAGATGGGCATAGAGAAATGTTAATATCGGTCTCAGTTGAAATGATACAGAAATAATTGTACTGCTTTTATAATTGTTGAGGATTGGCTAATTAGTAAACACCTTAGGTTTTTGTGGGTAATGAAAAGTTTATGAATTATTTTCCCTGAAGAAGACCCCATTTACGTGATGTTTCACGGGGCGACATTGGACTTGTTGATTTTTACTTAATTTTACCATTACGATACAAGAAAGTGGTGTGCTCTTTTTTATTTCACCCTAGTATACCTGTTCGTACATATGCTTGGGAAATTCTAAAATTATAACCAAGATTTTTGTAGTGTTCGTCTTCCCTATAAGAAGGAATAAGCGATGGGAAACATGCCTTTGTGCTGGCAAATTGCATTACGGAGTATGAAATTATTCTATCGTATATTATAATGTTATCCTAGCTATTGACAATAGCGCGGTATCAAAGGCTGAGAAATAATATTTCGACCGTGACCGGTGCTATCCGCCGTTCAGAATACCGGATAGCCACCGCGCTGTTGTCATCTTTAGAATAGCCACTTTCTGTGGCTATTTCAACATTCAGAATACCGAATAGCCACTGGGTCTCCAGAATCGTGAAAATAGCCACTTTTCGCGCTATTCTGACGAATAGCTCGGCCTTATTTTCATTCAGAATAGGCCTCATGAAAGATGTTTGGACGGGCATTCTCGACGAGGACGTGGTTGTGAAAGCGAGGTAAGAAAGTAATGCTTAAATGGAAATAAATGATCTAAAGGCATGTGCGTTGGACGGAAAGGAAGACAAATGAGGAAGTGCTTGACATGGTGGGCGAGGAGAGGAAACTTATAGATGAGATTAGGGGAAGGCAGGGTAGGTGGCTAAAAGCCGTGACAGAGGGAAGGATGTTGGGTGGGCGGGGAAGGGGAAGAAAGAGATTAGGTTTTATGGACGGGATGAATAAAGGTAGGACTTATGCTGAGATGAAGAAAGAAATACTAGAGGTAGAAAGGGCACGGCACTTGTAAGAGTTCGTTGGATATTCTCTGACTTTCATCATAACCTACCTTTAACCGGTAGATTACTCTAATGAATGATTGTAAGCATGATTGGAAGGATGAAGGATTTTAATCGGCGTTGCCCTAAAATTTCCTCGCGGAAATCCTCCTCACTGAATTGGAGAGAACATACCCTCATGTGCTGGGATATTTTTCTATTTGCTCTGTCGTCACGCCGTATCTTCACTTCCCAAAGTTTTCTCTAATGTTTGTCCTTTGGAAACGAATGAAAAGATATCTTAGGTGTAAATGCACTACTCTTGCACCCGGGTACCACATAATACTGCACCATAGCAAAGTAATGCGCTTTCTCAACCAAGAAAGAACGAGAGCTTCAATCACAAACGGACGATAAGCACACGAGTCAAGTCGGGCATGGTAAGCTTGGTAGAATGTTTCCCACAAATCTGCTGCATCGGTCACGTGACCTTCGCTGTGACGTTTATGGGCGGAGCAAAGTCCCGTCGTCCATTATTGTCAGTATTTTCCACAAAAAAGTATTCTGAAAAATATCCGACCAAGGTTTCAACAGATAAATACGATTTCGATTTCAGCTTGAAAATCAGTTGAAAACTTGGTCTGATCCTTAGGAATATATCAGAGCCGAATGACGAAAACTTTTACGAGATTTAAACACTCCCTGTCGATGGTCACCTGGATGACCGAAATACATGCATAGGAGTTTAAATTCCTCTGCTTCTTTGACAATTTTGGATCAATCTTTAATTTAAAAGAGCCGAAAAAATAAGCCTTTTTTTAATTATCGAGTGTTTCCACTAAGTAATTCCTTCACTGGTGCCGTAATTGGTGATGGTAGGAGTACATGATGATGGAGGAAGAGTGGAGAGAAACACAGCGCCGGCATTCGGCGGTCAAAAGGCGCCAAGGGGCACAGAGTTTAACGACCTATTCGCCGGACGGAATAATGCACTCAATTGCTCTCCACATTGCATCCACGTAAGGAATCGGCATTCCAATAAAAACCTCCATCATTACCGGGATTAGAACACGGACCTTTGAGATGGGGAGCCAAAAACCCAGCCACCGCACCAACCCGATCCTCAGTCGTTCCTCCTCCATCATGGTAGTGCAAAGAAGTAGGATTTGACGGGAGATGACAATTATAATCGTTCAAAAATCGATAGTTGGAGCCGACCGTAATCACAAAACTGCGTCAACAGCCATTAAAAACGATTCACAGATGTGAGAATCGATAAACACGGTAGATTGTAACGCCCAATAATCGGCATAAAATCAATAAAAGATAAGGGTAAATCGTTGATCAAGGAAAAGTAGGCGAAATCCAAGGAAGAACCATTCCTACTGCCTAACAATCATAATAATTCATAAAAATGTCATCCACTTTATTCCTAAGAACGGGGAAAATTTAATGTCTTTGTAATCTTTACTCAAGGCATGGTCGATGCTCGACTCGTAGTAATACAGCTGCATAACACACGAACCATAACTTGAAACATTCCCCATTCTCACCGTAATTGAAGTAAATCCCTACCCCGATCGCGTATGTACGCTAAGCCTCGATAAATATTTGATGTGGGCCGAAATTTTAATAAGTGAAAGATGATAAGATAAGGCGATAAGATAGCGCAGAATATGCACAATAAACACTGCTTATGAGAGGGAAAACGAATAAGGCATGAGTGATTTTTTCGATGAAAAGCCTGAAGGCAATAAATGCACACGGTGCGACACGACGGTTAACTGCAGAAGTCATCATCGACGAGCCAGATGGGAATACCGGGAAAGTACGTAATTTTACACCCGCTCTCTGCCTCGCTGAAGGGTGAACGACCTAGAAAATCATTCCATCCGAAGAAATAGAACATTAGCTCTAATTCCCCGCCGAACGGGGGTCAATTGGTGGCGGAGCGACAGAAGCGAATGCTCCGAGAGAAACTCCGTACAACATTCTGGCGCGGTGGCAATTTTTTTTTCGGCGAGCAAAGACCAACCGATTCGAAAGCAGGCTCATTGAGCAGTAAAACCGCGGCCCGCGGCGGCACGCGTCATTAGTGCGGCGCTTAGCGTACAAAACACACACCCTACAAGACTATTGAAATCGTGTCAGAATACTGCGTATTGGCAGGGTAAAATTTAATTTATCAACATCATCAGCGGTCATTAAACGAAAATTCTCGCTAAGGAAGTCCCCTCTTCTCTTATAAGTTAAATGTAATATATACGGGTTATCTGAGATGTATTTGCGGTAAATAGGGTTAGGAACGAGTGGGTGATCAAAGAACGTGGAATGGCTGTTCTGGTGATGGATGTATATGTGAAGAGTGCTTCGTTGTCACGTTGGTTTGCGCGTTTCTATGCTTCTATGTTGTCTTGCTATGCGCTTTGAGTAGCTTAGAGAATGGATTAGAGTCGATTAACTAAACATATATACGATAGTGGAGTGAAGGGCATGAGAGGAAGAGGTAGAACGAGAAATCCATGGATGAATGTGATGGACGATACTCTAAAGAGAAGGAATACAAGAATTGTATTAGGAGTCTTCAAAAGAGGACAGCGTGTACGAAGCAATGTATGACAATGTCGGTAAAATCTTATCGGGTTTGGCACCGGGTAAGGCTTTTAAAGGCCAACGTTTCGACGAGTGACTCCTTCATCGTATTCAGGGCTGAGACTGATTGCCGAGTTTGGTCCATGCCGGGTTTTTATCGCTGGCCAGGGGCGGTTGAAAACTCATTGTTGACCGGCTTGTTCAAGGCGGTTTGAATTTTAAACCCGGCATGGACCAAACTCGGCAATCAGTCTCAGCCCTGATGACGATGAGGGAGCTTAGTTGCCTTTAAAAGCCTTACACGGTGCCAAACCCGAGAAGATTTTACCAATATTATTCGCCGGGAAAACATAAGATCTTTTATCATGACACTGTCGTTTTCGTGGAAATAGGGGGGTTTCAACGTTCATTTGGAAGAGGCGCACTGAAGGTAATCGTCATACGTTAGCGACAGGAGCATAATTTTTAAATTTACAGAGCATGATTTTATTAAGTTTCATTATACTTTTTTGTTTCTTGTTTATGTTTTAGGTACACTATGCAGCTATATACATACTTGTGCCTAATTTACTACAAAAAGAAAGCATGAAGAGGTGGAAATTCGGCACCTAACTTGTAAGTTAACAAAATATAATTACACTTCTCGTAGAGATCAATATAAAAAATTCATGAACGATAGAGCACTTGGAAGGGGAATTAGAACATTTGGGCATGAATAGGTCAAGAAATGCACTGCGATACACTTCTAGCGTAAGAAATATCACCAGCGCCATATGAATAAAGTGGGAGGAGTAAATATAAAGGAGTCAGATGAAGTCAAATACTTATTGTTAGTTACCGTAACCTCAGTCATTGGGCGGGGGAAACAGACGAATCATCATCGGCGCACGCAAGCGTCTATTTCCAAATGCATTTAACGCAAGAGGTACACTAATATGTAAAGCTTACTTATATTATCTGTCGTCTAACATTTCTGGTGTTGACTTTGAGGAAAATACTAAAACAGTTTCAAATATACTTCTTTGAGACTAATTTGTGAGCCGACTTCACGGAAATCGGACCCTGTGGCTTCAGATATTGGATGCCACAAACTAAACACCAAAACTGCAATTGATAAACAACTATGTTCATATCAAACCGCGACCTTCCTGTTCGTTGAACGTCAAAGAAGTTGCGCATTGAAAGAAAGTATAATGATCCGTTACCGATTACCATCGGCTTTTTTGCTCAAAGCGACAGGTCAATTGACAAGTCGTTGTATTGCTAGTGATATCTGAAGGCAATGAATCGTATCCGCCAATATTAGCAATATTCATGTCCTTCACAAGAAATAATTTAGAAATTTGTAAACTGAGGACTATCGCCTGTTCCTACATGACATCTTCTAGATGGTGGTATAGTTAATGAGCTCTAAAACCGAAGGCCCAGGTTCGTAATCCTGGCGTTTCGCAGTTTACTTTTATATCAATGTAATCACAAGCGATGCTGGAGTCGGGCGTGGATAACACAGTCAGTGCAGCACTCAAGTCCATCAAATGTTTTGATCCATGCTCAATGGTGACTTTCGACACGATTAGGCTGATGCCGACTCCTGGTTCCCCTCCACCCTTTCATCCTCATTCCCTAAACGTCCAACATAAATCATGCTACGCACCTTTAACGGAGCAAATGCCCCCAGATGTCGGTCGCCTCACATAATTGCTAATTACACTGTCACTAATTCTCTCGAGAGGTCGGCAACCGACAAACATAGACCACATTCTAGAGAAAGGAGACAAGAGGCGCAACAGGTGTGCGGGCATTGTCTCTTTCGTAATTTTTTAAAGCTGCGATCTGCGATCGAGTAGACGGTCCAAATGCCCCGCTATTCCCCGCTCGTCAACCTACTCCCTCAGTTAAGGTGGGTAATCTTCATAGCGCAGAACCCTTTCGTTGTTAGGGACAGTCTGCCAGTTAACACGTCTGCGATTACTGCACTTTTCCCGCTTTTTTCCGATCCTGATGGAAATCCCCGCACGATCCCCACTTTTCTCCATTGGTAGACACCCTGATCCATCTACCGAATTAGCCCGAATATAGTGCGATGCCTTTTCTCCGATAGAACAATTTGCAAGTCACATTCACTCTACATTAGAGTACCTACTAGCAGACACAAGTCTAGCTCAGAGCATGAGTGCCCCTTGGATAGTGGTTCCCTTGGCGAAAGGCAGTCGCCGCAGAAAATATTTCGGGGGGGGGCCCCTAAAGCGCCGGGGGGTTGTTAAGGTTACTAGTAGGTAGGCACATAGCCAGGGGGGGGCCCTGGCTACGTGCCTGCCTACTAGTAACCTTAACATCATGCGCGCATTTTGGTCGTCACCAATCGCATTTCTGCTCTTTTTCTTAACATGGCTATATAGTGAATCGATTATCATTTATATTACGGTACTATATGGAATGAATTCAATCACCTTGTGGAAAATATAAAAAATATACCATATTACAATGAAAAAATTTAATGGTCTATAATTTATTCTATATTTTATATCATAATATCTCCAGTCTCACAATATTACGGGTCACATTATATTCAATCCAATACGGTATCTTATACTCTTTTACGAGCAATAATTGTACGCAAGTAAAATATATCTCGAAAACGGCTCCAACAATATCGATGAGGCATCATCAATTGAGGGCTGAAGATACGAAAAATTCGCTGGGTAAGGATTGGTCTTCGGCAAAATTCGTTTAGGGGCCAATTCCGAGGAAAAAAATATTTACAGAGAAACTAATGAAAAGCATTGAGATCAATGAGGATTACAAGGTGAACGTTAATATTTTAAGACTTTTAAATATGATAACATGCACTTAAGGCAACTAGAATACGACTCATTTGCGCGAGAAAGTAAAACTTTTCTATTTGAGCGTCCAATTTTGACTTTCTGGTCTATGAATGTTGAAAATTACGATTAAACACACAGTTTTGTGTTTTTATCGCCCTTTTAAAGATGAGCAACATGGATACAATCGTTGTTTTTTTATTTACAAAACAGGATGACATGTGCCGTAGCTGGAGAAGTGAGCAACTGGTGGACTGACGACAACCTGGTTTCCAAGGACGCTTCAAAAATGAATTTGTTCAGAGCATGTGCGATTTCTTTACGAATTCGCCTGAAGAAATATTACAATCACATTGAAGATCGGCCTCCAGACAATTCTCTTTATGCCACTTGATTTGCGGAGTCTCGCATCTCAGCAAACGACCACACTGCGCATTTCCCGACTTATAAAACGCACGCATTGTGCGCACTGTGATTTTTCGAGTTGGATTTTATAATGAAAAAGTAATAATTAACATCCGTTAATGTGAACAATTTATGAGAAGAAAATAGGTTGATTAATTTCAAAAAATGGCAACTGTACTAAAGTTTTTCGTCGTAGGATCCCTGCAACAAATGAATGGTGGAGAGCGCAATGTGCTTTAAGCTCGCTAACGCTACATACTCTGCGGTGAATGTAGAGAGATGGGCAAATTCGACGGCAACGCAAAATCGAATGCATGAAAAAACGTAGTGCCCCGGCCCAAATGACGTAGGCCGGTTTTAGAACGCATTTTCGGGAGAATAAAGTAGGACATGAGGGCCGAGATACACGGTACCTATCAGCAGAGAGCGGGAGTGGGCGCATCCAGAGAGAGTTCTGGCGGGAACCGAACGCATGCACGACTCTGATACACGAAAGAGGGGAATACTCTGAAGACGACTGCACGGCTCCGTAGAGAGGGGAGAGTGGGGTAGGACTGCGGATGTGAGATCCTGGGGAGTGCGTTGCCATTCCCAAAATATGCCCACTCTCTCAATAGAACGAAATAGCCCCGCGTCATTCACTCGGAGAGCAGAGTGATCTCGCGCAAGAAAATTAGTGCACGCCGATACAAAGATTGACAAAGTGAGCGCCGACTTCCCGCCGGAGATTACAACTTCTATTTCCGTCCCAGACTCGAACGCTCTGCGCGAATATGCCTCCGATTCCTGAGGACCACTTCACACGCGGAAGAGATGGAAACAGACGATGGCTGACGTGAGGGCAGGTAGCCACGTTGGAGACTGACCTGTCTGAGACGTACGACTAAGTTTTCTTAGTTGTAGTTCATTGAAGTTTTGGTCATACTTATTGATGACACACTTATTTCCATTTATTTATAGGTCTCCTTCGGGGAAGAGGTATTTAGTACTTTATTAAAGCTATATTACATTCAATCTTTTCGTTTACCTCAGCATTTTCTGATGATTTTGAATTTGAAGATGTAATTTCGTGCAAATATTTCGTTGGGCGCTAAGCACAGCCACTTTGTCTTTTGTGCAATTTTTTTAATTAATCTATTATAGTCAGAAACAGACGTAATGTTTAAAAACTGATCCCATGTTTAGTTTTTTAAACATTAACCTCTAGTTATGATTATGTGAAACAACATATAATGAAAAGTTCTGCGTGGTCCAGATTATGACCACAAACAAATTGTGGTCATAATCAGAACTCGACCTTAATGTTTGAAAAATAATCCCATGCGTAGTTTTTTTTAACATTAACGACTAGTTTTGATTATAACAACATAATTCATGAGTTCTGCGAGGTGTGTGACTATGAGAAGAATTTTTATGTACATACAAGGAAATGCATCTTCACATTAGAAAGCATGATAAACTGTAGGTACAGATTAACGAAAAGTTTGAATGAAATATAACTTTTATACTATACCTGATACAATTCCTTGAGGAAGATTTATGAATAAATGGCATATTTGCCATTGACAGGCATATGAATGCGTCTTTATTAAATATGATCAAAGCTTCAATAATCCACAGCTAAGATAATTTACATGAGTGAGGTTAATAAATTGGTAGGATATACGATTAAGAACAAGTAGTTATCATAACTAACAGTACGTATCTACAGCTTGCATTATTTAAAAACTTTTGAAATGTGTATATTTGTACTTTATTGTTGGTATGTACATGAACGGGTCATGAATGAAAGAGTATTTGATACTCCAGTGATGGAAATTAGTGAAAGGAGCGAACACCATTGGTCAATGTTTTGGTATTTTCACATTAATCTCATGAAATGTTGCAAAGTCTGGCCCACATTATAGAAAAAAATTACCACATTGCCAGGCGTGTGAATTAATCAACTACGGAGCATGCGAATGCTGGAAGAATCGGTCGAGGTTTATTCCCATTTATTCTACACAATACTTTGCTATTCTTTCAATTGTTTGATAGTTCCTCCCTCAACGCACCCACTTCGGGGTAACTTTAAAATGCCCATAAATATATTTCAAGCATTGTGTGCCATTCGGCCCCGTTTATGTTCTTTATGCAATGTTGCGACACCAAAAATTGTTTCTCGTCATTCCTCATTCACCAAGTATTCTAAATGTGGCTGCTCAAATGAAAAAAACACACTAATATGCATTGCTGTCATATTAACCTACCACCTACCCATTCGATGAGTCTGGGTTTCGTGTGTTCCATTCATGAATCCATCGGACACGCACCAAACGGACTAAGTTAATACTGATGAGGTTGCAAGCGAGATCGTTGGAGGCTTCAGTAAAAGGCTAGAAAGAGGATCCTGATTGAGATAACGAGAAGATCCATCGAGGTACTAATCTCGTCCATCCAATCCCATGTTCATCCAACACTGTTCGGGGTCCATTTCTTCGTCATGAATTACGCGCAGGGCACGAGGCAGCATCTCCCGTGGAGCAACAGACGAACCAAGCTCCATCGTATAGGAGGTACACGCGCCCGCAAGATGAGATGACTCGAGGGGAGAAATGGACAGTGAGTCAAACACATACCTCATATCAGATAACCCAAATTGTCAAGGGTCGGTTTACGAGGTGTAGCTAACTTTAACCCTCAGATTATGTAGCCTTTACGTTGATGAAACCTCAACGGCGGTTTAAGATTTTATAAATTACATCAGACTTTCGGTTAGTTGATGTGAGAAGTGTCAAAGGGTCATATCCACATCGGTTATCACACCGAGGAAATGCTTATGCAGGGATCATGCAACCGGGACTCAAAGTGGAATAGTGTCGCGGGCTAGCTTCGGTACTGAAGGTGAAGTCATCCAATAATATCTCTGATAACCCATTCAAATTAGTGTCGTCCAAAATTCCTTTTCTCTTCCGCGATTTGTTCTGCACATGGCCAGCAGAATACAATACTACAAACCTCTAAGTTTCACAAAACCGTAGGGCAGAAGTCGTACTACCACCCCTGTGGATCGGACATATTGCTCAAATTTACTCATACTTATTCAGCACCGATCAAGCACCACCACCAGAATGTGAAGAATGTGACTTCGTCCTCAGCACAAGGCACATCCTCACGGAGTGCGTGAAATACCGTGATCTAAGTGCAAGATATCAAACCAGAGGCGACCTTATAGAGGTGTTTGGAGACAAATGTGGGAAAATGAAGGATATTATAAATTTCATAAGGGTATCAGGTCTTTCTTAACTTAAATGTATACACTTTTCACATATTGTGCATCGTTTTCACCTTGTTTGTGAGAAAAATGCCAGTTGAGGATACACTTCATTAATTATTATGAAACCTTAGCATTTGGCAGGTGGAAAATGATCCTTATCGTGAAAACCCTCAGAAAAACCCTACAACCTACCCACATTAGTTCCACCACATTCACAAACCACCACCAGCCCAAATGATTTGTCAGTATTTCACCTCGGTTTCTCCGCAGCGGACGGACCAAATGAATACTTAAGAGGAAACAAGCGAGATCTTTAAAGGACTACAGGGAGATACGCGATCCTCTGATTGAGATAACGAGAAGAAGGTTCATCGAGGTGCTAATCTCGTCCATCCAAAACCCATAACCCCCACCGTTCATGGTCCATTTCTCCCGCATGCATGCACCAAGGACACGAGGCAGCCCCGCGCCTCCCCGCAGAGCAACAAGCCACACACTTCAGCCACTCAAAGTGAAGGCACATGCGAGATGAGACGATGGAAGAAAACGAGAGTGAGTCCGACGCACGCCCCTTATCACTTAACCGAATCGCTTCCCTCGACATAACAGCCTCCAGGGATGACGCCGCGCCGCCGCTGAGGGCCTGCACCCTCCCGCCTATTTTAAATGGCGCCGTCACGCCAGAATGGTTGCGACGCGATGACGGAACCAATGCGTTTTGCCGCCCTATCTCGACTGTCTTATCTCTCCGCGAGAGAAATACTCGCTCCGATATATTAACGAGGAAAAACTTTGCAATCCTACTCATGCTGAATCGTATCAAGAGTTTCACTCGATGCATGGGAAATAATTACGTCCATTCAACTGAAAAATTAACGTAAAATCGCCAATCGCTCGAAATATTGTCAATGAAAACATAAACGAAGTCACGTCATCACTTTTCTGTGCCAAAAAAACTAGCTTGATCTCTGTCAAATTAGTGCTTTCCAAAGCATGAACTTATTCTTTCCCGGCGAACGTTGAAAAAGAATTCTTCTCATAGAGTACTTTAGCGAGCAGTGCCTCCTCCCCAGTATGTACAGGTACCTACAAAAACTGCTTCAAGGAACTAATAAGAAAAGATATGCAGCATGATTTGTAGAAAATTGCGAACAAAGATAGTAAACATAACATTACAGGATTAGGTGGGGAGTCGCTTAAGACTCGGCAGGTTACACGGTAGAGTAAGGTTACTTTAAAAATTCAGATAATGCGAATTTCAGGATGGAAAAAGAGGATATCATCTCCCTCCACACAGGCACGTAGCCAGGGGGGGAGGGGGCTTTAGGGGCTTCAGCCCCCCCCCCGAAATTTTCTCTCTGTGCGGCGACTGCCTTTCGTCAAGGGGCACTCATGCTCTGAGCTAGACTTTAGCCCCCCCCGAAGCAAATTTCTGGCTACGTGCCTGCCCCACACAATATCACTTATCCTTCCCTTGTACTACAACCTCGACGAGGAGGAAGGGCTTGCGCGCTCCAATAACTTCTTGGGAGACAAATATCCACCCCAAGATATTAACGAGGAAAAGCATCGCAATCCTACTCAAGCTTAATCTTATCAAGTTTTCCTCTCGATGCATGGGAAATAATAAATTCCAGTCAACTGAAAAATTAACGCCAATCGCTAGAAATATTGCCAATGAAAAAATTAGCGTGAAGTCACGCCATCAATTTTCTGCGCCAACAGCCAAGTTTATTCCCAGAAAAATTATAGCTTTCTTCCCCATGATACACAGATACTTACAAAACTGAACAAAATAAAAAAACAGGAACTAAATAGAAAGACATTCCGAGATTTTTGCAAAAAATTGTAAACAGAGATAGTAAAAATGATAAAACAGGATAAGGAGGAGAGCCGCTGCAGACTCGGGAGGCTACACGTTAAGCTAAAATTGTTTGAAAATTTCAGATCACGTAAGTTTTCGGACGACACAAGAGGATATAATTTTCCACACACAATATCTCTAGAACTGACTGAAGCGACCAAACATGAGAGCTACACTGCCTAAGAGCAAGATATAAAAACTATTTCTTACCACGCGCAATTTACGACTCTAGCACAACTAGCGTGATAGTAACCCGTCAGTATATTTATCGATTTCTAGTTAATTCCCTCTCCTACTTCCTCATCCCTAATCATTTCCTTTTTCTCAGCTCTTGTCCTAACATCCCCTTCCATACGACCATTGGACATCTCGCAGGGAAGTATGAATATGAAGATGAAATATTGTCAATGAAAACAATAGGCATAAATGCGTCAGAACTATCTACGCTATAGACCGAATTTAATCTCAATGAACATGATAACTCTAGCGACAATAGCTGCGAAATGAACGAAAAAGTAATGGCTCACAAATTTATTGGCACTAGGCACACTGCGCCGGAACTCGTTGTGATAAACGTTAATCAGTTTGAGGATAACAAAAATCTTTCACCCATAATGTGTACAAAACGATGCGTAGATAGGACGATGACGTATTCCAATTTCACGCCCGGACCACGCATGGCTTTGATTACGTCGGCGTTAAAATCTTTCTCAAAACCGGCCTTCACTCGAAATCTTATCGCTTGCGTTCCATAATGGGATGCCTCAGTAAGTGGATACTACTGTCGCTCAAAGGGAAAGTTACGAAATTCACCAAAAAATTGAAACTTCACAAAAATAAACATTAAAATGCTTATCTTAGAAAATTACTCGGAAGTATTAAGGACTACCATTTAAAATTGGATGAAAGAGGAATATCATGATTTGATTCTATGATTTTAATAACAAATTCGATTCTTCCACTACCATATGGAAACGCGAACGGCACAAATTACCTTCTGAAATTTATTTTGTAATTAAGAAAATAAAGACATATGAATTCAATTCCGAGTAATACAATCAAAATATTGACATGTAACAGGGGAGACACATCACAGATGACTGCATTAACATATTATGAAAGAAAAACTAAAGGTGTATAATGGAATATATAATCACTTGGTTTCCCAAATATATTCCCAATAATGTGGAAAACCCAGTGAATAATAATTTAATTATGAAGCAATTCCACGAAATTACCGCCGATACCATAAAATTTTGAACGTTTAAACTTTAAAATCCGAACGCAATTGATCATGACTATGTATGGCCTGAGATAGGACAAAATATATGCGAAAAACAATCATGTTTTCTTCCTTAAAACAAAGCGTTATAAAACTGCACATCAAACAAACACGGCTAAAATTTTCACGCGAAGAAAAAATGCGCGAACGAAGCAACGTTACAAATCTTGCCAAAATGATGGAGTTTCCACTTTCGCGTCGAATCTTTCGAAAGGGGCGCGAGTAGGTTAAATCCGTGGGTTTTGGCAACCTAATGCCAGCAAATATCACACTGCACCGATGAATGGACGAGAATAGGTCACACGCCACTCGCGGCCAGAGCCAGGGACGATAGTACGTGTCCCGCACGCAGATCCGTGCGAGGATGAACAGCGACGAGTCGTGAGCTGAAGAGGGCCGACGAGGTAACCGCGCCCTCTGCTCATCGGCCTTGGAAGCAAAACAAAACCGGTGCTTTGTCCCGAGGCACGCGCAGAAATCGGAATGTTTCGAAGATAACACAACTGAAAACTTGAAACCGCGAGTCGACGCTGACATCAGCTGTCAGGATACAAACCCTCGTCTATTAGAGCGAGGAAAAACCACACATAATTACGAAGACTTCTCATTCTGGAAACTCACAGACAAACCAAAATAGTTTTCTACAAAATTACATTAAGGAAAATTGGAATTAAATGAATTCTTCAACTTATGAAGTTTTTATGAAGGAATTTCGCCTTCATAAGTCGAAACTTTGGTCGGCAAGTGAAATAAAATTGTTTCGTGGACTAAAAAAAGTTTCCTTCATTTCAAAATGGAGTACCACAAAGTTTCGCCTAAAAAATTAACGTTTTAGAAAGTTTAGAATCAAAACAATGCAGTTCGAAGACTCAAAACATGGATTAAAACTGAGAAAATGGATACATAAATGAAGGTACACGAAAGTTCCGGTTAAGTTCCAAACATCAACGAATATCACTAATACTAGTGGCAGGAGAATAAATAGCCTTCGAGACGCTCCAAACGCCGACGTGATATAGCATCAGCATCATTCTTTAACTGCCATTTACATCACGACACATGCACCCCCGGCCCCGCAGGCAAGATTTTAATCTACAGCCTTCCGTGCGGCTGTCGAACGGGTAGACCTGCCCGACCGGCTCGTGCGGTAGGCGATTTTCAGCGATAAATAACCATCAGGAATGTGTGAATCTGATTTATGCGCAGACTTACACACGTGAACCAATATTTACGACGTGACACGCCATTACCCTTCGATTCGCGCCGGTCGAACGAGTCAAGAGAGGACATTTGAAAAATCTGGGGCCTCTAGCGACCCCTGGGGTACCACAACCGAGAGGCGACGCTCGGCCCATTACCTATGCTCAGCAGGCCATCCATGGACACCATCTTCTCCGAGTCGAAGGAATCGTACGAGTCCTCGTAGTCCAGGGTGGCGGTGTGCTGTAAAGGGGTTCCCCAGCGGACCCTGGGAGCACTGCCTCCATGTTCCTTCCTCTCCTCGCTTGCCATCGGCGTCGTATCCATGCCTCACACTGTGTATCGCTACCCTCCTCCCCGCGGTCTTCCCCAACACTATCTATAAATGTCACTCGCGCTCACTTCTCTCGATGATATTCCTTCAACCGCCCGCCTGCGGCGACTGAGATGGAACCCGACGGAAATGACGACCCACCCGAAAACCCCACTCACGAAGGGAAGGACGGGCGAACACAGGGGGCGGGCGGGGAGGATATGGGGGCGTGTGTCTTATTTCCCAATCGGAGCCCGAAATGGGATTATACGTCGTGGCAGATCCTTCTGCGAATCCTCTTACGCGATCCGTTTCACGTCCACCGGCAGCCCACAAGAAAAACGTACACAAACACACAACTTGAAGAAACACTGCGAAGTCGTCCTCGTGAATGTTTCCACAATTTATCCTTTTGTCTCTTCGGAGAGTTTAAGCACGGATGTTTTCACAAGCTTGGGACAGGGAGGGATGGAATCCTTACAGAACACTTTCTTTCATCCTTTGTCCTACTTCGAACTTAAAATTTGTGGTTTTTAATTTTTTTTGACAGGGAGACTAGACACCAGGGTTTTTTTTAGAGAAACGACGGCCTCTTGCCTCCACATGTAGGGAAATGGCGCAGCGGTGAGAGGTCTTTCATGCTATTTCGGCCACGTCCCAAACCCTTTCCGCTCCTCGTATTCGGCACTTAAAAACTGGAGTCCTTTTCCTTGAGGTCAAAACAAAAAACGAAAAGCCACAATAATCCAGGCGGACAGGGAAATAAATGCTCACAATAGAACGCACAGAATCACACTTCGCAAACAAAAAAAAACTACACGCGAGAAATCCGACAAAGGGAATCGCTGGGCGCGGCGGTTTTGGACGAACATGAATCCAATTTCTCGTGCAGTGAGTCCACGAAGAACCTTCAACACACTAGAAAAAATTTCAAGGGAAAAAGGAGTCTTCCAAAACACTCCAGTCCCAAAAAATCAAAAACAAACTTCGCAGTCGCGGCGCCCAAATAGTTTCGGCACAGATCAGCTTCCGGAGCGTCTTTGAGGGGCGGGACCAGCCGTCTCCTCGGAGGAACCGAGTTCAACGAAACCGCCTGTAGCGAAATCTCCCGCAGAGACAAGAGAGACGACTCAAGACACACCGAACGGTCGTGGGACTGTCACGAGCACTGTCACCGAGGAAAGGCATGAACTGTCTTATGAGAGGAGGAGTGTAAGGGGGAGGGGAGGTTGGGGTGGAGAGGGAGGAGGGAAAGAGGCGGGCTTGGGAAAGTGGAAGGGGAGAATCTGGAAGGGGGGAGGGGCGGGGGGGAATGCGGAGGGGAGGGGGAAAGCGAGGAAGAGGAGGAGAAAGAGGAAGGGGTTGAAGAGTGGGATAAACACGTCAGAGGACAGACCGCAAAGCAGGGGACGGCTCACCACACGTAATATTGGAACGGGTCGTGAGATGCACAAACGGGCTGGTTACTGGGGAAGCGACAGACAACTGAGGTCATTTGCACCATTAAGGATAGATAGTGGGTAACACATTGATTATTGTCAAGGTGACTGGAGCGGTCATCGTGGTTCACTGAATGCACATCTAAATAATTTTTCAAGTTAGTCGAAAAAAAATACTAGGACGACATTTTCATTTAGTACGTCTGTGTATGCGATGAATCTCACCATACGTGAAGTAATGAATATGATGCAAGAATTATATTTTACGTTTTTGCCTAAATTAAAGCATGTTATGACTTGAGCTAAAGATAGTTTAAGGCGCCAAATTCGAAATTTAGAAGAAAATTGTATTTCAATATGTTTTCGAGCCTTTGGATCGCCGACACACCTTAATATTTGTTCGCAGGCATTATAGTAATATGTATATTAATATATAATATTATTTCGCGTATAGAAGAAAATCTGTAAATTTGTAGTCGAATTATCAGGAAATATATCTCATATGCCATGAGGCTACGTGTTAAAATAGCATGGAATCAACAGAAAATCAAATCAGTACACAGCAATTTTGTTCACTTTTATCTATAAATATCACTAATAAGAACACGCATGCGAATTTTCACGCATATCTGTGCATAGAAAAAAATTACTCCAGCAACCTTAAAAGTAAAGGAATAAAAATCATCTAGACTTTTACAGGCACTGACCCCTATCCAATTACACGATTTCTTTCTTCATCTCAGCTTAAGTCTTAACTCTCTTCATCCCGTCCATAAAAATATTCTATTTCTACCCCTTCCCCACTTACCCAGCATCCTCCCCTCTATCACGGCCTCCCGCTTCCCTTCGTGTCTCATTACCCGTTAAAACCATCTACTCTGCCTCTTCCTAATTTCCTCCAGAAGTTTCCTCTCCTATCCTCATCCACCATGCAATACACTTCCACATCTGGCTCCCTTTCTGGACCGCATTTCCTCCATCCTCCTCCACACTAACTTCTCAAACTTATGTAGCTTTTTATCCTCCTCTTTACCTATAGACCATATTTATACAACATACAACGCCAACTTCACATTAACCTCCTCGTGCAAGCGGTATGCACATTAAAAAATATCAGAAATGCAGAGAGAATAATTCCGTACATGAAACTATACTTACATTTGCTAAAAACAGCAAAAGAGTTGTAATAAACCAATAATATGTTATGAAAAAAGGGTGTATAAACACAAGGTAACAGTGAAATGCCAATTATAGGATGAAGGATATAAATTTTCATTTGATTTTTTTCCCTAACCACTGAAAACAGCACTAATAGCCGTGAAAATGGTGGTGAAAAATCCACTCAGGTGGGATTCGAACCAGCAACCCTAGGGTTACCAGGCGAGGAATTTATACCACCGCCAGCAGAGCCGACAAGTATAGTTTTAGAAACACTCCAGCTTTCTTCCTGAACCATTTTGAGAGATATTAGTTTGCAACAGTACCTATAATACAGGGATCGGGATTACACTGAAAAACCTCAGCCAACGCCGTCATTTGACCCCGGGCCCTCGGGATTGGAAGTTTTCTAAACACCACACCAACCCGATTCTCGCACAATTGGCAGGAAAGGTGGACGAGAGTGGGTGGGGGTAGAGGGGGAAGACAGGTGGGGTGGGAGGCAGGAGAGAAAGATCGACGAACCTTTTACTCCCCCTCCCGACACCCATACACGGAGGGAGTGACACCTTTATTTGTGTTGACGCAACCTTTCTCGTCCACCGACCAGCCGTCCGGGGGATGTGCGACCGGGCTCCTTACCGGGAGAAGCGAGATCGTCCCCGTCCGGGCCTCGAAGGAAATCCATTGATGGGACGTGGGTGGGGTCGCGGACGACTCCGGAGCAGAATGTCAGAATGGAGGAAGAACGGTGGGAAATTCTTTAAGGAGGCCAGGATAATGGATTTAAAGGAGATGCCTTCCTTTCCTGCAAAAGCACCGCGAGCCAAACTCTCTCCCCCAACAGCCTCTCTCTCTCCACCCTTATGCTTCGACACGGAAGCGACGGCGGCTATTTTATGGCCAGCTATCGTTTTCCATAAACGGACTAGGTTCGATCCCCTCCGCGCGTGCACTAAATTGGATCGGCACCGTTGCATCCCGGAGGAGTCACGGCCCTCGTAGCTGTCCTTCCGATTTCCCGTTCATTTTTTTTCTCCCCACATCCGACTGATGGAAAATTATACATATAAAAAATAGACAGGTAAAAGTGTAAAGATGGCTTACAACGGCTCCGAACGTACTCGCACGCGGTCATTCATGGAGGCCCAATGAAAGAAAACGATTTTTAAAAAGAAATGCGGACGGAAAATGAGAAGAACAAGAAATTCCAAAATGCATATTCAAAACAGGATACAATCATTAATTCATGTTGCTCGAATATGCACAATAGTCAAATTTCCACACATAATCTATGGCACTAACTATGGTTATAGCACTTAAATACAATTTTCAAGTTTGTTCCACCGAGTTTCAGCCTACACATGACGTTTTCAAGGTAGAGAGCGAAAACGACATTTAAGCACTCAAACCATCGTCAGTGTCCAAATCAAAGAGCAAAAACTTCACCAGTGCCTCAATTCTAACAACAGGAATATTAAACACTTCCATGAAGTTAATCCGTAAAATCTTAACCATATATTAATTCATTTATAACCATAACTTAACTTATTAACCAAAAATTCATTCACAGATAGGTTCATTTTGAAGAAGAACATATTATCGTGTTTTCCCACAATTATTTCAATGCGTTAATATCAACTTCCGTAACTAGAGCGAATTGAATTATTATCGTTCGTCGACAACTAAGGTCACATTAATACAATCACAAGGTTGTTTCTAGCAACAATTATAGTGAGAACCGGGAAGTAAATGTTCAAAATGGCATAAATTCGAAAAAGTTTAAAAAGTTAGGGTATAATAAAAATGCGTTTCTTGTAAAAGTGTTAAAAACGCTAATATCGTCCTCGTGGTTATCATAATAGAACCGTCTTAGGTCGCACACAAAGGGAGATCATTCATACAATTATACACATTGTCAAAGAGTAATTTTACTCTTGCCACATGCGCTGGGCGCTAACAGAACATATACACAAACCGTGGAGGAAGAAAGAACGAAATAAGATCTTGCGCTTCTCGGATTCGCTTGCGCTATAAGAGTTCTTCACAGAGAGTTCGTCACATTCACATCCACGCTGTCACTCGCAGGAAATTTAATGGTTTCCGCTCATTACCATTACAAACGTTGATTCCTAGGCGGGAATGAGAAGACACATAAAAATACTGACATTGGCAATGATGAAATAAGCAAACAAAAAGGAAATCCCATGGACTTAGGGATAAAATTATAAGAGTTGCAGGACTAACTAAATTTGCCTACCAACGGAGTAAAATACTGTCTATTACCCAATAACGAACGAGCAGTAATCCTTTCTCACGCACGTCCGTTTTAAAGTAGTTCCAAGTAAACGGAATCATAGAGGACTTACATCACCACTAGAGGATGTCGCTGACAATGCGAATTATTTGTCCGTCACATTGTAATTTTCAAATACAAATAGAAGATATTTTAACTGACAATTTCTTTGGTCACGTTGAGCAGTTTTCCACCAAAACATATTTTTATACCCATAAAAACCAATAACTTCACCACAATACAACATTTCGAATCAAAGCAAGGGTTGACCTCAAGGGTTGACTTCATACTGCCCAGAATTGGCATATTTATCAGTAATTATCGCTTGGTGCCGTAAACAACCTATGGATAGCTTTCACAACCCATACTTAAATCTTAACGAGTACTCCATTATGAAAGCATATTCCTTATGGGAGTCTGCAAACACAAGAAGTGAACCCAAGAAAGTTCTCTCCACCCACAAATGTACACACTTCAACCACCATGCAAACAAGAACGCAATGCTAGAGCGAATAGTCTCTCATTGACACTTGCTTTCGAAGTTTCCAGTTTCCTATCAGTCTCCAAGCGAACGCAAATGCCAAAGACGGCGACAAACAGACAAATTATGAATCACTTTCATTTAAAACTTTGCGAATATTATCAGGATGTGTAACCATAGTATCCGCAGGATATGACGGCTTCAAAATAATTTGACTTCGCCATAAGTAAAGCGAAAAATACGACGCAGACTAGTCAAGCATGGACAACGTCACTACGACTAGGAGTTGATTTTTTTGCTCCAGAGGGCTGTAAAGGTAACTTTTGCAATGCACGTAAAAAAAATCAATTATGAGGACTACTGAAAAGAATACCTATTGCTGGCAATTGCGGACTTACAAGAATAACTAAATAGGAATGCACGGTATGTGCAGGGGAGAGACGCGGCTTTTACTTCGTTCTACCCACTGCGGTAAATTTAGGTGCATAAAATTAATTATACATGTTCCGTTACAGCGCAAGAATCCACTTTTTACTTGATTTTTCGTGTAGCTATCTTCTTTCTTTCTTCATTCCACCTTATACCATCCTACAGAGCATCCCCATTAAGTTGACACAGTGGGCCTTATGGAGAACGCTGTTTCCAAACTCATGCTCCGTGAACTCACCTTAAGGTCATGTAGGCAACCACTGGCAACACCACGCTAAATATAAGTTATTTTTTCCAGGGAAAGATATTTGCACGTAGGAAGACCCCTACATGTACAGTCGGTATAAATGCGTAGCAATAGGTTAATTCTACTGTTGCTATTACCAACATGACTCCCCCGGTCTTGTGGAGATTTACACAGAAAACAAATCTCCATAAGAGCCCATACCGTCGGATAAATGTGAAACGTCCTATAAAAGCACATTTTCTTCTTCCTAACCCAAGACTTCCCAACATTCTTCCCTCTATCACGTCCTTCAGCCACCAATTACCCCTAATGACCTGCGGTACTGACTCACTCAACCCTTTTCTAATTTCCTAGGGGAAACTGGAGATAAGAGCGAGTGAAATTTTCCAGAAAACTATTATCCGAATGAGATTCACAGCTCTCTCATAATAAGTATAAGTATTCGAAATCGAAACAGTCGGTTACCCAAAACATTGAACATTTCATCAGACAGTGATATTTTAGTACTTTTTGTTTCGTTTAACGCTTGGAAAACCAGGATATACCTCGCAAACAGCAGTGCTTTTCATTCATTTTCCGCTCCTGACACGGAATTTTCCAGCTACTATCACAGCCGCCAAGTGCGGTGAGCCTTATCCTGTTCACTTTCATTTACATTTTTTTTTGCCATATTCATCTTTTCAGCAGTCTCACCGACTTCCAGCGCACTTCATCTCCATAAACCTTCTACCTCCATTTAAGCTTTGGTATTCATGTCGGATGCGGTCTACAGGTCGTTTTAGTTCAACAATAGTAAACATATAATAATTTGATGAAAGATACATAACATTTACCGAATGAATAATATTTATTATCACAATATTTTGAACAGATTTTAAATAACCCAATATGCATGATACAGTGGAAGCTCGTGATCATCTTTTATCAGTTTCCTTTATCTAGAAACGCAAAACTAGTTTCGACGGTTCGAATAATTCCCTAGAATTCCTTTTCATGCTTGTTAATCAGTATAGGCCGTCTCAATTATTCTTTTGAACTTTTTCTATAAACAATGCAGCAAAACAGAGTATTCCTATAAAAAGAAAATCAGCAGCGTGGAAATACAATCTGCATGCTATTCTGCAAGCCACCACAGAGGCGTGTGGGAGGGGGTGTTAGGACACCGGCCATGAAATTGGAGGGAACACGTAAAAGGAGGCGGGAGTACGCGTACACGAAAGGAAGGGGGAGAGGACAGAGGTGAATTGTATTTTAACGATGTCTCATGTTATTGCCACGCTATTTTTGTTATAACCACTAATGATGCGTGGAAAGAAGGAATTTTTGTACTCATAATTGTTTTTAGTACTTATCATACAGTATATGTTTCTCTCTTATTTTGTCGCTTCAATCAGCTCTAAAGATAAAGCGTGGGGTCAAAATAATATCATCTGTGTATTGAAACTCGCCTGATAGGAGTTTTTCAAGTAATCTAAGCCTATCGTGTAGCCTCCGAGTCTCGAACGGTTCCCAACCTAATCCTTCCATCAGCTGCGTGACACTTTCTCTACGCTCGTAGGAGTTTTTAACGAAGCGTGTGGCTTTCCCTTGTGTTTCATTTATTCCGCGGATTAAATCTTTCTGTGCAGGGTACCAAATGCTCAGCGAGTATTCGAGATGTGGCATAACTAGAGCTAAGTAGCATTTCTCTTCCACTTTTTCATCGGAGAACCTTCCCACTACTCGCTTGATATATTTAACAATACCTACCCCATTCGCAGCGCAGCTCTGCGCCGGGAACTCTTGCGAGAGCTATACTCTACGTACCACTTCTCCCCTTCCTCCATTCCTCATTCCTTCCAGATAGCTCTCTTCCCTTATCTTTGCTTACCCAACATCCTCCCTTCTATCGAGGCCGTCGACAAACGTTACTCCATCTTTTCCCTTCCGTCCAATAATATACACTTGGTGGAAACATGCATCCAGATACCTATCATCTTTCATGATGGCTTAACAATGCATCATATTTCATGTAACTTTTTTGGGGGTTTTGAGTCGATTGAATTCAAGCGTGAAATTTGTATTGCTTTCGTTGGAGACCAAGTTTAGCATCGATTCATTCACTGCGTAATTTACAACGCTTAACGATGAGCTACGTCCATCGCCCTCTCATCCTCTGTGGTTTTCGGCAGGATACTTGGCCCACGGCCCACGCTCGCTCGGTCATGTCATGTACAGTTATACTAATTCCGTGCATTACTTGAGTTGCTCAATCAAATTGGACTTCAAGGGTGTTGGCCTGCGGTGCGTTGAGCACATTACGTGGGCAGCTTTAATAAAAAGTCTCGGGGTCACACGAATTGAATTTTCTCCTCGCTCGTTATTACGTGGGCGTCAACGATCACGGCGAAAGTTCCATTCAAGTTTCGGCCAAGATTAGGGGCATCATTTGGCGGGGTCCCGGTGTGGCTGCAGCCAGATTGTCTTTAATGGATATAGACTTATTTCGTCCGTCTGCTCTCGAGGTTCCGCTTTGTTATTAAAGTTACAATACGTCCTCTGCACACTAACAAATTTTGAACTCGTATGTTGCTGCATGTCTGGGCCAAGAATTCAGTCGCGGGAACATTTCAGCAGGGAATAAACTTGTGGGAATCAGGTGTTCCACTTGTTAGGAAGATCATACAGGATGACGTATGACGCTGCTTGGTTGGCCAGTGAGCCATTGCAATTTCTCACATTCAAAATATAATCTTCATTGAATCTCTAGACTTTGATTACTCATAGAATAGATGGAAAATTAAACAGACGGCAATCACTAGCGCACCGTATTGTATGAATAGCGCTATAATTCAAGGACAATAACGCAATGTAGACTTTTTTCATTGAATCCATGATCATGACCGTGAATCGAAAGTATTCACGTCCAAATACAGCTCAAGGCCAATTAGAATGGATAAATAACAACATCCTTCGGTGTCAAGCTGCATTTCAAAATCGAGTCGAACTTGTTTTAGCCACGTGCTCCATCTGTCCCATTTGAATAAAAATTATACTTATTCAACTTACATAATTTCTCGAATGTCCAAAAAGTCATACTGAAAAAAAATCATTCACATTCCCTTTGATTCGAACCCAGTTCTCCATTATTGGCACCGAATTCTATGACCTATCAAGTTTTTAAAGTAGGGTCTAAATAGGGGGATTGGGTAGATGTGGTGGCTAGAGTATTGGGGCTGAATGACGGTTCCTTCTTTCGCGTTTTCGTTATCCAAAAAGAAAACCGCTATATAAGGGAGATTCTCACAATTACTGTCCTAAGATTGTACTCCATTCATTAACACTAATGATTTAAAGAATTGACAAAATATTGAAAATTTACGATAAATGTTTCGCTCTAATGAGTGAAATTAAAAAATAACGACAATGAAAGCGCAAGCGTTATGGAGTACCGTGATCGCGCCCCTGATCTCCCATACAGAACGCCGGTGTTCGAATCCCGGCAGTGGCTGAGATTTTTCAGAGGAAATCCAGATCCCTACTTGAGTACTTTGTGGTGATCACTTCAAGCGTAGTGGTCCGTTAGCTGGATGCGACGTTAAACTGTGGCCCCATTGACACCTTTCGTTAAAAGAGCGAAAAATCTACAAAATTCCAACCAATAATTCTCTCCTAACCAACCTTCCCACCTTCTCTAAACGCCACAAACGACCAAGTTGCCCGTCATCTCCCCAAAATAACCAACCAAACAAAATCAACCTGCAAAAATTGGTAGGACGTATGGCGGCATCAGTAAAGAAAGTGCGTACGTGCTGGCATTAATAGGTGAGAGTTTATCGAAGCATGCAGAAATACTTGAGTATATAATAATGACGACTAGACTACTGCCACGAACGGAATTACTCTTGAGCACTACGAACTCCAGATTAAATTATTTTTCGGAGATAAGTCAGTCGCTAACAATATCACAAATTCGTCCTCTTTTCATCGCTAAACTACGACATTTGCTGGAAAGAGACACTTGCGTGAGACGAATGAAACCTACGTATAAGAGTCATTCTATGTCAAATGATCCAAAGAAAAATAAATTTATTGCTTGACCATGCACTGTATGGGTCGGAAACTTGGTCAATGCGAAGGGAGGATGTACGCAGACTTGAGGCGTTTAAGATGTGGATTTAGAGAAGAAGGGAGTGGGTGAGCTGGGTGGCGAGGAAGACAAACGAGGAGGTATGAGATATGGTTGGAGAGGACAGGAAGCTTGTGGCGGAGGTTCGGAGAAGGCAGAAGGGATGGATGGAGGAAGTTTTGAGAAGAGAGGGCATGCTGAAGAGTGTAATGGAGGGGAGAACACTGGGGAGGATTGGAAGAGGAAGAAAGAGGATAGGAATTCTGGACGAAATAAGAAGATGTAGAAAATATGACGAATTTTAGAGAGATCTGATGGCGGGACATCTATGGGAGGGAAAACGAGACAATGCTTCAGAAATTGGGATGTAGGATAAGGACTATTCAAAAATCTACCAATCAGTTGGTAAAATTTAAAAGATGGTGCATGACCATGTTTGAAAACATCCATTTTAGTAGGAAAAAAATGGGCGCTTCAAGTTCAACTTCAACAAATAAGGAATGTTAATAGAAGAAAGAAAAATTAAAGGAAATATTTTCCATTATGTGTAAAATAGTATGGTTCCAATATCTCTCTGAAATAATTAGTTCTTGTGATATTAAGGATAGAGTATAAATTTAAATTATCAAAAATTCACAAGCGCCATCTTAAAGAAATGGCTGCCGCGACAAAACGAGTAGGGATAAAATTTTTAAAATTGTCGTATTCAACTGCCACTAAATGAAGGCACATGCGTGCAAAAAATTATTTAAAAAATGGTCATTCAAACATCATTGGTATCATTGGATAATTTGACATGGAATGACCCATAACGATTGGTGGGCGAGTTTCTTTCCTTATGTCACAAGCAGTCCCAAGAATACGTTTCTAAAATATACCACCAATTGGCTTCAAGCGCCCAAAGTATCGGCTGGTTTAGAACCGGGAACTTTCCAATTCGAAGCCGTTGGCACCGTATGCAGGGATACAGCCTTAACACAGGCAGGAAAAGAGGAAGAGAAAAAAGAAACAACAGCTGAAATCCTTCAAAATATGCAATTAACACATGAGTGATACCAATGACGTGACATTCATTTTGAAATAAAATCAATAGGTAAATTTCCACATATATTTATTAACCGACCCAGGATTCAGAATAAAGTGCCATTTTCAACGTGAAAATTCTATGATTTACTCAGTCAATTGATTTCAAAATAAATATCCATTGTTTCCACAGAGTGACGCCTGATACCCGTTTCGTATGTTTAATGACGGGACGCTTAAAGACGTACCGTGATAAGCTACTTCGTCAGTCAATGAACGGTTGAATTGTAGCGTTTTCACTAAAACGCATGAAATGACTGCCAACAAAAGTAATTCAAATCAAGTAAGTAAACGCAATGAACTGAGATGTAGCCGCCCGCTACCACCAGGTTGGTAACTCGCTGGCCTGGAACCCAGAAGGTCGCGTGTTCAAATACAGTCTGGGGCATTGATGCCGTGTTTGTCTTAGGATTAAGGTCTTAAGTCTGACGGTGCAATATATCCTAAAGACTTTGGAACACCTAAAATCTTGTTTTTATTCTCCCACTTTTGAATCTGCTGAAAAACAATGATATTGAACCGAAATTATTGGACTGGCCGACAATAGAGCCTTTATATTATGAAGGGCATTGAACTAACATATTGCATAATTATTGAGCCTATAGTTCGTTTATGACCAATGGAACATGAAAACATAATTTATCGTTAATAAAATGACACATTAAATTCCTGTGATAACTTTAAAATGTTATGTTTGGTAAGAATTCGTGAACGCCGCGGAACGATTGTTTACTAGGCACAACGGATGACGTCATTAGTCATACCCCATCTATCCATTTCTGCGTGCTAAAATCCGCATATACCAAAATATTGCGCTTTTCCTCGTTTTTAGGAGAAATATATGTGGAGGTTTTTAGGAATAAATTTATGTGGAAAAACAAAACACTATACTTTTTCATTCACCAAGTTTCGTTAAGACTGATTCTGGGAAAAACCCTCATGTTATATTTACTATTCACTAGTTTAAAGAAAATTGATGAACAGCTCAATGCTAAAGAGATCAGAGGAACGAGGATAAAAGCTCATTGTAATGAGAAGATTTCTATATTTAATGTTTATTTATTGCAGTTTGAAGTTATTTTCTGCTTTGAAATGTAAAATGCAACAAAAGTAGCTAGCTCCACGCCCTGCACTCTAAGACCCATCAAAGTTAAGAAGGAGATGATAGCTGACGAGTTCACCACGGGAGTAACTGCGTCGAGGTCCATGCCGAGGGCAATACACGTAATAGGAACGTTGCGAAAAAGCGAGACTGAATACAAATATGGCACATTTTACAGTATTTGCCGAGAATCAGCCGTCATAGTCGTCTGGGATAATTAAGAGAACGCCATGACGACGATATCTCCGTTATCAAATGATTACGACCCATTGAGCTGCGTGCGGGGTTTTGGAGACACGATGGGTAAATATTGCCAGCGGGGAAAAATATGGGGATTTCCGATAAAGGTCGTGTTTACCCAAGCGCCACATTTAGAAATGGGCTTACATTCTTCCTGAAACCTCTTCGCCAAGGATATATTCCCCGACGGTTCCCCAATAACAACTGCTATATACTTACTCATAAAAAAGTCACCGTCGGGTCATCGGTAGCGTAGAATTGAAGCATGTAAATAACGAACCTCTCTTACGGACAACTTCATTTTGTATCAGGGCTTACTGGCAGGATACGTTTACTACTACTGGCGGAATATCGATTCTTAAGGACGATGCATGCCATATTTGAAAGCGTCCCCATGGAGGAAACGATTATTTAACAATCAGATAAGCCATTTGTGACCGGAATGAAATCGAAAAACTAGTTCTGTGATGCAGTGACTTCCTATTGGTGCTCCCTAACAGAACATTTCTCGGCTTTCACCTTGATATCTAGATGACTCGATTCTAAGCGACAGTCAAACAAAGGTGGTCACTTCTTTAAAAAATTCACCGATGAAATTCGTAAAATATAGCAAAAAAAATGGCGATTACCACGATGATCATATTGGCGAGGTGTCCGGAGTACTGGATTCCCATCTCAAGCATCAGTGTTCGAATTCCGGTGGAGTCGGAGGCTTTTTAGTGGAATCTCTTGGGCGCTGTGCACAGAGCACTTCAAGATCAAGTATTCAGCCGGTCTTATGTAACGTAAAATTGTGGTTCCCTTGGCACATTTCGTTAAAAAGCACGGTAACGCCGATACGGGGTTTCTCTCCAATCTTTCTCCATTCAATATATCCCTTCAACCCACCCATCTAATTAGCGCAAATGACTTTAGTTGTCGGTCAAATCTCCAAATAGCCAAGCAGCGGTTTTCGGTAACAAGTCACGAAATACTACGAAAAGACAAAAATCGTACGAATAATGTGAAGTATATCGTCGTATGGTGTTGAAATTGAGACTTTTGAGAAAAGAGGACGAGAATAAGCGGTAGGCGTTAGAGATGTGGGTGTGGAGGAGGATGGAGAAATAGCGGCGGACGGAAAGGAAGACAAACGAAGAGGTGTATGGAGGGTGGGGAGAGGTAACTTCTGGAGAACATTAGGAGGAGGCAGAATAGGTGGTTGGAACTGATAATGAAAAGCAAAGGGATGCTGAGGACCGTGATAGAGGGGAGGATGTTGGGTAGGGGGGAAGGGGTAGAAATAGAATACGCTTAATGGACGGATGAAGAGAGGTAGGACGTATAATGAAATTAAGAAAGAAATTGTATCGGTAGATAAGAGGCCTGTGGATGTAAAAATAATGAGGATCTTCACTCTCTTCCATTAAAACGTACCTTATCCGGTACATTACCCTAATAATTATAATAATCGTTGTGACGAGTTACAGAATAGCTTTTACAATCCACGGGACCGTTTTGCAATAATCCACCAGGAGAGAGTCCCAAATAGGGATGCCGCAGTTAAAAGATCTCCACTAAGACCACCCAGAAAAAAATTAACCTGGCGGAGAAATCCAAGAAGAGAAGGCCTGGCTTGAATTCATTATCTTTCTCTCCAGACGCGCGACAAGTTTTTAAGGGCTGGCCGCGACCGCTGTTGACTGACATCATCGACTCCTCCGCCGTCCTTGACACGGAAAAAATCACGCGTCGCTTCTGCTGCTTTCCCATCCGAACGGACTTGCTCCTTGAGCAATCCCTACGTTCTGAGAGACAAAGACACCTCCAGGGACACATTAAGCGGAATTCAAATAACTTTTCCGACCGCTTCCTTATGCTCCTCCGGTGTGGATAATCCGACAAGCTTCGCAGAGTCGTGCGTCCCCCGCACGCAAAGGCACGCGTGATATTCCCTCATTTCAGGGACGTGGGAGAATGCAACTGCTAACTGAACAGCGTCAAGCCTCCGACTGATTCGTATTGGAATTGTGTTCCGTCGGCGACACGAATTATGCCGCTAATAGAGCAGAAAGTAAACATAACACTGCGTCCAAAGTTAAATAATAGCCTGTTTATGGGCATTTTTATGCATTTATACAGTAGCAAAATGCTCTAATATTCATAGTTTCTACAACATTGTTAGCATATCTATAGTGTAGTGCACGTTGGTGAAATTACACTTCCTGACAGGTATTTGCATACTTTCACTCAAGCACTTATAGTCGTAGTTTTAATAACTTTAGTAGTATGTATACACTATCGTGCAGTGCATGTTGGTTATAACTCACCCCCTGCCACACACCCTTGAGGTGGCTTGCAGGGTATTATGTAGATATCCATTGTTTATGACCTTAAAATTAGAGAGAGAGCTCAGGGAATTAAATGATACATTATTAGTAATTGTTGGAAGAAATACAGCATATTACCTACTTATTTAATTATACAAACCCACTTTTGTGATAAAATAACTCCAATGGTTCTTGAAAATCGGCAACGCATGAGAAACATAACTGGTTGCTTGTTCCAACATTTAGTTTTTTATGCCTTTCCGGCAGCAAAAATATCAACAACAAGATCAGCAAAGCCGTCACTTATAAGAAATATTCATACATAGAAGCATAGGTCTGTACTTGAATTTCCATATGAGAAATGTTTTAGCTAATACTACTGGGAGAAAATGTTGTAACTTTGAAAATTATAATCGCGAAAGCTCTAAATAATCAGCACTTTCACGTCGAAGCCTCAATAACGATTTCATGGCTATAAACCTTACCGTTGTGATGGATACAGAGTAACTTGTTTCACGTTACAATCTCTTAGAATGATTCCCAAAAACATTACATGAGTTTTATTCACGACACAGCCATATTCATGATACTGTCATGTCATTATCAACTGTCATGTTCAAGATTATAAGGCTCAGAAGTCTACACATTCACCGCTTTCAAATTTGAAAACAGTAATACATCAACTCCAATGAGGGCACAGTCTGAAAATATGTGTACATTCAATAGTAACGTTTAAGTAAAATTAAGATTCCCGCACTATGACGATTTCATAAACGTTAAACCTGCCCGGGAGAACAAAATTTTCGGGATGCCCGGCACCGAGTAAAAATCTTTGATAAAATTCGAAACATTTCCCAATATTTCCGAGGCCACTTGGGAGCTTCACTGATATCATTCTATCATTCGCTCCACTGGAGAAGTTCGTAAAATATTTCCTCTACGCACGCTGGAAAATTATTTTTAATTAGGTCAATTTATGAGAAAAAAAGTCACGAGGACATTTTATTAATAATTTGGAATGGCAAAAACAAATGGAAGGAATGTGTCGAAAACGGCTGTCCTCAATAACGCATGAGAAAGAGAGGGAGAGAGAGCGGTTTTCGTAAATATTCCCGTTTTAAATTTGAGAGATGTGTCACCATTTTCAACAATTCATTTAGCTACCATCTATTATACCTAGTCAGAACTTAGCCCACTTTTACAAGCAAAATCTTTTAAACGAGCAGTGATGATGGATATGTATGCACAATTTACCTCGAAAATATTTTTAATAATTTTGATGAGGCACATTTTGATAACACTTAAAGGTTTTAGGTCCGAGAAATCGATTTGGCTAGGCCTGAACTTCGGTGAAATTCATTAAGGGACCGAATTTGATCCCAAAAATGATTTTCGGGTGAAAACATGGGAATAAATGGGGGTTTCAAGGTGGAGTCTTTAATTTTATGAGTTTGAAATATGATAAAAACACTTAAACACAAAATAACAATCCCAACGAAGATTGCTCTCCAGATATTAAGACATGAAAGAATCAACAAGCACAATGAAATTAATTGAACGCAAGCAAATAAATTGAAATTAATTAAACGCAACGAAAATTATTTATTTTTAGCCCAAGAGGAAAATTCCCAAAAAAATCCTTCGGTATGATCTGACACGAGCGATGAATTTTCAGTTGAATGAAAAGGAGAAGAAGTACTATGAACTCAGGAAATAGAGAAGCAATAGAAAAGTGGCATCGGAGAATCCTAACCTTCATTGTCTACGAATAGTAGTGGCCACCGTCGACAGGCGGGGGAAACAAGTAAAAACAAATGAGAGAAATACTTATAAGTCGCTAAGAATTCTCCAAGACACCAAATTCCAATTAATTAAAAATCCCACAGCGCTTTTCACAGATGACGGTCAACGCCCTGCGTTGTTGGCAAGCATTAAGGGAAGTGTTCACCACCTCTGATTAAGTATGGACAACGAATCCCCTCTCGTGACGCACCCTTTAGGATACACACCGTTCAATCCATAAAGCAGCCAAGATTAACGAGTTTCAACGAATAACGAGGACAAGCTTATAAAAAGTGAAGTATCGGTAATTCGTAATTATTATTACGTGCAGAGGAGAAAGAAAGAAATTAATAACACATAAAACTGACAAACGCAGCAATGGTAAGAAAGGTGGAGATTCCAGAAAAAAATAGTTCAAGTCGATAGGAAAACAGAGTCGGATTATCAAACTTCTAAATCTAGCTATAGTGGTAGCGAACCATGGTGGAAGTTTTACTCCGTTAGTTGGCCAATAACGGCTGAATGCCACATCGCCTTTGAAAATTTTAGATAGTGATTGTGATGATAACAGAGCTAGAGGTAAAGCTTTTCACAAAATCTTTTTTAAAAATACGCACTAAAAGGCTCACAAATGAGTTTATCGGTAAGTGCTCCACTATTGAATATAATATGAACTAAATAATAGCAAAAACTAAACGGGAAGTGTAATTTTATATAAAACGTCAACCGAATGAAAATTGATGCCGGCATGTCCGAGTAAAAACAATGCTGCAGTGCAAGACTGGAATTCATGAATAATACACTTCTTTCCTCCTGATAAATATGACGCCACTTCCATATAGAGGAATGACTAGTAAAAAAAACACACTCCACTCATGAATTACACGATTTTTATGGAATACTGATGCATAAGAAAACCGGTAAGCGTCATACAGCTGAATTAAAAATCGGTTAAAAAAATCTTTGAGCCGGAAATCATAATTCTTCGAGTAAATATAGCATTTGAAACGGTAAAATGAGTTTTAAAAAATACTAGAAATGAAATTGGGATTCTCGAAAAAGGATTGAAACTCCGTAAATCAATTCCTAGGGAAGGAAGAGGGCAAATCTAATTTTCGCTTCCCGACGGTGCGGGAAGCTGCCCTCACGCCCACAAATGCCCCACCTACTCGAATCCCCAGCTATTTCCAGCCAATCCAGCGGTCTATTTCCAGCGTGATATAAACAAGACAGTTCTACCGACATCCAACGTGGCACCAAGACTAAAACAATTCACTCGACTAGGATCTATGATGCTTATCTCTTGACATTTATTGCAGACATCACTGTCGTCCGCGATGCTAAATTCAACGCCGCGGGTGATACAATATCTGCTCACCGAGGCCGATATAAACTCAAACGAATATAAAACTAAGAGATTAATCCGTTTCAGATACGACACGCACACGTCAACCTCTCCTGAGTCTTACTCGAGACGATTGCGGTTCTCATCATCACTACTGTACGTGTTGGCAATCACATATTTAAGTGGTGTACACGATAGTAAATTTTCCAGCAAACTCAAATATGTAACCCACATGTAAAATGTACACGTGGGTAAATTGTACATGCGTCAACTGCTGGCATAAATAATTACTTTTGAAAATAGCATGAAATGTTTAAAAAGTTACGCGATCAAAAACGGCATCTTAATCTTCTGGCAACACGGCACGGTATCTACTCTATATTCGTATTTCAACAGAAATAAACTAATCCTAATTGTACATTGCTTCCATTACGGAAATAGAACGATTATTTTCGCCAAACTTGGTTAAACGGCTGAACTTAACGAGGAAATATGTTGCATTACTGGCAGCGATGCGGTTCCATAAAGTCATCGGCCAGGTTTCCGATGACATCGTGTTTTGAGGCCGCCAAGCACGTACTTATATCCAAATATCCAATACTAGGTAAGCAAGTAGTGACGTATTAAAACACTTGGGGGCCTGTAGGCAGCACAAGCAACGGGGCCCACGATAATAAACAAGTCGCACGAGAAGAATGGGGAAAAATTATCAGGGCCCCTCCAGGGCTCCCAAATCCTCGGGGCCCAAAGACAACTGCCTACTTTGCCTTATTGGTAAGCCGGCACAGTAAGCAAGTGTGCCACAAGGAACTGCCATGTGTGTGATACGAAGAGCGGGAGTGGGCCACTCCTGCTCTTCGGTGAATGTCATGCCCCAATAGTTTTGACAAATTAACCAGCAATACGATTATTATTGCACCTACTTATACCTTATGTTTTAAATGAATATTCGACTGTTCCGGTTCTACGACTCATACCAAGCAACCTGCGAAATATTAATATTAAAAAAATTACACATATAGCCATGCAAAATAAAGATTTTCTCTCGCATGAGGCTAACACTGAGGATATTCCCGAATGAGTGCAGAGCACGGGGGGAACAACACTATTTTTCCTGCCTTAAGGTAGTTGTAGCGAGATATTACTTCACCTATAATTTGACCTTAGAAAAAATAAAATACTCTCATCTTTCCAATATTAAAAATGAACACCTCGCCAAACTACTTATTGGGCAATTTGCCTAAAAATATTGGCTGTTTTACACGGGATAGATTACGGCTGTGCGCTCCAGAGGGAGAATATAAAAAAAGAATTTATAACATCTATATTTCGTCAAAAAACTGTGCGTAGTTTGCATGCTTCCTCAGCAATTTATAAAAATGAATTCATTACTTACGCTGTCATTTCTACAGAATCGCAAAAAACCTATTTTGAAGGCGTTTTCACCGTTAAGGCGTGAAAAAATGAGTCAAGTTAGAGGCTTATGTAGATATATTTATTTAATTATTGAATTTATGTATATATAACTATCTTTTTGCGTCATAAATATTACAATATTAACTTCAAAATTCTTACAGACGCTGAAATTTAAAAAAATAAAATTTGCATATGGTCTCCATTAGGACTTGGGAAATATCTCGCTCAAACTACCTTAAGCAGCGTTCCGACAGGAAACTCCCCCCTCCCTCCCTTCTTCCCTAGCAACTGAGCAAGGGATGAGAGCCAACGTCATTGCATCCGGATCACTGTCGAGCAACCAATTAGACCCGATGGCGCAAGCGGTAACGACTTCCCACTTCCTTAACTGGAATGGAAACTGAGTATGAACTTCCACGGGCGGAGCAAGACTCCCATCTCATGAGCGACAATACGAAAGGTTTAGAAAGTTAGCGACGGTGCGATCTTTTTTCGTCAAGTCCCTTCGACCAAGTTCGCCATCAAATGAGGTTCGCTCAGGAATGTTCATCGGGGAGAGCGATGTGTTCTCCATTAATGTGACCAGCCTCTAGCGTCAAAGATTTCTACCAATGGAAATAAAATGCCAGGCACGGGTGCACAAAAAATGCACAAGATATCGAGTAGTGACATTTAGTAACTAGGTGAAGTACCCGGATTCGCAAGGGCAGCACCTAATTATTTGTAAGCTAGAATTACTCATAATAATATCCATTATTATTATTCGATGTCGGAAGGGATCTTAATTTAGATATCAAATTGGCGGTGAAATGAAAATTATACAAAATTATTTCGGTACGGGAGCCTATCCCACCCGCACTGCCTCAAGGCATAGACTCCAGGTTACTTCTGTCCTGGCAACAGCTGCATTATGTATTCTGATGCGTGATATAGGAGTTCAGCAATAATCTTAAACCCCTATAACCCCGACTATGGACCCTTGGGTGCGGTTGGAGAGGGTGGGGGAAGCTCTCAGTTGATCTTGGGCATCTCCTTTGACATACCATGATCAATCTCCGGTATTCTCCTCTATCATCAGTGAAACTTTAGCGGTGATAACTCCAATAGAGTGTAAAATTGAATCATGGAAACGGAGCACCCACTAAGGGGCCAAGGAGGCTGCTCGAGGCTCGGCCCCCATGACTACGCCCCCCCGCGAAAGTTTGCTTTCGAAGAACACGAAGGTGGACGAAATTCAACGATGTGCACGGAGCCCTCAATAAGGACCTCAGGGGCTGTCGAGAGCTCGGCCCCCAAGTCACCGACCCTATTTAAACATCTTCTACCCCTTGAACCATTGCATTTCAATATCTCCAACAGCGTTGTAAATTCGTGGTCAGGAATATTGTCAAATTACTTCAGCACGCATATTGGAACCCTGGGAGTAATTGAGGGCCTAAAGAACATATCACCTCACCCGCTATGAAAGGAAGTCTTTTTTCATCTAAAATAATGAATAATTTTTTGTAATTACTCAAACATATATTAGATCCAAAATTTTAAGAGTGCATCAGATTTTAGACCCGGGGATCGATTAGGGCACCACCCTAACATCTGTACTCCTGGATATTTTAACCCTTTCATACGTTAACTACACAAATCCCCGGAAGTGTTCGAAATCCGTCTTGAGCAAATTTCTGTCACCCCAGTGGAACCATTTGAGGCCACAATGTACCAAAAGGCCTTCCACATGCGCCCTACGTACTTCCTCTTTATAATAACAGCAAAACATCATGAGAATCTGTTCATTAGTTTACCCATGATAACCTTCTGAGGGCCCATACTGTGGCCCCTAGAGCTAATGTCCTTCCCAATGCCATCGTCTACCTACGTGACAAATTTCAAGATAATTAGATAATCAGTTTGCCTATTGTGACTTAAGTAAGGAGAATTCGGTTTTGGGCACTAGCGTTAATCATGGTCCCACCTTTGTACGTAAGTTCTCGGGCCTTGATACCACTCTAAGGGTTAATAGACATATCTCCATCATAATACAAAATTCCAGCTGAACGATATCCTAAAACAACCCGAGGGCTCGAGGAATCTTTTAAAATTAGGAATAGATTGCTTCTTTAGGGCTATCGTAAAACAAGTTGAACAATTCCGACAACTATCTTTAATTAGGAAATTAAGTCTCCAAAAATAATTTTTATTTCCCATTGTAGCAGACAATGACGGATTTGATTACATCCACTATCAAGAATTGGCGGGATAATTCAAAGTGGATGTTGGCAAGCATATCTACGTCATAAATAACGGCAATAAAATAAGGATGTATGACAAGTTGAGAAAATGCTAGTAAAGCGATTGTAGGAAATGAAAATTGTGACTCAAATCAGGCTTCACCAAAATCGAGAGTAGGCAAAATAAGGCTTATAACAAAAGGACCTTTTTACATGTAACATTGGAATGTAAAGTGAGAGTAAATATCTGCTTATTTAGTGCTTGAGAAAAAAAGGATACGCAAATTTGTAGGTTTTACTCAAATCCATAATTGGTACTCTATCCCAGGGATTTTTTGCACCTAAGGTGATTGAATTAGTGCAGATGTATTTGAGACAACATTGAGCGAAGACGTCAGGGAAACCAAAACTTTTAAACGCTCTCATGGGTGGATATTCCTCAAACAAATCTCACCACGCTATCCCATAAACTCGTACTTGCACTCCACAATGGTGTCGCATTCAACCATGAACGCATAGCATCTAAATTACCACCCACACTTTCACTCTCATTTCTTTATTAGATATCTAAACATTTTCACTTTAACCTGCGGACATGATTGAAAATCATTAAAGAAATCGACGTGGACTTAATAAGCCAGCTGCATGACGCTATCAAAGATAATTATTTCCTATGCCCAAAGATAAATTGCAATTTAATCCGGTGTCTCCTCGAACAGGTTGCACATATGATATTAACCAGTAGGATGATGGGACCTTTTCAGAACACATAGCCGTCCCTTTACACACAGGTTTGTGGTCATAACCCAGGCATCCTTAGCGGGGTGCCATCGGCCCTAATGAAGGATCCCTTTTCGGGTTGAGTGTGTGGATCTGTGGTTGTGCCACTGGCGAGGAAGTAACATTCCCGTAAACTACCACAGAAGAGTTTTCTGGTCGAGAGGTTGTGGTCGGTCACTGCCGAGGAATTGCTCTTTTTTCCGCAAACAAACACAGCAATTGATGTGTATTTTTTACGAATGGTGCTAATTTATTACGGCCTTAAAATAAAAAAAGTAATTCTAAAAATAAAATTTTGAATTGAAATAATAATTGAAAAAATGTTTTCGTCAACTCAGGTTACTAGCTTGAAACTTGGGAGCGAAATGCATAAATAACGACAGGAAAAGAAAGATACGATTCTCACGTACAACTTATACCAGTTTTATTTCATAAAAACTTGTGTAATCCACAGGTTTTTGGCGTTTTCATAGTAACTGCAAAATATTTCGGAAGAAATGTTTGCGTTGCCATGACTAAGGTGTTGCAACCCCATGTTCATAGGGCAACAAATGCTTAAAATCAACTCCCCTACCACCTCTCAAAGTATCCAGGTTCAGCTCATTTCGGTTCATTCAGCAAAACAGGCTCTTCGTGAATCACCCGCTACCACCCTTGAGGCGGCTAACAATGTAATACGTAGACATGAATGTTTTTACCAAATTTACGCATATGAACACGAGAAAGCAGACAGTTTCTACCATCCAACTCAATACCATAATAATTGACTCATAAAATGAATATAAGGTTCTTCAACGAAAATATTCCCGAGCTACTCTTACCGGCTATGGTTCGCCATTTCCGTCGACGTTTAATGAGCGTCTTCAGGGCCAACTACGTGTGAGTCGCACATCGAAACGTCGCACAGTGGACTGAAATCGAAAAAAGCTGGCCAAAAGTCAAAAAGTGATTTTTTCAATTCAGGAAGCTGAAACTTTGCATAAATATGTTCAAAAGACATGTGCATGCGATGGATCAAAGCACTTTTCCTTAGTATTCTACAGTTAACAACTTGCATGAGGTCAAAGTTGCACAAATTTCGCAAAAATGGTCTACACTCAATTTTCTCACGAAATCTTCAAAATCAAGCCTTGCTAAGCCTTTATGGGTAAAAAAATTGGAATAAAAAGTGATGCAGTAAAATAAAACTGTTTTTCATCTTTTTTTTAATGTCGTCTACTTACTTTTTTGTCATTATTTACCAAAGATATTAAACAAAATGGCGGACCCTCATTTTTGGTCATTTTTTTAATACGTGTACAGAAATAGTTATTTGCATCGCCGAGCAGCGCGAAGTAACTTATATGAGGAAACTCTAAAAGTTCCACAGTGCGAATACGATGAGTTATGCTGCGACCGTTTGCGACGCCGAATTTCACATCAGTTTTTCGATCGCGCGGTCGAGTATAGTCCAACCCACCTGCACCCGTCCGTAAGGTTTTAATATTTTCGAAAGGAATTTTATTGCTGGAATTGGCTCACAGAGACGCTGTTCAGTTAACATTTTTCTACTTATACTTATTTATCTGACACATATCCAAGATACATTTTCAATGGGCAACACGGAGAGGTCAAAGAGTTACCATGATGATAACCCTGATAAACTTCGAGATTGTAGAAAATTAAAATGTGAGTGTCAGAAAACTCGCACAAAAACACAACGTAAATAGTATGTTAAACGATTATTTAGTCTCCGATAATCGGTCTCATCGATTAATGAACTTCCGATTATAATCGATAACAGGTAATCGATTACTGAGTGACAAGTTGGCATCCCTCCCATGTGCAAAGGCATAAAATTGATGCATAGGTTACCGTTATCCTATCATGGGTGGTAATTGTACATCTATAATTACATTCACGACGTAATCACGATCCATCATCCATTACCAAGTAACGAAAAGTGAACATTGTTGTCACGACCATATGATAAAAACAAAGGCCACCTCCTTGGCTTCAGCAGTCACGTGATCCGCTTCCCCACCGGCATATAATGTGCTCATGGATTGGTTGCATTTCTGTGAACTGCGCTATTGTAATGGGCGAAGTATACATCTCTCCTTCCATCAATACCTACGTTTGCCATCCTTCTATTCTATCTAATCCTCATTCCCTCCCACATCTTTATTTCCTCCACTGCCATGCCCAGCACTTTTTAACTAGTCTTCATTTCTATGAATGCATAGTATTTACTCCATCCTTCTCCAAATACATGTTATAAGCACTGAAGGTAAAATCTCTCCATGACTTTAAGTCCAGATTTCGAAACTATTTAACCCCAAGATCCACAAAAAACTCTGCACAATTCCATTATAACCATCTTTATTTTTCATCTGTATCCTCCTCTTTTTTTAAAAACCTTCGTCGCTTCAGCGCATATAATGCCTAATATCGTCCGAAATAATATTAAAATGAGTAAGTGAATTAATCATTACTTTTAAACACTAAGCTAATAAAACACGCGAGAGACGGATACGATGATACACAAAGATTTACAAGTCAATATTGTTCAGAATATAGGTACTCAGAATGTACAACTCACCATAACAGAAAATCAAAAAAACTCAGCGTAATTCGGTAATCACCATTGGTAAACCGCATATCCTTCTCGTACTTACCTAGAAAAAGAAAAAAATATGCATTAGTTTTATATCCATGCAGTGTATACGAAAGTTAAAAAAAAACATGACTGCAGCACTTAAATGGAGTCTATGAACAACTGACCATTTAAAAGAATATTCCTGATACACTGGAAAGACAAAAAATCCGCGAAAATGAACAAAAAAATATACACTTCAGAATCAAAGATTGAACTAAGTAGCTGGAATAATGACTAAGTATGTACAATTCAGTCGAAACGTCATTTTCAGTTCAACTCCACAGTTAGCACTATGATAGATAATATTGAATGGCATCAACGTATGAAAGACGGAATTATTTTTGTAATTTTTCAGTTTTAATGTAGTTAACTGGTATGGACAGCAATAATAGACTGGCTGTATATTTATTAAACATAAGAAGTACGGGGTGGAAGCACTTCCAACGAGATTGGATCCGTGGAATGAATAGTATAAGTTAAAACCATGGTAGTGCACAAGAGCGTGCTGATACCATATGGCATCACTAGGCGTTCGAAGGAGACCGTGATTGCATCAAAGACAAATCAATTGTTCATATGAAACTATATCCCCCAATTCACAATACTTTCATTAAAGAAAAGTGAGATTTTTTATACACGAATAAGTTTTTCAGAAACGATTTATCGCGGAAGGCGACATCCCTGAGTGTGAGGACTCCCAAAAGGTCACAGCTAGTGGCATTGGAGGCGGCAACATTTTACTAAATATAAGGGTGACGTCACTTACGGGCGGATTCTTCGAAGGAATTCCAGGGTGATGCGAACTCCAAATAATAACAACGAATATCCTGAGCAGAATAATACAAGCAAAGAAAGCGTTTACGATCGAAGCCATGCTCGAAGCAGACATGGCGATGAAATAGAAGTAATGCGTAATGAGATTGGAAAATAATATGGAGAATAAATTATTAACTATGGATGTGAGCCATTAGACAAGCATATTAGAAAATAATAATATATTTCGAAACTGGGGTGAATGCTGATTATAAATTTACAGTCGAAAGGGAAAAAAAGTAAGGAATATTACATAAGACTGAAGAAGAGACAAGGCTCACATTTTGGACAATACAACAATAAAGACACATGAATTGACAATAAAGTACAAAATGAGCCGTTGAGAGCAAAATTGGAGTAATTCAGTTATTTCCATATGTTAGTAAGGTGCGCAGAAGCATTCCTTTATCATTATTCTGCCTTGTGAATGGGTGTTGGGAGTAGAGCTTCAGTTTTTTCCACAAGAAAGGAGCACATAGGGTTTATTTTGCTATTTATTTCACCATAAGCCTCATTTTACAAAAAGTAAAATTTTTTACTTAAACCATTCCTGCTTTCAAAGCCACATAGGTTGCTTATGGCACTTAATGGAAATCAGAAAGCAACATTAAAACGATGAGAACCATGGAACAAACAATACGCCTACATGTAGGGGGACATGGACGAGAGGAGCTGTCACGGGGAAAGAGAATTCACAGCGGATATAGAAGAATGCAGCGTTACCTTTGGTCTTCATAAAACTGCAACACTGCTGAAGGAAAGACTTGACTCGAGAAGAAAAGGAAACATGGAAGAGATGAGGGACTGAGAAAATTGTTCCTGAGTTAAGTTAACTTGACTTTACCGAGTGGAACGAAGAATTGGTTACTCTGTTAATGAGGCTGGAAAATAGGTGATTCTTGACGTTTTCTTCTATAAAATATAAGGACTTACTACGAAGCAGAGCACAAATCCTGCAATGCAACCACATGCAATCATTCAGACTGTGGCCTCGTATAAGGGAGTTAGGAGGCAAGGGCTGGCTAGAGGCAACCGCACTATATGACAAGGCAAAGGGAAAACTCCGGTGCGAAATTCCAGAGGAGACAGAAATGAGAATGCTTTTAAAAAATAAACAAAAACGTGAAGCAAACGCTGCGTGTAATTCGTCGTCCTACTTGGCGGGCACAGTACGTGCTGCTTGACGGGAAACATATGTTCGGACGTAAATTTAAAAAACTCGCCCATTCCGGCGGTTAAGAAGCTATCGGAGCGTTTAAATCAAGTTCAGTGCGTCAGGATGCAATGGAGTGGGGTGATTGACGCCGATACGCCGCACATTCATCACGCTGTTAGGTACAACCAGCACCAAGCTCCTCTGGGCTACGGATACGCTGCATTTCCTTGAGAAAGCTGAAATACGAGATATCCCCAAAGCCCTGAGACTTCATCCATTTCATTCGGTTTCATTAGGAGGAATTGATTAGGCTACAGGTACTGGGCAAGAGAAAGTATTTGAAGACGCTTAATGAATGAAAAGTCCGGTTTTTCTTCGAAGCCCTGCAAAACGAGGCTGAGAAACGAACAACCTCATTAATTTAGGCAGGGCAAAAATAGAAAAGCTTGAATTACGGCTTGGAAAGGGATGCTGATCATTAAGCCCACGGATAGAATATACAATGAGATTTTTTAACTACACAAAAATATATAGCAACCCAATTAAAAAGAAAGAACTGGAGAAGACACTTATTACAAAGAAACAGTTTATTCAAGGATGCATAAAATTAATACCCTCCAAGCCACCTCAAGGGTGCGCGAAAATGTTTCACCAACTAGCACTACATTATATCCTGCAAACTTAAATGAAACTACGACTATTAATGCATTAGCTAATACCTGTCAGGCGTAGATATTACAACAACATGTACTACACTACGAACTACTAATGTTTAATAAAACTACTATTTTGCATCTACATGAAACCACAGAGATATACCGGAATTATGCGAGAGGGGTAGTTAGTGCTATGAGGCAGATTAAAATGCAAGCATTAAAGAGCAAATCCAATAAATAGCTACACTACCTATCGACAAACCCAATAATGAAGTATTAGTGGCAACTGACATAGTCTCTTATCATTAGCGGGAAAAATGAAATTTAAAACCTGTCCGTTCTGCAGTCAATTGAACTAATTTTATTCAACAATATGATGGAAGAAACTAGAGAAGGAAGAGTTAGTAACGATAGTAAGGGAGAGGTAAAAGATGATAGATAACTTGAAATAAAAAAGGAGAAAGCAACGGGAATAATATGAGGATAGGAAACACTGGAGGTGGAATGTCATTTAGTCCAGTAAAAGAAAATTATGTTACGTGGAGCGTGGGAAAAAGGATTTCTCGTAACCACCCATAGTATCTACGGACTAACAGAAAAAAGTGTACTCAGTGAAAGTAAACAGTGAGCGTAAAATGACACATGGGTTCAATCAAGGTTGAATTCAAAGAAAATATCGGAATTCTCAGAATACATAAGTCAACCTTTATCCTATAAACTAAGAATCGAAAGGGAATTTGGAAACAAAATTTTTCGACCGTGGAAAAGAGAAGTAACTCTATACCACACAAAAACTTCTGTGTAACTCTTATATCTCTGTGCATTTACGCAATTGCAAATTCCTTGCCACTCATAGTTTCTAAAACTTTGGTAGCATATATAGTATAGTGCATGCTGGTGAAATTTCTCCCTCTTCCACAGGTATTTGCAGGTTTTTGCTAACGCATTAACAGTCGTAATTTTATTTTCTTGGGTAGGATATAATGTGGTGCATGTTGGTGAAAGCTCGCCCCCTGCCGCACACCCTTGACGCGGCCTACAGGGTACTATGCATATGTTGATAGATGCAGATGTGAAAAGGAAGATTATCTGCAGGCACTACACACTTCAACGCAAGTGAAATACTGCCAAAAAATGAAAAGCGCTAGGACAATGAGAAAATGTCCCAGATGAGAAAATGAAACGAAAATGAATGAAAATAAAATGTCCAAAGTAAATAAATCCCGACCGCAGTAGCCAGTGAGATAACACACCAGCCTAGTACCCCACAGATCGCGGGTTTGGATCCCGCCTCGGTCATGTACGCTGAGCTTGTCTAATTAGCACCTCTTTTTGCTGGACTAAAACATTCTCTAAAAACCGAACCACATAGTTTTATAGCAACAAAGTGCCAGCATTTCATTGTGAAAATAGCAACTACATTAGGCTAAGTCACTTAAATTTCAACCTTTTCACTTTTATATTTTATTCCGTTCTCCTATATGGTAATAACACGCACACGAATAAAACATTGATTTATTTGGTTTCAGATTATGGAATGACTGCTATCGTGTAGGCACACTTTAGAAATACTCCAGGGGCGAGGTACAACAAAGAGAGATTCGATTTTTTAAATAAATAAATAAAACTTGTTCACACGAAAATTGATTTGCACATATAATAACGTAATTAAATTCATCCAAAAGCTTTGAAATCAGTTTCCACTAGATAACTTTCATTTCAGCTGAGAATATCTTAAATATCATGCATCTGTGAGCTGCCAAAATGAGGCTCCCCTTCAGGTACTCGATCAGTCGATAAAACCTGAATCGCTTGAGTCCTTGATACACAGTAATAATTAAAGAAGGCCATGCCTATAAAGCACCTAAAATATAGATCATCTTCCACGAAAACAAATCAATTTTCATTTCTAAGGGCTAAAGTGTTTCTCATTTTTCAAAAACGACACCTTTCAACGAGAGAGGTTTCACCTAAATCTCTCGCGGAACTCTAGGTGTATTAGGTGATGCGATAAAATTAGGGAAAGAGACTGCATAACAGGCAGGTTCAAAATATAATGTTTCCCGCAAAAGATGAAGTGACCTTAATGGCCACTGAGGCTTCACAATAGGCGGTGTATCTAATTATTTGACTTTCTCTCTAATGCTTGAATCTTAATCAGCTACGTATTAGCAGCACGTCTCGTATGCTTCTAGTATAACTCTCATATCTCTACGTATTTATGTAATATCAAAATACTCTATACTCATAGTTTCTACAACATTGGTTGCATACCTAATAGTGTAGAGCATGTTCTGTGACATTTATCGTCACTTTTACGTAGTATAATGTTAATTCTTTCGTGAATTTTATTTCTCTCACTTTTTTCCCTCTATGGCCGAAAATGTACCGTTTTGGAAAACAGGAAATACAATGGTTGATAAAGCAAACGGTAAACAAATTAATAACCAAATTATAAAAAATATTTAAGCTTTTTGTACACATTAGAAAATTTCTACTTTCAACAGCATGTTGGTGAAATTCACCCCCTGACAGATATTTGACGGTTTTTGTATACACATCAACCGTCGTACTTTCATCAGCTTTAGTAGCCACAGCCCTCGAAGTGGCTCGCAGGGTAACTACATCTACGTAATACCCTGCAAGCCACCTCAAGGGTTTGTGGCAGGGGGTGAGCTGAGCATCAACATGCATTACACTATACCCTATTAAAGTTAATGTAAGTACGGCTATTGATGCATTAGCATAAATCGCTAATTCTTGTTAGACGGCGAAACCTCACAAGCATGCACTACACTATAGGTATGCTACCAATGTTAGCAGGACCGTTTGTATTAACGTAATTTGCAACTAAATAAATGGACGTAGGCATGGTATTACATGGATGAAGATGAAAAGAAATCAATATTCAATCAGGACGACTAAAAAGTCACGCAATTTTCCAAAACGACATCACCGTTTCACCCAAAGTTTTTCCCGGAACGCTCGAAGTTTATTTTTGGCTCAGAGAAATGAATGAAAGACGAAGGGAAGGGAAACGACACGACTCCGAGCCAGCTCACCTCCGCCTCAAGGAGGGCTCTTACGCCACGCGCTCGTCCAATGCAACCGATGAGTAAGCACGAAAGCTAGACGTCACGGATCCCGTGGGCGACGGACACCTGTGAAGCAGATTCCGAACCGCGCGGGGGAGGAGATGAGCCGGGCGAGAATGTGGAAAAAATTAAGGGGGAGGATTGGAGGGGGGAGATTTTAAATACGGGGGGGGGACTATTTTGGGAGCGGGGTGTTCGGGAGGGAAGTGAAATAGGTGGAGAGGGGAGACAGCTTGATACGAACAGGCGATGTGTCGATGCATCGACTGCAAAGCAAATAAGGCACCATGCTGTACACAGGGTCGCTACAGACCAGAGATTATGAAATTCCAGGACTTTTCCAGGCCTTCTAAGCGGAAATTCCATTCCTTGGAGCGTATCTTACAAAAGGCGCAGGAATAGGAGCACAAAACATTAACGCATGTCCTGTGAGGGAATAAAGGTTTCCAAAAAACAGAGCACCGCTACTATCGCTCTGAGGGGAAATCGGCTTCCTTTCTCATGGCATTTTATTCTTAGGCCTCGGCCGCGACTAAGGCCACGAATTACCTGTGCAAAATCAAAGGAGAAACAAATATTCCATCTTCCTAAGCAAGAGTTCAATGAATAGGACCGAAATAGGGGCATAATAGGCTGACAAATACCAAATAAGAACTTCAGTGCTTCACCAAGGGTTGTTATCTTGCAATCTCACTTACGTGAGAATACCTCATCAAATACGGAAATTTACGTCATTTTTCGTAGTTCCACTCCACCACCCAGGCGGCGCGGCGTGACCATCTTCGGCTCTCAAGTGATGATCTACAGGTCTTTTCTTTGACTCATTCACTCTTTCGACTCATGATCCGTATCTTTCAATTCTTGATTCGTTTCATTTGCCTCCGCCTTTCATTAGTTCCATCTCACCTGTCGTAAGGAATGTGAAATGGAGCCACCATCGGACCTTAGCCGATCGTGAGCCGATCATTAAGAGAGCGAAACGGGTCTCCCGCCTTCCCGCAAAGAGTCATTAAAAAGGTGAGATTACAAAATAAACCAGGAAAGGTACTAAAAACCTTAAGTCCAAACAACAACATACAGTGCCACAAAAAGTACCCCTAACTTATTAAAAACAATCATACTTTGAATTTGAAAAACAAATTTACAGACTAATTTCCCATTTTTCATGACTTTTCCGGACTTTCCAGGCCCGCTTTCAATTTCCATGACTTTCCCAGGTAGTCCAGGTTTTCCTGGCCTGTAGCAATCCTAAGAATACCAAATTCAACCGATTCTAAATGTAACGTACATGACATGTTGCATTTTAGTAATGAAACATGCAATACTCGAGGTCTACGGACATCAAGTCTAGCAATAACATGTGGTAAGGATAGTTAGTTTTACTTATACTTTTTATTTATTTTTTCAGTCTTTAATGTCTGAATCTAACGGTAAATAATTTTGTTTATGTAATTTTGCAACAATTTTTAAGTTTCATCACGACGGTCGAAGCATGAAGGCGAGACTGAATGTTGCTCGGTGGACAAGATTTGTACTTATTGTATTGATTAAGTTACCACTTTTCCTATCGCCTCATCTCGCTTGAAATATCGCGCATGATTCTATTTCCTAATAGAACTAATATCATCAAGTACACATGAATTAAAACAATTAATAATACTAATCAGTAGCTGTATCTTAACGGGAGTAATGCATACCGGCATACTCGTCTACGTAGTACTCTCCTAGTTTCTGGCTTGATCCCGGATAGTTCTCCAGACTGCTTTTTGGTCAAGGCCTATCAGCCGGGAGAGCGTGCGAGTTTCTGATTTGAACTGCGACGAGCACAGCGGGCCTGGTGTGGAATCAACCCGTGCCAAACACCCTGGAGGTGGATTGCACGGTACTTCCTGGATCTAGATGTAGAAGTATTCTCAAGTCGTTTTCCCAAGTTGTCCCATGCAAAATCAATTGATTCAATACAATCGACTTGTAAAATCATAGCGCATAAAATATTTTTTTAAATTGATACACTCAAGAGGAGTCTGCATAGAGCTAGTAACATAGGTCCAGAAGTGAGGAATCACTTCACAACAAAATATATCTCAAGCATGCTCTTATATGGCAGTGAAGCATGGACAATGACAGCTGCAGAGCAAAAGATATTGGGAGCAATGGTGATGTGGTTTTACCGAAGAATGATGAAAATTAAATGGACGGATATAAGCGAAGAAGTCCTACGACGAGTTGCAGAGAAAAGTAGCAGTATAATGATAATTCTGAGAAGGAGAAGACAAACTTACTGGACATATTTTGCGACACGACAGCCTAATGAAAACAATACTGGAAGGGGAAATGAATGGGAAGAATTACAGAGGAAGACCTAGAATGGAATACATCAGGTAAATCATGGAGTGATTAAATATGTAGGAATGAAGCGGTTGGCAGAGAGGAGAGTGGAGTGGAGAGCTGTTGCAAACCAATCTTCGTATTAATGACTACTGATGATGATGAACTTCATCAACGCTTATCTCAGAAATAACACAATTTGTGGATGAACGACGATCTGATTTACAATTGGCACATCGAACTCATTAGGATGATGTACATTTTTTCATTTGATTCTTCGCACCAAAATAGTATCCATTTCTAATAGGTTTCACAGCGACAGCGACACAGTAATGAGGTTTCACAGCGACTGTAAAAGTCAAAACTAACACTGAAATACACGTTTTCTCTGGCGCTGTTTAAAATATATCACTTTCACTGGTGGCAGTATTTATCCATTAAGAAACAATATTAATGTGTAAAATATGCACAATATACTAAGATTATATCTTTTAAATCATACTTTTTAACGGCCATATGAGATGACTGCAACGCCATTTCTAATGAACTAACGCATTTTGACTTCAGTTTCTGTGGTTATTTTTAATAGCTCAAAACCTAACAAGGACTGGCGCCTGTACTTCATTACTAGTCAATTCCTTGCGAATATTTGTTCCTCGTAAATATTTTTCCGCGAAACTGCCACTAATATTAGATATAGAAATATATTATTTAAACCCATGTTTCGCCCATTCTCGCATTTAAAACCATGCCATTTTAGGTTCATTTTGCTAAAACAGTAGCGTAGAAAGGAAACGTTTTATTATCTACGGTAAATAGAGGTCATGTTCGTCTATAAGAAGCCAGACTATGAGTTAAATGACATTTAAGGTAGTTTGAGCGAGGTACTTTTCCTTTGTCATGATGGAGACCATATTCGAATTTCATCTTTTTATTTCAGCGTCCCGTAAGAATTGTGAACTAAATATTGTAATATTAATGGTGCAAAAATATAGCTATATTTGACAAAAATTTCAGTAATTAAAGAAACATGTCTAGATAAGTCTCTAACCTGACTCATTTTTTCACGACGTACGGCTAAAAAGCCTTCAAAACAGGTTTTTTGCAATTCTGTAAAAATTACTGCGGTGAGTAATGAATTATTTTTTATAAATTCTCGCGGAACCATGCAAACTACACACCGTTAGTTTTTCTTGACGAAATCTAGGTGTTAGAAATTCCTAATGTTTTACAAAATATGCTCCCTCTGGAGCGCACAGCCGTGATCTATCCCATACAAAACATCTTACCTTTTAAGACAATTGCTCGAAAAGTAGTTCGACAAGGGGTTAGCATTTCGATATAATTGCAAATATGAGTTTTTTCTTTAAAATGAGGTCAAATTCATCAAATTCTAGGTGAAGTGTTTTTTCACTCAAACTACCTCGAGCCATTTCAAGACCAATGCGAAAAACCAATGCGACCTACACACAAAAAGGAATCGAAACATTAAGCACATTGAAATCGTAGTGCCCAGCCACATTGAGAAGGGAAGATCGAAGTACTTGGAAGTGACAAGAGGGGGCGAGTTTTGCAAGAGGGCCCACACGGGCGTCCATTGGAGGAGGCGGTAGAGTGGAAGTTCCACGCGGGCTCACGCAACCGCGACTGCCCCCGCGGATGGAGGATGGGGGGAGGAGCCAGATGAAAGGGGTCGCTGGAATTTTGGAATCGCTCCAGGAAAACGCTTTCGTTCTTTCGAAGCGGGAAAGGGAGTGTTCGGAGTGGGGTGGGGCGGGTGAGGGTGCTGTTGGGTTGGTCGGTAGGGATGGGCGCAGGCGGCGATGCAGGCCAGAAGGATGATATTCCCAATAGCCGGAGGGAGAATTGGCGCCAGGGGGGGGGGGGATTGCATGCGGCCCTCTTGTATCGGCCAATGATCTTATACGTCAATGACATTTAACGAAAGCCGACACACGGTAGATTAGATCATGGGAATAATATTAGGGTAATATATAGCAGAACAGACCGGTTTAAAATTTCAATTTTATCGCGAACGATAAGAGACCATAATAGCTGCCAATGAGACTTCTAGCTAAGGTTTGTCGATAGGTAGTTTAGGTAATTAGTTTATTTTCCCCCAAATACTTATTTCCTAATCTACTACGTTGTGTTTAATTCTCTCTCACATTTACGTATCATTCTCCCAGTTTTCGGTTGGACTGCGCACTGTTCTCCTGACTGATTTTGGCCTGCGCCTAGTAGTCGGGGGAGCATGTGAGGTTCTGATTTGTGCTGGGACGAGTGTTGCATGCCTGGTGTGGAATCACCCCGTGCCACACACCCTAGTGGTGGCTTGCACGGTACTTCGTAGATGTAGATGTTAGCAGAACCTTTAGCATTTTTCCTGCATATCTATAGCATTTCAGTGAATTTATGCAGTTGCTACATGCATTAGTACAAATAGTTTCTCTAGCATTGGTGGCATGCCTATAATGTAGTACATGTTGGTGAAATATATCCTCCTGACAAGAATTTGCAGGTTTTTGAAAATATTCGTGGTCTCAATAAAGTTATTAGGGTATGGTGTAGTGCATATTCGTGATAACTCACCCCCTGCCACCCACCCTTGAGGTGATTTTCAGGGTATTGTGTGTATGTAGATCTCATGAGTCCAAGCAAACCAAACACGTCCAAGTGGATGCTTTGCTTTACATTTATATCAAGAGCAATGAAGGATTTTCCTTCACGCATGCCAATATTAAACCCCCTGGAAGATGTCCTTCAGGCGGTATCTACATACTCCCCTGGAGACGCATGGCAGTATGTGATAGCATACATTAAGTATATACTTACTCTATGTTATCACATACTGCCGCGCTATGCGGAATATACTTACTCTATAGTGATAGTCATAGAAAAAGTAACTTTGTACTGCTTTCTCAAATTTAATTTAAACCAACCTAGGATTCGACAACTAGGTCGGCATCAGTAGAGTTGGAGTGAAGTCCTCCACTTACTAATTCGGAGGCCACGGGTTCGAGTACTGCCTGGGTGGCTTTACATTACCAAGGAAATTGTTGTGGTATGAATTGTTATTCAGGATTCGAATTCATAAAAATATTTGTAATTGGGTTTGTACCTATTATGAGCTTTTAATAAATTGTTATTACTACTTGAGAGTGGACCTTGATGATGACTCTACATGTCAAAACCTACGTCGGTTTGAATAGAATAGTTTAAAATGTAAATTAAAGATTATCCGTATTTTTAATGGAAGCAAAGCAATTTTGACTCCAATGCATGCATTCCGGTCATCCAGGTGACCATAATTACATGACCGAAAAACTTACATAGGAGTCAAAATTCCTTTGTTTTCATTGACAATTTGGATTAATCTTTGAATAAAATTTACTTGTGAATTGCTCTCTTCTTGCATTAAAGCATCAAATTTAGACTTAATAAATCATGAATACCAAAGTTTTCACAAAGTGACGGCTGAACTGATTTCACAGAGAGAGGGTGATAGCTCACCATCATCATAATCAATATTGGTACAACACCTTTCCTCCCAATCTTACGTAAGTTATCATAGATTTTTTGAAGGGAGTGTATTAATTAAGTTTTCGATGATCGATGTTTGGAGCAATGTAGGCTACCCATGTAAAAGCTGAGTACAATGTATTAAAAATATTTTTTCAAGCTGAGCGACGATGGAGGAAACGCTTTCCGTCTTTCGGAATTAAATGACTCGACAACCAGTGGGGCGCGGTTCAACTCATACCAGTAGCGTCTAGTATTAACATTATACAAAACCAAGGAATTCTGAAAATACGCCAATGAATATTATTGGATATAATTTGTGCTCACCACTCAAAATATAAGATAGGATTTCTTGACATTTGCGGGAGGGTTAAAGACCCTAATCCCCAGTTCGGCCCGCCAGTACGCATGCTACAGCTGAAATCTTGTATCTCTTCCTTTCCTTTGCTAGTACATTACACTGCTTTTATCAATTCAATAGGCATTTCATCAACCCCAGTTGTTATAATAAGGACATTTGTTAAAATTTTTGTTCTAAAATTTAAAATTTCAACTTAACCAAATTTAATAGAGTAAGTAAAGTAAGTAATCAAATATAATGAGCCATTACCTAAATTTGAGATTAAAAATTGAATTTTACTCGTAATAATAATAAGTCGTCTTTATTTCTGAGTGAATTTAGGTTTTTGTAGACCTTTCTTACAATTAACTCATTACATATCACGAGTTAACACCCTGCCCTGAGTTGAGAAAACCCACCCAGGCGGGACTCGAACCCGCGACCCTCGGGTTAGCAGGCGAGGACGTTACCCCTCCGGTACCGGCAATGGTTTAATGGTTCAAGGGTTTACATACGAGAGGATTTCCGGATATTTTGATGAAATGCTATGACGTGTGTCTTTCGTAGTTTCCTGGAGTACAGGAAACCACAATCTCCCGACCCTCCATCCTGGCTCGCGACAATTCACTATGACACCGGCTACATTATGTCAGCAATCACCTCTATTATCACATTAAAGTAAGCAGCGATTACTTCATATCCTCTAGCTCTAAAAGATTGCCAAAGAGTCGTCCAGTCAAACAGTAGGTACATATTTGGTAGTAGTTACATATGCCTGTCAGCACAAATTTCGTCATACATCTTAGAATTAGTTCCGTGATGAATGATTATGCGCACAAATCAATGATCCATTTTATTTTAAAGGAAATTCCCACTACATTTTCAAAAAATATAACAAGTTGCAGTAAATTTAAAACTAAATTACGGCATAATATCCTTGGGGCATACATTTAACTCATTAATCAGATTTTCATTTAAAATATTATACCTACACAGGATAATTCATAAAAAGATTTCTTTCGGATATGGGTAGCGATGAAGACGAACGAGGAAGCCTTGAATACGGTGGGAGAAAGAGATGGTGGCGGAGTTTCGGAGAAGGCAGAAAGGAGGAAGGATGACGTTCTTAATGAAATGGGATTCGAACCAAGATACCTCAAATACTCTCCGAGAGCTTTGACCAATTAAGGTACCGTGGTGACCCCTACCATGATATTACTCCCGCAAAAGTTCCTGGCGCAGACCTGCGCGGCAAGGAGGGGAGGTAAAAGTGAAAAGGTCGAAGGGAATGAATGGAGAGGATGAGAGGGAGGCAACGAGAGAGAGGGGGTGAGGCAAGGAAACCAAAATACTTGGTGAAAAAGTTAAGAGACACAATAACGCAAGCTAAGCTGTTAAAATCACCCATCGCTGTGAACCCCATCATAAGGTCTCAATGTGAGCTGAGTCGGATTGGGACGACAGGTAATGGTGAGTCATCCCACTTCTCGAAGGGCATGCGATGGCAGCAAGTAAAACGTTTTTCCGACAGGCCCTCCGCAAAACACAACCTTTCTCCCGTTTCGCAGGATTTTGAAAGTTTCATAGTTCATGTACCAAAATCGTATTTTGCGCAGTTCCAGGAACTTTTCGCAAGAGCTGTAATGAAATGGATGAAATGAGGTTCTCCGAAGAAACTGAAATTCATAGAGGTAAACTTCAAACCATTATTCCGCGGAACCCCGTGAACTCTCCGCATAACATAACCAAGGGAGGATATCCCGGGTGATAACGGAGACATGACGTAATATTCTCTGAGTATAACCTCACATAACATCATTTCCGCTGCAAAGATAAAAACGGCGAGAGAGAGAGAGAGAGAGAAAATGAAAACGACCTTGTATGAAACCAAGTACATTTAAAGAGTCCGAACGTGGGTGATGTGGCAGCGTCGGTGGTGACCACTTTCTCCACTTAATGAAGCCCACTCGAATTTACGTGAGCCGAAATACACCACGGCCGAATGACGACAGTTTTAGCTGATTGATGTAGTGGCCACGGCATTAAATAAGCCCTTTCTCGAGAATTAAGGGAGAGAAAGGGAGAATGACCGAAAGGGAAACTCGAGAAGGAGGAGAATATTGCGGTCAACCCTTCTGATGACTTCACCGGAATTCTAAGTAAATTTAAGGGAACAGGACAATAGCGAGGCTCATTCGAAGACAATGCCGAATTTGTCAAAATATTTCCATGATATTTATCTGAGAATTTTATATTTTATGAGAAAAATGTGAGAAATGGGAAAAATGTCCCCAAATAATATCACAAAACATTAATGTCTCTCGTAATTTATCATCTGCAATCTCAGGAAAGGTAAAGGGAACTTACAAAGCACACCTTAACAGATATGTCTCATATTGCCTCACTCTTTTCTCAGATATTTTTCACTAGATCACAGTTCCTTATGGATTCCTTATTAATTTTTCACAAATATCTCATATTTTTTGACTAATAATAATAGAGTTATCAATTACATATTTTGGTTACAACAGAGTTGCACAGCATGGCTTTGTGGGGATGCTCAACAAAGAGCAATTCAATATTTTCGGATTCAAGGCCTGGTTATCGCAACCTTCGATAAAATTATCGATTTAATTGAATTAATTACCCACAGTGTCCTATTTTTATGACAAAATTTGATGAATCGCATCTATATGAGTTCACATCTAAAAATGCCTTCTCCACACAATTTTTATACTGTCAACCAAATACCCTCCCCACATCCCTTTATTACATCAAACGCACTGATTCTTTTACTCCATATTCCCGACTTTCCTAACAATTTCAATACCGGTGTTTAACCTTTCCTAGCGGAATAATAACATCACTTCTCATAAGAAAGCAAAGTGGACCCTGAACGTTATGATCGCATACTTTCTTCATGTAACTGAACTGGCCAGCGAATTTGCGGAATTTTGTTTAAACACATACTTTAAAAAATTAACTTTGAATGTGCCACCCTTTTTTACTATTAGCAACCCTTTCTTTTTCAATCCTTTCGCGTCATTTTCAAGGTATTCCATTTAAAAATGACGCAAACGCCTTGCGTTGAAACTGAACGGGGTTGCCTATTATAAAAAACAAGCATGGATCATACCAAGTTCACGTAATTGGTGGTAAGGAGAAAAATTAACATTCTACGCTTAGCATTGGACATACCAAAGACACGACAGGCCCTTATTAACAAATACGGATTCATGGGTGTACAAAAATCTATCAAACATAAACAAAACCCTAACACGTGAACGAGGGAGGATAGGTGTTGCCTCACGAGTAAAGATATTAGATCAAGTGAGGTATGTCATCTACCTTGGAAGAAGCTTCGCAAAGAAAATATGACTCTGGACGAAATCAGGAGCTGAGTATCTCAAGCAAAGGACTTCAAGGGGAGAGAGGAAAATCCTGCGCTCAAAGGAGATGGGAGTCACGAACTGGGAAGAAGTGCTCGGAAACATTTTACCCTGAACGCGGAAATCCATGGATCTAAGACGCGCGCCATTAGCAAACAAAGCCAAAATTAGCCCGGAGCTCGAGTCGAATGATGAAGGTCAAATCGAAAGAAAATGCTGAGCACCAGGCAAGTGAGCGGAACATTTAAAAACTGGACAGCTGCAAGTAGTAATGCGAGAGAAAAAAAATAAGGCATGGATTGGATTCAATCAAACAATTATACCGCGCAAATTCCACCCTTTATTTGAGAACCTTGACCAGTTTCGGCGCCATTCCGGCGTGATCGCCAAGACGACTAGTAGCGTATCGGGCATAGAGTCGAAGCGGGTACAGTTACATACTCAAATAAAGGGTGGATATACGGGGCATAGTTCATTTGATTTAATTATGTCTCAACTCCACAATTTTAAATCGCCAACTATCGCTTAAATATATGGAACGGGCTCACCCTAGGTCTTCCCGAATTCACTAGGGAGTTGATACAAGCGAAATAAAAAGGATTGTCGGAGGAGTACTAGAAATGGTAAAGGTGTTTACTTTCTAAAAACGGTCATGTGTAACGTATCACTATCATATTTACAATAAATATTTACCTATGGGTGCTTAAAAAATATAACAGCACCATTTATGGAACCCCATTTTAGGAAAACATTCCTCTTTAGGTTTTTACTATTTACGTAAGTGGTACAGGATAGATAGGTTTTAACCCGGAATTTTATAATTACTAAACATTTTCTTGACCAGTATGTTCATACACCTCTGGAGGTGTGAAAAAAAGTACCACTCGTTCCCAGGTGGGATAACCGAAATATCCTGGAATTACTGGAATGTCCCTGGAACTTGGATTTTACGGCTAAAAATGTACCTACATTCGTGGCAAGTTTTTTGTTTGGCTTCGAATCTACCTCCGATAATGTTAAAAATAGGTATTTTAGTCCCCGGTCAAATTCAAAATCCCTGGAATTTTAGTCCCCTGTCAAAACCCCTGGAATTACCTGAAAAACCCTGGAATTGGCGTAGATTCGTGAAAAATAGTTGTATTAGGCTAATCTTTTTTCCTTTCTGTTAAGCTTATAGTGCTAGCGGTACGATAAACCATATTGCAAATTGTGATACAAGCAAGCCGCTTAGTACAGTTATTCTTTGGACCAGTTTGGCTGATTTGGTATGAAGCACCCATTGATTTGACCGTGCGGGCTCAAATTTCAGGGGGGCGGGAGGGGGAGGGGGAAAAGTTAAAAAAATGCTTTGAAAATTGTGTCAACGAGCTAGAGATGGGTATTAGGTGTCGATTTCATATCATTCGGACACAATAAATTCAATTACAGCCTTAATTTATCCCTGTGACGACCGGAAGTCGAAGTACCGCCGCCATATTGGAAAATGGAAGCCTGGATGCGTGATAAGCCGCAGCTTACAGCAGCTTTCTATACTAATCGATTAAACACGGGAGTCAAATGAATACTTATTTCAAACAGAATCACATCATGAATAGTTTCCTTCATTAAACCATCGAAACTAGAACGCCTTTGTCGGATACAAATATTACTAAGCCCAAGATAAAATATAAGCGTGAATCAAATTATTAAGAATATGTTAAATTAAAAATGTCTATATTTATGTGAAACTTAGTCGGCCTCAATTACGTATCTAAACCACAAAAGCGCTCTTTTGTGCCAGCTGGGAGGTAATTCTCCAACACTGAAAATAAAATCTCCACGACCTGATTTTTTAACTGAGTGTCACAAATGAATTCTGAGCGAAATTCATTACAGAGGAAATTTAGGGTAAAAGGCGGCACAGATGTTCGAGGACCACATAGTAATTAGACCGACTAGCAGCACGAGTAGAGGCGGTTTATTTGGCAAGGCTGCCCCGGAGAAAAGTAGGTAAATGGCTCTACAAAATAAAGTCCTCTGTGAAAGGGTTGTGCAAATCTCTCGCCCGGAAAATTAATTACGGAGAGCACATACAATGTGGATTATCCGTCGTAATTCCGAGAGTAGTAGGCTGTTGGTAGTGGAGGCGGTAATTGACCGAGCCGGGCATAAATAGGCATGAGCCACGAGCCAGGAAATCCACGTGGGGAACTATTGATTAGAAACGACCCACAGTCCTTTCCAGATAGATCAAAAGGGAGAATTAAGGTGGAGATCCGGAATGGATCGAATTAGAGGTGTAACAACGTTATGTATTATGGTTGAGGAGCGGGGAAAAAGCGTTTTGGCACCCCATAGTAATTTTCCCCTTTCTAACAAATATTTTCGAAATATAAAATAAATCTTTCGAAAATAGCCTCGTCTCTTTTGGGTGTCGTATAAAATTATGGCTCCCAATTGACTGCAACTTCGGCGCCCTCCACAACATTTTTATAGGGGTCAATGTACCCTTTCCCCCCTTGTTGTTAAGCCACAGGACCGAATACGTGGACAAAAATAGGAAAAAATATCTAAAGTTTATTTCCCACATTTACATCAAAGGACATAAAAGAGACGGATGATAGAGAAAATGAATTGGAAGCGCGAAAGGAGGAAAGTGAATTATATTTTGATTGATTGCCTTAAGTTTCTCTCTGTTTTAGCTGCAATCACTAATTGTGTGTGGAAAGCAGGAACTCTTATATACCTATCAGCTGGGCAGCACACCCTTCTTATTTTATCCCTTCTATCAGAGGTATAGAGCGCGGTCAAAATATTTGTGTTCTCCGAGATATTCTGAAACTAGCCTGATATGAATTGTTCAAATAAGCTTAAGGCAGTCGGAGCTATTTTTGTTTATTTAAAGATTTGCGTGGATTCGTCTATTGATAATAGATAATAGAGAAGTCGTATCATACCGATTTGTTTTTTGCCAATTCAATGCTATTTTAACACGTAGCTTTTAGACACATGACACATATTTCGTATTAATTCGACTACATATGAACGGATTTTCTTCCAAACGCCAAATTATACATTTTTAAATTTGCATGGTAATTGTTGCTAGCAGATTTCAAGGTTTCACGCCGACTCCAATATCTAAAAACATTTTTAAATACAAAATAACTTCATCAACATTTCGAATACCGCGCCGAAAACTCTTGCCAAAAAATGCTTTAAAATTTTAAAATATAATTTTTTTCATTTCTGCGGGTACAGTGAGTTCCAAAGTAGATGAACATAAATGGAATGTGGACCAATAATTTTTTTCGAATTAACTGAAAAATTAACCCCAGTCAACTTAATCTAGCAAGTAGCCACCGAGTCTCTAGCAGCTATTAATTCCCTACTTACTCTGTCGGATGACAGCTAACCTTAAAGGTCGCCGGATCGATGCCTTTCCGGGTCGGTTTTTCGACTTTCAAGGGGATAGGTGTAGGTGCGATTTGCGAAGAGTTAATAGTAGCAGAGCACTTTAAAGTCCTAAATTTGCTTAAAATAAAGATACAATTGTTACTATTACTACCTAGTCCTTCCATCACCTGAGGCAACCAACTTGAGGCGCGCGGCTCTCCATTATATTTTTTGTTTATATTTCACGTCTATGATCTTTCTGAGCAGGGTTCCAAATGATCACGGGCGTACTTCAGATGGACTCTTTCAAGTCCGTTTCACTCGGTACATGATCCAGCATAAGACCTTCTATACTAGCCGGTACTAGACATTGAGGACGGAATCCATTGTGATTGGTTCCGTCCTCGAAGTTTTCCCACGATCATTGAACTTCTCTGGTGGAGAAGAGGTATTTTCATCCATATTTTATCGCATGTCAACTAAAACATGAAATTTACCAATCAATGACAGCAGGTGACCAAAACAGCAGTTGGGTCATTTTTATTTATTGCTGATTTAGTAGCCTGATAGCCAAAAGGAGGTAAATAAGGAGCTATTTCAGAAAGTGAATATCACACAGCGTCTGCAAAACTTGAGCGATTAGTCGAATTATGTCCTACTGGGAGCTCGTAGCAAACTAGTACCGCATCACTTAAGAAATCAAGTAGCTCAGACAGTATGATAGCGATTATGCTTGTTAGCCAGCATGCTGGTTCTATATCACACGATACTGGAAAGCTATCATGCTAGCGAGTATCCACGATCTTGTGCTGGAACAAGTATCGAGTGAAACCGGCTCAACTATAAGCGATCCGGTCAGTGGGCGAGGATGACTACTCGTCGTCGAAGGACGTAGAGGGCGCATCGGGGACATCCCTTTGGGACTGCATGACGTGTCCTCCAGGGGTGGTGGATGAAGTGGTGGGTGGGTTAGGGAAGTGGGATGAGGAGTATAAGGGAGAGGGAGGACGAGGCGCAGCGGGCCAAGAAGGAATGACACCAACCCCGTGAGCCGAGCCAGCCAGCCAGCGTCATCTCCCTTTCCACCAGTCCACCCACCCACACGCACACAGCCGGCGCTAAATAGGTTTGCTTGTCTCGGGACTGCCGAGATAAAAGGAAGGAAAGGGGCTGAGAGATGCGGCTTGCTGCTCCCCGGAGGCTTTCATCATTGACGAGACTCCTGGAGTGCGCATCATCTTATCCGTGCTGCACAGGGAGCCCCATGAGAGACTTTTAATGTGAAAGTTCCCATGTGTATCGTTATATCTCTAGTAGTACGGTCACTGGACCATATAAATTCGACAGTGTCGGGCGATATATGGTGGAACAGCATTTTAAATAAAAACTACAGTAATTGTACTGTCCACTTAAATTTATTGTGAAATACACAACACGTGTTTCAACGCTCCTTAGGGCGTTGAAACACGTGTTGTGTATTTCACAATAAATTTAAGTGGACAGTACAATTACTGTAGTTTTTATTTTTATTTGGTCACTGGACCGCCGGAGCTCTCTATTTGGCGGAAAAATAGTGAATAATAAATTATTTATCCGTGAAATCTTTCACCAATTATAACCAATACAATATTATCAGACGAACGCACACAGTCATGCACGTATTCGATTTCTTCTAGTACTCACACAGTGTTAACGTATCAACTACTATCATTGATCGGATTTTTACGGCATAACTAGTCGTCAATGTTCCGAAAGAAATATATAATAATGATAAATTGTATAAAAGAAAAATTAATTTATTTTTTAAAAGGATACAACCTATATCGCGATATTTTCATTATTAGGTATCACATCAAGCATTATCAAGTCTTCCATATTTGCCAATTGAACTTTTCTGTCCACGCTATCACGGTAAAAATTTCAATTGAACGCCTAATAAATTGTTTTAAATAGTACACACTCTACCGCTTCAGGCTTCACTTCGTGGAAGTAGGTATTGGGTTTCAATGTTATCACGCGAAACATCATAGAACTCCTTCAAGATTGTTCAAAAGGGAAATGCACTCGCAAGGTTCCACAGATATTTATTTTGCGACCGGTTTCGATACAAGGCATCATTGTCTGACTTCTTCCATCGTATTTAGTATCCATACTAAAGAATGAAATCTTGTATTTTGCCACAGAATTTTATTTTTTCTTGGGTACAACGCGTTTCACCAACTTGCGGCATCATCAGAGGTACCGCATGATGCCTTTGAGCAATGGAAATTCATAGAGAAAGTGTGCCCCCCCCAATACCTCATTGGCAGACCCCCCATGGAAGGAAGGGTGTGCACAAAGTGAGAGTTAGGGTAAACTGGCTGCGAGAAGCGCAAGGGCGGGTGCGAAGGGGTTTCTCCGAGGGGCGTGAAAAAGGGGCGAGGCCCCTTAAAGCCAACAACAATGACGGGGTGGAAATGTAAGAGGGGAGAGAAATGAGGGAGGGAGGGTAGCAGGTCAACTCGAGGAGGATGCGGGCGATTGGGGGCAGGGAGTCACGGTGGAGCTGTCTCGTTACGATCATTCCCTTCATTTTTCAAACCTATTTCGGGACGTTTCCAGCGCAGCTCGGCCTCCACACGCTGAACTATGATCTAAGTTTTATCTCTTTTTTACATTCAACCCATTGATATTTATAAATTTTGACTACAACCAAGTGAATCCATATGCATTTATACAATACGTTTTCAAATATGACAAACAAAATTTATTATCACTATTTTTTTATTTTCTATCATACAGTTTGTACACAATTTACTTACACACTCAAGTCTTTTTAAAATTAATATATGTCACAAAAACAAGACCATAGTAGGAGATTAGTTTGGAATATTTAAAAAATAGAATAAAAAAAGGTTAAATTTAAAGTGATTAGATTCGGGTCCCACTATGTCATCAATTTGACTTGTCAGTGGGTGATTAACTGTATAACCAATATACCAAATAGCTGAACAACCAAAATATTCCACAAACACGATGTAACACATCTACTCGGATAAAGGTATTTTTAAATAACCATATTATTGCCTGGTATTTCATAAAATAAAATTTGGTATATCACCCTACCTACAAGGCGATTCAAAACTATAATCATCAACATGAAACTAACTCTACATTTTATAATTACCGTCGCTGAATAAGAGTATCCGTTCATTACCTCAATAACAATGATCTAAATTCGCTATTTGGGCCACAATCCAAAATACCGAGTTTATATAAAACTGAAAACAGCATTAGCATCGAAAATCGCATTCGTCACTCAAATATTCGTATTTTATACATTCCACACTCATATATTATAAGCACCATGATTTCGACATAAAATTCCATTAACCAAGAACCTATCGTCACTAATAAAAGAGTGTGGAATAAACAAAATACAAATTTATTGCGAGACGAATGCAATTTCCACGAAGTTAACCTGGAAGCCTGTACTTGTATGTACCTCCTTTATGCTTTATGTGGCTGTGGAGTGGAGAAAGTGCGTTGTACGGAAAGTAAGACAAACGAGGAAGTGCTCGGTATGGTGGGTGACGAGAGGAACATCTTGAGGAGATTAGGAGGTGGCTGAGTAGGTGGTTTTAAGATTTTATGAGCAGCGAAGGGATGCTGATGTCCGAGATAGAGGGGAGGATGTTGGGTTGGATTTTGGGTTGGGTTAGGCAGGGGAAGGAGGGGATTGGCCTTTATGGATGGGATGAAGATAGGTAGGACGTATCCTGATATTATAAAAGAAATCGTGTAAGGATATGGGGCCTGCGCACGTGAAAATCCAGATTATCTTTACACTTTTCCATTTAAACGTACCTTCACTAGTAGATTACCTTAATAATAATAATGCCACGTACATGGTCTTTACATGTTCCCTAAATGTTTTGAACTGAAACTCTAAACTGAAATATTCTTAAATCTTAACCGGTATAGGTAATTATACCCAAATGATAAAAATCATTATTGGCACAGCCAAGAAACACGTACGAAATCTACAACGAGATGTAAGCGTGTCATGCTACTTCGAGATACTGGTCTAAGGAGTCCTAAACCTTCCAGCCACAAATCCTCTCGTAGGGAGAAGAAGGTAGGATTTGAGCGCAGATGTAAGATAATGAGAGCGGACGAGAGAAAGAAGGGAAGATGACTAACGCGGGGGAGACAAGACGCCAAAGACAGCACACGAAGACAGTGCTCAGGCGAAAGGGGGCTCAGAGCGCCAGTGTCGATGAGAGAATACGTCGAGGAGCCCAAAATTAAATCCGCAGAATGAGATGAGCCAGCCCTCCTTCCCCCTCCCACCGTTCTCCCAAACCCGCAACCCCACCCTCCCGCCAGGAGAACCCGTTTGGCTCCGGGTGATTCACTCGCCTGGGGAACCTTGTGTGTGTTTGGAAATACGCGACGGTTTCCAAGCGTACGTTCCTCCTCCTTCCTCCTCTTCTTCTGGCTTTCTCGATTTGTAGACGGCGATATCGTTGCGAACACCGGTTGTATCGATCCACTAATTTTAAAAAAGGCCATGTATATCATCTAAATCTACGAAGTACCGTGCAAGCCGTCACTAGGGTGCGTAGCACGGGGTGATTCCACAACAAGCATGCAGCACTCGTCCTAGTTCAAATCAGAACCTCACACGTTCCCCCGGCCGATAGGCGCAGTCAAAAAGTAAAGAGTATTGGTGTCTCCATGTTTTTCGGGCAAAGCTGCGTCGGACGCAGCTTTGCCCGAAAAACATGGAGACGCCAGCACAACAGCGCTGCGAAAGCCTCAAACAGAAAAGTAAAGAGTATTCATAAATTAGTAATGCTACTAATCTATCAATACTACAAGATACTAATTCATGTAGAAAAAAATCATGCCGGAAATTGCAAGAGGGGTGAGGTGTTAATAATGATGATTAATAATGTACAAAGCCTACCTAGTGAGAGTGGGAGTATCATAGAATTAATGTATCGCAACTATTATGGTCCCTTGTTGTACGCGGAAAAAATGACATTTAAATCTATCGGTTCTGCAATCAATTTTCTTTATATTATGCCCTGTTCCTGAGGTTATACGTTGGCTGTAGCAAAATATGCTGAACTTCCAGGAAAAAATCGTCTGCTTCGAACTTGCGCACAAGATTTAACCTGTATTTTTCCCTTCGATCAGTTAGAGATTCCCACCCTCATTTCTTCAACAATTCGGTAACACTGCTAAGTTTATCGTAACAACTTTATACAAATCTTGCTGTTTGCTTTCCGCTGCACTGGATCTATTTCTGAATTCACACGCCTGTGGCTAAGTCTGTGGTGAGCTCTACCCTCAACTATCCAAACCAACCTTCGGGTCGAATCACTGAGTGAACATATAAACCCATTACTTAAGGCTTCACTTCGTGGAACTGTATACTTCCTTATCATGAAAACGACGTACGTACTTTTCACAGAAATTTTATTGGTATGACGCGCTTCGTCAGGACAGGCTCTATCACGTTAAAACGCGTCGTACCAATAAAATTTGTGAAAAGTATGTTTTTCATTTCAATTATATGGAAATATGAAACCTTGTACCTTTTAATGATATGGATAAATACAATCCCTACAATATATTTGTTAGCAATAATGATGCTTCGCATTATTTTCAAAGGCGGTACTTTCGATAACGATGCGAAACATCGAAGCCGGTCAGGTATCAACAATTAAATAGTGCGAACAATTATTAAGTACTCTTTACCCTCGTCATAAGCATATACCACAAAGTGTCGTCGCTTACAATTGATTCTGTCTTGTCTTTAAAGACGTGAGCGAGGACTTGGGTAAGACACAAAAATCTCCGAATAGTTTTAGCCCCGAGGACGGCTCACCAGATTACTCCCTTTTTGCATCACTTGTAAGTTTATTGGTCCAACCTTGAATTTCGGATAACGGAGGAACGGCTGCCGAAGGAACACTCGGAAAGATTTGTTTGCGTCACGTTTCCAAAGCACTTCCAACCCGAGGGGGTAAGAGTGTCGGAGGCTTCTCATTCACACCGTAAACGCCCCGAAGGGGATTTCCACCGATTCGATGCTTCATCCCCAGATGAAGGAGACGAACGCAGCGGGAGATACACAACCTATAAGCAGCTGGCACCAAACTTATCGCAACTCTTCGTGGCACTCTAACCGATCCTCCACGCCAGTGACGTAGCCAGAATTTTGTTTCAGGGGTTGGGGGAGGCCATGCTGAGTATAAGCAGAGGGCGGTGTCAAATGTTGAAAATCAGGAGCAAAAATGTATGTTTAGGTAAATGTGACTGCAATGATAGGCAAGAGTGCAATTGTGACTTCAATTGAACAGCCGATTTTTTTTTCAATTTTGCTGAGCAAATTTCTGAAAGAACATAATACCCACGGTTTTCCGTTTAAAAATTAGTGAAATATTAATCGATTGAAACTTCAAAATAAAGAACAAATGAAATCAACATTCTCAGTTAAAAAAATAACTTTCTCCTAAAGTGCCATTTTCTAAAAATAAATTCAAAATTTCGGGGAGTCCGGACCCCATGAAACCCGCCGTGGCTACGTCACTGCACCACGCGAACCCTCCTCAAAACAACAGGAATCATGAGCTCCAGCACTCGGCATGAATCGTACATTTGTATGTTTTAAATCTCCCACGAAAACAGCTCTATTAGGACTATAATAGCAGGGGGTTAACATCAACCATGAAATACATTCACAAAAACTCATGCCCTGGGTAAGGAAAAACACACCAACGCGGGACTCGAACCCGCGACCTCAGGATTAGAATGCAAGTATTTTACCCCCTCACCATTGAGCTCGGAAATATAGGTAGTAGTCACTGGTAGGGTTGCTACAGATAAATAATATTTTTTATGCCAATAGTAAAGGACACAATAGGAAGAAATTACTGAAACAGAGGCAATATCCTAGGACTAACGTCAATGATAAAGCTGTTTTAACTATGCCTATAGCGGGATGGGTATACGTGTATCTAAGATACTATATAACACTAGATCTCCAAGATTGTAGTTTACGCTAAAGATTTTAGTTAAGCGCAAGCCAGTATTCCATAGAACATGGGTAATTTTCAGAATACTGGTTGAGTAGTTGTGATACTATCACAATTGTTTATACATGTGATACCATCACACTACTACTTGCTGTATTGAAAAATATTTTGATGCGTTCATTAACATGCCATTGACATTATCCTCTCCGGAAACCTAGAAGAAAATCGGTGGTATCGGGAAAAACGATTGTTCATCTTCTAGTTAAATATATTTTCTTACTTTATTTTGAATTTTCTTTTTCGGAAACTTCAAGATAAGTAAAACGATAAAATTTTCAAAATAAAATATTTCTCTCAAATTTAAGTCATGAAAACGAACAGACTTATAAAATATCCATAGTCAGAGGCTTTTTTTTAATGTAAAAAAATACCGCCTGAATGTAATGTTAACAGGCAATCCGTGCATCCTAAAACTTTTGTTTTCAAAACATAATTAAAATTAAAATGCTACAGAAAGTTTCCGAAAAGGGTAAAAGATTGCACACACTGCCGATGGTTAAAATTGCCTCCTTCGCGTATATCCTGACCGCAAAGTTAAACGGGAACATCTGCTTTCGGGAGGAAATGCCGCCGAAACATCTTCCGGGACACATGCTCCCTGCCTTTTATTTCCCTTTGAGTTCGAACATGTTTATGCATTCATTTCTGGGGGGAGATATGCCCTATTTTCAGCGGTGAATCAACGCCGGCTTATGCATTAGCATAGTTTCTCCGCCATGGACACTAAGCTGGAATTTACGAACCAGCAGAGCAAAGGGTGGGCTCATGCATTAATGAAGATACTCAGTGGTAGAATGCAATACTTATAAATAGAAATACGCATGGTCTTATAAGTTCAATTCATTCGTTGTGCCGTCCTGTAACATCCATAAGTAGACCAATATCTCAAAAAGCCTTCCCCTCTTCCATGAAAACTAATATCCAATCATATTTATAATGAAATTGCGAGTGGTATAACAAATGATATACATGAATATTTCAGACAGCTGGACAGTTGGTTGTGGACACTAGAGAAAACTTTTCCTAAATTGCAATTTACAAACTTGAGGTAATCAACTGAGCATGAAATCCCGTGAATAAGGTGTATTCATGGCTTATTTCTAGAAAATATTTAGCACCATCACTGATTTAAAACTGCCCCATATAAAGTTCAGTACATGATATAGAATGAGACAATATGTTTAGCAAACAAGAGGGCTTCATGGCCATTTATCACCGTAAAAACGGATGCTAAAAGAGAAGTTTAGCACTTTCAAAAAGCGCATTAAGAATATTCCAACGAAAAATTACCTATCTTTTAGCACATAACCAACAACTTTGAGTTACATGTGCTTGAACTCAATTTTTTCCAAAGGCTTCTGCAAGTCTAAAACAGAATTTCTGATTGATATCCTTAAAATTAGGCGATGTGATTAGTTCGTTTTACGTAAGTCTATTCGAAGATTATTATAATGAGACCAGTCCTGGATGTAGTGCTGCAGTAAGCAAAAATTCTTTCTTAGACCTAGTTTTGAGAGTCAATGGATTTTTAGACCGGTGCCATACGATACCAGCCACCGACGCGCTTAAAAATAAACTGAATTCCAACCAACACCAAAGCTTCTACTAACAGCACAGACGATAAAAAAATAGGCCATTCACGTCCCTTTACCCCACCATTTAAGACGAAAGGCGAATTAAGTACGGGACCACATGGCGCTAAAGGATGCCAGCGTAAACAGGGTAAAATATGCAACGACATAAAGCTTGCTTGCTGTATGGGGCGAGTAGCAACGCCAGTCTGGTTGCCTTCATCAAAATTCGCATGAAATGTGGACGGGGGTAGACGACAGAGCTTAGCCAGAGAGGCGGCAAAGTAAACAACCGTTTACATCATAACACAAAAATGCTTCACGGATGAACAGATGGACACCCTGTCGAGGATGCTAGAACGCTATATTTTATTCACGTGGAATTAGGGAGACAATAATGCATTTCATGATTTTACACGAAAACGATGGCGGCAAAGTTTAGATGCAGGTTTGCTTCGCCTCAGTCAAGTCCTCTTTTTTTATTGCCATGACTCCATATACACAGTAACAACTGAAACAAAACAACATTAACAAGGTAACAAGTATAAATAGCTATAATGGCCCCTGCTTTAGGCTTCTTGCCTCTTCAGAGTTCGGACGAAGGATGCTCAGTGATAAATATTTCAGCGGAGGCCAAGTGAGTTTTACACTATAAATGAGCCTTCAACGATTTCGTTCATTCCATCGACCGAATAAATCAACTGTGAAGAGATTTCTGGATGATATTAGGATGAGACAGAGTAGGTGGTTGGGAGGTAATGAGAGGCGAAGGGATGCTTAATAATAATGGGGAGGATGTTGGGTGAGCGGGGAGGGGGAAATGAAGAGAATAGGTTTTATGGACGGGATTAAGAGAGGTAGGACGTATGCTGAGATGAAGAAAGACATTGTGTAGGTAGATAATAGGACTGCGGCGGTAATAATCTAGATGATTCTTACTCCCACCTATTTAAACCTACCTAAACCGGTAGATTACCCCAATAATGATGGCAATAAAATCAAATACCCCAAACATTTTCAAAAGACTTCATTGAGATCCCTTTGAAAATCCCAACCTAAAGTCACCATTAATTTCATTAAAAATGTATCTCATCTAGTGCTTAGTGCCCCAAAATGTTTCTGCCAGCTGGATGCCTACTTCTTCCGTACGAATTTGCACTGATCTCAGAGGTGCCAGATAAATAGCTTTGTTCATTCGAGTCCCACCCCTAGAACGAGCCTCAATGAGCCTTAAACCTTGAAATACGGCCAAGGTTCAGTTATCTGTGGTAGGTCTCCGTACTTCAGAATATTCATCAATGGAAAGGAAAGGAACTCACACTCAGCAATCGAAAGTTCCAGAATCTCTAATCTTGGCCTTGAAAGATTAATGAAGTGAATTATCTTTAAATGACTCTCGAGACTTGTGAACAATGACAGCGACTTGTTTCACTTATCAGAGTCTAGATTTTTACTGGAAACTTGGAAAACATATGCAAAACAAATTTAAGAAAACAGGGATAAATGATATGAGAGAATTTGCAAAGGATTCTGTCTTTCATTAACTCTTTAAATAACTACTTTGTAAAAAATGAATCTACCGATCTCGTACATTGAATCACAACAATCAGGATTTCTTTCTCTTAAACGCATTCGAGTCGATATTAAAACTGCCACTCCAAAGTCATGGATAATTTTTAATTTAAACCGTATTGATGTGCCCTAATGGAACATGCATGGGGGATTATCCGGTAGATTCAATTCAGGCCAAGGCTAAAGTGAGTTTGCAGGTTGGAATGGCGGAACTAGAATTAAAGGATGAGGGATACTGTTCTTCCAAACCACAAGTGTTTATTAATTTAATTTTACATAATCCTAAAAACAGCCCCAAAAGCCACTACATCACCCTAAAATGTGGAATGCACAAATTAGTAGAGGCAAATATTATGACATAATGAATTATAAAACAAAATATATACAATTGCTAAGAACTCTTGAATAGGTATAAGGTAGGCTCAATTATTAATCGCAGGAATGCCTGGAAGGATGAGGGATTTATTTTTCTACGGAAGGCTCTTTGTCGAGTCAAGACAGAAATAATGCTATGATATGGTGCTGAAGATATTGTATCGATAAAATTGCACAAAATTGTTTATTAAAGAAAATGCACATAAAAGAAAACAGTGAAAAATCCAATTATACCCATGTTAATGGCAAAATCAGTTACGACGAGAGTTACGGACTATACCTTAGGTTACGAAACGACAACTTCACAAACCTCAAGCGTAATATTGGAATACAAATTACAAACTTGGCATTCGTAAGGAGTAAGATATTAGCTCAGAGGTCATAATCAACATTGATCAATAAGTTGGAATTTTCGGCCAAATACTTATTCCTGAACGTCACTAGCTAAAGAGGCAACAATCAATGCCGATGAAACGTGAAAACTGAAATCCAATAAGAAAATGTAGTTAGCTAAAACTTTACCTATATTCGTAAGAAAAGATAAATATATATATTTGTATTTATCAATACTTATTTATCAAAGCTATAGGAACATAGTAGGCAATGATACCTTTAGGCATAACAACAAAGTATGAATAAATACAGGCATAATTTTTTTCTTTTCTCCCGAAAATGGAAAGTTTCCACAAAGTGAAGCTTGAGACTATTTGTTTTTTTCCTAATATTATTTAATATGCTATCAGAAAGAACAAATAAACCTACTGAAAACCAGGGAGAAAATGTAAACGAGTATATTCTACAGAACACAAAAAGAGTACAAATATTAAGTAGGAGTCGCTGCATGCTTTAGGAAAATGACATCCCAATGAATAATATTTTACTATGTACACTACATTTGGCGCTTCCTATCAAACAGCATTTATATGTGGGTAAAAATTGAAAAAATCAAGTAAATAAATGGGTGGGAAATACGAGTAGGTGGTATAATTAGCTCAAACTATGTTTAAGTTCTCATAGCTTTCAAGGAGTGAAATAATTCGGGAGACGGAGAAAGTGACACAGAAATGCAAGAACCGAGGAGTCCAATAAAATAACCGGACTGGAACTACGACAGCGCATCACCCGCATTTAAAAACAGTGTTATCGAAGGTCAGAAGGGCGAATGCTCGCGACAAGCTGGATAAGGGAATTGGTGATTTACGAGTCCATTTCGCTTTTTAAGATATGAGGAAGACTTGGGAGGAAATACGATCAATGAAAAATCCATTGATTCGTTCTATGTAACCGATAACCAACGAAAAACTTAAATCAAAACTATTTTTTAATCCCCTCTTTCACGGCCTATTGCCACTAATCAGTACAACTATCCATCAATTTTGTCTCCCCATTTTCTCCAAAATCCGCTCTCCCCACGCCAATCACTTCCCTTTTTATCTTGTTTATGATTCTATTGTGATTTAACTCTTTTTCATCCAGCATTTTTCAAACATCGCAAAGGTCTTCGATTGGTTGTCGTCTGCTACCCGTGCCACACCATACCAAACTCTTTACCATATTTTTGTTAAAATCTTTACTGAGGGTTCCTGTCATCCATTCTCTCATTTCTTTCAATGCCTCTTTGGTAAATTCTCCAAATTCTCAATTCCACGGTCATTTTGATCAAGAAATACTTCTTAAATTGTTGTTCCAGCAGCTTTAATTTACGCCCTCCTCCAACTTGAATGTTCCATAACAATAGTGCAAACGTTTATAGCCCTGAGCAAAGAGAACTGCCATTTATCAGCTGCAACGCCACACAGCTATTTGACGTAAATAAAAACAGGAATAACATCGCTGGAGTAAGGTCACATCTCGAACAAGCTTATAGAAATTTTAATACATAAAATATTAGATTCGTGCAATAAAAAATAAATTAAAAAGGAAAGATTGGCAATTTAAACATCATATGGACGAAAAGATTTCAAGTAGTTCAAGGGATGGAAGCCGCAATAGACTCGGAAGATAAACGCAAGGCTGCGTTACTGTTCATCATCATTAACAGCCAATTAATAGTGAAGACTGGATTTCTTTCATACTGATTTTTCCACCATTCCCTATTTTTAATGGCTTGTGAACTGATCCCACTTTCACCCATATACAGCTCCTATGAGGACTATCTGTATACGCGTGGTGCAAAACGTAATACGAAATAATATTTGTACTTTTATGCATATCCGACTACCACTCATAATGGGGCACAAATAGGCACTTCTCCAATTCATCCTCTTTTCAGCTAACCGCCTTATTCCTTCATAATACCATATTTCAATTTTCCTCATAATTTGCTTCATGTATTTCATTCTGGGTCATTCTCAATAGAGTTTCCAGATCATTTCTCCCACTATCATTGCTTCCAACAGTCTATGGCTACATAAAAATAAGAGCACAAGGGTATCAGACTAAAATGGGTGATATAATTCCGGCGGCAAGCCTTGAGTTATCAATTTTAATTATTGTAAACACTTATGTCAGGTCAAAGCGACAACATAAGACGATAAAAACAAGAAACAGCAGGGAAATGATCAAGAATTTGCTTCTTCCAAGCACAATTATTGACCACAACACAAACATAGAGCATATCCTTCATACTGCTTTTTCCACCATTCCCTATTTTTAATGGCTTGTGAACTGACACCACTATCACCCATATACGGCTCCTATGAGGGCTATCTGTATACGCGTGGTGCAAAACGTAATACGAAATAATATTTGTACTTTTACGCATACCCGACTACCACTCATAATGGTGCGCAAATAGGCACGCGGGATGCATGTCCGCAGTACCGAACCACAGGCGTACTCTCTTTTCGGTTGAATGAAAGGAGGGAATAATTCTGGTCGCAAACCTTTGCTATTAAGCTGCTGTACCTATTGTGCATCTGTATGCAAGACAAAAGCGGAAAAATAAGACAAAAAGCATGAACTAACGGAGATTTTTCATTTAAGCTTTCTCGGGTCATTATGAATATAGCTAATAATCGGGTGTACTCTGCGTAACTATAGGTGAATGTTATTATATCCGACGTTTTGAAGCCTTCGATGGTCACTATATCAAGGGAATAAGACAGCTACCGAATTTTCATTCTAGATCGAACATTATAGATATAAAAACGAATATACAAGTCCCAAAATTCGGCAGCTGGATGGCAGCTTTGGCATGGCAGATTCGGCTGCTCCCCTAGATAAAGTGACCAGTAACGGTTACGATATGCCAGCTACGATAACATCCACCCAAAATGATGCAGGGTACCCCCAATTAACATATATATTCACTAACAAGGAACTTTTTCTTCCAAGAACCATTCATAGCCACAACTAAAACAGAGAGAAACCGTGTTTCACAGTTCCGATCCACGGGTGACAGTGTTCCGGATCGCGAAAAAGAGGGACAAAAATCATATTTCCGTAAAATTGCAATGAAAATTTTACCACTGAGGTTTATGACACTCATTTCAATTTTCTGTAATTTTTAACGAGAAATAAATTTGAGGAGAAATCGGATGGGATAATATTCCTAAAATACCCGAAAAAAATGGATTTTGTATTTAAAACGCTTATGACTCAGAAATATGCTTAAAAATGCAACCTGTTTACGTAATAGGGCTGTAATAGCTTATAATAAAAAAATAAAAATGCGTGAAGGGAATGAACTAGTTTGAACACTGAAAGGAGCGCAATCTTCAGTGAACTTTAAAACAATAGAAAAACAAGTTTTTAAAATGTGCTTATTCCACGTATTCCCATCATTCCCACCGACATTCCATTTAATTTCAAACAACTACAGTTACCCGTTCGCCTTACATTCTCAATGGCAATCAACAATGCACAAGGTAAATCGCTTCAAGTGTGTGGATTAAATCTGGAAAATCCACGCTACTCACACGGTCAATTATATGTTGCATGCTCATGAGTGGGACAGCCGAAAAAGTAATTTGTTTTTGCAGAGGGCGGTAGGACCAAACATATTGTACATCCGAAAGCACTCGAAAAAAATTTTCAACTCTATTTTATTACACAAAGTATCATTTTCTTTCAATAACGTTGAACATATAAATGTGTCTGCTTTGTATATATGTGCCTACTTAAAAAGAAAAAGAGGCATTACAACGCATGCCGGGCCCCGCCGACGATCGCGCCTCAAGTTCGAGCCACCTTATTTCTCTCTCAAGTTTGCATGGGATGGGAAGGCTTAAAACAATGCAATTGCTGTTTTGGGGAAGAAAAATTATTCTGAATGTTTTTTCATTTTTGGCAAACATATACACTCATTTAGCCACTGCTTCCCACTGCTTCCACTTTAGTAGCGCAAAAAAAAACAACAAGTTCACTTCAAGAGCACATCAGAGGCAGCAGGTCTGCTAGTATTCGAATTTAATTTTTAAATTTAAGTAATTGTAAAAAACATGAAGTAAATATTGTAATATTATTGGCAAAAGAACTTTGCTTTATAAGACAGTTGTTTTAAATAATAAACTAAATATACAAATATATAAGATTTTTAATTAATTCATTTTTTAATGCCGTACTCTGAAAACGCATTCACAACCGAAAATGTTTTTGCGATTCTGTAATAATAACTGCGGTAGACAATTGATTCATTTTATTAGAAAAGTTGAGAAATTACACGAACTACACACTTTTAAATTCCTGACGAGATGTATGCGTTAGAAAGTTCTCATTTTGAAAATAAAGCCTCTCTTGAGTGTATGCCCTTACCATTTCCCATGGCTATTGGTTGGCATTTTTTGGCAAATATCTCGGAAAGTATTACGGTGAACGGCTAATATTTTATTATCACTGGAAAAATGACATTTTTCATTGCAATGGACCAAATTCATCGAATTTGATCGACCAATTAGCCGGTAGAAGACTAAAATGAAATAAAAATGATACCTCGTTCAAACTACCTCACCAGATACCCTAACGAGGAAACTTTTTAATAAGAACTAAGATATTGCAGTTTTCCACAAATAAAGTTTTAATCGACCCGGGTTTCGATGCACTGCATCATCATCAGGTTGATGGTGATGCAGTGCATCGAAACCCGGGTCGATTAAAACTTTATCTGTGGAAAACTGCAAAATCTTAGTTCTTATTATGTTCATATTCCACAAAATCTCGCCTGATTCCTCCCTTTTTTGAGGAAACTTTTTCTCCCAAACACCATTCTTGAAAACAACGAAAACGGAGAGCAATTGTTCGCTGTTCCGAGCCGCGGGCGTAGTCTCTGCCGGCAGAATGAGTCCATGCAGGAGCGTATATAAGGAAATGGGGAGTGGTCGGCTATGGATAGAGGATTGACAGAATGGAGCACCCATGCACTCTCGCTTTAAATCATATCCGGCTCGACGGGGCGAGGGCGACACACGGTGACGAGGCGAGCCACAATGGAGATGCGGACGGCGCGCGGTTGGGAGGAAGGAGAGACCAAGCGGTCAAGGGCACCCGACGGTCGCCATGACGGACGCCGCAGACGACGCGAGGCAACACCTCGTCAATCACGCATCGGCGGTGGAGATGGAAATTGATACGCAGTCAATCGGACCACCAAGCGTCCCCACCCACATGCACGGCGAGTTGCTTGCGACATGGATGGGGCGGAGCTATATGCCATACTACGCGCCACGACTGCATCATTGATCGGACAACGTTGCATGGAGCTGGTTTCGCGACAGTGTTCCTTTCAATACCGACCATCTACGTCAAAAAATATCGCAAAAAAATTCCATACTACGCGCTACGACTGCTACTTTCAATATTCTCCCTCTGGACCGCACGGTCGTAATCTAGCACATGTAAAACAGCTTGTATTTTCAGGCAAATTGCTCGGAAAGTAGTTCGGTTAGGGGTTAATATTTTAATATCATTGGAAAGATGGGAGGTTTGAGGCCAAATTCATAAAATTCTAGGTGAAGTGATTTTTCCCTCAAACTACCTTGAAAACAAATGCTTGGCACACAGTTTAGTAGCATCGCCGCCAGACAAGGACACCCTCTTTAGAACCGATTATTATACATTTGGCGTAAAAAAAAACTGCGGCTAACAGTGCGAAAAGTATTTCACTCGAGAGAGGAATGCCAAGCGATGCGATTCTGTGGCGCGGAATTGAAAGGAGAAAGAGGGAGGTGAGGCATGAAGGAGGAAGAGAAAGAGTGTGAGAGAGTGAAATGCTTAGTCTGGGGGCGTGCCAATTAGTCGCTCGTGACCAGGGCAGTGAGGCACGGGAACGATACGAGTCCGCATATACCTTCCTACCCCCACACACAACGAAACAGAGCAGCACGGCTGGTATCACACTCTGGGCTGAAATGCCCAATATAAGTTCACTTCGGACATTCAGCGTGGAATAGCCCTAACTAATTAATCCCTCATGATGCAAAAGAAAATACTGTGAATAATATGAATACTGTATCAAAGAAGATAGGACTACGAACGAGGAAACGGTATCTGAAACGGCATTCGCGCGGAGCGTGACACTCTGTGGATCGGAAACATGGACCTTTGGGAAAGCAGACTAGAAAAGATCAGAAGCATTCGAAGCCTGGTGTTGAAGGAAGATGCTGAAGATCAAATGGACGGATAAATTACGAAATAAAGAGGCACACAGAGGAGCAGAAGAGGAAAGAGCCATATGGGATAATATACAGAAAATAAAAACCAGAATGGTTGGACACACCCTGATGCACAATAGGTTTATGAAGGATATAATTGATTGAAAATAGAAGGAAAAGTTCCAAGAGGATGATCAATAGATAAAAATGGACCAAATAAGAAGAAAGTACATTAGAACTACCAGGGAGGAAGGGAAATAGATTTAGATAGGGAAGGATGGAGGGCTGAGGTCAACTAATCTTAGGATTGAACGACCAATGGTGATGCCTATAGGTTGACTTCGCGAAGAATTTGCACTGGGGTTAATAGCATTAGATCAAATTAGAATGATAAAACAGTAGTCAATATATAGATTCCAATCTAAATTAATTGAAACAACTAATTCCATTCTAAATTACGGTAATCTACCGGTTAAGGTAGGGTCAAATGGAAGGGAGTAGAACTCCTCTAGATTGTTAAAAGTGTAGAGCGATATCTACCAATATTATTTCTTTCTTCATATCAGCATACGTCCTACCCTTCTCCGTTCCATCCATAAAACCTATTCACTTTCCTCCCCTTACCCGCTTACCCAACATTCTACCCTCTACCATGGCCTTTAGTATCCTTCTGCTCCTCAGTACCTCTTGCAACCAACTACTATGCCACCTCCTAATCTCCTTCAGAAGTTCACTTTTCTCACCCACCATACCAAGCACTTCCTCGTTTGTCTTCCTTTCCGTCCACCGCACTTTCTCCATTCTCCTTCTTACCCACAACTCAAACGCTTGCAGCCCATTCTCGTCCTCAGAGTCTACGTCTCAGCACCATACAACACTACACTCCATACTTAACTCTTTTCCAACCTTTTCTTGACATACTTACGAAAAATACCCATCATAATTCATAAACACATGCAAAATAGAAGCATCAATCGAGTGAGAGGTAGGGTGAAGTCATAGGGAAGTCATGAGTGAATGCGGACACTTCCTCGTTTCTAATCCAATCCGTCCAAATAATTGTTGTATATTTTATACACGGTCTTATTAATGTAAAAAATAGTTTTCTCCTATTTCTCCACTATACACTGAATTGGGTAGTTTGACACAGGTTAGTAACACAGCAAATTTCATGAGTTGCATAAGAAAAAACAATAATGGCGGAAGTAAGTTTTGAAATATCATTGTTATTGAGTTTGATGAGAGCTAAGTTTTGACCACTAAATTATCGAAAATAGCTTTATTGGAGGGTTGGTCATCAATGACACAAGATCACATACCTCTTGCCAGTGTATTATCGTTAACTTTTTTATTTATCTTTACATTGATTTATCATTGTAGCCCTGATGATGCTAATATAATTTTTTGCGAAACGTTGGAAAAAGGTAAGTTATCTTGTTCCATTGATGACTAACCCTCCAAAACATTCATTCAATCATTAAGGTAAGGATTATGGTAATCTATCGGTTATGGTAGGTTTGAATGACAGTGATAAAAAAATTCTCTGGATGTATACATGTGCAGGGCCCTACCTACCTATAATATTTCTTTCTTCATGTCAGCGTAGCCTTCTTCACCCCGCCCATAAAACTTCCATTCCCTTTCTTCCACTTCTTCGCTTACTCAACATCCTTCCCTCAACCACGTGATAAATAACATATATTTAAAACTTTTTATTAAAACATATACAAATATTTAACATATATATAAAAAACCAATATTTGTTCAATGCAAAGGGTAAAATTTTTAATAAATGGATGACTAACGTGTGCGCAAATCAAAAGAGGTTGGGAACCGCTGCGATACTAAGGGATGATGATCCCTTTCGTCCACTAATTGCTCCCCAACCCCGTGGGAAGCCCCGCCCACTCGTCGCTTCCACGACACGTGGAGAACCGAAAGGGTAAGGGGCGACCTTCTCAAATCCGGGACCTTGACCATAAATAGGCGGCGAGAGGCGCCAGGGAACGATCGGGGACCACCTTGCCGAGGAGCGAACACATCCACATCTCCGCCTTTTCCCGATAAAAAAAACCTACACCGTGTCCCTTCCAGCCAAAGCGGACAAGAGGGAGGGAGACGCTATTGAGGAACTTTCCATTCAAGGCGTTTTAGTCAGCGCACAAAAACTAGGACGAATGGAACGACGTCCGTTAAACTGCTCGTAGGTAGCATCCTTTAGATTCACAATACATAATTAGGGACGAGTTCTCGATATATGATCATAGAATCCGTTCTGCGTGCTTTAAAACGTAAGTTACACGAAGTACTTAAAAACTTTATCCATGCTTGACGTTTTTCCTGAAAATCGGCTCAAAAACAGCAATCGCGGATGCGATTATCAAGTTATTTTATTCTTCAGTGCACATCGCCTCAGCTCCCGACCTGTTCGGCGGTACGCGAAGGGTCTCGAAAGAATGAAAAGCAAGTACGCTGCTCTGTAGCGAAGTGAGCAGCGCACTAGAGCGAACGGAAAGTGCCCCCGCGAAAGATTAAATACCTACTAGCTCACAGACTATAATAGCATCCACTAATATTTTATAAATAGTGTGTTCATTACGTGACTTGGTCAATTTCCCGCAAATAGATTTTTTCCTATTCTGTGATAACCACACTACTAACAGTTATCCTCACATGCTTGATAAACTTTAGTAATACTTAATCATACTAATACAAAAGTACATAAAAATGTGGTTTCACTGTGTGTCTTTTATACTCAATCACGGAAAAAGCACTGAACCGAATGAGCTGAGATTATACATGAACATAGCTTATATACTTGGTTCAAACATAGGCCTAAAACGTTGTGAAATTTTTCAAAATATCAACATTACGGTAATATTGGATTTTTTCGAAGAGAAGGGCCTATTTTTGCTATGTAAATACCTATTTTTACCAGGACGATTGTTTTTGTTAATAGTGGTGACTTAAAGGTAAGACTTGAGAATTTTCAAATTTTTACGAAAGGTTGGATTTATTGAGAATTTTACTCATATAATTATTATATTCTAATGTTTTGCGTCATTAATTTAAAATATATACCTACTTCATGCTTCTAACAGCTGCTTTATTTCAGATAAAAATTCAAATATGGTATCTTTTGGCACTGGAACCAAATCTCGATCGAACTCACTAAAGGGAAATACGCTCGAAGATAATGGCAATCTTCCCCACGCTCCCCTCGCGAAACTGGAATACATTTTTTAGTATTACTGTTTAAAAAACGCACAATTTCTGCAAAATAGCTTAATACTCTGCATCATTACGTGACTAAACGGGCATTTTCTACTAAGTAAGGAAAACTAAGATGAGAAATGAGAAGTCGGATTCTCTTCTGCATGAATAGAACCACTATATTATTTCTTGCTTTTATCTCGCCCGTTGAGATTCAACGGGTATTTCGGCTAGTTGTTCATAAATGCATGAACTAGCATAGTTCGTCCACACTAGTAGTTTCTTAAACTATTGTACAATAGTATTATGTCGTGAGGCATAACAGCCCACTCAAAACTGAAATGGAACAAACAAACTATGATAATATTACTGAGGAAAACGTTGAATGGAGTACATTAAGCAAATTATGAAAGGTATCGAAATGAGGATTCGTGAAAGAACTAAGCGTAGCCTAAAGCCAAACTTGGGACAACACTACTGATGATGATAGTTTAGTGCTTGCTTTGCTGACAATTCAACCTTCAGCTACACACTCCCTGTATGAAACTATGAGGATGTATACGAAGAGGGTCTCGGAACGTCAAGGTGTCTGGCCCCCACTCAAGCTCTCCCCATCGACCGCCTAATGGAGGCGGCAGACCAGCCAAAATATAAAAAAATAAATATAAAAAGAAGAAATTTGCGGATGTGTCATCCGGGCTGGGGTTTGAGAGGAGGAGGGAACGATTTGGAAGGTCGCCTCTCGATGAGGACCCGGATATTTTTAGACACCGTATCCAATCAGCGCACCTGACACAGGATATTCGCCTGCATTCAGAAAGCAATTCCCCAGAGAGACACAAGACGGGCTTAAAAGAGATTAAGAGCACGGGACTCTTTTAAAAATTGGAGCGGCAAGGACAAGGATAGGGTGATACAAGGATTTTGCAAGATGACAAGTGCCGGACACTCAACTTGTTTCAGCATCAAAATCGTACTGTTACACGAACCTTTTACGATAATCCGACTACGAAAATTCATACTGAAAAGATTAATTCGGACATTGATAAGGGGCGATGGGTTGTAGTGTAACATCGGAACTTGACTTCGGGGGAAGAGAATTATAGTGGATGAGGAGTCCTTTGACAGGGTGAGAAGCATATTGAAGAAAGGTAGAGACAAGAGATGTGCAAGGGGAGAAAACGAAGTGGCTGAAGGAATTAGCAGAAAGATGAAAATACATTGGGGCTTTATCTAGGTAATGGGTCAGGGCAGCGATCGGCAACCCATAGTAGGCGTGCCACCAAGTAGGGCACGAAAGGTTAGTAGATGAAACGCCAAGAAAATGACTACTAAATTAAACTTTTCAATATTTTATGCCCTTACTTAGGGGTGGCACGCTTCCGGCTTGTAATTCAGTTTTATGTACGAGTACCACGCGTACAAATATTGATTGTCTACCGCTGGGACATGGGGTCGGCAAACTGTTGAAACGCAAGAGCCAAACCTGTCCTTCGTATCTGTTAAAAAGTTTTTTAAGAGCCAAAAATATATTTTTACAAACATGGAAAACTTAAAGCCAAGTTGAAACGAGTCTTAGCAATAATAAAATCTTTATCAAACGAAGATAAATCACCGTTCTGAAAATCAACTCATTTGAATATTACATTCTTGAAACCATGATAGTTTCATTTTCAATTTTATTTCAGAGCCATAGGCACGTAAATAAAGAGCCGCAAATTCCAAATACTCGTATATTTGATTTTTAGAAGATCTGATTAAAAAGGTGGCAATATACTGTCTAAACGCAGGCTTTAAGGTGGCTGGAACGGAAATCGTGGCTCATTGAGAGCACACTAATAATTTTTCCAGCAAAAAGAAAAACATTCTAGGACCACATTACATTTTTATACATCTATTTATCCGGTGTAACTCACCATACATACAGTGATGGAAATGACACAAGAATTATATTTTACATTTTTTAACTAATGAAAATTATATTACGACGAGTTTATGGTGCGATATTCGAAATTTAGGTGAAAATTATCTTTAGAAAGTTTGCTTTTCGAATATTTGACCCGGCGTGGCACCATGATATTCTTTAGCATCCTTTATAACAATATGAAATTATTATTTCGCGTTTAGAAGAAAATCTGTAGATGTACTCGAATTATTACGACATATCTATTATGTGCTATCTCAAAGAGGATTGAATTACCAAAAACTAAATCGGTAAAATGCAATTTTTTTCACTTAAATCTATAGATATGAGTAATAAGAACACGCATGCAAAGAAAGACGGGTAAAGTGTCCCTCCAGGAATTCTTCGGTACATTTTCCCGCTCATCAACGCCCTTACTTGCTGTACCTGTAACACGCCTATCGTAGGAATACATTAATTATGCGCTGCAAGAAATCAGCATGAGAGGCGTTTGGTCACATGATCGAAGACTAGGGAGGAAAGAGGAAGATGAAGAAGAAACAGTATCGAGAAACGCATGCGTGGGAGCCTCTTGAAGGTTAAAGGACGAAGGGCGCATAGGGCGGAGGTAGATTACCGGTTCCCTTCTCCCATTCCTCATTATTTTGTTTCACCCCGCCCCTTCCCCCCCCCTTTCATCCCCCACTACATTACCGTAATAGCCTCCCGATAAATCAAGTCACCAAATCCCCAATCAACCGTGGGCACGGAATGTTTGACAAACGCCAAGGCAATCCCCGAGTACGTTATTACGCCGAAGACGAAAAACGTCGGTTTCCGGTCTTGGAATGAATAATGGAAGGTTGGAGAGACCAAGGGAATTGGAAATCGGTTGGCTTCACGCCCGCTACACAAACAGAAGATGATTCAGAACCGACGCGAAATTGTCCCAGTTCCCACGAAAATTATATATTCTTGCCGTCATATAAAACTGAGTTCTTCGCTTTAGCCTTCGACTTCTACAACTTATCGGGACTAAAGTTTAACCTCAGGGAATGAGAACCCAATGAAATAGAGATTTTACTGACAGAGAAGTCACAAATTATTTACGTAACTTATTTCTGAGGATAAGACAAAGTTAAGCGCAGGGAAGTCACAAATTATTTACATAACTTATTTCTGAGGATAAGACAAAGTTAAGCGCCGCGAGTGTCTTTACTACTGTGACTACTGCATTAGCAAACCGTGTTTTAAGAGCTATCAATGTTCTTTCGACTGAGTGGTTACATGAATCCATCATGATTACGGTCTAAGTGTTCTAAATAATTATGAGGAGCTACATTATGATATAATAGCACTTAAAATTTCCGAATAATTATGTCAAAGTTGCATCAAACACTTTAAGGAACTGATGAGCATAGATGAGCTCAGGAAATGCGAATAGAAAATATTTTTCAAAACACTGAAGAAGTGATACGGCAACAACAGTTTTTAGAAAAGAGCCTTTCATCGGTGTAGAATTAGTTATTTTAAAAATGTAAAGGAGATCTCAATTCAAACATATAAGTAGAGCATAAAATTGCGCAACGGCACCGACCGGATCGACAACATGACGAAAACGCAATTTTTCACCACGCTACCAGTAATTTTTCTTGAGACAGAAGTTTTTCGAAGGCAACAAAAAGCACCCGAGAGCAAGAATGAATTGTTAAGAAACTCTTGAAAGGACGGCAATTGGGAAACATCAGCATCTTTTCAAAAGCAGACGGGAGAAAAATAAACTTAACACAGGAGAATTAAAATGAACTAGAAATAATCAGAGCCACGAAACAACGTCCCGTTAGCCACTAATTACTATCCGTTTCCTGGACATTTGGCAGTATGACATTTGGTATCACAGGGAGAGTCAGTGTCTATACTAATATTTAATGCTTATAATTGTTCACTAAAATAATAGGTAGAAGGGCCGATATATAATCTAAAAAAACAAGGGAAAAAAGGAGTAGGTATTTTTAATATAAAGAAATACTCCTTTACCCAGAATTTGTCTAAATATGTAGTGATCGCCAATTGTGCAAGGGGAATACGATGCGTTTTAATACATCACAACGGAAGTGTACTCTACGTATTTCAAATTGAACTTCGACTTAACCGATACTAAGCGGAGAAATAATAATTATTTCCTCGAGCCAGAGTAAGGAGAGCACCTTACTTCAACCTGTTCACTCTTTACACGAGAGAATGGGACCACGTCCTAATTTCTTCTAGAACGTTGCTAAAATTTCACCGCGTTTGACGACAACCTCAAAAATTCAAGAAATCGGGTATAATTAACTTAAAGAATTATGCCTCGCATATTACATGCTTTATTTCAGTACCTCAACCGGTTTCGACGCTATGTCCACGTCATAATCAAGAAGGTCAAATACATTAAATTGAATTTAATTGTAATCCTCTTGTCAATGACGTCAAAACCGGTCAAGGTACTGAGATAAAATGTGGAATATATGAAGTTATATTCTTTTAATTTAATTACAACTCAATTTCACAAAGTAAATTCGCCAACTATAACCTTAAATTGGACACTAATTTGACCCAAGATTCGTTGACTGGAGCCCTCCATCCTTCTCCAGCTAAAGCTAGTTCCTTCATGGTAATTCTTATGTACTTACTTCTTTATTTGGTCCATGTATTTATCCCTTGGCCTTCCTCTTGGGACTTTTCCCTCTATTTTCCCCTCAATTATATTTTTACAAACCCATTGGTCCTCAGGGTGGGCCAATCCATCTGGCTATTCTTTTCTGCGAAGTGTTCCATATGACCCTTTCCTCTTCTGTACACCACTTAATTTCTTATTTTATCCGCCCATTTGATCTTCAGCATCCTCCTCTATCGCCAGGTTTCGAAAGTTCTAATCTTTTCTGGTCTGCTTTTCCAATTGTCCAAGTTTCAGATCCATAGAGGGCCACGCTCCATAAGAATACTTACACAAACTGTTTCCTCGTTTGTAGTCCCATCTTCTTTGAACTAAGCAGGCCACAAAAAATATGAAATACTTATGAAAGCAGTCGAAACATTAAGAGCCCAGAAAATATCTAAGCACATAGAGAGTAAAATAACGGTAGCGCAGGCCGCAGGACAAAGAGAACACGGCAGATGTATGGGGACAATTCGTCGATGAAATAGAACGATACGGATGAAGTGGTCAACGAGTGGACACAGCGGTGAGGAGTAAGTTTGAATAGCATCACAGAAGATTACAGCGTTGTTGCGGAAATAGACGCCGCGGCCGCCATAAACAGTTCGGGAGAACTTTCTATAAATAACTTGTTTTGTCACGAGGAAGGAATCACTGCGGCTGAAAACGCAATTCAAACATTAGCCAAGGAGTTTCCCAGCCACTGGCTTCTGGCGATACTACGGGCTGATACGGTGGCCCGCACGTTTAACTTTCGTTCACACTGATACGTATAATAAAAAGGCCACCACAGCAATTACAATGAACGAGAATTTGATTCAAATCACACGGCATTAAAATTGAAGTTTCTTTATTTTATGGGGAAGAAATTTGAAGTTAAAATCCGTATGGCTCGGAGCCGGCTCAATAGGAGTTGGAGACATGCGTTACAAAATTTAGTTTCAAAAATGGCATGCCTCCTTTTTATGGCCTGCTTAGGCAACATGAAGGAATGGTAAGCATGATAACAACTGAATTTCACATCGCAATCGAATCGAATCACAAGAACATTTATAAGAACGATTTTCGGTGAATTTAATGTGCTTTTTAGTCGGTAAATAGGGCATTAAAATAATTTTTTTTATAAAACAGATTCGATTAGGGAATTAAAAAGCACCACGCTAATTAAAGGATTTGTTATTAAGGATAATTGATGTTGATAAAATAACAACGATATCAATGCTTATAATGTGTCCCACGATTGCATATTATAAAGACATTAGTCCACCATGCACTACGCTGTTGGTGTCCAACAAAAAATACCAACTAAAAATGATCTAGCTGGAATCAAACTTATCATAATAGTAATAAAAATACTTGATGACATTCCACACAAATAGTTTTGGAACCTAATCAAGAATTTTGAAATAATACTACAAGGCACATCCGCTAACGTTTAGCTTAATCAGAAATCAACGCTTGATACCGTAGCCTCACTGTAATCTTCCGGGAGATTTCTTGGATAACAGAAAGCCATGCAAGAATTTTCCTAACATGAGAGTTACGAAATTAAAAAAAAAAACATAAAACAACGATTTTATGAAATTAGAATCGGTTCTATTCCATAAACGTTCTTTTTTTTAAAAAAAGGGTTTACGGAAAGGTGTAATTGTGAAAAGTCTCAATTTTACGAAATAATATTTGGGACTGATTTTCCGGAAACTTCCGTGGGATAGTTCAAATATTTGGGGTGGTTCGGGAGGAAGGGAATTGCTTGAGGGAATCAAGAGGAAGCAAAGTAGCTAAATAGAGCTAGTGCAACATCGTCCCTGCTTCCAGTCTATGGAATCGTTTCATTATGTAACAAAGAAAAAATTGCACTTTGCAATTCCGAGTACCTAAAGATGTAAACACAATGACAAAACCGATCAGGATAATAAATTCATTATGGCATTGCCAAGTGTTGTGGAGGAGGATGGAGGTGGACGGAAAGGAAGACAAACCAGGAAGTACTTGATAAGGTGGGAGAGGAAAGGAAACTTCCAGACGAGATTAGGAAGAGTCAAAGTAGGTGGTTGGAAGAGGCAATAAGAGGCGAAGGGTTGCTTAAGGCCATGAAAGAGGGGAGGATGTTGGTTAAGCGGAGAAGGGGAAAGAATGAAACAATATAGTAGGACGTATGCTGAGATGAAGAAATACATATTATTGGCAGATTGCAGGGCCCTGCACATGTAAAAATCTAAAAGATTTTTATTACTTTCATTTAAACCTGCCTTAACCGTTGGAGTACTTATTAATAATAATTTTTTCATTGGTACATAGATTTTGTGAAATGTTTTATGGAGAATTTTACATCGAGCAGCGCGAGGGAGGGCACATGATGAGGTAAACGCGAGGATGCGTAAATACGTGACAGATAAAATTATACGGTGTACACCAAGCACTAAAATTAAAATATATATTTTTGTATGCTTAGATTAATTTCACCCACTGTGGTACGCGAGGAATCAAAGAGGTGGGATGAGAGGAGACTTAAATTACGCATTAAAGTGAGCGAGTCGAGGCGAAGGAATTTAAAAGATGACGTCGCATGACGTCACCCTCGAGCGCGTTAAAATGAACTTCATGATACCCGATAGATTTCTCCACAGATAACCTCAGCTATAGAAAACTTCTCGGCATTCCCTTGCTAATCCCTTAAAGTGTTCTATTTACATTCCAATCGCGCGCCCGGCCGAGCGTAGACCCCTTCTATGGGAGACTATCGCAACGCAATCACCATTGGAACGGAAGCACAAGATGTAACTTGTAATTGGAAGTGATCAAACAAAAGACGAGAGGGAACAGAGACAAAGTGTGGTGCGAATTTCTCAGCCTCGGCATCCATTGAAATAGGTGGTAGAATCGCTTAAAGAGATTGACCCGGGTCTTCCGTAATCGGTGAGGCAGGCGCAAGGACTTCTTACACCAGCTCCGCTGACTCGACAGGACTACAATAGGGATGAGAATCGAAAGAGTAAATAGTCTGAAAGTGTTTTCGCTTTTTCCGATACGTTAACGACACGAGCACTTATGGATATTTTTTACTATTATTTTGTTATCTACAGGTTAGGGTGGACTTCCTATGGGTAATTGCTACTCCCTTAATACTCTAGCTAGGGTTGCACAACTTCCTTACGGAATCTCTCTTCAGCTCAGCTTACTTCCTACTTCTCTTCATAACATCTAAAATTCCTATCATTTTCCTTATCTTCTTCACCTCTCCACCAAAATTCTACCTTCCAAAACAGTAGATAATATTCCATCTCTATTTATCACTAGCTCCATTAATCTACTTTGCTTCCTCTTGATTCCCTCAAGCAATTTCCCTTCCTCCCGAACCACGCCAAATATTTGAACTATCCCACGGAAGTTTCCGGAAAATCAGAATAAATTTAAAATAAATTTATATCGCCAAAAACGATGAACTTACGTAATTTGACAATGACTTCGCCAATAACGAAAATGCCTGCCTAAAATGTGAGGCCCTTGTGCTATGAATAAATGGAACACCAACGGTTGGGGTCGAAAACTAAAAGCTGAGTAAGCTGTCTTAGAAAATAATGCCATTAGATCCACAACGACGATCTTTCGATGTTATAGTTATCGGATCGAAACCGCATAAACTACAGTAACTATACAGTAACTATCCACTATAGAGTAACTTCAAGTCAACGAAGATATGTAAGAGCATATTTAAATTCCTAAAGGGAAGTACTGAAAGCATTTCCACCATGTCCACTACCAAAAGTAACGCGTGGATAACGAAAAAAACGATTCTGCTGAGAAAGCATTCACAACGAAGGAGAACGACGTAAGTGCATACAACCATTAGTGCATATGAATGCGCCAAACTGGAATCATGCAGCCGCGCTAAACTGAATCCTACATTAAAGAGTTTGCTACGCCACTTAAAGTGGACACACGCCGGTTCACATAAACATGCAAATTTATTCCCGCGCGTCCGCGGAATACACAAATGATCAATTTTCCGCGTGGCCGAGAGCGTTATGTCAATACGCTGACGACACTTTGAAAGCGTTTTCGAGACGCTTACGTAAACGCGTCCACTTACTCGCAAACGCGGAAATGGGTGAAGGATAACTCGGATAGAAGTTGGCGAAGTAATGACACGCGCAAGGTAGGGGATATAATTTATACATATTTTATACATATAATCGGAAAACTCACAGAACCTGCTCGAGGTGATGACAAACCCAGCGAGAATATTCAATAAACCCAAAAAAATAAATAAACACTCAGCGGGACTCATAACATTTTAAATAGAAATAAAACGACGGAAAAAAGTTACCCGGCGTGGCAATGATTGCGTCATTTCTTAAATGGTCCCTTTTAGGCATCTCGAACCAGTTCGCAGGAATTCGTGAGAATAAAAATGAGCGACAGAAATGACCACCTTTGAGCATTAGTCCAAAAGGGCACACGGAGCGTGTGACATCATCTCGGAATAATATGCTGGATGAGCGCCGAGGACGAAAAACTCTCGGAGCGAATTAAGAGAAACGACTTCGCCACGCTACCGCCGAATTAGACGAGGTCGAGCCACACTAATTGGCATGGAAAAAGCGGGAGGGTTATCAAAGAGGAGGAGGACACTCTATATCTACACATCTACGTTATACCACGCGATACTTCGCGAGTGCGTTTGGCAGAGGATGAGGCATCTAAAGAGAGTAGAGTTATCAAAAACGAAGGGGAAACTAATAATTCTAACTCTACATTAAAACCTACAAGTCGTCACAGGATGACAGCAAGGACACTTGGAAAAAAAACATCCTTCAACAGAGCATCTGAGGGTAATTTGATAGGTCAGTAAAATAAAAGTCAATTTTTATCACTTTCAAACGGTGTGGTTGCAATGGCCGGTAGTAGGGATAGGGAACAATACAATCTATCAATTCTAATGACAATCGAGGTCATTATTACCTTTTGTATCGAGGTGATTAAAATTTTCGCTTTAATGCGGTTGCCTTATGGTTTCTTCGGAATAAGAAGTAAATTGCAGTCCAATATATATTGCCTCAAGTCAATATGTAACGCTCTCTTCGTGTAAGAAAGGATTCAAATCCAATTACCGCCAATCCAACTTGGCTGGACTTGTAAATGTTAATACCATATTCTATAGTACTATGTTTTAGGAACATTTGTTTTAGTTATCCAGCAAATTGCATTCGAGTTTGATCTCACTTCCTAATGAACACTTCCCCAAAATTTTAATTGCGTATCCTTCATGTGGCATTATGAACACAGTCACACGTCTTACAAAATCTTTCGTGACGTTTATTTACCAACCGTCTGATTCGGCAAAGTTTCACCAAAACTGACGGCATATTTTTCTAGCTTGAGAGCTGAAAGAAAGTTTGAATGTAAGAGCAACACCAAACTACTGGCTTATTTTTGGATGACTTTATTGCACATCCATAAAATACAGATTCAGGTCTGACGTGGTGGAACCGTTCCATAATGACAGAAAAATTAACTTGCTTTCCACTAATAAAAACTCTTTTACTAATGAAAAACAGCAAGTGTTTTGTTTCTGTCACTAGCTTACATCGTCTACAATATTCTCGATGCTATTTTTTTTGTTTTTCGTTCCTTTGGCTCTAAACACTTCATCGCCACTTGCCTTCCTTAGTGTCCACCGGAAATCCGAGAAAACTCATTCAATGCGAATGAAACATATGCACGTCATGAGAAACTTTGCGATCTAAATTGGATTCAATGATAACCGAAAACAAACCCACGAAATAAATTCAAAAGCGATTGAAGAACGGACTCGTCGAGTCCTCAGCCTTCGCGAGCGTGATCGCGCCCACGGTACACAAAATACGCGACGAGTAATTCCTAGCAACAAGACTGCCAATTATCTGGATGCACATAAAATACCCGGACGTTCCCGGCGCGATAAAGCAGTCACGTCATCGGCGAATCTTGAGCAAGCAATTGGGTATCGCCGCGTGCGGAGCGGAATCAGCCAATAACGACCTCGTGGCGCTGTTACGCAAATTCATTACCGATGCCAGTATCATTTCGCACCAATAAACCGCCCGTGAGTTATATAACGCACGTTAGAGCGTCAGTAATGTTCTTTTTCCCCTAAAGATAAAAAAACTCAACAAAATTTAAAATAGCAAACAAAAATTAGGATTTAAGTTACTACTATTTCAAACTTGCAGTAACATATACCTACACCACAGGTTTTATATCATCCATGCAAAAACCACTTCAATTGACCGTGATTCGAACCCGGACCTTCCCGTTTGCCTGTCAGGTGTGTTAACCACCTGACCGGCAACTGGATTTAACCAGCTAGACACTTGACTAACAGTTGGGAGATCCGGGTTCGAATTCCAGTCAAGTCATATGGTATTTTCATGGCAAATGTCATCCCTTTAGTAAATGCCTTTGCACCTGTGTGCGCGATGGCGTACCGAGTCATTTGTTTTTCGTAGTGGTTTGGAAATAGTCATGCAGTAACATATTCTGCGTTTTCTTTCACAATGTTCTGCATTCAGGGTGACTTTGATTTAAAAAAAATTCGATTCTTCATGACGTGAGCTCCCCCAAATGATAAAAACGAAGAGTAAACCTTTTCTTCTTGTAGCTAAACCACAAAACTAACGCATAAAACGTTATTAATGCACTAGACTTCCTAAACTATTCTGAATTGTCAAGGAAATGAGTATTGAGTATGGAGAGTGTATCTATTGATTACGGACAAATGGAAGTAAAATATCAAACATGAACCTCGAAAAAAAAAAAAAACGTTTAGATACATAATCTGGAATGGTGACGAAAATTATCCAGCCATCAAAATATTAGCACTTGATTGGCCAAGGCCACCGATAACGGGCTGTTTTTCCTCCAATGCGTACCAAAATATTTTCGCGAACCCAAAAAAATAGCTGATCTGAAAGAAATTACTATTAGGCCAACCTAGCAAAACCAAAAGAATGTTATCGGTTGATAATTTTTTAATAACACTACGACTGGTATTACGTCGAAAAATGATGTAATGCGATGAGTCGCTTCGCGCGTAACTTAATGGAATTAATTCATGCTAAAATAAAATAATAAAAGAACACGACCCGGATCTCGACTCACGTCATCATCAGATGTACTCGACGATGCCTGTCGATATGTGTTAGAACAGCAGCGTGTAGTTCACTCTGTAGTAGTAACATCTCTGTCCAGTAAATATTCTATTGTACTACACGTTTCAAAGTCTAAGCATCATCTTCAGGTACCCTAGAATGACGCTTTCACATCGAAACACGTAGTACAATATTACATTTATGGGAAAGATCAAAGCATTTATTTACTGTCATTTTCAGAACGCTGTATGTCGAATCCAGGGTCATGTTGTGGTGGTTGGAGCGATTTTTGTTGAAATACAGATGTGCGTGAAACGTTGCGTACGTGTTCTATATAGTTTTAATTATAGATAACAGAGAATAAATTGCACTATACCTATTCGATTTTTTCGCAATTCAATGCTATTTTAACACGTAGCCTTATGGCACGAGGTATATTTCGTAATAATTCGATTAGTTATATGAACACATTCTCTTCTAAACGCGAAATAATAAATTTCTTATTATTTTCATTGTTACCAACAATTATCAAGGCAAGACGCCGAGTCAAATATTGGAAAAAAATATTTCCGATACAATTTCGTCTAAATTTCGAATAGCGCGCCATATCCCCGGCCGTGCCCCGCTTTCTTTCCATAAGGAACGGCCATCCTTTCCATATATTCCGTCAAATTCTAGCTATCTCCCTCCCAACAAATTCCCAATTACTGGCTCCCTGAATTGTTTAACAGAATTTCTTCCACCTACCGTTCGACAGACCCTAACCTTCCGCAAATACACCAACCAACTCAGAAAGTGTTACCTCTTAACCCCCCTTCTCCATCTTTCTGTCTTATATATACTGTTAATAATGCTGTTATATTATGTAACACGCCTATTTCATTTCGTGTGGATTTATTATAAAAGTATCTTTATACATTCAATATAAAGGCCAACGCTGGCTGTTTTCTGATATCTTTCAAATAAATCATATAAAATCAAATAATCTGATGTAATGCGGTTCAACCCAGGGAAAATACTACACCTAAGTCCCTCACGGGAACACGCCGAATTACAAAACTTTTGAAAGCATCACACAGTTTTGAGGAAAACCATAATCGGACACGGAACCAATTTGTCCAGAAGGCGTAAAAACAGACGTGTGGTGTCACGCGTGACTTTTTTGACATCCTTACCTCCTCCCAGCCCCCGCGGACACATCCCCACCCTCATGAAGCAAAAAAAACACCCAACACGACTACACCCACATCCGAAGCGCGCGCCTGGGATTGGCGCCCGACCAAAAATCCTGGAGAACGTCAGCGAGGCGTAACGCGCGCGGTTTCGTGGGCGTCCCGGCATGAAACGGGGGCGGATGCGAAGGGAAATAAATACGTAACGCACGGGCGTGAGCGTGAAAGCACACAAGTTCGCACAACTACTTGAACGCGTACACATATGTAAGTTCCAACAGCACATACGTACCTAAGTTTTAATATGCCGCTCGCATCACTAGCTTCTTACCATTGTACACAACCTTGGTAATTTCCACCCACATTCGCACCTGCTTCCATGGTATTTACTACCCTTAAGGTGCACCATGTATGTTTCTAATCACCTACCGGTCACTTGAACATACTGACGATGGATCACATGATCACCTAACTAAACGTGTATTCGGGTGGCAGAAAGCAACTATTGTAGATAGATAGCTATGGTAAGTTTATCCGGACAGAAAAATATTATCATAGTCGGTGACAACCGATGTTCTCATTACTACTTCTTGACCTTGCAAAGGGCGTAATGGGCGTAATTTCAACTTTTTAACTGGGGTGGCACCAAGGGGGTATGGAATACCCTCCAGGTGGAAGGGGGATCCTCCTAAATTAGGTATGATTAATGAAGATTCAAGAAAGTTAAAAAAGGGCCGTGCATGTGGAATTGTATTTTCCAATTGTTTGTAAATTATTGACATTTTTACTTAAAAATTCTGGGGTGGCGAAATACTGGGTTGGAAAATTCTGGGGTGGCAACTGCCCACCCCTTGCCACTCCCGAATCACGCCACTGAGGGTTACCATTGTAAAAAGATGATAATGAGAACGGAGAATGAGTTCAAATCCGATCTCTTTGCTGACAACGTTTAGAACATTTTGCTAAACCCGGTACACTACGGTATATTGGATTATGCGCATAAATTTAGAGAAATAGACTGCAACACGGACAGATTAAAAAAGTCACTTTTCTCGCGAACGATTCGAGGACATAATAGCTGCCACTGAGAATGCCTAGGTTTTTCAACAGGTAGTAAATTTAATTATTTCGTTCGCTCTTCACTGTTTCTGTTTTAATTTGCTAGGTAATACTAAAAGCACGTCTGGCATGCTTCCTGAGTAACTATTGTATCTCTGCGCATTTATGTACTTGCATATACATTAATAATAATAGCTTAAATAACATTGGTAGCATATAAGGTATGTTGGCGAAATCCACACCCGAAAGAATTTTGCAGGTTTATAATACATATTAGTAATCTACATGTTGAATGCTGAATGAAAACTCACCCTCTGCCACGAACACTTGAAGTGGCTAGCAGGGCACATTGAAGATGTAGATATGTGAACTCATATAGCTGCGACGGGATGATACACGAAAAAATGAAAATACCCCAGTGCTGAATCAAATATTATTAGTGATCACATCCTTCAGCTAAAAAATGCAAGAGTGGGAATTTGCAGAAAGAAAATGGTTGCAAATAGAGGCATTGTAATTATTCCGTGTTCCATTCACCGCCATAGTTTTGACCCACCAACATTCCAAAATTATGATACACTTTTGAGAACGATACTGTCAACTGAATTCAAGGATTGACAAATAGCACTGCGCATGGAAAAATAACGTAAATCATTTCCTCCACCTCTCCAGCGACGATGTTCAGAAAAATTACATGAGCGTAAATCAACACAATAGGGGGAACTCTTGCAGGAATGTTTTGCAATTTCTCTGCTTTACCAAAAATATTAATTTTCAAGTTTGAAACAAGAAAACCAAGGCTTTTTAGTCCTTAATTAATTTCATTTCAGCTCTCTCAATTATAAAAAAAACAATGAATAATGTGAAACAATGAGCAGAGTGAACTGTTAAAAAAAACGACGAAAATGAGCACTATTTTGTGTGTGCTAACTAATGTGCAACCGCGTCCGTCACAAAGGCGACATATACCTGATGATGCCATCTAAACGACAACCGGTTGTACAATAAATTAAACTGTGAAAAAAGATATAGTTAATTGCAGTGGCCTTCAAATTTTTTCGGTTCGGAGCTTTTATGAGTGTTAAAATATTTTATGGATCCTTCCTCGTGAAAAAATTATATATTCACCTACGGAAGATCATACGCAAAAAATATCTCCATTTAAATATTATTGCAGAAATTGCAAATAGTGAATGATGCATCCTTATGTAAACAGCTATTCGTGGAACCCTTGGGAAAGTTGTTTGGAATCTCTGGGTTCCGTGGCACACAGTTTGAATACCTACCACTAGTTTATTTCTTTACCATGGATTTTCACAGCCAAAGAATATAGAATTTAACAATTTTGTTTGCCCGCTTATTCACCACCACAAAGTGGGCGTAAGTGTATAAAACCGTATGTACGTTAGGCTCTACAAAGCCTCATGAACCAGATAATGTCGCCTATATGACAAATGTGTGTGATACGTACATTAAACGATGAAAAAAATACGAAGCTTACTTATTCAGTGACCATTAACTTTTCACAAAATTAGAATTCAACAATTTCGTTTGTCAGCATATTCACCAGCACACCTATGAGTCACCGATATCATGGGTGTAGTTGGCGTATATTAAAGTGTATGTAGACTCTAGAACGACTCATCCACCCGATGATGCCACTCATGTAACATTTGTCTTTGTCGTACATTAAACTAAAAAAAGCTTAATTATTGAATTAATAACCATGAATTTTCACAAAAATTTGACTAAAAAACAATAGAATTCAACAAATTTGTTTGTCTGCGTATTCACCGTCACACCTATGACTCACCGATATCATGCGTGTAGTGGGCGTATATAAAAAGCGTGCGTTAGACTCGTAGAAACGAGGGCGCGTGCCAAACCACTAATATCCGCCAAAGGGACAGCCAAAAACCATTACTCACTCAGGTAGTCTTCCCAACGGCCGTGATCCTGGAGGCGGCGACCGGGCGAGCCCGGTGGCCGGAGACCGGGCGACGATGGGGGCAGGGGGCTGTAGCCCCTGTGGTGGGCCCTCGAGGGCGACGGCGAGGAACGCCGCCGGTATCCAGTCATCGCGGCCATGCTGTGAGACGTGAAACGAGCGCCTTTTTCCTACTCTCCCGACGACACACAACCAAACACACGACTGCGTATATCCCTCGAAGCACCGGGGGGACAACTGGAGCTCTCGGATTGACTGGGGAGGAAGGCCGGGAGGACGGCTAGCGAGCCGCTGTCTGAATGGACGGGAAAGAAGAATACGACGCCGACTTTCGAACGAAAAACGGACAGCTGCCGGGGGTAGAGGCGGCAAACCTTCTATATATTTATTCCCCGACGTGACCACCGACACGGTGGAATAGCCGGGCAGGTAAGGGACTCCGGCAGCCTAGACAACACTCCCACACGAAGCGACACTTCCTCACACAGTTGAGACGCCTCTGCTTTGCTGTTAAAACCAAGAAAACAACACTTGAGAAGGAGACCGGCTCCGGAAAACGTACTCAACTTCTCCACGCTCCTTCAACAGTACGACGAACCACCACGAGAACGAATTCCACAACGGCTCGAGGAAATACCACTGAAGAACACACTTCACCCCTTCCGTAGGCCACGACCTCGAGTACAATTCGCGTGGAAGGATAAATATTTTTTTCAAAAATCTCCCCACGAGAGTTCAGCACGCCGATCGCATAAAACTTCCTCAACGGGACTCCTTATCGCCCGGGAGATACCGCCGGCGACCTCTCTCTATAAAGAGTACGGAGAGCAGCTCAAGACGACAGCACCCAACACGCTTTGACGACGCTACGGAGACAGAGAAAGAGAGAGAATGACGAAGATGTGGATGAAAGGGAAACACAAAAGAGAGCAGAAAAGCGGGGAAGGCCGGCCGGATCCGTCGCCCAGGAGAGGGGAAGAGAAGGAAATTAAAAAAAGAGGATGGGACGAACTGGATTGGGACCGAGTCTCTCCGCACACCACCTTTAACTCCCTACTCGTCGCCTCAGATCCCAACACTAACCACCACTCCACCACCTACACCGCCTCCTCCACACCAATTCCCCCGCCCGGCCCCCTTCTACTCCACCACCCCACTCCCCTCCACCACCCGGAGGAAAACGACTCAGGACTCGCGTGGAGTAGGAGAGGAGGAAGGAAGGCCGCCAAACGGAGAGGAGGTGAGAGGATGAGAGGGGAAGCAGCGCGGAAGGAGAGAGAGAAAAATACTTAAATTTGGGCCGCAGCACGCGGGCGGGCCGCACCGTTCCCCCCCTCCCTTCTTAAACGCCCCCGCGCCGCACACCAATCAGCTGTTCGCGAGGAAAGCAAGGAAGGAGTAGGGGCGAGATGCTATTCTCAAACTTCACGCCTCGGACGAACGCACACACATACGCGTTCGCGCAATGCGTCGGTCTAACCTCAATTCCCTTCCCGATTCTTCTCCCCTTCCCCTCAAACTGGCCCTTCCCCCTTTCCTCTTCTTCCTCCCTCTCCTCTCCACAATAGAACTCGCCAGAATGAGCGGGCTGCCACAAATGAGCGGTGGTGTGGGAAGGGGACGTCAGTTAGCGGCGGTGGTGATGTCACACGCACCGGGCCCCCAACCCTACCCTAGTCCACTCCCTTCAATCCTAAGGGCGAATTACAATCCAAGTACACCACACCAGTGCAGATCACGTCGAAGCGGGTGATAAGAGGGGAGAATGTCGGGTACGCTCCGTGGAGGAAGGAAGACTAGCTTTTGTTGACATCAGAGGAGGAAGAAGTCAAGTTCAGTACGAATATTAACCATACAAATACCAAGGTTTGACGGGACTCTCCTGAAGTAGGAAGACTAGAGAAATATTACGATCAGATGGTATAAAATAAAGCAGGTGGATAGATTTGCATTTCTAAAGAAATTATCTGGACGAGAATACGTACAGAAACGGAAAGCGGAAACGAAAATAAAGCTAAGGATTGCGATAGCAAAAGAGCCCTTCGGAAAATTGGACGTTATTACGACCGCTGTTTTCAATGAAAATAGAATTATCATTAAGGAGGGAATATCTGAAAGCATTCCCGCGGAGTGCTTTGCTACAGGTCTCAGAAACATGGGCCATAAGAAGTTGGAACTAAAGAATAGAAGCATTAGGAACTTGGTACTGGAGCCGGATGCTGATTAAACGGACTGATAGGATCAGAAACGATGAAGTGGTAGGGAGAACAGAATGAAGGAAAACGATATGAAGCTCTATTATGTATATGAGATCTATATGGATAGACCTCACATTGAGACAACGAATTTGTAAGGAACGTCATAGTGGGGAACGTCCTACGAAGAAAAGCGAAAGAAAAATACATACGCCAACAAAAACAGGATATGATGCAGAAGAGCTAAAAAGATATAAGGGGGTTAGCAGGGGACAGGGTAGAATGGAGGGGTGCAGTCAACCAATCTTAGGAATGACTAATGACGATGATTATTACGACCGTTATAACTGGACGATAAGCCTTGAATTATAATAGCCCATAACTGCCCTCTCGCGGTCACAGCGTTGGTCCAAAGGCTTAGATCGTGACGTCAATTCCTGGATGTAAGGACAATAAGCGTGGTTAACGCGGATTGGAGCACGACCTAATCTTCCCCATCTCCATAAGGAAGGGTGAGAGAGTCCTGGAGAGGGTGTAAGGGGGATTTTCCAGGATATGCGGGACGCCCGAGAACGTTATTGTGCGCCACTGTTCCCCACGAGAGGGACTTGTTCTCGTTGATGTGGGCCCAGCCGATACGCGGGCGACTGAAATGGGACGATCGACTATAGCTCGGAGGAATTGAGGAATAAAGGGAGCGGAATATGGATGCGGAGACGTGGGATGTAGAAGCGGTGTGGGAATAACAAATACGATCCGTGAAATTATTCCGGAAATTTAACTCAATAAATTGACGAATTTAGTGCTGAGGCAGTATTTAAACAAATTTAATCCAAACTGGTCACCACTATAATTAATGTATACGTTCCATCTCACCAGACCCTTTAGGGAGGGAGGGGTAGGCAAAGTCAAAAAAATTTAATTCTCGGTGATAGGCCTGTTAACTTCTCTTAAGAGTATCTTCCACCACATTAACATTCAAAGCTAGTCAAATGAGAAGAATTGAGCAATATTTTTAGCAAAAAAATGAGCGATATTACATAACCAGGTAATTAAATTTCCTAGGACAATAAAATTAATACGAATTAATAAAAAAAGAAAACTGTGAAATCAGAATGAAAGTCACTATAGAGAAAGTCAGAAACACGATGAACAAAGAAACTGAAGGAAGCGAGAGGCCTTATGGTACCGCCACCAGGTTGATAATCGGAGGTCTTAGGTTCAAACCCAGTTAAGGTCTTTGCTTACCCCAAGGTCGATAGTTAAAGAACCAGTGACCACTTGCTGGAGGGCCAAGTACAGGGTCCTTCTAAAACCAATACCCTGACAGGCTAATAAAGGTATATTACAAATGAAAATAGAAATTAACAGGCAATTAATATGAAAGCAAAGCAAAACTCGGTCCCGTAAAGATACAAAAAAGATGGAGAGAATTTACGCATATTATTTCTAAGGAATTGAGTTCAAACCAGTAAAAGATAGGAAATGGATACAAAACGGATGAAACACACGTGAAGGAAGAGAACATAAAGGTGATTCCTTCCGGAAAGGTGGAGTACTTGACCCGTTGAGTGAGGACCATATTTATCAGCCCATTAAGCCATCAAAGAGGATAAGAAGGGACAGCTGAAGTGTAGAGATCGGGGAGTATTGTCCTTTTGTGTGCATAACTCGCCACGATTAAGAATCAAGGCTTGAAAGGTGCTAACAGTATAATGACCCTCCCGAGACTGACCGTGCCACGGCTTCACACCATTGAAGTGCGGCCCGTTCAAGGACGATGAGATAAAGACGGGGCAATGTGTTGGCTGGGAGGCGAGACGACAGCTGGGAGGAGGAGAACAGCCGTCTCGGGAGTCGAAGGCGGACAGTCCTACGAGGGAGACCACCAGTACGGCAACTCCACTGTCACGAACTTCACACCACCTGCGTGACTTGACTCGATCTCGGACAGGAGAAGGTAAGAAGGGAAGGCTCGTTCTATTTTTAAACCGATAAGTTTCTTTTGCGACACTCAAAACTAAGGCAACATTATTGGAAAATGAGGCTACAAATCAGTTCCCTTCGAGAACTGCTATTTTTTACATCTGGGCGCTTTCATTTGCTAAGTTATGTTTAGGGAATGGATATTGGACATGGACAGATGGAGGAGGAAATAGATAGGAGTAAGCAGACCGAGTAAAAAGATAACGAAAGAATGATAATGAAAAGGAGAAACGTTAGGAGACTCATGAACAAGGTAAGTGCAAAATTATAAAGTACAGTGGCGGAAAATTACAGCCAATTACAGAAACTGAAGACAGGTTTATCTAGTGATTCACCAGATCAGGGGTTCCATCTTTGCTCCACCATCGATTTTCCCAGGTGGAACAAAGTTGTCTGACAAGTAGAACTCCACAGCGATACAATAGCTAATCATCATCCATTGTTGTACAAATCAATACCTTCTAATAAAAGCCAATGTACGGAGGGGGTGTGGAGACAGGGTCGATGCAATCGATGGGGAAAACGGCTGAACCGCTGTAGTTGGTTTTGGTGTTATTTTTTTCGCATTGCATCCCATATACCTGGAAAAATCCCCAATTTTCTATTTTCGACCCAGATAAATTGTAAATTGAAATAAATAAACACGCCTTGACTCAAACCCTCGACTCAACTTGACTCAAACCTCATAAGCCCCGTGTTAAATTTTCATAGCCATCACGTAGCTAACGTCAACAACGTAGCACTTAAGCACCGATATCCATATTTTTTAAACATAGGAAAGGGCCTCCAAATATAATACTATTAACCGAGAAATAGACAAAACAAAACAAATAAATAAAATCAAAACTAATAAGATTTGTTAGATCAATCGTTGGCGAGTGTTCTCTTAACAAAAGTTACAAAGTGTTATCATTTATTAATAATATTTGCATGCATGAGCATTTAGTCCGTCATTTTCGACGGATTATCAGCTAGTATTAGATATTTCTCGCGGACCTTAGAAAGGCAGAATAACTAGGCAATGAAAACGGGATGAAAATGGAAGGGAACGATGCAGTGATGGAGGAGGAGAGGAGGTTTTCCGCCCGGTGCACAAGCGGTTAGCGGCTGTCGGAACGGGTATTCCCACCAGAGGGGGTTGATACGCGAACCCGAAGAGTGAGTGGGTGGGAAGAGGACAGACGACCGTGAAAATAAAAAAAATAAACGACCCGCAGAGGGCGAGGAGGGCGACAAGTCGATGGAAAAAAGTGGAGACGAGATGAGAAAGGTGATATCGAAGCGGCGCACGAAATAAAAAAAACAATAAAATCATTGCGGAGAAGAAAAGAGTAGAGCAAGCAGGGAGCGAGGACGTGGGGGCAAAGGAGGGTGAGGTTGCGAACGAACGGTGTTTGAAAATATGGTGCTTTGTTTCATGCCATCAAATACATTTTATACATCATTATTATTAAAAAGGTAATCTCATTTTTTCAAACTTTCTAACACTTTGTAAACACTTCTACCATACTGTAAACATATTTTACACATAGTATTAATATAATAATATTCCAACCCCGTTGTTTCATTAACAGAGTTTGAAAATACGATTTCAAGCATGTTCAAAGATATGCTTTTATGCGCCGTTTTTTTAAGTTCCCAAAATATATAAGAAGTAAAAAAAACACCATGAACTTTTTTTTATCCCAATTTTAATTTAATTTAAAAAATCCCAATTTTCTTTCACTTTTTAAACATTCTTTCAACAAATTGTGAACATGCTCTAAATATAATCTTCATAGCATGATAACACCCATGTTTAATTAACAGTGTTCGAAAAAACAGTTTCCAATATTTACAAAAAGTTAAAAAATACCGTGAAAATATTTTCCTTTTTAACGCTTTTAAAACATGCTTTCAACACTGTGTAAACACTGTTTTAAACAAAGTCTTCATAGCATGATAACTCTTATGTTTCTCTAACTGACTTAAATAACAGTTGCTAACAAATTTCAAGCTATGGTCTTATGCACTGTTTTTAAACAGTTTACAATATTTAAAAGATGTTAAAAAACAGTTTAAATATGTTCCGCATATTTATGTTTCAAAATTTCTAACCCTTTATAAACACTTTAGATGTTTTGAACATACCGCGAACTGTCATAAACACAGTCTTCATAGCATGACAACCTCCATGTTTCATTAGGCGTTTTTTTCGAACATGTTTCATGCTAAACTTTTATAAACTGTTTTTAAGCAGTTTACAATGAATAAACAATATAAATGTTTCGCATTTCATCCTCAAATTTTCGAAAAAATTAAAAAAAACATATTTTGAACTAGTTCTAAACACAGCCATCATAACAACTTGACAACCCCACCAACGAGGAAGATAGGAGGGGGGGGAGACAAGGAAAAAATAGGGAGGTCTCTTTTTTACCCAGCGACACCACGGCCATCACCAACGAACCGAGAAACGAGCCACACACACCGCAAAGGGCCGGCCGAACAGACAGGCTCGACTGCAACGGTGTGGTCGAAATTTCCGACCCCTTTTCACGGGGAGAGATTTAAGAAAAAAATAATGGGATGGAAGAAAGGGGTAGGAGTTAAAAAAAGATATAGCGTTTTTAAAGTAACGGCGGGAAGGGGTTTGTGTGAGGCATACGAGAGGTGAAGAAAAAAATCCTTTGGAGAGAATGTTCTTCCCCACATACACACAAGAATCCGAAGCCTTGCGAGGGCGAGCTGGACGGCTTGATGCGACTGGCTACGAAGTGGACGTGGCGCGTAAGAGAACGAAAAAGAGAAAGAAGACTAGGGTTCAGGTTGTAGGGGGCGGGGTTAAGCCGATAGAAAGAAGAACTGCGGGGTCTCGCGTCGAAGACAAGACCGCAGTCTTTCGACGCCGCAGGAATTCAGGCCAGTGTTGGAAGTATCATTTCCCATTTACACAATAAGGACCAAAGCAGGCGTAGTCAAAATTCTGTTTTAAGGAGCTCAAATACAAGAGAAAGCTCGAGACAGAAACTCTGGACTGAGACGTAAAGAAAATATTTATGAAAACGATTGGTACAAAGCGTGCGGCACATGGAAGTAAACTGTTTACTCTGCAAAGAGAGGATGACAATAAATTGGTGACAAAACAGGGGTTGGTTATGAGGGAGCAGAGAACGATATGGAAGTATCGATGAACGGAAAGGAAGAGGAATATCGAGAGTAATCAACGTGTATCTATAAAATTAATATGTGTTAAATAAAATATAAAAAACATAATCATAATAGTTGTAACAGTACCAAATACACATCACCTATAACAGGTCATTTGGTGAAATGTTAAACAAATCTGGCAGAAGAAATATGAAAAATATGGCCACAGGATGATGTGAAACCGTCTCATCTGTCTGTCTACTGTCATCTCCTCTACAGGAGTAATCCCGAGAATTCTCTCCAAAAACCTTAATATAATGAGCATACAACAAATGCTTAGTATTGGTCATCGGAAGTATAAGAAATTTAAACAAATGCAATATATTTCATATTATTTGAGTTGGTGATGGTTCTGGGATCTACTAACCATGAAACAAAAAGCATGTAGATTTTTGTCTGGAAGTCGCACCATGGTAACGACTACAATAGGTAGTCTTACTTCGAAATCTACCTAAAACAAATCAGGTACCCACCAAGAACGGTGTTACTTATTGGAAACCTGCTTCAGGATAATAGAGGTGTCCTCGCGAGGGAAAGAAAATACCACAAGCACGGAATGATGGGACAGACCAGGGTGGTGGCGGGAGGACAGAGGAGGACGGGCGGTAGGAAAAAAGTGGTTTTCCACGGGAATAAAAAAATACGCTCCGCCACCGTGAGAATCGGGATGAATGAGTGGGAAATGGGCGACTAAAAGGCGCGTCCAAGAACTCAACGGGAGGGGAGGTGTGGGGAGGCCTCTTCCCTTAAAAACCCAGAACGTTATAAAGATACGAGGGATGGTTTAAGGGTTGCCGCCTGCATAGAAACACTCCGGACGGACACGAGAGTGATGGGGTGCGATGCGACGGAACGGAAATCTTATTAGGGGAGAAGGAGGAGGGGTGGACAGTGGGAGGTGGGAGGGGAGAGTAAGAGGGGGGTGGTGGGGGAGCGGAAGGAAATCCGAAGGAAAGTGAGATAGAAAGACGATAGCCGAGGAAGGAGAGGTGTACACCCTTAAATTAGGGGTCTTTCACGTGCGGCACATAAATCCGCCCCGGAACCTCCCTCCTTTCTCCTTCAGCCGAAGACGCAATTCTAATCCAATTTGCTGTCATTTGTTCCACGATCCTCAGTAAAACCTTTCAGTTCATTTGAAAGCCCTTTCACAGGGTGTCCACCAAACCGAGGAGAAAAAAATCCCGCCTAGTTCCCGGTTTTCCCGTCTAACAATGAAAAAAAATACGGCGCATTTCATGGTACATACTATATTTCGATTCTTTACGGAAAATATTTTAGTTGATTCAGAATTATGTAACTACGCGTGTAATTACGTAATTTCGCTCTCCATGAAGTCACAATCACGTACTCTGAGGAGCGTGATGGCCTAGTAGGTAGGCTACTGATCGAAGGGCCCCGGGTTCATATCCAGGTGAAGCCTTCGGACGCCCCTGAACAAAAACAAATCCTCGGAGTGCGAGGTGGTCCAGGGAAAGGAACTGGCTCCCCTACCCTGAATGTGTGAAATTCACACGCCTGTAGCTTAGTCCGGGGTGAGCTCTACCCTCAACTATCCAAACCAACCTTCGGGTTGAATCACTGAGTGAGAGTGATTATTAGAAAATTAATTTATAATCCACGAACAAAATTATACACGCACTGCCATTTGATCAGTTAAGCCAACCTGCGATAACTGTACGTGAGGCTTTACATACTTTGTGATTTAGTCACATTTTAAACAGTCGATAAAGAAAATATTCCCGATGAAATATAAAATCCTCACATTTTTCCGTTCCGAGAAAAGAAATTTGGGATCCTGACGAGGTAGGCTTAAAAACTAAGTTAAAAGGCGTGCAGTTAAGATCGGCGACATACGTAAAAGGACTTAATGATAATTTAATTAGTTTTACAAGCCTTCTGCAGCAATTGGAATGGCAATCGCTTTCAGACTCTCGATTAAAATTTTATTTAAGGTTTAAATGTTATTTTTCCCACGAACAATATAAGACAATAATTGTTGCCAGAGACACTTTCAACTAGATTTGTAGATAGGTAGTGTAGCAAAGTAGTTGATTTGCTCCATAATGCTTGTATCCATATCTGCAACGTAGTATTAACACGTCTTACATGTTTCCTGTGTAACTCTTGTATCTCTGTACATATTTTTTATTACAAAAAACATTAATACGTCTCTCTAACATTGGTAGCCTACCTATAGTGTAGTGCATTTTGGTGAAATTTCGCCTCCTGACAAGTGTTTGCAAAGTTTTGCTAATGCAGTAATCAATCAATATTCGAAGTTACATAAAATTTAAGAGGGCATAGATTAATTTATGTTGGTGATAACTCACCCCCTATCACACACTCTTGAAGTAGCTTGCACGGTTTTATGCAAGTGAAACCCGGTATCGGGGTTAGCCAACTCTAAACAAAAGGCACCAAGGTGAGCACATTTTAAGGTCTCATCCGACAGACGGATTTGAAATAACTTACACATGGCACCCAAGTAGGCATCGGGATTCAATGAAAAATCTCCGCCATTGCTAGGATTCGAACTCGGACACTCGGGATGGAAGCCAGGACTTTATCCAGTGTGGGTGGGATATTGGAAGAGTTTACGACGGGGAATAAGATATAGGGCATGTACAACGTTCGGTAGGTAGGGTACGTTCGGGGAAAGCTTGGCTAAGGATTAACCGACAAGTTTAGTGCGGGGAGCTAGGCAGGAATTGCCCCAGAACCTACGCTAACATTGGGTGAGCACCCATTATGACGATGGTGATATATTTAACGCCCCATGTAGGCGCCTCTCACTTTCCCGAGAGAATGAGTCACCAGCAAAATCACCACCGGCCGCAAGAAACGTCGTTCCCACAACACCAGGAAACGTAAAAAGGCCCTCGGCGGATTGGCCGGAGAGAGGACAACGACCAGCGGACCGATCCCGTGGGGACCCTTATTCGAGGCTAGACGAGACGGCGGACATTATGGTACGGGGGTTGTGAATGATCCCATTGCCACGTCAGCGACGCTATTACGCGGAGAGGATAATGTTGGCCGGCGGAATGGAAGGAGGGTTGTTAACACTCCTGAATCCATCGGGAGATAACCGAAATTAACAATAATATTTGAAATCTCCAGCCCCCTAGATTAAGATGGCTGCATCCGTAATCGGGTGTCACTGAGAACAAACTTTAATACTTTTTTAAATAAGTCATAAATATTCTTGGGCCACATTTCATTTTAGTGCACCTGTCTATGCGTATGATTGCACCATACATACGCCCACGCACCATGCAAACGATACAAGAATTATATTTTTTTTCTCAATTCAAGCATGTTCTAACAAGAGTTTTCGGTGCGTTATTCGAAATTAGTACGAAATTATGTTGAAATACCTATGTTTTTTTTCGAATATTGGAATCTGCGTGACACCTTTATACTTGTTTACAACAATGATAATAATAAAAAATGTATTGCTTCGCGTTTAGAAGAAAATATGTCCATATATATTCGAATTATTAGGAAATATATCACGTGTTTCATAAGGCTGTGTTAAAAGACCATTGAATCGCCAAAAATCAATTTTTTTTTCAATTTGATCTACAGATATCTATCACTAAGGAGAACACGTTCGCAAAATTTCACGAAAATTTGTACACAGAAACGACTTCAACCAACTTCAGACCTTTTCCCAAGGCTTTGAGTTTCGATAATAATTAAATTAAACATACCAGATACGATTGGGAAAAGTAGAGTTGTGTTCTTCGGCCACATAATGAGAATGAACAAAAGTTGACTTGCAAAAAGAATTTTTAATAATGTTTAAAAGAGTAAGAATGGCAATCAGTTGTTCCAAGGGAAAAAGAAAGACATGAAAGAGAGATGGGGATAACGGCATAATACAGGATAAAACTACACTATGATTGATATGAAACTTCCAGGCTTCAAGGCGAAGGAAGAGATGAAAGGAAAGAGTTGAATTAAAAAAATTGCTACTAATATCTCAGAATACCTATATGTTCCTCAACATTTTGTGTCTAAAATACTGGTACATGAGGGGTGAATTATACAATACGATCAGAGTAAAACTATCTCTCGGTAGAGATAGTTCCACTGCGATCAATTTGTATAATTTATACTGCTCATTCACTCACACTGATCATTAAACCGTAGTCATAACTATGCTCATAGTTATATCTCCCGAAATCTGCCGACAATTCTCCCTCTTGGTGCAGACTTCCATAGGCAACAATTCTTCTGGAGTTGGCGACCCTAGGTGGGAGTTGGAGGGTTACCCTTCAATGGGGAAAGGGGGAGAGTGCGACGATAGTGTGGGTCGAAAATTGCGAATGTCCGGCGACCAAGAGGGCGACACGAGATAACGGGGCAAGAGGTCGAGATCAGATGGCAAAGGGAGAAAGGAGACGAGGGATCTGAATTGGGCAGATTGTAAACGTGGCGACCTCAATTTTCTGGGCAAAAATCATGGTCCTTTTTTTAATTTGTAGTCAAGTTTCAAATCAATAGTAGGCGAGTTTACTATGTGGAATGTTATTATTAATACATGATGTTAATATTATTTTATGTTATAGAATAAGCTTGGTTATATTCCACACAATATTTATTACCTTCACTCATCCGGTTTCGACCTTTTCAGGTCAATATCAAGAGTGAACTCTTGATAACGACTAGAAAAGGTCAAAACCGGATGAGTGTCATAAATATTGTGTGGAATATAGCAAAGTTTATTCTTAAAACATCTAGTAGTCAAGTTGCAAACGTTTTATTCGGCATTAATCACTAGGATTCAATAGTCATAGCAAACAGTATAGTAGAGTTTTGCTTTTCACTTCAATGTGACCAGAGTTTCAAAATATAAGCCGGATAGAGAACCCTTTCAAGATTCCTCATTCTCTATTTTCTTGTAACTCGTGAGACCTGAAATTTTATAATACGCACTTCAGCCCTCACGAACGGCGATAAATGGAACGATGTGCTCAGAAGAGAAACGTTCGCTAACCTGCCGGAAGATAGCATTCTTAAGGTTCACAATAGTCACGGAAGATGCTTTGTGTATAGTACTCGAATGCGCTCAAACTAAGGATTTTAATTCATTAAAGTAATTTACCGTTTAAAGGTACGTTTTAAAGGAAGCCAGAAAAAAACCCTCCAGATTTATAATGTGCAGGGCCCTATCTGCCTCCAGTTCCTATCTGCCTTTCTTCACTTCAGTGTACGTCCCACCCTACTTCATCCAGTCCATAGAACTCTTTCTTCCCCTTCCCCGCATTCCCAAAATCCTCCCCTCTATCACGGCCTTCAGCGTCTCTTCGCCCCTCATTACCTCTTCCAGCCACTGACCCTGCTTCCCCTTAATCTCATCCAGAGGCTTCCTCTCCTCACCAACCATGTCAAGCAGTTCCTAATTTTTTCTTCCTTTCCGTCCATCGCACCTCCATCTTCCTCCATATCCAAATCTCGAACGCCTGCAGCCTATTCTCGTCCTCCTTTCTCAGAGCCCGCGTTTCTGCCCCGCACAACACGACACTCCATATCAAGCTCTTCACCAGCCTCTTCTTTATATCCTTACCCAGGGTCCCCGTCATCAGCTCGCTTCCATTACTGAACTGAACGCATCCTTCGCTAAAGCTATTCTCCTCCTCATGTTTCTGTTGCTATGCCCACTTTCTTCTATCGTACAACATATGTAATTTATTTGCTCTTCTTACTCCTATTTGTGCCCCCCTACTTAAATGACCAGCCTCGCTTTCTTTGTCCAAGAGAATCTCATTTCTTTCTTGTGCTTTCTTATAATTTACCTTCATTCCTTGTTTCTCGCACAGGTTTTCTTATGCACCCACTAAAGCTTGTAATCCCTTGGCTGATCGTCCGGTGCTGATCGACTAACCAACACCTGGTCGTCCGCGAATTAAACCGACTTTAATGGAAATTCTGTAGGCCTACGACAAATAATTACCGAGAAATTTTTATAATTACCAAATTCAGTATTTGTTGGCAGTTGAATTCATTAAAACATATTAAATTAAATTGGCATAAATCCCATCCCAAAATATCTCAGAAGTAATGTTGTGTATTCAATCAGTCGCAACGGTGCAATATAAGTTATACAGGACAGACGTCACAGTACCTAAAAAGCAGAATATCACAACACAAATCAGATGTAAAAAATCAGAAAACTTTCTAATTTTTATCTGTTTTAATGAATTCAACTGTCAACAAATACTGAACTTGGTAACAAATAATTACTCTCGCGCGACATTAAAAACCCTGGACCTCTGTCGTTCGGGCAACGATAAAAAAGAAACTGGCCCATTCTAGCGTTGCGGGGGACTTATTTCCCGCATGCGTCGGACTCCGTGCTCCCCTCTCCACGACCACTTGTTCGCTTGAGACGCGCGTCACACTCCGGGCGGTGGAGGGTGACACCACCTCGGAGGGCCGGGCGATGAGAAATGGCGTGGGTGCGGAGGCGATCACTCGCAGCGAGGTGCGGAGAGAAAATTCCCAAGGAGTGGACGAAGCGGCAAGCCCTTTCGGAAACGCCACCCGAAAAAGGAGAGGCGCTTATCATGAAAGAGACTGATTCAGACGGAGGTAAAACACAGGTGTTGCAGTTCTCCACAAGTAATAGGTTTACTTCACGACTAGCTATTAACTTGCTAATGATGCTGCACGTAGAAACTGGTCGTGAAATAAACCAATTACTTAAGGAAAACTGCAACATCTGTGTGTTGACTTCTATCACGGAACAGTTCCACCATTTCATCCCTGAATTGTTACTTAAAAAACTGATTTAGACATAACTCTTTGGAACCAAGTCATTTTTAATAAAACAACAGCTTAGTATTTTCATTACTATAATGTATTAACGACCACGATTTGAACAATTCATTTCCATTATCAAGTTTATCATTGTTACCTGGATAATGATAATGAATTGCCTAAACCATCGTCCCTAATAAATTATTTTGTAGTCAATACTAAGCTATCATTTTTATTAATAATGCTTAAAAGCATTTGAGTTTCTTACAAACTTATTTCAGACGCAGCACGTGAAGAAATGTTATTGGTAACTGTTAATGACACTTTGAAAGACATACTTTCTACAATAAGCTTTGCGAAACGAAGACCCAGGACATCAAACAGGCTCTCGTACATATGTAGCATAATTAGGTTGAAAGCAAATTTAAGTCAGTTATTAAATCTTTCCATGATTCACAAAAATGTTAACAGTTATTTGTAAAGCATTGCTGACTGTCGTTAGAGGCCCATGGGTTCACAACAATTAACAGGATCACGAAGATATCCAATGTGCATGTTCCCTTCCGTGAAACATTCTCACCGCTCAGTCAGTCAGAGGAGTCACCCGTCTCAGGCAACATACGGGCGGACGCACCCATGCGTGAGAAACACGAGACCACGGAAGTGGAACCGTTTCACGGCCAACTTGAAGACTTCGGATCCATTGCTCCGCTGAATGCATTTGCAAGGTGAGGTGAAAAAGGAGCAATTAAGCCCTCTTCTCTATGAGAGCCCTTAACATTCCGGTTCGGAATAAAAGAGTTAATTGACTGATTGCATGTGATTTTTATGACATTCTCTCACTATTATCTTGATCCCCCAAAGCGCCTAGGAGGACAGGAAAGCCTTTTGAGGAGAATGAAGGCATCTAGGCAATAAAAACGCTTTCTCCACCACCACAATGCGCTTTTCTCAAAAGTCATTATGGAAATTAAATTGCCCTTGTGCTCAGTCGGAAAATAAATTCAAAACGCATTGATGCTTACATTCTTCTTTTTACCGATTATAACATTAAACTACGATAATAATGACCATCGAATAGACGTAGATGACCAAAAAAAACTTAGATAGTGAAAAATTAAGTGTTATCAACAAAAAACGTAGTGTCGTTAAGTATCTTTAAGCCTTCACACAAGATGGCAGACGACCTTAGCATCGACAATGTATTCATCATTTCCGATCATTTCACTTTCCGATATTTCGCACATTCATCATATGTACCATGCTTTCCACCATGCTATAATCTCCCTTTCCGTCACCACGTTGACGGTGACACAAACAGGGGAAACCATTGTCAGTTGGTAATAAATAGTCCAAAATATCACTAAGTGATTTTATTCGACATGGATGTAAGCCAGTTTCATAAAGTTGCACCACGCATCCTTTACAGCAAAGGAGCAATATAGCCCATTTCCACTTCAATCCTCATACGATTAACCGTGAATTTGAAAAAAATGCACACATGAATGAATCCACAGCCTCTTCAACAGTATAACAGTTAATATTTTACTTTACCAGGGTCAGTAATAATTCTATAATAATAATACACTTTCGCCAGGGGATCAAATTTGGTTCTTTCGTCGGCACGAGATATCGTTCGGCAACACCATTGACGCACACCGTGCGATACGTCCTCATGAAACTATGACTCCCCGCTCCGTACCGTTCATTACGGTTAAAGAGAGCCTCCGGGAAGATATTAGAAGTTTTGAAGGGTCTAACCAAACGGAACTATTGCTCCGAATAATTCCCTATCAGAGCAGATACTTGTGAAAATAGGAGAAGATTGGCGAGACTGGTGACTCAATCGAAACTTAATTAGGTATGGCCCTGATGGGACAGTAGAGGGTGGCTGACTGAGAAATAGGGTTGGGGTAAGATCGGTTGCTCGTAGTCGCTGCTGAAGTTCGTGATAGAGGGGAGGATGGTGAGTAAGCAGGGAAAGAGGAGAAAGAGGACAATAGGCTTTATGGATGGCATGAAGAGAGACAGCAAGTATGCTGAGATGATGAAAGAATTACAAGAGGAAGATAGAGCCCCGAACATGTAAAAATATAGAGGATTTTGACTGACTTCATTTAAACCTACCTTTAACTGGTGTAGTAGATTAATGAACGAACGATGTGATTTTCTAATCCCGCGGTTTGGAAAGACAATAGTCGGAAAGGCCCTTCTAATTGTGAGTGAAATTGTAAACATCATGAATAACTAAAAATATTTATGGCAGTACTGGAAGGGAGACGAAAGGATGCTGTGGAAGGGAAATTTGAAACAGTTAGAGAAAGATTAGAAACGACTACTCGAAAGCCTTACATGTGCCTAGCTGTTCAATGAGCAGGGTGATAATTGGGAAAATTCAGGGTAGAATCAGAGGAGGAGGGAAATATAAAAGGAATACCAACAGGACGGAAGATATGAAAGGCTGGATTTGAAATTAGATATGAAAGACTGGATAGGATGGATTCTGTGGAGTGGAAACTGGAATTAACGAGAGAAAGATTAGAAAAAACTTCGTAATTCAAGGCTGGGTGAGCATCGTCTTGTCCAGACCTACCAGAATCGTGAGCTAAAGAATGATACTCTGCATGGAGACAATCGACCTTCAGACGTAAAAGATATTCCTAATTTCATCGAAACCTACCTCTAACGGTAGGTCATCGCTAACAAAGAGCCTTTAGCCAGAATGTGGGGCGCGAGAGTTAATAAAATTAAGGAAAATGACACCGTGAGAATAAAGTGTGGTGTTGCGAAAGGATGTTCGTATGAGGGGAGTCACTCCCTTTGTTTTTCGACGGCGGGGGTGGGGGAGGGAAGGGAGGACCTGAGAGGAAGAGAGTGTGGGGAAGGGGGAGGTCCCTGGGACGGAGGCGGGGGGTGGAACAGCTCCCCCCTTCCTATCCTCCCCGGCTCTTCCACACGGGGAGCTCCAAAATAGCGCCGACCAACTCCTTCCTGGCCTCCTTTCCTTGAAGGCGGTGGCTGGGTGGGATGGGCACTACCCCCTCTTAACTCACGACCACGGCCACCAGTGAGGTGGAAACTCGGGAGGGTGGGTGGGTGGGTTGGTGGGCGGGCCGGGTTGCGGCAGCTGTAGATATGCGGCGATTCGATTCACACGAGGATCGATTATTTCCGACACGATTCACGACTTTGAAATTTTCGGCCGATGACTCCCATCCGATTCTTCATCCGTCCTGATTGCGATTACGATCAACTTCCACTCGATAGGAAGCGATTACAGTCAAAATTTCGAAGCAGGGTCATGGAGAATTACAAATTCAGGGTCATACGACTTTTGGTATCACACCCATCAATTGACTCACTTGGATTTCCGCCCGAGGAAAACGAATCACAAACCATGCGATTGAACTTGTTAATAATTATTACGTTATAATATTGCATGAGCAATCTGCAATGCATAGAATTATAGAAAGTAATTGTTCATTCCTACCTTTCCAAAATCCCAAAAGAAAATAAAAGATAATCGGGACTTTTGAATTAGGTACCAGTTATACTAGCATTGCGACAGGCTTCACAATAAGATAAAATACAGATCATGAATAATAATTTATTACAGCAAAAACGCAAAACTCATCTCAGAGACTCGAACACAGTGTTTCACAAAAGAATCACGCCCTGAGATCCATTAACGACGAATCGAACATTTAAAGCAGCAATATGTTTATTAAACGCGTTTCCAACAGAGTTTTTTCAGACGACTCATTTTAAGATTATCTAGCATAAGTATATAAATAATAATTAAGAGAGCAAAAAATGATTTTTGAAAAACTTGAAAAGAAATACGTTAGCCCCCAAGAGTTTACAAGGTCCAAGCAAATTTCGTGGTGATTTCAACCGGTTTAGCAGAATTTCAATGCAGGAATACTGAAGATATTAATGGGGCGATAACTACTCCACGATGCTATATTAGTGCTAAGGTACTCAGTCGGTTAAGGTAGGTATAAATAGTAGTGAGAGAAAATTCTCTGAGTTTTTACAAGTGTAAGACCCGATCTGCCAATAATATTTATTCCTTCATCTCAGCGTACGTTCTAACCTTCTTCATCCCATCCATAAAACCTATCCCCTTTCTTCCCCTTCTCCGCCTATCCAAAATCCTCCCCTCTACCACGGCCTTCAGCAACCCTTCGCCCCTCATCACCACTCCCAATCACCTGCTTTACCTCCTCCAAATTTCAACCAGAAATTTCCTTACCTCACTAACTAGACCACGCACTTTCTCGTTTGTCGTCCTTGAGGCCGTTTTACACGAGGCACTTTACTTCACCATCTTATGCATGTACGCGCAGTGAAAATTGTGTCGTATAAAGCGGTATTGCTAAAATGCATGCTCGAATGCATAAACGACATATGGGAAAATAGCCCCCACTCTAATTTCGTGGCAGTTTCTATGCATCAAATTGTACAATCAAGTGCCTCATGTAAAACGGCCTTTACAATGCTATAAGCAACACATTATAAGCATATGATAATGGATGGATACCAATATGAGCAATTTACCACAAATAAGAACAACTTTAAATACGACTCGCGTTTCGATGCACTACTACATCATAAACAGGATGTATTATAGTAAGTACTTCGTCGTAATTCAAATTGTTCACTTTAGTGGAAAACTGCAATCTTTTTATCCATTCACAATCTTCAAACTCCACGCAATATCGCCTGAATATTCTGAATTTATAATCAAGCGATAATTCCATTCGCATCGATACGAGCGATATAATTCGAATCGATCCCTCCCTTCGAAGGAAGGAAATGGGATGGGCGTAGGGTGCCACTACGGGAGGAATGCCTGAAGTCCTAGGGGGGAACCAGTAGACCCAGGCAAACCAATAAGGATCGTAAAATCTGAGAATATCTGGTGAGAAACGAAGTGGGTGGGAAAGGGAGAGGATTCATTTCGTCTTTTTCTTTTTGGAGAATTTTTTTCTCTTCCGGGAGATACATAGGAGAAAGCCTAGGGGCAGGGGAGCTAAGAGGAGGAGGAGGAGGCAAACTGGGGGAGATATCGCGTGTGGGGCACAAATTAATAACATGCGCCCACGGAACAAGAAGACTTTTCCACTCCCACCTACCCTCAAAAGAGATGACACGGATGCTAATTCGACGGATAATGATGGGAAATTTGGCTCGCCCCTGGGGGTGGAAGGTGGGTAGAAGGAAAAGAATTCGAGCTTGACCCAAAATCAACATGAGGGAGGGGGAGTGGAGCATCACGACCCAGACCCCTGAGGCCTTTCTCTTTCTCGAGTTTGGAATACCAGCGAAGGGTAAAGAGCTAAAAAAAATTCAAGATTGTGGGGAATTGGGAGAAGAAAGTCACGGATTTCGTGACACGGAGGAGGAAACCTTGCACTCCCGACGACAGGAAATAAAAGAAAAATGGCCCATTAAATTAGGCTATATAAGGTTTCTACGGTTCATTCACAGTTTAGTGGTTACATCATGCATGTTCTCACGATTATGGTGGGTCTATGAACAAGACGATGGTATGTCTATTACACACCGAGCCCCAACTTCCTGAGTCGTTTCCAATCAGTCTCTTACCATTTCCAGTTTCCACTCCATAGAATCCATCTTAAGCCTTTTATATCTTCCGTCTTCGTGGGATTCCTATAATATTTTCCTCCCCTTCTGATTAAACCTTGAATTTTCCCAATTATCATCCTGATCATCGTGGAGTTAGGTATATGTAAAGCTTTCCACGAATGGTTTCAAATCTTTCTCCAACAGTTTCCAGTTTTTCCTACACAAAACCCCTCCCTTTCAATAGTGCCATACATACTTTGATTTATTCAATTCAGAACTTTTTTTTACAAATTTCACTCAATACTAAAAGTGCCTTTTCGACTTCTGGCTTCCCAAACCGATGCGGGGCCTTCAAAATCACATAGCTCAGACAAAGCTGTCCGACTGACAACAGACCTGTGACCTCTGTTACCCAGATTTAAACCCGGGACCCTCACGAAAGCGCACAGATATTTTCAATACTACATAAATGCTACACTGCTTCAAATGAATTAAAGCAATGCGCAAGTAAAATTCTGTCATTTTACAACTGAGTGATACATACCACTGAGTATTTACACTCTCAATTTTATGACAGAGGGACACGAGGTAAAATAGATTTACCGTTTAGAGTCAGTGCTTCTCCGCCGAGATCAAGATTGATTCCTTCTTATTCAATATACTTCTCGGCGAACTGGCCTTTCGCTATTAAGTGGCTTGCAAGGATTTCAATGATTAAAAAGGTGAAGACGATGACTGGTAGAAACTTTTCAAATGAAATCGTCCAGGCGAGCGTTGACGATAGGTAACAATGGAGTGAGCAGCATTGGATTGTAGGAGACGAAAGCGGAAAAATAAAGAAGCAAATAAACCGGAAACGACGGCCACTTTGGAAGATTAAACGAAGCGAGGAACGCAGGGAAAGAAAACATCCGATGCTCAAACCAACCGGAACATGACGCTGAAAAAAAATTAGCGTGAAGAGTCTTTAAAGGGAGCCCAAGCTGCGGAAAACAAAAAATGACTACCTATATATAACAAGGGAAACAAAAGGAAAAAAAAATAACTGAGAGCTGACCGAGAGAACGAGAATAGAAACCCAGCGGTTGGAGAACAAAGTTAAAAAGAGGGCGAAGAAGAATTGAGGCTACACGAAGAAAAAGGCAGCCGGAATAATTCGCATGAAAACACAAGATCAACTTTTACCACGACAGCGGTACCCAAAGGTGTCGTAATAGAAATCTCACATGATCGCTCTAAACATTTTCATTACCTTTACGACGATACCTAAACGCACTGCGAGGATTGTACGATTCTTTTTTGCAATAGTGTGTTCGTACGCCGGAGAGACTGAGTAATCAAGAGAGGTAAGTTAAAATATCACATAAATTCCTTACGCTTTCAGCGAATCGCCGAGCAAAAAATTCTCAAACACAATCGAGACCTTAAATAACAAATTCCGCTCACTACATCCGTCAAGAGCAAAAATACAAACCTGCGATGTAAACTTTTGAAATTTAATACCGAAAATTACATTTGCTTTACAATTGGATTTCCTAATGCCATTGAGTGAGAGACTAATACTTAATCCAGCGGTTCCCAAACTTTTTCTTTCCGCGACCCATTTTAGCCCATACGTTTTAGCCGCGACCCCCTAAAAATAACAAACAATGTGTACATTCAAATTATATTGTTTTTAAAGTAATTACAATCCTCATATCGCGACCCCTTTCCGAACAGCCCGCGACCCCCCTGGGGGTCGCGACCCCCAGTTTGGGAACCGCTGACTTAATCTAATGAAGTTCCAAATGTGCTGAGAATTTTAAAACGCATAATTGACAGAAAAACTAACGAATACCCAATATGCATATATGTAACTACCACGGAACTCGTTCATCATACCGGTGATACAAACTGATTTTCACTGACTATCACATCGTATTCTCAGTCTTTATTCAGCCGGCACAATGAAATGTATCCACATACATAAGGCGCATTTACTGCAATGTATGATGGATGGAGAAAAATACTTCTTTTCAACACAGTTGTTAATTGATCGTCCAATGTTGAGCTTCTGCAGATTTTCAACATACTACAATTCAGCTGAGACATAGAGCGCTATACCCTGTGATTTCATTTACTCTGAAGACGGAATATTAAGGAGATCATGAGCTGAAATTGCCTAAAAAACCTACGTTAAAATGAAATGGAATAAAACTTTAAGGAGTAGAACACGAAATTAGGCATGTTTACCCTGCTGCAGGCGTTTGAGATGTGAGTGTGGAGGAGAATGAAGAAATAGCGCTGGAGGAAAAGGAAGACGAACGAGGAAGTGGTAGGTATGGCGGGTGTGAGAGGAAAATTTTGGAGGCGATTAGGGGGAGGCCAGGTCGTGATAGAGGGGAGAATACTGGGCAAGCGGGGAAGGGTACAAGAAAGAGAATGGCTTAATGGATGAAAAGAGTTAGGACGCATGTAGAGATGAAGAAAGAAATCGTGTGAGGAGATAGGGCCTGCGCCTGTAAACATTTTAGTAGTAAAAGAGTTTTCCAACAAATTTAGATACTTATCATGCCATTCACTTTCCGTATACGCAAATTCAAAGAACTGAGTGATTGGGCAGCTGCCTGCCACGATGGAAACACAGGTTCCCGATTAGTCACCGAAGTTAAGCATCGTTGGGCTCGGCTCGAATTTGGAGAGGCGATCCTCCGATTCGTCCAAGCGCTGTCGCCCCTGTCTGCACGTGGCAGACAGTATGTGCGAAATGACCTTAGCCGTCGAAGCACTGTAAACAAAAATATACTTAGAGATTTCTGTTAGCTCTAGAAAAACTTTTAATAATATCCTCCATTATGTCACATCCTTGCATACCACTTTCGCTTCTCTTACACCCATACATTGCTTCATACACGCCATCCCATTCTAAATTCTCCTGCGATATTCCTCCTTTTCAGTCTCTTCTACCACATTCATCCATGAATTTCCTGGTCTACCCCATCCTCTCGCACCATTCACTCTTCTATCATATATCTGTTTCGTTATTCGAACTTTATCCATTCTCTGGCCAAACCAACAAGGCACACTTTTTTCATAAACGTCCATTACTGGCGCATCCAACCCATATTCATTCATGGCTAACTCTTTGCTGAAAACAATTCACCGATACCACATTCCCTCAGCATTTAGCCGGGTCTTATTCATATCTTGGCATACCCAGGTTTTACTACCATATAATAACGTCGGCAGAACACTTTAGTACACTGTCTAGGGAAGCGAAAGTCCCAATGAATCCTTAATATTATCCACATACTACCAACATAATTTTATTGATTCCATGCACATTTTGTTGGCAACGGATGCAAAATTTGTTGCATTAATTTGCACTAGAATTGTGGTATGGAACCTTTGAGCAGCCGTATTACTTTTATTTAACGGTAATTATATAGTTTTTTTACGATTAATTTCAAAATAACTTTATGTTAAAATATGGCATGTACTCAAAGTCAAAAAGGCCGAAATTGGCCTAATACAAATATTATATGTATTACTGTATTATTTCATAAGATTTTTACTATCTTCCATTTAAACCAACCTTAACCGGTAGATTATCCTACATAATACCCCACATGTACCAGCGGCAAAACGAGCGATGCGCTAGCTTACGGGGAAGATATGCTGAGCAGAAGTCGCGTCGGCGAGGGCTTAGTATAAACGTGATTAAAAACCATTCCGCAGCCGCGGCTGTTTGGTCCAGAGAACTATGAACGTGAATGGAGATGGTTTATGATGAATGGACGCCGAAAGGCTTGAGAGGACGCACCGCGTCCGGGTGAAGCGCGGCTCCTTTTACCTCCTATCGTCCTAGGAGGGTCCCGAACGAGGACAAATGGCCTTAGTGGGTGCTAAGTCAAAGAGGACGAAGAGGCGGGGGGGCGGCTTCGAGGACGAAGGCAAAGGCGGGACGATATGGCGAAGGAGTAGAGAAGAAAAGGGTAGGAGAGAGAAAGGAAGATAAAAATAAGCAGAGAAAGAGAGGGAGAGACGGATCCGTAATGCATTGGGGGGGGGGGGGGGGGGCTATTCAGGAAGTGCTCGAAATGGTCAAGATCTCGATAATGCGCGACGTCAAATGGCTTTAAGCGAATACAGGAAGTGGCTGCAGGAAATTCGTCGAAGGCAGAATGTGCGGACGGAGGGGGTGATGAGAGCCTGGAGCAGGGGTTCCCAAAGTGGTCGATGATGGTTGATAGGTGGCCGATGGAAATAAAAGGTCGTGAATGAAATGACTGAAAATGACTTCGTTAAGTCGAAACCTAATAAGTATTGTGGGAATTTTCTTAGTAAGTGAAATTATTTTTACATTGGAAAAAGATTATTAAAAGGACTCACATAATAAATAGCTAAATTTTATTGAATTATATCCCACATTTTCATAGTGAACTTAAGACTTATAAATATGTTTTCATTAATATTTTTTATTATAGTATGAACGCCAATACACTCCTTTATCTTTTGTTTCATCTTCCAATACAATAGACAAGAAACTTTTCGAAAATTAATAATAATTGTAAAATACATTAAAAATTGCTTAAGCGTCTCTTTCACCATTTCTTTCATGCATAATTAAATACAGGGTAATTAAGTAATACAGGGTGGTCACTCGTTCAATGAAGCCTTATTCAAGGTTTCGCCAAACGGTATTTTTTCCAGTTAAATGCAGTCATTCAAAATAATTTTTTTTTTTAACTATGCGCTGTCATAATTCAGAATATATAGGAAATATGTATAATTAGGGAAATTCACGTACCACTAAGTACCCACTAATTTAATGAATGTTTAGAATTTAATTTTTAAATAGGCATTCATTGTCATAATGAAAACGTTGAATGATTGAGTGAATTTCATGTATCCGACACTTGCTGAAAACTTGTTGTATTATGTTGAGACGTCTATTAATTAATCTTTTCGGCCTTCTCCACGCGTTAAGCAACAACTGACATGATATTTGGATTAGTTCTTTTCATTAATTATTTTAGTTAGCGCCAGATCGCCAATACACTCCATTTGTTTAATTTTTAAATAGGAGTTACAAAATAATTTCGATAAATAATAAACACTGTAAAATGAAGGATCTATAAATCGAATATGCGTGAAAGTCGGCAGAAAATTGGGTGAGCAGGAAAAAGGGATACAAAGCACAAGTTACTTGGGGTGGCATGAAGAAAGGTCGCAAATGTGGTAATCTGAGGTATGAAAAGGTGTAGTGATATAAGTGTTTCGAAGCGAAAAATATCGCAAAAATATAACAACAGTGTCTACTTTCGAAAGGTAACATTCCACGTTACAGCAGCCTCGACAAACCACATCTTTGTCAACACGAAGTTGACAGCTGTGGGAGTTAATCAGATTACAAATTCAGAATCGTTGAGATCTCGCCTATTTCGAGTAATTCCTGAATAAGTTACCAATAAAGGGGGATATTTGGGTCTGATTCTTTAAAGTAATTATTTCACCTGATTTCTTAGAAGTTAGAAGTAATTCCATACAGAAATAATTCGTTCCAATATCAAGTTTTAAATCCAACCTTCAGGTATTATAATGACACAGATCGAAATAATTCCGAAAAGTTATTGCCCTGAAAAGGAATTTCCTACTCCGATTAAATATTCTAATTCTAATTTCATGAAATAAAAATTTATTCGAAGTAGGAATTACATCGAGTTTTGGGCACCCCTTCGGACTTGTTTCGATGAGTTCCGATGCTAGAATTGACCAGCGCGATCTATTAGACCACGAGCAACGCTTGGAAATTGTCGGAAAAAGGGTAGGTTTAAAATTTAACCACAACTGCCAAGAAGGAGGGAGTGAAACCAAAAAAATAAGAAAATTACCAAGCTTTCCTCTGGATGGTATAATCCACACACTTTTCGGCTCTCTCGATATGAATGGAGCCCACTCGACGGAAATTGATTAGATACACTCCAAACTTTACCACGATAACAGACGCACTCCTTTTCTTCCACGAGGTTCACACGCTTGTAAAGACCTGTCACGGTATTGGAATTATAACACACGAAGACGAAAGGGAATCCAATCCTTGCGCCTTCAACACTTAGAGGGACGGTCACTTACTACGCGAACACCAGCTGGGCGAAACCAAAGAAAAAATCAAAAGCACATCAAGTTCACTCCTTCAAATCGGCTCAGTGCACTCCGTTCGAACGCCCGTCACTCAATGGATGGACGCGACACGCTGGGTCTCAATGTCGACACCTGGTTGCGCAGTTTTTTTTCTTTTGTTAATTTTTTTTAAACGTATAGATAATAGGGATGAGATATCGTCACACACGTTATATCCGTCGCGTGGAGTGGGCGGCCTGAGGTATGGACAGCTGATCGGGAGTCTCTTTGAGAAAAGGTTTTGCGTTGCTTAATGGACGCAGGAAGCCGGGAGGCGTGCCCTTGTGTTCCTCCTCCTTGCACGGAAGACAATGGTGCTTGTGCGCACGGGTCACGTGACGCAACGACACCCCCCCTCCTGGCGCGCGCCACCCACGTCAGAACTCCCCACACTCTTTCACTAAAGATTTTAAGCGACGAGATAGCCTTGCGACGGAAAGAAAAAGGCCCGTCGAATCAGGCGCGCCCGAAAGAATACAATTAAAACGAACAAAAACAAAGGAAGCCCTCGCCCCGAGTGGCCTAGCCTCACCACTGACCGACGCAACGAAAGGACGGTGTTGAAAACCAAATCACTCCCAAGACTCCCACGCAGCGAGCACACAAACTCTGGTCCCTCATGCGCTCCTGGCCCGGGTCAGAAATTCCTCGCCTCCGACCGACTTAAAAGTCGTTCACATCCGAGTCACTTCCACTTGTCCTAAAGACTCACACGCAGAAGAGGAATTAAGAACGCGAGCTTCGGTTGTTTGCCTCCGCGTCCCTGTAGACGCCGCTGATCTCGGGCGAGAAGGGCCAGATAAGCAGCGACACAGAAAAAATATAAACTTCGATATCTACGGGTGGGAAAAGGAAAAATTACGCAGCGAAAACAAACTCTCCTTCACTCGACGATTAGAGCGCGGGAATCACAGGAGGAACGCGGCTGTAGGCCGAACTCACACAGACTTGCGAATAGTTTGGATCGACCTTCGGTGCCGCGACCAAAATAGCAGAACCCAAACCCGCGTCCCACGAAGATGGAAGAAAAAATTCGCCCGGAAGAGAGGTAGAGACAATCCCACACCAGTATTACAGGGTGCACTCTTGAGAGAGAGAGCGAAACCACGATCCTTGCGGATGAAGAACGAAGACTTCTCCACTATGAAGATTCCGGGGGCAGTCTTAACTTAAGTCACTCCTCTCTCCAGTCACTACGAGCTAGTATAGTCAATCAGGAAAATGGAACAGCACTTACGACGAGCGAGGAACAGTCCACGGCGATCTTCCAGGAGGAAAAATAGAAAAAATGAAATCCTTTTTAAGTTTCAGAGGACTGTAAACTTGATCACTCCTTCCACTGGACGTATTGATTTACAATAGGGGATCCGGGAACGGGAACAATACACCACAACCGGATGAAAAAAGACCAAAGCACTCTCGAACACCACGGTCTTGAAACGCTGAAGACTCCTTCGACTCCACTGACGATTTGAGGGGGGGGCTGGAAACTTATTATTGTACACTCTCTTGACGCATAATATATGGAAATGTGATCAAGTGAAGGAAACAGTATACTAACTGGAGATGAGAATTGGATGAAACACTATAAACTCCACGACCTTGGAAAAATTGGAAACTTCTCCGACTCCTCTGAAGTTTCGAAGGCCCGGAACGTAATGAAATTGGACAGGACGATCGGGGAACGGAACGCTACGACGACAGCTGAGATAAGACACCTGAGACCACGAACTCGGGAAATGAAAACTCCTCCACACCTCTTGAAGATTTTACCGGCTGTAAAATAAAATACTCTTCCCTACCCGAACGTTCGGAGTGGGGAAAGGCGATCGGAGAACCGGAACAGTATACACGTTAGGACGAACGGGGGGGAAAGACTAAAGCACACCTTCAGCTGGTCGAGGACATACTGCGCAGGAGCCTCTCAACACGGGCGGACGGGCCCTACTTCTCCCCTTCGCCTCCCCCTTTCTCTCTCTCCCTCTGACATCCACTGCCACCCCTCCTCAACACCCCACCCACCCTACTCTCGTTCTGACCCCCCCCCCCGGCCCCCCACAGCCGCAGCAGCGGCGGTTACCGCGAGTGGGCAGAGCAACAGGTGCCGCACCCATGGACCACTCACTATAAGCCCCCGTATCATTGCCCAAAAGGGGCAGGGGACACACTCGGAGACACAAGGGGCGTGGGAGGGCGGGGTTCTGACTAGAAACGGGGTGGGGGGAGGGAGGGCGGGGGGAGTGGAGAAAGGGAGGGAAATGAAAACAGTGAGAGCAGGCGCCACACACACGACCACCTACCTTCTCCCATAATGTGAGGTTCCCTCCCGAGATATTGTAATTGTATTATTTTTTTCTCTCTCCCCATGAGCCCATCGGTTTCGTTCCCTCTTCATTGCCCTACCGTGGAGTCTCCGCGCCTATTCAATACCGTACCGGTGGACAAAGCCCACAACAACCGGTCCAATCATATGGTAGTAAGCAAAACTAACATATGTTGAAAGACCGTAGGGTCTCCCGGTGGATGACATGGATGAAGTCTTCTGGGGTGTGGCACCGGGTTAGGCTTTCCATAGCCGACGTTTCTACGAGCTACTCGCTCATCTTCCTCAGGGAAATACTCAGTTTTGCCCTGAGGAAGATGAGGAAGTCCCTTTTTATTTTTTTATTTATTACATATTCGTATATTTTTTCACACTTTCAATTTATTTTTATCCATTTTTTTCCTTCATTTCATTAAAAAAAATTATTTCACAAAAATGTGAAACTTTAATGTTCTTTTCCATTTATTGTTATTTTTCATATATTTTCCAACCGTTCTTTTAAAAAATAACACGTTGAATTTCACATTAATATTTCTAATTACTGTGCTTGATGATGAGCGGCAAGTGAGTTGCAAGCCCTTTATCGACACTCAGGTTTGATACAAGAGAATTCCGGGGACAAAAAAACAGTACTTTTCGATCCACCTATCATTTCAGACGAAAGCAAATACGAAAGGGAAATGGGATCTGGGTGAGATTTAAATCGGAAATTGGGTAGCGGGGCTCTATTGTTTAGTTTACGACAACGAAGGGAAGGCATGCTCCAAACGGCTCACACTGTTTCGTTGATTGGTTCATAGGACCAGCTCCCAGCCTTGTTTAACTTAGTAACCCTTGGTTTCCAGTCTCTTAACCGTTTTCAAGTATTATTTGTCAAATTTTTTTCTTTTCCCACCAAAAATCCTCTTGTGGTAGACAGCGACATAATGTGTATGATGGTTTTCAAACGAAATCAAAACATGCGTAAGGTAGTTTGAGCGAGATATTAATTCATATAAAATTCGACGAATTCGGCCTCATCAGAAAGAAAAAGAACTCATCTTTCCAATGATAGCAAAATATCAGGCACTTTCCATTATACTTTTCGAGATATTTGCAAAAAAAAACACCAGCCATTTTACATGGGAAATGGTACGGATATGCACTCCAAAGAGACTTTTTCAAAAATTATGAATTTCTAACGCATACATCTCATTAGAAATTTAACAGTGTACAGTTTTTATACTTTATCAACTATCCTTCAAAATAAATCAATTATACACCGCAATAATTTTCACCGAATCATAATAAAAAAATCTCGGTTGTGATGGGGATTTCAGCGTACGGCAAGAAGAAATAAGACAAGTTAAAACGTTTTACATGAATCAGTCATGAACCCAGGGGGGGGGGGGGGTTCTTCAGGGGATTCAGCCCCCCCCGAAATTTTTTCCCCGTGCGGCGACTGACGCTATGTGCCTGACATGAATATTTAGTTAATTACTGAGAACTTCAGTAGCTTGAAGCAAAGTGTCTGCACAATTAATGTAACAACATTTACTTGACGCTTCTTACAGTTGCTGAAATTAAAAAATATAATTTGAATATAGTCTCTATTATGATTAGGGAAGTATCTCGCTCTAACTACCTTAAGCTCGATTCCAATGTAAAAAAAGTCAAATGACTGCCTGCCAGTTCAACGTTTCATGAATGAGACTACAACCATATTTAAAAGACAAAATATAACCTCGGGCCTCAAATAGAGTATTGAACAACAAGAGAATAGTTAACGAAAAAATGCAAGGAGTATATTCTTGGTCATCGAAAGAAAGATTGGCACGATATTTGCAACGAAGAGTATTAGGCCAATGAGTTTGAAATGCCATCTTAATTTCACGACAAAACAAAAAAGTACTGCATCCAAATTCTTGACGTAGTTTGGATCCATATATGTACTTCCAATACCACGCCGGTTCTATTATCTAAACACCGCATCAGTTCAGCTTTGGTCCCTTGGGGAATCAAAATAAAATTCGAGCTCTAAATGTACCAATGTCAAAAGAGAAGCCGAAAACTGGATACCATACTTTAATACAACCCTAAAACACCAGTAACAAAAGATGTGTTCCGAAGGACTTCGAATGTTTACAGCCCGAGATCAACTCGACAACGCTCCGAGAGGACGTGGGTAGAATGTTGAAATTCAAATCACCTCAGTGCGTCATGTGAGACAATTCGAGCAGGATATAATACCCCGCAGAGATTCCTCGGGGCATATGACGGACTAGCGCCACAGTCGGAGTAACTCTTTTCGTTACCTGATCACAGATCAATAGTGGGATCACGGGTTCTGTCGCTATCCAAAACGCAATCCAAGCTAGAAGGGGAATGCTTACAGTAACTTGCCCTAAGAACGCACTCCACCAATTAAAACTAGTGCTTTAAAGCACCTGATAAAATTTGAAGAATGGCGATCACGTTTTTGCTCTCATGAGCGCAAAGGAAAAATAATGATAACGCGAGCGCACGCGTTATGGAGAACCGTGGTCGCGCCCCAGAGGCACGAACGTGGCGCTGCCGTTCCCCGCGCGTTGTCGCTATTAATATCCAATACGCGAACTTCCACTTTTGCGAACTGTTCGCAGTCGCAGTTTGAAGAACGTACATCGCAATTTTCTTATCCGTTTAACATATAAGAGAATTACGATGACACGAACGCACACGCTGTAAAGATCCGTAAATCACGCCCAACGCCATCCAAGTAAGAATCAGCAAGAAAAAAACTCTGGTTGTGCCACTGCCCAAAATGTTGAGAAATTTAACTCGCTGAGTGCTATTTATATTTGAGAGGATGAGAAGAAGAAATTTGGATATTAAGATTAAAGGCCGCTCATAATATCAGAGGGCCATAGAATTTGAGTCACCTGCTAATGTTGTATGAAGTAAGCAATGGGTAATAAAGCCTCCCCCCATACGTCTCACAGTGATCTAATAAAATTTCAAACGCGAAAAAAAGGAGAGTGAGCACAGAATCTCTTGCGCTCAAAATAACTCCATCCGAACGACGCAGATTTCAGATCGAGATAAGTATTCGATGGATAAAATGTTTAGAAAATAATTTTGCCATCGCGTTTGGTAAATCTGCCCACGCATGTACGCATAGTGACAACAAGAGGAAAAATCACAAAATACAAGAGACCGTTCCTGAAATATTGCCGGGAACGCTAATAAAGATGCAGGAAAAAGAGTAATTCCTACTCATTCAACAATGGATACCTATCACTGTGAATGCCTTCAAAAAGAGAAGTGTGTTGAGGGAGCAACAAAATCCAGCGTCGAAGAATAAAATTCTAAGAAAATTAAGCAATGTCAACCATGAAGAATTAGAGAAAAATTAGCAGCGATAAAAATGTTTACCTGTAACAAACACGGCATGGACAAGTTACTCGAATTTTCCGCACGAAGTCTACCGAAGCCAAAAACTTTTCATTTCTCGGGGTGTGAACGATAATATAAGGTAGACGGTTGATTTGTATACACACTTGTTTTTTCTGCTGTGTATTTTTCTTATCGCAGCGGCATAGCCATTGACTTCGTTTGAGATAACATCCACCATACTGGAGACGCAATAAAAGTTGACGCATCATAAAGATGTTAAGGTCCGCCAAGGATGCCAAGAGTCATGTTCACTATCATGCGTAGTAAAGCAAGCACGACTTGTCAAGATTTTCGAGTCATTCCCAGGGCTCTACACACAACTGACGAGCACGACTGGGCTTAGTAAGTTCAAGTTCAAAAAGTGTTTCATTCCAAATTTGCAAACAAATTACAGGAAATAGAAGAGTACAACAAAACAAAATAACAAGGACAGAGATAACAACGCAAATGTGGACCCTGATGTAGGCTTTCGCCTCTTCAGGGGAGGTATCACCTTTCACTGGAAAGTTTTTCATTGGCCGCTATTTATGGCATGTCAAGGTTGCAAAATTCGCGGCAGGATTAACTTATTTGCACTCATATTTACTCTTCCCTCTAATGTCCACTCTTCTAATTACCGTCTCGGTTTCATCAACGGATTTCCTTTCCATACTCGTTAGGTTCACAATCGGCGGTGATTGATGACGCACCATTGGAGACAGATGACTGAAAACGGACTCTTGAGGGGACGAATACTTTTGCAAAACACCCGAAGATGAACTCTCCAATCACAAAAATGGGAGTGAAAATAGTGTCCAACCCTTGCAAAGCCTACGGCAGCCGATCATTAGCTGGTTTAAACTGCCCTTTTCGAGTACATTTCATACAGTAGTAGCGAAAAATGGTGGCAGTTGCGCTGAAGGACCTCTTCAGCGGGAGAGTCCACTACCTACGAGCTGGCTCCGCACGGGGGAGTAAGGTAGTCACCACGTTTGACAACCAGGGTTCCCAAAGTTGGAAACCTTCATCGCCAACTTCAAAAATGCTCAATCTGTTATTCGCATGAAACTTTTTAGCTCTTTGTGGCTCGCTTTCAGACAGAAACGTTGACTGAAGTTCAGCTGAGATAGAGATACACATAAATGTACCTTTTTGGAATAACAATATTGTACAAACTCTTTGCAAACAATCTGTAGTTTCTTAATAAATATTTAATAATACGCATTTGCAACGTCCTCTCATTCCGCAGTGTCATAAAATTGGGGCCAATTTCATCAGTTTTCTCGGAAATCTTGAAGTATAATTGATAATAGCAAGCAAGCCCTTATCGCAACCCTTGATAACTAAAAGCATACTTTACATGTGACCACGGCTTTAAAGTATAAGCAAAATCCCTTAAAATCATCGAAATTTTTACATATTCATTGTACGATGTAGATATATCCAGATTTTCTGGATTACTAGCACTTTCTTTGCAACACATAAATACACATTCGGCAGCGAGTTATTTTGACATGATTATATTTTAAATACCAAAAATTAAACCTGGATAGGCCCGTATAAATATCAAACATGCCCATTATGTTATCGCTACGCCCATCATGGCACGACGCTCGATTTGCCTAGCGTTAATCTGTCGTTATGGCTTATGCAAAAGAGAAACACCGAACAAGCTAAGGGAATTGAATAATGACGATAATTAATGTTTCATCGTTTGGCGGGGCCGCGGAATGGTTTATCCGTCGGGATTATGCAACAAAAGAGGGCAGGAGCCGAGAGGAACACGCCTTTCCATCCACGCACTCGAAAACGCACAAACAGGCAAGGTCTCACGAGCGACCAAGCAAGCAAACGCCGTCTGTTGCACAAGAACGTGTGAAGGACGACCATTTGAATGCCCACGGAGAAGAAAAGGACAAACAAAAATCAACGACAAAACCCCTACAGACGGATTCCAAGCGAGAAAATATGAGGCGATTACCCTCCAAAAGTTATTTATATTCATTCATGGACATTACCCTGAATGCCATCCGAAAAGACTGATCAACGAACAAGAGGTCTAGGAGAGACTTAAGAATGAAAATGGATGACAAAAGCGATGATGCTTGTGAAGTGTTAATGAATGATGCGACAGAAAAAAACTAAATCATCAGCCTACTTGAATGAAAGTCTATCTCCCGAGCAGAGCACCTAATGCTGCCTTTATCACTAAAAATCCACCTGCGGAACCAGTGAGAGGCTAGGATTATATCCAATAGAACAAGATAAACAGAGTAAGTTATCTCCATTGGTACCGGGGTTTAATTTAATCTATAAAGCAATTAATAAACTGTACATTTCTCTAAGACATCTCTCGCTCCCTTCTATGATGATGATAATATTAGCAGCACATTAAAAACCGTCCGAGGAAAGGAAATTTCCCCGCCCACACAAAGGTACACAAAATGAACACCAAGATAAAAATTTCAGCTACTGCATGGCTATAAATACAGACTGATGCGTTTTTGTCCCTCCCCTTTTTTATTACATCAATTTATTGCCCACCATTTTATGACTGTAAAATTAGCCATTTACTTCGCAATTTTCTTCTAATGACCGAAATTTAAAGTAAGCAGCTTATGGCCGGTTGAACAAACATTTAGTTAAGAAATCAATAGTTATGATGTCCCCAATTTTATGGAAATCAATACAAAATTTGGGTTGCAGGAACTATTGCTTTCGTTCAATAATGTTACAAAATATCACATATGTCACACGCTCTTCTATAAAGCGGTTTAGTACAATTCCGCCGTTTTGTTTACCTATGGAGCTCATAAGTTAACGGAATATAACGGTCCATGAAGCCATTATACCATTAATGGGACAGTTAAATTTATCGAATGTTCCTGCAATGCTTGTTGAACAAATATCTTGACTTACAGATCTAATACCCCTATTTTTACTCTTCTACTATCACGACCTCTGTAGGACCACGAGCAGCCCCTCATGCCCCTATTGGATACATAAGTATTGTTCCTGCAACTGGTCATTAGAGCACTAATTACTATTAAGGTAATCCGTCGGTTAAGGTAGGTTTTCATGGAAGTTAAGAAATATTCTGTAGATTTTTACACGTGCAGGCCCCTATCTACCTTTACAATTTCTTTATTTAACTCAGCATAGGTTCTACCCTTCTTCATTCCGTCAATAATACCCATTCTCCTTCATCCCCTTCCCCGCTTACCCAACACCATTCTATCACGGCCTCATGCAACCCTTCGCCCCTCGTGACCTCTTCCAATCACCTACTTTGCCTCCTCCCAATCTCCTCCACAAGTTTCCTTACTAATAACTAACCCATTTGGGATGCAGAGAGAAACCGCAGGTGCCGCAATATTACGTAACCAAGAAACTGAGTAAGCCAAACCCTCATCTCTCACCATGAGAAATACGCGTAAATCGAAACGAGGGAAGCAGAGGAAAAACGACAATCGTAACGAATACAATCGGACTGCTCCAAAGGTCAAGGATGCCCGGCAAGGCGAAAGCCGATTCGGTCAGCGCCTTGGCAAGCGACGACGCGGTGGCTGTGAGCTCCTTGCCCGCATAAAAATCTCTTTCCCATCGGCTCCGTGACGTTGAGCTATGCTTTTAATAGTCTTCCAATGGAAGGCTGGCGTAATCGATAAATATGACTTCCTTCCCAGTAATTTATCCTGACCTCTTAAAGACATCGGCCGGCACCTGTTCCGTAGAAACATTAATAAAACGTACCTCGAGAGAGAGAATAGCCGCTCTAAGGAACTCTCAAATGTATGCAATCGAAACTTAGTGATGGGCAGGCACACTGTATTCAGCGAAAATTTCGCACACAGAGAGAACAATATTTTGCTCTTGTCATTAACTGGAGTTTTATCGATCAGTTTTTGTTTTCCCGCACCAATCCGTCACCTTGTATAACAAGGATAAAAAATGGAGCAGGTGCCACATGTCCACAATAAATAAATTAACGGCAATCTTCAACTGTTATAAAATTTCATCCGACTACTTTCCATGCGCTGCATTATTAACAAGTTATACGAGTATAGTATTATAAACTCGTATAGCTTGTCAATGATGCAATGCATAGAAAATAAACTATATTTTATATATAACATCAACCAGAGAATAATTGCGACGGATTCATCATAACTACTACTTTCTCTACACAATTTCAAACTTCTCTAGCATATTTTACCCCCACAGCTAATCTTACGTCCTACCGCTTTTCATACCATCCAAACGTGCTTATTCTTTGTCTATCTTTCCCCCGATTACCCAAAATTCACGTTTAAATACGCAAACTGCCTTCTGTAGATGCTTTATTCCATTCATCTCTTTATTCCTTGCCTTACTTACATATTCTTGCAGCTATTCTTATCAAAAAAGTTCCTTTTTTCCCACACCATGTCGATCACACTTTTGAACACCACATACACATCGTCTCTTCCTAAAGTAAATTTCGAAACATTACGATGACACTTTTCCATTCAAAATCCACAATAAACTTGATAAATTCACCTAAACGTGCTTCGACAGATACGGTTATTTCACACTCACTATCTGTCACTACAGCAGACAGTGCAACATCACCTAAGATGATTAGGATGATCACCCGTTGAATTCTAGTAAAAAGATCCTTAACTGCGGTGATCGAAAGGAGCTTGTGCTCACAACTTGAATGGCAGTCACCTCACTACAACCCGTTCTCAACAGAGTAGATATTTTATAAAGGCTCTTGCTACAGGTTCTCTCCAGACCTTCTTTTGATGAAACTATTTTCCCCTTGATACCCGTCGAACTACCCTTTACCGTCACTGAGTTTGAGTTGAGGTCAGAAACATTGTTCATAGTGGTACAGAAACATGATGGCAATTGAGCACATGTCTATTTTCAGTGGGAGAGTCCATTGCCCAGGAAGTAGCTAGGCAAGGATGAGTAAAGTAGTCTCCACGTTTGACAACCAGGGTTCCCACGGTCGTAAACCCTAGCTAGACTTCAAATGAAAAAGCATTTTACACTTTATTACGCAAACTTACAGAATCATTATCAAGCGTCATTTCAGAGAAAAACTCATTTAGTTTTTTTCATTAATTAGTTTTTTTGGTTCCATGTTACTACCGTTTGTGAAACAGCACACATCCCACCTAAAGTCAATTTCATGCAGATCTACAGCAGGTCGGGCTTCACTTCTGCAACTGACGCGCGAATTCAATTTCTCAGCTCAGCGAGATCGGTAGGTAAACGTGAAACGTAAACACTCAATCTTTGAAGAATCGAGAGGGGTCAAATCAGAGGAGCGAGGCATGTGATTTGAAAGTGGTACTCTCACAATGGAGCATTAGGGTCAATCTTTCATATTTTGGCCAGGTCACGCCGACGAGAGGCGATCAGCGAGGGAGGAGCAAAAGCGGGGCGTGGACTGATTTCGTTTCAATTTGTCATCGGAAGTGAATTACGACCTAGGCCCCCAACCTCCTCCCGCTGAGGATCGCGATACGAGCCACGAAAACAATGGCGATGGAAAAGCGCGCAGAAAGATGCGATGCTTAAGCCGATGGCCGCAGTCCACTCGAGTCGAGACAATGCCTCGCCAAGGGGATGAGAAATGGACGGTCAGGACATTTAGCATGTCCCGAACCGAGAATCGAACATCGGCTCTCGTAACCGGGAACAGGCGGCCGTGATATGAATATCAAGGACAACGCGTGCAATGACTGAGGAGGAAAGAGGACAGAGAATGAAACGAGGGAGAGGCGAAGGTAAATGCAGAAATATCGAACAACATAAGTCATATGCGGCATTTATTCATCACCAGCAGATAAAAATTTGAGCTTGAATTCCCTCAGGTCACTAGGAGTCAAGTATTTTCTAGTAAAATAACTACAAGAAATAATTTCTCACTTTCGTACATTCCACAGTTTTATTCTTTTCGACCATGGTTTCGACATACCATTATGATGGTGTAACGTTAGAATCAATATCAATGTGCGAAGTGAGAAATTATTTCATGTGACTAGGTTCCACAAAGTAAAGCTTGAAACTTTAGCTTGCAAAATAATTTAAGAATACAAAATTGACCAGCACGTCAAAGTTTCTTCTTGTCCAGGCCAGGAAACTACAAAATAATTTCATATGGGGACAGAAAAATGGTACAGATATATTAGTAGAAGGTGTCTTGCTGTAGAAGTTGTCCTACTGTCTAATTTATTGGTGGGACTATGGGGGACAGAGAAGTAGAATAGTTGGCGCTAGAATTTAAGAATATTTTAAATATTTTATTGATTACATGATAACAACTTAGTCGTTGCTAATAATCAATCAGTTTTTAACCGCATGTTTTATTTCAATGCAAGCGATTTCCATGTTTGTGACGTGGGTGCAAAGCTGGATTTTCTATAAAATATGAATGTGAAGGTGGAAACCGCCCGATCCTTACCATATCGGGCTCTATTTTAATTCTAGCACGTCAAAAATAATACGAATAAATCGTAAGGAGACAAAACTTCGTCGGCCCTGAAATCGAAGAACGAAGCTCGTCTGGCCAATGCGCAGACCACTACGCTACCCAGGTCTTTTTAATTCTCGTTGCAATTTCAACAGGATATAAGGGAACTAGATATTCTGTGGTGACAACGGTCCTTCAAGGATGGCAAAATAAGGGAATAAGAACTTCTATAAGAACCCTCTACCCATGAGGTTAAATCCTACACCATCCCTAATGCCAGGATAGGGTGCGTAACGATACATTGAACCGCAATTTGCGGCATAAGTAATAAACTCGACGACCAAAAGAAAAACCGATCGATGTGAGTACAGTGGGGTCGTAATTATCCGAGTTAATGTGGAGTAATACCAGACCTCGAATAATCGTAAACTCGGATAATACGGAATACCGGTCTGGCGTACGTAAATTATGAAATAATCACGATATTTTCATATCTTGCCCTAGTGAGACGTATTTTACGTCTAAAAAAATCACTTTGATAAAACAAATAATTTAAAGGGAACTCTTTCCTACATAGAATGTGCCAATTGTACAGATGCAGTTCGCACTTCTCTTTTCTGATTACCTCTAGGCATATCAGCAGCAAAATATCTGAAGGGTCCTCCAGCTAAACTGAATCCTCCTAGTAACTGTTCAATCAAATAAAGTAGATATTAATTAGAAATTCTAGTATAGCAACCAAAACTTAAATTTCAGTGTATACATAACTGGTTGGAACAATGTGGAGATCTACCTGAATATATACCTCGGATAACACGGAACCTTGGTACATAGGAAATCGGATAATCGAGAGACTACAGTATGTATGTACACACGACGAGTCTCCCTTATCTTTGGCGTAGCGACTCGAAGAGCGTGGCGCAATGGGAGATGAATGGCGAGTCGCAGCGGACGACATTGGCGGTTATGGGCGAGGATAGGAGGTCGGAGAATGAAAGGGTGTTGTCGTCTACGAGATGAGGCGACAACCAGACTGAAGGAGAAGGAGGTAGAGGGAAGAGATGTTGTCGCGACGGCCAGAAAAACGGCGGGGTCCGGTTTTAGAGCGACTTGTTATATTCATCCCCGTCGGACACGAATGCACTCCTGCCCACTCCATAAGAGCAAGCAGCATACTTCTCGTCATAGGTGACAGTATAATCGGAATCTAAAAATAGAATCCCGACATGCATTGACGGTCTTAAATCGACGTTATCAATCTGATCGACCAAGAGATTAAAAAAGAGAATAGATGGTGCATAACTTTGCACACGAAAATGAAGCCTGTTTTTCGTGAAAAATGATCCACTCGACATGGCTCTCGCGCGAAAGTTGTCAAGTAACGTAGAACGAAATGCCACGCTTCTCGTGAATAATTTTGAGTCCACATATGTTTGGAGAAATTATCGAGGTATCTGGACAATACTTTTAGGGATGCCACTCCCTTCGGGATAATAAATGTAAAACCGGTCCATTCAACATTGCCAATAACTCATTTTAATCGCTTCAGTATTCCCCTGTGTTATCGTGTCGTAGGATTTCCAATTTATCTCCCCTGATTTAGAATAAAGCTACGAAAACTAGCGAACGCTTCAAGGGTAGCGTTAGGTTTAATCAAAAATCACTGTGAGAAAGCTTGAGAGATACTGTAAATTGACAAAATGAATGCAATGAAAAGACCAGCTTTGCGCGAATTAAAATTCTGAGGATCAATACAAGGCTTTAATTTACAGCAAAGCAATGGAGATAGCCTGATTGCACAAATTAATGCATCAAAGGAACACAACTAATTCCAAACACTGAGAGAGAGAACAGAGAGAAGCCTACAAAAATTCATATTCATTATTTTGAAAGGAGGGTTTTCGATTAATTCCTACATGTAATCATTCCTTCATTATCCATCACATTTTCCAAAAACTAATAGAAGAAATCATTTCAAGAGAAGAAGAGAGTCTCAAAAAAATCCATTCCAGGAAGGAACTGTAGAGATGTAAAAAAAGACTTGAACATATAACAGGAACTAAGAAACCGTCTGATATATGACATACACCTACTTTTGAAAGAGAGAAAAAATTCTTAAAATAACACACACTAGAATTAATAACAGAAAAACAACTTTATAACTGTCTAACGTACACAGGTGCGCGCCATGCTAGCTGGGAGGTTTTAGGTAATCATTCGAAGCCCATCAAAGGCACAAGAGATGCCACAGCGATGGCTTAAACTGAAGAAAATATACGACGTGAGATGATCTAAGTTTTGTGGAGACCAAAATATTTGTCCACTGACACTGACGTGAGCACAATAGCACGGGATGGTATTCAGAAGAGTTTAGGATGGTAATAAATATGGCACGGTGCTACGTTTTGTCATCCTCTGAACGCGATAAAGATGAAAAACGGGAGGAAGGATTTAAAAAATAGAAGCGAAGATTATGAATTCCCAGGTGCAACGGGGACTCCCTCTCGGCTGGTGATGTCATCATAATCAGTGGTAGTCTACCGATTTAAGCACATTTAGGTCGAAATAGCGTTAGTACTTCTACGTTTTAACAACCGAAGGCTCCTATTGCTTGACACAATTTCTTTCCTCGTCTCACCATACGTCCTACCCTTCTTCATCCCGTCTATAAAATGTATCCCCTTTCTCCTCCTTCCCCGCTCAACCAACATCCTCTCCTTCATCACCACGTTGAGGTTACAATATCTTTTTGCATTTCATTACCAGCTCGATAAACTAACTCCGCCTCCTCCGAACTTAGTGAGTAATAGCTCCCCCGATGTAATAGCAAATTATGTATGCATGTACTTCTGCCATGAATTCGTTTCACGCCGTATGATTTTCGCCTTTCAGGATCCTATCGGTTCAATTTCACTCATAAATTAATCACTCGATCGCGGAGATGAGACTAGAATGCGATATCCCGTTTCGAGTCATCATTCGTGCGTTTACCAGGTCAATACCACTGATGAAAGTTAGCCTTAAGACTGCTCAAGATTTCGGCCCATGGACAAGAAGACGCAGATTTGCCCAACATCGAAAGGGAGCGTATCGACATAGATGCAGCGATCTCCACAGTAAATTTGCCCCAAAATGAATTCAAATATGGCTAGAAGTAGGCTCGTCCTTTCCAATGTTCGTTTCCTGATGGTGGGCAGAACTGAAGTAAAAGGTGTCTAAAATTTGAATTCTTATCGGATCTTGTATTCGTACACGGATTACGTATTGGTATGAATGGAATCATAAACAAAACCAGTATCTTTTATAGCACCACTAGCTTTGTGAAACTGGATAAGAGAAAAATAACGTCAATAAAAGGACTGTTAGAAGAGAAAAACGTAGTAATTAGTAACGATTGATGACCCAAAAAACAAACGCGTGCTTTGTGATTCGACAAAACTGAAAGTCGAAAGCAGAGTTGGCTATTTCCAAACAGGTATTACCTATTTATCCTAAGGTATCACCTATGCAAGAGTTCATATTAGACTATTTTTCACGCAGTGCGTGCTCCATGTATAGTTACTAGAATAAAAACACAATTGGAGAACTCAAGAATACTCAGAGAAGGCCCAAGTTTCGGAATACGACGAGGTCAAAGCTCGCAGCCAATTATAAGTACGCGTAATGATTACGGCGACTTAACTAGGCATCGTGCAAAACCGGCTTTAAGCAACTGGAATCCCGGCCTCGAAGTTAAAACGATAGGCGTCACCTTGACCGCTCCCGAAGAACGGGGATCACATCAATCGCCACCGAACACATTACAAGAGGGGCGGCACGATCGTTCGTCGAAGAGAGCGGCGGTCCCTTCGTTAGGCAAATGGCGAGGGGGAGAATTGATGGCGCATCCTTGGCCGTCGAGGATATTCGCCGGTCGCCGCCGAAGACGTACGCTCATGCCGCGCGGAACTTCAAGGGAGGAACGCAGGGGAGGAAGCCGAGGAGTAGAGGCCGGTTTTAAGAAAAAAAAAAAGAAATTAGGAGCTTACCATTGTGAAGGTATTGAAGTTAGTGCAGATAGGAACATATCAGCGCACTTCAGAACACACAAACGACGATGAATAGAACGGTGGGATGCTGGCGAAACGTTCGGTAATCTCCCGATAGGTGCCATTTTACAGGCACACAATAGCCACGGCCGAAAATCAAGTCATTCTGATAAAAAGCCAATACATTTTATCGAATATAATTTGTGCTCGCCACGCAAGATATAAATAACATACGATTTTTTGCACATTAATTTTAGCCAAGTAATATTATTGGATAAAATTTGTGCTCACCACAAATTTGGAATAATATTGGATTTTTGTACATTTTGCAGGAGGGATTAAACACCAGAATCCTCCGTCGGCACGCCAATGCGCAAGCTACAGATTATATCTTGCCAAGCAACAACCGCTATTAGTTTTACTTTTACGTATTATAATAATTACTAAAATATAGCAAATATCCTACACATTTTTAGTTGCGCAGGACCTTCTTTACCTATGCAATGTATTAATCTCAGCATACATTCCGTCCATAAAACTTATTCTCTTTCTTCCCCTTCCCCGCTTACATAACATCCTCCCCTCCAACAAAGCCATAAGGTAGTTTGAGTGAGATTTTATTTGAGTCATAATAGAGATCATAATCAAATTTAATTTTTTAAATTTGCTGTAGCCACTGACTGCGTGTGGCAGACAGTATGTGCGAAATGACCTTAGCCGTAAAAGCACGTTAAACCAAAATACTACTCCTACTACTAACACATTTTTTTCTATTTATTCAACTGTAAGAAACATGAAGCAAATACTTTAATATTCAATGCGTAAAAATATTGTTTTATTATATTCAGTATTGTTCTTAGTAATTAACTATATATGCATTTATAAGGTTTTAATTTGACTTATTTTTCTACGCCGTACGTTGAAAACGTCTTAAAAACCATGGCAAAAAAGTTTTTTTTGCCATTCTGTAAAAACTACATCGGTGACTAATTGATTTATTTTTTAAATAGCAGAGAAAACATACAGACTACACAATTAAATTTCTGGCGAGATCGCCTACCACCTACTTTGCCTCCTCCTAATCTCATCCAGAAGTTTCCTCTCCTCACCAAACATGCCAAGATCTTCCTCGTAACATCATAAATTTTGAAATTAAATTCTAATATGAGTTTCCATTATGACTAGGGAAAATGGTTGCTCAAACTATCATGAGGTTATTCGGAATGTTTTAATAACTACAGCATTCATCCAACAGCGAACATCATCAAATTTACCGGTCGTTGAAGTTTTTATCTTTTGTTACCTTAAGGGAAGGTAGGCAATACGAGTGGGAGCGCGTGTATGTGAAGGGCGACATTTTGAAAGGCGGCCCCAGGAGATTGACCCCCCCAACGCCTCCACGACCGCGGCCCACGCGCCCGGGAGGACCCTGGGACGCTCGCCCTCATCGTCCTCGTCGATGCACGGCACGTCGTCCTTCGCATTCGCTGCATCGCGAATAAACGAGTGACAAAAAATGAAAACTACGGGAGAGAGGAAAACGCCACGGCGAATTTTCCGAAGACGGTGGACTCATCCAGGGACTTGCCACCTTTAAGGTGGCATGGAGCGACTCTTGTTTATTTACAGACTTACGTCAAAAATTTGCATGCGTGTTATTATGTGACATCTATGGATAAAAGTGAAAAAAAAATTGCATTGTATCGGTTTGTTAATTTTTCAATTCAATGCCATTTTAAACACGTGGCCTCATGGCACATGAGACATTTCTTAATTGTTCAATTTTCTTCTAAGCGCCAAATAATGGATTTAATATCTTGGTTGATAAAATATCAAGGTGTCACACGTCGAGTCAAAGATTTGTGAAAACGTGTTCAAATATAATTTTCGCCTATAATTCGAACAACGTGCTGATAACTCGAGTCATAGCATATTTTAATGAAGATTTAAAAATTAAAAATACAATTCCTGTTATTTCTATTACCTCATGTATGGTGAGTTCCTCAGCATATACAAATATACTTAAAAGAGATAAGGTCCATGAATTATTTTCGGTTTACTTAAAAAAATATTGAAATAAGCACTCAATGACTCACGAGTACTCAAGCCACCTTAGTGGGGACAGAAAAAAGTCTCGCGACTCTTGTTGAATTCCTCAGGTTCCTCCTCGCCTATGATAACAGTTACTTTCAGAACAACTTTTGAAGGTGATAAGGAGTGTGATTGCAAGCATTATTTTTCTGGTGTATACGGGGTCGAGATCTTAACTTACGGAGCAATAACAACGCAATTAAGAGCTATTCTGTAACTCGTTACAACGATTTTTATTATTATAAGGGTAATCCAGATAGAATCACTTACGAAGAAGTCCTACGATGAGTTGGAGAGACAAGAAGTAAAGGGAAAACAATGCGAAGAAGGGGAGAGAAACTTATTGGACACATTTAGCGACACAACAGCCTAATGAAAAAATATTGGAAGGAGAAATGAATGGGAAGAATTACAAAGGAAGGCCAAGAATGTAATACATCAGGCAAATCATGAAGGGGGTCAAAGTGAATAATTATGTAGGAAGGAAGCGGTTGGCGGGGAGCAGACTGGAGTGGAGAGATACAGCAAACCAATCTTTGGATCGTAGACTTCACATGATGATGAGGGTATTCTACCGGTAGAGATATGTTGGAATGGAAGAGAGTAACGATCCTCAAGATTTTTATGGGCGCTGGCCCCTAACTCATTACTTCATTTCTTTCTTCATCTCAGCACACGTCCCACCTCTCTCCATCCCGACCATAAAGCCTATTCTCCTTCCTCGTTCCCGGTTACATTGAATATAATTTTAACTCGAGACACGTAGCGTCACCGGTCTCTTCAAAGGATACGTCTGATTACAAACGGCATTGTGTTAGCACGACGGTATATTTACGACAAAAGCCATAAGTTGCATTATTCGAAGTAAGTATTTGAATGAGGTTCTAAAAAATTAACATTTTCAAGGAATTTGCCTTTGATAAGCCAAATTTTAATGATCGAATTCCATGCATTCAAATTATTTATATATATTATTGAAGCAATTCAACACGTGAACAGATTTTTCACAAGTGCATCGACTTCATCGGAGTAAAAGATTTTCCTTGTACTATTAAATATCAAAGCTTAAATAACTTTGTGAAACTGTTGTGTGTACAACCTAGGTTTTTCTGCAGCACAGCATCATCAGATTCTGGAGCAGAATTGCAGCGAATTCTAGGTCGTACATAGAAAAATGTATATAGATTCACAAAGTTACTCTTTGTTATTTAACATGAAGTAGTTCCACAAAGTTACGCCTGAACCAATTAATGTTCCTCCTACTTTTCTTCCTCACCAGTTATCTCCTATACTGCTAAAATTTTTCCTTCAGATTCTAACCTTTATACTGGAAAAGAGGATACCACAAGGATCACATACCGATAATCTTTCAAACCAAGCCTCCCTACCTATCTAACAACACATTCCAAAACATTCCAAAGAGGTCGAAGATAAAATTTTACATTTCATGAAAGGCGGTAGAGTAAAGGTGCCCGGTTGCAAGCTGGTTTCTGCAAGTACTCAAATCACACACAATGTTTTCCATTAACAATGACAGGTATTTTTTGTATTTTCGTCATCGCTAAGTGACAACGACAACCATTAAATCCTTCCCCGCTCCATCCACACAGTCCATAAAATAGCGAGGCGAATGTATTTTAAAAAACATAGCTTCAAAAAAAAGGAACTTGAAAAATGACCGAAGCCTGACGCATTGTGGAGATAAAACAGCGAAAGGAGTGGAGCATACTCCAGCCAACAAGGACTTCACCCGACAAAGAAAGAACGTGGACTGAACGAAGAAACAGGGAGTGCAGTCTCTGACCTCCCCAACTGGTTGGCGGACATCAAAATGCACGCACGATTCGCACGCGGGCCGCGGTGACCTTTTATTACGCCATGAATTACTTTGCAATGCAATGACATTTATGAGCCACGCAGTCACGATCAAAGAATATGGAACCTATGTTGAGGCGGGAAACCGTCCACCAACCCACCAATACGGCTGATTTCCACGAAAGGACACTTAACATAATACTAGCAGACCTGCTGCCTGCTTTGCAGGCAGTCTCTCTTGTGTGCTCTTGAGGTGAACTTGGTGTTTTTTCCTTTTTTTTTGCACTATTCAAGTGGAAGCAGTGGGAAATGTGGCTAAATGAGTGTATATGTTTCCCAAAAATGAAAAAAAACATTCAGAATAATTTTTCTTCCCCAAAACAGCAGGTATTTTTTGCACATTGCACTGTTTTAGGTGCCCCACTGGCAATTTTACTTCCCCAAAACAGCAAGCACGGGAGCAATATTTGACGTACATTAATAAATACTGATAATTAATTATCTCCGAGGTCAATTTATCGCACATTCATAGAGCGTTTGTAATGGAATAAGTAATACTTCTAAACTTTCGACGTGAAGTTTGTAAATTTATTGAAACGTTTACGACATCGGTATTTATCCAGACACTTTAATACATGGAAAACTCTTGAGGTTCATTTCACTTACGCTAGATAATTGTATATCTTATGCAATAAAACCTAATCAAGGGAATGGCAATATCAAAACACTTATTTGATTATATTAACGTTGAGTTTACAGGAATTTGACACGAACCTTTTTGTTTTGGAGTGGCATACATTTAAACATTCACCCGGATAATTTCTAAATATCTTCACTAATTGCCGATTTTTGCCTTCATTCGCGTAAAAGTATATCAAGGGAAATAAAAGAAACCAGAGAGAAAGAATTTCATAGAAGGTTAATCGCTGACTAATTAACACATGACTCTTGTCTACTAATTTCGTTCATTGAAAGAAAATACTACGAACGCACTCTACTGCAGCTTCTGCGTAAGTGTAAAAAGGTCGGTGGTTTACATACGAACTATACACTCCCGGAATTACAACAATCACTCCAGTGAAAAAATTCCATTAAACTATAATATTATGCCAGAGTCACTACATCACATATGCTTCAGTTTTGTGAAAAATGGCTCCAAATCTTCTTAAACATGTGGCTAAGATCCATCACCAAAATTAAAAAATAACCCACTTTCATTTGACAAAAATGAAAATAAAGTAATACAGATATCGTAGTGCAATCAACATTTACCTGAAAAAGATAAATTAACGTTTATATGTCCATACGGTTTGTAACTGATTGTAATGATTGTAATTTTATGAATACTGTTTGTAATTTTATGAGTACTTCACCGTTGCTTACCTAAATAAATTCATCGTTGTTAAGCAGTTTTTACGGATTATTAGCTTAATAGCCACGGTTTTTGGCATTTTTCTTTGCACCACCAACTGCTAAAAATCCAAAACTACTACCAAATCATACAGACAGAGAATCCACATTTAATGCACCAAACCTCATTTCTCTAGCTCAAGAATTGAGAGAGAAATAAACAAAATGGATACAGAATGACTGACTGACTGACACGCTACAAAATTAATATATATAGATACTTACAGTAACTTACTATTTTAAACGCATGAGGTGAAACATGTGAGCGAAGGGATCACGTTGGTTACTAACGTGATTAGGGTCTGACGAAATTTAGTGCGCCCATTTAATTATACTTGACTGCTTGAATTTTCATTTCCCTACTCAATGTAAGTTAAATTAATTCACTCTGGTGGGTAATAAAAATAAACAAAAAGGAAATTAACGATAACCGTATGCATGACTGGGATATTTGGATTGTAAAAGCATCATTGGATCTCTCTGGTAGGGGTATGATTGAGTAGTAGAGCCAAAGAGATGAAATATATAATGAACTATTGACGTATACACATGAAAAAACAGTACACAGGTATTACAGGGCGTAACTTTTTCAGAAGTCAAACGCGAACACCATATCGCCACCAGAGTATTAGTCTTCCATGGCACGATATTAATCGACATTTTACCTCTGTTTCTTCGACCATTTCAAAAATCGTATTTCTACACGTGGCAGTCTTCTAATACTGTACTATCTGTTTGTATAATCAGTCAATAAAACACGCAGTCGAGCAGAAACTTATGAACTCACAACTCTGTCAATCATCTCGCTAACAAATAAGTATCAATGTTGAGGCTAGGTGACAATGTTGGCCAATATCTAAAGACTAAATTTACTCTTTGAAAAATACACTTCAATTTTACTTTCAATAACGTAATGCGACAAACTAGGAGAAACACGTACGTGCCAGTTTAAAAGAAAATTAATTGAATAAAAACTCATTAAACAATCATGTAGCCAAACCATACAAAACTAGAGCGGTATCTGCGCACTTACGGCAATACCACATACTGCGAGACCATCATCAGAATAATAAGAGTTGGCCATACAGAAACTGTGTAAATTCATCGTATAAATTCTTTCTATTTTTCAATGCAATGCCAGAAAAAAAAACAGATTCCCATATGACTAAGCAACCGCTTTGACTAATCTTCTTAATTTTCCAGGTGAATATTTTAAAAAAGTATTTCCTGAAGTTCTATGAATTACCCTGGCTTGAAAAGCTTTTTTTAGGGGCTGATATTAGTTTTCCAGAATGTTCTCGCGTACTATACTTTTTCGGCTTGTGACGACCAAACAATTGAAGAAGTATGAAGTGAATCCTACGGCACAAAAAGACAGTGTCTCATACACACATACTTCACGTCCCAGGGTCTGGCAAAGATACAGACTCGATGGGTCTCAGTGGACCCTCTAACGACACGTGCGGCCAGGTGGTGGCCCCGGCGCACCCACTGTCATTCTCATTCACACGGAAAGGAAACCAACAGCACCCTCCCCCACTATTTCCGACCAACAACCCACGAAAAGAACGAGAGGGTGATGGTCACACAAAAGCGTTTAGCTCCCCCTCTTCAAGGGCACCTTTGTTCACGCGGGAATCCAATTTTTCGTCACCACACGGGAACACCTTTCCATTCCGGACCGCTGGTCAAAGCGACACACGCCCCGGACGGGCCCGGGACCTTTACAAAACTCACCCGAACGCAAACAACCCCACCTTCAGTCATTACACCCGGATGAATGAAACCCACCCTCGGGAGCACCGCGCTTAAATTCCTCAGGAAAGCCAAGTTTCTCCACTCGCTCCACGTACCCGACCCAGCTACAAATGGGGATGATGGTTGAAAGCACAGTAATTTTGACTCCTATCCATGCATTTCGGTCATCCCGGTGACTATCGACAGGGGGAGTGAAAATCTCGTTAACTCGTAAGCGAGATCTTAACTCCCCCAGTCGATGGTCACCTGGATGACCGAAATGCAAGGATAGGAGTCAAAATTCTTTTTGCTTTCATTGACAATTTGGATAAATCTTTAATTTAAATAAGACTGATGCTGATATCCTGACTTGGGTCTCTCCGAGTTTAGTGGCGGCGAAGCATGATGGCAGTGGCACAGAAGAACTTTATAGTGGAATAGTGAATTGCTCACAAAATAGCTCTGCACAGGGGAGGAAGGAAGTTTCCGCGTCTGACTACTTGGGTTGAAGGGTTACCTTGTTGCCAACAACAAAATGTTCAATCTATCATTCACATTAACTTCAGGTAGTTCGAGCGAGATATCATTTAACATATAATTCAATAAAAGGAACTCATCATAAAGAAACATATCTCATCTTTCCAATGATAACAAAATATAATCCACTTACCACTACACATTTCGAGTTACTTTCCAACAATTACCAGCTATTTTTCATGGGAAATGGCACGGGTTTGCACTCCACAGACATAGATCTCATCATAAATTTCACAGTTTGTATTAATTTTCAACTATTCACAAAATTAACCAATTACTCGAGGCAGTCAATTTTACAGAATCGCAAAAACATCTTCGGTTGTGAAGGCGTTTTTGTCATACGGTGTGAAAAAAATGAGTAAAAAAGACTTATGTATGCTTATTTAGTTAATTACTGAGAATTTCAGTCACATACAACAACCTTTTCTGCGCCATAAATATTACAATATTTCTTTCTTTCTTCCTACAGCTGCTGAAATAAAAAAAATACAACTCGAATATGGTCTTTATTATGACTCAGGAAAAATCTTGCTCTAACCACTTTAAGTGCTCTCTCTGTGACTCTTAATCCAATTGTTAAAGATGGGCTTCTCCACTGGATTGCGAACTCTATCAGCGTGTTTTTACGCCACTCTCTTTCTGATCGTGAACATTGTCGAGAAACGCGCTGCTGACACCCGACCTATCAAGTTAGATGCAGTTATGTTGACAACGTTGCCTACAGTGTGCTTTCCTCAGACTCCATCTACTTCTTCCAGCCCTTCCACGGGATCCTTCTCTTTCTTGACGTCACACTTCGCACAGGCAAATGTCACCAACTTTCCCTACCACTATAACCAGACTACAGTCCTGGGTAAAACCAGGATGCCCGGATAAATCTCGAAAGCCCGGGGAACCCAATTCATATCCAGGTTTCATATTCCCATCGGGGACATGGGTACTCGTCGCCATCCCTAGCTTCGACGTGGAACGCGGAGGGTTCTAACCTTGAGGAACCCTTTAAACTGGGGATATGAGGACCTAATTTTCCAAATAAAATCTATTAATTTAATACATACCTAGTTTTTGAAGCCCTAAATATCACAAAAAAGCCCTTTCACATAGGGCGTAACAACAATTACAAGGACCAACACAACACACACGCTGGCGTCGGGATCCAAAGTGAAAAGGCTCCGACCAGGCAACTCGAAAGTCGTGGGTTTGTATCGCGCCTCTGACATGCTTGCCTTAGAATAAAAAAGTATTAGGCTATACGGTATGATATAATCGAAGCAGCTGGAAATGCTCCGTGCGCTAGAAAACCCACGGATGCGAGTCTGAAACCAATGACCTAGGGATGAGTAGCCAAAGACCTCACTTCGCCGCCACCGAGAAATGTTAATAAGGTGGTTTCCCCTAGCATTCTTGCATAGGAAGAGTCTGATACGTAGACTTGAACCACTAGACGAGAAATAAAAACAAACGAAGAAGTAATTGGTACCGTAGACCATTAAGTTTTTGGAACCAGGGTAGGAAATAATGAGTAAGAAGTGCTAGAGGATAGCGCTAGTGTATAAGGGACGATCTGTGACTCATATAAGTGTGGAATAGGGAGACAGAGATATTGGAATTTCGATTAAGATGAAGTCAAGTAGAAGATAATCTCAGCTGAGGAGCAAACTGAAAGAAGAACAAGAGTAATGAAGCACTTAGAAGAGACTGACTAGAACGTAGAATGACTTTCCAAATGTGCTTTCACCAGTAAAACATCTGTAATATTATTAACATAGACCTATACTAGAATAATGCATTGCGTTTCGGCTGCAGAAAATGCACCCCATGTGTTACGCGAATCCACGTCCTGAGCGACGAAACCCAGGTTGTTGCAGGAATTAACTATTAACTTTTTGAGTGAAGTATTCCAAGCACCCAAAAAAAAAGATTTTAACTGTGACGAAGCTGGTTCCACGCAAGTGACATAAATTCACGTATCACTTCTTTCTACGAATTTGTAAAAAGATATTAACACCAAGACATCTCTCCCCTCAAAATAAATAGAGCAACTTCCAGGAATCCTCTCATCAGAGAACACATAAAATTATGAAATCTTCTCCTCACTTAAGCCTTCAGCAAATGTCAAACCAGACATACTTCAATGCAGAAAGATGCAGTGATGATCCCATGCTGTCTTAACCATCCTAATCAAAGCTAATTCTTCGGCGAAAACGACCTTACGGAGTCACCAATTTAAGTCTCCTGATGGAGCAAATGGCTACCAACATTTACCATCACTTTATTGTAATTCTGCCACTACGGCAATCAGTCCTCCTGCGCCGCGTCAACAGCCAAGATCATTGTTTGCGAAGAAGAATGTAAGGAATCTTGGAGCCGATACTAGGTCAAGAGCTCTGGATAGATAAATCGGCGAAAGCGATTCTATCTACTTATCAGGACCTCTCCATTGCGTAATTTACGTACCACGTAAATGTCAACTCTGCGTTAAAAGGCTCTCAGATCACTCACTTAAATCGAGTTAATGGGCAATACTGAATTCTTTCGACCCCGGAACCGATATATGATTGGAGATAATGGCCAATTACGGATGATTAACGGTGGCAAAAGGGCGCAAAAGCTGACGATACCACTCCACCAGACAAAGCTAAAAAGCAACATGAGGTCTATAAAAGTATAAACTAAAGAACGTACATCGTGTTCGCCTTTTACTTGGCTGCCCCAATTCGAGCTCTTTCATAGTTAATATCAAGGATCTTCTAAACGCAGCAGCACCCATTCAAAACTTTCCTGTGTCCAACCAGTTGACAATACGAAGTACAGTGTGACAGCGAAGATCGGCAAGATACTTTAAAGGCCGTTACGATAATTACATAAGCGTTACGAGGGGAGCACATCAACTTTGATGGGAATAGGTAGTGTGGCTAATTATTTTTCTCTGAGATGATAATGTCTTAATTTGCTCACTAATAATAGCAGAACGTCCCGCATACTTCCTGTATAGCTCTTGTACCTCTGAGCATGTAGGTAGACGCAAAACATGTTAATACTTATAGTTTCCATAATATTGTTAGCATAGAGAGTAGTGCATGTTGGTAAACTTTCACCTCCATACAGATACAGAGTAACAATTTGGGGCTGAAACGGTGTATCTATTCCATGATGGAGGTGACGTAATTGATAACAAGTAACCCGGTTTCCGGTAAAGATTACATTTGACTTACTTTTACTTGTAATGGCTAATTTTTTAAATTGCAATATAACTTGCAATCTACTCCCAAAGTAAATGTTAAATTTGTGTGATCGTTCAGTGATAATTCGAATACTCAACATTTTTATTGTAAGTTATGTACAGCTAGAGCATTGGAAATTTGGCAATTGGCAAAAAAGCAATTTTTTCACAATCGTTTTTTTCGACTACTCGTTTCGATCGCCATATTCGGCCCCTTCAGTGCATTATGAAGGCGGGTCTCCACCAGAAACATTTCCCGTTCAACATTATGTCGCAACGCTGTTTTTTATGCCTAATACTCTTAGAATTCAATTTTGTGGTAAACCCAAGGTTTTCTATTGCATATAAAATCATTTTAATCTACTCGTTACTGTAATTGATTCCTTTTTGAAAAGTAATTTTTACTCGTACCTAATTCATTTCTTTACTTCCGAAGTAATTGTAATGTACTCAAAATACAATTTTTGAGTAATTTACCCAAACGCAGATGAAAACACACCCTTGAGGTGGCATGCAGGGTACTGAGCAGATGTAGATAATGGCGCCATTGGAGGACGGCCCCACAGAGCTAAACTCATCAGCAGATATCCCCCGCCGGACAAAAAAAAACACAAGGTGATATCCCAATATGAATGTGGCCCAGTCCGTCGTAATATTAAATTCAGGAGGAGACACAACTCTCAAAGACGCCCAGAATCTCATATCCCTCCTTTAATAGCGCGACGAAAGGCTTCTGTACCGTGATTCCATGCCCTGGCTCCCACCGACAATATCGTCCTCAAAAGGGTAGGTAATAGCTGGAGCGGTGCAGAGCGGAAATACCGACCACACTATTACTAGATCCCGCGGGGCGTGATGAAAAATGAGCAGGGAAGAACTGCTTCTCAGCGGATGGGAATCCCCAACATATATCATCAATGGTAATTCTAACAGCTGATTGGTAGGTTTTCTGGACAGCCCCTCGTAAACTTCCCCCTTTTGGAATCAACTTTTCAATTTCCCATGCATAACTTCCCCGAGATCAAGTACTCTCGTTCTATTTCCATTATATCGTACTATAAATTTCAATAATGGGTAATATTTAACTCTTTTACTGAAAACTTTAACATAAGTAACGCATAAGCCTTGCAGGAAGGACGTGTTGGCATGCCAGTCTACGGCTATGCAATTGTGAATTTTCCATATCATAACTGGGCAATCATGAAGTTAGCGGAATACAGAAAAACCTTTTATATATTTTCTCTGAAATATAACGTGTTGAATTTTCGCGCTGTTGATTGAAATGTACGTTTGTATAGTTACATTTTTTTATAGAAACAGGGGTCTGCAATGTAGAATTGTTAATTTGAACATATATATAAATATATATATATAAGGGATGAAATTCGCCATAAAATACCTAATCATTTGACTTGATCGGGATTCGAACACTCCTGATAGACAATTGGAAGATCCAAATTCGAACCCTGGTCAAGTCAAATTCTTTTTTAATGGCAAATTTGATCCCTATTGCGTAGAAAAATATAATTGACCCCACCTATACAGATTGACATGATTGCGAAGAATTTCTACGTAATCATTCGAACCAAAGAAACGATTGTAGAGTTCCTGAAAAAAGGAAACTTATAGAAGGTGATAACGTAATGCATGTGGTGAAGTAACCTAATATTATTCAAGAAGAGATCGAGGCAATGAACGCGTTGTTATTAGAAATGTGTGAAGCGTGGTTGACAACATTTTACAGCGCATTTTTGTCAAAATAATATGACCGTGAGACACCGCACCTGACACCGGCTTTACACTTCTTCGTTAATCTTCTTCACGGTCCACCTCACTAACTCCATTCTTCGACAAGCGTGCATCACCGAAGACTCAACGTTGCGCACACCGCCGAATTATATACAATTCACAGTTAATATCTTCTCCGGAGAAAAGACATAAAAGCGGGGTGACTGCATCACGATAACGCATTAAACCTGCTCATTAAACAGTTACGAAGAGGTGCGCGCGTTCTTTGATGAATACAGCGATCGAGACGATGGGCACAATCTTCCGGATCGGCCCCCGTAAAGATGCGGAGCGTTTACACCGATATGCAAATGAGTTTTCACTGAGTTCCCCTCGTAAGCAAAGAGAGCGTGACAGCATTTTAGAGCCGCGGCGGTCAACCTGGGTGGTCCTGGAGCCGATGAAAAGCCCCCTTCGCCCGGTCCAACACTCGGAGGATATCGTAAATTTCGTTATAATAATCCGACGGCGCGGTTCAACATTTGCAGCCATTTCCCTCTGCGGAATCGATAGTAGACACTTTAAGGGTCAGGGCCACCACGACCCTCCCACGTTTTAAACTACGTTCGCTCTGAATTGAGACCTCCATCATGGATTACATTGACGAGGTCAAGCATGCTCTCCCTCCAATGAGAGCAAGCTCAATGAGTGCCTCGATGCCAAACTTTCACGGGATTTGGTACGAATAACAGGAGAGGAAATTGGAATTCGGCAGCATCTGGAAAAATCCACAGTGACTTCAGACGCTGTGTACGCGACAAAAGCAGAAGGGGTAAGCTTAGGAATAAGTGGGCGAAGAAAAAGTGTGAACTGAATGCTCCGGTAATAGACATGTATGAAAGGAGCCGGATTCGTTGGTTTGAGATGTCGGGAGAATGAATGAGAGTCAAATAACAAAGGAGATTTGTGATAGAGGAGTGAATGGTGGGAGAGGAAGGGGAAGACGAAGAAAGTTAAGGGTGAATGTGGTGAAGTACACTCCTAAGAGAAGGAATATTAGGAGTCGGAAGAACAGGAGGGCGTGTATGAAGCAATGCATTATAATAACCGAAGAAAAAGAGGTATGCATGCAAAGATAGAGCAGTTATAGAAGGAGGTATTAAAGCAGAGTCAGCTTTATAGGCATATTACCGAGAGTTAAACTTTTTTGACTTTGCCAACCCCGAAAAGGAACGGCGTGATGGGTACGCACGTACTTCAAAAAATGTATAAAGGTGAACTCGGTAGTTTCAGGCGTAACTTTGGTGAGAATACATGACTGAAACAATGATAACTTTGTAATGTCGCCTATGCGAAGAAATCGGTCGTATTGAAATAAAACCTTAGTGAAAATTACAACGTTCTCATTGTTTCAGTCAATGCAAAAAGGAACTGAGTTGTTGCATATTCTGACGTAGATTATGCATTGTAAACCACACCATGATGCTACTATCTCAACTACTTGTGAACATTCCAGTTCATGATCAGAAACGTTAATTCATCAAAAACCGTGCTCCCAAAGTAGAATAATTCTTTCAGTGACAGTAACTGAAATTCGTTTCATGCAGGAAATCACAGCGGCACATTTAAAAAATATCCCAAATAGCATGCGACTCAACTCGTTAATTTCGATATCGCCACGAAAAATGAAGACCACCAAGCAAATGAATATAAGCCAAAAGTTAGAGATGCACATTCCGAAAATATTGCGATGCAACTGGGATCGAATCCAGTTAAAACTGCTGATTCATGCACCGGAATTTCTCGGGGGATCAGCATGAGGCTCAGTGAAAGATAAAAGACAGGAACACCAACACGTAAAGAGAAAATTAACAAAACGTGCAAATTCATTCCTTATGAACTCTGTCTTCACATATTTAGGAGGCCTTCAGCCTAAAGAGTGGGGTATATGAAGTGCGATAAATTCACTCAATTTCACTGGCAGAGGTAAATCACAGATCGGAAATTGCATCAATTACAAGGTCATTTCATCAGGCGAATTTACGGGCGAAACTTTCCGTATTCCTTGTAACAAGAAAATAAATGCCCTCTGTATCACCTTTTCAGCACAAATTGTCCACACGTGAATTTAAAGGCGTCAAATCAATCATGCATACCACTGAATTCAAGACAGATGAAGCAACACTTCAAAAAGATAACACAACACTCTCAGCAACGACCGGTCAAGATATAATTTAACCGGGATGAAGGGAAATATTATAGGTTTTCCACAGGACCAACGTTGAACCAACACAGCTGAACACTGTAATCGAAGAGTGAGAAATCGAATGAAGGAAATAAAAGCTACACGGCCGGACATTTCCTAACCTCTGGGAGGGCCTGGGGGCAAAGGTGGAATTCGTGGACGGAAGAAACACACGCACCTTATAAGGAAAAGCCTTCGGGTGCCCTGATTTTAATCTGTGTTATTTACAACGACGCGACGGCCTCGGAAGAAAGGAGAACAAAGGACTAGGAAGTGGGCCCGGACCTACGCAAAAATGGACGAAGCAAGTTCGGCTGGGAGCCACAAGCACTTTCCCAACACTCAACGAAGAACCTGGGGAACTCATAAGGGTAATAAGTGATATAAGATGGATAAAATAATCTTATCTTTCTGTCCAAGGAATCGTGATTTACAGAGACTAACACTATGCCAAGAAAGCAGAAAGGTCCCGACATTCCATCATCATCAGAATGTATAACACCCAGTGGCGTAGCCAGGAGGGGGCACAGGGGGCACGTGCCCCCCCCCCCAAACAAATTAATTTTAGCAGAAAAATATTAACACTGTAAACAAATAAATACTGTATGACATCTTTCATAAATCAAGAGTGATTTACTTTTATTCCATTATTCTTTTCTTTGAGTAAAAGTTAAGTTTGTTCTTCGAGTAAAAGTTATTGATTATAGTGATTAGATTTCTAAAAAAGCTCATTTTTGCAAAAGGTATTTTATAGCCAAGTATTTTTTAGCAAAACAGCTTCCCGACGACCCATCAATTGTGTAATTTTAAGAGCCAAAATAGCATTAAATGTGATTTCTAGAGATAAAAATGTTCACATTTTCCCCAGAGGGGGGTTCCACCCCCCTGACCCCCCAGGTCGTGCCCCCCCAACACATCGTCCTGGCTACGCCCCTGATAACACCCAATACATTTCACGTGAATTCCCCGTCGAAAATATGAGGATAATAATAATAATAGTGTCTTGATCACTGCATTTTCTTCCGGGTTTTCTTCCGCGTCAGTTGGCTTGTGGATAACAGTTCCGCTGGCTCTTCTGCCAGCGTCTTCAGGTCGAAGGATGACCTAGGATGAAGGATGACCTGAGCCAGCGAAACTGTTGTCCACAAGCCAACTGACGCGGAAGAAAACCCGGAAAAAATGCAGAGATCAAACCATCACCGCGGAAACCTTCGCTCTAACGTAATAGTGTCTTTATTGCGAGCGAATTTTAAGTTTACAAAGTCCTTTCTCACAAATTAACTCGTCAATACAACACATTAGGTGGAATGCTGCTGAAAACCTGGGGAAAAGAGGGAATGCTACTGAAGATCTGGCCCAGTAAAGAGAAATTCGTTGGTTGGTTACATAGGGAGGTGACCGATTACCGAGGTCATTTGCGCTGTTAAGGTAGTTCGACCGAGAAATAACTTCATTTATAATTTGATGAATTTCACCTCATTTTTATGAAAAAAAAACTCATATTTCCAATGGTATCAAAATACTAACCCCTTGCCCAACTAGTTTCGAGCAATTTTTCTAAATGGAATAGATTAGGGCCGTTTTATAAAAATTAATCGACTACTCACAGCAGTAATTTTTACAGAATCGCAAAAAAAACGTCCTGCTGTGAAGGTGTTTTCACCGTACGGCGTGAAAAAATGAGTCAAGTTAGAGAATTATTTAGATATATTTATTTAATTACTGAGAATTTTGTCATAAATAACTATATTTTTTAACCATTTCTATTACAGTATTTGCTTCATACTTCTTATAGACGTTGAAACAAAAAAATATAGTATCCATTATGACTAGGTAAATATCTCGGTCAAACTACCTTAATGGCAGGAGAACAGTATTGCTTGGGAATGGGGGATTGTGAAAAGGAGGAATTATTGAGGGAAACCTGGCATCGGGGTTAGCAATCTCTAAAGGTTTAACGTCCCATCCAACGGACGGAGGCCTCTACTAGAAGTAGGTATTCTCCCCATAGCACCCAAGAAGGGATTGGGATTCCACTAAAAATCTCCGCCACAGCCAGAATTCGAACCCAAACCGTCGGGATGGGTAGCTAGTACTGTATCCACCACAAGAAACCGATCCCCGAGAATGTCTAGTGTCAGCTCTCAGGCGTTCCTCCGCGTGGTGTCTTTTTACGACAACAGTTTCTCCAGCCAGCCTGCTGGAATGTGAATATTAGGCGTCAGGATATGGCAGGCGTCTTCAGGTCAGAAGTGATTCAGTCATAAGTGTACTCCACTTCTGACCTGAAGACGTCAGCAGGATAGCTGGAGAAACTGCTGTCGTAAAAAGACAACACGCGAAGGAACGCCTGCAAACTGACACTAGACATGCTAAACGCCGCGGTAACTTTCGAATCAACGGTCCTCGAGAAATTCGTAAGTATTTAGTTAAAACATAGGACTATAAAAAATAATAATATTATATGAAACTGTAGACTCATGCTACGTCACATTGCGCTATTAGAAATAACACCTATAACTTGCCATTCAACAAGAAAAGCATCGAGATATTAATCACAACCCATTAAATCTCAGGACTGACAGTGTCCTCCCTTCCTTATCTTTTAATCGCCAGTTCAATTCCCGACTAAATGGTTTCTTCACCGACCTAGACATCGGTGATGGTGTAATCTCATGGATCGGCCCCCGGGAAATCTATTGACAAACCAAGAGTAGGCTATTGGGATCCCAAGGGCACAAAAGAATCATGAGGAGTCACTTAAATAATATTAAATTATTACGAAGTACATTATCTACCAGTGAATAGAGTAAATTTTGAAAACAAACTACCAGATTAATTTACTAAACCAGCACGGTGTATGAATAGCTATAACTATATAGTTAATTAATATAAGTTCATAAGAAGCAAAACAGTCTGCGGATGTCATTGTCTCATCAAACCGAAGTTAAATTATACAGTTATCCCAAACCCTTTGAATACATATAATACACTGCATATTTGGTAAGATATACATCGACCACATGTCCTTGTGGTGCTTCGAAAAATTTATTGCAAATGAATACCTGATATAACTCACCAAATAATGCTTTGATCAGAATCTAAAAAACACCAGTAAAAACGCCCAAAAATAAACAAGAAACGTAAAGGGAAACAAAATGCCAGTGGAAAAAACATGAGATTTTAAAAATATAACTGGAATTACTAATAAAACAAGCTTTGAAAGCATAAAAAATGACGAGAATTTATGGAACGGTACGGAAGGGCAAAGCGCAAAAGGAATAGCGTACCTCCAAACTACAGGGAAAGATATTTGTGATCGCAAGAAGAAGAGAGATAGAGAGAGAGCATGGGAGTGTTTTTTCATTGCGGCCAAATAGGGGAGGAGAGGATAAGGGGCGATGGAATGGGTGGAACGTAAGAGGTGGGTGGGTGGGCGGTTGGGTGGCGGATATAAAATGGGCAGGAACGGAGCCAAAGGGCAGGGGCAAGCGGCTCATTTCCTCCTCCCACTTCTAAAAAGCGGTGCCCACGCCCTTTAAGAGTTGCTCCCACGGGATATGGGACGATGGGGGAGGGGGGAAGAGGGGCGGGGGTCGAGGGGGGTGGGGCGGCATAAAAGTGATGGGGTACACTGTATCGGGAGTGAGGTGAGAGAAGATGACGAATAAAAAAAACACAGGAGCGGTGACATCTGGCTACCGACCTGAGACACTTCCAAGCGCCAAGTCCGATGCCTCCTCGAGCCAGAGAGAGATTTGAGGTATTACTGTCGGTGAAAATCTTGGCGCTGTGGATCTTCGAAGGGATTACAAGCTATAGTAGATACACTAGAATTTCAGTGCGGGAAATACGGAATGGAGATAAAGCTAAGAAAGCAAAAGTAATAAGATTCTTCAGGATAAAGAAAACGAGGCTGGTAATAAAAATAGGAGGGCACAAACTGGATCAAGTAGAGCAATTTAATTACATACTTAGGCAGTATGCTAGAAGAAAATGGGCAGTGTAGCAATGACATTAGGAGGAGAATAGCGCTAGCGAAGGAAGCGTTCAATAATAGAAGGGAGATGATGACGGGGACCTTAAGTAAGGATGTAAAAATGAGGCTGGTGAAGAGCTTGATATGGAGTGCAGTGTTGTATGGGGCGGAAACGTGGACTCTGATTAAGCAAGACGAGAGTAGGCTGCAGGCGTTCGAGATGTGGGTGAGGAGGACGATGGAGAAATATGGTGGTCGGAAAGGAAGACGAACGAGGAAGTGCTTGGCATGGTGGGTGAGGAAAGTAAATACCTGGATGAGATTAGGGGGAGGCAGAGTAGGTGGCTAGAAGATATTATGAGGAACGACGGTTTGCTCAAGGCGGTGATAGAGGGAAGGATGTTGGGCAAGCGGAGAAAAGGAAGAAAGAGAAAAGGTTTTAAGGACGGGATGAAGATGGTTATGACGTATGCGGATTTGAAGAAAGACATACTAGAGGTAGATAGGGCCCAGCACGTGCAAAAATATGGAGGATTTCCTCTGAATTTAAAAAATCAAAACCGTTTCCCGCGTGACTTTGCGTCTGTTCTTAATGTTCATTGTTAAAAAGAAACTTGGTTTAAATCCACACTACTTTAATAAAAACCTACCCAGGTTTCGGCTACTAGGTACATCTTCAAGGTACATATGCATGAGTGACTGGATAATTATATTCGGTAAGGGGGGAGGGAGTGAAAAAAAGGGGAGTCCAGCATGGATAAGGGAGGAGGTAATACAGGGAGAGGTGACGCAAAGGGGACGGGAAGGTTTAGTCAGTCATTCGTTTTTTAAAAGGAGGAGCGTGAAAAACCAAGGTGAAGGACAGCTTAGGTGACCACGATGTGGCGGGAATGGGGAGGTCTTACGCTAAGGAGTGGAGAATGGGTGTGGAACATATGGTCATAGCATTAATTGCGCGGGCTATTAACAATTTTTTATCATGAATAATGGAAAATTGCCGCGAGATATTTCTGGACCTGGACCGGGAATCGAACTACGAACTGGTGGCTTAGCAAGTAAATTAGCAGACCGCGAGGCTACCTAAGCTTCCTAATTATATAGGCAATTTTAGAGCATTCAAGGGAACTGGATTTTGTGCCCTTGCGGTTCATCAAGGATGGCACCGAAAGGGAAAAGGGGACTTCAGGGGAACGTGGTGGTCTGCGCTTTTGCCCATCGAACCATGGAAGTTTTAGTACAACACGAAGAATATTTTTCTGACCCCGCGTTAATATTATTATAATTCAAATTTACATTGCAAGTAGGCAAATTCCTGGTGGCAATGAAAGGGGACATCCACATAAAATAGTCTGATTACATGATTATATGAAGAGAAAAAAAGTAAAAAAAACATAATAAGGATAGATAAACACAAGTTACAATGTAAAAAATTAACTTTGTCTTAAATATTTTAAACATTTACTAATGTTTGGGGTAAGGGCTAAAAAGTTTATCAGGCAGCCGGTTCCTATCATATTTATTATATCAAATCATCCCTATTTAAAAACGAGTACTTGGCCGCGTTAGCTTTTTGTTTTCTTAATTTTATTTTATAAGGGTGGTCATTTCTGCCATTATAACTTGGTCTCTCCATGGCTCCATTTAATTCTTCCCAGCCCTTGTCTCCTGAAACAATCCTGTACGCCGCACTTATATCTCTAGAACTGATAGAAAAGACAAAATAAAAGAGATACTATGCCGAACTGATAGGTATTAAAATTCCTTCTCTCTACGCACGTTAGTGATTATAGCAAAAACAGCGTGACACTAACGTAAGGCACATCGCTAACATGCACTTCACCTCTGTCCTCTCCCCCTGGCTGGTATCATACTATAGCCTGCCATAGGCCTATGCGGCGGCTTGCATAGTAGTATGCAGATGTAGATGTCCGTGGTTCGGTTCATTGTCCAGATGGATTTATTCTAGTGACTTTTCGCGCATTTCATCACCATAAAGTAGAGAGCAGCTTCAGAGTAGTCCATCAGTAGAGTTATTGATACTATTAATTTAATTTGGAGAGATTTGTGTTGACCCGTTACGTATCTCAATTTTCGTATTTACACTTCTCTTCCTTGACCTTATCTCTTCAGCTTCAAGCACATTCATCCTCCCTTCGTTCCGTCCTACATGACTATCCTTATCCCCCCTCTTCCGCGCTTCTTCAGCATTCTGCATTTAAAAAACAGCGTTCTAAAACCTGTAACCTCTAATCACTCATTTCATCTACCTACTCCACAATACTATACATCATACTAAGATCTTATACCTTCCGGTGCATCAACCAAAAAGTGCGGCATTGAGGAATTCCACATGAAATTTCAATTGTTTTCTTACACAACCATAATTAAATTTCACTAATTTCTCAAATCTATTTATTCACTCTTAAACCTCCAACGTTCTGGCTAGTTAATCACCGTAGCTCACCAGAATATTCATTCTAAATGATGAAACGATTTGATTGCTATTGATTTCTCCAGGGAGATTCAAACGCGCTAAGATAATTTCGCCTGAAAATTGAGGTGGTGTTGTTTTTTGTTTTTCGGGACAGAAATAATAGTTTTACGACACATTTCCAACGAGTTTTGTAAATGCCTATTTATTCGAAGTTGATGTACCTGCGAAATAATGAATTGGGTCATAAAAATGCCCAGGGTTGGCACAGTGAAAAGGAACTGGTTTTCCTGTGGAGACCAGTTTGCCGTACTCTTTTATTATCTCCTTGTCACATGCATCCCACAAAACCACTTGAGTGTTTGACTTATTAGTTTGCGATTCGGTTTTCCTGACTCCGAAAATGTAAAGCGTAAGAACATCAAATTCGTATCATTTCTAAGTGGGAATGATTTAATGATAACGTCCTCCCATGGATCACTCCGGAAATTATTACGTTCAAAAGTGTAGCAGTTCAAAATTCAAAACATTTCGACACCCACCGACCTTTGTGGCGACCATTTCCACTCCGTCGACACGTTCACGAATTGCTCGAGGCTTTCTTCGCTTAAGTAGCAATCTCGGGTTTCAGGAAGAGATCTCGGACCTGCCATCGTCTTCACGCTGATATCACCCTGAAGACGACGGCAGACTTAGCCCTTTGAAACGTCGACGTTGAACAACACTGCTAGCTGGTACGAAAACCTCCAGTTTGATATTGGTTTGGGATTTGGGCTAAGAATTTTTCCTCCAGTTTGACATGGGTTTGGGCTTTGCACGGCGCTGAAACTCAGAAATTAGAGCAAGAGAATGAGAGAAGTCTAGAGGAGTTAGAGATATGCATTTCGAGGAAGATGTAAAACGTGAGATGGACGGGAAGGAAAAAAATGAATAAATTACAGACATTATTAGGAAAGAAAGTGGGTTGTTTGGGAAAATCGAGAGACAACAGGGTAGTAGATGGATGGATAAAGTTATCAGAGTCAACGGGACGCTGAAGATCGTCTCAGAGTGGACAATGCTGGGGACCTGAGGAGGGAGGAGGAAAAGAAAAACCATTTTAATTGGCTAGAAAATATGAAGAACTAAAGAAAATAATAGTGGAGAGAATAGGTGAATGACGAAGAATCCCAACGTTCAGGAAGTATTTGCTTAGTTAATACGTTCACCCATACCTGTGTTAACGGTAGAAATAAATAACACCGCACGAATATTAGGAACTAAGATTATCCATCTCCTTTCGAATCCCAAAACTGACCCACCGATTGCTTCCGATGATTGTCTCTTATAAACATAATCTTCGGCATAGCTTTCTCCAAAGGACCGGGAAAGAAGTTGTTCCAACCATCAAAAGGACCCGTGGCATGAATAAAACACCAAAGCTCGGATGAGCATTTCGAACACGGAGTAATTACAGCCTCGCAAGCACCACAATTAACGGACTCGAGGGACCAATTCCCCCGAAACTGTAAATTACGGGTTTGAAAGACGGCCCAGGTCCCTACATCACCTAGGAGAGAGCGGAGGGAAAATAAACAGTTGAAATAACAGGGGGGCCATTTAGATGAAATTCCCGGTTAACCCTTGTGGCCGCATTTAAGTAAGCTGTTGGGTTTCGTGGTAATTGAGGACAACCTCTAATTTGGAAACGCCGCATTGAGAGGAATACAAGCTTCGGTGTTCAGCCTAAATGGGATCTTCAGAACACACTTTGAAAAATGTTAATTTCTTCTTTTGGTGGCGCAAGGTCTGAAACCAAGAGTTGTCTCTCGGCAGTCAGAGAAGTCATTATTCAAGCACATTCCAAGAGATGAGAATGTAATAAATAAACAGATTGGCATTACAGTATTCTCATTACAACCTGAGTTCATTAAACTTCTTCATACCGTGTAGCGTTAAAGCTATGGTACGGGAAGATTATACTTTTTTTTATCGGAGGTGATCCACCGGTCAAGGTACGTGTAGATGTAAGTATGAATACCTATACTAATCTTTAAGGTCCTCGTTTTCATGCACTTTTTCATTCTTCAGCTCGGCATACGTCCTACCTCTCTTTAACCCGTCCATAAATATAAAAGCGTATCATGCTGAACTTTGTGGAAATACTTGACACCCATATCAAATGGAAAAAGAAAGTAATTTTCCACACTCAATATATTTTAACAAGTTGAGTACAAGTTAACCGACCATGGTTTCAGCACCTAATTATCAAGGTCCATATCCGTCCATAAAGCCTATTCTATTCCTACTCCTTTCCCGGTTACCCGATACCCTCCACTCTATCACAATCCTCAGGACCCCGCCCATCATTACCTGTTCCAACCACCTATTCAGCCTTCTATTAGCTTCTTTAAACATTTTCCTCTCTTCAACCACCATGCCGAGCACTTCTTCGTTTGCCTTCCTTTCGTCGAACGCTCCTTCTCCATTCTCAAATACTTGGAGCCTATTCTAATCCTATTTTCTCCGAATACATATATCTGCACCATTTAGCGCTAGAATCCATGCTGGACTCTTAGCCAGTCTTTTCTTAACATTCCTAAGGGGGGTTTACACTGGCAAGTTTATAGCGCAAATTACTTGCAACAAGCGATTTTCAAGTAAATTTCAGGCGTAAACGGCTCTACAAGTCCGCTTGCAGAACTTTCAAAAGTGTCGGCACATCCTTTGCAGATGCGTATTGTTGCCAGAGTAAACAGCAACCAAACTGACTCTGCACTAACTTGTGAACAAGTTTTCGTCGGAGTTAAATCCTCCGCAAGGTCTTGCAGAGGAAACTTGCGGAAGTAACTTGCCAATGTAAAACCACTCTCACACACTCTTCAACAATTCTCTCACATTTGTTAACGGCTCTTCTGCTGACGCTATTCTTCACCTAATTTCTTTAATACGACGCCCACTAATACGAGAAGACAAGCAATGAAAATATCATTCTAAATTAGTAATTAAAATATCATTAGTGGTTTTTTGTGGTTCTGCGTAAAAAAACATCCACATAAACATAGATAAAAATGAATCACGCTGAGAAGTTATACCCGCTCAGTTACAGACACAAGGCCAGAGAATGTGAGGTGGTGAAGTATGAACAATAAACGTATCATAATGAGCAATTGAGTGAACATATTTTCGGAAAAGCAACAATAAAATATCCAAGAAACTTTCCATGAGAGGCAAAAACAACGTCAATTATCCACAGAATAGAGAAAACTTACCACACACGACAGGATAGCCTTGCAGCGTTCACACTCGGACGCTAATTATTGCTATACAATCAGACTTTCAGCAATGTCACGGGTGACCATTAAAGGTTTTATAACACCTATTATGAGAGGTAAAAAGTATTATTTGTGCCTGTTTTTTGCAGCCTCATTCCATGTACCCATTGAGGGTTTCCCAATGACGATTTGGATCTTTGAATGCGACACAACATTTTTCACGAACTTTATTTTATGCGTACAAAATCCCAGATAAAATCTGTCATACGGCACTCTTTTGACTCAAGTTAAAGTAGGCGAATGCAACGACTTGAAATAATACTCTTTCTTATGTAATTAAACAAATACTGCCTACTATTTTCATCATAAATTCACAACACTTAAGTAAAAGTCGATATTGGAGGCTACATCGATTACAATTGGTTATTGCCCAAGAAACACAGCAATAGTTTCAAGCACATATTTCCTCGAGCCCTTAAAATAATACGACATTAGATACAATCATGAAGCAAAAAGAATGACTACCATAATTCTTTTAAATTGTGGTCACTAGCTAAGCAATTTTAAGATCGTGAGAACTCTTCTGAAAGCAGCAAATCAATTTCACACCAAAGAACATTTCCACGCCCACATATTTATCGAAATCCTTCCATGGTATTTTTTTAAGCTTCAAGTAGCTGCCAGGTACAAGAAACTCCTAAGAGAACGTCAAACGACATGAATTAAGACTAAACCTACGTGGAACACTCACGAGCACGGTCAACGAAGAGATAAGGCCCGAGGCGGTCAGTCGCAAGTAATAATTTTCTCATAAGCTGAGAGTACGCCGGCGGCCGATTGCGGTAATCGACACAGTGGGTGGCAACGACGCTTGATTTGTAATATCAAGTTTTTTTTTCAAAACTCGAAGGCCAGTGGAAAATGCATCCATAAAAGCTGACTTTCAACGCTGATGCATTTATTCAGAATTTCCATGCGAGGGCTCTTAAGAAACGCAAAGTTGCTAGTCTTGATTTCAACGCAAATCCAGCACTCAATCAATACTCATTCCCCTCCATGTCTTATAATTTCTTCCAAGACTCTCAGGTAATCGTTGGAGAAGCGCAATCGAGCTTGATCATATATGTTCTCACAGGAAAAGGAGCTCAATACAGCCAGACCGTAAGCTACTCCGAAGGTTAAGGCTCAAATCCATGCTTGAGGCCTTTATTCTGCGTCTCATATATGTCGCAACAGCGCATGAGGCCGGTCGGCAGATTCTGAACACAAAGGTGGATACTTAGACGGAAAATCATGAAAAAATAAAACGACAAAACGAAACGTAATAGGTAAACAAATTGCAACGTAAGTTCCACAATAGGGTTTTAGAATTAGATAAACCGGTTCTGCTGATGGAAACATCATCCAAGGCGATACAAATGTGTTTTAATGCACCCGATGATACCATAATTCCAATATTTTATAACACAATAGGAGGTGGAAAAACGGACGAAATATCAAGACCTGCTTTTCAAATTTCGACAGATGTAACCCGGACACTCTGTGAAACTAGTGGTCCTCATCATAGATGTGCTCGGTGGAGTTAAGGGCTATCTGCAAAATAACATGAAGTGCATTCCGCCCTGCGAGGCACAGGCGGAATCACTAGTTGGACGCATGCAGAAGGCCGTCATCCTGGGGTCACTCCGTCTACTGCGGACGCATGACCCGACCGCAGCGTAGCCACACATCCGATGGGCGTCGGACGTGGCTGCGATTACTGCACAACCCCTCTCGAGTCTCCGGCCATTATGACGGAAATGAAACCTGATGCTTGCCGGGGACTCGGAGGGGCATGTTACAACTGTAACGAATAAAATAATTACAATTTTTATCGCACCAGATGGTTCTGAAAGTGACTAAACCGGTAGTAATAAAATAATAAGCACATTTTCCAACTAAAAATCATTCAGTTCACCTTATTTGCGACGCAGCGGACCCAGTGGGGGTCACAGAAAGCATCCTTGTCGTCAAGTAGCATTTTGAGACCTGACCACTCCTCAGCAGCTCGGTAAACATTTGAGGAATACAATTGATAATCATAAAGAAGGTGTCACGATGATACAATAAACACCGATCCCAAAAAGAACTGAGCAAAAAAGTCCCTATTTATGGTCAAAAGGGCCACGAGTCCTCCACACTGTTTCATTGAAGGGCACCGGTAGGATGAAGAGTTACTGAGTGCAATAACCAGATGGTGGAAGGAAGGCTTTAGGATATCACTCCGTCGAAATCACTCCGAAAAAGCCAGTCAATATAGTCTAGAGTCGAAGTAGAGAGTTCACTCGACAAGATATGAAATTATTTTTTTAAAACCGATTCTACGAGAGGAGGAGAAAATAAATTACTCTATTTTTGCACTAGAATTTCAATAGAAATTCGAGTTCTTTGGAATATTGTAATTTATGCAAAGGAGCCTCCAAACGTGAGTCATTACAATTGCATGAATACGAATAAAAGTATCACTCCGAATTCAACAATTCATGTCTGTTTTTTATTCAAAGAACATAATTTCTGAGTTTTTTGCGGTTATGCTATCTTGCTCAAGACTTTTTTTTATGAATGCATAGAATTTTACAGCTTCACGGTTTCGATAAAACGCTGGACTATAAAAAATAATTGTTTGAAGGTGGACTTTAATGGGATTGTTTTCCTTTGTTACACCAATAATTCCCTGATGTACCTTTTAAATTAAGTCGCAACCGCGGCAATAGGTGTGTGATGATTTGGATATCTGACGAAACACTCGAAAAAACCAACTACGCTACTTAAAATTGTGGTCGAAAAACAGAGAAGGCACGAATTCACTTCTACACGCACCGAGATTCAACGTAGAGTGATAACTCTACAAAATCATGAAAAACATACATGACATGGATTATGGACGGTTTCTCGACAACTGAGTGAGAATTGAAGCTATGGAAAATGGGCATATACATAAATGACAATATACATAAATCCACGACTCAAGAGCATAGCGAGACAGAATACGAGTCACCTATGAACTCTAACGAGAAAGTCGTGTTTTCAAATGTTATGGAGGAAATTTAACATTCATCCCGAAAAATGTATTAATCTTTTTCGCCAAATACGCGGGAAGCGATCATTTCTGTCACCTCGGAAGGCGACGGATCACGCTGAAAACTATCGATATGCGTGGGATTGAGTATTCCCGGTGGATTTGAATAACAAGAAATAACTCATCTCCGCAAATGCTGAAATCGTAGTCCCCACGGAAATCACGACTCCGTCATGTTTTAGTTATAATTTTGCCACATTCACAAAGTAAATCTAAGCCCAGAATAATACATAGCCGGTCTTGAAAACTATATGTGTACATAAAAAAATTAAATTAAAGGTGACTATTTTTTTCGCAAAAACTGTCACTGAGTTCAATGAATTCAGAAATAAATATGACATGGAGAATGACAAAACCACTCTTCTCATCTGTAGATAGCCCTCTAGTTCATATCGGCTTCAAAGGAACAAATTTGCCAAAAGCCAGCCTCGGTGGCGGAGGGGTGAAAGTCTCAGCCTGCAAACCCTGAGGTTGAAGGATAGAGTGATCCAGGACAAGCTGTTTCAATGCCTGATATTAAGGTCAGACATGCGAAGTTTTCAGATATGCGAAATAAATAAATCTAACAGTATTAATAATTGAATTATCTACAATACGACTAACTATCACGCATCACAAAGACTTACAGCAATATTTGGAGAATCAAAGACAGGTTACAAGGATTGTAGATAAGCGGCCTCCGAAACTGATAAAATAAATGGAATTTTGCCGCATAAAATTATTTCCCTGAATAAAATAAGTCAATTGCCCGAATAGAGGGCACTCATGGCAGCGATGAAATGGCAACATTTTTTTAGCACTCACGGATTCCACATTCAACTATTCCGGACACAGCCACTTTCTCCACGCCAAAGGTACTTACCTGAAAAGAGAGATAAAATATTTTAGCAGGTACAAAAAACCATAGTGCACTGAACTTATCACTTGATAAGAGTTGGTTATTGTCCACTTAACTAAATTAGGATGTTTGAAAAATGACAATATACATTAAAACTGTCCGCATATTCTGAATTAATAATCTAGTTATTCCACCTCATGATGAAAAGATACATTTTCGAAACGTTGGCTAGAGTATACATATATTTTAATTTATTGATGACCAACTCTCCAAAAAACATCCTAGTGGACTCATAAATAAAATACTTGAGTAAATTCCACGACAGGCATTCTGCGTATCAAGTGAATCATCAAAATGTTATAATTTTGGCGAAAGTGCATAAATCATTATCATGCCGTGCAAGGCCAGCCTACACACGTAGGCAGGTCATGGAATGGTCGGTACCAAATAAAAAAATACTTGTCTTATCTTCGAAGTCATCCATGGTCTTTTCTATTACATATCCATTTATCCAGCACTGTTTCTTTCTACATCCTCTAACTTTTCATTACTCTTTCTTCTTACTTGAGTCCATTATATGTCTAAACTCCCCATTAGATCATAAGCCTACGCTTGGAGAAATTGACTTCCGAACGTATGTGTTTACCATGTCGTGTTCTCTACGAACAATAAGGGATTGCAATAGCCGTCATTGGGAGCTTTCCATACAAGGTGTTGAAGTTAGCGCACATCAGAACACAAGAGCGCACTGCAGCGCACACGAACGACGTTGAATGGAACGTTGTGCGCTCGCGGAACGTTCGGCAATCTGGGGCCTGATTCTGATGCTTTCCCGATGTTCAACTTTTCCACGAAAACGTCATGACTACGTCACACTTTCCACCTTCCACCAGAGAATCGTTCACTACATCGTTCATCGTTCAATGACTGGTGGAAAGTCAAGCTTCCCTTCCACCCGTCATCCACTTGGTGGAACAGCGATAGTGTCGTGGTGGAAACTTTACGACGGAAGTAAGCGTGCGGAAGGTAGACATTTTTTTGTTCGTGGTTTCGCGGTAAGTTGGAAATCGGCATACGTTTGTGATGTTCGGCTCTCCAGAGGTGGTCATTGAGCCGTTCATTTAACGGATCAAGAGTCGTTCAATGAACGAATGGTGGAACTTTCCACCAGTCTTCCACTGGTGGAAGATCAGAATCGGACCCCTGGGGGGTTATTTTGTAATCTCACTTTAGAGAGAATACGTCATAAATCTCACTTTTTCGTAGTTCAACTCCCTCACCTAGGCGGCGTGACCATCTTCGGATCTCAATCGGTGAACTGCCGGTCATGTGCTGGTCTTTTATACGATTCATCCGCTCTGATCCGTATCTTTCGACTCTTGATCCGTTTCATTATCTCCGCCTGCCATTATTTTTATCTCACCTGTCATAAAGAACGTGACATGGAGCCACCAACGTTTCCACGTGAAGCTCGAGTTGGAAAATAAACAAGGGCGCGAAAGATAAAAACGATTTAAAATCGTATTGTTGTAATTTGCTAAACGTGAAGAACTTCAGCATTTTCAACTCCAATATATTGGGCACTTGAAGATATGCTTTGTTTGAAATGCTTATGTTATTATTAGCTTGAATTATCTGTGTATATATTTCGTATCAATATTTCCCAAACAATGTTGCTGATACCTTTGTTTTCGTGTGCCTATCCGCCAGCGTATGGAGAATGGAATTCAGTTATTTATACCATAATTTCATAATTTTAACAAATATTGCCTTAAAACCTACGTTCTTGGTAGATATTTCCCGTGCTTGTGAATCGAACACTAATTAGATGCACTTAATTTTTTTTAAATATTGAGTGATCGCTTCCATGTCACTTGTAGTTTTGACTGTGTTTAGATTTTCGTGGTATTTACAGTGTAAGATATCTTCCGGAAGATGTTGAGCAATCTTGGTATTCGCTAGTCTCGGTATCTTTTATTTGATATGTATAAGGTAATTGAAGCTTCGACAATTCACGAACCGTTCGTGAGCCGATCATTAAGAGAGGGAAACGGATCTCCCGCCTTTCCACTAAGTGTCACTAAAAAGGTGAGATTACAAAATAACCCCCTGCCTGTAGGTAGCAATCTGTGGGTGCACAACAGTCACCGCCGAATATTTGTGGATGGTTAACGAAATTGTTAATAAGTATTTAAAAGTGTAAGACTTTTACTAAGGAGTAATTTATTATTCTTTAGGTTGAAAACAGTCACAGGCGAATGTTTTGCGTATAGTCATCGAATTCGTTCAAAATGAGAATTTAAAAACCTACGCTTTTTACGACGGAGTAGTTAAAATCTTTACACTACCAATATTAGACGCCTTAACTGACAATCAACACAAAAACAAGAATCGCGGATGAGAATATCGAAGTTCTTTTGCTGTTCAGCGCGCATCAACTTTTACTCCCGATCTGCTCTGAAGTGCGCTGTCGTGCTGAGAAGTGAGCAGTTGACCAGAGCGAATGGAAATCTCTCATAAAGGTAGTTTGAGCGTGATATCACTAAACAAAAAATTCTATGATTTTTACCTCATTATACAAAGAAAATGATCTCATATTTCCAATTCCAAATATATATCAGGCACTTAACATTATACTTTTCGAGATATTTGCAAAAAAAACTACCAGCTATTTTACATGGGAAGCGGTACAGGTATGCACTCCAGAAGGTCTTTCTTTAAAGAACGAGGAATTTCTAAGACATATATCTCGACAGAAATTTAAGTGTGTAGTTTTTATGCTTCCTCAACTAATAAAAAATAAATAAATCAGTTACCACAGTAAGTTTTACAGAATCGCAAAAAAGTAACTCAGGTGAAGGCGTTTTCAGTGCATGGCGTGAAAAAAATGAGTCAGGTTAAAACCTTACATGTGCATATTTAGTTGGTTACTGAAAATTTAAAAAATTTAAAACAAAGTCTTGGCGTCATTAATGTTACAATATTTACTTCATGTTTCTTTCAGTTGCTTAAACTGAAAAATAAAATTTAAATATGGTTTCTATTATGACTAGGGAAAAATATCGCTCAAACTACTTTAAGTAGGTATGGATAGGTAGTAGCTCGAAAGGTACCATCGGCAGTTACATGTCTATTTAACCCTTTTTTTAGCATTTTCCTTTTTTACTTTTACCTTTCACATATCAGAGTTACTTTTCGACATTAAAAGATATCTGTGTGTGAGCATGAGTGTATATACCTAACCCATTCACACAAGTGAACTACTCCGTATAGTTACTAAAGTTATGAGAACATGGATTCGAACCCGCAACCTTTACGCTGCCTGGCCGGCGCGATACAGACTTGGCTACCGTGTCGGGCACAAACTAAGCATAGCTGGTATAATCAATATCGGTATTTTTCTGATACTCCACACCAAATGACTATTCCCCAACATTCTTTCCCTCGTCATTTCAAAATATTTTCTATCATGGGAAAATTCATGTCGTCGGAAAAGACTCTTAGTTGCCCACCTTTTCTGCTTCAGGGCACCCAACTATGCCCACCATTCTATCGCAGAATTGAACGTTTCGTATTATGTCATCTCATGCTTTCTGCCAACATACAATCTCTTAAATTTATTCTACGGCCCAGTCCATACCCAAGACTTTTTCTGTTAAAAATAAAATGAAAGAAGGAAAAGTACACTAATTGTTTTTATTGACACCGACGTGTTTCAACGAATAACACTTCATAGAATGATTAAAACTTTGTAATTTTCCACACTGTTTTTATTGATGGTACAAGCCTGACCGGTTTCAATGTTCACACATCATCATCAGAGACTAAAATTACGAAGTACAGAGGTGGAGGCTGGAATATATACTGGGTTCCCGGGGTCTTAAATGATTTTATTCCGGACAAATTGTCCCCCCTTTTTACCGTGCCTCTCCCACCCCCTTTTAACTCTTGACGCTGTTGGTTTTTTAATTTCTCGTAACCTTGCCCCGTTAACCCCCGTCTCGTTACTAATATCTCCCCCCCCTCCCAATCCCAACCTCCTCCTCCTTACTTCCTTCCCCGGGAACCCAGTATATATTCCAGTCACCACCTCTGTACTTCGTAATTTTAGTCTCTGATGATGACGTGTGAACATTGAAACCGGTCAGGCTTGTACCATCAATAAAAACAGTGTGGAAAATTACAAAGTTTTAATCATTCTATCATGTCGAAATTCCACCAAGTAAATGCTTCAACCATCTGGTAGATTAACACTTCATCACACACAACACATCATCACGTATGTACTACACGTCGCTTTGAATTAAATATTACGGTCAGTACAGTATATCGATTCATTTTCAGCGTTCAACATGGTGTACCATCACGCCTCCCTTTGATGCAATGGAAACTTCATCTTTTGTCTTTCCCTCCGACTGTTTGCCAATGACAGACGACCTTCGCGGCAAGAAAGCTCCATTTCAAGTGGCTACACCGATTCTCCCGAGGGGATAAAATGGAACAAAATCATTCGGCGGCGATACAATCTGGGGCGAGGGCCTGAAATAATGTTGATTATCGGCACGGATCTCTCGGAGACCCGCGAGATGGAAACAAGTGTTGCGGCGCTGAAGCCGCTAGAGGGCAGAGCAATCCTCGCCCACGTCGCGCTTCAACCTTCCCCCCCCCCACTTTCTCACCAACTCCAATTAGGCACTCTCTCCTTCGCCATGCAAAACAAGAGTTAAGAGGTCTTTGAACTCGCTCCTTTATTGTCTCATGCCCTCTTCTACCCCAACACGATTTGCCCTCCCCGTAGGACTGAAAGATGTTGCGATACAATGAGTGCGATATTTACCATCCGGGGTATTCAATGCTCCTCACTGCTATGTAAATGTGACGACTGCGATATAATACGATGCAGCGTAATATGGCCGCCTCCCACGGCGATGGGGTAATTCCTCGCAGACCTTTTACAGTTGCGTGGGTTCGTTAAAGTTTCCTGGGTTCGGATCCCGCCAGCGTGGATTTCTCACCTCCAAGTACATGGCTGAGTGAACTCGTCGTTTGTTACTTGTGATTTTTCCCGATGTAGAAGGCCTAATGAGCTGTTTTTGGCGGTTATGGAAAAAATCCGATAGACTATGACATGTACAGAAAAACTCTTATAAAAATGTAAAAATATAGAGTATTTCAAGTCACTTCCATTAAAACCTACCTTAACCGGTTGGTTATCTAAATAATAATAATGAAAAATAAATTAATATGTGATGAAATTCCTAACTCGAGGACGATGGAGAAGGTGCGGTGGACGGAAAGGAAGATAAACGAGGAAGTGCTTAGTATGGTGGGTGAGGAAAGGAAATTTCTGGATGAGATTAGGAAGAGGCAAAGTAGGCGGTTGGAGGAGGTAATGAGGGCCGAAGGGCTGGGATAGAGGGGTGGATGCTGGGTAAACGGGGAAGGGGAAGAAAGGGAATATGTTTTATGGTCGGAATGAAGAAGGGTAGGACAAATGCTGAGATGAAGAAAGATATATAATTGGTAGATAGGGCCCTGCACTTAAAAAACCTAGAGGATTTTTAATCACTTCCATTTACACTTGCCTCAACCGTTAGAATACATAGCAATGAGGTAAGGCTAAAAGTTACGATGCACCTTTTAATGAGGAACTGTTACGATTTGGGAAAATTTAATGAATGGGATAAATGCGAAACGATATGCGATTCTGTATTCGATACTGGCAATACACTTCAATAATTACGATATGTGCGACGCAATAAAACACTCCGAGTGATAAAATGCATCGCATCTTCTGTGGCGCAAAATTTATTTCGACAATGCGATAATGAAATTTGAGCATAGCACAGCCCCAATGCTCTCCTCTCCCACCTCATCAACTGCCCCCGTGTGGAGGAGAAAACAAGGGAGCCAGAAAGTGGGGAGGGGTCGGCCCACGCTGACCAAGGAGGATTGAAAAATAAATTAAAAATATGGAAAGCAAAGCCAAGCACTCACTCAACTCTCCCAGCAGTCCGGCCTCCGCATCACCGCGGGCCCAGCCCCGCCGGCTGCCCACGCGACACTAAGCAACGTTCGAAAGCATTAAAGCTCTCAGACCCCCATCCCGCCCGCCAATTTAGCAATTCGGTCTCACGTGCCACACGTTCGCTTCTTTTTTCACATTTTTTCGGAGTTCCCCGCCCCCGTAGGGCCCATTACTGGTGGGTCAGGAGTGGGCCGACGCGATGTGGGAAGCAACGTCGAGTCACACGATGTCGGAGAGTTGGATTTCAAGCCAGAGAGGAACGTAGATACGAAGTTAAAGTAGCGCCAAAAATGCTATTCCGCGGATTCTTCGACGCCTTCTATGTCACCACCTTCTGGTAATGGTGTCAAGACGTTCCGGTGGTTAGGAATTCATCCCTACCGCTTAGGGTAGGTTAAGTGGAAGTAGGAACAACAAATCAAAGTTTTAACGGCCGCAGGCGTATGATACCTTAAGGCAGTTTAAGCGAGATATCTCCCTAGTCATATTAGAGACCATATTCAAATTCAATTTTAAATTTAAGCAACTGTAAGAAGAATGAAATAAATATTAAAAAATCAAAGATGCAAGAAGAAATTTGTTTTAAATTACTGAAATTCGCAGTCATCTGAGTAATCTCCCGGATAAAGGAAGGTTATAATGAAAGTCAGAGAAAATCCAACAGATTCTTACACGTGCAGTGCCCTATCTACCTCTAGTAATTCTTTCTTCATCTCATCGTTAGTCCTACCTTTCTTCATCCCATCCATGAAACTTTTTCTTCCCCTTCCCCGCTTGATCAACATCCTTCCCTCTATCACGACCTTCAGCAAACCAGCCCCTTATTACCACTCCCAGCCACCTACTCTGCCTTACCCTACTCTTATCCAGAAGTATCCTCTCCTCACCAGCTAGGTCAAGCACTTCCTAATTTGTCTTCCTTTCCATCTCTTTTCTCTATCCTCCTCCAAACCCACATCTCGAACGCCTGAAGTCTATTTTCGTTTTCCTTTCTCAAGGTCCACGTTTCTGCCACACTCCATATCAAGCTCTTCACCAGCCTCTTTTTTACATCCTTACATAAGGTCCTCGTCATCAGCTCCCTTCTATTATTGAACGCATCCATCGTTAGAGCTATTCTCCCCCTAATGTCTTTGCTACTATGCCCATTTTTTCCTAACGCAGCACCCAAGTAATTAAATTGTTCTACTTGCTCCAGTTTGTGCCCTCCTACTTTTATGGCCACCCTCGCTTTCTTTATCCCAGAGAATCTCATTACTTTCGTAATCAACTAAATATACATCCACAAGGTTTCGACTTGACTCATTAATTTCACGCCGGATGTTAAAAACGGCTTCACAACGGAAAATCCTCTTGCGATTCTATAAAAATTACTGCTGTAATTGATAATTTTTAAAAATATTAGGGAAAGCAAACAAACTACACACTGTAATTTTCCAATCATTGCAATCGCACAAATGAGGCTTTGTGGTGTTACTGGCTAACACACCTGACCGGCAATTGGGAGGTCCGGGTTCGAATCCCGGTCAAGTCAATCGATTTTTTCATGGGAAATTTCACGAAGTGTTTAGTGTATACACACTGTTAATTTTCTGACGAGATCTTAGCGTTAGAAATTCCTCATTTTCTTAATAAGGTTTCTCTGGAGTGCATACCCGTGCCATTTCCAAAATAAAATGGCTGGTATTTTTTTGCAAATATGTAGCTCGGAAATTATAATGTTAAGTGGCTAATATTTTTATAGTAGGAAATATGAGATCTTTTCCTTTATGACGAGGCCAAATTCCTCGATTTTTATGTGAAGTGATATCTCGCTCCAACTACCTCAAATCTATTCAGTGACTGACGAGTTCACGTCACCACGTACGCGTTAATGACCGACGCCATGTCTCAAACCCAAGGTAGAGCACATTAATTACTGGTTCACAACTGTATTGCAAGCTAATAAATTAAGGTAAAGACAAATAAAATAAAAATAAATAAATAACAAAGCTAAAATGGGACATGTTTCATTGGATATTAGCGTTCCAAATTCCACAGTTATTAAACCAAAGTAAGCTTTGGTAATAGGTACGCACGGTTAAACATTCATCCCATACCCGAAATCCGAAGAACCAACAATATCCATCCCATAATTTTGCGGTAATCAACGCTAGAACTTAGTACACAACGAAGGAAAGGGTTGAAAGGGATTAGCGGCCTCGTACACGAATCTTATTCCCATAAAATAAAACTGGACACAATGAAAAGTACCATTAAAAGGCATTCGAACTGAACAAACAAAACCGATTCGGAATCATGTATTTATATCAGACACTGAAATGAGGGTAATTTTATGCATCATATTCGTACAATGTATCCTTAATTAATTACCCTAAGAGGTTAATTAATGATAAATAAAACAAAATTTATAATAACTAACCTCAGTAAAATTTTGTGTATAAGGTGCACAACAGATCGTGCAGGCACTTCACGCTGAAAAAAGGAAAATGACACTCGTACATTTATGCATAAGGCATTTGCGCCGAGGATTAACCAATCAAAAGCATCTCAGATTACCCACTTCCATACAGGGAGCGCGGATATTACTGCGTCCCACGATATATATAATTCACGAGATTGATTGATACGCTAATTTTCTTGGCATTAAATTAAAAAGCGTGCGTATTTTGATGCAAATGAAGTAAGAACGGTTTTACGATATCACGTGATCTTCTCCTGATATTTTTTTATACCAATAAAACTGTAAAGGCACATTAGTTGAAACTTAAATGACCCACCTAGCATACAATATGAAAATGAAGTTCATTTTACGACATGAAACCTTCGTAAGCGTTCGATATGTTAATAAATAGGTATCTAGATTTACCAACTTTCATTAATTCCTCCACTCACCTGATCGACGATTGTCTCTTTCGATTAATTAATCAATATTTGCAATCATGACTCTTCGAGCATTAACTTGATAATATTATTATGGTATGCTTTATCTGATGAAAGTAAACTTATATTGCATCAGGAAATGATCGTATAGCAAGTATAACACTAGGTTAGCTGTTTACTCCTTGATTCGATCTTATAACAATTGTCACCTTGTACCCGTTGGTAGCCAAGGATTGGGTTATTGTGGTGACTAGAGCATTCGATTTCCATGCCAAGGGCCCAGGTTCGAAACCCAGCAGTGGTAAGTTTACTATGGAATCCCCAGTCCTTGTGAAGAGAGCACTTCAAAAGCAAGACTCAATCTGTCGGATGGGAAGTAAACTGAGGACCCCTGGCCATCTTTCGTTTAGCGACGACTAACGCCGGCACCAGGTTTCTCTCCACCTTTCCATCATTCCCTATAAATTACTAGCTATAAAATACTTAAGCCAAACTACCCAACTACAATCTCAATGACCTCACCTGTCAGTCGCCTCTCGTAATAATTACGACCACTACTGTTCTAGGACATCACACCTACGTTACGAATCCCATAATTTATGAGAATTTTCTCCGCCATCCGGCCTATTGTGATGAGGCATATTTAGAATGGGGGCTGAAGCACGGAGCTAGAAAAGAAGAGAATGAAGGCTTTCAAAACCTGGTGCTGGAGAGATGGATGCTGAAGATGAAATGGAGGGACGGATAGGATCAGAAACGAGGAAGGGTACTGAAGAATAGGAGAGGAGAAAACCAAATGGAGCACTATCAGGAAGACAAGGTCCAGAGAGATAGGCCTAAGGTTGCACGTATCGGAAAGGAATATCGAAAGATCGATGCATCGATAATATTTGAAGTATTTATATTCACTCTCAATATATCGAAGTGGAAATATCGAATAGTGGATATATCGAATATAATTAGTAGTGGCAATCCGTTCAGCAAGTTCAGCAAAAAAATGAAGCATCAAAGAAATGTCTGCTTAAAATGGTACGAAATACCAAGAAGTATTTTAACGAGACACCTACTCACGTGAACTCCTTTTCGTCTGACTCCCACACTTCGACCTATCTGTCATGCGTGGCCCTACCACGAGCAATTATTAGCTCCACGAGCTCTTTCCAGTCCAGCTCTAGGGGTAATTGGAACGCACAAGTCATTAGATCGCGTCAAAGGTATAGTCCAACGGAAGGGCTGCTAAATATGTTGCCAAATATTTTGAGATAATTATCTGTATGTTTCCGAAATTGTTCGATAAGAATATTTTTTCAATGTTCATTGCGATTTATTAGCAAAAAAATTTGTATACAATACTTTCAATTCAATTCTATTCAATATTATATTCAATACTATTCAATACAATACTAATAAAAATTTTGCAGGAAAAATATCGAAATATTCGATTGATCGATATTTTATGAGAATTTCTAGATAGGCCTCACTTTGAGACGTAACATATTTGTAAGGAACATAATAGAAGGGAAAGCCCCTCAAGGAAGACAGAAGTAGTACAAATAAAATTTCCACATAGTTATGCCCGCGAAAATTTTCTCCTTATGTTTTTAAGTATATGGAATATTTTATGTATGTATGTTAGTTATAATTTAAAAAAATATGCCAAATGGTTTTTTAAGCTGATTATCTTTTTAACAGGTTTTGAAACTTAGGGGAGTCGAAGAATTCTTTCTAGTATTTATTACGCAATTAGTTAAAACTGTACCTACTGTTCACACCGTTTAAGCAGTTTAAAAAAATACAAAGGTTTAATTTAGTTCATTAAGAATGTCATAAGTTTTCAAAAATTCACGCAAGGAGTGATTTCACCAAAAAATGACGTTTTATTCAACGTAAAGGGACAAGAAACAGAGGAGCTACAACGATATTAAGGAGCTAGCAAGGGAAAGGATAGATTGGCAGGCTGCCCATCAACCAATCTTATGACATAATGAGCAACAATATTCACACCGGATCATGAGTAAGGAACTGAGTAAGAAAATAGTACGTTAAAAATTGATGAAGCATCTGGGTAGAATGATTGCTGAAAAATTAAACAAGAAAAACTTTCTCACGATAGATAGCCTCCATGGATGCAACAACCATCATAACCTCATTTTCCCCCTTTTCAGGGGCAGAATGTCAGCTCCACGGCTCTCCAATTAGTCCGCGCCAATTAACAACGTCAATTTATCCCAATTAGTAAGTGGCACAAACTAATTGCGGCCCGTTAGAAAAAGGAGGATGTCGGAGCACTTGAACGGGCTCTACTATAGGCCCGATGGCGCTTGCTGGATTGATTGCATCCTGAGACCGGCCCGCCCCGCGAGGCGGCCCGACACGCCCCAACCTCTCCCCAAATACCTCCACACCACCCCCGCACCTCTAATTCCCCGAGGAAAAACTAAAGAGTATACCGTGAAACCTGAACATAATCCCCGAAGGACCGCTCACCGAAAAAAACGCCAACACGGAAGACCCGAAGCACGCATCGGTAACGACCAAAAACATTAAGCCGCGGCGGAGGAATTTCACACCTCATGTATACAGATCATTTCAATCACAACAGACCGCTTGCGTGAGCGTGAAAGAAACCCACAGTCTTCGACCAGAATTTAAGTTTGAGGCTTGAGGAGAGATCCAACCTCGTACTAAAGTCAAAGACGTGAGAAATTCACACATTGAGGAATGGAAGACCAGTTTTTATCCTCGTGAATTCCTAGAAAAATCTTCCATCACATAAGTGTTCCACACACTCCAAGTGTATTTTTGATGGCCCGCTGTCACTCCACCATTCTAAAACGTCACTATCCACACACTATTTCTTTCTTCAGATCGGCGGCCTGTAGATCTCGTACAATTTGGCGAAACTTACCAATTTCGAGGGCGACCATGTTACCTCTATGAATCTATCTTCATACAGTTTAACATGCCCATTCTCAACGAAAATAAAAAGACTTTTAAGTTTCCACGCTATTAAAAATGTGAAAATATTCAATACTGAATGGAATTGTTAATTATTAACATAATTAGAGGGCATATTTTTTTTGGGGGGTCGTGGTGGCCTAGTGGGTAGAGCACTGGACTGACCGGAGGGTCCCCGGTTCCATCCGGACACTCACTCCGAAAATTTTCGTGGTGTGACTGGCAGAACTTCGTGGAAAATAGCAGGTGGCCCAGGGAAAGGATCTGGCCACCCAACTCAGAATTTGTGAATTTCACACGCCAATGGCTTATTGCTAGTATGGGGTGAGCTCTAATCTCACCTATCGAAAACCAACCTTCGGGTTGAAACAATGACTGAGTGAATTTTTATTTAAATGTGAATCATTATCATGTAAAATCACCAAGCATTTCACGCAATCAGTATCTCTACGCAAAGCTATCGACCACCACCCAATGGAGTACATAAAATGCAAACGAAAACCGTAAGCTTCGCAAAAAACTTCAACGAGCGATAAGAGTGTTACACAGCTGATGAAAGGACTAGGTTGGGAGTGGCTAGACACTCGGAGCCTGCAAGCTAGATTGAGATTGGTAGAAAAAAATTCACATCATGCAAGTTTCAGTATGACACGGAGGGTATTATTTTTATACACCTGATGCTCATAGAAACGACAAAATATGAGATGTATTATGCTGAACTGATAGGCACGACAATTTCTCCTTTCCTCGCAAAAGTAATGATAATAACAAAACCAGAACGTGCCACTAGCATTAAACAAAGCGTTAACGTGAAATTCACCTTTGACCTCTCCCCCTTCCTTTTCCCTAAATTCCCTCCACTTTCATGGCTGGTGTCTATACACCTCCTGCCACACGCCCTATCAGTGGCTCGCACGGCAGTAGGTTCGTTTGAGTTACAGAGATTTTCAGCCAAAGAAAGCTAACCTACATGTCACGTAAAATGTAAAAAAATACCAATATGAACTCCCTATAGAAATAGAAAACATGTGAGCTTCAGTAAGCTCAACTGCATTCGGCGAGACGTGGTGGAACAGCATCTTATATAAATAATAACAATGAGTTGTACTTCCCACTTGTTTTAATTTATTACAACACGTTTCAACGTATGAGCGTCATCTTCAGGTACATACTATGAGTGCAATTTCCGGTCCATTATGTTCCTCAGGCGTTGCAACGCGTCGTAATACATTAAAACAAGTGGACAGTACAACTCCTTGTCATTATTCATAATTGAGCTTCAGGGCTACCAGTTATGAAACACAAATTTACCTCATCAGCATCTTCATAAAAGCTTCAATACTACAGGCAGTAATCCAAGAATGCATTAAGATGGCTAAAGTCTGCTTGGCTCTATTAACAATGAACTAGCTGAGCCAACGCAATGTTTGCACATAAAAGTATATGTTTTACTAACTTTAACTTTAAAAAATAAGGAATCAGAATCATTAATGCCAGCAATAAATTTTTCATAACAATATTAAGACAAAGTCTATTTATTAATGGTTTAATCATTCAGAATATTTTCACTGCAGCACTTAATCTCCCTTGTTCCTTTAATGAATGGTCTTATACATTCTTTAACACCATTTGAAGCTTCTGTTCACCTCAAACCCACGCTAAGCTTTTGTTTAACCTTAAATTAGCCATAATATTAAATTTAATGTATATGGTGGACTGCGATAACAACAAACTTGTTTGAAAGCGCTCGATACCGAGTATAGGAAAACTGCAGCGCATGCAGTATAAAATTAAAAAGAGCTTCAGAGGGGGCCGGACGGAAACTTACGAAATTATTCATAAAGATATAAAAAGTAAGGTATTACAATGATATTTAAGGAAGAAGATGAATAAATTCGACAGTGTCGGGCGATATATGGTGGAACAGCATTTTAAATAAAACTACAGTAATTGTACTGTCCACTGTACTGTACTGAGACCTGATGATGTTGATCCTACTGAGCTGAGACCTAAGGAACGTTGAAACACGTGTTGTGTATTATTTACATTAAAATTTAAGTGGACAGTACAATTACTGCAGTTTTGTTTGAAGAAGATGAAGGTCGAAGAGAAACTTGGCGTCGACAATAGTCTATTATCAACACTGTGCCTCAGGAAGACGTAGTTAATACATGATTCTGAGCGCAATACACTCGATACACATTTATATTAATATACAGTAGAGATCGGGCTTCCACTGAAAAATCTCTAATGCTGTCAAGATTCGAACCCAGTTCCACGGGGTTGGGAAGCCAGTCCTCTGACCACCATAAATGACCGATCCCCAATACGGCTGCGCGCGCATGAATGCATCATTCAAAGAGAAAGGTCAATGAGAAACTGTTTCGAAACACTAATCCCTGCATCGCACTGCTCGACCTCCAAGGACTTGACGGGAAGGATTTCCTTTCCATAATACGACGACATTGCCATTCTCGTGAGCGGATTACTATCGCTTCAGGTTTTTCATTCATTACTTCACCTCCTCGGAGCGTTTCCTTTCAAAGCGCGGTTCATTAAACATAAGGTGAGACGGATTGATGGAAAATAAATACTGAGAAAAGTATTCAAAGTTATGTTCTTACTTCGAAAAAGACATTTTTTTCTCGCTGGTCTGGTCTGCTGCACTGTTTACAAAGATAATCAACCCAAGGCCAAACCCTCTTTCCAAGATCGTTAATTATTATGCTTATTTTTAACAAAATTGAAATAGAGAGTGCCCCAAAACTTATTTAGCACCCGAGATTATTCTATGACTTTGTGATTATGGGGAGAAGATTTCCGATAAAATACGCAAAGAATTTCTTGAGTTGTAGTTTTTTGCCTCGGTGCACTTCGTCGACGAACTGACGCCATGGAACACTTGCTCGTTAAAAGAAAACGTGTATTTCCGAAAATATTCCTTCTCCATTAAACATTTCAAAAGGTACTTATCTTCAAATTGGAAATTTTACCCACTGAATCAGGCTTCACTTCGTAGAAGTAATGAGTACCATTATTAGATCAAAAAGCACCAAGACAAATTTTCAGAAAATTATGGAAAAAATACACGTTTTTTATTTAAATCTCGTATAAACCAATATAGAGCATTGGACATTTGCTAAGTTAGAGAAGTTTTCATGCAAATTCTGTCATTTTTCTCAGCGTATGGAAAAAATCGCCATTTATTACATCTTTTCTTTCAATGAAAAATTTTATTTCGTAACATTCGACCGAAAAAAAGTTTAAAACACTCACTTTTTTCAAGTCACCGATTATTAGCGAGACATATAAGTATGTCTATGTAAACGAAAGCATCAAGAATTAAAAATACATGATTTAAAAAAAGAATTTGATTTTGCTTCATTAACCTTTCACACGAAAAAAAATTGACCCCTACGTGATTGTGAAACTTCTGACGACTTAAACACATTTTTGTAAACACTGTGAAGATGGAAAAACAAGAAATTCGATCCGAGCGAAGAGGGTAAAGGCAGCTGGCACCTCATCTATCACCAACACGTAGGAAGTCGCGACGATTTCCATGGAGCCGTCCTTAAAAAGAGTTCTTTCCGGCCGTGACGGTCTCAAAAGGTCCCGACACCCACCCCAGAAAAAAATATATATTTAACGGGAGCAGTTATGCGTAGGTGTCATCATTCCTACACCTCGGCAGATGTCGTAGAAGCATAACGGGAATGACGAAGAGTCCTTATCATGAGCAATCTGACTGGGAAATTAACTGGTAAACAGTTCGCGGAGAGGCATGGTGAAATATTTTCATGTTAGAACGATTACTCAACCTTGACATTGACCGGAATATTATTATTTCTGGCACAACACGTTTAACTTCACTTAGAAATTGATACCAGCGTTCAAATGTGCAGAGTCAAAAAAATACGGCAGCGGTGCACGAAGAGCGATTCTCATTTTAAAATGTAAAAATTAAGTCCATGGTGAACAAGTCATTTACACGCGAAAAGATAAATAATATCGGTTTTACGCATTGAAACGAGATATCCGCTACGAATTTACAATACAGCTCATTACCAGCAGCTCAAAAAAGAGAATACATGTAAACGGAATAAGAAAATGGACAATTGTTAGCTGGCAAAAAAATAGCCTCCACGAGATCATCAAGCAACTACATTAATTAAGGAGAGAAAATATTTAAGGGTGTAAAAAATTAAGGACTAAACATATTGGAGGTCAATTGCATTGATACAATGCTTTGAAGAATGCATTTCCTCTGACCATTAGCTATCGTGTATACATTTTGAATTATATAGCGTGAGCAGAATCTTTGATGAGCAAAAAGATAACGTAAAAATTACGATTAATATATTTAATATTAGGTGATCTAGAGTTTAACTTAGGTTTTAATGGAAATAAGTAGGTAACAATCCTTTAAAATTTTACATGCGCAGGGCCCCGTCAACCAATATTTATTTTTCCATCTCAGCATACAATCCTACTTCTCTTCATCCCGTCAATAAAACCAACTCTCTTTCTTCCCCTTCTACAACTTCCTCCTCTCTATCACGGCCTTCAGCACTCCTTCACCTCTCATTACCTCTTCAAACCACCTACTCTGCCTTCTCCTAATCTCCTACAAAAGCTTCCACTCCTCCACCGCATACACATCACTTTCACGATCGTATTCATTTCGTTCTTCCTTTCGCACCTTCTCCATCCTCCTCCTTACCCACATCTCAAACAACTGCAGCCTATTCTGCTCCTCTCTTTCCAGAGTCCACGTTTCAGCCCCATACGACGCTACTCACCGTACCCAACTCTTCACCAGCTTCTTCTTTACGTCCTTACCCAAGGGCCCCGTAATCAACTCCTTTCTATTATTGAAAGCATCCTTCGCTGGCGCTATTCTCCCTATGTCTTTGTTACTACGTCCATTTTCTTCTAACGTATAACGAATATCATTCACGAATTTATAGTCCTAATTTTCTTTAGTGGAGCGCTACAAAATAAAACCCGAAAACATTAACTCTATGCCCTGTGGGTCAAGGCGAATGATTTTTCCTCTGTGGAATATCGCACTTATGTGCACTTGCGGGTGACTCCGTAAAGGTAACTACCGTGGCTAGTCCCGGTATCCTCAAAATTAACTCTATGCTCATAATAACTTACCGACACTTAATATCTCATACTCTTCTCTTGGACTACAACCTTGTCGTGGTTGAAGGGCTTGCGTGCTCCGATGACCCCTAGAGCTGCACTGGCGGGAGCATTGCTCCTGGTAGGGTCACCCATGCCAGATTGGTCGAAGGTTAGGAGACAGACGAATGGTAGTCCGCGCAGCGTCTGTACCTCAGTGAGGCGGCTGCAAAAGGCGTCTGACCCCAGTGGGGCGGCCTCTGAAGTGATGGTGTCACGTAAAAAACACTATTGAGTAAGGCCACGGAATACTATCTCAATTAAAACAAAAACCTTGAAATTATGGACAGTTCTCAATTGATAATGAATCCTGGCAACTACGGGACTCGGCCAAGAGGGCCGGGTGTCGTGCCCGGCAGCGGTGGGAGCAAGGCCCCTGCGGTCGTCATCACACGAAATCCTTGCTCAGACGTAGCAGCAGCAGAGGAAAAGAAGATAAAGAAGAGGAACGAAACTATCAGAATAGGCACGTGGAATGTTAGGACTATGCTGAGGGCGGGGAAGCTAGAGAATATAAAGCAAGAAATGGAGAGGGTGGGTGTAGACATCATGGGTCTGGGTGAAGTAAGATGGAAGGATGACGGAGATTACTGGAGCGGCGACTATAGAGTAATCTATAGTGGAGGGAATGAAAGTCAGCGCGGGGTTGCATTCGTAATGAATAGGAAACTAGGTAGAAAAGTAGTGTATGCAGAACAGGTGAGTGATAGGATAATAGTCGTGGAGCTAAAAGCAGAACCAACGAATTTAGTTATAATCCAGGTCTATATGCCTACCTCTAATCATAAAGAGGAGGAGGTAGATGGGGTGTACGATCAGCTAGAGGAAATAATTGGTAGGATACCAGGAAGTAAGCACCTGGTAGTAATGGGGGATTGGAACGCGGTGGTGGGTGAAGGAAGAGATGGGAGGGAGGTGGGCGATTACGGGCTAGGAAGGAGAAACGACCGGGGCGAGAAAGCTGTGGAGTTTTGCCGCAGAAATAACCTAGTAATTACGAATACATGGTTCAGACATCATCCTCGACGTAGGTACACTTGGAAGAAGCCGGGAGACACAGATAGGTTCCAGATAGATTACATAATGGTACGTCACAGATACAGGAATAGTGTTAAAAACTCGCATACTTATCCAGGAGCTGATGCAGACACAGACCACAACTTATTAGTCATGAAATGTCGGGTAAAACTGAAAAAGATAAGGATGGGAAGGAGGGTACGAAAGTGGAATACGGAGGCATTAACTGGGGCAATGAAGAAGAAGTATCGAGAGAAGGTGGATGAGATAATGGGTGAGGATCATGGAGTTAGATCAGTGGAAAATGAATGGGGAAGTTTGAAAAATGGAATTGTAGAAGCTGCGAAAGCAACGGTAGGCGTAGTGAGCGCAACTAAAATTAGAAAACCGTGGATCACGAAGGAGATGATCAGGGAGATGGAGGAGAGAAGGAAATGGAAGAGCGTAAACTCAGAGCTAGGTAAGAGAAAATACCGAGAATTTAATAACAGGCTTAGAAGAGAAACAAAGAAAGCAAGAGAGGCGTGGTGGAGAGAACAGATCGACGCGTTAGAGAAATACCAAAAAGAGGGAAGAGCAGATGCATTATATCGGAGAGTAAAGGAACTGACGGGTGGTAATAAGGGAAGGGGAATTACAACGATAACAGACAAGACGGGAAAGGTGATCGTTGAACCGAGAGAGATCCAGGAGAGGTGGAAGGAGTATGTGGAAGAGCTGTATGGTAAAGAAATAAGGCCCAATAGGTTAGATATAGAAAGGGAAGACGATATCGACAGAGATGGCATCGGACCAAGTATCCTAGATAGCGAAATCGAAAGAGCTATACGAGACATGAAAAGGAATAAGGCGGTGGGAATAGATGACATACCTGCAGAGTTATTAAAGAGCATGGGGAAGATCGGAAGGGGAAAACTTTTTGCGCTTATTCGTAGGATTTATGAGGATGGAGTGTGGCCGGAAGACTTCGCGAAGACTGTACTAATTCCTATACCGAAGAAGAGTAAGGCAAAAACTTGCGAAGACTATAGGACAATAAGCTTAATATCCCACACGGCCAAAGTAGTTCTGAGGATTCTAAACAGAAGGCTAGAGAAGAAGGCAAATGAATACCTGGGTGACGACCAGTTCGGGTTTAGGAGAGGGACGGGAACGCGAGACGCTATAGCGGTGATGAGGACGCTAGTAGAAAGAAACCTAGAGTATGGGCAGGATGTTTTTGCATGCTTCGTAGATTTTGAGAAGGCGTTTGATCGGGTGGAATGGACGAAATTAATGGGAGTGTTGAAGAAATTAGGGGTCGATTGGAGGGACAGGCGTCTGATTCGAAATTTGTATATGAATCAGACTGCGCAGGTTAGGGTAGCCAATGGAGAATCGGGATGGGCCACGATAGGACGGGGAGTGCGGCAAGGGTGCCCACTATCGCCGTTGCTTTTTAACGTGTATTCAGAAGAAATGGTAAGAGAGGCATGGGGGGAGGAGGCGGTAGGAATAAAGGTAGGAGGGGAGCTGATAAAATCAGTGAGATTTGCAGATGATCAAGCATTGGTTAGTCAGTCGGCCAAGGGGCTACAGTCAATGGTGAATGCATTAGAGGTGCAGTGCGAAAAGTATGGGATGAAGATCAATCACATGAAAACGAAAGTAATGAGATTTTCTAGAAGTAAGAAGGCGGGGCTGAATATAAGAGTGGGAGGGCAGAAGATAGAGCAGGTCGAGCAGTTTACGTATCTGGGTAGTATTTTGGAGGCGAATGGGTTTAGTGGTAAGGACATCAGATGCAGAATTGCGCTAGCTAAAGAAGCATTTTCGAAGAGAAGGGAATTGATGAGGGGGGGTCTGAGAAGAGACTTAAAGAAGAGGCTGGTGAAAACTTTAATATGGAGCGTGGCGTTATATGGGTCGGAAACTTGGTCTTTGCGAAGGGAGGATGTGCGTAGACTAGAGGCGTTTGAGATGTGGGTTTGGAGAAGGATGGAGAAGGTTAGCTGGATGGCGAGAAAAACGAACGAGGAGGTATTGGATATGGTCGGAGAGGAGAGGAAGCTTGTGGCAGAGGTTCGGAGAAGGCAGAAGAGATGGATGGAGGAGGTTTTGAGAGGAGAGGGCATGCTGAAGAGAGTGATAGAGGGGAGAACACTGGGGAAACGTGGGAGAGGAAGGAAGAGGATAGGAATTCTGGACGAAATAAGAGGAGGTAGAAGATATGAAGAATTGAAGAGGGATCTAATAACTTAGGAGGGAAAGCGAGACAATTTCTATTAGTTTGGGATACAAAATGAGGACTGTCCAAGAACCTACCAATCAGCTGGTAGAATACTTGAATGAATGATGAATATCTCATAATATCACCGATATTCAAAATTCACAAATAATAGCTTGATTATATTTTCCAATATGTTCAATAATAGGTTAAGTTCATTTTAAATAATGAAAATGAAAACTTTGTTTTATTCCACCAATTTATTTTACGGTACTACTTATTTCGACGCAGCGGCGTCATCTTCAGGTGCAAAGAGTAAAGGCAAAATCATGATGCACATATACCATCCAGGGTAGGGGTGGGAATTATTGTAATTTAGCATAATTATCACGTATACTAAGCTTCATCTTTAAGGCTTAGTCTGAAAACACGCATGCTTTCATTCCTAACATACACACGGAAATATTAAATAAATATTTACAAGAATTCTTCAAAAACAGATGAAATGATGTTCACTTCAGATTGTTGGAGCAATCGTAAGGATATTATATGGTACAGAAGAAAAGAGCTGGTGAGAGAAACTAAGATATTGGGACACGGGCCAAACAAATCAAAGGTCCAGGTTCGAACTCCGTCGTAGGCACGACTGCAGCGCTTGAAAGAAGATTAGTCATTTGTATAAGAAAAAGAAGATACAGAACTTCAGCAACTGAAGGCCCGAAACCGTTGTCCGACACGGCTGATATTTCAAGACGCTTTATTTATCACGTTTTCTTATATACTATGCCCCATCTCCATCATTATCTTCATACTACCCCGCGAGAAACCGCAGAGGCGTGTGACGGGGGAGTTGGGACACGAAACATCCAAAGGAGAGGGCAAGGGAAAAGGGAAGAAAACGAATTGCATGCTTGTATTCTTAATGTCTCGCTCTGCTTTTTGGCTGTAGTAACTAATGGTGACGGGAAAGAAGAAATGTTTTGACTCCTCGGTTCGGCAGTGTATCTCTCTTATTTTGTCGCTTTTATCAATTCTAGACATATAGTGCGGGGTCAAAATAATATCCTCCGTGTCGTACTGAAAATTGCCTCATCCGAATTTTTCAAGTAATTCACATAATCGTTGGCCCCCGGTAAAATATCCCACCTTTATGGTGTTGGAGCGATTTTTGATTAAGTAAAGATTTGCGAGAAACTTTGCATATTATTACATCCTCATTAGTGATATCTGCAGATAAAAGTGAAAAAAATTGAATCATACCGATTCGACTCTTTGGCAATTAAATCCTATTTTAACACGTAGCTTTATGGCATTTGTAATATATTTCGTGACAATTAGATTACCAACATATACACAGCTTTTCTTCTAAAGACGAAATAATACATTTCTTATTATTATAAATGTTGCTTACAAATATCAAGGTGTCACACCGAGTCCAATGTTTGAAAAAAACATAATTCAATATAATTTCGCCCAAATTTCGAATACCGCGCCGAAAACTCTAGTCATAACATGCTTAAATAAGAAAAAAATTAAAATGCATATCGTGCATCATTTTTAATACTTCCTGTATGATGAGTTCTAACACATAAACAGATGCACTTCAACGAAATGTGGTCCAAGAATTTTTTTTCGACTGATTTAAAAAATATTTAAATGTCCACTCAATAGCCCACGATTACTGCTCCAGCCTCCTTAAAAAAAAAGGCTGAAGCGCTTCTTTGTGCATCAGTCATTTAAATAATCAACAGATGGCACAAATACCTCAGTAGATCGGGTACCGACGTCATGACACGACTGCTAATTGGGGAATGATTTCAGCGAACTCCCTTATCTACGATATCCCATCGATGGCCCCATCTTTGAATGGGATGAACAGGCAGCGCAAGTGATGCGATAACGTTACATTCTCGCGTGGGCTTCTATTACCCAAGTGTCTCGTAAAAAGAGGGTCACTGTTCAATCTACATTCCCATCCCTTATATGGGCACGCCAAGTCGCGAGTTACGTCACAGAGAGGGAAGGAAGAGAGGGGAAGGGGAGAGGGAGAGCTGTTGTTGGGGGAGGGGGGTAGGAAAGAAAAAGAAACGGAAGGGAGGGAGGGTAGTGTTCGCGAAAAATGCGTGGGAGACACGGGCGTGGAGCGGGAGAGAGGTGGCGAGAAGGCGAGTGGGAGGAGGCATTTGGTTAAAGACTCAGTGGGGAGGAGGAGTGCGGAGGTTTCGACCATGTACACCCTCACGACAAAACTATCCCCAACTCCCCGAAGCGTGACGTCAGCACAGTCAGGCCGGGATTACGGTCGACGTTTTTTGACGTGACAGAAACGGACGGTGGGATTCGCGGAGCTTTGTGACTGTGACGTAGTTGGACCCAGTAGGAGGCGTGAGGATCGGGGGGGAGGGAGTCGCGCGGAGGGAAATAGGACGAATCACGAAATGTTCGAGATCCACGTTGATTCGATGCAAATTGACCAAGGTCGGGTGACATTGCGGGGATGAGGAGTAGGAGGGCCTTCTGCCAAGGCACCTGTTGGTCTGTGGTGCCATGTGTCCTTCGTGTTATACCCATCCGGCGGGCACGGTTACAAGGGTTCCGAAGACGTCGTCGGCCATCAATCTGGCTTAGCAGCAAAAATAAATAATTTCGCTTTTTGGCATTCTTTTTACTAACAGAAATAGGTGTTCGTAGGTACTGATTCAGAGTCTTCACCAAACCGAGAACAAAAATCCCGCACGATTCCCGGTTTTCCAGGCCCAATACGTAAAATTTCCTGCACATTTCATGGCGCTAAATTGCGTTTTTTACGGAACGGCCATTGCCGAGTTTGCGAGGAATCACCCACGAATTAGTAAAGCAAAGTTAATTAGTTCAAATCTTCATCAAAGTTCAGGTATAAAGAGAGATCTCAATTTATGTTCACACGAACAAGTACCAAACTATTGATAGGATTAAACCCATTTAGATAAAAAATTTACAGAAAACAGTTTTCGATTTTTACAAAACACAAGGCCCTTCGATAACCACTGGACCATGATAATACATATATGAAGTGTGAAAGCAGCATATATAACTTTCAGCCATTTATCATAGAAACACCTTAAAAAGTAGATGATTAAATGTAACTTTACCGCATACAGAATTAAATTAGCTAGAGTCCATCGATATTTAAAAAGTACACGAAGATTAGTCGTACTTATAATTGCAAAGTATCATCATAAACCTACGGCTTCCCGTCTTCCTACATTGAACATTAGAAATTTGAGCTTTACTCAGCCCAAGAAACTTTGAAATCTCAGAATTGAGTTCAAAAGTTTGAAAGCATGCCTTAATAAATCTACATACATTTTAGCCTTACTTAGACAAAGAATAACTAAGCCTGTCAACTCCTTCACACGTTTAACACATTTATTTGAAGTTTTTACTTCTTCTGCAAATTACGGCGATGAACTACGATAAATTTCCACGAGAAAAAATTGCCTGGACAAAAAATCAAACTGATTTTTTTTCGTGGCAATTTATTCGCATTTCATCACCGAAATTTATGACAAAAGTCACCACTTCATATAAATGCTGAAATTGTGCATACGCAGCCAAATCCCAGCATTGGGGTTGGTAGAGGATTTAACCTCAGGGGTAGTGGCTTCTTTGAAGCCCTTATTCCCCTACGTTGCCAACCTTGATGGAATGTAAGGTCGGAATCTAGTTTTTTTAGTATTCAATTTAATATTAAGTCTGCTCTATCTAGATCCCTGAAATCCCGCTGAATTTTCCACGAGAATTCAGAAACCTAGATAGCGTAGTGGTCTGCACATTGGCCCGGCAAACCAAAGGTCCATGATTGGATTTCCGACCCAGGCTGATTTTTTCTCGACAATATTTGCTCGTAAAACATTTCTTATTAAAAAATAAAGTCACCATTTTGCGAGAAGCATGCATTTAACAATTTACGAAAAGCTTGAATAGCATTTTAACGGTAAATACGCAAGTTTGTTCATGATTAATCAATGTGTTCTCTTCGTCGTTGTTCTCTCTGGACTGACTCTGAGGCACGGCGCTCACCCATGCCACCTGCGCCTAATACACACATCCCAACACAAGATAATAATTTACAATCATAGGTAGCCATTGTGCAGAGGTAGGTCAGTCAGATCAATAACTCTTTGCGTGCAAAAAAATATTCCCCGGAACATATTTTTCCATACACAATTTCCTTTTTCAATAAATTTATTTATCTTCACTAGTATCCAGGAAAATATAGTAATTTTAACCAACTACTTTTCTCGCCGACGTAAACCATACTCTACCGATGTAATTAGCATCAAGCACTCCCCTAAATATCACCGCATAATTAAACACGTGCATGCCTTCATACTCAAGTGAATAATATTAGGTTGTCCTAAAGTCAAAGTAAATTTAGGTCACATGAAAGCCAGGACGCAATTATGAGAAATAAAGCAATGGTCATATAAAATGGTTATCTCAAAACTCAAAGTTTCAACGAGAGATGGCAGGACCTGCTTGACATCCTTTGATACATACTCAAAGTAAAATTCGCAAAATGATTTGCGAAACTTCACATTTCAATGCTCACGGTACCTTAAAAAATGCTGATTGTTCAAAATAAAAAGATACAACATCAGAAAACTATCTTTAAAAAAGGGCCACTTCCCTTGAAAATCCCCAAAAAAATGGAAAATTACTCCAGCATTGGATATGATCATAATCGATTCTTAGAATACCAAGGAACCCAAGGGTACACCTAACACTCAACAGCTCTTGGAATATAGGGTTAGCAGATTTCATTTAAAAGTAATGATTGATTACTTTACCATCACAGATTTTTTCCACAAACTTTACGATCACATTACCCCCTCTGAGAATGACGAGAGACAAGTAAGTGTAGTAGTAGTTCCAAACTTACAGAATTCAAGTTATAAGAAGTGAAGTGACCTTCTAACTTAATTTCTCACAGTATTATGCATAATTTTGCAATTATACCTTAGGGTACCTCATAACTATTTCTTATTATGCTTCATCATCATTCCATATGTCCCACTGATTCTGGCGGACGAATGCTAATTCCGTTGGGCTGAATATCTGACCAACACCTAGGTAATTTGTATTCACAATATACCGGCTAACACTACCTTAAACGGCAGACCACCTCTGATAATAATTTTTTATTTTTCTTGTAAGCGTAACTCTAGGTATGATAAACCCGTATTATCGGAGAAAAACGGAACGAATCGTACGTAGTTTCCGATTAATTCTGAAATATGAATGCTCTTAGCAGAATTATAAAAATAAGAATTTACTTCGCCCTTTCTATTCTTATAATAGGCAGGGATTTGATGAGATACAACCACACTCTATTATGGTTCACGTAAGACTCTTTATTCACAGTGTATCATGGGCAAGCAAGTACAACATATGGCCGCCGGGCAACAGTAGCGGCAATGCAAATTAAAACATAGTTTCACTTATGCCTGATAGGTGGCACCACCTCAAACAAAAACACCAAACATCATCATCTTTCGATGTGAATGAACGTACCATCACTCCAACAAATGATTTGGCCTTCGCTCAACAGTCGGCTCACCATTCCCGGTTTTTTTAAAGACGTGGAAGTTTTCCGTTCCTCAGCGTGACCGCCAATTTGTGGCAAATCGAAATATTGAAAAAGCAGGGCGTGCAAGACGTATAGGGACACAATGGTATACGAGGGTTGGGACGAGATAAAATACGCAGGAAACCAGCGCTTGCCGAAGAAACGACGGAGTAGAATTTTATGAGCCCACATCACCATCATCTCCGCCTTATTCATTGAGCCGACGGGCGTGGGAGAGCAGAAGATCGCCTCCAATTCGAGGAAAAAGCGGAACCTACTCAACCTCCTACGCCATGACCTGGGAGAAGGGCACGTAGGTGTACCGGGGGGGGGGGGGGGGGGAGGCGACGCGAGAGGAAACCAGCTTTTAGTGTTGTAACTGCGAGACATTACGAAGCGTTACCATAAGGGATTGATTGCAACAACAAGATCAATCAAATTGTACGGTGATAATTGGCACTGAAGTTCGTTCTTTGACGTTTTGACACTGGCTATATTTTGATCGCCATTTTTGTGGAAGGAGGGATAGAAGGTGGATTAATGTGATTCAGAATTGTAGTGAATTCCTCTAAAACTGCTAAATAACACGGAAAATGCTATGAACGACATGGACCAACTCCTATCAATTCAGCGGTTCTGTACACGAATAAGGAAAGCTAAATGGACGATTACCTATAGTTTTAGTTTCACGCGGGTAGGAAACTACGGCTAAATTGATGTGAATCCACAACGAGAAAGAAAAATTAGTACAGCTGGGCCCATTATAGACTGTCCAGAAATCTACCTTTATTAAATCGAATATTTATGATGATAGAGTAACAGAGGTACATTTATAAGTATTCATCATCCCGCAAACTGCCACTTGTGACACACAGGTGGTTTTATGTCACCATCTAAAAGTTGGGAGAGAAGAGAAAATAATAATCACAATCGAAAACCGATGAAAAGGGAGACAAATTCCAGTGACAGTGGTGCTTTACTCAGATGGTGCTGATATCCTGAATAATCCTCGGGACACACGAAAAATCGAGTATGTTGGTTCGAAACTATCAAATTCGTGTTTCATCGATTCTGTATATTTTACCGATGAAGCGTGACACTATCATGACGCCTTCAATGACATCTTCAAACCCGTCCTATTTGAATTTTTCTAGTACCTACGCAAGATGTGGTGATAAAGATGCAATGAAAAGAATAGCTATCGCAATTATTAGTTCATATTAGCATGATAAACAATAAGAAAAAACAACCACGATTAATAGAAAAATGTATTACCTATAAGATCATTCATTGCTCATCATGGACACCTAGACAATTGTATGAAAGATGAGTGACGAAATAAGCAAAATATGTAATTTGGCCACCGTATTTAATTAATGAAATGGAATTCGGCAAAATAATACTGGGATACGGCAGACAAATATTTCCCTGAACCAAATAACTCAATCGCCCAAATTGAAGTAGTCACACTAGCGGTGACAGAGTAGTATTTTTTTTAACACTTACAAGTTTCACCCATAATGTTAAATGGCACAGCATCATTCGTCCGCCAAAAGGTACTTACCTGAAAAGAGAGAGAAAAGATGTTTAAAATATACAACAATCACGGAACATTAAGTTAAACTAAAAATCACATAACCCGCGACATGCATTTCCCGGATTACGGGTGATCCATTATCACGGAATTGCAGTTATTATTAATGTAGTATTAAGTGCTAGTCAAACGATTGTAGCAATTGCCAAACGCATTACAAGATCCGTATGAGAGGTTCGGGATTGATATAAACGACAAAAAACGAAAGTATTTAGATGCTCAAGTGTTAAGACGGCCAGACTCAATTGCGATGATACATACCACAGCTGGTAAAAAAATTCTTGATACCTACGTAACATTTTAAAGGAAACTGGGTTTAGCAGCTAACAACTAATGAGAGGAAAGATAAAAAATTATGCGAATATCACAAAAGTTGGTTTATTCACGACCCGGGTTTCAACACATAATGTCATCTTCAGGTGAAAATACAAAGTTTTAAGTCAATATATATAGAATGAGTTCCCCTCCCAATTCTCCTCCACTCATTCTATATATATTGACTTAAAACTTTGTATTTTCACCTGAAGATGACATAATGTGTTGAAACCCGGGTCGTGAATAAACCAACTTTTGTGATATTCGCATAATTTTTTATCTTTCCTAACATGGAAAAATTTCACATAATTCTCCCTGAAACCGCAAATTTTCAGAACTAATGAGAATTATAGCTCTGGCCTTAGAAGTGCTTCAGTCCAAGAGTCAAGGTCCTAGAACCTACCGATATTGGAAGAACATGAGTGATGATTCTCTAGTAACTTATATACATTTTTCATATTATTTAATCTTATAATCACTTAAATTTATACCCAAACACTCGAAAACCCTCTGTCCCATAGCGGCTCCATTCCCACATTCCCATTCACTCCCATGGCAGTGAGAAACTTTCTGTGTAATCCGATGCTTCTCAACAAAACGCGCTGCACTTCTTAGGATTTTTCCCTGTTTACGAAAAACATAAAACGAGTAATCCAATAGTTTTAGGATATATACAGGTCATGAAAACAAGATGAATATTCATAATGAGGGCAGGTTTCAGGCCAGCTTTTGAGGTGGGTCGTCATATTGCCTACGTCCACCAACCACGCTTCTAAAATCACCCGACGAGCAGTCCCTGGAAGGAAGCGAATCGAAGACGATGGGCACGGGCGATTCCCACGCGATATCACGCGGGCCCAGACGCCCACGTGGTGAGAAGAAGGCGCGAAGACACGTCGCCATGCCGCCCGCCCTTGCCTACGCAAAACACGCTCGTTTCGCGATGACGACGACCCGCGCGCCATCTCTCGGGTCGCTCCTCGGCAGATTTATGGCGTGAGATGTGCGCTCGCCAGAAAGAACTCAGGAAATTCCCACGTAAAGGCGGCTTTACACATGGAAGTTACTTCCATGAGAGTAGCCTTACAAACCGCTTGCAAAATAATCTTCGATGTGTAAGCAGGGTCGATATCGGTAGTAATCCACCGCGATTACGCACTTGCGAGGAAAATAGACTGGCTTTTATTTCGCCTCCAAGTAGCAATTCGATTCTGCGATATAATCGCATCGCATCCAGGGAAACAATGTACCTACATACCTTGATAATGATTGCTGTGCAGTGGAAACCTGGGTCGGCAATAAACATTTTAGTGTGGAATATACTGTTTTTTCCGTGATGTCTGTAACTATGTCCGCAAAGTTACGCCATCAACCATTCATGCTATACCTACATCCCAATTTTAAATTGAGAATAATTATAAATATATAATTAATATGTTATAAACTATAAATAAATAACCTGTTAGTCTTGTTCGCACATAGGGAAATTCAGAAGGAGTACAACATGAAAAATTTAACAAACAGTGTGACACATTATGTTGGACAAAAATGATAACATATTATACACACATGTATGGGAAATTTTGAACTCTCATCTCAGAAGCCTCACCAGCGATGCATCATTACCGAAACATCAAGTGATTGGTCAGGCACAAAATATTTTTTCCCACACTCCCATCTCTTATTCTATGCATTTCCGGTAATGATACACCCTCAACCCACGTACTCCCTCCATGCGAATGTCAAGGGAAGGAGGATGGAGAACTCTACCAAGTGGAGATTTAGTGAGGAGGATGAAGGATGAGTTGTGAGTGGCGGAGATAATAAGGTAGGAACCGCATAAAAGTAGGCGTGCAGGTCATGGGAAACAGCGAGTTTAAAAGGAGGTTTTGGCACCCCCTCCCTAGGGAGATTCTCAAACAATTACGTCACGACGGCGCATAGTACACACCCTTCATCGCATCAGGTTTGCTTTAGTTTCAGCGGCCAAGAGCGTGCGAGTGCAGACACCGCTTTCCGGGAAAACCAAATATGACTCAAGATTTCACAAACACATAAAACGACTTCAACTTCAGCTGTTTTCCACACGTTTCGCACAAGATTTAAGATGCTCCATTCTCATAATCTAGGCCGTCCACCTCTTCAATTATCTAGGCGGCAATGTATCAGACTTCTATGAACACGGCTTGGGGAAAAAGCGGCAGAGTTTTAAGCATATGGTGGGCACAGAATTAGTACTCTACTAAACAAAGTCCGAAAGGAGACGGTCATGACATTCTATAATTTCCGCGCCCCTATAATTCACTGTTGAGCTTCTAACGAGCTAAGAACACGTATTTCCCACGCACAGAATTCCGATTATTCGAATTTCAAATATATATCTTCTCGGATCCTCGTAGGTGTCGTGAGAAATATCGAACAAACCTAGACGTAGTCCTCCATTTAGAAAAATAAAGCGCGCTGTGACACACTGGTTTAGGAACAAACACTCGACGATTCATAAAATTTATTTCCCGAGGAAATGAAGTACCGAAAAGATATGATCCAACACTAAGGATAGCTCATTGCGTCCTGAGATGCCAGTTTGATATTTCCGCCATCGAAAACATGGGCTCGAAAGCGTAAAAAAATGAGCTCTAAGAAAACGTTTTTCGATCAACATGAATCGTGGTCATGAAATTTAAATTCCAAAAACAATTTAGGAAGACGTATTCTCCTTCTTTCGGAAAGATTCGAAAGCACACTACAATTTGCTACGAACGACCAAAACACAACACACAATGATCAGATATTCCTATACTGTGCGAAACTAAATACTCGATGATGACTTGTAAGAATTTTTTTTTCTTTCACATTTTTTTCAATTCGACGGAAATAATTTTTTGGGCGCGGAGACGTGCTATGCAATAATTTACTGACAGGCGAAAATTCAGTCCACTAAAGATGAAGAAGAATCAGACATGCAAAGACAGATTGAAATGTCTAAGCTCAGACACAAATGAGACGATCGACTATCGCTGCAGAGATGTGTAATGTAATTCTTAATAGAAAAGAAGCCTGAGAGCATAGAATCGGCGAGGGAGGGAATTTGTTATCTAAGGCGTGACTCGGAGGAACCGATCCAAACTTAAAATGAAATACGAGAACTAGGAGTGTTGGAACCTTAAATACATTAAATGAATGAGACAAAAGCGAGAAATGGAGGGGTGTTAATAAAATTAATAAAGGAGTGTTTCATAGCCATTTTATAAGTCAAAGAAGAATTAGTTAGAAATTTCAGACAATACCTCGCACGAAAACGAAAGTCGAGAACTCTGCATGTGTACAGGTAGATTAAAAGCGGATATGAATTCCGGCGAGATATGGTGGAAGTTTTCCATTATGGACAAATGAAAAAACGTAGTGAACTCCACAGTTAATTTTATTAAGACGACCTACGTTTCGACACGTTGTGTCATCTCCTGAAGATGACACAACGTGTCGAAACCTAGGTCGTCTTAATAAAATTAACTGTGGAGTTCACTACGTTTTTTCATTTGTCCATAGATTAAAAGCTATAAACGAAAATCGAAGAACCGTGCGTTAAAATCTCATTATCTTCCATTTCCATGGCTCTTCAGCATGCATGCAATTCCTTTTCCATTGAGCCATTTTCCCGCAGGATAAGAGTTTCAATTTATTCCTATGCGTGTATATGAGCTTCATAAATAGAGTCGTTATGAATTATAAATAAGCAATCACTACAAAAATAAAGTTCAGGAGCGAAAAGCCCCGACAAGAATGCTCCGCCGAAAAACACAAAAGATCCCTTTCATCATTTCGCACGAGGGCGATGATTTAATTTCGAAGGCGTCTTAAACCTTATCCTTAGAAAGGCGCCTGGTGGTGTCACGTCCGGAATGACGACACCGTCTGAGAGAAATGAGATAAAACTAGAATTGACGAGAATAAAGCACTGACCGCTTCAAGGAAGCCGCCTCAAAACTGCCGAGAAGTCGACCACCATGAGAAACCATACGTGTTTCAACAAGATGTTCATAAAATGCTAATTTCACTAAAGGCTATCACGCCTGAGTAACATCGAAAAAACAGCAACACATTGAAGGTTAGCAATTCATTCATTTTGGGTATGCTACCAGTCGATTGGTAGGTTTTTGGACGGTTCTAATCCCAACATCCCAAATTCTGGGACAACATCTCTCTTTCCCTCCTGTAGATAGCTCGCAATCAGATCTCTCCTGAATTTCTCATATCGTCTACTACCTCTTCTTATTTCGTCCAGAATTCCTATCCTCTTCCACGCTTCCCCAGTGTTCTTCCCTCCATTACCCTCTTCAACATGTCCACTCCTTTTACAACCTTATCCATCCATCCCTTAGCAATAGACGGAAAATATTTTTTATCAAACCTTAGAAGTTGTTTGAAGCGACATTTCTATCTTCGATTACGAAATCTTCCAGAACAATAATAATTGCCCAACAATAAACCCAATCAGTATCTTCAGTGCGACGCAATTATTTTCCGAATATGTATGTCATTTTTAACGAAAATGACTTGATCTCTACGCCGTAAATAATCAGTTATTATCATTCAACTCTATATTCGCTATCTACGTGAGGCCCATCCTCGTCCTAACACATGAATTTTCAATTCTGACTTGCGGGAGAACGTAAAACGTAGACCACTGCCGACGAAGATTGAAAACATATTTTCCTTCAATAGCCCAAAAGGGATAAAAATTTGTGTTCATGATCAGAGAAGAACCACGTACCAACACCCATAAATGTAATATGTAGTAATATAATAACATACGGAAGTGAACCACGTCTAGCGTCCGAAAACCCTATTCCTCACGTCCTTGAGGCGGCTTGAAGAGTGAAGTACATAAATATCGATGAATTGTTTTCTAACCAATGTTTCCCAGAGAGACGCATAATATTGTTATCACAGTTATACATTTATATCCTGCAAAAATTAAATAAATACATCATTTGTCGAACGATAGAGCCCTCTCAATCAGGAGCTGAGAGTAAATGCCATTTCCATACCCCGGCAAGATCCATGTCGGATGGGTACTGCTTTCCTCGGTATGAATAAAGCGCACTTGAGGTATGGATACATTCCCTTCCCCGGGCAAAAACGGGAACGGGTGACCCGCACCATGGGTGATGACGGCATGTTACGGTGGCGCCTTTTGTGGCGATGGAATGCGTTAGTGGCGGCCGGAGTAGACGGAGAATGCAAATCCAAGAAGACGGCAGAGGAAAAAAAACGATGAAAATGGATCTCAACGCCTTGTTTTTACATCTAACCACCTGTGGTAAGTTGATAACGACACGCCGAATGATTTTCCTGTTATCAACTGATCTCAGGGAATTCATTTGAAGTAATCTGCTGGTTAAAGGTAGGTTTTAATGGATGTCAGAAAAAATCCTCCAGATTTTTACACGCTCAGGGCCCTTTCTCACTCCAATATTACTGTCTTCATCTCCGCGTACGTCTTACCCTTATTCATCCTGTCCACAAAGCCTATTCTCTATCTTCCCCTTCCCTGCTTGTCCAACATCCTTCCCTCTTATCACGACCCTGAGCAACCCATTATTGCCTCTTCCAGAAGTTTCCTCTCCTCACCAACCATGCCTAGCACTACCTCATTTGTCTTCTTTTCTGTCAATCGCACCTTCTCCATCATCCTCCATACCCACATCTTGAACGCCATTATATTCAATAATTTAATTTGATTGACATTTGTTCTGTTAAGAGCTGTTAATACTAACCAAGTAATTTCATCAATTTTTCAGCATATATCCCCAATTACACCTAAAATCTAGCGAAAATCCTCAACTATCACCGGAATAATTAAGGCCAGTTCAAACACAGCTAGTAATTTAGTTAAGTATCGAGTAGTAAAAACCACTATGCTAACGGTTTAGTCGCTTTTTATGAGCCTGGTTTAGTATACTTGAGCGTTTGAATTCAAGATTGGCAGACGATACTTGAACAGAGCAGTTATATACGATGCTACCAGAACTCTTGCCGATAATTTATTAGAGGATATTGAAGACGAAATTTCAGTTGAATGAAAGCGACTATGAGTTATAAAATGGATTTGCAGGAGAGATTCATTGGGAGCTTCAAGGTGTCTTCTCAGAGAATTTTAATGAGAAGATACAGCAGAATACTTTAACACACTCTTACTAAAAGCTTGGATTCAACGAAGAGAAGGGGCACTCCATTTTCTGTAGATTAAATCCTCCAAACTCTTCATGCCTTCAGCCTCTCCCTCCTCCGTCCTAATTCTTTCATTTCGTAGCCATGTTCAGTATACCCAACCATAAATCTATTACAGTAGTTATTTTAAAAATAGAAGAATGTCTGCATTAGAATGCCCCGAAGAGAACTGTTAGTGCCGACAGGTACTAAGACCGTAAAAGCATTGGCAGTAAAGGCTTAAATACCAGAAATTTGATTGAAACAACATCTTACTTGATTGATTAATCTTGTATCTCTGTGTATTTATGTAGTTACATTTCAATTATACTCAGAGTTTAGTAATGCAGTTAGCATACAGTGTAGTGCATGATGGTGAAAATTCACTTCCTGACAGGAATTTTCAGGTTAATGCTATTCCTATTTTGCAATTGCTATTTGCCCTGCCATTCACTATTAAGGTGGCGTGCAGGGTACTATTTAGATGTAATGAGTGCACCACTTATAAGTATACCAGTAAAAAACAAAAGAATGCCGTTTGATATTCTCACCATTAACAAATTTCGCCAATAGGTCAGAGATGGTACGTGAACGCTTAATCCACACTCATTTGCCGAGAGAGAGACAGACGCTTAATCGTGACCATTCTCGCAGTCTTGCGTTCCCCAAAGGTGACGGCATCTCGCGGAAAGAATATAAAAATACTTCAAAATAACTGAAAAAATAGTAAAGTGCTAACAAACGAATGGAAGAATGCAAGTGCGCACACGCATCGCGGCGACGGCGCGCCCACAGCGTCTGACAGTCGCGAAACGTTTCCCGCTTCACAGGGAGTTGTTTACTTTTCTCGGCTGGCGAAGAAAGGAATGAAACAAAAGATGAACGTGATGCGAAACATAAGGGGCGTGTTAAAGACAACAAGTAAGCGGTTTATTACGGATAGGATCGTTCAGAACTTAGCACGGCTGTCGGAAGGTGACACCGGTACAAAATGTCAAACTGAGAATACGTAAGTAAAATTTGATTTTTAATCTTCGTTTATTCGTTTAGTAAGGATGTCTTAGGATGTCCAATTGCTACGCGCATGACCTAAAATAATTACCTCCACGATTGCACCCACCATTCGATGCGAAAGAATTAGTAAGACCAGATTGAAATAAAGAACTGGTCATATTTAAATAGCCGATTTATAGTCATCACATTTACCAAGCATTTACCACAGAAATAAATTTTGTTGTCTATAAATTCGACTTCCTTGAAAATGTATCAGGCGCACTACTGGCTTTTTTCTCATAAATATATATAGGTACATAGGTATTTATCTCTAATATGCTTCCTTTTTTTCAAGCATACACATTTGAAATTTAACAATGCATAATATTTAACTGAAGGTACCCTAAACATAGGTAAAAGACCGTCTACAGTCTTCCTCATTGTACAAAACTATGCATACATTGTACAAGGAAAAGTAAAATATTTTTATTGCCCGAGTGTTTTATTCACGAGACGACAAAAATATATTCTCCATCATTGGAAAGTTACTTCTGTGAACTTCAAAAATATTTATTTTATTTTGGACCATTTAAAGTGCCGGATGTTTTTGCTCGAGTAACGGATGAACAGTAAATTTAATTGCAAAACATTCAATTGCAGTTTCAATGAAACTTGACTGCGATTTCATTCCACACGTGACAATATTTTTTTGAATTTTTAACCTGAGAACTAACAAACACATCGGAAATGTTAGCGTAATTTTCCAAACACGAACACAACATGCTCAGAATTTAATTTGAATCTCCAATAATAATGTAGCTTCCTATCCACGTTTCATGAATTAGTTGGAAATGGCCTGATTCACGAATATTGGTCGCGAAAGCGAGTGGTTTTAGATGTCAACGTGCTCTCTCACCATCCGATGGTGAGTAGGAGTTCCGATCGACGACCGCCGTGTCCCCTCGCGGCGATTCCCCCAACTACCGGCGCGGGACAGCTCATCCAACGTCCCGCTGCGTCACGCGCGCGAAGGAGAAATTCCGCTGCAGTGGCGACATCGGCGAAGCATCCGGCAAACTCGAGAACTTTGAGAGCAACCACAGAAATTCCCGTGGAGGGAGAAGGAAGAAATCTCGGTGTACTTCGCCAGCGCAGCGCCGGGAATCTCGGTAAGCCGTCGCAAAACTAAATTTAAAAAAGACATCGAGTGGAGGATGTGATGCAAACACGGTAAACATTGGCTGGACTCAGGATATTCTCACAAATGGCATGGAACATTCTCGTGTAAACACGGCGCGTCTCGGTGGGTGCAGCACTTTCGTCACTTCCTTAAAAGGCAGCAGAGAATTTCCCCGAGAGGAGTTACTTCCAGCGAGATGTGGAGTTCAACTCGACTCAAGAAGTGCGATATTCCACAGAGGAAAAATCATTCGCCTTGACCGGGATGATTTTTCCTCTGTGGAATATCGCACTTACGTGCACTTGCGGGTGACTCCGTAAAGGTAAATATCGTAGCTAGTCCCGGTATCCTCAAAATTGGTCGACTCAAGAAGATATTTTGTTTCCAGAAGCCACCGTTTAGAAGTGGCTGCAATAGCCAACAAAAGGCGACTGCAAATTTCAAATTCATTCACACGATTTGAGAATAGAAAGGCATCGACATCGGTTAGAAAAATTGAGATAATTAAATAGGAATTAGATTCAGCAATACAATTAAAAATTGAACAGGGAATGGGAAATAGCAAAGAGTAAATTTGCGAATCCATATATTTTATGCAAATTCACAAAGTTTATATTTGTTATTTAATACTGTTCACTGTCCCAAACGTCACGCTGTGGAAGTGAGACATCAGGGTAAGTAAAAAACAGTAGCACTCTTCCACTAATTTGTATTTTAAAAAATTAAATTTACAGAACACATTTTTCGGTCTACCAATTGGCTTAAGCCATCATCAGATGCACACTTAATTATGTAATGTACATACGTTACTAACCTGTGTAATTTTTCTTTGTTTTTCAAACAGATTTGTGGAAAAGTGCAACTGTTTTTTAATTACCCCGTTTGTTATTCAACATGAAACATTTTCACAAAGTTACGTGACAAAAGATTAATTTTAGGGAATAAGAAATTTATCTATGATAAATAATTATAGTTTGAAGCATTGGCAGGCTCTAATACGTATACCTAAAGCTTAATACGCAAAGGAAGAGATTAATGATTTTACAAGCAACAATTTATTGAATTCAAAGCATTTAATTGTTTATCTCATCATCCTCCGTAGCAATATGTGTTATTGACAAAGATGTGCCAAACACAAAACACGTTGCACTCGACAAATCATAGCCTGGAATTTCTCCCTTTCGTGCTAATTAAAAAAAAACATTGATATCCACAGCATCTCCCGACGAAAATGAGTAGCCATCGAAAAAATTCCAAAGAAAAGTGATATAGCACTTAGAAACTATGGCTGATTAAAACATATTACTTTAGAAGAATTTTTTCTTACAGAGAATGTTAAGAGCGAATCACTTCAAAGAAGCAGTAAGGAATTTCATGATTATATTCATTCATATTTTTTAGATGTAATGTCCTGTGCATGAATGAAATAATGTCTTTGCCCACAGGGACATGAAAGACAATCCACTCATACAATTCTGACCCCTAGCTCATTTTGAATTCCACCCGTACCTCGATGGTTATGGAATCTCATCGTCATGATTCCACGGGCTGGGGTAGCTTACGTATGCCGTGGATACAAATGCGCACGCAAAGCAAGAATATAACAATGGCAATCCTTTTCATTGTATCCATCTGAAATTCCACAGGCTCTAAACTTGCAGTCCAGATACATGAAGGAAAAATTCCACCAAAGTACATGCAAATAAATGTACAAAATGGCAATAAAATGGCTGTTCATAGGTACTTTATCTTTGTATAAGAGGCCCAATGGTGATCCTAACCTTGTTCTTCCATTCGCGGGGTCTACTCAATCGTTTTTTCTCAAAACTATCTAACTTTACAGAATGTAATGCCAATTAAAAATAAACAACAAAGGGATGAAATTCGCCATGAAAAAAAACATTTGACTTGGACAGGATTCGAACACGGATTCTACAATTGCAGGTCATGTGTATTAGACCGTTACACCAGCTAACAATCTTAGTTCAAGGGGATTTTCAGCAGGGGTTGATGTTAACAAGATGTTCTGGTCTCCAGTTCACAACAAAACACGGGAGACTTCGAGCGTGATAAGCCGCTATCGAGGACGATTAACCCAATATTGTCGCTTTGTAATGACTAACCTTTTCAAACAATTTTTAAATATTATTATTACGGTAATCTACCGATTAGAATAGGTTAAAGATGAAACATAACCTAAACGAAAGCTTGATATTGCCATAGATGATTCATAATATTAAAGCCCTATAAAATGGTGCTATCGGTGATTTTCGCGGGGTTGCGGCTCAGGAGATAATGCAGTTCCATAAATTGTTTAATAACAGCTAAACGGATAACGCTAATGGCAGTATAACTTCATACGAGTACTTGAAAAACCTTCAGCTACAAAGTATAGGCAGGAAATTTTGCTCACTTAGCTAGTTCCGTTATCATGAGGCACCAAAACCCTGCATTCATTTTTACGCTCTTAAATGAATATTACCAACCAAATTCAGCATTTATCAAAAACAATCACCATCAATCAGAGTGCGGAGTACCAACATGGTGACCAAAATTACGAATATAAGGGCTCTCGGTAAAACATAAACAAATTTTGAGAGCACCACGACTGTAAATAAACATACACATCTCCGTGGGATGTCCAAACTTTTCACATTATATATGACTTTAGTATTGTCTTTCCTTTCCTTTAGCAATTTCCTAAAGATTGCCAATACCGACGCCAGCCAAAGATGGCAAATTTTCAAAATACCGTTTAACCCACTGTTTTAGCGTTGTCCTGCGTCTGACCCCGGACGCGATCACGGTTCTTCGTAACGCGTGCACTCGTGTTATCGTAATTTTTCAATTGCGCTCATGAGAGCGAAAACGCTATCGTCATTCTTCACATTTCGTCAGTAGCTTTATATCACTAGTTTTAAAGTGAAGGAGTGCCTTCTTAGAACAGTAACTGAGCGCATTGCTCTTCTTGAGCGGTTTGCGTAAGGGATAACGAAAACGACAACGCGAAAGAAGAAACCCATCATCTGCGTCTGACCTCATCTGCTCCGACCTGCGTCTAACCAACGCCACCTCAAGTAGCTTAGTTACTTGAGGTGGTGTTGGTCTAACCCTGCGTCTGACCTCATCTGCTCGGGAAACATTAGCGCTATCCTCCTGGCTCCCATTCTTTCATCGCCATCGAGGAGAGTGGCATAAGGGAGGTTTGGGTAATATAGAGGTTTGCTGAGGGGATGGCCGGGGATCTACATCTGCCAAAGAGGGAGGCTTGCTGTAGCTTGTGTGGTGCGGGAGGTCACGCCACCAAGAAAACTTAAAACCAGAGCTTTACATATGAGAATTCCAAGTGAACGAATAACTAGGATTGAATATAGATGAACTGCGAAATAGAGAGCGGGATACCGACCTACTGTAAGATAGTTTACAATGGATACTCGAGTTTAGGCTTTAATTACAATAAACCGATAGGTTTATTTGTGATTAAAGCCTAAAATCGAGCCATAGTTTTGTTGTTTTTACTCGTGTGTTCGAAAAAAGCCATAGTTTTGCTGTTTTTACTTTTCTGGCACAAGCACTTCCATGGCCCTTCACAAACAGCCTTGTCCATTACTCCTATGCTCCCCATTCTCCTTGCTTTCAAATCCCCCCTCCACCCACCGATGCCTATATAAGTGTAAGCCACCCAACTGCTTGTACTTGATGATGGCATGATATGCCGAAACCTAGGTCGTGTTGCTTCAAATAAAGTGTGGAACCATAACCAATTACATGTTTTCTCATTCATTATGAAGGAGTTCCACCAAGTAACGCCAGAGACAGTGTCATATATTCAAACCGATACGTTCATTGCAAAACGAGTTACACCAGTAGGTATGTTTTTATTTAATTCTGCGTTAGGCAAGGAAATACAATCTTTTTTATGCACAATGATTATTTTTTTGTGTGTTTACAATAAAAATGTCCAGGTTTATGGCTTCTTCTCCAGGAACTGCTCACTTAAAAATATATAACTGGAAAAGTATAAGTTACATGGTAAAGAAATATATAAATGTACGTACAACAAGAAATTTGGGCTTGTTTTGAAGCTCTCATTCGTGGTTATAGGAAACCACAACCGGTTTCGATTATTCTATTTTCGGTCATTGGAGTAACACGTTTTGGAATAGGCCTATTCGTTCGTTTGCAATGACAGCCTGAACTCGAGTATCCATTGCACCTGATGATGGCTCCGCTACAGCCGAAACACCTGTTGTACAAAGTTGTTCTAAGTAAGGTGGACAGTACAATAGTAGTCTTTATTCATCAAAAGATGCTGTTCCACCATACCTCGCCTGATACTGTTGATTATATTTGAGTATCGATAGTAATAAAACCGACAGTAGTGACTAAAATTAAGAACAAAAAGGCTCTTTGACAAGCATAAAATTTTTTTAGAGCAACATAAAGGTAAATAAACATAAGATATTTCTGTAGGAATTACTAAATTTTAACATTTTTCGAATTTTGTACTGCCTTTCCATTCCCACGAAACAGCTGCCAATGAGACTTTTGACTAGGTTTCTCAATAGGTAGTGTAGTATTAGTAGTAGTAGTTCTCCCTAATACTTGTATCCTTATCTGCCACCAAGTACTTACAGCACGCCTTGTATGTTTTCGGCATTTCTCTTGAATCTCTGTTCGTTTATGTAATTGCAATATACATAAATACTAACGGTCCCCGTAACATTGGTAGCATATCTATAGTGTAGTGCATGCTTGTGAGGCTTCGCCTCGTGAGAAGCATTACCGATTTATGCTAATGCATCATTAGTCGTAGTTACACCAACTTTAAGGTATAGTGTAATGCATGTTAGTGACTGCCCACCCCCTGTCACACACCCTTGAGGTGGCTTGCAGGGTATTTTGTAGATGAAGATGAAAAACTGAGCAATTATTAAAAGACCATTCAACACTGGAACCAGTCAAGCATCGCAAACTTAGCGAAATACCGTTCAACTCACTGTTTTAGCGCCTGCGTCTGACCTCATCTGCCCGGAAACATTAGCGCGGTCTTCCTGGCTCGCGTTCTTTCATCGCCATCGAGGAGTGAGTGCGGTAAGAGAGCTTCGAAGGGGATGGTCGAGGATCTCCATCTGCTAAAGAGGGAGGAGGGGCGCTTGCCGTGGCTGGTGGGCGCGGGGTGGGAGGTCAGGCCACCAAGGAAGGAAGGAAGAAGGAAGAGAGAGGCGGGGAAGGGCAGAGCACACTCATCCTGGTGCAGCTGACTAAACCACCCGAGAAGTTGGCGGAAGAGAGGGAAGGGAGATTTGAGTCTTGGCGAAGCGACGCGGGCGGCAGAGTCATGTTAAGGCCCAGTCATCGCCGCCAGGGGGCAGGGAAACTTTAAGGGGTCCTCACAACGGTCGAGGGAAGAGCAGGAGGGACTGGAAGATGCGGTCTGCGAAGATAACGAGCCTCATGGTAGTAATCTTTGATAACGAGATTGAAGGAGTGACCATGGGGAAGAGGATCGCACGCGAAGTTCGTTCCCACGCCCCGTTTCCACTGCCGACGCACCGAGGTCGGAAAGGCCGACCTGGCTGGACCAAAGCCAAATTTAGAAGTGAGAGAGCAGTAAGCGGAAATAGGCAGATTGAGAAGCTAAAATGTTAAGCTTCAACAAACAATACCATTTTCGCTGGTTTGGTCCTCGTTCACTCCCCCACAAGACCTTGAATTGGCCGCTTCGAACCCGGCTATGCTTCCCAGTGTAGGCGAACGAAGTTAGTGCTTCAGAAGCGGTCAGTATGCAATAGCAATATTTGACAAATTTCACGTAATTTAGTGGAAAAAAACCTGTCTTCAGGTTTTACGTATTTAATGGACAATATTGATGTTTACTCCGATTTAGGGGCCAGTGTAAACAAAATAATTCAACAATTGCAATCGATGCTCTTTATTTTGGACTTCCAACAGCTAAAATCTATTCTTAATTAAATTTTACCGCCATTCCAAATAAGTGGCGGGGGGGGGGAAGGGATAGGTTTGAGAGTAAAAGAAGGGCAGAGAGAAACATCGATTCTTGTACATTATTTTCCGGCTTCCCACCGGGTTGATGTCTTCATGATGGCCGATTCTCCAACAGGAGATAGGAAAGCATAATTCGCCGGGAAAACCTCAAATCCTTCAAGAGAAATACCAATGTAGGCATTACCCTACTAATACCGAAGTACCACCTGATTCACAGTTTTACGTTCCACCCAACGGAGTAGACACACCATTTTAAGTGTTCTGCACAGAGCTAATATGCTGGGAAGGCAGTATAAACTACTGGAACACACAGATTCCCTCGAATAGCATACGGAGGTCAGTAAAAATGCAGGCCAGTCGACGAATCGATTCACAGTGGTCATTATCTCGAGGAGACCATTTTCAGTCGGGTTTTCGACTCATTAACGCAAAACGATGGCAAATTAGTCACTCACAACTGAATGCAATTACGAATAGATTCTATCATTATAATTACCAATTAAATTTCCAGAAAAAAATCACCCCATTTTCCTGTAATTCACAAAAAGTATACATCTCTATCATCAAAAAATAGTTCTTCTACGGTGCGTACCAAGTTCTCGATTTACCACAGCGCTTATGGGTAACAGCGTTGCCGACTCCACGTAATTCTATCTCCCCCCTTCTGGTCCCGAGAAAATGTGCAAAAATAAGAAATTTGCGATTCAGAATGTTTTTACAAAAATATGGAGCTGATTCCTGAATGATGACGTGTTTTCTCTATAAATTGGCACTTTCTCATTCACGTAGTGGCATTTAAAAATATTGCATATCTGGCAACGCTGTTATTGAAACGCCCTGCGCAAATCAATGGGCTGGATAATGCCATAATCCACCCAATATCTCCATGGAGTAACCGTAATTTCCAGATTTGAAAATTTTCCAATTAAAAAAGGACGTAAGGTTCATTAACCGATTCAGAGCCTCATGGAATCGGTGGAAGAACGACAAGGCAAGACAAGGGGCGATCTGTGAAAATGGGGAGAACAGGGCGGGCCCATGGGAACGAGAGCAGCGAGCAAAGTTCATTCCTAACTTGTGAGGATGAAGGAGTAATTAATGAGGCAGTGCTACCGGCTGATATTCCCAAACGGCGAAAGTTGGGCACTTAACCGACGGGCGTCACAAGCAGACACCCACTAAATACTCGTAGAAGAGAATTGATGCCCATCATACCTGCTGCGAGAAAGTTTTAAATTTCCGATAACCACTAAGTTTATCAAAAAAACAAAAACTGTTCTGACCAACTATAATGACTTAGGCAGAAGTTTACTCTCGGGATCTCTCACCCAGGTAAAACCAGATTTTCCAAAAAAAAATTAGACCAAACTGATTTCAGTCTCGTGTGATGGGCAGAAGAAAACAGACAGGAATCGAAGAAAATGTAATTTGATCACAAGAATTTTATTGAATGAATTATTGATGACTTGAAATCACAATACATTTCTTCAATTCCTGACTGTCACACCGATACTCAAACCAATTTTATCATTGACAATATCAATATTGGGCACTGGATATTGGCGAATATTTAACTTGAGTGTCAATATTTCAATGTAAAAATATGAAATATTGCAGCATTGAAATAATCGTTCTTAATGTATCAATACTAGAATGGTTTATGATCCAAGCAGTAATGTTCAAAGGTTCAATAGCCTATTATCAGGACAATGTAGCATAAACACTTGTTACATAGCGAACCCACTTGAGACTTGGAGCGATGTCGCAAGAGATAACAGTGTCGGAAGTGTGGCGCGCGTGAGGGAAGAGGCCCGTTCCTCGTTCCTTGCCCGTTCTTCGCTCCAGGGTCCAATTAAAATAGAGAATAAACGAAAACATTTTTAAGTGCACGCACCAATTTCCGACACTGACTATCAGCAGTTTTCAATTATTTAGATATATTAGAACTGGGGAATAACCCACCAGAATTAGGAAAAATGATCACAGTTTTAAAATTAGACCTTTAAAACAAAGAACAGATGCAGCAAAGTATTCTTTTTTTTAGGAGGGCTGAAGATGAGTGGAGTTCACTTCCTGAAGAAATTTTTAACCCTTTTCCCTTAAAAGGAAATTACGTTCAAATTTGAAAAAGAAAAATAAAGTGAAGCACACATCCGACAGATATGAGTGTATTGCCAACCTACCATGGATCCGCAGCAGGTATATTATAATGTATATGTTTTAGCAGAATTAGTATATTTTCTTAGATTTTGTTAGTTTTTTAAATTCCCTCCAGGCGAATATCTAACGTAATGTTCTATCCGAAGTAATACTAAATTCTGAATATTAGAATGTCAATTTTAACTTTTTAATATTGATAGTCACAGTTCATGAGTTGATAAGTATTGGACCAGATATATTATAAACTGAAATTCCAATATTTAAAAACACTGAATTGAAAACCAATACCTGAAATTGAAATACCTCCCAGCTCCATACGGGAACTTTCAGAGAACCCACCAATGTAGCCTGAACGGCATTATTGATGCATTTGTGGTTTCGACTGTACGCTACCAGTAGATTTACTCGTAGCCCCGAGGAAAACTAGACGCCAGGCCGACCTGTCCGTCTCAGACGCGCCGCGTGAATAAACACCGCGGAGAGACACCACTCCGAGCACGTGTTCCGGACCCGTCACGGGATTACGGAGACGCCAGCACGAAAAAATTATTCGCTCGTTTCACGGACGTCCGCTAATCCAGAAATTTCAAAATAGTTACCCTGCGTGATATATGTGTATCTCTTCTGGGTTCGGCATTAAAGATCAGGCGTGCGAGATATACGATTCTCGGGCAGAGAGTCGTCAAAAAAAAATAATGGTCAGTCCGTAAATAAAAACTCTTTTTACGCCTCGCGTGGACTTCAAAACTGAACATTCTCGAAATTAAAATAACACACTCACTCCCCCCTCCCCACTCAACGAGTGGAATCCTAAAAATACGCAATCCGAACGACCTTCTCCAGGTGCCCTGGAGTCGGACGGAAACAGGAATTTTCTCGGCACGATAAACTCAGCGAATAACAGGTTCGCAAAACCTCCAAGGACGCTGGATCATCTTCCAACCCTCTTTCCTGCCACCCACCCCTCTGGCCATCTCCCCTCGTGTGTGCCTCCAGACCGTGAACGTAGTTCCACCCCATGGTTCGTTCCTTCTCTCAGAAAACGCAGAGGAGAGACGTACGCACTCACGGGAAATCAACATCCATCTACGCGATGCCCAGCAGGCCACCTCAAGGGTGTGTGGCAAGGGATGATTCCTGACAAGGCATGCACGAACAGCTAAGTACGCAATCACACGTTCTGTAGTTTATGTACACTCAGTTAAATTTTAATCTATGGTTGTGGAAGGTTATTCGGGATTTCCACCGGGTCAGGTTCTCCATTACGGCCGACGCGACGTTTCGATGAACGAGTCGTCCATCGTATTCAGGGAACGATGAACGACTCGTTCATCGAAACTTCGGCAATAATGGAGAACCTGACCCGGTTGATATCCCGAATAACCTTCCACAATACAATACGTCGGGAAAGCCTGCGATCATTTTAATCTACGGTGTTACCGAAGAATTACGACGATCAAATGGACAGGGAGAATCACTAATGAAGAAGTGCTACGAAGAGCTGGAGAGAAAAGAACTCGCGCAAGTGGAAGAATTTCGTTCTTTGGGAAGTAGGAACACCAACGATGGAAGAAGCAAGAATAACATTCTGAGCTGAACAGCCCAAGCAAAGAAGGCATTCTACCAGAAGAGGAGTCTGCTGACAGCTAGTAACACAATCCTTGAAGTTAGGAAGCACTTCACTAAAACATATATTTGGAGCATTATCTTACACGGCAGTGAAGTATGGGATTTTATTATTTGGGAATTATTTAATAATATACGTTGGGAAGGGGGAATGATACTCAGAAGTATTGTAAAAGGGGGGAATTGAGCGAAAAGGTTGAGTACCTCCCGACTATCATAATATTATTCGCTATTTTGCTAATTACAATGTTAAGTAACGCATCTGTAAGAAGATTTCACTTGGAATGTGGTATCTGACCATCATTTTACTCGAGTCGAATGGACACGGTACCTATGCGGATTGTGACCATTAGTTAGAGTTCAGACATGCCAACCAGCAAAACGAAACGGTGGCAATGTACGTACATGAATGAAAAATTTCAAAAAACTTTGAAACACGGCGTTTTGATTGATTGATCATCATCCGAGAATATTTAAAGAATAACATAGAGGAATATAGAGGACATTAACATAGAGGAAAACGGTCAAGACACCGAAACATCTCGCGTAAATCACATATTTTGATCGACAAATGACAATATCGCACATTCGTATGTGCAACAGCCAATTTTCAACGAACTCCTAAATGGAAGAGGAAGATGAATACATAGCGACCTTGAGTCAGCCGTAAAGCGAAAGGGAATAAAAAAATATGAGAATCGGGAAGCGCACGACCGAATTCCTGCGAAGAGATTCCGGACGGAAATAGCACCGGAAAAGAGGAGGGGGAGGTGCCGAGTGGCACTCAGCAGAAATAATTACGGGTGACAAAAAAAATAAAAAAGTTAGGGAGTGGGAGGAATTCTTGCGCTACGTGTGACTCGGTTTGGCCGAGATTCACGAGAGCAAAAAAAATAATACTGGCACAGGAAGAAATCACACATCTAATCAAAATAGTCGGCCAATAAAAACTTCACAACCACATAACGGTGAAGTCAGAACATAAAAGGAGAAACGATAATATAAGGAATATGACAGTCGCTCACGTTGCCTACAAATATATATACCTAATTCTGTTATTACGTCGTTAAGTTTTAGTAATTGACTTAATTTCGTCGACAATTGCCGACGAGCAGAAAGAAAATTATAGCGCGATTATGGCAGCTGAGAAATGGAGGGTCCATGTCAAGGAAAACCATTTTTGGGCCAAATATTATTATTACTACTACCATATTAACCGTTATAGGTAGGATTAAACGGAAGTGATTAAAATCCTATGGATAATTTAAAATATGAAGGGTCGAGATGAAGAAATAAATATTATCTATCAATAGATAATATTTCTTTCTTCATCTAGTCCAACCCTTCACACGTCCTACATCCTACTTCATTCCACCCATAAAACCCATTCTCTTTCTTCCCTTTCCTCCGCTTACCCAAAATCCTCCCCTCAATCACGACCTTAAGTAACCATTCGCCCCTCGTTACTACCTCCAACCACCTACTTTGCTTCATCCTAATTTCATTCAGAAACTCCGTATTGGTCCTGCAAACAATCGACTTCCGGAAAAAAACTTCGAAAATTCCAAATTCGGTCGCAAAATCGAGCTAAAAATTAAATACTGGGGAAGTAAATTTCATGCTTTCGCAAATAAAAAAAAATAATTCAGGAACATTTTCAAAAGAAGCCTGATTATTTTTTATGAAATCGTGACACATTCAAGAGCTAATTTTCTGTTCCCTTAATATTTAAGAATTCAAAAACTTTATATCAATCTGTCATTGTGAAGAAAACCATGATTATAGTTTGTGGAAGAAATAAGAAAGACAATCACTGTCAAACTTGGACATCAAAAACTTGCGCAAGTGGTAGAATTTTGTTAACTAACTTTCATCGATTTTTTATTATCCCTTGAAATCCTGAGAACCCCATTTGTTATATAGTTCCTTGATTAAATAAGAGTATAACAATTTTTTCCAAACTTATTGGCCTCACGCTCTTTCGAAAGTCGTTTTTAATGAAAAATGTTTTTCGTACTTTTAGTCATTAGCTGGGCTCGAACCAACGATCTTCTTTCTGTGAAAGTCGAAAAAAAAGCGAGGCAAAAAGGAAACACAAAGTAAAAATTCAACTGATTCCAATTAAAGATAGGTGGATGTCAAACCCGACCACAGAGAATGGAAACTGTAACATAATACCAAAAATATCCCAGTAATATAACAATAATAATATACCAATCCAAACATGACATGGCCAAACTCGACAGGGCTAAACCAATGAAGCACACTCCTTTCATACAATATCTATTGCTGGAGCATCCAACCCAGCACACATGCATTGGGATATAACAAACTAAATATACCATCAAAATGATTGTATTCATGTTAACTAAGTATGCCTTTTATATCCTTACAATAAAACAGCCAATTTTCCACACTCTTTTATAAAGAAGTTAGGCTAAATGTCTTTTTATAGACATTAGGCAGTTATCGTAAATGAAAAGGAAAACTTTGTAATATTCCACCAATTTATTTTCAGGTACAACTAGTTTCGACTCAGCGGCGTCATCATCAGGTACGTGAAGATGACGTACCTGAAGATGACGCCGCTGCGTCGAAACTAGTTGTACCTGAAAATAAATTGGTGGAATATAACAAGGTTTTCCTTTTCATTTACGATAAAATGAACTTCCACAAGGTTGAGCCTGAGACGATGGAGATAAACATTAGGCAGTTTATTAAACACTTTTGGCGCAACATACAAGAAATTTCATCTGAACAGTCGTTTTAGGCTGGGGCAACGTTACCGATTCCATTTGTATAGGCTATCAAAGCGAGGCTTGTTCGCTACACGGATTTGGTTATTACTCCTCAAATAGAAAAATCGCAGAACTTTATGATCGTAAACGTGCCTGAGAGGGTAGATATTTCACCAGTAGTCCCAACATTTTTTTCTATCGTTTTCCTTGCATCATTAGGAAGAATTTTTCGTATGTCTAGCCTAGAAACAAAGGTGACCCAACCTGCAGGAGCATATTGAATTAGTAGAGTAAACGCTTCCTGAATAGACGGATCCGCGCATTACTCCTTAAGATACTAAGAGTGACTCTCCCAAGTGAATTTAAACCGTGCTATATAGTGATATTCTGAGTTGAAAACTTGATTAGATAAAGAAGTGGACACTGAGGTACAACCGAACTACCATAAGACCGAATTTGTGAATTTGAACGAAGGGCAATAAAAAAATAATAAACCAAAACCATGAAGTATTTCAGCGGTGCGAAACACGCAAAAAAGGAATGCACCGGACACTTAATTATACCTAAGCGAAACGCGGCAAGTTGTCGAGAAGTGGTCGGGCAATTGACTAGACAGCGAAAAATCGTTAAACTGACGTTTTCACTTACGGAAGACGAGACTGAGTAACGGTATAAGTTGTCTCATCCCATACTTAAGAGAATAATAACATTTGTGCGATTATTTCCCTGGAATCGGTACTTGCAGGGATGCGTTACGTAGGTATAAATCGAATGCTTAATAATGGCTAGTTGTGGTGATTATGTCTAGAAGAATATCAGGCTGAAATTCCCACCGAAAATAATTGAATTGAACAGAAGCATAATATTGAAAGCTTGAATAATTAAATTGATTTGAAGCATACCGCGGCATCTTCGCAATTTCGTGCGTTCGAACCCAGCCTCCGGTGCAGACTTCGCGTTTTTCTGAGGATAACGGTTTTAGTTTTGTTGGCGCGATATAATTCTAGCATGTGTTGCACCTAAAAAACGTTTATAAAAAGTTTAACGCTCCACTCAAATATTTCATCATTTCACACTCACTCTGAACGTTGCATCACAAGCAGCAGAATGCCCTATTTTTGGAGGATGATGGATTCTTGAGGAGAAAGGGTGAGAAGGAAGGGAAGGCCGTGTGTATCTACATTCCTTTTGGGAGATAACGTTTCTCAAAAATCCGTTACGCAAGGATTCCCGATCAGCATACAAGAACACGCGGTGCATTCACGCGGGTCGTTACCTCGGCGGTCAACCTCGGCACTCGATCCAATAACAACGCATCTTCGGGAGAGAAGGTCATCCCCGAACAACGACCTTGAATCGATAAAACATCGGCATCGAAATGGGCGCCTTAAGGTTGGCTGGAGCGGTAATAGTGGGCCATAGAGTGAACATTTCAATAATTTTTCACGTAAATCGAAAAAGAATTTGGACCACATTTCATTTAAGTACACCTGTTTATTTGGTGGAACGTATATACCATACATGCAGTGATGGAAATAATACAAGAATTAATTATTTTTTACATTTTTTCCTTAATCAAAGCATGTTATGACTAGGGTTTTCGGCGATGTAGTCGAAATTTTGGTGAAAATTATATTTAAATGTTTTTTTCGGACCTCTAACTCGGTGTGACACCCTGATATTTGTTAGCAACCCTTATAATAATGAGAAATGTATTATTTCGCGTTTAGAAGAAAATGTTAACTGATAAAATCGAATTATCACGACATATTTACATGTGCCATAAGGCTACGAGTTAAAATAGCTTTGAATTGCCAAGAAACAAAATCGGAAAAATTCAATTTTTAAAAACTTTTATACAGATGTTAGCAATGAAAACACGTATGCAAAGTTTCACGCAATTCTGTACATTTACAAAAATCGTTCCAACCACCTAAACTCCAGTGGCGGGCGCTGGGAAACGAGATGGGATTTTAGTTCCACCTCGACGATACCCGTGCGTTAGGGGATTTTGTTCAGCGGAACCATGGGCCCGAATCGCGGATTCCATGGGCTAATATTCCGGAGAAGAAAAACCATATGTTCACGCCCCGCGATGCTCTCCCGTTCTACTCCCAACCATAGAATGCTGAACTCTGGGTAGGAGGATGGGGGAGGGAAAGTGGGGGGACAGCGGTGTTTGAATGAAACGGCTGGTGATAGAGATGAAACGGAGACTTTACTGTCGTTGCACGCACATTAATAATAATGACAAGCTTTATTGCTCTAAGACTTTATGTCTTTTGGAACAACGAGAAGCAATGCAATGTTAATAGAAGTACAAAATTTCCATTACATGCAGACAGCGGGAGCATACATTCCTACTAAAATACGGGGCTTAATTGAAGAATTACAAGGACAACAAGGACATAGGATGTGTATAAAAAGATAAAAATAAGCAGTTACATTACTTTAATCAGTGATTATGACAAACAATTGCAAATAAATATGGCGTCATTAATATTTTGAACATATGGATATTTTTGAATCCACAATGCAGTCAGGAATATTATTCCAAACCCTCTTAGCCGAATTAATTGGTCAAAGCTGGTAATTATTAGTTCAACATTTTGGTATTTTGAAGCGTGTTTTTGCTTCCACAACTCTTTCTGAATTACTTAAGTCCACAACAATCCTCTCATTTAAGTAGTCCGGCACATTACTGGATAACAAATCACAGAATAAATTGGAGATTTATAATGTTCTTCTATCTTCGGGTTGAAACACTTCAGGTCAATATGGCACGTTGTAGTACTTAGTGCGAGATTATTCTCCAGTCATAATGAAGATCATATTCGAGTTTCACTTAAAAATTTCAACAGCTGCAAGGAGCACGGAGGAAATATAGTTATACAAATGCCACAAAAATTCATTTTATATGACTAAACATCTCATTAATTAAGTAAATTTACCTTTTTAAGGCTGTGACTTGACTTATTTTCTTCACGCCGTACGCTGTACACGCATTCAAAACAGAGGTTTTTGTAGAAAAGCATAACATTGGGTAAAATATTAATTTAAAAATATAATCGAGGAAACACACGAACGACATACCGTTACGTTTCCGAAAAAATCTATGTGCCCGAACATCCTCATTTTTAAGGCCTTTTGAGCGATTTTTGTTTATGCATAGGTATGTGTGAAACTTTGAAAACGTGTTCTTATGATGATATCTATAGATATGTGAAAAAAAGTGCATCATACTGATGTTTATTTGGCTATTCCATGCTATTTCAACACGTAGCCTCAGGGAACATGAAATGCATTTCGAATTAATTCGATTACATATGTACACATTTTCTTCTAAAAGCGAAATAATCCATTTCATATTTTTTCATTGCTTCTAACAAATATCATCGTGCGCAGAGGCCAATACTCAAAAAAAACACAATTCAATATAATTTCGTCTAAATTTCGAATATCACACCGAAAACTCGTCATACCACGCTTTAATTAAGGAAAAAATAAAAATATAATTCTTGTATCATTTCTATCGCTGCCACTACGGGTGAGTCCGGACGCATAAACAGATGAACTGACAAATCCTAAGATTCAAGCGATATTGTTCGGGAACGAAACATCACTGAGAAATCACAAAAATGGGCAAATTTCACAAGTAAAATATGAACTACGACCTAGGTTTTGCTTGTTACAGAATCATCATCTGATAATACTGTCATAATAAATATTTTAATCGTGTAAATAAAGCGTTTTTCGTGGTTTCTCACAGATGCACTTAAATGAAAAGTGGTCGAAGAATTTTTTCAACTTGCTTAAAAAAAATATCCACTCAACCACAATTACCGCTCCTGCAGAGAGTACAAACGTATCATATTCCATGAAAAACGGCTTCCGTTTGTCTGGCATATACCTCGAAAATTAGCTCGATGACTGGCAATTATTATAGTATCTTTAGGATTATGAGATTTATTTAAAACACTGAATTCATTAACTGTATTTAAAATGTTGTGATGTACCGCTAAAACTACCTTCACTGCGGCAAAACTTCAACCAGGGTCGGAGTTGCATAATTAATAGAGCTCATCTGGTGAGATTTGCTGGAATAAAAAGTGCCTCTGAGGAAAAACGTTTCTACGCCTCACGCTGGAAAATGTTTCTGAATTTTCTGTACAATAGTTTCTGTACAATTAATCCATACATTTAATAACTTTTACAGGGACACACCTCAACGCTGTGATGTGATATCATGCTGTAGAATCAATATTTATAATTTCTACTACATTTATAAATGTATAAAACGTTTTTTGTCCGAATTTGACTAATTTTCATCTTCCCCACCAAAAGTGAAAGAGTGAAGAAACCAAATATTATTGGTTAATAACATGAAACGTACTATTTCGCGATCAGGAGAAACTATGAATATACAATCGAATTATTTCGAAATATATGTCATGTGCCAAAAGGCTACGTGTTAAAATAGCATTGAATTGCCAAGAAAGAAAATCGGTAACATGCTATTTTTTCATTATTACCTGTGGATAGGTATTACTAATAAGGACACGTATGCAAAGTTTCACGCAAATCTGTAAATAAACAAAAATCACTCCAACTACCTAAAACTTACCATACTTTATACAGGTACTGTCATACAAGTCACTGGAATGCAGAGATCCGTAAATATTGTGCTTCGAAACCACGAGCGACGTGCTGCGTATGGATTTCCTACAGAATTCGATACGGCAAGCCATTGCGAATTCTGTGCGAAATCCGTACGCAGAAACCTAGCAACCCTTACAGGTGGTTGGCCTTCTCGCAAACAGAATCCTCCACGCGCCAGCCGAGCGCCTCCCTTGCTGAACCTTTGCCGGTCTGCTGAGGAGGACTCCCCTCTTGAGCGTTGAATATATGCGATACTCGAGTGATACCAGGAAGGCGGGAGGAGATGGGAGGTCGTTGAGGGGGAGAGTAGGGAGCGAGAGAGAGAGGTAGAGAGAGACCAGACAGCGTCGACCGGCGCCGTTGCGAGGAAGGAAGGAGGGGAGAATCACGCGAGGGGTCCCAAAACACGTGTCAACTCAAACGTGAATTACTCCGCGTTGCCGCGGGCTGCCGGCCCATCCGACGGTACCCGCGGATCCGACGGCCGCGAAACGAAGAGACGACTCCGCGCACGGACAAGATGGAAACCGCGGCGACGGGCGCAGAATACTTTAAAACCGCGGAAGGACGGTCCCCTCCTCCCACCGACTTGCCTCTCTCCCCCTCCCCCATCCTATGCCGGACTGACTGGTAGTGGTAGGGAAAGAAACATCTTCGGAATGCAATCACGTTCGCCAACCGGACAGATCGAAAAGACGCTCGGGGAAGCATCGACGATCGCCGAGCGCGAAATGTATGGTGGTAGCGAAACATGGTGGCAGTTGCGCTAAGTGCCCTTTTTCTGTGCAGGAGTCCATTCCCAACGAAATAGTCTCCGAAAGGGCAAGGGGCATAAGGTAGTCTTCACATTGGGTTCCCATGGTTGCAAACCCTCATTGCCAACTTCAAGATGCTCACCATTATTCACATCAACTTTCTAGCTCTCTTTTATCTCTTAATCTAATTATTTCGATGGGCTACGGCGATGGGTAGCGAGCATTAACAGCGTATTTTTGATCAGCTTTGTTTGGATCGTAAACGTTGTGAAACCTCAATGCTGACACTTTCCCAGGAGCGTTGCCTACTATTTGCAATCACCTATCTCCCCTCCACTTCTCAGCCGACCCCTGCCAAGCGATCGGTCCCTTGTTGAAATCACCCTCCACGCAGGCGACTGCCACCAGCCTTCGCTACCAATATATCTTCACATTAATTGGTGTTCTATCCATTCATACCTCCGCGCTTATCTGCGCATTGCGAACTAGCGCATATGGAGTTACATTCGCTTTTTTTCTAGGGCAGATGGCTGTGCACTTCAAAATACATTTGTGGTTAGTTTCAAGGCAACACTCTCCCGTCAAGTTTGCTATGAATTTATGAATTCAATTGGAACGAGATCGGTAGTAGTTGCTCAATTTTCCACAAAAAGGGTAAAGACATTTGAATACAACACAAATACCTGAATATTCTGAATTAACGTTATAGCTTTATTTAAGATTAATTGAACGAGTGAACAAGCACATGGTATGGGTATAATGGGTATAATACCTTCCTCATGAATGACTGGCATCTATATTTATTTAAACGATAATGTTTTCTAACCTAAATGTTTTCCACCGAGAAAAAAATGGAAAGACAAGATTGTTGGAATCAGAACCTAAGGATTAACTAAGATACCCCAAACTGACAAAAAACACTAATTGACTACAATCTTAAAACGTACGAGAAGACTGTACCCCAATCGATCTCCACAAATTATAACTATGTACATGAAAATATCTCTTTTGGAAAGTCGTATGAAAAAGAAATAAGTAGAATCTAATATTAGGTAGTTTTAGACATGAAGATTAAAAATATAAATATTATGTTGGTAACAATATAATCATATTATTAACTACATAAGTAATTCAATGAAGCGTAATAATTGCATCAATAATTCCGAAAATTAACCATGTACGTAATATAGCCACAAATACTCATTATTGTCCGATGAAATTTCTCCTCAAGGGGATAGATATCGAATGCATAATGCCAAAACGAGTTTACAACTACAGCCATGAATCAAGGGACTGTAGACAGCAAAATTACTTTCCAATTATAAAGAAAACAGTAGGAAGTAAGTTTTGAAGAAAGACCAAGAAAAGCTCTTTCTTCTTGACAAGTTTTTGCGCTGATTCAGCTGTCTGATTCAAACGAGTTTTCAGAAAAGACATTTCGGCTAAGTAGGGCACTCAAATCTCTCCAATCTTGAGGGCAACTTTGGGGTGACATTTTAGTAACCTTATTCACACAATGAGATATGAGCACCAGGGAACAATAACTCACGTCCGCAAAGGAAGTTTGTTCTAGGAATGAAACGAAGGGAGTTACCCCGAAGGAGCGCACGAAACACACCTGCTCCAGAGTTTTCTTCGAGCACGGAAAAAATCGAAAGCAAAGAGCTAACATAAATATACCTCCTCTCTCCCAAGGCTCACGACGCACCTTTGCAAGCATGAGACCACGAACAGGGACAACCGTTGTCACAACCATAGCTTTCGCCCACAAGATGGAGTTCATGGATAATCGTGCGTCGCAGGTTCTAATAATGCATACTACACAGTTTAAGTTGAAATTTATCTAATGCAGCCTTCGAAACATCCAATCAAAACTGCACAACTTATGGAATTGCAGCATCCAATACTCAAATCTGAACATCACCGGGCGATATTATGAATTGTTTGATTAAAGTAATCTACCGGTAGAGGTAGGTTAAAATGGAAGAGAGTAAAAATCCCCTAGGTGTTTACAGGTTTTTTTAATCTCCATAAAAATTTCTTTCTTCATCTCAGCGTACTTCCTACCTCTCTCCATCCCGACTATAAGGCCTATTCTCTTTCTTTCCCTTCCCCGCTTACGCAACATCCTCCCCTCTATCACGGCCTTATCCGCCCCTCATCACCTGCTTCAACCACCTACTCTGCCTCCTCTTCGATCTCCTAAAGCAGCTTCCTCTCCTCACCACGCAAATTACTCTCTCGTTTGTGTCCTCCTTTTTGTCCTCAGAGCTATCTCCATTTTCCTTCACACCGACATCTTAAACGCCTAATACAATACGCAATTTTCCATGGAAAAGAAATATTTTGAACCACAAAAATACAGATGTATTCCAATGAAAGGAGGGTTGTATAAGAAGTTTTATCAAAATTAAGGAAAATTTATTTTTTTACGAATTCACGTCTACATCTTTATATCATTCTATCTAAGCACACATGAGACTTCTCAATTCCTATCATATCCAGAATTATATCGCACAATGCACTCGTAACGCAGCATCGCAGTATCATCGAACTTAAATGAGCACATTTCGATCACTACGCTTCCTCACATCGTGTCCAGACAGAAAAAAATTACGAATACGACACGTGCAACTCGGCAAGTTACTCAATCTGCATTTACAGAGGGTCGAATTTACGATGCCTAAGGTGGAAATTCAAAACGGAGATCCGCACATCACAACGAGGATTATCGTGGGTGTCTCCTTAAGTATACAGAAGTGAGGGCCATTAATAAGCTATAGATATTGATATATAACATTTATTTCAGTGGGCAAATGCCAAAGGAATTAAAAAAAAACAATATAATCATCCCTATCCCAGAGGAGAAAAGATACGAGAGATGGGAAGACTTTAGAACAATTACCTTTACAGCACATGCATCGAAATTCTCACCAGAATCATCTACGGTAGGATAAAAAAAGAAGAGAGTAGAATTCGTGGATGAAAACTAATTTGGTTTCAGGAAAAGTAGGGGAACGAGAGAAGATATTTTAGCCCTGAGACTTATCATACAGAAGAGGATGCAAAAGGACCAGCCCACAAATATTGTCTTCAACGACCTAGAGAAAGCATTTGACACTGTGTGTTGGAATAAAATCTGACTGTACTGAAGAGTTTAGGAGTGCCATTTAATGATAGAATAGTAATATGCAGGCTATACGAAGAAAATATGGCAGTTATTAAATGTGGCGGAAGTGCTGAGGATGCATGAGTGAGGAAAGGTGTGCGAAAAGAATATGCCTTGTCACCAACGATCTTCAATATTTGTATTGTATAAGCTAAGAATCAAATAAATGGCAAATTTAAAGAAAGAATACAAGTGCAGGGAGAAAAAATCATCATGTAACGGAAGAAAAGAATTAGCACCGAGAATGGATGAAAGAAGGGCCATAATTCACCAATCTTAGGATTGGAACACTGATCGGATTCCACAAATCATGGAGGATGTACATCGAGTCGAGCTATGGCGCGGATGACTCACTGGATTGACCGCATTACTGCACGCCCCTAACCCTTCCCTGGTTGCTCCAGCAGCGGCCACGAAGAACCAAACCTTTTTCCCGATGGGATATCCCGCCACCCTCTACTAGAAGGCATCCGGTCGTAAAAACACAAACAAACTCATGCTGGAAGAGGGAGAAAGAAAAGTTGCTGGCGATTCTGGAATAAGTGGCAGACTGAGCCGAAACCAGACCCTCCCCTCGGGCTCCAAACCTTTCGGATAAACTTTTAAACCAGGAATTCATTAACTGAAATGATCCACCACACAATTTCTCGTTGGGAAATGGCTCCCACCAGACCTCCTCCAACTTGGTGTGAGAGTTCCGGGGGGAAGCGAAAACCACGTCAACGCCAACATCATACATAACAATGTTACCAATTACACTCGTGACGGGTAAACCCGTAACCGTATCCAGTTGATCGTATCTCGTAACCGGCAACAACGTGACCGATAACACTGATTCATACGATAGAAGAAAAAATTTGACTTCACCCTTCCTGGAAAATTATTGTAGAGCGTTACATATCGCGTGAAAATATGCAAAATTCGTCTTTAAACCTGTGAGCACGTTCATTCACAAACTACATACAGCAGACGATAAGAAAATTCACATCACCTCATGGATTACAATCGAAAACTCGAGCAGCCCCAACAAGAATCTGTAAGGTTCAAACATTATAAATCGGAAGTAGGGAATTCCGTTGACTTTCAGTTAATTTCGTTCTTTCCCTCGTTCAAATCTTCCCTACTCCCTCCCTCTTTCATGACTGGTGCCAAAATACCCCCCTGTCACGGCGCGGCGGGTCGCAGGGTAGTATTTAAAAGAATGGCACCATTCTTTAATGCATGGTAGCATGTTACTTTTAGAGTAACCTACCGGTTAAGTTAGGTTAAAATGGACGTGAGTAAAAATTCCCCAGATTTTTTTAAAAACTGCAGGGCTGTATCTACCATTCATATTTATTTCTTCAACTCAGCATACGACCTACAATTCTTCATCCCGTCCATTAAACAGATTCTTTTTCCCTCTTCCCCACATACACAACATTCACCCTTCTATAAGGTCCTTCAGTAACCCTTCGCCCCTCTTTTCCTCTTCAAAACACCTATTCTGTCTCCTCCTTAACGCCTCCAGAAGTTTCATGTCCTCCCCATTCATACCAAGTACTTCCTCGTTTGTCTTCCTTTTTGTCAACCACATCTTCTCTATTTTCCGCCACTCACACATTTCAAAGTCATTTACCAAAGGCTTTTTCTCGTCATCTTGTCTAAGATTCCACTTTCATGCACCACACAGCGAAACACTCCATATCAAACTCTTCACCAACCTTATCTTACATTCTTACACACGGTCCATAGTAGTAAGTTTAATATAATTAGGTGATCTTCCGGTTAAGGTAGGTTTAAATGGAATTAAGTAATTTAAAATCCTCTAGATACTTCTTCCCCTTCTTCATCCCGCCCATTAAACCAATTCTTTCTTCCCCTTCCCCGCTTACCCCACCTCCTCCCCTCTGATACATGCTTAAATAACACTTCGCCCCTCATACCATTTCATCGACATTTATATTAAATAGTGAAGGCGACAACAGGCACCCTTGTCTAACCCCGCGACCTTGAGCTAGCCACCCTGATTCACCGTCAGCCACCCTCACCTGTGCCCTTTGAGCCACATATAAGTTTCGGATGAGTCTTCTATCCCGCCAATCTATCACTTGTTTCATCAGTATTTGAATTAGCTTTTCCAAATAAACTCTGTCAAACGCATTTTCGGAATCCACAAAGCGAGCAAAAACATCCTGATTATACTCTATGTTTCTTTTTATTAGTGTTCTCATCACCTCTATCGCATCCCGAGTATTCCACCCCTTCCGGAACCCAAACTGGTCTTCGCCCAAGTAGTAATTTGCCCTACTCTCCAACCTTTTATAAAATATTCTATGCAAAACTTTTGCTGCGTGTGATATCAAGTAGCCGTAGGAAAATAATATAGACTGTGGTTATACCATCAGGCCATTTTTATTCCAGACCAGTTTCTTATTTTAAGTACGCAACGGTTTGGCAGTGCGAACGGGGAAGAAAGACGTTTAAGGGTTCCACACACACACTTAAGGTGGTTCCACCGTAATAGGACCTAAATGCCATTTGATTCATATTCTGGGTACTTATAGGTAATAAACATGTCCTCTACATAATGTGAACAACAAAATCTTATCTTTCCACGCAATTTTGCTAGAAAATTAGACCATAGAAATGGCGCTGCAGTCGGCTTCTACGGCTTAAAAACAAAGTGGTCATTAAAAATATATTCATGGAATAATCTGCGTATATTGTACCTTAATTTTGGTTTTCAATAGGCAACGCTTGTCATCAGCGAAAGCAGGATTTTTTTAAAGACAATTGAAAAAAAGTTGCAACTAGGTTTTTGTTTTGACTCTCACAGTCGCGGCGGAACCCCCTTAACTCCTTTACACACAGTATAACAGTCCCGCAGATGGCGAAAAAGTCACCCTCTCTCACTCCTTCATCCCTTCCCACTACCCTCTCTCTCGGCGTGGGTGGGTGGGGAGGGGAGAATAAAGGAAGGGGGGGGAGACGGAAACACGTGGGACGCGTGGGAGACGACTGAGGGGAGGGGGGGGGGAGAGTCACGCGGGAGGGGAGGGCGGGGAACGACGAGACGAGACGGGAAACGCGAAAAACCTCACCCGCAAGAGCGAAAACTTCAAAGCGTAACTGACGGTTGGGAGCCCTTGAGCAAAGGCCCGAGAGGGGATTAAAATTACATAACATGAAAGTAATCTACCGGTTAAAGGTAGGTTTTATTGAAAGTAAGATAAAATCCTCCAAATGTTTACACGTACAGGACCCCATCTACCTCCAATATTTCGTTCTTCATCTCCGTGTACGTCCTACCCTTCCTCATCCCGTCCATAAAACCTATTCTCTTTCTTCCCCTTCCCCGCTTGCCCAACGTTCCTCCCTCTATCACCGCCTTGAGCAAACCATCGCCCATCATTACCTCTTCCAACCACCTACTTTGCCTCTCCCTGATCTCATCCAGAAGTTTCCTCTCCTCACCAACCATGCCAAGCACTTTCTTGTTTGTCTTCATTCCCGTACCACACCCACATCTCGAACGCCTGCAACCCAGTCTCTTCCTCCTTTCTCATAGTCCACGTTTCTGCCCCATACAACGCTACACTCCATATTAAACTCTTCACAAGCCTCTTTTTTATACCCTTACCTATGGTCCCCGTCATCAGCTCTCTTCTACTACTAAACACTTCCTTCGCCGGTGTTATTCTCTTTCTAATTTCTTTGCTATTATGCCCATTTTCTTTTAGCTTATTACCCAAGATACGTGGTTGGTTTTCCTTTCCGGTTTTTTCGTCCTGAGCTAATGCTGTTCAAGATTACTTTACGCACAGCGGTGGTCACAAATTCTGCCATTCGTGCAGAATAACGTTGAAACTTATTTTTTACCGATTAACTGACCATTTAACTCCCATCCAAGCTCTTTTGTGAACATTAATAGCTATAATGAAGGGGGCACTCAGCAACCAATGACTAAAAAGCATCTGAGTGCATACGTAGGCGTCGAAAAGGTCCACTACCATCTAAGTTGGGGATGGATAACATGATATATCTGAACTTCAGAAATAATTATAGGTAATATACCAATTTTATGATGACTCTAGATAGCTACAACTTAGTTAATTGGACGACATTAATACCTTTTCACCCCCACAATGTTTCCTTCTTCAATGAGGTGCACCTTTAGCGGGGAAATTCACAGGTTCAATTAAAGTTATGGAGGTTTTATTGCGACCGCGAAAGTCAAAACAAATGCTTTATGGCAATGTTTTGTTTACTTGGTTTAAAAAATCCTTCTTTTACTGATGACATACGTCAGCTATTGAAAACCAAAATTAAGGTATAAAATATACACGAATATATTTTTAATGAACACATTCTTATAGCCTTAAGAGCCGACTACAGCCCCATTTCTATGGAATTATCGCATTTTGACTTCAATTATCGCAGTAACTAGCAACTAACTCATAGAATGAGGAGGTAAGATTCATATATTTTATTTTTAATCAATTTATCGGGAGTTTTCACTAGTAAAAGTTTTCCGCGAAAATGGCACTTATATTGAATAGAAAAAATACTATTTTCTCCGTATTTCTCCCATTCTCGCATTTAACACCCAATGTAATTTCAAGTTCAATTTGCGATAAATATAGCGTGGAAAGAACGATTTAGTAGTTCATATCAGCTTGATGGCCCGTTTCTCAATGAAACACCTAAGCTGTAAGTGCACAACCTTTAACCTACAAAACACTTCCACGGCTAACACCAATGGAAACTTATAACAAGATGGTTACGAATAACTATGGGAACCCAAATCCACCACAGCTATAAACCAATACAAAGATAAAATTTGCATTGTTTTCGAATCGTGCAACTATATCAGGCATGACGAAAAATAATCGTAAATAGGAGAATAAAAGATGCACACTCATTTCCCCTATCACGCGCGTGCATTTTGCCTTTCCGCCTTTCAGGAGTTAGGGCATGCTGACTACAATTTTCGTAATCACTCCGCTTCTCTAAGGTGTAAAATAAATACCGATTCAATAATTTTTGAAAACAAGAAACTAAATGAGAACATAGAGGAAAGCCTCAGAATGCGAAACTTGAAACAAATTATGACAGTCACGAAAGAGACTTTGAACAATTAAAGCTGTCAACATATTCAAGTTTTAGATTCGAGATACGCCTTTCGTAAACTAAATTATTAACTATCGAAAGGAGGACAAAGGTTCACAATGTGGCAATTCCCAGTCAAGAGAAGGTTTGTTCCATCTTCAGTTAGACGTGAGCCTGAAGATGGCAACACTTGCCGAAACCCGGGTAGTGAAGTATAACCTTGGCGGAATTTTTACGCAATTGGTTTCATTTCTTCCCTGAAAATCATTGGATGAACAAGCATCAGTAACAATCGGAATATATAGAGATGCACGGATGTGTGAAATTCACAGCGGGAAAAAATCATTCGCCTGAACTGCGATTCGAACCCAGGCCCCTCGGTGTCTCGCCCAATGCTCTAACTAGCCCTAAGACGCCGAGGGGACTGGGTTCCAACGTCGGACCAGGCGCGTGATTTTTTTTCACCGTGAATTTCACACATCTGTGTGATCAATAGCGGGTGACTCCGTTACGGTGTCCGGAGCGGTAATCTTGGGTCATTGAGAGCACATTTGAATAATTTTTAAAGTCGAGAAAAATTCTCTTGCACCACATTTCACTTACGTCCACCTGCTTGTGCATTCGAAATCACCATACTTGGATCGAGCGTCACGGCTCCCGTTATGAATTGCATCTCGGTATTCAAAGAACTTTAAAACTGGCTGCCCAGTAACTATAAGGTGGTAAGTAATGGAAATTATGAAGAATTACATTTTTAATTTGTTTCCTTAATTAAAGCATGATGTCTCGAGTTTTCGACGCAGTATTCGAAACTTAGACGAAATTATATTGAAATACATTGTTGTCGAATATTGGACTCGGCGAGAAACCTTGATAGTCCTTAGCAACAATAATTTTTTAGGAATGTATTATTTCGTGCTTAGAAGAAAATCCGTACACGTGTAATCGAACTGTTACGACATACATGTCATGTTCCACAAGGCTACGCGTTAAAATAGCATTGACTTGCCAAAAAACTAAATCGATATGATGTAATTTTTTCACTTTTATTTATAGATATCATTAATGGGAACACGCATGCAAAGTTTCACGCGATCTTTACATAAGCAAAAATCGCTCAACCACCTTAAAGTAACTGGGCTGCCAGCTTTAAACTTTTCTGAGTACCGAGATGTAATTCATTACGGGAGCCGTGACGATTGCTCCACGTAGCTAAGGACACATTCCCCGAGTGTACCGAAGGGGAGAGGGGAGGAAGGGGGGGGGGGGGCGTTGGCGGTCTCGGAGCTATAGGGGAGAATAAAAACCGACAGTGACGAACATCACGCGCAACACCGGCTTGACGCGGTCCTATCTAAACCGGACCCGGGCAAGCATAACATTACGATGCACGGCCAGGCACGGCACAGCTGTCTCGGACGACAGCATTAGCACTGCCTTCGCGACTCCTTGAGGAGGAATCGACGCGATAAAATACGGGACGATAATGCGAACTGATGAGTTCTGCGCGGAGTCACGAAGCACCGACGATCACGCGTCGTGCCTTCGGCTGGGAGCGAAGTTGCGACGTCGAGTCAAATGAATTGCTCGTAAAAGAAGGCCGCAGATGCCAGTGGAGTTCCGTCGATGAAGCAGTTCTTTCATTAGCAAAAAATAAAAGCGTAGTCAGAGAAAATGTCACATACGTATTCACTCAGCCACGCCCCATAACAGCGCACTCAACTGAATAAACATCCACGCAAGTAATATGGGACATACGATATGAATATATAAATTAAATCACACAGAAAAAAGTGAGATTAGGACTTTAAAATGGTACATGGGTACCGAGTATTTTTCTATCACCCAAGAGGATATTCGGCTTCAACATCATAACATTAGATTTTACCATGGATAAAATAAAGGACATAGATACTATTACTAATAAATCCAAATAACGTCTATTACATTCACATGATTTGCGACCATAAGAGAACCTGAATTCTTCATCCATACATTTTTGACAGAATGTGCTTCGTCGAAAGTATGACGTTGGGGATACTGCGTGACTATGTTCTGTCGATAAATACTTCTTTTTCGTCGAATTAGAGTCGTGTTCCGCGGAAACAGTTTGCCTGCAGGAACTGCACAAGTATCTCCGGTCGAAAAATGGTCATTTTTCGCCCAAACGCACATAATTGATTCCCTTCTATGGGTATATAACTTCATTACACGCTACACAACTACAAGCTGATGCTCTAACACCATCAAACACAAAACGGAGTGAGAGCTCGCGAGCACAGCGTAGGCGTGGATGGATGCTGCACATAAAATCATATAACTCTCTCTGTGCCAGGTGAAAATCTCCGAGTGGGTGTACTAATCTCTGGCTTCGGCGAATGACAACAATGGACGACCTCGAGAAGCACTTAAATTCAGCAACACTGGACTGATAAAAAAAAACCGGCATCCTTCTAACGGAAACACTTTTCACACTTCACACGAGGAACTCCACGCCCAACAGATCGAGCCGTCCCACGCGAATTCCACAAACTGACCCCCATCGGATCCGGCAAAACCTCTCCTTGGGACTTACCGTTCATGGCTCTCCACACTCCTTACGATGGCGCGAGAACAGAGAATAATCCCAGTGGCTTTCTTTCAGGCTTCGGACGAGAGAAGAGAAGCACGGCTGATCTCCGGGCACACACGAAGAGAGTAAAGGCCTCGTCTCGGAACTTCCGGCAAAGACTGCGGGGGCGTCTGGGGCGAACGGAATGACGAAGACCGGGAAGAACCGAGCCGGCGACCGGGAGCTGTGTACTCCACTACAAGTCTCGCGCACCGCTTCGGAGGATAGAAGGAGGGTCAACTGAACATTCAGCGTCGGCGGGAGGTAAAAAAAACACGTATCGGAGGGGAAAGGCCTGCTTCGTCACGCGGGGACCTCTTGACGGAGGGGTGGAGGAGGCAAAACAAATGAGGAGAGCGGCGTAACTTCCCCGCGCTTGCACGCTCCGACAAAACACTCGCTATCTCGCGCCAAACGCACTCATACGGCTACGAGTATTGTAACAGGAGGAAAAGGCGAAATCTCTGGGCGCTCCGAAGCGAAGTGAGTGTTGGTTTGGTGAGAAGAGATTCTGTCCGCGTGTGTGTGGAGGAGTAAGAAACCGACCACCTTCCTTCTTCTGCGTCTTGAAAGGGGGGGAGGAGAATGGGGAGGGAGAGAGGGAGAGAAAGACTGGTGGAGGGGGCGGGGCCGAAATGTGGAAAGGGGGATGGCCGTCTGGTTCGTACACCGCCCGCCCCACCACCATCACCCCTTGACGCACCACAACCCCTCCAGGCAGAAGATGGGTTGGGGGAGAATGTGTGAGGAGCTGGGAGGGAGCGATACTCGAATCCGAACGTCGCAAGTACGATGCGATGTGAATTTATCCCGGAGACCCACGCATCGATGCGGCGATACAATTGTCGGAATCGAATTTCACATGGCATTCTTTGCCATCGCATGAACACCGGCACAAGCTATTTTACCAACGTGAGTAATACATTATTCGACCGCCCCTAACAAAGAATTGATTAATTCCTTAGGCAAATATTTACTTTTGCAGTATCAAATCCTTTTTTAATTCTTCGTATTCCCTCCCTCCTTTCACGTCAACAAAAACTCCAATTCTTCTCCTCCCTTTACCGCCCTTCCCTTGGGCCAATCTCTCCATCACGCTCTTCAACATGTAGTTACCTCTCAATAGGCTCCCTGTACACTTTTCCTGTCTTCTTCAAATATCTCTCAACAGCTTTTTTTACTCCGCTCCCATGCCCGACACCGCTTCCATTTGTTTTCCTTTCCAACTATCGAACAAAGCAACTAACTTTCTAACGGCGATGACCATTGATGACTGGAAGTTTGCCTCGGGAGGAATTCAGTCAATTTCCTACAAACATCTAAGTGTTTCAAAAGAGGATGGTCTGCCCCAAATGATGTTGAAAAATTAAACGTAAATTTATCTCCTCTCAGCGTTAAGGTACATTCTGGTGAATTTCTCTCGAGCTTCGCACCCGGTTAATGTCTGCATAATGACCGACGTTTCGATGGAAGACATTCCCATCATCCTCAGGGCTGTTCCAGAGATCATCAACAGCTCTTATAATAATGCGAAATTCTTACTTGGAAACGTCGGCCATCGTGCAGACATTAAACCGGTGGGGAGCCCGAGAAGAATTTACCTGGACAATTCGCCGGGAAAGCCTGAAATCTTTCATCAATGTAAATTGATTTCCATACGCCTGTCTGTTTGCGATTTTAATGTCTGTTGATCAACTCCCTTTGCCACCGGAAATATTAAATTCTACTCGCATATGTAAATAAAATTCAATACAACTATCCTACGTACTCCAACTTACGTCTCTAGTCTATTCTCATCTCCTTACCGCAGTGACCACGTACCTGAGCCAAAGAACCAAAATATATTTCGTGCAGGGAAGTCAAAAAGGTGGAGTAGTAAACGATGATATTTGAAGGTGGCAGAAGTGGATGGAGATAGTAATGAGGGGTGACTGCAGTACATATAGGCTTGTTTATTACCATACACAGTTACATGTACGCATTGGTGGTGAAGCTTAAGTATTATTTGTAAAACAAGCTTTGTTTTTAAAAGATCTTAGGTTTTCCCGACGAATAATATTGGTAAAATCTTCTCGGGTTTGCCACCGGGTAAGGCTTTTTAAGGCCTTTAAAAGCCTTACCCGGTGGCAAACCCGAGAAGATTTTACCAATAAGCTTTGTTTTTATTAAGTCAGAACATATCTTTGTTACTTTTTACAATTTTGCAATGTTAAGTTTTTCTCTTCAATTACAATCAAAGGTATTACCTTGTTAAAATTATGATAGCAATAGGCATACCTTCGGGGGTACCCAATGCTTCTTTCCATATATTTTCCTTAGCATTAAAAAAATCTGAAGAAATTAAATTTATTCTTATTCTGACGGGCTGTAGAAGCGGGTCATGGATTATGACTGCATGGTATGTGAGGGAAAAGTAGGAAAAAGAATAGGTAGCAGGGCAGAGAAGAACGAACAAACGACTACTTGTTTAGTGTGAAACGATAAGCAAAGAGGAATTTGCTGGAAGCGAATTTGAAGAATGCAGAGATCGGCGACGGACGGGGTATTTAGACGTAATGGTACGTCGAAGGCCGTGTTAGTAGAATAAGTTAGGCAGGGAGGAGAAATAAAAGAGAGGTATTTTATACGGCATAACAGAAACAAATAGGAATTGAATACGGGAACTGTACGAGACAAACGGCGTTTCGATAGCGCAGAGGTGCCAAAAAGTTGACGATTAAGCCCTCAAGAATCCACAACCTAACCAAACCCTCAATACTTAGATAACTACCATTATGACAAGCGATTCAACGATTAACTGTCTCACGTAACAGAAAATAAGCAACATCGGAGCAATCTGCCTCATTTCAACCCTTTTGTAATATGCACAATATCTCCTTCATTAGTTTTAAAATTTCCAAATTCCCTTAATGAAGAGCGGAATGCATTTTCTATTCCTTCCTTTTCCTAGTTACTCCATATTTCAACCGTTGTCTATAAAAGGCTATTACTCCATAATACATCCTCCATTCATACTTGCTGTCTTTTTTCATCTTGTACATCAATCTCCTCTCTTCGCCGTCCGTAACTACATCTGGAAATAACCACGCTTGCCATAACAAAGGTAGATGGCTGGGGGCATATCCAGCACTTCATTGCCTTACATCGTAGCCTCGACTTTCTTTCTCAGTGCTTCTCCAACACCAAATTTTGTGAGCCTGAACGCAAATCGATCATTATCGTTTCTCCTATTATTTACACTTAGTGTTCTAGTGGTGAAGTTACGTTATGATGAATCGTAACTTATTGAATACTGCAATACTACTACTGAACTTATTGAATTTAAAATATAAACTAACAGTTAGTGTCCGCGACAATAAAGTAGGTAATTTTAGCGTGAAAACTCCAAAGTCCTTGCGAAGAGAAATGATACTATAACCGCTAAAATCACTTACAATATTTATTCAGGCAATGGTATGTCAAAGAATACATGTATAATGAAATGCTTCTGTTTTATGATACATTTTCGAAATATACTATATAAATGTAACAGCGAACTAACACATTACGTAAAGTATCAATGGTGGCCAGTTTGTGCCGGTATTAATGACTGTGAGGGTGGAAAGAGTGGTACTGCTAACCTTTAAACCTCTAGATTATATGTAATCTAGAGTTTTATTCACGATTAGTAAACAGCACAAACCAACCAGTTTTCATAAACTTTTAACCGTAATTAGATGAAGAGAGGTAGAAGATATAACGAACTGAAGAAACACAGCAGGAAGAAGTAATTTCCCTCTTTAAATGAAGCATGCAAGCAGGAAAAAGAAATTGTGAATCCATTAAAATCTACCCTAATTGGTATATTGCTTCCAATAATTACACGAGGTTTCAATCCACTATGAGGGAAGGAACATTCTACCGGAAGAGGAGTCTGAATACAGCTGGTACCACAAGGCTGGAAATAAGGAAGCACTTCACAAAAAATATATTTGAAGCATGCTGTTATTTGGTAGCCAAGCATGGACAATAACAGCTGCAGAGCAAACGAGATTGGAAACAATGGAGATGCGGTGTTACCGAAGAATGATGAAGATCAAATGGACGGAGAGAATCACTAATGAAGGAGTCCTACGAAGAGCTGTCGAGAAAAGAAGCATAATGAACACTCTTCAAAGACGAAGCGAAAAAACTTAATTGGGCACATTTTGCAACACAACAGCAAGGTGAAAACAAAAGTGGAAAGAGAAATAAACGGTAAGAATTACACAGGAAGACCAAGAATGGAATACAACAAACAACCTATGAAGGACGCCTAAGTGAATAATTATGTAGGAATGAAGCGGTTGGCGGAGAGGAGAGTGGAGTGGAGAGCTGCTGCAAACCAATCTTCGGATGGTTATCTATCTTCAATGGTTCGCAAGTTGACTTTGTGGAATACAGAGTTCACTGAGAAATTAAATCAACTCTATAACTCCCACACCATGTACTTTACTCTTGATAATGACAAGAAAGTGTTGAAACCGGTCGGGGGTTGCTACCAATAAACCACTTAGGGTTGCTGACTACTGATGATGACGCTGGAAGGAAAGAACCCCTAATTCACTAGCCCTTCCTTCACACACCCTCGAAATCGTTCTAAACCAAAGACCAACTTCCTCCTTCGTCCCGAGGGCCCCTCGACTCTCCTCTCCCAACCAGAGTACACAACACTCCAAAAGGGGCGGCGAATATGAAAGGACGACTCTCGTGAGCGTCCCTTCGAGTGAGTGCGGGGCGACGGACAGCTTTCTGGGGGCGGCCCACTCGACATAAACGCGAGACAGCGGGGCGGCGGCAACCACACAAGGCGCAGAAAGAGGGACGGGGCTAAGTAAAACGGAAAGTGAGGCAGGGGTGAGGGGCGGCTCGTCAGCGACCAGTTGCGCGGAAGCGATCACTCCCGGGGACACGATAACCCATCGCCGAACATTCACTACCCGCACGTGAACCGTGTGCCAAGAGCGATCACGCCGAGTGTGCAGGCGAAGCTATACACTGAGCAGGGAAATACGTTGCATAAGTGCAGTATACTCCGGACCAAATGTACTCACAAAATATGGTGACTTTATATCGCGGCCTCTTTTCTCAACAAACACCATCCTTATTTTTACACCTAAGTAGCTTATGATGGACTTGTCTACAGCAAAAAGTATGGAAAATCACAACACTAGTTCATGATATTAGCGCATTTAATTTAAATGTCTACGAAAGTTATAACCATTTGCGTCAAATTTCCAAGTTATCTCGCGGTCTCCCCCAAGAACCAGGATACTTGAAACGCTATTCTAACAGAAATTAACGGTCTCAGGCTTGACTATGAGGAATTTCTCCATCATAGAGGTAACGAAAAAAGTACAACGTAAAATTCCACTTGAGAAAATCTAATTTATTTCGACCTAGGTTTCGTCATGTTATGCCATGATAGCAAAACATGCCGAAACCTAGGTAACATAAATTAAATTTATTCAAGTGAAATTTTACGTTGTTCTTTTTTATTACCACTATTCTAACAGCATTTATTGGTCGTTCAATCCTAAGATTGGTTGACTGCAGCCCTCCATTATTCCCTATATAATGCTTTTCTAACAGCAGTACACATAGGTTTATTTCAAGTTAAAACAGCCTTTAGGAGGTTGCCTATCCATGGTCTAAGAGTGGATTCGAAATGGAATAAAGGAGGAATATTCGGCTTTGCCAAAAGTTCAAACTCGCTCTTAATCCAAGATCAACTTTCTCCGGATGAAAGCAGCAGGACTAAGGAAAGTCAGCTCTAAAATGCTGCTATTCATAAAGGTTAGACAGTAGTGCCGAACAAACTCTCCAACACCTGCCTTGGCTGTTCCGACAAAATTACGAGTACATCCACTCAAGTTATAAAAGTATGTGCACAATACACGCAGCTGGCATCATTTTGCAGTAAAACACATCGTAGCGTTCTCTAACGGCTTCTCCGCGAACCTTAATCATGAAGGCTTACACAATACTGCACTTTAATCACACTTAACCTCCTCCACTATGGCACCAATTTAGGATTAGAATTCACCGTAAAAAATGTTTTAAAAGGTCTGCATGAATGCCTGAAAGGAGGGCTTCGCGAATTTTGCCCATCACTGTACTTGGGCTGTAGGTATTGTCGAAATCTCTTACTGAAAGGATGTGGAGTGAATGGGCAAGACGAAGGAAACGAACTGGCACTTAAGATGGCATGAAGGGGACATAAAGAATGGACTTCCGAAGAGGGAAATCATGAAAAGAAAACAGAGATTGGAATGGAAGGAACTGCTTCGGTAATATGGGGCGGCGTCACTACCTTTCTCGGACCATTTGAAACCTTGTAACTGCAGTGTTCTCCTTGATGATGGCGGCAACTATGAAAGCATGTACGAATGCTCGTACACTCGAATAAAAAAATAGAATTTACATCGGCAAGATGTCCGTAAGAAGCTCATCACTTCAAGGGGGATAGCCAGATAAAGCGATCTATAGAAGATAAGCTTATTCGACAAACGCAAAATACAACTCTTAAATAAAAAAAGCCAATACACAGAGTACATAAGAAGTACTACCAGGGAGTAAGGGCATCAATAGCATTAGATAGGGAAGGATGGAGGGCTGCAATCAACCATTCTTAAGATTGAGCGACCAATGAGTAGCCAATATTAACCCCAACTTACGGGGTAAGCCCAAGACAAGAGAAATACTTGAAATAGTAACATTTTCCAAAATTAGAAGTGTGGAGGCAATGAAGGACATTAGATACGTAGGGATGATCCGCAATGCTCCTCAAAATGCGTCACTTGCCGACAAACGAATGAAAAACAGCTGGGCATGAATTCGTGCAAGCTGAGAGGAAAAATCAGTCTAAAGGTAACGCTATCATCACACTAAGATAAGTTAATTTAAAAAAAGAGCATAGCAATGCGCTTACTTACTTAGCAATAAGCCAGATTCCCGGTTATCAACTAACACCTACAAGACTACTGATATCGTGATGCGTTCCGAAAGAACGCCGGAGATGAGATCGACGAGATGATAATGAGGGGAAGCAAGAAAACTGGTTCGCACACCAAGAGTAAGGCGGCGGACTTTTTTTCGGAGGACCACGGGGCTGACAGGCCAAGCCCGCGTGAAGAGTGGAAGAGAGTAATGATAATGACAGACAAAGTATGCGAACGGCAGGTCGATTTTGACGCCAACGGTGATTGCTGTCTGCTTAGCGATATTTTATAAAAATCTTCCCCCTATCATTTTTCCCCCTCCAACTTTCTATACCTCCAGCATCTCATTTATAATTTCCTCCGTCCTGACATCGCCTTCCCTTGTACGTTATAGCCGAGGATACAGAGAGGAAGCAGGCAGGCATTGGCGAAAGGCAAGGACCTCATTTGGTGCGAATTTTTGACGAGTGGTTTTGCTCGCACGAATGATGAATTCTGATATATCACGTAAAAGGTGTCGCCTTAGGGGACCAAAAAAATCACAAGGATTTCGCAAGGAAACGAGGATTTGGCAGAATGGTGTAATAATTTTTTTCCAACAAGAAAATGAATAACGTTCATGACGCAACAGAAAGAAAAGGATTGTAGGTATATGCCCTCAAAAAATCAAAGCAGCTGTGCTCATAAAAGAAGAAGACTTAAACCAATATGGTGATAGGAAGATTTAAGGGGGAAATGATTAAAAACTTAAAAATTAGATGTACATCTCAATCAAAATATCGTGAGGAGTCTACACATTTAGCAGCTGCAATAGCAATTGGTAGGGGGATGTTCGGTCAGGAAGAGTAAAAAAGAGTGAAGTTTTACTCTGTCCCATCTTAATGGTGCCTTACGCTTATTTCCTCAAGCAGCTTTCTCCCATGAACCATCATATCCAGCACTGCGCAGTGCCCACCATCTACAATTATATTTTAATAAGCTGAAATTCCGTGAAGGCAAAAAGCATTCTTGATCACATAGGCAATCCATCAAATTTGAGAGGAAAGTACTGAGGAAAATTCAAGGACGAATCTGATAAAATAATACCTGGAGAATCAAGTACAAAACCGAATTATGTGGACTTAAAAAAAACCCACTCTCGAAGTTCGTCCGATTACAACAACTGCAGAGGGCAGGGCATGTGGGTGGGTGCAGGACTAGAGGATGCCAAAGAGAACATCGGATTTTGCTATGGTATTACACAGTAGGAGGACCATGGATGCTCTGGGAAGATGACATCCTTAATCTTTTAAAACTGCGACTCTGGAGGAGAGAGGCAAGAGATTGACAAACATGTAGATGCAGATGATAAGGTAGGCCAAGGCTCTATCATGGAATGTAGTGCCATGAAAGAGAGGGAGAAATGTCTTTCCTGTAATTTTTCCCGTAACTGTTACGGCATTGGCAAAGCGTAATTCAAAAAAATAACCATGCCTACCAAAAGGGTGAGTGGCGTGTCATCATCCGTAGTCATTAATCCGAAGATCGGTTTGCAGCAGCCCTCCATTCCACTCTTCTCTCTGCCATCCGTTTCATTCCTAACTATTTACATGACGTTCTTCATGATTTTCTTGATGTATTACATTCTTGGTCTACCTCTGTAATTCTTCCATTTATTTCATCTTCCGATATTGTTTTCATTAGGCTGTTGTGTCGCAAAGTGTGTACAGTAAGTTCGTGTCTCTTTCTTCACGGAGTGTTCATTACACTTCTTTCCTCTCCAGCTCTTCGTAGGACTTCTTCGTTAGTGATTCTCTCAGTCCATTTAATCTTCATCATTCTTCGGGAACACCACATCTCCATTGCTGCTAATCTTATTTGCTATGCCAAAGATATTGTCCAGGCTTCACTGCTATATAATATCATGCTTCAAATAGATGTTTTATAGAGTGCTTCCTCACTTCCAGGATTGAGTTACTAGCTGTTAGTAGACTCCTCTTTCGGTAGAATGCCTTCTTTGCTAGGGCTACTCTGCTCACATTGTCTTTCTTGCTTCTTCCATTGCTGACCCCACCTTAATTCCAATAGTATTTTGCCATTTAAAATAATAGAGATCTTAAGAACATTCCAATTAATTCTTTGTGATCCAATGAAATATGTGTCTACTTTATAGTCACTAAATTATCCAACCCATATCATCACATGCATTCTTTTCATTCCCCGAAGCAAAGATATGTCACTCAGTTGTAATGCCATGACTTGCTAACGATCATAAAAGTAGAAGACATTTTCGTTGTTCTGTTCAGCACTGGCATCACTAACATTAATATTATGTTTCAAATGAGGCGACTTCCGTTCAACTGTAGGTACCTCTTCGCTGCCGGGTAATACTATTGAGGCATAGCAGTTCATGTTTAATGTGAAAGGGTTCATTTTGCAATATTGAAATGCAATAGCCAACAACATAAACTATCATTATTTTTACATCTTAGTAACTTATGATGTGCTCATCCACAGCATAAAGTATGGAAAAGGACAAAGTTAGTTCATAATATTAGCGCATTAAATTTCAACATCTGCGAAATGTATAGCCATTTGCGCCCAAGTTTCAAGTGAAGCATTAAAGTGCAAAAAGCCAGCAGCTTCAATCTAACACCAAACTTAAAGCATTTTGTAAACACGAAAAAAGAGGTTCATTCTAATTGGCTGCCTACATAGAGGGGAGACAGTTTGCGGGATCAAACTTTTTCCTGAAATATCATACTATGCCACTTATGGACCACAATAAATTTATGGAAAAAAATCGTATTTTCATAAGCCAAGAATGTCTACACAAAAAGGTATCAGAAGCAAATCCAGTTGCAAAAACACACGGACCTGAAAAAGAGAAAGCACGATTAAAAACAATTCAGTCGAAGGAATCTTAAGAAAGCCCGTCAACCTTATTAACTTTGAAATTATATTGCTTAAGCTCAAATGGCCTTGGTCTGAGCTTCTATTCCAGCATCCACGAATTGTTGTTTCCTCTAAACCCGTGCGGTCACGAGCCCCTTGCTTCGTCGTTCAAGCCGTTTATTAGCTTCCAACGAACAGTTTGGCTATAAATCTCATGATAATGCCTAGATTTTAGCCAATAGTTTTAAACAATTATGGTTAAAAACATGTAAAATAAGGAAGTGCACATTTCATATAAATGTCAACAACTATTTGTGATAAACAGGCAACGAAAAACACCCTCACGACATTTTACTCAGAGTAAGTACATGATGACCTTAATCAAGAGTAAAATTACGCGAGCAATTAAAAGCTGGAACTTAAAAGTTGAAATGAGTCCCAGTTAACTAGACAATTTTTTCATGACAATTCCCATTCGTTAGTGATATACCTTGCACTCGTGCGCGAAACTACGTACAATGATCATTTACGCTCGTCGTACATGAATTATTACTTTTTTAATGTTTATCTCCGGATATAAACTGTTACGAAGAAAAAGGTAAAGTTTTACAATGTGGAAAAGCTACAAAAAGGATTACCGTCGAGGAATTCTTGACTGAAAAAGTGACAAAAACGTATGGAATCTTCATCGAATAAGAAAGTTTAACTATGTATTTATGTATAAAATAAATTTGACGAATCAAATTAAACTTAGCCCCAGCGGAATTGAATGAACACAATGATCGACGACATCAGTACAGAAAAAAATACACGGCGCAAGCTAGGTTCAAACAGCTTTAGCGACGTTGTTTGCGTGTAACTTCCAAGAATGAAAATGTCATCGCCCCAAACGGATGGTTCTCGTTAAAAAGTTTCAGCCGCCTTGTCACTAGCGGAAGTCCGAATCGATGGCTCAAGAATTCCACCGCCGGATGACTCAGTATCGAACGATTCCCATCCGACCGTGACTGATCGTCTTGAATGGAACAAACATTTCTCAAAGGAGCCAATAGATTCAGGAAGTTCAAGAGCTATATTTGCGACTTTTTTAGTGATAAAATTAAGGAGACATTTCTTGAAGTTTACTCGGAAAGTTATGAGGAAAAAATAACACAAATATTTTAATTTATGCCCGGGAATATTTTATTGATTTATTTGCAAGAATGCAAAAAAATATTAAATTATCCGACCTTAATTGATTAGGGTCACGCGGCTCATCGTCCTTATCAGCTAATAAGGAAAAGTTTTCAATTTAATCAAACAGAGAGAGAGAGAGAGAGTTTGAGAAGTTTGAAGATATAAAGGTATCGTGACAGACACGTAAGTCAGGAAAAAAACATCACTATCAGGGAGGAAAAATTTGCCCAGATAAGGAAATAAACATCCGCGGAGCTTTCGGAATAAAATTGAAGCTATTGGGTACTTACTCAGCAGCACTAGCAAATATAACGACAAACTCCCTCCCGTTGCAAGTTTCAGTAGTTTAAAGATATAAAGACTCGACTACAGTCTCGACTGATTTTATAAAAAAAATATTCACTAGAAACCCATGAACATGCCTTAATTGTAACCTTTAAAATCTGTCGACTATATTTTCCATGAAGTCAGTTACCAACATTTTTCCTCATAACTCTTTTCACAACTCCCGAAACAGTCGCAAACAACGAAACAGTACCCGTAAATAGCATTAGGTTTCGCAGATACAAACAGATATTTTAATTTCAATTCTAATTAAATTTCATAGCCACGGGGACCAACGTTCAAGTAATCCCCACTAAATAAGTCACAATTTATCTGGCGCAGTAGGCATCTCCAGCAAGTAAATCTTTACCAAGTATGAATCAACCCAAGGTGGAAAACTGACAGAAATGTACTAAATATACAATCAATACCTCTACATTGAATCATAAGATGTCGCCAGCGGGTTAGCTTAACTTCAACGAAATGCCAATCAATATCAACATCACATTCATAATCCATGGACTAGTTAATGTTAAATAAAATTGGCTAGGCAATCATTGTTATTGCCAAATACTCGGTATCTATATATCAGTCACAAGTTTAAGCTAATATGATATGCTCACAAATGCTACTGCTCATGATACCGTTACAAAGTTAAAAAAATGATTTTAACAAGATAAATAGATTTCTCACGAACCGTAATTTCAAGTAATTAAATATATCACGTCACACTGGAGAATTTCTGGTGTGAGATCCCTTTATTTATCACTTTCTATTTCGCAAGGCCTATATAATATACATGCCATACGCGGGGCTACACGAGTTTACCGTTACCTGCGTATGTTTGTTATACTTTTTCTCACCTTACGTGGGGATGGGATTTTTCGCTGCTGACATTACGTACAGCGAGTTATCCCAGTTCTTGATGACTTTGAGACGAAATTTTACAGGTCAGGATCGCATGAATAAAGCACTCGATAAAAATAACAGAAAGCGAAAAAGTAACATTTTCGGGACAGTAATAAACTGTCCAGAAAAAAACCTGAAGGTCTAAATGTATCAAATGAATGTCTAAAACTATATGGTTTCCAGAGTTTTAGACGTGTTATCACAAATTTCTTAAGGTGTAAAATCTCGTTTGTTAGAATCCGTGATATTCACAAATATAAAGGAATCATTAGACGGGACTAGATTCCGAGCACTCGCTTTTTCAGCCCAGAGCTTGGGATAGTTTAATCTACTCTGTGCTTACAAAAGAGCCTTTAATATTATGATTATTTGTAACTCTACCACTATAATACAATCAAATGTAAATACATGTAGTACAGGAGCATTGATGGACCTAAAAGATTTCATACTTGTGGGGAGGCTACCTTCAGAGTTTATATTCATCTCTTTCTTTTCCGGCTACAATAACTCTTCACGTGACAAAAACAATTATTACAACATCGCTTTACTTTAGCGTAAAATTTCACAGACATTCAATATAGAAATAATAATAAATGTTATACTTTGAATAAACACACCACAGATAATTGAAAACATTGAAACAATGTACAGACTATTAACGGATTAAATTAAACAAAACTTTTGATTTAAATAATGGACTGGAAAGGTCACGACGTCAAATTACTTTCCAAACAATATTTTCCCATACATATTGTAGCTTTGACTTCGTATTTATTTGGAAAAGAATGAATTAGCAACCAATTACTTGTGAAACTATGCTTTACCAGTCCATGTAGAGAATACTAAAATAAATCATTTAGGTATATTATCAAAATTAAGTATACTTTTTTGCCATTAAAAAAAATAACTACACGTATTTCCTATTTATTTATAGTAGTCTTGCAACCTAATATGAACCTTTGGTCACATATATTTCTTAAAAACTAATACATATTAAGATTTTGTTTGGGAATCGAAATTCTGTGGAATATTATATTTTAAAGGAACTAGCTATTGCTACGAGGTTATCACTATTATTAGGGTAATCTTCCCGCTAAGGTACGTCCAAATGGAATTAACTTGAAAATATTGCCATGAAATGTCTCCAAACGTGTACCTTACTCAAGTTTTAGTTTAGGCCACGTTCACTCGATATTGGAAATAATAAAGATTTGCAGTGTCCCTAAAAATAGCTTCAGCCTCCGGGCAAAATTAAAACAATCAACCAACTCCAAGGTAATAAGCCAACGCATAAGGTAAGACATACGTCGAAATTTTGTCCACCGGACCGCAGTAAGACCTAATAAAATTCTGGGTCTCAAATATCAGGGCCACAGAGAGCATCCGTTAAGAACAAGCTCGCGCGAAACACGAAAAAAATAGGCGAAAGGTGAGGAAGGCAGGGGAGATTATTATTTATCCATCCTTCTGTGGGGTAATGAGGCGATTAGTGAACCTTATTCATCAAGCGGAAGTCAAAAGTGCCCAATCTATTTCTTTCCAGTAGCAATTTTTTCTACCTAGCTGATTTACACCGAACTTTTTTGTTACAATGAAGAAAACTGGGTTAATAGAAGTCAGACCTGATCATGAAAGGAATTGATTAATGGATAACAGTTGCATCATTTCCAAGAGAATATCGACAACACGAAACGAGTAACATTAAGTAATGCGTTACAGAAATAAACTTTTAGGAATAAATATCTTCATCGACAGTTATCACCGATCCGAAGTTTGAATTTCTGCAGCCCTCCACTCCATTCTCCTTTCAACCAACTACATTATTCCTTCATAAGTCTTCGGTACAAAATCCCTCACAACTTGCTTCAGTATTTTACCAGCCGTCATCCTCCGTATTTCTTATCATTCGCTGTTTCTTCCAGAATAGGTTTCAGGAGGTTGATAACGTGAAATATAAGTTTGTTTTAATGATTTATCACTTTGTACATTCCCCCTTTTTTAATGAAAGACAGTGAGGAATTTACGAAGTGAAAAACCATTTAATGTGATTCAGTTTCCACAAAGAAGAGGCTGAAACATTAGCTTGCACGTGTTTTTTCCTTCAATATTTACCAAGGAGTTTTCATTAAGCAGCACATTATAACACAAAATAAGATGTTTTTGGTGAGAAAATGGCAGTAGAACAGCTGCGGTACACAAGTGAATAATGAGCCATTCGCATCAGTTTTAAAAAACTTTATATTATGGTATTTTGGCTTTTTTTTACTGACAGTAAATGACACTTTCCACCGTACTGTAACGGACGTTAGCGACGAAAAATATGTTTTCGGATAGTTCTACGTCACACGGGCTCAGAGCAAATCAAAAACGTCCATTCATTTTCCGATATTTTATTCCAAACTTTTCATGTTCACGCTAATATTTCGAGATTTTAGCGAGTAACTTTCAAATTTCTGGGGGTAAAAATCAGTGGAATAACAAAGATTTCAATGCTTTTAAAATCTTACGCAACTACCCCATTGCGATATAAAAATAATCGAAAATAGTTACGATGAGCAATTTTAAAAGACTGGATTCGCGATGGCCATTTTATTTAAGAGTGCAAATAAAAATAAAAATCCCGTTTGTGAATTTGAACGTCCATTTTAGTCTGAACTTTGAAGCGCCCATCATAGCCGGGGAGAGATGGATACAGAAGCGCCCGCAAGTGATATGAAAGCGTCGCTTGTTTCATATCGGCAGTGATATAAACCCGTCGCTTAAGGAAAAAGCTCGGGAGGAAGGCGTGAACGACACCGAAGAGAAGGAGATGGTTGTGAAGCCGACCTAACCTACTTAACATATAAGGGAAGCAGAGAGAGATGTTATAAAGGCACCCACTCCCCTCGTTTTCTCCTCCCTGTTTCTCCCCACTTCGATTTGCCACCTACGAGGAGGTATACCAAGGGGGAAGGTATAAGGGCCGGAAACTCTTACGGGCTGAGCGATGTATTGACTTACTGAAATTAAAATATATAGGTGTTATTTGCTCAAATCAATTCCATAGATGAGGGTATGGTATACTTAAGGCAGAATATGTGTAGGTATATAAGATACTGTCGTCCTTAAAGTGTAATGGCATCTATCTTCTTAGAGAACTTATGTATGATAGTGACCAGAGTTTAAAATACGACACATTTAATAATAAAGAGCAACATTGGCAGTAAAATCCGAGATGGATATTATGCAGATGAAAATCCGTGACAACTTTAGATTTGTAGGTCATTATGTGTACGGATGTGCACATAAAGGTATTGGATGGAAAGTGGAGATTATTTTCATTTGAGATGGTGGATGTTACATTGATTTGGGTAGTATAAAGGCTAAGGGGAGTTTTAATGAAAGAGAGTAGAAATCCTCGAAATTTTTACAGACGCAGACCTCTAATTACCAGCACAATTCCTTTCTTCATCTCAGCATAAGTCATACCCTTCTTGATCGCGTCCACGAAACCTATTCTCTTTCTTCCCCTTTTCCCACCTACCCATCATCCTCGCCTCTATCGCGGCCTTAAGCAACCCGTTCGCCCCTCATTACCTCTTGCATCCACCAACACTGCCTTTTCTAAATCTCCTCCAGAAGTTCCCTTTCCTCGCCCACAATACCAAGCAATTCCTCGATCGTCTTCCTTTTCTGAGTAACTGAGAGCTAGGCTTCTGTGAAGAATATCGGACTCTCGTGTAATTGACGTAATCATTATCCAAGAGTGCATCATGATGGGTTATCATTCAGATAAACACTTAAACCAGACATTATCAAACAGGGCCTAAGCGTATCATTTTATCAGCATATACCTACTGTCTTGCACTTATTTCACTCGTCATCTCTGTATTGTTTACACATCTCTCCATTTATTTCTTTTATTTATTTTCCGTAACCACCGAAAACACCTCCAAAGGCCTATTGCATCATGGCATTTAAAAGTATAAAAAGGATGAACGCACATTACCTTGCTTTGAGTTATGATAAATTCACTCCAGCGGGGGTCAAACCCGTGACCCTAGATAAAAGGTTTCAGGCGTGCTAGGGTTAGCAGGCGACGATTATATTTCACCAACAACCCCCCTTAACTTTTTCCTAGCTCTTCCCTATTTGCCCAAAATCATCTTCAAATACGGTATTCAGGATCTCATAGCCTATTAGCATTTCTTACATCCACCAATTCTACCTGTATCGAATTTCCCTCGGCAACTTCCTTTCTTTCCCAACCATACGCTCAGCACATCTCTGTCATATCTATTCCAATTTTACTCACCCATCTCGAATCCATCATCTGAAAGATATCCGATCTATTTTCATGTTATCTCCCGAAAGACCTGATTTCGTAAAACCTCGAATAAATAAGCAAGCTAATTCGAGAAAATGAATACACTTCCTACCACCATTTCATCCTTTATAAATGTAACATATTGAGAAGCGCGTGAATTTGTTCCCGAAATAAAATGATCAGGCAGTAAACATCCTGTGACGCGGATACGTCTCCAATCACAATATGACGGGCACACATTTTTTTCAAAAGGTGAATGAGCAGGGGTTCCCAGACGTTTAATCCCTCGACATGAGCACAAAAACATTTGAAAGATGACTTTAATCAGAAAAAATAGATAACATATGCAATAATCAAACAGCTATGGTAAAAATAATCCTCGCAAAGAAGAGACAAATATTTGGCTTCAGAGTCTTAATCTTCGGGCGTTCCATAAAATCAGCTGCAGTAGATTTTGTAGAAGGGTGCATAAACGGCTGAGTTCATTTACACCAAGTGCAACAAAATGACGTAAAACTCCTTTAATGTACACAATTCTTTCTCTGAAACTAGATATAAACACTACTTTAATAATAACAAAAAGTTCGAGCCCAGTTTCTAAAAAATGAACTATTCCAACTGACTATTTCGTTGATATTATCAATTTGATCACAAAACACTTATTTTTCGCCATTAATGCTTAGTAGGCTATAGACCACCCGGAAATCATTGCACTGTATCACAATATGCCGCACATTCGTGACTTGTGCACCACAAATAATTGCTATTTATCACATAGAGGTGGAACTTTTTTGTAAGTAAAGACGTCGGAGCGTGTCAAGGCGTAATGCTCAAATTTCTAGGTTATTCCTGGAAGCTTAGGTACGAATTTCTGAGATATACCAGTTCGAAAAATCGCTACATTTATGAGTAGTTCAAAGAGCAATACATACGATGCGTGATGAATGATTTCAGGCTTTCCCGGCGAAGATTTATATCAGGGATCTTTCGGGGTTTGCACCGGTAGTTTGCACCCGGTGCAAACCCCGAAAGATCCCTGATACATACGATGCGTCTTTACTTTTTTCAAGTAGAAAGCAAATTTGAAATAAATCACCCTCAATTCCGAGCGCAATGCGTTCCAGGCTATGTGAAATGATAAGTGACGATGAATACTAAAGATCCGTTTCGATCAGGACTTAAATGCACAGCACATCAAGAACGCCGGATTCGGAAGACAACGGCGACATAACTAATCGATTTAAATGTGACTCAGTCGGATACTAATAAGTCATCGATGCCATTGTTTGTCGTCCTTAAGCATGAGTCATTTGCGGTCGGAGCAGATCTCTCCAGCTACTTTTCATGACCAAATATGACTAAGGAAATGTGTGCAACGCAACGCTTTCCACAAGCTCTCCTGGAAGACGTATGGCACATTATTCACACCAAAACCAATTAGGATCCAGAGCGGATAAGACTTTTACGCCGGTGGCTAACACGAATCAATCATCGTAAAAACACGACGACTCCTTTCAGATAACTCGCTAATTGACTGGTTTCATCACTCCTAAGAAACCAAACCTCGAGCAACTATTGGCATTTTTCCGGTACTACAGGAGATCTACTTTATCCCTACCGCAAATAAAACATTAACGTTGAACTGAAAAAAAACATTTTAGGACGGTGGAAAGACAGTTGCCGACTACTTAATACAACTTCTGATTGAAGCAATATTCAGATCATTACCAAAGAATATCTTTTAGTGCATTAAATTTCTGAAATCGGTGAAATTGTACTCGACTCTCACACGGATACCAGATACCTTGCACCAAAATTCATGGTAATTATTTCCCCTCACGCTTTATGGCATGAAAAAATGTCCCGGTGTTTTTGGAACGCGTAGTATTTTTCTATGAACCAAAATTTCATTAGTAGTATCAAGTAGTGGTATAAGCTGTCACAGCTCGTGTCAGTCTTAACATACTTCCTCATGCATCATTTCTTGAAGCATTCTACCAGGAGTCTGCCGACAGCTGGTAATAAAAGCCTGAAAGTTAGGAAGCACTTCACTAAACATATATTTGGAACGCGCTTTTAAATGGCAGTGAAACATGGGCAATAACAGTTGCAGAGAAAAAGAGATTGGAAGCAATGGAGATGTGGTGTTACCGAAGAATGATGAAGTTGTATTGGACGGAGAGAATCACTAACGAGGAAGTCCTACGAAGGATTGGAGAGAAAAGAAGCATAATAAAGACGAAGAGAAAAACCTGGGGGGTTATTTTGTCATCTCACCTTTTTAATGGCTCATTGTGGGAAGGCGGGAGATCCGTTTCGCTCTCTTAATGATCGACTCAGGATCGGTCAAGTTCCGATGGTGGCTCCATTTCACGTTCCTAACGACAGGTGAGATGGAACTAATGAAATGCGGAGCCAAATGAAACGGATCAAGAGTCGAAATATATGGATCAAGAGTCGAAAGAGCGGATGAATCAAACAAATAGACCGGCAGTTCACCACTTGAGAGCCAAAGATGGTCACGCCGGCTGGGTGGCGGAGTTAAACTACGAAAAATGACGTAATTTTCCACATTTTATGATGTATTCTCACTTCAGTGAAATTACAAAATAACCCCCCAGTTGGGCACATTTTGCGACACAACAGCCAGATGAAAACAATAGTGGAAGGAGAAATAAATCGCAATGATTGTAGAGGAAGAGCAAGTGTGGAGTGCAGTGGACATACTATGAAGTACGTCAAAAATAAGAATTATATAGGAATGAGGCGGCTGGCGGAGAGGAGAGCACAGCAAACCAATTTTCGGATTGATGATGATGATGATCACTGAATCGAGTATTGCGAGAACGTTTCAACTTAAACGGTATACTACATTTCATTACCAATTGGATTAAGGGTTTGCATAAGGATTGATCCCACAGATCGTTCAAACATGAAATTTAGAGTATTTTAAGAGTACAATATCAAGGGGAATGGTCAAACGAGTATCTTCATTAAATTTGCACTCATATCGTTAACGTCGCTTAATTTCGTGGTTAGCACAGCCAGTAACATAAGCCTACTTAGTACATACTTTGATTCCAGAGAAAAGTTCCAAGATATTAACCTTGAAAGGCGATATATGAGACGAGGTAGGACCTTACATAGTATGTACTAAGTTCCACTGCGCGCGAAATCCTCACAACCGCAGTAGGGGAGTAAGTTTAGCCTCCTTGTACCTTCTGAGATTTCCTTGAAATTTCTGCCACTCAGAAGATAACATAGCACTTATTCAGGATCTCACTCAGATCTGAACCTAGAATCCATCGCGGATATTTACTGAGGTGTACTCGCCAAGTCATAAAGCCAAGGAATCATAATTTGTAGAGGAACTAATTAGGTTTGAGCGCCAACAAATCGACCGTTTACTGGGAATAATAATGCATGCCGCGGCGAGAATACCAATCATTACATGCCACTGAATATCTGCTCCGAAGTGACATTTTTCCTTAGGGACCAGTTTCCCAGAACTCAACTGAAAATCTCCCGACTGAAAAGATAACAAGCGGGGAGCAGAGGTGAGGGGAGGGCGCAAAGTTGACAAAAGACTATCGATAGATTACACAAACGAAGACTTCCGGTGTGACGCGATAATGCTGCTGAAGTGAGACATTATGAGAAAGCTTTGGCTTGGACCTCGGAAGTCGACTTAGAGATGACGAATCAACAGTTTGACGATCCAAAAGTAAAAACAATGAAAATAAAATTAACGTGACGGCTTCACTCGAATATATTGGTTTTATTATTAAAGCTCATGATATATTATTACAAGCATTTTGGCGCCCCCACGGCCGTATGGCACCCACCCACCCCCTTCAAACAAATGTTTTCAAGCTTAAAAAAAAACAATCCTTTTAAATATTAAAATTTGTTATTTTCAAACACGGAATTGAGGTTTTCCGATTCAATATTCAGCATTCTTTAGACGACCGAAGCCCCGTCTCTTTGGGAGCTGGAAGAAGAGCGTGGTGCTGTCGAAGAATGATGAAGATTAGACGCATAGAGAATGCAGCATTATGGAAGTAACACGGAGAATCGGAGAAAAAAGATGTATGGTGAAAAATCGGAGGTAAAGAAGAGAAAAACTAACTGAACACATTAAGGGACACAACAGCCTTTTGAAAATGATAATGGAAGGGGATAAATGAAAGGGAAGAATAACAAAGGAAGACCAAGCATGAAATAGGCGAACAAATTATGAAGGACTGAAGGGTTTACCGTAAACATCCTCACAGGATGTGGATGTAAATACCCATTCATTGATCCTCCTTGAGGTGGCTGGAGCGATTTGTGCCTATGAACAAATTTGCGTGAAACTTGCATACGTGTTCTTATCAGTGATACCTACAGATAAAGGTGAGACAATCGCATATTATTGGTCTGATTTTTGGGCTATTCAATGCCATTTTCACACGTAGCCTTATTGCACATGAGACGCACTTCGTAATAATTCGATAAAATATGTAAAGATTATCTTGTAAACGCGAAATATACATTTCATTTTGTTTTAGTGGTTGCAAATAAATATCAAGGTGTAACACCGAGTCAAAGATTCGAAAATACGTATTTAAATATGATTTTCGTCCGATTTTCGGATACCGTGCCGAAAACCCGAGGCATAAAATGCATTAATTGAGTAAAAAAACGTAAAATATAATTTTATGATCATTTCCACTGTCGCATGTATGGTATGGGTTCCACCGCATAAACAGGTGTACTTAAAAGAAATTCGGTCCCAGGATTTTTTTCAACTTACTGGAAAAATTATTAAAGTGTGCACTCAATTACCCATGACTACCCCCACAACCACCTTAACGTGGCCCCTACATCCGTGTGAATGACCCAATATTGGCTTGCGCGTGCGTGTTCCTGTTTGAGAATGTGATTAGATCTATGGGGGTATGATTTATTTAATTTTTTTGATAGCCAACCCTCTTTTTACCTCACCACGTTCGGTGCATAAACTTTTTACGGACAAGGAAGTCCCGTTTGTCATTAATTACACAGTAAGGCTCATCCAATTATATCAATAAAACCCACAGTAAGTAGGTCGAGAGATGAAATTCGACGAATATAACCGATGAGCACATGCATATGCGAATTATAATTGAAGTGACTGGTGACGAATACAAGGTGCAGAATGGCATACATTGAGTTCAACTACCCTACATTAATTACGATGTGTTCCTCGAGCCCAAATCATTAAACATGAAGTGGCATAATGGTAAAGGCATCAACCCACGCGTAGGGACATAAAAACAGAAGGGTGAGATTGGCGGTCGGCCCGAATCCGTATATCGAAACCAGAGTCAATAACTTTACAATCGCACTTCAATTACACTTCTAGCATTACCGGGTTATCCCCGGTAATGCTAGAAGTGTAATTGCGCGTCTAAAAAATATGGTGCGGGCAATAACCTGTAATGTGCATGGTAAGAGAGACGAATTGATCATGGAAAATATAAAAATACTGTTAATACAAGTACGAACGAGTCGAATGGCCACTCTACCGTAATCAAACCGGGTTAGGCGGTGCAATTCCCCTATGCTACTTGAAAAGGCAACCTTCACGGGACCATAAAAAATTCATATTGATTTAAAGTGAGAAAACAGTCATTGAATAAAAGAGTAGCAGTTGAGAAGTGTGTTAGGATAAGGATATGGAAAAGACGATGGACGTAAATGATGAAAAACGAAAGTTTAATGGCATTGCAGGGGTGGGAACGAATTTTTTAGAGGAAATCAGAAGAAAAACGACTGTTTATTATTGTGATTAGAGTAATCTAACCGTCTAAGTCCAAACGAAGTGAGTTTTACAAGAGATTTTTACATGCGACAGGGCTCTTATTTCCTTGCACAATCTACACTCCATATTAGACACTTCACCGATGACTGGTGAAAAGCAGGAAAATATAGGAAATGGAATACTGAAATGTATGTTAGAGGGGAAGTGCTGGGTGAGAAGAGCAGAGGAGGGATAAGAATTTAAAGGGGACTGAAGAGAGGCGTCAAGTAAGGTCATGTAAAGGAAAAAACTGTACATGTGGAAAAGTATAAGATCGGCTAGGGATGGTTCCTTGCCCTCTAATTGACCTTTAATCCGTAGAATATGATACGCAAAATAAATGCAGACATATTGCTGGAAGAGGATGCTAAAGATCGACCGAGGAGATAAAATGATACAGGAGGAAGTACCCAAACAAAATAGACAGCCGATTAAAATTTATACTCAATCTTTTATGTTAGTTCGAAACCAATTTAATTTCTGACGACGTTAATAACATTTTACGAAATCCGACATACTACCGTAGAGGAGAATTAAATTAGGGAAATAAGAGTGCAGAACGGACAGGTTTAAATGTCATTTTTCCCGCGAACGATAAGAGACCATAAAGCTGCCAATGCGACTTTTAACTAGTTTTGTCGACAGGTAGTGTAGCTAGTTGGCTGTTTTACTCCATAATGCAACATAGCACTAACAGCACGTCGTGCATATTTCGGGTGTAACTCTTGTACCTCTATCCATTTATGCACGTGCAAAAAACATTAATACAAACAGTTTCTGTAGCACTATTAGTATATCTATAGTGTAGAGCATGTTGGTGAAATGCCATCTCCTAACAAGTATTAGCATTTTTTTCTGATGCACAAATAGTGTTAGTTTCATTAACTTAATTTTTGCACAGTGCAGCACATGTTGGTGATAACTCACCCCTTGCCACACACCCTTGACGTGGCTTGCAGGATATAATACACATGTCGAGTGGCCAAATCGGAAGGTTCACGCTGAGAACCATGTGAAAAAAAGAAACCGGGTAGACAGCAGTCATTTTCAAATACACCATAAATGCAGTGGGAATGAAGTAACTGAGTAGTGTATGTGGTAAAAGCAGAAGAGATAGAATGTGTAATAGATACTCCGGTAATGGACATGTACATACGTCTGTATGTAATGGGCGTGCTTAGTTGGCTAGGCCATGTCGAGAGAATGGATTAGAGTCGAATAACGAAGCAAATGTACGACAGAGGAGTGAATGGCATGAGAAGAAGGGATAGACCGCGAAAGTCATTGGTGAAAGTGGTGACAGATAAGACAGAAGAAGGTCGTAACACAGATGCTGATTGCAATCACACAACTAATTGAATTCCAAATTGAGCACAACTAGTAATAGCATTTTAAATTGATCACTTGGCGCCTTTGTCCTCCTACTGCACATCGTCAAATTATATTAATAACTACAAACAATCGAGCTGGCTCGCAGGTGAGGAATGCTACGCAATGGCCTCGCATTGACAGTTACCCGAGAAGTTATTTTCCCGGAGGTAAAAAAATGAACATCTGGAGACGTACTTGATTTCCTACGCGTGCCTTGAAAAAGTATGCCGGACACGTCCCACTTCTATCGACACAAAGCAGACTCACTTAGTCCCCCACTCCCCAACCACCTTCGGCTACAGACTCCAACCCCTCCTGCGTTCCGCCCCCCCCCCCCCACCAACGACACCAGTTCCGCCCCCTCGTGTCACTCGACGGGTCGACCGGCTCCCCCGTCCGACCTTGCTCCCGCAAACATCCGCTTGATCTGCTGCAAGCGGGGTGGAGTTCTGACTGGGGGGAGGCAAGATTATTAGGGGAGTATATTCCTGGAAGAGGTTAGTAGTGTTTGCACGTGAAGGGAAAGAGGAAATGGGGATGAGAGTTAGGCCAGGGAGGGAGGGAGAGTAAGGAAGGCGTATTCTCTTGGCATCCTGAAGGAAATGAGGGGTCGCGTTCGATGATTGAAGGTCAGACGCGCTAATGGTGAACTCTGACAGGATACCAAACTGGGAAAATACAGTCGGAGCCGTCCAAAGATCTCTTACTTTGCGCGTATCTCAGGCAGGAGTCACGATGGAGAATAGCAAGACGAATCTTACGTATGTTACGCGGAGACGTAAGGCCAAACAGCAATTAATTTAAACTATGATAAAACAAATGAATTCGATAACTCACCAGTAAACATATTGTGTTGAACTTTGAAGAAGCACTAGAATGCACTTGATGCGCATAAAATTAGGCGTATATTTTGTAATTTGTTAAACAATGTAGAGATACGAGACGGATGCTTTGAGAAATCTGATTATGCATTGTGTCGTGCTTACGCATGATCACGTTTGCCCTGTAATTGTATTGTTAGGCACACGTAAAACAAAAAAATGAAATAAAACATAGTATTCAGAACGTAATTAAAATCACTGATATCCATCTCGAATAAATGTTTGAAGCAAATAAATTCGCCTAGACCGGGACTAGAACCAAAATTCCTCGATCCCTCACGCCGAGTGCTTTAGCCAATTAAACTACCGAGGAGCCCTTCTCTCCTAATGATATTTGTGGGCTTTAAAGGAAGAAAATGTTCAAGACTGCCGGACATACAATGTAACGAAGCAGTCCAAAACGTGCGTTTAGCGCCAGAGTCCGCGAGGTGGTCCGGTCAAGGCGATGTTTTTTTCTCTGTGGAAATTTCACGCGTAGTTATTAATTCAATTATTCTCATTGAAGAACACTGGGCGATCGAGTTATCGGTTGATTATGCGTGGGAGGGAGAGCATGTGCGAAATAAAAAGAGTTCTCCGAAACGGATTGGGTGGGAGGCCGCAGCGAAGGAAAAAAACAGGCCCCACGGGGAATTAATATTTGATAAAAAAAACGTAAATTAACAATAAGGCCGCGAGAAAAGGAGGGGAGGAATGGAGGGAAGATGGGTTGCGAAGAGATCCACGCCCCTGCGACGGCCACACGCCTGATACGGTCAGCGGGGTCGTCAACTACGGGGCGGGGAAGTCAGGAGACGGGGAAGTAAAACGGGGAAGTCAGGAGACGGGGAAGAGACGGGGACGGGGAAGATAAGATTTGAATTTGACTGCGGTGCGTTCCATCACTTCCATGCAGAAAAGTTAACTACATTAAGAGGCTTCCAACGCGAAATTTCCCATATGCCTCGCTTATTTCTCTAGCCGTAACCTCATCGCAGATTTGCTGGACCTCAGGAGTTCTCAATTTGGCGTGAATATCATTCATCATAAGATATCCCCTCTCTTTTGTTATTAATATTTATTATTAGGCAATCTACCGGTTAAGGTAGGTTTAAATGGAAATGAGTAAAATACGTTTTTACATGTGCAGGGCCCTATCAACTAATAATATTTCTTTCTCCATCAAAGCATACGTCCTGAACTTCTTTCCGTTCATAAAACTAATTATCTTTTTTTCCCATTCCCCGCTTATCCAACATCCTCTCCTTTATCACAGCCTTTAGCAACCCTTCGCCCCTCATAACCTCTTCCAGCTACCTACCCTGCCTCTCCCTAATTTCAACCAGAAGTTTCCTATCCTCACCCGCCATACAAATCAATTCCTCGTTTGTCTTCCTTACCGTCCGCCGCACCTTCTCCATCCTCCACACCCACATCTCGAACGCCTGCAGCCTATTCTCGTCTTCTTTCCTCAAAATCTACGTTTCTGCTCCACACAGCGCTACACTCCACATTAAACTCTTCATCAACCTCTTCTTTATATCCTTACTCAAGGTCCCCGTAATCAACTCCTTTATATTGCTACACTCTTCTTTCGATATAGTTGTCCTGTTATTTTTAGGGAAAATTTCTCAATGTTTTTAATTGTTCGATATTTTAATCATCATATACGAGTCATTACTGCTATATAGAAGGAAATAATAATATCCTAATAACATTATAAAAGAAAATGTATATTTTCCCCAAAGTTACGAGACAAAATAAAACCTACATTCATCCTCAACTCCCCTAAATATCAACCCACCTATCCTGAACGGCACAAATGGTCACTATTTTTGGTCGCCTCCCCAAATACTCAACCAAGTATTGAATTTTACGTGTAGTGACATCTAACTCAGACTATATTATGATCAATCTCTAAGAAGAAGACTGGAGAAGAGGAAGATGGGGAAATTGTTTTTTTTTTTGTAAAATGAGGGGTAAACCTCGGTACACACCCTCGATTATAATCTATGCAAATAAACCGGGGGAGATTCGAATGGATCCCTCCCCTAATTATTATTAATCTCTAGCAGGGATTCTCAACGGCGGCGATCAAACAAAAAAATCGTGGAATACAAATCAGGGTTTACCACAAAACAGATACCCAGGCGCTTTCAAGAGGTGACATTAAAATTTATTTTATTGGCATCAAACTGAACATTTAACCATGATGTACCGGGCACAAGGAACCCATTGAATAAAGAGTGTTCATAGAGTATTTTTTTGTTTCAAATTTCATGAGAGTAGGAAATCTTTAGTCGAAAAATCTTTTAAGGTAGTTTGAGCGAAAAAATCACTTCACCTAGAATTTGATGAATTTGGTCTCATTTTGAAGAAACAACTCTCACCTTTCCAATGACATAAAAATATCAACCCCTTGCCGAACTACTTTTCGAGCAATTTTCCTGTAAATATAAGCTGTTTTACATGGGATATTTTATGGCTGAGCGCTCCAGAGGGAGAACATTGAAGGAAATAGGAATTTATAACACCTAGATTTCGTCAAAAAACTAACGGTGAATAGATTGCATGTTTTCTCAACTATTGATCAAAAATAATCTATTACTCACCACAGTAACTTTTACAGAATCGCAAAAAAAACCTGCCGGTTTGAAGGGTTTTCAGCCATTCGGCGGGAAAAAATGAGTCAAGTTTGAGAGATTTCTTTATTTAATTACCGAGATTTTGAGCATATATAACTATATATTTGCGCAGTTAATATTACAATATTTATTTTGTACTTCTTACAGACGCTGAAATCAAAGAATACAATTTGAATATGGTCTCCACTATGACTAGGGATCTATCTCGCTCAAACCACCGTAAGGGAGGGATCTAGCTAAAAAAAAGGTTGAGAAACCCTGATATCTAGTGAGGAATACCAAATACGTTTACTTCACCACATGTGCACTTAAAATTGATGAGCGATATTCCATATCCGGGGCAGGGATATAACTAAGAATCGCCTCGACCATCGGGGACAGCGTGAACTGGATTCCAATTCCTGGCATCTTGCCGACACGAAAAGCGAAAACGCATAATGGTGGCGTTCCTCTTTTTTTCCTCACCCCGTAAGCACTTTCCGCTCGTGAGTCAGTGGAAAAAAAAGAAACGGTATGACCGCACCGGACGGATTTACTCAGTCGTCCCACCCCCGAGTTGCAAAATCGGGATTCAGCGCTTCCCGTGGAGAGGGCGGCGATCTTGTGCTAGCCTTATCCTCGCATGCCAACGTCACGTCCTTCCGGCGCGTAACCAAGTCAAGTATGCCGTAAGAAAAGAAAAGGAATTGCTGGATAATACTATTATAAATAAATAAAACTATCTCCGGTAACTTTGTGGCACTCCATAGTCAACTTATTTATTTTATGACAAACTTTTACAAATACTACGACAATTATAATTAAGGTTGTATTTTTAAAAGTTTCTCTACAACTAAATACGTTGACTTACAATTATGTCCCACAGAAAGTCATAGCTGATTGCCTGGTACAAGGATGAAAGGTAAAGCCCGTTTCACACGATACTTGAACCATGAAAGACCTGGTATTATAGTCAGCTCTTGATACTGAGGACGCAATCTAGTTTCTACCTACTTGTCATTATCATTAGACTTAGTGGTGGCATCAAATACAGCAATTAATACAACTAATCAAGTGCATAAAATGGCATTTTCGACCGGTATGACCGGCAATCAATCCCTCTAATTACGTGCATTTCATCGAATCGATAGAGAATAAAACGTCCAAATATCAACATTGTACCAAAATGGGATTACAAGACTTTCTGTACGATACCGATAGGCATAAAATGTCATCAAATCGCGGTGAAACTCCTAAGTTTTACCACGCAATTATTTGGCTCTAACCTCATTTAAATAAGTCCAAGCATTAGGAGGTAACACAGTCAAAGAACATGATCTAGAGGTAGAGAAAGGAGGTATACAAACATCCGGTAAATTGAATAGCGTGAAACGGGAACCATTTTGAAACTGTGAACACGATAGAAGAAAAAATTGTACTCGGTAACTTATGGAAAAGGAGAAATATTCGCGTCGATTGGTTTGAAGACACGATTCGTTGCAGCCTGAGCTTAAGGTAGCTAAACCGACTATGTTAGCCAAAACAAATACTAAATTACACATTTTTATTTATTTGGTTTAAAAAATCCTGCTTTCGATGATGAAAAGGGTTAACTATTGAAAATAATAATTAAGGTACAAAATATGCAGATTATTCCACGAATATATTTTAATGACCGCATATTTCCAGCCATCCTTTCCTTGAACTACGACCTTGACGTGGTGGAAGGGCTTGTGAGTTCCAATGACCCCTAGAGCTGGACTGGCAGGAGCAAGTACATTGCTCCTGGTAGGGTCACCCATGCCAGATAGGTCGAAGGGTAGGAGCCAGACGAAAGGTAGTTCCGTGATGGTGTCACGTTAAAAATACCGTTGAGTCGCGTGGGATACCTCTCAACTATCTCCTCCCAGAACATGAAAGTCATTCAAAGAGAATTTATTCCTGGCAACTACGGGACGCCGCCCACTAGGGCGGGTGTCGTGCCCGGCAGCGGGGGATGCAAGGCCTCCGCGGTCGTCAACATACGAAATCCTTGCACAGCAGCATCATCATCGGCGGATACAAGGGATAGGAGGGAGAAGAAGAAGAAAAAGAGGAAGAGGAGGGGGAAAACAGTGATAAAAATAGGCACTTGGAACGTAAGGACCATGATGAGGGCCGGGAAGCTTGAAAATATTAAGCAGGAAATGGAAAAAGGAAAAATAGATGTTTTGGGATTGTGCGAGGTGAGATGGAAGGATAGCGGGGATTATTGGAGTGATAGCTACAGGGTAATCTATAGTGGGGGAGATGAGAGTCAACGGGGGGTAGGCATGGTACTAAACACAAAGTTGGGACTGAGGGTGGTAAACATTGAACAGGTGAGCGACAGGATACTAGTGGTAGAAATAAAAGCACGTCCGACGAATTTCGTACTGGTCCAGGTATACATGCCTACGAGCAACTATAGGGAGGAAGAGGTGGAAGAGGTGTACGAGCAACTAGAAGAAATAATTAGAGAAGTTCCGGGAAAGAAAAACCTGATAGTGATGGGTGACTGGAATGCAGTGGTGGGGGAAGGAAGGGACGGATTAGAAGTAGGAGGGTTTGGGCTAGGAAGAAGAAATGATCGCGGTGAAAAGGCAGTTGAATTTTGTAGAAGAAATAAATTAGTAGTGACAAACACTTGGTTTAAACATCACCCCAGGCGTAGGTACACATGGAAAATGCCGGGTGATACTGGGAGATACCAAATTGATTATATAATGGTAAGGCAGAGATTTAGAAACAGTGTAAAAAACTCTCGTAGCTATCCAGGGGCGGATGCGGACTCGGATCATAACTTGGTGATGATGAAGTGTGAAGTTAGATTCAAAAGGCTTTGTAAAGGTAGGAAGATAAAGAGGTGGAACCTTGAAGCATTGAAAGGGTTGAAAAGGAGGGAATACCAAGAGCTAGTAGAAAAGAACATAGGTGAAGAGAAGCGGATGGGAACCATAGAGAAAAGATGGGAAGTTATAAAAACAGGCATCGCAGCAGCGGCAGAGAAAACAATAGGAACGGTGGAAAAGAAGAGGGTTAAGAAGCAGTGGGTTACAGAAGAAATGATAAAGAAAATGGAGGAGAGAAGGATGTGGAAAAACGTGAACACCGACGTAGGCAAGAGGAAGTACAAGGAATTGAATAATAAACTCAGGCGAGTGACCAATCGGGCAAAAGAAAACTGGTGGAAGGGACAATGTGAGGAAATGGAAAAGATGCAGGAGAAGGGGGAAGTGGGCGCTTTGTACGCCAAGGTGAAAACGTTATCGGGTGGTAAGAGAGGTCAAGCGATACCAAAGGTTAAGGACAAAACAGGGAAGATATTAATCGAACAGGAAGATATTCAAGAAAGATGGAGAGAATACGTAGAGGAGCTATATGACAGAGAGAATAGACCCCTTAGCCTAGATCTAGAGGACGAAGGAACAATAGATAAGGATAACCTCGGACCAGAGTTACTTGAGAGTGAAATAGAGAGGGCACTAAGAGAGATGAAGGGTAGAAAAGCCGTGGGAGCCGATAACCTACCTTCGGAGCTCTGAAGAATCTAGGTAGTAAGGGGAGAAAATCGTTTTTCAAACTTATTCGCAGGATCTACGAGGAAGGAGTATGGCCAGAGGATTTCGTGAAAACAGTATTAATACCTATCCCGAAGAAGAAGAAAGCGTCAAAATGCGAGGAGTATAGAACAATCAGTTTAATTTCGCACGCGGCAAAAGTGTTGCTTAGAGTACTAAACAGAAGGTTGGAGGGCAGAGCAAAGTGCTATTTAGGCGATGACCAATTTGGGTTCAGGAAGGGGAGGGCTACCAGAGACGCGATTGCAGTAATGAGGACACTTATAGATAGAAACATAGAGCATAATCAGGATGTTTTCGCTTGCTTTGTAGATTTCGAAAAGGCGTTTGACAGAGTAAACTGGGAGAAACTAATGCAGATACTGGGGAAAATAGGAATAGATTGGCGTGACAGGAGACTCATCCGAAACTTATATATGGGGCAGAGGGCTCAGGTAAGGGTAGCTGAGGGTGAATCAGGGTGGGAAGTTATAGGTCGCGGGGTACGGCAAGGGTGCCCGTTGTCGCCTTTACTTTTTAACATCTATGCTGAGGAAATGGTAAGAGAGGCATGGGATGAGCTAGAGGTGGGAATGAAAGTAGGAGGCCAGTGGATAAAGTCGGTTAGATTCGCAGACGACCAGGCGTTGGTCAGTCGGTCATCGAAAGGATTGCAAAATTTAGTAGATGCTCTGGACAAAGTGTGAGAAATACGGAATGAAGATAAATAATAGGAAATCAAAAGTAATGAGATTCTGTAGGACAAAGAAAGCTAAGCTGGTGATAAGAGTAGGAAGTCACAAACTGGAGCAAGTAGAACAATTTAATTACTTGGGTAGTACGCTGGAAGAAACAGGACATAGTAGCAAAGACATTAGGAGGAGAATAGCGCTAGCGAAGGAAGCGTTCAATAATAGAAGGGAGCTGATGACGGGGACCTTAAGTAAGGATGTAAAAAAGAGGCTAGTGAAGAGCTTAATATGGAGTGTGGCGTTGTATGGGGCGGAAACGTGGACCTTGATAAAGGAAGACGAAAATAGGCTGAAGGCTTGCGAGATGTGGGTGTGGAGGAGGATGGAGAAGGTGCGTTGGACGGAAAGGAAGACAAATGAGGAAGTGCTTGACATGGTGGGCGAGGAGAGGAAACTTATAGATGAGATTAGGGGAAGACAGGGTAGGTGGCTGGAAGGGGTAATGAAGGACGATGGTTTGCTGAAGGCCGTGATAGAGGGTAGGATGTTGGGTAAGCGGGGAAGGGGAAGGAAGAGAATCGGTTTTATGGACGGGATGAAGAAAGGTAGGACTTATGCTGAGATGAAGAAAGAAATATTAGAGGTAGAAAGGGCACGGCATGTGTAAGAGTTCGTCGGATATTCTCTGACTTTCATCACAACCTACCTTTAACCGGTAGATTACTGTAATGAATGAATGAATTTCCAGCCATAGCAAGGTCGCTATGCTCGGTATAGCGATCTTGGACATAGGAGCCAACTGCAGCGCCAAATGCATGGAACTACCGAATTTTGACTGCAATTACGGCAGCCATTCGCTAGTAAAGCGTAAGAAAGAGGAGGTAAGATTCCTATATTTTATTTTTATTCAATTTACCAAGAGTTTTAGCTTCATAATACAGTTTAAATTTAAAGCTTATATATGCTTTATAGTACAAATTGATATTTTTCTGCTGTAATGTGAGCATGTGCGCCCATGTTACAATCTCCACTTTCAAGGCTGAATTACATAGTTAAACTAGCCTGGAAACCCTAGTTTTTCATCTCAGTTTACTAAACGCACTTCAAAGACGCTATATTTAAGTTTTCAGAATTTCTGGAATAAGCGACCCTGAAGCCAGAGTGACCTTAGGCAGGGAGTATGTAATTGATTTTAGTTTTCATGATCAATGGGAGCCGGCTTTTAGAGGAGAGGGCGAAGGAAACAAACGGGAAGGTCATAGAACGAAATCCCGAAGCTTGGAAGGGAAGCATAAGAAAAAACGCCCGTTCCGGCTCGCCCGAACTGAAAGATCGTTCGGGACAATTAACCCTTTTAACCCCTTCTCTGGAAACGTCCCAACAAGACTGGACTCACTCAGGTCAGGTCACACTGCACTATCCATCTCCCAATTTTCCACGTCTCTCACATGTTTTTCTCAAGTATGGAAGGGTAAGTGAGAGAAGAAGAAATGTAGCGGGAATAAAAAAAGCTCCCTTAGAAAAGAAAACCGAACGCGAGGCGTCACCCGTGCGGTGGCAATCGACTGAGTTAATCTAATCGTCTCCGAGTGTTTACAAACGAATGTGGTTCGGGGACGAGGAGGGCGATGTCCGGACGCCATCCACTGGTGCCGGGGAATCGCTTTAGTCATCGGAGAGTGATCAGCTTCTAACACAAGAGATATCAATGCCAGGCTAAAAGAGTTCTTACGCCAGATACTCACATACTTGTGAATCGAGAAAAATTTCAACAAAAATGACAATAGGTTGAAGTTAAAGGGTTGCTACAGACAACAGATTTTGACTTTTCAAGGTTTTTCGGGCAACAAATTCCACTTTTCCGGGTGAAAATGTCCGTTCTTTGGCGAGTATTTTAAAGAAGGCGCAAGAGTAGGACCACAACACGCTAACGCATGTACTGTGGGGGAATACAATTTTCCAACAAACAGAGCGCCTCCACTACCGCTCTGGGGGAAAATCGGCTTCCTTTTTCATGGCATATTATTCTTAGGTCTCGTCCGCGACTAGAGCCAATAATTACCTGTGCGCGATCAGAATAGAAACAAATATCCCATCTTCCCCTGCATGAGTTTCAAAAACAGGACCGAAAAGAATATTTTAGGGGGAAAATACTTAATAAACAACAAATAAAGAGCTACAACGCCTCATTCAGGCAAGGTATTAAAAACCTTATGTGTACACACCAACAGACTGTACCTGAAAAGGTACATACCACCCACTTATAGAAAACAATCAGATTCTGACTCAGAAAAAGAAATTTCCAGGCCTGTTTTCAATATCAACGACTTTTCCAGGTTTTCCAGGCCAATTTTCAATATCCATAATTTCTCCCGGTTTTCCAGGCAGATTTTCAATACCCATAACTTTTCCAAGTTTTCCAGGCCTGTTGCAATTTCAACCCTGAAGTAGAGATCGGGATTCCCCTGAAAAAAAAATCTCCGCCCATTCAGTAAGTGGAACCCGGGCCTTCCCTGATAGGAAGCCAGTGTTTTAGCCGCCAAACCAATCTGATTTCCGGCTACGTATTATTCTGATTTTAAGAACAAAAGACATGTCATCATATGTGCTCACCCATTGGACTGCCCATTTACGTGCGTGAAACGACGAGTCCACTACGATGTAATGAAACATTAAATATGAATCTGAAGAGACCAGGATCGTATTGAGACAACACGGATGTTATTGCCACGACAGTAGAAACAAAAAAAGGAAAATGGCGTTCAAGACCTCTCGTCGCCGTAAGACGTAGAAACCGATGTAAACACAGCCATAAAAATTTATTATATTCTGCATTCCGGCGATCACCATGGGAAGCACTCATTTATGCAAATCACTAACTTAGAATTGTATTTATTCCAGAACACACACTAAGGGAATATTGAGAACATCAAAGGGTGTTTCGCATTAGTAGTCAAGCAGCGGCAAGTTAACGGGAACTGAAAAAATACGACGCTATAAAGAATATTTTTTCCGATCCGTTTAAAATGTTAAAGTAAACTCAAGAATTTCCAAGCCATAAAGAGAACTTGAATGCATGATAAGTACTTAGTCATTACGGACACTCCCATATTTGTATTAGAGAGTTCGTAGTGAGTTGACAAGGAATATATTTGTATCATATTAGCTAGAAATCGTTTCTGTTTAATTTCCTGTTAACGTCATATCCTCTCCCGATCTCTACATTCAATACCATTACTTTAAAAATTAAAGTGTACTCGGTTCAATACACCGGCTGATTCAGTGTTTACAAATAAAAGAAAGGTTAATATCCCCAAGGGCGAATGCATATATGTTTATTCTAAAATCTTCGGGGCAACGGCCGGCCACGATGGAAACACCACTCCAGTTCAATGTGGAGAGATTTTTTTCTAGGTACAGATTTGCGTTAAACATTGCATTAGTGTTCATATTCTATAGATATGAGTGAAAAAATTGCATTTTACCGATTTGGTTTGTTGGCCAATGCTATTTAAACACGTATCTTTATGGCACATGAGATAAATTACGAAAATATTCGATTACATATGCGTAGATTTTCTTCTAAACGCGAAATAATATATTTCTTGTTATTATAATGGTTTCCAGCAAATATCAAGGTGGCATGCCAAGTCAGAGGCTCGAATAAACTTTAAAATATAATTTTCGCCTAAATTTAGAACACTGCCCCGAAAACTATCAATAGCTCAAGTAATAACATACTTTAACTGAGGCAAAAGTTTCATTTCCATTACTGCCTGTAGGGTGAGTTCAGAAACTCTCCTTAGTAGCGTAATAAATTTGGCAAATTCATTCGATTCAACGCATGTAACGATCATCATTAAAAATCTGCTCACGAGATCACCTTGAGTTTTCCAGGTATTATCATAATAGCATTTTAATGCATGCATATATTGAGAGCTTAACGTTTTGCATGGCTATAGAAAATAGATTATAGGCACACGGCTCACATTTTATGAGGTAAAAAGTTATTCTTTGACATCAAAACGTCATAAAAAGTATCATTTTTCCGCAGAAAATAAAAACAGACCAGAAGTAACAGCAAATAGGGCACTTCAAGGATTATCCTCACCGACGACAGAGAAAACGTGCTCTGGTTTATTTTTACGTCCTCGTATTCATCACAAGGAACATTTTCTTGTTCTATTTGACATACACTCACACAGGCTATCGATATTCTTAAAAGCAATTCGATCTTTTGTGTAAGCTCCAGGCCGATTTATTTACTGACTACGTCCAAAATTTTACGGAACCCGAAATACTACGAGAGATTAAATCCTGAGAAAAAAATGGGGAAATTGACTGCAGAAAGGAGAGGTTAAAATGTCACTTTCCCGCGAATGATAAGACACCATAATAGCTGCTACTGGGGAATTATAATTAGGCTTTTCGATAAGGAAGGTAGTTAATTATTTGATATGCTCTCAAACGCTTTCGTCTTCGTTTGCTAAGTAAACCCTGGAAACCCTGTAAACTCTGGAAAATGCAACATCATGATTCATGCTCTGAAAAAAACCCTGACATTTAATTACACTATTAATCCCTTAAACACAGTGACAGCTATGAAAGACCGAGGCGTTACAACCGACCAAAAACTAAATTACTCCGACCACATTCAGACTGTAAAAAGTAAAGCAATGTCCCTATTAGGCCTTCTTTACCGCTTCACAGAAATAAAAGATCCCAGAGCACTCCATTCCTACTTTCCTACTTCTCAACAATTGTTCTTCCCGTAGTATCATATTGCTCCCCAATATGGTCCATATCAGCTCCGACTAATCTAAAATCCCTTGATTGCATCCCCCATTTCTTTGCCAAAATAGTCAAACACAGAGTCCCACATTTCCGCAATATGTCCTCAAATACTATTCTGTCTTCTCTTTCCATTTCTAATCTCCAAAACTACAGACTTAAAACTGATTTAAAACTCCTCCACAATACCCTTAACTCGACCATTGACTGCCCTGAACTGCTTTCCCTCTTCAACTTTAGGATACCAACTCGATCCACCCGCACGCATTCACTACTCCACCTCCGTATTCCTACTAAAGGTTATCACTCACCCAGCGCTCACCTTCATTTCGCCTCTACTCCCATCTTAATTCACTCCCTCACACTGTCGATCCTTTTTATTTATCATGCAAAATGCCTCACCTGTCAACAAATTACGATAAATATTTCCCCTTTCCCCGTTGTTGATTTTTATGTTGTTATTGTATTTTTGTCCTCTTTCATGTTTATTGTTAAATGTTTCACTGTAAATTGGCGCTACTGCTGTATGTGAACAGTGTTTTAAATAAATAAATAAATAAATAGTACTAACGCACGTCTTGCATGCTTCCTGAATGACAATCTCATTTAACAATTTCGCATCCTCAAACATTAATTTAGTCGCAAAATACAATCTATAATATTGATAGCACATAGTGTAGTGCATCGGTCAGAAAACTCCCCGACCTAATGAGCTACTCTCCAAACAAGAAAATACGAGGCGAACTACCTAAGATACAATGAAAGTTGTTTGACACATTCATTGGATTCATTCACCGTCGATCGCGAGACACCGAAATTTCTGCGTGAGCCACCGGTGGCAAGTGATTTACGGTTTGCCTACCTTTGGTGCAGTGCATGTTGGTAAAATTTCACCTCTTGGAAGGCGTTTGTAGGTTTTCGGTGATGCATTGATAATCGTAGTTCCACTAACTTTTGTAGGATAAATTGCAGTGCACAACGGTCCACATTCCCCAAGCCTCAATAACTCATCCCCACATTTACAATATTTTTACCTCCCTCCCCCCGAAATTCCGTGTTTCCCCCACCTCCAAATTACTTTCATGACACATTTAGCGTCATCACTACCCTCAATGGGCATCACTAGTAAACGATGGTGAAAACTCATCACCTGCCACACACCCTTAGGGTGGCTTGCAGGTTGTTACGTAGATGTAGATTTTACGTCCTTGCATTCAGTAACACTGATTATATTTTAATAAAGCGCGAGCTTTCAGCGACCTTTCTTTTATTTATTTATTAAAATATTACAAAACAGCCACAAATGGCCTTTTGCAATGAATATATAACAAATAAATTATTCAACCAGTACCATTATGACTGACGAAGTCGGCATAATATTTCAGTCATTATTACTAATAATATTTCAGTCATTATCGCCTGACGAAGCCGGCAGAAGGGTCGGCGAAATCACGCGCTTAATTAAAATACAACCAGTTTTACCGAAAGCAAGAACGTAAAATGATGTCCAAGATAATAGTGCAGTTGCAATATACTGATCTGGCTCAGAAAAAAATGAAAAGTAAACAATTTTTTCACGATCGTATAATTTAAACAAAGGTCACCGTCATGGATTATTCGGTCACGTGATTCCCTTCCCCAAACGGCATTGGACCTGTTTCCTGATTGGCTGCATTTCTGTCAACTACGCTATTATCTTGGACAGGGTATAGATTCTCCCCATCTGACAATCGTCTGGAGGCGTGAATGAGAAGACCAGAATTGGCACAGGGCCACTTCCTCGCTATAGACGCAGCCTCCGTCGTCATGGAAACGACCGCCGCTCATGACACTTTCCCCTTTCTCGCCCGCCGCGCCGCCGCGAGGACAAATACACATTTCGACGGCCGACCTACTCTGGCCACGAGAGAATCGACATTTGAAGCAGACAGAGAGAAAGCAACATTCGGACTCCGTAAAAAGTGGGGAACTCCAGCTCTGAAACGTTCACAACACGCGAACATCTGCTACCAGAAATGAATGCAAACGGCCACTAAACCCTTAGAGTAAAAACTTTTCCTGATGGAAGGGCCAATGCGTGATGCAAGACGGTCGAATACCAAGCCGATTAACCACTGGCAACGATTGCCAGTGGTTATCGAGGTTGCCAGTCAAAAATATAATTCGCATGCAACTGTGACGTTAAACCCTTCAGTTCTCCTCGGGTCAATATGACCAGAAACAAAATTTAGCTCAATATAATTTCTTTACACCGAAATGTAAGTGCTAATTACTTAATTATGTACTTTGGCTAGAATTCCACCTTTCCTAAAATCTGAAAACCGGCTATAATTTCATTTTTGGTTCTTAAAAACAAAAATGTTAAGGTCTGTTTACACTGGCAAGTGTATTACGCAAGTTACTAGCAGCAAGCGACTTTTTACGTAAATTTCACGAGTAAACGACTCTAAAAGTCCGCTTCCAGAATTTTTAAATGTTTAGGCAAGGCGCTAGCAGAAGCGTATCGTTGCCAATGTAAACAGCAACCAATCTGTCTCTGCGATAACTAGTGCAAAATATTTGGTCGGGCCAAAATTCCCAGCAAGATCTTGCAAAAGCAACTTGAGGAAGTAACTTGCCAGTGTAAACCCATCCGTGCACTAAACCTCCTTGGGTTAACGTGACAATATGGTTGCAACCTCCAATTCCTCAGTTCATTTCGGGAAATGTCTTGTAAGAGAATACGTTTCCATTCAGGAGATATTGAATGTGCATGTTAGAACTTGTGTCTGAGTCAGTCAGGCCGAATTCAGCGCATGTCACTGCTTCTTCATTTTCAGAGGATATAAATACGTCAATCAAAGCCTGACTGGCTGGAGTTACGTTTCATTGACGCTCCAATCTACTCGAGGAAATATACTTATTGTTAGTGGCTCGAGTTCGCGTGCTTGTTGTCAGAATAAGAAAAGTCTAGTCCATCGAGTTTAGGAAGCTATGAGAGGTTTCCATTCGCCCCAGTGCGCTAATAACTTCTCAACACAATAGCGCACTCGCATTCCATTCATTTCAGACCCCGCGAACCACGCAGCACACTTCAAAACACATCGGGAGCAGAGTTAATGAGCGCTAAGCAACAGAAGAACGTCGTCAATCGCATCCGAAATAGTTATTTTTGTGCTGATTTTTCGTAAAGACGTCAAAAATGGATATGGTAAAGTTTTTAAATACTCCGCGGTAAAATTCTTGCTGTTTTAAATATTTATTTTGAATGAATTCGAAAACTATTTACACAACATTCGCCGGTTATTGTTCTTTACCTACAGAATGCTACTACCGGCAGGTTACCAAACGTTTCGCCTGTGAGCATCGTTCCATTCAGCTCCCAGTATCTTCAAGTTAAGACAACCTATTTTAATGAAATAAAATGCATCAGATAGAACTACGTTCTACGTTCATTCAGATTTTTTCCCCGCCGTAGTTGTACTTTTACTATTGTTTTTGCAAAAATTCGGTCTTTTGAAGCTCAAAAATCGGCCGCCCATCTTTAACTGACTGCGAATCAATTAATTTCAATTATGTGCATAAATAAATTTATGATTCGGATATATGTTAGTCAAGAATGTATCCATCATTTTAGAATTGTTTACATCCCGGAATTAGCACTAGAAATGGACAAAGTTCTAGACTGGAAATGGAGCAAAGGACTAGACCTCTACTAACATTGTAACAAATAACTCGAGTGAAATTTAATTAGTAGATAACTATTGCTCATCCTGCATTACGGGCGATTTTCCAGTAGAATTCTAATTTATAAGTGAGTGCCACGTGGAAAACGCTTCAAGTCTAGTATAACCTGCCCGTCGGATGGAAAGTAAAACTGTGAATACTTGGCACCTTTCGATAAGGGTAAGCTAATGCCGACGCCGGGTTTCTCTCCGTCCTTCCTTCTCCATTCTGCAAATAATTTTTGCCTCAACAGCCTACCCAACCAATACTTAACGGCGCAAAAACCTCAGTTGTCGGTCGTCTCGCTAAAATAAACAATCACCGAACGATTTAAACAAATAAGATATTGCAACTATTAGTTGAAGACGATTTGGTTCGTCCAATTAGGAAGGCTACATCGTAGCGTCTAACCTATGACTAAAATCCAATTCTAAAAGTAAAAAGGTTGTCGTTTCCACAAAACTAGTTACTTCAACGGCACCGTATATTCAACAAATGTTCATTCAATCATTGTTCAAATTCAATACGTTCGTTTTTCTTTAAATGTACATATATATCCTTTCTTCCATTAAATGCTTGATTAAAAAAAACTAAGATTTCAATTTCAGAGCAGAGACGATTTACATGTCCGAGACGGGATTCGAAGCCACAACGAGGGACCCAGGGGTCAGCAACCGGAAAGGTAGTGGCTCGAGATGACGAAAGAGGAAGTTATGTTAGGATCGTCAAAAAATATGAATAACAAGAAAAGTCTATGGATCAGAAATATCACTGACGATCTCCTTACCTTGGCGAAGAGAATTCAACATGGGTTTACTTTCCCATTCACCTATTGAAACCTCGGTGTGAGCCGAAATAACGTTTTTTTCCATACATTTATTACTAAGACACAGAACTATGGAATTAAAAATGTATCTTTATTGTTTGACTCCATTATGTAAAATGGATATAAATCATTCACACCACAATTGGACAGTCAAAGTAGAGAAAAATCAAAGCCAATACAAAACTACATTCCGAGTTTATATACATATTAAGGCGGTTGGAGCGACTTTATTAACATATTTGCGTGAAACTTTGCATGCGTGTTCTCATAACGATATCTATAGATAGAAGTGAAAAATGTTGCATCATACCGATTTGGTCTTTTTGGCTTCAAAGCTATTTTAACACGTAGGCTTATGACACATGACATATATTTCGTAATCATTCCATTAAATATGGACAGATTTTCTTCTAGGGATTAAATAATACATTTATTCTTATTATAATTGTGCTAACAAATATCATGGTGTCAAGTATCAAGTATCTAGCTATTCGAAAAAAAAAACATATTTTAATATAATTTCGTCTAAATTTCGAGTACCGCGCCAAAACCTCTAATCATAACATGCTTTTTCTTAACAAAAGTTTAAAAAAAAATATAATTCCAATATCATTTCCATTACTGCCTGTATGGTGAGTTCCAACACATAAACATTTGTACTTAAATGATACGTGGTCCAAGATTTTTTTTCGTCACATTATTAAAATATTACAATGTGATCTCGATCAAACTGTAATAAATTAACCACTCAATGACCCACGATTACCACTCCAGCCGCCTAAAACATAAATATTTTAATACTGAATATCTCACATCACTGCCCCTCTGTACCTAAGCGTGATTCCCAGGGTTAAAAAAACAGATCTTCTATATTAGACCCATGCAAGTCGAAATGATTGATCCTTCAATGATTAAACCCAAAATGTTAACCATAACAGTTACCTATAACCTAAAAAACTCCCTTGTAAATGTTTATATTTTTAAGTTTTAGAGAAAAAACTTTGAAAAGTAAAAACAAGTCGTTTACAGCAAAGCGTCATTAAATAATGTCCTGTACGAATACGTTTTACTGCTTCATCGATACGCGCAGAGAATAGGATAGGTTCAATAAAAAAATCGAATATTGAAAACCGTTCACCAATCCAAGAAATAATTGAGAGATCCTGTTGCATCTTCTAATTATAATATAAACACCATTAACTCCGCACGAAAATAACATTAAATGACAGCAAGCCATAACTAATTAATGCTCAATTACTGAGAACTTGAGAACTTAACTTAGTAAGTTGCAAATGCAAAATTTTTACGATCAACATAGACGATAAAATTATGCTCCCACTTTCTGAAGTGAATAAGCGTCATAATTATCCTAAGTGAATAAGCATATTCAATAAGTAACCCAAAAATTGTGCCCCGATTATAAATCAGATCAACGAAAAATGTCGTCTTTATATTGCAGGTATGTAGATACGGGAAATATTTTTCGGGCTAACTAGTCAGAGCGAGACAGGAGTTGCATGACAAATAATTAGCTTGCGAAATGTTAATCACGTATGCCGTCGGCCTAAGCGTAACATTCAAAGGACAACTTGCCTCTCTTATTCTCTCTGTGGTGCCACCAGGCCGAAAGTATCAGAACTACCGCGGTGCACCAGCGGCGGTTCCCCGACCCACTGAATGCCATCTAGTGGCCTCTTCGGTCACTTGCTTGAACAATCCGCATACGGTATGCCCCGCGTTCCCTTCAAATATCGACTTGGATAGAAGATTTATTTTACTACTGCATAGCGAGTAATCGTCACGACCAGAGAAACATCATGATTACCAGAGTAATCACAATAATCACGGCAATCAATAACTATTTTTTTTCAAAGCACACGTCGAATAAATGAATGTAAACATAATGATAACTTGATGTTTCCCATTCGATAGGAAAGTCTTGAAGTCATTTTATTAAAATTAATAAAAAGGAAATATCACTAAAAAGCAATGCGTAAAAACTTTGGGGGTTATTCCCGGTAATTTATTCAAGTTAACTTAGCGCCAGGATAATAGAATATTTTTTAATGCGTACGAGTTTTAAATGAAGTCATTGCCAGGCAGATTTACCGATTGATCTTCAGGCATAAGTTACGGATAACAATTCCACGTTCCGCAAAGTGATAATTTTTTTCCATTCCGGTACACCTGGTTCCAAGTCAAGAAATAACTTAAGCCGTAGGAGCAAAGACTTCACTATCGCATGTATTAAAAAAAAGAGGTCAGAATATACCACCGACTTATCCACCATGTCTCTACAAGGACCAATTTGATATTTTCGATGAAGCATATCTACAAGTGACGCGGTTCAATTGATTCCTCAAGAAATAATCAAACAGCATAAAGCCTAAAACCTCATTAAACTCTAAAAACTCTCATAATAAATAGAGATAGATAAATCCTTGGTCACTCGAGGTATTTGAAAATTACTATTAGGAAATTAAGAATTTTTATGGCTAAATAAGAGTTCCCAGAATGCAATATTACACACGCAGGAAGGTAACTTATACGCAGTTCGCAAGCTTTTAGTTCTATGGTCAAGACAAGTTCTGTTGTGACGCGACTGATACAACTTAGAAGTACTTAGGGTTTATCTCGTGAAAATATTCAATGGATGCCACGCCTGACTTGCCATAAGTAGGATAATATTAATAGTATAATTATAGATGTTTGCAGAAAATATCCGAAATGACAAGCTCACATTCCCTATATGGCTCCCTACCTGACAGATAATAATAAAACAGCTGAGTTGGTACAAGAAAGAAATCATTTTGTAACTCGCAGTATCCACTATTGCAAGAATTCAATTCCTTAGATAGGCTTAGTTTGTAGCCACGAGTATCTTGCTTTTATCCTTCACTAGCCTAATTTCAAGTTTCGTATCACAGTGAAGATTAGACGGCAAAGGAACTCGCATTGAATGATTGCCTAGGAACACATTTTACCGAAAAAATTGCTATAAATCCTGCGTAAACACCCAATAGTTTTTCAAAAAGTTGTATATTTCAAAAAAATCAAACGTACGTACCTCCCACATGTTTACACGTAATTCCGCCTCAAAATTCATAAATTTACTTTCAGGTAAAAAATACCGCAGGCATTTATCATTAATGGACACAAACTTCCATCACTTAGAAAGACACTGTTTTTATCCAAATACTATAGGTTTAAATTTTACCTAAAATACATACCTACTCTATGACTCACCAATCACCAAAAAAGTAATTCTCAAAAAAAGACGTTCCATTATAATTCTCAATAAAAAAATATCAACCACTAGTCGACACCACACTACTAGTCGAGACTAGTCAAGAGACTACTACAAGTCGAGACCACTACCACAACGATTACTTTTTAAACCAATTAAAATAACAAACAATACACTTGAAGTCTGAGGAATATCGGGCGACTACGCAGCTATCAATAATCATCCAATTATATTTTAAAGATCCCATGTAATCTTTCGATTCGTTTAATTTTCGTGAATTATTAATTGATGCATACGCAGAACACATGTATTATCCTTCCCTTATAAGAACTATCACCCCGAATGTTTTATCTACCTTGACTAACCATATGGTATTTATTAAAACGTGATAATGTGCCCAATGAAACCCCCATAAAGCACAAACAAGTGCGGGAGGGTTGGCACTGTCGGGTGTCGCGGTGCAGCCACCTCCTCGTGGTGACACCTGGTTAAGTTTCGAAGGGAAATTCCTAAAACGAACCAAGAGCTGCCCAAAAATTGCCAAAAAACGTGAAAATTCGAATTTTTTTTGTTTTCAGCCATATGCATTTAAATAACCAAGGTTTGCATCAGACTTACCTTCAGGCTCATCCCCGTCCACATTGGCGCCACGGGAGCTCCGAGAGAGGCCTGGAAGGGCACGAATATGGTAGGCAACCCGCCAAACAGTTCCTGTACTTCAACTTTCAGGAGCCAGTAAAATATTGTTTGATCGAAAATATTTTTTAATTTCCGTAATCTGGGCCTCTAAAGGCACTTTTTCCAATGGGCGCAGTTCCGAACAAAAATTATCGCGAAATTCACTACACCCTATTACGTGGGGTCCTACATAACTGCCCACCCAGATTCACTTTCAGCCACCCTAGCCTCTGCCCCATATATGTCTCTAGGGAGTCTCCTATCCCACCAATCTATTCCTATGTTCATGGATACCTGCATTAGTTTATCCAAATCCACTCTGTCAATTGCCTTCTCGAAATCCACAAAACAAGAAAAAACATTCCGATTACTCTTTATATCTCTTTCTAATATTGTTCTCATCACAGAAATCGCATCCCGATCTGCCCTACCCTTCCAGAACGAAACTGGTCATCTCCCAGGTAGTAATTTGCTAAATCTCCAACCATCTATTTATTATTCTAAGCAAAACTTTTTCCGTTTGGGAAATCAAACTGATTACTCTGTACTCCTCACATTCTGATGCTTTCTTCCTCATCAGGATTGGTATTAAGACTTTTAACTAAATCCTCCACCCATGATCCTTCCTCATAGATTCAACGAATAAGTATCTGCAGTATCCAAAAAGGGGTAGTGATTATCCTTCATGGACAAAGCATTCCAATCCTTATAAAGCAACTAATACACAACCATTGTTTTTGAGAATTCTAGTACGTAACGAAGGGAATAATCCAAAAGGGAAGACTTTGAATGCTCGAGTGTTTACGCAACTCTACCCAACAACCCTCACTACACTATACACAATTAGTGTTGTTGTATAACTTTATTTCCCATTGTTTCCTGGTGTATGATTGTGTGAACACACTTTAAAATGCAATTTAATATGTAACATGCTGACTCTACTGCAAAACGAATTGTAATATTTTTATGTTGTGGCCTCGCACCAGCCAGTTATATTTAGTAAATTTAAATGATAACAACCCCAACACAGGTTTTCTTTTACCTCAGGGGTGTCTGTTGTTCCACATATCAATTGTAATCTTGTGTTTTTGTATGTATAAATTGTGGAATAAATACTACTACTACATACCCATCACGCCGTTCCATCCAAAAGATTCATTCTCGGTGTCCAAAAAGATTCAAAGTATCAAAAAAGTTTATCTCTCGGTGATAGACCTGTAAAGCTGACTACTTATATAATATCCTCCAAACTGCCCTATCCTTGCGCACCTCATTTGCTTCAGTTATTTTCAGGATACACGCCATTCTTCATACGCGCCCTCCTGTTCATAAGACTCCTAATGCTTCTCCTCTTAAGAGTATCTTCCACAGCATTCACACATGACTTTCTCGGTCTACCCCTTTTCTACCTTATTTTCTACCCCTTCCTCTCACATCATTCACCCATTTATCATAAATCTGCTCCGTTATTCGGCTCTCGCCCATTTTATCGACATGGCCAAACTTAGAAGCCACGCCATTACCGGAGCATTCATTCCACATTCTTTCATCCTCCAATCGTTTATGCCTTCTGAATACAGCACAAACAATTTTCAGATAAATTTACAATCACTGCGATCCCAAAAATGGTGTGGTACGCAGTCAAGCGCACGGGTTCAAAGCTATGCATCACGGAAGGTGAAAAACGCCTCGAAAAAATCATTTGACTCGACCGGGGTCGAACCCGTACATCTTAATTGCCGCTCAGGTGTGTAAAACAGTCACACCACCAAGTCATTCGCCATTCAAGGCGAATTCCAGCGGGGAGATCAACGTTCGAATCCTGGTCAAGTTAAACGATCTTTTCATGGCAATTTTCACCCTTAGAATTTAGCTTCTCAGATACCCCACACGCACTGCATATAGCCTTCTCCTATGCTTAGGATCCTATCTTCTTTTATGCCCTGCAATGCCAAAGTTTAGCTACAATCCAATAAATTGGGAAGGAATACACTTTCGTACACAACAACTTTCGCTTCAAATTCTATTAATATTTCTCCATTGACTTACTGCCATTTAAACTGAGTAATTGTGTTCTATCAAACTTCTTTCGAGAACTAAGCCTCTGCTAGATTTGCTTCAAGTAAAACCCGAGCGACCTGAAAAACTAAAATCAGCTGAGATTACCGCCCGGATAGGCGATGCGACACTCACATGATGCAACCCGTGGGCGACGCCCCGCGCCCCCCTTCTCCACACTCCCAAGAGCCCACACGATGCACCACCGGCCCACGATTTCGTTCCGAATGTCTCTCCGCTCTAGATTGGGAAAGTACGGAAAACGAAAGCAAAATAAACCTATCCAGTGCATGGGGAAGATTGTTGGTAAACATGTTCGTACGGGGAAAAAATATTGCCAAGCATTAAAGCGAGTTTGAGCCATGTGATGCCATCAATAGTGATGTGTTATGGAAATAAACAATCAGGCACGTAGCCAGGGGGGGGGGGGCTTGAGGGGCTTCAGCCCCCCTGAAATTTCAAATCATATTGTTAATTTAGTTTTACCATGTATTATATTGGATGAAAAATACAACGGTTCGAGAGGGGAAAAAGGTAAGAACAAAGCAGTTTTCTATTAAAAAGTATCCATAAATACAGTTCAATAACGAATGAAATTGTACCAAGAGAGGACCCAGGCTTCAGATTAAGCTCCCCCCAAACCAAAATCCTGGCTACGTCACTGTATACAATGTTTTAATGCCACATATCTTCCCCAACTGCCTCGTTTGTCGGCATCGGTCGAGGACAAACGTTGCCCGTATTTTGCCAATCTAGAACTTTACTCTCCGCGGAATGCGGCGCCGCGCCGGCCGGGACGAGAACTGGGGTAGTCGGACGTTTTCGTCGGCCCCCGCGCGGGAAGCCGAGGAATGTCGTCGCGCCGGCGAATTGGTCACGCGAAGAGATCGACGGTTGAGACGCTCGCGTGGAGGCGATAGGCCGAAGAAATGACAACATCTCCCAGTCTCACCCAATCACAATTCCACACCTACGTGCTACCTTGCGAGCCACCGCAGGGGCGTGTGGCAGGGGATGCTAGGACACCAGCCGTGAAAATTGTCGGCCTCAACAGCGGCGAGGAAAGGTCTTCGCTTGATAACCTGGAGGTCAGAGGTTCAAGTCCCACCTGCGTGGTTTTACACTAACGATAACATAATATATATGATATGACATAAAATAATATAATATTAATAATTTACTACTCCAACTGAATTAATCCTCACATAAATATTGTACAATTAGATAGGAACTTTAGGTAGCCTCGAAGGAGGACCTGTGTTAAGGCTCCCATGAAAATGTCGTTGGTTATGCATTGTAACCCATACACATAGAGCACATGTCAAAGGAGCTTACAAAATTATTCATTTTACAGTACGTGCATTAAGTTACAAAATGATTAAATCACATTTCACTCAGTTAAAATAAGATATCTTCAAGGCTTTCTTTTGTAAAAAGCGAATACTGTATATTTTTATATTGTTTTCACAGGTTTTCACTTAACTCAAGAATCGGTTAATAAACTAAACACCCTAAGTCCTATACACAAAAACATCGTTTAAATTACGTTAAACTTTGGTCTTAGTAAAGGCATGCGAGTTTTACGAAGGGTGAGGGGGAAGGCAAATACAGTAATAACCCTGCATTTCAACTTTTTATATTAAAACGTCGTAGAACCTTATAAATGCACAAATGCCTCAATGGAAGCAACCCTAGATGAAGAAAGAGAGGAAAGGAACTTTCGAAACGATTCTTTTGTAAAACTACACTAATAATTCTTTCTTGAAGAAAAATGACAGGTTTTAAGGTGGGCGAAATCGCGCTTGTCATTCTTCAGATTTTGTAAGATGCGTTGAACTACTAGTTTCAATTGACGCCGTGCGTTATTAGGACAGTGTCTGTAAGCATTGCTCCTATAGAGCGGTTAGCGGTTGATTGAAGACAACGCGAAAGAAGGAACAGTGATCCCACCCCAAGTCATGGGTAGTTGTTTGATTCGAATGCTTTGAAATGATCGTAATTGGGTTAGTAGATACCTACCTTTGAGCACTATGTAATGTATTATTAAAGTTTTAAGAAATGGGGAAAGCGATTAGTAGATACCTATCATTTAGAATTAGATAATTTATTATTGAAATAAAAAAATTGGGAAAAATATGAATCATGGAACGACGAAAGGGAATTATATATCAACGAAGTGTCTTACTGTATCGCTATTTTTGTCGTGGTCACTAAGTTTACACGGGAAAAAAGAATTTAGGTTACTATCAGTTCGGCAGCTTATATCTTTTCTTTTGTCGCTTCTATTAGTAATAGAGATATGGAGTGGGGTAAAAATAATATCCTAAGAGTAAAAATGAAACTTGCCTGTTTTGAAAATTTCAATTATTCTAAGCCTAGCGTTTGGCCTACAAGTCTCTAGCTACTCCAACCCTAGCTCTTCCATCGGCTATATGACTTTCCGTTCACTTGTAGCAATTTAAAACAGATGGTTCGGCTTTCCTATACATTTTGATTATTTCGCATAATGAACCTTTTTATGCTGAGTCCAAATGGTCGCGGCGTACTCGAGGTGTAGGCTAAGTAAAGCTACGATGCTAAGTAAAAATACGATGAGCGATCAGTGAAGAGAGAAAGTACAATGAAAATTAAATTCCAGCTTATCAATTTGTGCTGGCTGCCATAAAGCAAACTGCACATTCTGCAAAGTATGCTGTATCGCAGAGTTGATGCTGTTGAAGCGCATTTAATTACTAGGCCAGGCGGATATTCAGACTGAATTCCATAAAGAAACCACTCACCTTAAAAGTAAATCAAGATATCATTTGGAACATGGGGTAGAGGAGAAGAATAACACCCGCGTGGTACTTACCTAAAAAGAAAGAAATAATTATCATTAGTAATGTGCAGGAAAATTGAAGATCTAGGTTAGAAACAGATTGCGTCAAAATCTAGGCTTAACGATGTCGACAAAGACTTCGAGAGAATATTTCTATAATGTTGGGAATGTTTCAACTTCGCAAATTCGTATGAAATAATTCTAATTGTAAGTGCAATAAAAACCAAAATACTTCCCTGGTGACGGATAATACGAGTGATATACGTACGTAACACAGATCACGTAGTAGAAAAAATATTATTATCAACAAAATAACCAAAATGAATGGAAAATTGAGGTCGCTACAGCAAAGATAAAAATTACCAATGACTCATACGATTAATGGAATTTTTTCCCGATCTTTTAACCAAATTTTATCCTCCTTCATTTTTTACGCTTTTTACAAAGTTTTTGCTCGTGCTTGATAAACAGGAGAACAAACCGTATTTGAAAACCAGTGTTTGGATGGTAACATATTAGTCATCAACACAATTTTTCATTGAAATTAGCGGCGTAATAATTAGAAGAGCAAGATGACAAAATGATAATGACAGACAAATGGTAATTCATTTCCACTCCACCACTAGAAGCCCTACACCAGCGCCATTCACATTATTATTAATTTTTTCCCCAGTTTGCTCGTATATATCCCTACGAGGAAAAAAATAATTAAGATTTATACATTTTCAAACCAGCCATAAAAAAACCAGGAAGAAGAGAAAACTGAAAGAGATTTTTTAAATTACGAGACAATAATCCACGATTGAAAAAATTTGGAGGCGCCGGGTATCGATCCCGGTACCTCTCGCATGCTAAGCGAGCGCTCTACCATCTGAGCTACGCCCCCGATGTACCTCACGCCGCTTCTACACAGTCTAGATCCAGATGCCGAGTTTTATGTTATCTTGGGCAGATTGCCATTTACGAGTTGGGCGTGTAGCGTGACATCAAGGGGCTCAGGCTGTTTTCAACAGGGGGCGCGGCAAAATATTATCGGGGTGGGAAATACAGGGGATAAGCGGGTCCTCCGCGCAGGGCACCACCCCTCCCCCCGGTATGCGAGCTTTCGCTCATGACCGAGGGCATGGAAGGGCTGCGGGAATAGGAAGGAAAAAAGGATAGGTAAAAAAGGGTATGGGAAAGGGCAACTTCCGACCCCAGAGACATGAATAGGCTAAGGGGCAAAAGACGGAACGCGAAACAGCATTTGATCTCTAGCGTTGGCCATGATGAATTCTATGAAAGAGAAAACATCAGAGTGGCAACCCGTCGTCCAGCCGGGTCCGCTAGATGTAATAAGGTGGGAAATACAGCTATCTCATTTATCAACAATAAATATCTACCTATTTTCCACTGTTTTATTTTTCACAAGACTATCGGTCCTATAGCTTCGTTTCGCCATCATCATGTACATCATTGTAAACAGTCGATGCATGTAATCTTGCGAAATTTAATTCAGTGGAAAAAAAGGTTTTGTTCATTTAATTATGGAAATATTCCACAGTCAGGTCTTCATCGTAACAATTAATATAATTACAGAGTCACTTTGCTCATAGTGAAAGCAGTCACTTACATCAGTATCATTACTACAAGGGATGGAAGAGGTACTACGGGCATCGCACGAAAAAAAACTCAAGCGAAGAGAGAACTCAAGATTTAGAAAACGCAACTTTTCTCTAAAAAAAAGTGTGAATAGAGACGAAAAAGAACTTTTTGAAAACATCCGCGTACCCTATGGCACGCTGTGGATCAGAATCGTGGAACACTGCATTAAATAAACAGAAAAGTATGGAAGAAATCCATAAGATCAAACGTACGGACAAAGTGAGAAACGAGAATTTACAAGCACAGAAGAGAACGATACGAATCTTAGCTCGGAAGATTCACGAGAAATAATATCAGGGACTGCGGCAATGACAGCTCAAATGGTGGCTTCGTGACGCCATCTTTTGCGGGGAGAGTGGCAATTATAGATATCACTATCACTTTTTCCATCATTTATGGCCGTCCTGTTTTCCGTAAAAATAAATTTATTTAGTGCTATGAAATGAATGTAAAAAGTTTTAATCCACAAAAAGTATATAGCCTTAATACGCAAATACAAAATAAATTAAATCAATACATTTAGTATTGGGCAATGAAACAAATAAAATAATAATGCGGGGTCAAATATCACCCACTTTGCCATTCCAAGGTAAAAACAAAATCCACCTAAAGTATGACAAAAACGTCTCAACGACAAAGATTCTATGAACTTCGGCAATCGGGGTATTTCCACGGGTCCCGTGCCTCCGGTGTCATCGGGAGTGCAACGTCCCCCGGTGTCTCTCTCATCTGCGGCTGCAAGGCCAGGAATAGAAGAGGGGTGCCCTAACTAAAACTGGATCTGCGATTGAAACACGTCGCGCACATAAGCGGACAATCCGGGTCCGGGAGGGATAACCGTGAACATGAAAACCGAACAGGGGGAGAAAGGAGGAAAGGTAACATGCGAAAGCTATGGAAGTCGTTCAAATAATCTTCCTACACATAAAATGAAAGTGTTTCAATAAATCACGACTCCTCTTATCGTATTATCTCACAGACTCGGGTGCTTCTAATTCAAACACTGATTTTGTCAAATAAATAAAGACATTGTGATTTTCCAACAAAGTGGAAGAAACTATAGCAGCAACGATTTGACAGCTGTTAACACTGAAACACTTGCTGGGTTATAAAACATATAAAATGAGGTAAACTCTGTATAGTTCTCTTTCCAACCAAGTTTTCGACGCATAAAGTTATGTTTCACCCTAGCAGTGATCTTGGTCGGCAAGTTCAATACAAATTTTTTGTGGACCACACAAAGTTTACATCGGTCCACCTGCAGGGCTGTATCGCTTTCTCCAGCAAAAAGGCTATAATGGTACTAAATCCAACTTCGATTGAATCCAACAACAGCAAGCAAACGAAGATACCTACTTATTGTATATTCACTCATTGAATCAACTAAATCAACATTACATTTTTCAAATTTTAATTTAATTTAACCCAGAAAGTAACTCTTAGGAACCTCAAAAATGGTTAGTTTCTCTAGGGCAAGTCAGAGCGAAGATCAAATTTGCATCAAATATACGTAAATAATAGCAACTTTAATCAGTGAACAAAATTAATGAAATGGCAAAACGCTTCTTTAACTTGAATGGTCTACATATGAAAAAAAAGAATATTTATTGATCTCTATCGATTAATATCCTCCAAAATTATAATGCAATATTGCAGGCGCTCCATATAATAATTTTCACAACTTCCTCATCATGTAGGTATTTGGTCAGAGTTCCTGTCACAATTTATCTCTTCTTCTAGCCTATGCAAGTTTCCTACATAATATACTTTACAGCACACCCATTTCCATCTAAAATATTTCAAAGGCATTTGGATTCAATCTGGTTAACGTTTGTCCTAATATTTAAATGATAAATTGAGCTTCCAATAAGGATCTCAATATATACTCTCTTATTCCATTCTTATAACAATGCTTCTATAGGAAAGGAAGTAGAGACATTGCTATTAAATGGTATAGAAAATGGCAGGACGAATGGTATAGAAGAATTCTTATGGCAATGCTTCTGCAGAAAAGGAAGCTCTACTACGAACCTACTATAGGAAAGGAAGTAGAGTTTCTTTTCCTGCAGAAGCATTTCCATAATAATGGAAAGAAGAAAATAAAGAAGCTCTAATACGAGGGTAATATTGCAGGGGAAACGTATATCTACATCCACATACCACTCTGCCAGCCACGCGCCGCAGGGACAATTGGCAGGGGGTCTTAGGACATCAGCCATGAAGATTGGAGGCAATAGCGAAATGGAAAGAAGAAGCAGTTGGATGAGGGAAAGGACGAATAGTGAGAATCATTAGCGCCTGGCCCTATTTTCTTCGTAGTCAATAATGACAAGTGAGGAGAAGGAATTTTTGTATCGAATTTATTTTGGCACCAAATTTTTGCAGCGAATAGATATGCGGACACTTGCCCAACACTAAAATTGACCATGAAAAAATCATTTCACTTGACCGGGATTCGAACCCGGATTTCCCAATTGCCGGTCAGGTGTGTTAGCCGGTTACGGCACCAAACCATCTTAATTTAAGGTGAATTTCATCGGAGGTTTATACGAACAAGTTGTTCTCGTCCCCAATCTACATTGTAGCACAGGAGACGTTGTCGTGCATGATATGCCACAGTCGCGGAGAATAAACCCAACTACCAAGCAATTGAGAGATCCAGGTTTGAATCCCGGTCAAGTCAAATGATTATTTCGTAGCGCATTTCACCGTCTTTGGTGTATATCTTCGCACCCGAGCGCGTGACTGCGTACCATATCATTTGTGCAATCGCAATGATTGGAAAACTAAAATTGAATTTCGGATCATGAATTTGGTATTAGAGGAGAGAACATGGGTCTTTTTCCATTGACTATCGACTCGAGCCAACGCCAACCCCTGAAATCCTTGTGAAAGGGGTCTCAGAGACCATCAAAAGGAACACCATCCCCCTTCCCGCACCATAGCCAGGCTCATTGTGAGACGTCAGTGATGGCACACCGGATGTCACCATGATCAATCCCAGCCGGCGAGTGAATAGACGGAAGTGGCACTGGAGACGGGAAGCACGGTTGAAAGACGGGACGAAGGCAACATTGTCTCATCCCATTATCTCCCGAGGTGAAGATCATGAGAACAGAAAGACACGAACGGTAGCCAAGAGACACCACGCGCATCACAACCCTCGCAAAAGCTCGTGGCAGACACGCAGTGTACGTTTTTGGGACAGTTAAGGGTCTTATTTCATAGAAGCCGGTCATCGGGAAGTATAAGGGGTAAGTGACACATATGAGTGCAATAGACACTAATTATTACCTCGGCCTTCAGCATACCCACGCCCCTCATCATCTGTTCCATCCACCTTCTCCTAATCTCCCCAAATAGTTGCATCTCCTCACCCACCATACCAAGCACTTCTTTGTTCGCCTTCCTTTCTATACACCGCACTCCCTCCATTTACCTCCACATCCACATCTAAAGCATCTGGAACCTTACTTCACTCTCATCCCTAGGAGTCCTAGTTTCTACATTACATAAAATTATACTATATATTCCATTCTCTAGCCTTTTCTTTGTATCCATAAAATATATCACCATAATCAATATTTTAATCATTCTGAGGGTTGAATGACTAATGACGATGATTATAAGTTATATAACACTTGAACCATTACAGCTACATGGAAAACCAAGCTTTCGGTGGTAGATATATTCTCCTAAAACTGAACGCTTCTTTCGCTAACGCAATTCTTCTTCAAATTTCTATGCTAATATGTCTATTTTGTTCAAGCTTACTGCCCAAGTAATTACATTGCTGTACTTGTTCCAGTTTGAGCACTCCTACATTTTTGACCAGCCTCGCTTTCTATAACCAAGAAAATGTCATTATTTTTGTTTTCTTATGATATATCTTGATTCCGTATTGCCCGATGTCATAGGTGTGTGGAGAAGGATGGAGAAGCTGCGATGAACGGTAAGGAAGACAAATGAGGAAGTGCTTGGCATGATTGGTGAAGAAAATAAACTTCTGAGTGAGATTAGGAGGAGGCAGGGTAGGTGGCTGGAAGGGGTAATGAGGGGCGATGGATTGCTGAAGGCCGTGATAAAGGGGAGGATGCTGGGCTAGCGGGGAAGGGGAAGAAGGAGAATATGTTTTATGGACGATATGAGGAAGGGTAGGACGTACGCGGAGGTGATGAAAGAAATACTAGAGGTAGATAGGGCCCTGGACGTATAAAATAGCAGGAGGATTTTCTTAGACTATCAATTAAACCTACTTTTTATCGGTAGACTACTTTAATGTAATATCAATTATGAAAACATTCGACTTTAGGACACAGGCTCATAGAATGGTCTTGTATGGACTAATGACACGTGAGAATAGCAATGATTCATGATAATAGGGGTGGATGAATAGTATTCTCTCATTTCTCCATAAACCGCCGATCGGGAGCGAAGGAACCGGAGATTCAGCGTCGCCTCGGGCGATGTTGAGGAAGAGCGACAAAGTATTTCCGGAACAGGGATCATCTCACATCTCATCTCTCCCTTCTCTCCTCAAACCCTTCCCTTGCCCATTTTCACGCGCACGCACAAATGTCATCCCAGTACCCTTGCACCTCCCACGGCCTGCTTCCAATCCAACACGTCTGCGCGTTCACGAAGCTCCATCGAAGTCGACAAAGTCCACGAGTCCTTACAGAGCGTTAATTTCGATCGCCCGCGAAAGAATAAATCCTTTAAGGAAGAAAGGTTCAAACGATGTCAACGCCTTTTCTCGTCATCGTCAGCAGTCATCAATCCTAAGAATGGTTTGCTGCTGCTCACCACTCTATTCTCTCCTCGGCAAACCACTCACTTCCATCATGACGGAAGTGAGCGGTTTGCTGTGCACGGTTCGTCATTTTGACAAAATCAATCATTTACCTCATAATTTGCTAAATGTATTCTATTCTTGGTCTTCCTACGTAATTCTAAAAGAGTTTTAGCTAAAATTATTATAATTATTATTTTGTTGATGCAATACTAAAATAAGTCACCGTGATGCAATCATGATTTACATATATTTGTTAAGGATAAAGCACCCTATTTGTGGAACCACTTGAATAAATATTTATCACTTAATTAAAGATAATGATATGTAAATGGTATTTTTTCTCGACCTTTTTATCTTATGGTGCAAATTTCATGAGTATAGGTCAAATGATTTTTTATTTTTAAACTTTTGCCGACATTTCGGATGTTTATTCATCCATCTACTTTAAAGTTTGGTGCTGTTTTTTTTACAGCACCAAACTTTAAAGAAGATGGATGAATAAACATCCGAAACGTCGGCAAAAGTTTAAAAATAAAAAATCATTTGACCTATACTCATGAAATTTGCACCGATAATGGTATGTTTACATGGAGATTAAATCATTTCCACTCATCTTTCAAATAACCACAAGATCCAACCTCCTTACACGATTTCTTCCTCCAGCTCGACATACGCCCTAAAGCTCTCCAACATTCATGAAGCCTATTCTCTTTCTTCCCCTGCCCTGCTTACCCAAAAATCTACTCCCCATCACTGCCTTCAGCAACCCTTTGACCCTCATTACCCAACATTTCCCTCGCCTCGTCCACCATTCCAAGCACTTCATAGCTTATCTTCCTTTCCCTCCATCGCAATTTCTTCATTTACCTCCTTATTTCGTAAAACCTCTCATCCTCCTTCCTCAGCGCTCCACTTTCTGCGTCAAATAATACTACGATTCCTACTGTACAATTCACTAGCCTTTTCTTAACATTAATAAAATATTTCCCTATAATTTGTTTTTAATCAATCTTAGGATTGAATGAATAATGGTGATCATAATCTGTTCCCTCGATTTAGGAAACATAAAGAGCAATATTAAAATTGAAAATGTCAATACATAGCCGAAAACAAGGTAAAAAAACCCTTCATTTCAAATACTTCTTATGCTTTTAAATAAAATAGTTTAATTTCACAAAAGAATATTCAATGTGCCCGCGATTAGTCAAAACAATTCACATTTACTTCTCCGCAGTAAGCACTTACTTTTACCTAGAACCATTTCGAATTTAAATAACTCCGTAGGATCTTACACCGGACAAGGATCACCGTTACGTTTATAAGAAGGAAGCCGTCAAGGCAGAAAACATTTAAGTAACGCCATATTTGTATCGTAATGACTTATTAGACGCAATACTTTCCGATATAATGAAATAAGCCTTTAATAATAGAAGTTCACATAACTCAGGCGAAATATTGAACAAATTAAAAGTTAATAATGTTGTTTCAGGACTGATTTGGTAGAACTAATGCATGACGAAAGAAGAAAGCTTTGCAATTTTCCACAGATAAATGTTTGATGTGACCGAATTCGATGTTTTAGATAATAGTCACCAAGTTAATTCATCATGAACAATTAGAACTTTAAAATATTTTCGCACTTATTTTATTGACCGACCAAGTTTTCAAAAAAAGGTTACAGCGCATTAGTGTCATCATCGAGGCACTCTTGGTAGCTAAGGTAACCTAGATAATCATAGTAATGTGTCGTTAGATAAAATAACAGAACATGATACCAAGTTACGATTGTTCATCATGAACGCTCGAAATTTTCACAAATTGATGTATAAATTTACTTCTCATCATAAATTCGACAGTCTCTGGCGTTATATGGTGGAACAGCATTATAGTACTTAAATAAAACAGCAGTAATTGTACTGTCCACTTAAATTTTAATGTAAATATTATACTACACGTGTTTCGACGTTTCTTAGGGCGTCATCATCAGGTCTACACAGGTGCAGTGGACAGTGCAATTACTGCAGTTTTATTTAAATTATTTCTCATCATTAATTTTGGGCTTGACAATGGTGAAAAACATCGAAACTAGTCGCATTGGACCTTCATGCGTGGAAAATTGCAAGGAGTCCATCCTTCGTTAGATTAAAAGTTAGTAACACGAAAAAAACTTTAACGAGCATCAATGCACAGTGAAAGAGCCGGGGAGAGTTGAGCACACTCCATACGGGTGTCTGCTTTCTTTTCCGCATCCCGTAGCATGTTTGCGACGCATAGAGAAAAAAACATAAATTTGCATTACATCCGTCGTCACAGTATCCTTAACATTGTCTGGAATAACGAACGATCAGCGACACGGTAAAGCGTCCCCAAACCCATTCTCCTGAGAAGATTCCCGCCCTCAGCTAATGAAAAAATTCCCCTATCGGTCATCCCGCAAGGACACTAGTGCTAGAACGGCCGCGGAGAACGATAAAAGCAAGCGTCAAAATTTGAGATGAGACGGGAACATTCATCAATTTAGTTGCATTCCCCACATAATTAAATGAACGGTTTTTAATTAGTAACTTCTTCTTCATCCTTTACAGCAAGCTCCTGTGGCCTGTTTCTTCTTCAATCACAGCCTTCTCTAGTTTAAGTCATCGCACCCACCTTCTAGGCTGACCAACGTTTCTTCTGTAAGCAGTATTCTGAGCAGCAAAGCAAGGGATTTGAGATATGTAAGTACTAATCTTTCGCTTGCCATTCAGTTTAAATGTTTGTTCTATTCTAGTTTTCGTTTGAGTACCCTGTCATTTATATTTTTCTGTTTTATACGATTTCCACATATTTTCACCCAATTTCTGTCTAACAGTGTTTTTCCCCCAACCATTCGAAGTATTTTCATCTCCGTAGTCTCTAATAGTCTTCTAGTCTAGGATCTTCTAGTCTGTGTTTGGCCTCGTCTCTACAGAATGTCAGAATTGGTCTAGTACTTGTTTAATAAATTCTGTATTTTTTTCTGGTCTAAGGTTAATCGACAGCAATAATTATTTTCGATAGAGTTAGGCTCAACTTTGCGAAATCTCATCGTTGTGTAAAATAAAATCATAGTAAAAGTTCACAGATGATGCAATAACTAAAAACTTTGTAATATTCATTTTCATTCAAACTTTGCATCATATCGAAATTCCACAAAGTCAACCATTCAACCATCTTGTAAAGTTCACAGACTTAACCTAGTGAAGTCCACTGTTGGTCTGAAGTCAGAAACTGGTCGAAGTCTTAATAAAAGTCTCCAAAGTTTTTCTAAATGTTTATCTTAAATCACTAATTATAATAATCTTTTCATAGAATTATTTTTTTCGATGACCACTGATAGTATTTTTTAAAGCGCTAACTGTATTTTAGAACCTTTTATAGCCAGATGAAGTAGGCATAAGGGTCGGCGAAAGTTCGCGATTTCAATTAATACTATCAGTGTTTACCAAAAGTAAGAATTCTATAAAATACAAAACACTGAAATATTAAGATCGAAACAATAATCACCGCTGAAACACGATTTGCACGCATTCACACGCACGGGTGCAGAAATACGACCCCAACAGGTGAGGAAATTTGCTACGAAATAATCATTTAACTTGACCGGGATTCAATCTAGAATCTCCTGATTTGATCTGAATTTCACTGTGGAAGGGCTAGCCAGTTACACCACAATGCCATCTTCATCAAAGACTAACTTCCTGCGGGAATAATGCAAACAAGGAGTCCTCGGCTCCAGTCCACGCAGAAGCATAGGAAGTATAGGTAATAGGCTTCGCGAGAACCGTTCAAGTTTAAAAAGAGATCCAACACAGGAGGGTATACATTAGCGTTACAGCTAAAATAGTCATACAACCAAATCATAATTATTATAATTAAGGTAGGTTTTCATGGAAGAGAGTAAAAGTGCTCCAGAGTTTTACACGCACTATCAAACAACACAATTTTTGTTGTCACAGAATACGTCCAACCTCTCTTCATCCCATCCAAAAAACCTATGTGTAAGAACAAATAAAAAGGACAAGCTCGCGGGAGAGGCAAATGAATTGAGGCAATTTTAAAGTCCTAAGAGATTGGTAGCTAGAAAATATTAAAGGGTTGAGCGAACGAATAACTCGTATGTGGTTGTAAAGAACTTACTGGGGACCGAACATTAGATTGTACAAAAAGCGAAGATTTGAACTAACAGCAAGAATCAAGCATCCTTGGACACATCATTATTGAGCACTACAATCCTTTCCTATCTGCCTAGCACTACTACCACCCCGCGTCGTTTCCATAGACCCTGTTGATAAAAATTCGTCAAAATAAGGACTTGGAAAGAAACGAAGTGGTTTACTGAAAATGAATGAAGAGGACCACTGCAGCAAAACAATCTTAGGATTGAATTCGGCTGATGATAACGAATCTCTTACATTCCTGACATCCTCGGACGGGGGAATAAGCTCAAGTATAGGCATGGCAAAACTTGGTGGCAATCGCCAGCGGAGACTCAGAGGTCAGTGGTTGTACTAAGCGTAGATGAGCGAGCAGAGGTTTAAAATTACTCCTCTTGAGGCACCCTCTACGCCTTTATCCCATCTTACTTGCAAGTTTTCCTCTCCTAGACACCACTTTCTTCACAAGCGTGTGCCACCAAGTTTTGCAGCCTCTTTACATGCCGCGGTATTTCCCACAGCACTAAGAAAAGTTTCTCAATTCTTTTTCCAATTAAGTTCAAAATTTGGCGGTATGAAACGGCCCTATCGTTGCAACACTTCCTCGCTTGCCCCGCCTCACAATTTTTCTTCGCGCCCTCCAAAGCGCGGTCACAAAGGGCTCCTTGCCACGATACGACTCCCCATTCCACCCTCTGGAGTAGGTATATTATTAGGGCGCGCCTAGGCAATCTTCCTTTTTCTTTTCCCTAGGGACGAGGGAGACAGAAGAGAGAGAGGAGAAATGGGCAGATGAGGACGTTAAAAAAACAAATGAGGCGCGCAACGCCCACGAAGGGATCTTGGCGGGGGTGTCCCCGTCCTTCGACAAATCGAAGGGGACGGATTAAAGGGAATATTGGTCCCTCCGCCCTCCAAACGAACTACTTCTTCGCCCAAGGGCGTGTGCGTTCTCCACTGTAAGGGCGCCGCGCCCATCCTTGTCTTCGACCCTCAAATGCTCCAAACATAGAAGAGAATAGACGGCGTTTTGGAACACGACAGTGAAGCAGTTTCTTTTTGCAAAATACGACCCACCCAACATGGTTATCACGCTTATTCTTTCATTAAATGTCCGTAAAACTCCACGCCTTCCGGTAAATGACTTTCGTTTCACACATTTTACAATAAAATGTAGTGGTATTACGAAAATTCTTATAAAAAGACATACCCATCACGCCATTCCCTTTCGGGTTGGTAGGTCAAAGAACTTAAGCCAAGAAAAGATGCTGATGGGCCAAGAAAACTGGTTTCTTTTAATAATTTCCGCCATAATACCTTATCCTTTGGTACCTATTTTGCTTCTCTTACACTCACGCATTGTTTCATCGACGTTCTCCCATTCCTTCTCTTCAGGCAGAGTCTCTTCCACCACATACACCCATGACTTTCGCGGTCTACCCTATTCCTCTCGTACCAATCACACCTCTATCATAAATATGCTTTGTTTGTCGACTCTCATCCATTCTTTCAACATGGTTAAACTAACGAAGCACCCTTCTTTCACATATATCCACAACTGGAGCATCCATTCCACATTCTTTCATCATCCTCTCATTCCGAACACCATCCATCCTAATTTGATTGAAATGCAAAAGTTTTCCACATAAATAAACTTTAATAACAACCTACGTTTGGTCCCTGAGCAACATCATCGGCAACAACAGCGACGAAACCTAGGTCGTTATTTAAGTTTATATATGTGGAATTTACAAAGTTTATTATTTAAATCATGAAGCTATTCCATAAAGTCACGCCGGAAACTATTAACCCCATCCTACTTTTGCTGCAAACACTTCTTAGATTTAATATATGCAATATGCAATTTTAATAACACGATATGTAATTTTAATTTTAAAGCAATGTAAGATTCTTGATATGATGCTAGGAGAATAACCAAAGTTGTGCCACCAGTTGTGTCTACTTGCACATAAGAAGCTAATAAAAAAAACTAGATGTGTGTGGGCCAATTCTTCATCTAAATATCCTGTTTATGGCGCATTGACTGCAAAACTGACCCATTCAGTATGGCCGATTGCAATTTTTAATGACTTCAATATTCTTCGGAGCATTTTTACCTCATGGTTTCATTCATTCTCTAATTAATCTTTGACTCCAAAGCTCCAGTCCAATCAATTCGCATAGGCAAAAAATTCTCAAAAGGGCTCAAACAATTGCATACCCACCGTAGCATAGATATAAATACAGTTATCGTTACCAATAGTCAAGCGCCGGTAAGGATATGGGTGTATAAGACCTTCGTGCTGTTTTCGGTGATAAGCTAATGAATAAAATAAACAAACCAAAGCTATATGTAAATTCTGCCACGATTTGCGGAAAAAACGGCTATTTCCAACGTGTTCTTAAATGTTCATCGCCGTAAAATCAACATCTTTCACATATATTCAATGTGCCGATAAAAGTCGTCGACATAAAAATACCGATATGCATACCTAGTGATTTCCAACAACGTAAACCATTCCAAAAAAGGTAAAGAATTGATTATAACCCAAGAAATTCGAGGTTTTACGAGGGGATACGCTGAAGTTTTTTTTTCCGTAACCTCCTCAGCATGCAAACAAGGCAGTATTTCCATAATTCTTCCGGGTAGCCGTTTTAACGCAGCGACCGAGAGACAGAATTTCCATACGAAATTCCAGCGCGTACAGCAAGGATTCTGAATGTTATTTGATGGGCTCCTTCGTCGGCGTAGAGCAAAATATATGCACCACCCTTGATGGTTGCTTCAGTTAGGGTGGGTTCACACTGTCAAATTACTTCCGCAAGTTTATTCCGCAAGAGCTTGCGGGGAATTATTTCTCGGAAAATAAATTTTTCACGAGTTACTGTAGAGCCAGATTGGTTGCTGTTTACAATGGCAACAATACGTATGCTCTTGCAAGCGACTAGCCGAAAATTTTAAAAGTTCTGCAAGTGGACTTTCACAGCCGTTCCCACGCGCTTTGTAAGTCGCTTGCTACAAGTAACTTGCGCAATACGCTATACAGGGAGAAGCACAGGCGATATTAACGAAAGAATAAATCATTGAAGCGATGCCGATAAATATTACGAATGGATTGGAATTAACTGTGAAGGAAATTATTACACGAGATTCAGTTTCCTATGCCTAACAGAAATAACCAAGTTCTGTGACATTTCCTACTCCGAAAAGGAATGGCGTGATAGGTATGGCGTGTACGTATGTTGGAAGTTTAGCAATTGGAATGCGCAGTAGAATTATAGAGACGCACATTTGCAAGAAACGATACTGCTTATGAGAACAAGCAGTAACGCATGGGCGTATTCAACTATTGGGCTATTTGTCTTTTCTACTCCATGAATTTCCCAAAATCCAACGATATTAGCAGTAAAATGACGTCACCCGTGGCGGTGATTTCACAATAAAGCACAGTAAATGAAACATCGCGTAAGTACATATTCCATGATAATTTTGGTTTCGTCATGAGCGTAAAGCAACCCAGCAAAAAAGTACCTTCCAATAGTTTTAATCACAAAAAATAAGAGATCTATCCGAAGACCGGAATGAGCAAGGGCTTAGCTCTACGGAAATTATTATTGTCCTGCGGGTATTTCAAACTAAGTTGCCCGACTTATTTATATTTCACCATAAAACCCGTAAACGAAGAATATTAGCAAATTCCAAACCCCGTTTCCACATGATTTACATTATCCACACAACTTACATGATCCCTTTATATTGAATTGTTTCTAGAAGAAATATTGAGGAAAGGAATACAAAAAAATAACCGGCACATCACAACCGATGTTTGCATTTCAAAATTGATAGGTGAAGAACCTTTTCAGGCACTAAGCTCTCACGCAGGAAAATTTCAGGCAACGCCTCCTCCCTCCAGATAATTAGGGAATAGAATGAAATACTGAAAATTGAGACTTTTTCTACTAGCACATTCATAGAAAAATAATGTGCTCGTAGTATTATGGTGGGTTTACACTTGCAAGTTTATTGCGCAAACTACTCGCAGCGAGTGATTTTTTACGTAAATTCCACGTGTAAATGGCTGTGCAAGTCCGCCTTCAGAACTTTTAAACGTTTCGGCAAGTCACCTGCAGTAGCGTATTGTTGCCAGTGCAAACAGCAACTAATCTGCCTCTGCACTAATTTGTGAAAAATATTTCGCCAGAGTAAATTTCTCCGAAAGTTCTTGCATAAGAGACTTGTGGAAGTAACCTGCCAGTGCAAACCTACCCTTACTCTCTGTCCCCATGCCGCTTCCAGAGCCTCAGGATGTCGACGATAGCTGCCGAGGTGCGAAAAAACGCTGGCAAGAGCCACTACACATTATTTCCTGATCCTCTTCCAACCTTACATTCGTTCCCTCGCCTCTTCTTGGACATCAAAGGCCCTGACCAACACGCTTGTGCCCACTGTCCATTCAAGCAGATAACATTGAGAAACCTATTAGCTAATTCCTTGCCAAGAGAGAAGTAGAACAGCGACTAACGAACTAAATAATAGACCACCCCGCTCACGGGAGGTTTTGTTCATCACGGGCGTTCATTGATGTGCCTTTACTATAAAGGCCCACCTGAAGCGGTAATCATAGGTCATTGAGTGCACATTATAATAATCATTTTAGTCAGAAATATGTCTTGGACCACATCATCTAATAAAATCTGTTTACGCGCTTGAACTCACCATACAGGCAGTAATGAAAATTATACAAGAATTATATTTTATATTTTTTCCTTAATTAAAGAATCTATAGATATCACTAATGAGCATACTTGTGCAAAGTTTTACGCAAATCTGTACATAAACTAAAATACGTAAACTAAATAACCAACGAACCACCAACCACCGAAGCGTTAACAACGAGATGGTTTAGTTCTTTCGTTATCTTGACGTCTGCGACTGCAACTAAAATGAGGATGTTTTAGAAGTATCTCAGCGAAATATGCTAACAGCTTATAGAGGCTAATTCTAATCCAATTAAACATTTTTTAAACAATGAATTAAAAAATGTTTTAGTTGGTATTTAATGTTACTGCTTAAAATATTGTGCCAATAAAAGTATTTATTCAGTCAAAAAATCATCCTTCTTCATGAAACTATTATATACTATTGTAGACAACTAACAACTTGTAGACCGCATGCGACATGAATACCCGAATTAGAGAGAGGGTGATTTCTCTGTATCACGCATAATTGACATCTTACCAGGGTAATTATGGTTACCGGTTACGATGGAACGATGGTTATTCTATGGATTGAAAATAATTAATAGTAATAAACCCTTGGCTAAGACTTTTTAAATACCAAGTAGGTGGTCGGAAGAGTTACTGAGGGGCGAGGGGTTGCTTAAGGCCTTTGATAGATGCACGTCGACGAGATAGCATGTTGGGTAAGCGGGGAATGGGGAGAAAGAGAATAGGTTTTATGGACGGGATGAAGAGAGGTTGGTTGCATGCTGAGACGCAGAAAGTAATTTCGAAGGTACATAAGGCCCTTCGTACGTAAAAATTTATAAGATTTCTACTCACTTCCGTTTACACCTACCATTAACCATAGTAATAATAAAATATAATATTAAAAAGTTCGAGAAAAGAGTACTCGAGGAGTAGAAGAACGGACGAACTACCAAAGCATCTCAGCGCGCCTTGAAGAATAAATCCAAAGAAACTAAATGCTATCGAAGACATTCCACGACCAAGCGATTCAGTCCACACCGTGATATTTTGTGACAGGAATGCGACCGACGCGGCAGGAGAGACAGCCAAAGGAACGCTGAGAAGGGATTGAGAGGAGAGGATGAGTCAGGATAGGAAAAAAATAGAAGGGGGAAGGAAAGCGAAAGGTAAGCAAACACCGAAATGGACCGGAGGAGAAGGGAGAGAGAGTCGAGAGGCAGGTAAACGTTGCTCTTGGACCGCCTCTCAGAAAACCTAGGGAAGACACAGGAGACAGGGGAAACTAGGAAGGTCCAAAAATAAAGACGTGGGTGCGAAAACAAGACGACAGAACAGTGAAAGGAGACCGTAAAATACGTGGGCACAGACAGCTAAAACCACGCCGCATTCAGCGAGAGAGAATAAACGAAACAACTTAATAATAGAGAGGGGTGACACTAAGGGACGAGACAAGGACGCGAAGTCCTTTTCGAAAATAGTCGGTATGTCCTCGTCCCTCCGATGGCGCGTCATAGGAGTAAACTTCTGATTTCTTTCTTAGGCGAAGCGTTCCTCATCATTAACAGGCGTTAACTGCTAGAGAATTCAAAATTCCCTTCAAGTTTACGCCTTATTACAGCAGTTCCCAATCTCAGTAGATTATCGCACCCATCAGTCAATCATTTCCCTACACCATATCCCTCATCTAACAAAATTTCTCATTTTTTCACAATGTTGTTGCTATTATGAGTTTAATTCCGCCTGCACTCAGTTTTTAAACCATCAAGCATATGCCCCTAAGGATACGGGCACCACAGGTTGGTAATCGCTGCCTTAGGCTAATTGCAATTTGACTTTTTGAAACTCATTTACGTCGACTTTTACCAGGAATATTCAATAAAAAATACTCCTTTAATCACCACGTAAAATTCTTCGAGCGGGAACAATTGCGATGACAGGATAGAGAGCCATTTCGTTTCCCAGAGCCACCAGCTGGAAGTGTTATGGCACCCAACAACTCGCAGGATGAGGACTTTAGAGTTGTTTGAATAGTCATCACCCTGATTTGAATCCGGAACCTTCAAATATGATGCCAATTCAATATTCAGATATGGAACCGATAACGTTGTGTACTTCGAAGTAATATCTTACTTCGAAGTAGGAGTAAGGAATACCAACTTTACAAGTCACTCAAAATTTAATAAAATCATCACAAAATGGAGATTGTTCTTTCTCCATATGTTGAGAACGGACACAAAGATGCTTCATTTATATCTTCTGTAAGCTTTAAAAAGCAAAAAAATAAGATAAATCACGTGGTAACAGCTTTCTGTAATCTGGCTTTCACCGAAAACTTTTAAGATACAATTCCTGGTATAAAATTAATATTATAATTAAAGAAGGAAATCGTATGAGAAAATTCGCTATAAAGGGTAAACTTGGCGATTCGAACAAATATTGCATAACCATCATAATTCCCCCTTAAGCTATTGAATAACATCTGAAAAAGTAGACGCTGATATTATTACGGCAGGTGACCGAAAGATGAGACCAATTAGGTGATAAAGGATAGGCGGGTAGTACGGCATAGGTATCAGGTGAATCAAGGAATGGTGGAGAGAAACCTGGCGACGGCATCAGCCTACTTTGAACGAACGGCGCCAAGTGATCGAAAGTTTTACGCTCCCTTCTTTGGACGGAAAACAACACTTGTAGTGCTCCCGACACAGCACCCTGAGAGGGATTGCTATGTCATTGGTAATCACCACAAATCCCGGGGTTCGAACCTGGACCCTCGGGGTGAGAGTCTATCACTTAATCGCCAATCCACCCGATTCCCTTCTAACATCCTTCCTCTAACATAAGTTGGTATTCATCATTAGACATTAAACCCCATGATCGGTTGACAGCGGCCCCCCATTCTACCCTAGAGTCGGCATTAGCCACCTTTAAAAGAATGGTACCTTAAACAGTTTTAATTTTCACCCGATGGACGAAGGAAGTACTCCACTCGAAATGCTCTCCAAATAACACACAACTATGGGCCAAAAAACCAACACCATGTAATTTGAACCCAGGCTTTTGGTATTGGAAGTCACCATAGCTACCCTATCCACATGAATAATCCCCCCCGCTCTTGGCTGCCAAAATCACGTTATATACAGTTCGAGCTTCGGAAACAACGTAATAAATTCGATTCAGGTGGCTGGAGAGTCTCATAGTTTATATTTATTAAGGCTCAATTTTTTTAGTACTAAATGGTGCAAACAGGATTTTTTCATGTAAAAGTACGCTACCGCGGCTATGAAAACCTTAGCGTTTGGACAGCGCCTTTTTTGGGGTGTAGTATCCACCCCCTCTCACCGAAGTAAAACAACGACTCAACTTGTAATGTACTTCTGAAAAAAACAAAGTTAATCTCTCATTATGCTTTAAAAGCTACTGCGCGCAACGTTTTCCTAAAAACTTGCCATAATTTTCTCCTTCAGTCAGTTTTACCTTATTTACATAATCACTAACACATCATGTATCAACATATCAAATAATATGCTCAAAAAGTTTTATTAGGCACAAGGACACAGAGATTAGGCCGATTTTGGCACGCAATCTCAAAAAAGTTGGCTCTAACTTGCACAAAGCTATCCGCTTTCCGTGGTAAAATCTAGCTCAGACACCTCTTTATAAAACATAGTCTTGGTAAGCTACAAATAAATTCTACGACGAAGTATCAGAGAGTAATGTAGCATTTACCTTCTTCGTGCCTTCCATCTATCAGTGGAACCTTTCTACATTCCCGTGGGCGACTTGTAAATAAGTGTAACCATTCAGAAAATAACAAAATTAGGTAGTCACCTTTTGTCATTATTATTACTAGAGTAATATAAGCAATGGGAATGGAGAAACAAACAAGGGGACGCAGCGAGCAAAAAGGGGAGGGGTCGGACGCATCGAAGCGAACTGCAGGTGGGAGGGCGGGGTGCAAACGCTTGGGAGTCAAGGCCGAGGGGGAGGACACCGATGAGGAAGGGGGAGGCTGATTATATCAATGAAGGAGGGTCCACCCGGGCGGAGGGAGAGCGTCTGGAATCGCTTACAAGAGAGCTCGGATGTGTCTCTCCGGTGCATGCACACTAACACGCACATCGCATGCCTTCCCGCCGCGCCCGACACAGCCTCCCCCCGAACAACAAGCCACGCACTCTTCCTCTTCTCCACACTCCGCTCCCTCGAAATGAATTCCAGTTCCGAATGCCAAGGACGGGGAGGCATCCGAGGTGAAAGAAGGTGTGTCTCCCTTTCCGCCTTCCAGCTCACTTTCTACCCCAGCCTCCACCAGGAGATCCACACTTCCCTTATATTCTTCACCTTTCTCCATCGTCCTGTTTCAACGTTTTCTCCTTTTGACGTAGAACTACGTTTGAATTCCACTTCTCCATTCTAGCACAACATATAGAAAGCGGGCAATTCAAGAAGTAGTAATAACCCGTGGTTGGCTGGAAATAATGCAATATATTGGATGTTTGAAAGCGATTCTTAGGGGTATAGCTAATTAAGGTAGTTAGAGCGAGATATTTCCTAGTCATAACGGAGACATCATTCGAATTTTATTTTTTTATTTAAGTGTCTGTTAGAAGAATGAAGTAAATATTGTAATATAAATGGCGCAAAAATATAGTTATATGGTACAAAAATTCTCAGCAGTTAAATAAATACACATTTCCACATTAGTCTCTAATTTGATTCATTTTTTCACGCCGTACGGCGAAAACGCCTTCACAACAGAAGATTTTATTGCGATTCTGTAAAAATTACTGCGGTGAGTAATTGAATATATTTTATAAATACTTGAGAAAAAATACAAACTACACACCGTTAGTTTTTTGACGAAATCCAGGCGTTAGAGATTTCTAATTTTTTTCAATATTCTCCATCCGGAGCGCTCAGCCGTAATCTTTCCCATGTAAAACAGCTTATATTTTTAGGAAAATTGCTCGAAAAGTAGTTCAGCAAGGGGTTAGTTAATATTTTGATGCCATTGGAAAGATGAGACTTTTTTCTTTAAAACGAGGTCATATTCATCAAATTCTCGTTGAAGTGATACCTCGCTAAAACTACCAAAATTCAGGAAAACGGCCATGTAATTACTTTGCTCGCTTTTTGGATATGAATAGAGACAAATCGCAGGCAATATTCATGATCGCACCTCTGACCGGCAATTGGGAGATCAGGGTTCGCATCCTGGCTAACTCAAATGATTTTTTCATTGAGAAAATTATCCCTTTGGTGTATTCAAGAGGATACTTCACTACGATACAAACGTGCTCCTATTATGGAATATTGAAAAGATAGAATAAATTATTTTCCACATGAATATTTATAGGTGACTGCCGTGGTTTCAGCATATCACTGCAGTCATAAAATAAAAGGTATAATCGTGCACGTTAACCTTGACATTGAATAGCTCAAACCGCGGTGAGTCTTACGATAAGGTAGTTAGAGCGAGATACCATTTCATGTAAAGTTCAATAAATTTGGCCTCATCATAAAGAATAAAATATATATTTTTTAACGCTTTTACGACTTTTAACCTTAAACGCTTAGAACTCGTCAGAAATTTAACATTGTATAGTTTGTATGCTTTCTTAACTATTTAAAGAAATAAATTAATTACTCACCGCAGTAAGTTTTACAGCATCTCAAAAACATTTTCGGTTGTGAAAGCATTTTCATCGTACGGAGTGAAAAAAATGAGTCAAGTTAAAGATTTACGCATTCATATTTAGTTAGTTACTGAGAATTTCAACCATATAAAACCATTTTTTCGCGCCGTAAATATTACAAAAGTAACTTCATGCTTCTTAAAGCCACTGACATTAAAAAATAAAATTCGAATACGGTCTTTATTATGGCGAAGGCAAAATTTCGCCCAAACCACCTTGAAGGACAGCGGCCGTGACTCCGACAGAAACCCCCGGCGTTCTTCTTTCCTACATTCCCATACTCCGCAACCTCACCAACTCACACTCTCCTCCCGGCCCCCTCTCTTTCATTTATATAAATAGTGCCACCTCTTCTGAAAGGGGAAGCAAAATATAAAAAAGGCGGGACGGGACTCCATCGGGGAAATGTAAAAGGACGGGGAAGCGTGGGGACAGGGGATGGAGACGCGACGCCGAAATAAAAAAAGAACTATAAGTGAAACGGAGAAAAACGGTTGGTATACTTTTTATTTTCCGTCTCTGGGAATGAATGACATGGGGAGGGTGGTAATGAAGGTGTGGGACCTTTCAGACCTTCCATTTCAGTTCCTTTCGTTCCTTCATCCCTCTCCCCTTTCAGGTTTCTTCCCTGCCGGGCGATAATCAAAAGAACCAATGCCGAAGGTTCAGGGGAGGGAGAAGGCTGACTCAAAAAGAAATAAAATAAAATAGTCGACTTACTCCGCAGCAAATTGACATGTTTTCCTAAACCGTCAGTGATGACAAAGAAGGAAAGATGCGGGTGATTATTTGAAGGAATGTATATTAGGGCATTGTCTTCCGTCAATGAGTTCCCGCGCCATGGAACAGCATTCCCGACTATTGAGCATTGAGTGGTAATCGAGGGTCATAGAGTGCACATTTTAATAAGTTTTCAAGTAGGTCGAAAAAAAAACTCTAGGACCACCTTTCCTGTGAGCACATCTGTTTATGCGGTGGAACTCACCGTAAGTTCAGTAATGGAGATGATACAAGAATTATATGTTCCATTTTTTGCCCAATTAAAGCATGTTATGACTTGAGTTTTCGGCGAGGTATTAGAAATTTAGGCGAAAGTTATATTTAAATAAGTTTTTCTCAGACATTATTCGTGGCAACTTGATTATAATTATATGAAATGTATTATTTAGCTTTTATAAGAATATCTGAACGTATAAAATCGAATTATTACGATGCATTTCTCATATGCCATGAGGCTACATGTTAAAATATGTAGCATAGAATAAAGTCCGTTTCACACGATAGTTGACCCAGCACAAGGTCGAGGATACTCGCTAGTATGATAGCTTTCCAGTACCGTGTGATATAGAACTAGCATGCTGGCTAACAAGCATGATAGCCATTATACTCACTGGGCTACCTGATTTCGTAATTGATGCGGTACTAGTTTGCTACTAGCTCCCAGAAGGAACTAGTATCCATCGACCATTCATGTTAGCTTTTACAGCCGCATTGCGGTCTTCAATTTTTTAATCAGCACCTCACTATAGCGGGTGTATCGCGGGCGATGACATTAATGTGCGGTGAAAATGTCTTGACAATCCCTGCTATTACTGCAGCAGCCAAAAGTCACCATCTTTCATGGCAATTTTCAATTTTCTTTTTACAGTTCGCAACGGAGGACGACAGTACCGCTCCTTCGCAAGCGCAAGTTCGTGATAAAACCTTCTATCACGGTTTCTATCATAATGGGTTCCGTCCTCAATATCAAGTACCAGCTAGTCTTGTGCTGGATCAAGTATCGAGTGAAACGGGCTTTACCAAAAAAACCAAATGGGTAAGAAGTATTTTTTTTTTCACTTTTATCTATAGATATCACTAATGAGAACACGTAGATATACAAAGTTTCACGCAAATCTGTTTATTAACAAAAATCCCTCCAACCGCCTTATTGAGAAACAGGACTCAACTTTGACTCTATTATTCTTTATTAGTATCAGATACTGTACCTGATACAACTATGCCTGTTGAATTTCATATTCTGAATCCCTTCGGGGTGGAGAAGCGATTTTGAGTGAATGCCCTCCGCGTGTCAACAAGATGGATTATTAGGCCCGGCCGATTGAAGGAAGCGAGCGCGAGTGACATTACGGCAGACGGTGAGAGTAATGGAGCGGCAGGCGACTTGGTAAACGCGATACCTATTCCAGAACAGCGGGGAGTCTTTCAAGAGGAAAAGCTTCTTCCATTCGTCGGCTTTTCCTTTCAGGTCAAAGGAAAGGAACGAAATGAGATGGAAAGAGAGGCGCTGCAGCCTAGAGGGAGAGAAAGGTCGGATAAGGCGGCGGGGGTCTTTAGGGGGCTCAGCCGTTCGACGCCAACGCCTTAATCGCCTGCCCCGAACATGCCGTCACTTTCAAAGTCACTCTTCCGCCGAGCCGGACGATCTCCTCCGAAACTTTAGGAAAAAACTGGACGTGATTCGATACGCGCAAAGCGGGCATAATCCACAGATATTCCTTCGTTTTGCGCGCCGAAATCCTTTCACGGGAAACTAGCCTCCTTTCGGTTCGCGAGAAAGATTTCGGTTTTCAAGCCGTATGCGATCTACATGACGGGAATCTTATGTGTTTGCATGTTTATGAAAAGGAATGCGTTAAGAACTACACAGCGGTGTGTAAATCCGTACACCTCTTGTACATGATGCTAATTAATGGGTTATGAAAGAAAGCGAGGCTGGTCATAAAAGATGGAGAGCATAAACTATGGGAAACATAAACTAGGCAGAGGAATTACTCACCGCGGGAAAAGTAAAGTTCAGCAGCTAGTAACGAGATTCGAACTCGGTACTCCAAATATTGGTACAAAAAAAACGGCCGCAGCTGCGAGTAATAATTTTACTGTGTAATTGCAATCAAAGAATATAATAAACAGTACACGATTAGCTGAACTATTATAAAAAACTTTCCGATCTTGTCCCACTTTTAGTCTCTTAAAAATTAGATATATCCCGGTTTTTGCACATTAGAATAACCAGCAAACAAAGCGAAGAAACGGAAAGGAAGCTGAATCCTCCAAAACACGAGGAGCAGGAAGTGATAAACTGGCGCAAATAAGTCGCACATCCCGAGTCTCACAAGGTTCTAATTCTCTCTCTGAAAGCGTCAATCGTCATTCAAAGCTCCCAGAAGGCCGATGACCGCCTTTCGGCTTCGTAGATGAGACGCCGCGACGAAGAAGCTCGTTTTCTTTCCTTTCACGAGGCCATAACGCCGTTTCTTTCGTCCCGCGGCATTGTGGTCCCATATATTCATTTTTCCGACTCCCTTTAAATCCATTCTCTTGCAATGGCATTTTGCCGTTCCGATCTGTTCAATGCACGTGATCATTTATACAGCGCAGAACCGTAGGACGAAAAGGAAAAGATGCGACGCACTGACTGCTGATAGCGGGTCTGGACAAGGCTTGACCGCGAGATGATGGCAATGATAGGTCCAATCTCGAGCCAAGACGTGAAGGACACATCCCACCTTGTTCTTTATGCCCCGCATTAAAAATAGCGCTTTCACCGATAGCATGTCAACGCTGTTGAACTATAAGCAATATGGATTGTAATTTTTCGTGGATTCCTCTCTCGTTGTATCAGCAGCAACATTTTCACCTAACCGCAGCTATCAAATCTTGCAAGTTTTTTCCCTAAAAAGATAAATAAAGGACGGATGGCGAATTAATTCTGGTTTGCCCATAAAGGCGTCAGGACGGCGGGGAAGTTTATTCAAGTGTAAGAGGAAACTAATTCCATTTTGTAACCAATGCCAAGCAAAACTTAGTAATATTTCCGCCTTACAAAGAAACCTTAGTTAAGCACAGGGAAGACGGTCCAACAAGCCCGGGCGAAGACGTTTCGGTGTCATTAGCTCCATCTATAGCACCTATAAGGTAAGCTATAATGTAATCTTTATAACATATATTATATAGTAAAATGCATCCTGTGCTTCTAATTATTTTAGTTTAAAACATATGGTTTTATCTTGTAATACTTACTTCACAGAAACTGTTTTTGTTTCGTCTTCACAGGTTTTCGTGAGCAACTGCCAACCTCGCGCGCGCACCGTCAACTGTTTTTCGTTTGAATTGTGGATGTGCTTCAAAATAGCTTTCGAAAAAAGTGAAAAATATTTCTCTTAGTGAATGTACAAGGTGCCGAAGTACACAGGAAACTTGGAAAAAGTTTCAAAATGCATAATAATTGTGCAGTTAATGGTCGCCAGTCGAAAGGGTGTAAGTTTTTTATATTTCCCTCAGCAGTCAGGTAAGTTTCTGTGGACCATTTACTTGATATTATATGATACTATTAGGCGTTGTATATGTTGTAACTACGCCTTCGTTCTTAAAACCTTCCCTTGTCATTCATGTTAGTCAACGATAAGTTAATTTTCCTCTTTTGTCACCTATTTGTTATCATACTCGTCTTGCATGCTAGCAGGTGATAGTCACCGTTAGTACGCTTTATAAGATCACAACGTTTTGACAGTTTATTCCATTCAATGCTCCAACGTAATGAAGGCGCCTACGTAATTATATTGTATTAAAGCGTCGTAGCCTCGGTGGAGCATGTGGGTTGGGCGAAATATTGGTGACAGGAATGGTTGATTACTTGAAAAAGTGCACTTTGAATGCACTGGCTCATGTATTTCCCTGTGGATTGGGATCTTGCTTATAACCAAAGGGTTATGTAGCATGTTCACTGTAGTCATTTATTGTGCCAATGCTGATCAATTTTAAATTTTTTTCTGCATGCTCGCCCTAATGTAAGTTAATACACAAGAGTATTTACATTTATTGCCAAAATTAATTATTAAGACATGAAAGCTTAATCTCTCAGTAAATGGCAATGAATTTTTTTTTAATTGATGTCCCCAATAGCATACTGCTCCACCTATGAATCCAGTAAGGTTTTTAATCATGATTTTGTCTGTTGTCTTCATAATTCCATGCAGATCTCTGATGAGTAATGGCGACCTCTGGATGGCATGCCCCACACAAGGATGAGGAGAAGAGTCGGCTGCTGTTTAACCAAAGGTCATGTAATTAGAAATTAACTGCATGATTCCTTAGTTTTGCTGTCGGAAACAATATTTAAAATATTTTCTTTAGCATTGGATGAAATTTCGGATCACTTAAAGAGGCCCTCAGTCTGATATGATATTTTTATTTTGAGATCATTCATATTTGTTGCACCAGACACTTAAGTAAATAATTAGCATCTTTAGAACTTAATATATCCAGTATTTGAATATCCATTGGATGATGTAGAGGAAAAGTCATTTGACAGAATAGCAGTCTGAGGAAAAGGGAAGTTTTTGTTTCTCATTGCTTTAGTTATTGGTTTTTGGAAGCAAACATTGAAGGTTGGTCATGTACGTATGTCACCATCATGTATTATGCAATATAACTATAGTAATTGAGTGATACATGCCCCATGTGATTTCATTACTTCCTAATAAATACAGTTGATTCATTTTATTAGCTCTTTTAAATGTGTGATACTGCTGAAGTACTTAATTTTTAAAATGAATTTATCATAAAAATTTTACATTTACACAAAGCCTTGAATATGATTTTGCTAGCTTGAAAAAACCTATATGTTGAACCTCCTCTTGCCTATTGTGGCTAATGCTTCACTCAGGTACTTGAGATGAGCTCTACCACCTATAGTGTTTGATTTATTCAATCAAGGTGTTTTACCACCCGTGGTAGGTCCATGGACAAAAGTACTGTACTCCACTCCTCAAAATCAATCCCATTTTCACTATATCTGGCCCTGCTTCAAATCTTCGTATATTCTCCCTGTCTTCATGCCATCCTACTGTCTTCCTCCCACACATTTACCTCGTCCATTTCCTCGAATGTAAGAATATGATAAAAAATATACCTCTGATTGCCGAAACAAGTAGAACATAGGTACTTAGTGAGGCCATTAGCGATAAACATTTTTATCGAGTTCTTTCCCTTGAATGTTTTTGATTTTCTAAGGGTGTTTAATTAATGTTTCATTTTTTTCATGGTTCTTCTGTGCATGAGTTAGGAAACATAAATGTGATAAACTCGATGGTTTCAGGCTTCACTTTGTGAAAATCCATTCTAATGAATTCAAAAAAGATATGGTACTTTTTTCACAGATTTTTATTTCAAATCGACCGGTTTCGTCGCATAGGCGACATCAACCTATCAACCAACCTACGACGTCGCATAGGCGACAATGATGTCGCCTATGCGACGAAACCGGTCGACTTGAAATAAAAATCTGTGAAAAAAAAGTAAGTACCATATCTCTTTTGAATTCATTACCATAAATGTGGATTAGCTTCATATTCATTGTTAAGTTTATGCAATCATTACTGCAAAAATCAATTTGTCATGTGAAGTGTATTTATTTTTTAACTATCGTATTATATTACAATAAATGAATTTTTTTAACGGAAACCTTTTGTTTAATCATTTTTATTTGCCAAGTCAACTTTTTTTCCAGTGTTGTAATTTTGCAAATAAGCATCCAGGGAATCCCAGGAGAGGTGGTTCCTGATAAGAAGAGAAACTTGGTTATTGGGCCAAAATGTTATTTCATGGGCGCCTAAAGTGATTTACTAATCAATTCAAATTTGGGTGATGTTAGTTGTTCATAATCAACTTAAAATGAAATAAAATTCCGAAATTGGGAATACGGTATGTTTGAAATTAGCGGGTAGTGATACCACTTACGCCATCTGTTGCTGCGTATGTTAACTAGATCGGGGAAACTCGACGCCATCGGAACAGGCCACGTTATTCCGAATAAATAGGTTCGTTGTGACTCCGTAGTATCTTCCGCATTATCACGGAATAAGTAGCTATAATTCCTTGAATGAAGCAATAAGTAGATAGTCAAGCTCACTTTTAAGAAATTTCCCTTAAATTGACAACCTAAAATATATACTAGGCAGAATATACATGGCGTAGTAGTTTTTCAAGTTCAGGACGAACCAAATGCCCATAAAAACAATCCGTATGGTAATTAATTAAGACTAGTTATTCATATATTATTTAAACTCATTCAGCGTACATAGATCAGCAACGAGTTCTACTAGGGCATTAAAAATAAACGGTTATGAGTGTAAAAGTACGTTTGAATTCAAGCGCGGAATCTGTTAGCAAATATAGAACTGTAAGGGCTACTTTTTATCCTTCAGTTTACGCAGCGCTGATAACAACCTGGCCACTCACATGGTTCATACGATTTATTGGGTGAAGTTCAAACACAACCAGTTAAGAAGAGCGGCTACACAAGGAGACGCCTCTGACAAAATCGACTGATCATATAACATTGGTGTTAAATCTTGGTTAAAATGCTACATCTCAGTTGCAGCTGCCATAAAAAATTGAGTGTAAAAAAAGAAATCATCAATTATATACTTCTTCCAACGTCATGTCGGCTTGAACCGTACCGTACCTATGTATGTAGCATATACCCTTATTGAAGAATGAAACAGCATGAAGCATGACAAAATAATGGAAGTTTATTTCCTTCATACGCTCCGTCCGTGAGAGCTCATCAAAAGGCACTTTGGCATTTTCATAGAGCAGGGGATCGGATCGGCCTCGGTAAATGTCACCGAGCTCATTTCTCTCCAGACGCTATCCAAGTTGACTTTGGGAAGATAAGATCACCCGCTCAATAACGTGCGGCCAACAGCGAATCACTCAAATAACAGATTTCTGTGGTCATATCTGTCTCAAACACCTCTGAATAAAACAAGGAACATATTATGGATAATCTATAAATAATTTCTACGACGAAGTACCGGTGAGTAATATTGCATTTTACCCTTTTAGAGCCATACATATATTTTCAGTGGAACCTTTCAACATTTACGACGGCGACTTGTGAATAAGGACAAGCATTCAGAAAATGACAATTGGTAGTAATCTTTTGTTATTGTTATTAAGGTAATCTACTGGATAAGGTAGGTTCAAATGGAAGTGAACAAAAATCCCCTCAATTTTTACCTATGCGACGACCCGACCTATAAGCTATAATAATTCTCTCTTCATCTCAGCGTACGTCGTGCTCTTCTTCAATCCGTCTATAAAATCAATTTTTTCTTCTCCTTCCTCGCTCATACAACATCCTCTCCTCTATCCCGGCTTTCAGCGACCCTTCGGCCCTCATTACCTCTTCCCACCACCTACTCTGCCTCCCCCTTATCCCATCCAGAAGTTTCCTTTCCTCACCGACCATACCAAGCACTTCCTCGATTGTCTTCCTTTCCGTCCACCTCACCTTCTCCATCCTTCTCCACACCCACATCTCGAACGCCTGCAGCTTACAATTAGTCACGTCTTTTCTCAGACTCGTAGTCATCAATTAAAATACCGATTTTTAGCTTATTCTTATCGCCTCATACTTGCTTAACCGTTTACAATATTCTCCTTTTAAATCACTGTAACAACCAAAAACTAATATAAACTAGTTATGAAGATTTTATTAATGCTACGTGACTGAACTGAAATATCGGCCTGTGGCACTTTATGCTTGAGAAGTCGAATTCAATATATAGACTTATGGCACCAAGAGGGTTAAGATACATACATAAATATTACCTCTTTAGTAGGCAAGATCGGGCAGAAAGAAACGAATAGGGATCACAAACACCGACAGCTCAAATTTGCTGAATATTTGTAAACACATTTGCAGGTAGCTCATATGAACAGCAATTCAATAAGCCTAAGGGAGACATACGATCCATCTCTCGTAATTTAAAAAATAGCATTTAAAAATTAAAAAAGGATGCAAGAGTATAATAAATAATGAATACTGCGTTACGCCAGCGTCGCGTAAAAACTGAATCATAAGGTCAGTTAAGTACAGGGATCATTTAAGCTATAAGTTTTCAATGATAGGGAAAGTGATACGTCAGGTAGGTATTCAAACCGAGCTACACGGCACCCTAGGGTTCCACGCCACCTTCCCAAGGGTTCCACGAATGGTCGTTAATATTATTTTTTATTAGTCACCATTTACATGTTTGACAAGGATAATTGAAATTAAAATATTTCTCCATATGTACCCTTGTGTTTTTGTGAATATTTAATATATTTTTACGGGGAAGGGAAGGATAAAATTTATCAAAACTCATAAATGTTCCGTGAACCGAAAAAGCTCGAAGACCACTGCCTCAGCCCATCATTTTCCAAATCATTCGATTTTTTTTGCTCTAACTGCGACAATGACAATTTTCCAAGATTTGCAAGCTCAAACACGGTAAACAGAAGCAGCCACTATAATAACAAGCCAACGACCTTTTCCGATTTCCACCATGGAGATCTTTTCAACTTTTTCTCAAAGGGCTAAAAAAAGATATTAGAAGTAACATAAAAAGCATTATTTACAACCTCGGAAAGGATGTGATGGTGAGCTACGCTTTTCTCGCAACTACAATGAAAAATTACACCTTAAATGCACATAACGATATGCAATTGACAACTAGAAACTTTATGAGAGCTAGATTTAAACTTTCCCCCAAAGGAACTAAATCCCATATTTTCAGGTTCAACTTCGTACGTCAGCGTTTTGATGACAACAGTTGAACCTGATGAAACTGTTGTCATCTAAACGCTGACGCACGCAGTTGAACCTGAAAACATGGAATCCAGTTCTTCAAGACACTGCGGAAGCCTTCGCTCCAATTTCCCTGAAAAGGTCCGAATAGATAGATTGAAGTAACAAAGAAAGTATAAATTTACGACCTCGGAAAGGGTGTGATAGTGAGTTATACTTTTATCACAACTATATTGAAAAAATGATGCCTTAAATGCACATACCAATATACAATTGTCAACTAGAAACTTTATATGAGATAGATTTAGCGTACAGCCACTTTAATCCAACAGAAACGTCTGTTTAAATTGAATAATTGACAGCCCGCAAGAGGAGCACTTTAAGGTCCTAATGACGATTGAAATACGATAAAAAAAGACGGTGAAAGGAACAGAGCATATCCATTAATTCGCATGGGAAGATCGAACATCGGAAAGCGCGCGTAGCAGGGGAGTATTTCAATCAACGGTCGATTAATACACAATCAGAAGGCCCTAAATTTCGTTCCGCATCCCCTCTACGAAGTGCGACGAGGACAAACGGGACACAACTAATTCCACATCGCCATAAAATCCAATCAACAAATCAACCACTCGACGAGATGACCTCACGGGCTTTTAACTTACGTCACTTACACACGCGATCACTTCTCGATACCGGACCAAGAATGGAATTGCGTTTCTAGGCGACCTCTTTACTTCCACCCTCCCCCCACTTCCCCCCCTCTTAGCCCCCTCCACTTTTCATTTTCTACCACCACTCTTGCGACACTCATCCCTTCCCCTGCCCAAAGACGCGGTCAAGTCCTCAAAGAATACGCAAAGTGATTGAAAGGCTTATTTCCACAGTGATTCATCTGCATTTTCAAGGATTCTATCTTTAGCCAAGAAGAAAACAAGTGCGATGCAGGGAGAAAGATACTAGTGGGGGAAATTCCAAGTAAAGTAGAAACTTATCAACTTTGAGGATTCCACCTACGCAGTTTCATTGCCGTAATACAGATTTTATCACATTGGCGACATCAAGAACCCGAATATGTCACCTGGTACGCGATGAGACCGGTCGCTCCACAAGGAAAAAAACGCAAGTGAAATCCTCTAAATCGATTTATTTACTTTAAAATGAGATTCTTCCCCGAAGACGTAAAGATCATATTAAAAACTCCGTGTGTTGAATGCGTTCCATAAAGTAATACGTGTTTATGAAAAGAATGTTAATCTGCCAAACAACGCTGTTATTTTCGTTGCTATTGATTTTTTGAAGTATAATTGTTGTTAATGAAATGGTGAGAATAAAAGTTGTGTTGTGACGAGTGATAAAGAAAAAGGCTCGGATAATTAATTCTCAAGACTCTCCCGCGGAATACCGTGCTACTTTGGTAGGTTCAATCACACGCAAAACAGAAGAGAGATAAAACGCAGGAAGGGCAGGTGAAAATAATAATTTTTTCCGCGCACGATTAGGGAACATTGTACCAATGATCAACGCCGCCAATGATGTAAATGGTCACGATAGGTAGCGCTGTCTTTATAGTCTTTTCATTATCTTTCAATTTTCAATGTCTTCATGACATGTTAATCAATTGAATGTTTTATGTCTGAAATTTTGTACTGTAAAGCTGAGTTTAACCCGCATGGGTAGTATGATAGTTAGTAGCCGTATTGCATACGAAGTTTCTTACACGTAGGCGTCTAGATGAGACCCGTTCCAGACATGAGACCATAAGATTTCTCTACAGTGAAGTGCTTCTACCTCGTTTTGGTAATAGAGCTAAATATTTCCAGTCAATTTTTATCAGCCTAAAATAGCATTTGCGTCACACGCGTGTCACCGTTAGTAGTTCAATCTCAAGATTGGTTGACTCTAGACTTCTCTGCTTATTCTGCTACTGTCTCTATGCTGATGTTCTGATGTTACCAACCAACAAATGTTACCAGTGGACTCATAAATACCATTGGGCAACTTATTTTTAACGTTGCATGCCCTTCTTGACTTTAAAATTAAAAAAGTAGATTAAAATTTTTTTTTCATGCATCTCATATTAGGACCACTTTTTTACAAACCAAAAATTTCACTATTTTTCGGTTTTTTTCAGATTTTGGCGCGAAAAATTTTATTACCTATTTCAAAATTTCATATATTTTTCCTTAAAGCTGAATAAATTTATAATTTATCATGTTTTTTAATTTTTTATACAATTTTTTGATAAAATTTATACAACTATTAAAAAAGTGGGGTCTCAATTTCGGCGCACTTACCCTATGTTTGACGGTTAACGTATGTCTGAAGTGAAATTACCCTCTGCCACACACCCTTGAAGTGGCTTCCAGTGTACCGCATATATAATGCACACGAGAGTACGTAAAGTTGAGCCTCAAACCGTCGAAATGAAATTCGAAGGAGCAGAAGAAGTGGGTGGAAGGCATACTGAGAGTTAACTGGTCATGGAAGGTGGAGGGGAGGTTAGAAGGGAAGAGGAAGAAGGAAAACAAAGATTTCGGACGCCGGAGGGGGGAACGATAGGAGATACAGATGTATACAGTTTATCTTGGGTATAACATCTAGCGATTCGTGATAGAATTGGATTAGATTGAACCGAAAATTTGGATGGTTGGGAAAATATTTCAAAGCAGAGAATTGATGTAATCACGCGGTACGATTGCACGGGGGAATATTGAATCCATTAAAATGCACACTCGGCCATATTGAATGGATAACCTGTTTAGTTAATACGCAGTTTTTAATTAAACTGTTTTACATTAACATAGTTATTAGAAGCGGAATATTAGCAGTACCGTAGTGTTTTCGCAAGAAAAAATAACAAAATGAAAATAATATCCGAAAAAGCACTACACTGTTAATAAAATTTATGGAAAACTTCCGCGCAATGGTCATGTTAAGTGGAAATCATTTTTCGCAAAAAAAAATGCTTTACTTATCAACCAGGTGCAAAATATTTTATCAGAAAATCCAAAATGGCCACTTACAGGTAAAATAACCCGGGCGACAATATTGTTACCATGCAAACATGGAAATGGTTACAGTACGAACTTCAATTTGAGTCCAATAGTAGAGAACAAGTTTTTAAACCGAATTGAGAATCGCCTCTCTATTTAACAGCATTTTGTCCATATGGGAGGTCTGTACGCTATCTAATACTACTTTAATCATTGGTTGGGAGCTACGTAGGTGCAAGGATAGATACATGGGCTTGTAGCCTATGTATCTATGGCCTTGGATATGAGATACGCAGCCGACAATTAAGCAAAAGAAAATACCTACCCAGTTCTGACGAAGTCTTCAGTAAAGGACGAGAAACGGTGGTTTTTATTCAAGACGACGAGGATGATTCCAAAAAACAATCACGTCCTTCAAGAAAGAATAATTAAGAAAAGAATTATGATTTTTCGAAGGAGTAAGTAAGGGTGGCACATAGGAATATTTAGTGATGGGGATAATAGAGTTAATGTAGTGATTCGTAATACTTATATACGAGAAAATGCATTTTAGAGATAGTATTTCGATCGAAAGGGACCTATTAAGGCGTCGAAAAAGGGTTGTAAAGAAAAAGGAGTTTATGTAATGTGGGAGTGACTCAGAGGTCTGCAAGAACGCATGATAGTTTTCAGATGTCGTGAAAAACCTGTTTCTTCAAGGTAATTTTGTTAAAATAAAACCCATGCGTGCATCAACAATAAATAGCACAAATAATCTCTCAATCACACACGTGTATTTCATAACTAGTATGGATAGTTAATAGATTATAGCAAGATCTTCATGGACATAAAGATACTTCTATAATTCTAGAATTTTTCTACTAGTAGTTTCATTGTCAAAAACTAATTGTATTGCAACAGGAGATGCCATACCCTTCCTCTATCCTAACTGATCTTCACCAAATAACTCCATTACCCTCTTCTCCAACTTTGAATTGACTTTGTATAACCTTTACCTTGTGAAGTCAAATATATCGTCATATCGCCTTCACATGACACTCAATCCCTTTCATTTATGTACCAGGATTGAAACTAATTTCACCAAGTCCTGCAGTAAACTTCCTTCATCAAGGGCCCTATGAAAAGGCGTAAAAATGAGTCCTAAATTTCACTGCACAATCTAGGGTTATTCTAATGGAGTACATATTACAATACCCAAATGGCTTCGTCTCATTAATTTCCCTTAATGCTATTTCTACCTCGGAATCTGGTTTTCCAGCACCCAGGAAATACTTCTATACGTCGTTTTCTAAAGGTATGCGATAGGGCTCAGCCTATTATATTTGTTATAAAGGTATTACTGAAGATCAAATGGACGGAGAGAACCGCCAACGAAGAGTCGGAGAGAAAAGATGCAAAATGAAAACTCTGAGAAGATGAAGAGAGAGACTTATTGGACACAATTTGCGACTCAATAGTCTATTGAGAATAATAGTGGGAGGAGAAATGATTGGGAAAAATTGCAGAGGAAGATCAAGAATGGAATACCAACAACAAGCAAATTATGAAGGACGTCAAAGTGAATAATTATGTAGGAATGAAGCGGTTGGCGGAGAGGAGAGTGAACTGGAGAGCTGCTTCAGACCAATCTTCGGATTAATGACTGCTGATGATGAATGATCTCACCATTGCAACAGTTATGGTTGCCCCATTGCAACAGTTATGGTCCGTAATAACTGACATCAGCTGAGAGGCAAGCTACGGGACGAAATTATTGCATTTGACGGAATGACCGAATACCAAAGGAAATGCAATGCCCTGGCTCCCCCTTACTACATTATCCCCCGGATGAGGACAAAATGCAACTGCGCGACATCAGAAATTATTTTGGGGTGGCACAGAAGGATATCCTCCCGCATGATTAAGTTAACGAGAACGGTTAGAAGAGGAGGATGAGCATCCACAACTTTCATTTCCCCTTGCTGGCGCGTTAAATTGGAAGGCGGGTCCTCTTCCCATGCGGTCCCCAGCCAGTGAGCCAAAAAAGGATGCCTTCGAATCAAGTCCCCATAAGGGGGAGTGAGCACAGGAAGTCTGCTCTTCACTAAAAGCGCAAACACTTGGCGCGGGACTACACTCACGCTCGCGAACATCAAGACAGAAGACGGAGGTAGGGTTGACAGAATGGGGAACGTGCATAAAATTTATTCCTCATATTTAAGTAATGTAGGGAAACCAGGGAACCAGAGAAACTCCTTTAAAAAGTTAATAAAATTCCGATATGTCCCGTGATCCAAAAACACCATCTCAATCACCGCACGGTATTGCTCCGCTGCTCTCCGAGTATTTCAGGAGCAAAGGTCACCTCATACCACTTCATTGCCTTCCACAAAGAAATTAACAACGCTAGCTTCCGTCACAATGCGAAAATGCAACCGTCTCTTACGTGGAAACGCGTCGTATTACCGACAGCGATACAGTTCCGAGACGTCATCCGCTGGGTTCTTGATGAAGTAGTGTTTTGACGCCGCTAAGCGCGCGAAATATTTAGCATGAAATATTTTTTCGCGGGTAGGATCGTTAGCTTTTTAAATACTGACGCCTGAAATATTTCTGAAGTAATTTTTATAATAGAAATTATTTCAGTTTTTTCTAGGACAAAGAAAGAGGCTGGTCATCAACTAGAGCAAGTAGAACATTTTAACTACTTGGGTAATTAGAATAAAATTGGCTTAGTAGCAAAAGGAGGAGAATAGCGCTAGCAAAAAAAGCGTGCAGCAATCGGAGAGAGCTGATGACGGATGAGCCGTGGTAAGGATAAAAAGAAGAGGCTGTTGAAGAGTTTAATACTGAGTGTAGCGTTGCATGGAGCACGAACGTAGATAGAGAAAAGAAGACGAGAATAGACTCAATGCGTTCGAGATTTGGAGGAGGATGAAGAAGTATCTGTGGAGAAGTCAAACGAGTAAGTGCTGGATATTGGTGAGGAAAGGAAACTTCTGGAGGAGATTAGCAGGCAATTACAAATCCAATTGTACAATTAAAAATCATTATGGAATTGCAAAGTATTGTAGAGGAGGATGGAGAAGGTGCGCTGAACGGAAGGGAAGACAAATGAGAAAGTGTTTGGTGCGTTGGGGGAGGAAAGGCAACTTCTGGACGTTAGGCAAAGTAGGAGGTTGGAAGAGGTAATGAGGGGCGAAGGGATCCTGAAAACCGTGATAGAGGGAAGGGTATTGGGTAAGTGGGGAAGGGGAAGAAAGAGGATTGGTTTTATGTACGGAATGAAGAAGGGTAGGACGTACGCTGAGATGAAGAAAAAAATTGTATACATAGACAGCACATGACAAATCAAGACGATTTTTATTCACTTCCATTTAATCCTACTTGGAGATGGGACGGTTCCTGAGCTACGACACATTCCCTCGCCCATCCATTCAATTTCCCACGGGCACAGGGGGTTGAAATCGTACCACCAAACCTCCCGCTCGCCCCTCGGTCACATGCTTCTCTCAAAGTAGATTTCCGCTCCGTGTCTCCGGGAGGAACCGGAAAGAGAGGCATTCCAACCAAAAACTTCTCCAAACAATATTAACCCCCCCTTCACACGGCCGATGACTCAGGAATGAGAGTCCCTCCCTAGGACTCCCGACGACGACCCTTTAATGCTACCATCGCTCCTTTCCTCTCATTTTATTTTCGGTGGGCGGAGGACGGGACAGGGGAGAAGAGGGAGGACACCAGAAGGGAGCTATGACACGGAGCGGAGGAGAGCTTTATGATCTCCGGACTCGCTTCGACGCCTCCCGAGAGAAAGCAGATGAGCTTCTGAATCTCGGATGACGAACAGCATCTTTGGTCGGTATTTTTAAGACGGCATTATGATGAATTTTTGGACAAAAGCCCAATTCTAGCCAAATATACCACGAACACTTTTAGAAAGAGAATGGATAAAAAAAAATAGATCACAACGTCAAACACAAACTCAAAATCACAAAAGGTGGCATAAAAAAACGTTCGCCACTTCGGGATAAACTACAAAAAAGTCAAAGGTTTTCAAGAAAAACCCGAGAAGAAGACTATTGCGGTGTGGACTGAGGAAAGGGAAACATCGGGAGAGAATATGAAAGAGATTAGGGAGAAGAGGAAGAAAGAAAGGAAGAAACAGTTGAAATTAGCGTGGTCCATACTGGCTCATGTGGGAAAAAAGATCACTATGTATTCACACAATTCCAACAAACCAATACTTTGAGCAATCTCTCGCCAAAAATGCAGGTAAAACATTAATACAAAATAATAACTCCCACGAATAAAGTTACTAATTTTCCAATAAAATCCATAACTTTTTAAATACATTAAGCACGTACGAATAAAAATGTAATGTTAAATATTAATTGCATCTAAAATGCTTGAACATACAAGACTAAGGCCCGGTTTTATTATCTCTGTTTGGATATTTTCTCGTTATAAAAAACTGAAATTTATACGTTCTCCCATTTATTATGCTCATATCAAGTTAAAGAAAAGGCTGCGTAATTTTTAAACCAAGGCTTACGTCAAAACCGGGCCTTAATTTTCAGTTTATTATAAAATCATTAATGACTTTAGGAAATAATTCATGAAAATACCTTCAAGGTTCATATCTACCAAGATGGGTATTACGAAGCGTTAGCCTAGGTTAACTGACTGATTAATTAAAATAGTGAATTGGGGATCTTAATCCCTCCAACACAACTAAAGGCCAAAATTGGCAACAACTGGTGGCCAAAAAAAAGAACTGATAAATTACGCGGTACTGGTCACTATCCAGCTAAATAATTATAGAAATCACATAAATCAAGCCCAATTTGAAGAAAGAAAACAAAGTGCAAAAGAATATGTCGTATAGTTTTCAGTGCGACGCACATGCTATATATATGTACATCCTTATTTCAACAAGGATAATCACCGCAGCACGCGATTGGCCAAAAAAAGCACAACGCAGGGGTTTCTTTCCTTATCGTGGTCTAAAACATCACAAAACGGAGTTATTCTTCAGGCGGTGAATGTGGAAGATAGTTAAGATCCTCACTCAGCAACCCAACGACCGTCTGGAAAATTACAAACGAGCAGACAGAAAGGAAAATATTGTCCATGAGGCAGCACCTCGCTCGAAAGGAAACACCCGACCAAACATTAGTGATTCACAGCTTTGTGACTCAGTATAAAAATGTGGGTCAAGAGGCGAGAGTGAAATGCCGAATATGGCAAAAAAAACATAGTCCCTCATGCGAGAACGGGAACGTTCACAAACATTACAGGACCATGGGAGCGATAGAAGTTGGACATTAGTTCCCCTATTGCAAGATGCGGTAGAGTTTGAATTATTACTGGGACACTGGCATATCGGAATAGCTATATACGTACAAAGGTAACCACACAGCATTGAATTTCATTTCATACGCCAATTTAACATTACATTCATTGCATGTGAGGTAGCAAAATAAATTTGAGCTACGTGAGACCGAAATAAAAAATTCAATGAAGTAAATATTAAGAAGCCTTATTAGAAGCCTAAAAATATTAATAGATAAGCTACGTGAAGAGATCAAGGAGAAGAAAAGATATTGTGGATGGAGCAAGCTGTAAAGGAGGGTGGGATGTTGAAGGGCGTTTTGGGAGGTAGAATGCTGGAACACAAGAGGAGGAGTAGGAAAGGTATTTTTAATGTTGTGAAGAGAGGTGGAAAGTATGCTGAAATTAAGAGAAAATCGTGTGAGAGAGTAAGTAGTGCGATCCAAGCAAGGGTAATAGAAGATTATCAATTACCCAAAAAAACTACCATAGCCGAGAGAACATGAAATGATGAAGATACGTGGGTCATTACCATCACAACTTAACTACCGAATAAAGCTATAAGAATTTGGACTGTCTTTGCCCAACGAAAGGTCCAGAATTTCCTTCAACACTGCACTCCTGCACATCATGATTTCCCCTTTCAATTTTCCAAATATATTTTTTTGTTCACGATGTCGAAAACCATGCACCTCTCCCTCTATATTCCCCTTTACTCATCTCTCTCAATTCCCTCCTATCGCAGTCTACAACGTTCACCGCCCTTCAACCTATCCAAGACATGCAATCAGCAGCTTTGAACTTCAAAGAGTTTTAAATTACGCTGGACAAATAAAAAGGATATCTATAGAAAAACACAAATCAAAAGTATACAGAAAGCCATTAAAAATCAGGCAGCAAATTATTATAAACATTGACGAATCCGTAATTTCAGAACTCATAACGAGTTAACCATAACAAAAAAACCCTAGGATTAGAATAAGAGAATAGAAGATGTTCTGAGAATTTAGCAGGTAGGGTTGGCCTAGAAGGGACTTAAAAAATACATAAATATAGGGCATAGAGCACAATTCTTACAATTAGACCATCTCTGACATAATGCTGCAGCGTAGCAGCAGTACAGCATTTACAAAGAATATCAGGGGCATTGTCAGAGGAAAAAAAGGTTCCTTAACCGGGAAACGAACCACGGACCTCCCGCTTGCCAGGCCAATACGCAATACAGGATTCATTATTGCAAAGACAATTTTCGGAGGATTTATAGTAACAAATGGCTATGTACCAAACAAACTAACATATATCCTCTATACCGTAATTTCCAGCGCATTGACCCAGAAAACCGAGGGGCTGCTGATCCATTACATGTCCATGAACCCCTCAATATCTGAAGGCACTCCTTCCACTTCTACCTGCAGAAGGGGATGGATTAGTAATTAGAAAGCAGCGGGATGCTGAATTTTATGATTGGAAGGAAAAAACCGATAAAGCGGAGATGATGGCGGAAGGGAGCATGAAAATTGTACGGAACGAAAGGTTGATATAAATTATCGGAAGCGGAGGTGAGCCTTCATTAAAATTATGGAATCCTTGTTGGCATAATATCCTACCGGGTAGGGTATCGCACCAACCATAGAGGTGAAACCCTTCGTGGGCGTCATCAGGGTTATTGACCACAGATTGCCGATCACTGGTGAGGGAGAAAATATGATAATGTCGTTTCTTGCCGATTTCTTGCAATCTCTAAAACCCACACCCACAAACCATGGGAAAAAAGCCAATGAATAATGGTTCTCGACGGCTGCTTTTTCCCGTCAATTCTTACAGAATACCTTAGTTCAACATAAGTCAATACACGCTTACATACCCATCATGCCATTCCCTTTCGGAGAAGGCACAGTGAAAGAGCTTAGTTAAACCTATAACGCAGGCTCTCTTTTAATAATTTCATCCGTAATGACCTATTCTTGCACACCTATTTTGCTAATATCACGTCCATGCTGCATACGCAGGGTAAAGTGATAGCACTTTACCCTACGCTATTTCGTTCAATTGATTAGCATGGTTTACTTTTGCGACTTACTCCACGATTTTAGCGCTCACCTAGACAAGTTTGCAGTGTTAGGAACTAAAAATTACGACGGAGTGAAAACAACGTTTTTCGACTACGACGGTAGTACATCGACAGCACGAACTTCAAAAAGGCCTCGGAATTACTAATCCTCGAGAATGACGCAATTTTGAAGTCACAACTTCGAACATTTCACACTACGCATTTAAATGTTGATATTTGTAGAAGCGGTGGCTTCACACTGAGGTTGGACAAAGACGAGGCCTTCCTGAACAAGGCCCCATACCAGGACATGGGAGAGAGTAAGTGGAAGGAGATTAGGAAGGTAGGATTAGGGTAAATTAGGGTTCATCGACATCTAAGGTCATTTTGCACCTCGAATTGCAATTTATATGAAGCTCTAAAATGCAGAAGAAAACTATCGGTTCATTGACACTTCAGAATAATAACTTCTTCATAAGATCTGTTCTAACAGGCCTTACGAAGAGTCTTAAAAATAGAAGAGTGTATATGAAGCAATGCATGAATTAAGGGGAAGCGAAAGAGGTATGCAAGGATACGGCATAATGAAGTAAATTTTTTAAAGAGGGCTATTTTTCTAGGCCTAAGAGCAATAACTAAGTTTTTTGACTTTGCATACCCCGAAAGGGAATAATGTGATTTATACATATACATCTAATAAGATCTGCATCCCGTAAAAATTTAATCAACGTGTTTATTCCCTCCAAGTGGTCCCATAGAGTTAATTTTTTCGATATCATCTGGAATGTCAAGGCTATTGGAGCAATTTTTATTTATGAACAAATTTGCGTGAAACCTTGCAATTGTACTAGACTCCCATTAGTGATATCTATACATACAAAAGTGAATGAAATCGCATCTTACCGATTTGGTTTTTTGGCAATTCAATGCTATTTTAAAACGTAGCATTATGGAACATGACCTGTACGTATTCCGTAATAATTTGATTACATATGTACACATTTTCTTCTAAACGAGCATTAATATAAGTCTCATAATTATAATAGTTGCTAAAAATATAGCAAGGTGTCATGACGACTCCAATATCCGAAAATAAGGCATTTAAATATAATTTCGTCCACATTTCGAACACCGCGCCGGAAACTTTAGTCATAACATACTTTATTTAAGGTAAAAACCTGTAACTCTTGTAAAATTTCCATTAATACCTGTATGGTGCGTTCCAATGCATAAAAGATGCCTTTAAATGAAATATGGTCCAAGAATTTTTCCAGCTTAATTAAAACATTAAAATGTGCACTCAATAACTAAGGATTACCGCTCCAGACACCTTAAGCCTTTACCGTGCCGCCCAAAGTGAAGGGAGATGGTTGGGATGATTCATCGTACCTCAAACCAGTAAGACGGTTCGTCCTACCAGCTGAGGTGCAAGAGATTCCCAGATATTAGCAGGGAAAAAAAGAAGGGGTGTTGGACGGCAAAGAAACTAGGTAGGCAACCGTTAACAAGGGAGAGAGAACTGGGACGCCATTACCCGTGACTCCCTTTCAACGAGACGTTATAAGGTCAGGGTCGTCCCTTCCTCCGATGAGGCAACTCAGTCTTTTCCTCACTTTCGTGCTAACTCCGTGCGAGGGGAGAGTGGTGCTCTCTGGACCGCTAAAAAGACGCGCCGACCTGGCGGCGACGCGCCGGGTGCACAGCTGTTCCTCCCACGCGACCCAACGCCCGCATATGGGGCGGTGCCGAGCACCGAATGAGTCAACATCCGTCCATATCCTTTTGTGATACGGTTTTATGATAGTTGAAGGTGATAATACGTTCCTAGAATTGCCAAAACCGAATGGAGACGTATGCGTACAATCCCGCAGCGATTTCTCCGCAGTTGCGATGGAGCTCGATTTCATTTTTACGGCCGTTCGATAGAATATGCGTGGCGACTATTTCTTCGGCCTTACGTCGGTTATATCTCACCATTGGCCAAGGACAGCTACAAGCACCTATAGTGTTCGCTAAGACATAAAAATAGGTAGGTGCCAATTGAAATCTTTCCGCCGTAATGGTCACTCATCGCATAAAGAATAATGACGCCCAATCTATCCCCGAATACATACCACGTACCATGTGGAAATTAAATTATTACACGCAATAATAATTAATCCTCACCACTAATTTGAGTTCTCTTTCATGTCATCATTGTTAGGAATTAATTTTCATAGATACAGTACGCATTGGCTACCTTCTTTTTAAGTCGATTTAACTTCCTTATCGAACACATCATGAAACAAGGATGGAGTACATCATGGAAATTGGGAATATTTATGAAGAAAGAGAGCGGTTAGCTGGGACCACATGCCTGAGTTGTCATCACGAATGAAGTTACCTTTTTCCCTTTCAACTTCATTGCAATACATTTTTCATTCCGTACTGTTAAGACAGCGTAACTCAATCTTACAAGATGTTTTAATGGAAAAGATCAGGAATTTGGAACTAATTGACCTTGGGTAACGCGAAACTTATGGTGGCAAACATAAGTCAAATGTGGGCAACACAGATCTAATTTTGCCAGAAGACCATCAAAGCTTATTCAAGTTAGAAAGTAGCTCCGACTAGAGCCGTAGCATTGATGATATAAATCCGCTTAAGTTTCCAAACGAGGAACTGATATCGGGTGTAAAAAAAGGCCTTTTAAGAACTGGCCAACGTTTTCACTAGCATTGGCGGACATACAAAAACGATAATCGAGCTCACTAAGGGGTACGCTGTTTAAAAATTAAACAGGTGGGTCTTCACAGTTTTGGGTCACCAAATACTTACTTAATTGTCGCATGTAGGTTTGATTTGAAATTTTTTACCTCTATAAACGCTCTCGTAACTGGCCTAATTACGAGGACTATTTAAGGATACCCCGAGATCAGTTTTGCGAGACTATCCGGTCCTCGAGTTCCGGGAACTGGCCCCAAGACCTCTCTGGGTAATCCTTGACGGCACAGGAAAAGTAATCCCCATGTGGCACGCGGCGAGAAATGAAAACGCCAACTTTCCTTGAGTAATCTCTTTATTCTGTCGAGGCAGGCACAAGCGGAGACTGAGCGATCATGAAGGACTCATGTCCCTTATATATTATAGGCAACGGTTCGCGAACGTTCTAGATGTTTTACTTTGAAAAATTCTAAGGTGAAATGGGTCTTTTTCCTGCTGCATCGCCGTGTCAGTCAAACGGTGCCGCTCGGGAGGCCGTTCGATCGTCTCACCCATATCTGATGAAATGATTTCTCACACCACTGGGCTTAGTAATGGAAAAGCTTTATCAGCGGTTATCAACGTATTTCGACTTTCGTTCCCTTGACGACTTTCCCTGAATTGTACCCCTTGTAAAGAAAAGGTATTGCAATTTGCATTTTTTTCTTGATCTACGCTTACTTCCGTCATTTTTTAAGTTTTTCGCGTGACCCAAAGTGAAGAGGAAGTCAGGCCGTGCGCTCAGGATACGCATGCACAAGGTTAGGAACCGATCAAACCGATCACTTTTCGTGGATTATTTTGGTTGACCGCGAATCAAATGATATTTTCACACCACTTAACTCGACGCTAATTAAGTCACCATTGGCCTGTAAAGACTAAGAACATATTTTATTGGAGATGTATACAAATTTTTCACACTGTAGCGTCACTCTCGAATGCGTAATTAGGATAACATACCGGTTAAGGTAGGTTTAAAAGGAATAGAGTAAAAATCTTCAATATTTTTTCTTGATGAGTTCTACACCTTTTCCTAACTTTTCCCAAACAGGATTTCTTCATTCTTCTCAGTACTCTCAGCATACACCCTACCTCACCTACCTCACCTCAGTCCATGAAGACTATCCTTCTTCTTCCAATTCCCCTCTAACCCAACATCCTCCCCTCTAATACGGCTTTCAACATCCTTTCGCCACTCATCACACGTTCCAACCACATACTTTGCCCCCCTAATCTCCTCCAGAAGTTTCCTCTCCTCACCCGACATTTTCAGGTGGTTTGAGTGAGATCATAGTGGAGTCTTAATGGAGACCTAGTCATAATGGAGACCATATTAAAATTTGATTTGTTTATTTCAGCGTCTGTAAGAAGTGTGATGTAAATATTGAAATATTAATGGCGCAAGGACATAGCTATATTAGACCAAAATTCTGAGTAATTAAATAGATAAGGCAACATAAGTCTCTAACTTGACTCATTTTTTCCCGCCGTACGGCAGAAAACCCATCAAAACAGCAGGTTTTGAGCGATTCTGTAAAAATTACTGCGGTGAGTAATAGATTATTTTTTATAAATAGTTGAAAAAACATGCAATCTACACACCGTTAGTTTTTTGACGACATCTAGGTGTTAAAATTTCCTAATTTGTTTAATATTCTCCCTCTGGAGCGCTCAGCCATAATCTATCGCATATAAAATAGCTTATATTTGTAGGCAAATTGCTCGAAAAGTAGTTTGGCAAGGGGTTGATATATTGATATCACTGGAAAGATAAGAGATTTTTCTTTAAAATGAGGCCAAATTCATCAAATTCTAGGTGAAGTGATTTTTCGCTCAAACTGCCTTAAGAACTTCCTCGCTCTTCTTCCTTTCTGTCCACCGCACTTACTCCATTCTCCTCCACACCCACATCTCAAATGCCTGCAGCCTATTCTCGTCCTCTTTTCTCAGAGTCCTTGTTTCTGCCCAATACAACGCTTTACTCCATATTAAAATCTGCGTCAGCCTAGTCTTTAAATACTTACACAAGGTTCCAGTCCTATTGCTGAACACCTTAGCTGGCGGGATTCTTTTCTAATATCCTTGCTTCTATCCCCATTTCCCTCCAACTTACAACCCAAGTTAAAGAATTGTCCCACTTGATTCAATTTCTGCCCTCCCACTTTTATGACCATCCTCGCTTTCTTTCTTAATCCATAAAGATTTGCACGACTGCACACATCGTTATGTAGTTCTCAATGCATTTTTCATTACTCTAGTTCCTTCACTAATTCAGCATAGTACCTACTATCCACCCCCTGAAGGAAATCAATGTATCCATTCTTTCCACCATATTCCCTTCCTTGGTCAATATTCACTCTAGTCACATAGTTCATCCCCTGCCTCAAGCCCTAGTACATGCTAGTAATGTATCATGAATTGATGCGTGTCATTGCAGAAGAAGAGGCAAACATCAATCCTCGCCCAGAGATTCGGCCAATCCAGTTTAAGCGGATCTTGGCACGCATCAAATGCCACTACTCCACCCAACCCCCGCGCGCTGCCACACCCAAGAGCGTCCAATTTGCGCGCGGGCCACAGGGAAAGCGGTTTCGCACGCAGTCGCCTGAGTGAAGACGCGGAGCGGACGGAATTCAGATGTGACCAAATGACCAAGATGGCTAAATGGACGGGAGGTCAAGCGGTTGGACGGATGGACCACTCCCTTCATTCACGCTTGACTGCCACGAAAACAATTTGAAGCGGCCAGCGCATTACTCACATCATGCGTACGTGGTTATTCAATAGAACTTTCCCTTCAATGGCAGCAGTCACCAAACCGAAGATTGGTTTGCTGTGGCTCTCCTCCCAACTCTCCTCTCAGCCAACACCTTTATTTGACATCAATTCTTCTCGGGCTTCCGACCGAGTTTGGCTCTCCATCTTTGCCGACGTTTCGAAGGAAGACGTTTCCACCGTCTTCAGGACTAATGAAGACACAAATTGCAATTTTCCACCGGTAAATAATTTACTGCGACCTAGGTTTCGATAAATATATTTCACCAGTGGAAAATTTCAATTTCTGTCTTCCTTATGCTGAAATTCTACTACATCACAGCTGATACTTTCCAAATAAATTCAACAGAATCAGACGAGCTATCGTGGAAGTTCAAGAGAGAGTTCAAGAGTTCATAATATAAGAGAAACAATTGCACTTTTCCACAAATTGCTTTAATGCGTACAACGCGTTTCGGCTCACAGAGCCATCATCAGGTACAATGATACTTCCCTTTTTGTCTTCACCACTGTTTATGACATCTTGCATGTGAAAAGTCTTCGATCGAAACGTTGGCAGATATGGAAAATTTAACCCGGTCGGAAGCGCGATCACCTCTCCTACCATTTTGTTTTTTTTTATATTGAGGCTGTTATGCCTTAAAATAGTTCTCATTGGTCTTATTTAGGTAATAATGTTGATATAATTGGCTACAACGACAGCGACAAGGCCTAGCCTTTTGAGAGACGACGACGAATGTTGATATTGAGGAGTTCGAAAGAATAACGTAATGTCAGTTGTTTATTTAGGGAGGGATGGATTATTAATAATAACAACATTGCGTTTTTGAGATAATTTAGGACTTTATGGCCCTTTCTTACAGTAACACATTGCCCATGCCCAGGATGGTAACTAATTCACCCAGGTGGGACTCGAACCCTCGTCCTCTGGGTTGGCAGGCGAGGACTTAACCCCGCTGTCACCGAGGCCGGCAAGCACTTGTATGCATTATCGAGGAATGGAGGAAGGATGGAGAGAAACCCGGCGTCGGTATTAGACTTCTCTTATTGGAAGATGCCAAAACGCCCACAGCTTAACGTTCCATTCGAGGAAATGAGTACCGTACGTGAGTGCTCTCCACACGGTCCCCGAATAGGGATTGGGATTTTACATAAAAATCTCCACCATTTCCGGGATTCAAACCTGGGCTTCTCGGGATGGGAATCCAGCACTCTACCTACCACACCCACCTTATCCCCATTAAACGATTGGGACACAATTAGTGACATTTTTTCATACGATGGTATTAACGTGTTTCCCAAATAATAGGAAGCTTTGATATCAGGGACTAAGCAAAAGATCTTTAGAAGCAAAAAGGCAAAAAAACTCACAAATCAATTTATTTACTGTGGAATAGTTTTTCCGTTAACAGCTGACAAGGCTGACTTTTTTCGGAAAATGTGTACAAGTATTCTCGCAATTTTCAGAGTACACAGGATTATATTAAACTATTTGTGACTGTTCTGGTTTCTTCTTGAAGCCTTCGTAGCAACTTTCTTTGGTATCTCCTCGCACATTATCACTGTGCGAGGAGATACCAAAGAAAGTTGCTACGAAGGCTTCAAGAAGATACCAGAACAGTCACAAATAGTTTAATATAATCCTTCGTGCGAACGTGGAAAATAAAGTGTGGTGCATCGTACAGGTAGGACTGCAAATAAACTCCGAGCCCCTTTCCTTGATCTGTGTGCATATTTAAAAGGGGAAATGGCGTTGATTTTACATGCTACAAGTATTATCGAAATATTTGAGTTCACTAGCCTACCAGTTTTAAGTTAAAAGTCTCATGACTTAGCGAAATAATTGCTAGTTCCACTGGTGGAAACGAATCCTTTATGAAATAAATTAAAAAATCAAATTAAAAACTCAGCAAATAAAAAAATAATTTTTGCATGAAACTTTCTATGTTATCGAGTGCTCAATAAATTGAACACATTCTAACTGGTGGAAGTACAAAAAAGCCAAAACGTGAACGGGGAGCTTCAACACTTAAATTTTCGACGGCAACAAGATGTAAAATTTGTGGCATGGAAACAATATTTTCCACCTTAACGGCGGCTGAAGATGGAAAAAAGAGAGTGAGTGGACGTGTGTGACAACTGTGAACTATAGCGGGGAGTTGGGAGATGCGCGACATCAAGCGACGTCAAGCCCGTCGACACTTATGTCTCCGCGTCCCCTCTCATCGACGCGTCGCGACGGTTCCCCGCCGCTCGAGGCAGTCAAGTGTCGACCATTGGACGTAACGAGCGCCATGGGATACGACACAAGGCGATACGCGTGAAGTGTCCAGGCCCATTAAAAGATAAGAGGAGTGACGGGCGGGAGGTTAAACCGAGCGCGAGAGGGCGGGGCCGATGGACCGTGGGAGATGTTTGAACAAGAAGATCAGAAAGCGCGTGTTGGTCGAGGAGAGATAGAGAGAGGGGAAAATAAAACACGGATTAAAAACCCCACGGCTGGCCAACCTAATCGCAACTTGTGTGGGATAATGTTAACTTGTCTAAAGGTGGCTTGAGAAATTTTTGTCCATTTACGGATATGCGTGAAATTTTGCATGCGTGTTCTCATTAAAGAAATCTATAGGTGAAAGTGAAAAACAAATTGCTCTGTCTATCCATCAAGTCCATCCTGTTCATCTCAAAATCGAGCATTATTTCTCCACCCAACAATTGCATTTATAAACGGTACCACATATACATGTGAGCATCTCAAAATCGGGAATTATTTTCCACCGCACAATTTGGGAACATTTCAGTTGAGAGCTCGAAAAAATTCTATTCTTTCAATTAATTTTTAGAGATCCGCCGCGGCGCGCCGGTCGCAAAATACACGAAATGAAACACCTTAAGCCGGAGTCCCATGGTCTAACTAGGCTTCAATTATTGTAAGAGAAATGGATACATTGAGCCATGGGCCAGGGTCGTGTTGTATCCAATGGGGAACATGCATGACATTTATTTTTCATACTTGAATATTGTACATGCATCGTAGAAAATTTTCTTTGACCTCAAACATATACTCCATATATATGTGCGTAGGCCGCACGCATTAATAATAGCCTTAAGAAAGAGCATCATCATCGGTCAACAATCCTAGGATTGGTTTGACGCAGCCATTCACTCAATTCTTCTATCTGCCAACCCCTTCATATTCTTCATAAGAAAGAGCAGAGAAATTTAAAAAAGTTACGTAATGAAAACCGGCAGCACAATGGTCTTATGTACCTGCACGGTATCGCATCTCACAATAAGCTCTACGTTTACTTCGACCGTGAGGATCAAGCAATGGCTATTCGTTGTCTTCCAAAAAGGAAGTAAAAAATATTATTTTCATCGAATATATGTCAATGAGCTGAACTTTCACGAAAATGCGTAGGATTACTGGCAGTAATACCGTTCCGAGACGTAATACACCATATTCCCAATGACATACGTGCTTTGACACCGCAGAGGGCGTGTGATTTTTGACAAGAAATAGTTTCTCGAAATAAAGTTTTTTTTTCGACTTAATGCTGGTCCAGTAGATACATTTTTAAAGATGAAGTTAGTTCGCAGGTTTCCGCGGCGTTGATCAAATGATTTCAACATTTCTCGGGTTGCATCCACGTCAGTTGTCATTCGGCACAACAGTTTCGCCAGCTATCCTGCTGGCTAAACGGTTGTGCCGAATGACAACTGACGCGGATGCAACCCGAGAAATATTGAAATCACTTAAAAAGATGAACTTCACACACAAGTAGCATTTTAAAATAATGCATGTTCCCCATTGAGTTATGATCCAGTCATGAGTACGGAAATATTTTCGATCAAACGAATAGGACCTGCTTTAAATTTCCATCCTTACGTAGGAAACCACTAACAGAGAGAAAAAATTAGCATCGCTAACCACTTGGAGGTTTTCGCAGCAGGTCGACAACATGGAACCAAATCGCGAAACTTGGTCGAAGTCATGCCAAGACATTTGATATCCTCATCGAACGTATGAAGAATAAAATAACGAAGCACCGAAAAAAACAAATAATTTACGCACAACACGAAAAAAAGCATCTTATCAATATGACTGCACAATCCAATATTAGTGTCCTGCCGCTCTTTTTTTTGCCGCGAAAGTACCAAATTCAAGAAATTCACTCATGTGATCAGAGGAGAATTACTTTCAATCCTCGGTTTCAATTTCTGTTTTCACTTCCCCTTCAGGCTACTCCAGAGGATACTCACTCCATTACCCCGTTGTTACTCTTCGTCTCCTCTTTTCTCGAGGACTGGAATCAGGCGAGTCAAGCAACCGCTTTAATAAGAAAAAGTTAAGCAACAAAAATTCAACTAGGATCTTTTTTCTACGAACCTTGATAGAAGGCGATTTTTTCCGCAGTCTAACTATCTAACTATCTATCTCGAAACACAAAGCCACTCTAAACCGCATAAGTATGTCCAAGGGTAGGTTCATTTGCATTATTATCTTCCGACAAAGAAATTAAGGAGAGCAGCTGTGCCTTTTAAGTCGCGGATTGGAGGGACGCTCTGGTACACTGGCGCTGCCCCGTAGGAATCCGTGGGGAGCATTCGTCACCGGAGTTGGCGACTCCGCGAAAGGGAAACGCACTTCCAGTCCTTCCACTCGACTGGCCGAAGAGACGAGCGACCGGAGGCGACGGGACACACACGGGATGAGACATCGTGGGCGCCAACACGTTTCGCCTCGGGAGACAAGACGAAAATCTAGATGAAGCAACGTCCACCTCTTGGAGCGGTCGCTAACCTTCATCATCGGTTCCCACGGGTGGAGTATTCCACTGGGGAATGCTCAAACGCACACTCCCAGGAATTTCTGAACACTCAAGTGTCCCTTTAAATATCCTCCGTTCTAGAGGAAACAATTTCTAAGTATACCAAGTGCATACCCACCCCCATCAGGCTGTAAGAGGTATTGTTTTAAAAGTGCCGACTATCTGAGTAGAAAGGTACCGAGGCATAATTGATCGGTTTGGTGATCGGGGCAGATTGGGAAAACTCTTTTAGTCTGAGGGTCATACTAATTCATTTCACTTTCTGAGGGTCATTGTTTTTCGAATAAAACAATTCCCAATAATTTACGATGCTATCAAAAAGTATATATTTTTATACGTCTTAAAGAGATATAAAAATACAATTTAAAATAAAAATTCTTTCGAAACAAATTTAATTAACTAGGAAATAGCCCGCGAGCTGCTTGAAAATATCATGCGGGCCCGATCTGGCCAGAGGGGTTGTTCATGCCTAGTTAATTGGATCAGGAACGAAAAATGGGCAAAAACACCTCAGCTTAGTAGATGTAGGGGACAGAACATAACGGTGCATGGTACAGAATAAAGGGGTAAAGATGATATATCAAATTTGGTACAACTTTATCGGAACAGACAGAAAGATTTCGAGAACGGAGTGAGGAGAATAGACTGTACGTAAATAATAGAGGACAAACAAACCAATCGTAGATAAAATGGGGGAATAAATGATATTCAAATGGACAGATAAGGAATCAAGAGCTTATGGGATTCTAGGCCTTGCTCAAGATATGGAAGGTAAGTGATGGTAGAAGCAAGAATGCATGGCATGAAGGAAGTTGGAATGAAATTAGAAGTATAAACAGAAAAGCACACAGAAGCATTGATAATCGGATTAAATGAAGAAAAATAATTTCCAGCAATAGGAGTGCAGCGAATACTCAGGAAAACCATCAACCATTATCAGGCATGAACAAGTCAAAGACCTGAGCCATGTACTCATTACCTACGCATAATATTAATGATCAGCGAGTGCTAAAAGTCACCGAAATTCACAAAGGAAGTCGCAAATAACCTGGGGTGGGATGACGGTTCCCTATTTCGCGTTGTCTTTATTGTCATCCAAAATGCACACCGCTATAGACGGGCAATGTCCACACTTTAATGCCCTAAGAACGCACTTATCGGTTAACATAACTGATTTAAAGATCCTGACAAAATTTGAAGAATGACAATCATGTTTTCTCTCTCATGAGCGCAATCGATAAATAACGATCATGCGAGCGCACGTGTTGTGGAGAACCGTGATGGCGCCCCTGTTGACCTACAATTATACACAATATCTGAAATTAGTCAACGAATGTTGGAAAAAGTCATTTGGTCTTGCACACAGGAAGAAATATGGACTATTTCTGTGATTTTTTGCTCAGCCTGACAAACCTAGAATCTTGATTTAATTGCGCTGCTGGCGCAGTCCTTCCCCTTCATCATATTTAAAATAAATTTATTCCGTCTCAGAATATATCCAATTCATAGTAAAATTCTTCTCCTCAGTAGGATGATCACACAGCCATACCCTCCTATTGTACTTCATAATCTTCCTTGTTTATCATTTCATCCATTTCAACTTCAGCATCCACCTTCAAGATTGGAGTTTCGCAGTTTCGAACTAGTTGTCCTATGTATCTGAAGACAGGGTAACCTAGGCGCCGTTTTACAGTCCACACAACATGAAGAGATAACTAATGTATATCAGACGCAGAATACTTTCCGTAGTTTCCCGTTTTGAATGAGATATGTGACTATTAACGAGACAGTTTGTCACTTTTTAGTCACCCGTACGTTTGAAGATCGGAATACGTACGTACTTACGCGAAACACAATAAATCGAACCAAATTAAATAATACCTAAAAGAGAACTTTTTGGCTTAAAATTAATGAAGAGATTCCATGAACACTTTGAGGTAGTATGTATTTCAATTTGCAAGCCTAAAAAACGCATAATTTCTCGACAAAATCTACGTAGAAGTTTTAAAATCTTAAGAATTTTTTTTGCACTCTTACCGTCAGTGGTGCAGGGGCTCTTTTCATTATGAACAGGACAATGACACATAATTCCATATCATTCATCTTCCCAAAAAAAAATCCTATCTACAACGAACCATCTCTCTTTCACGAAGCAATTCCCTCAGCTACTGGCTAGCTCCCCTGACACCACTTCTCCAATATTTTCCACCCATTCGTCTTAAAGGGCTATGTTCTGAAATCCACACCTGCAAGCGCGAACGACTCGTGCCTCTTATTAGAGCTCAAATTCGATGTAAATTCATTCCGGAGTGACCTAATAATGGGGCTGCGCCGCCATTTACGGATTCCCTCCCGACGGAGAATTTCCAACGCGCTGGACGGCAAATAGCGGGGAGTATAGTTTTCCAACCCTCCACTGGTTGGCTGATAAAAGACAAAGCATTAACAAAGCAAAACACAAAGAAACTTTGAAAATACAAATAGATGACGAGAAAGATCATGTATGGCTAAAGGAATTGGGGAAGAGACTGACAACTATGGTCTTTGCGCAATTAATGGGCCTCCATCCTCGTATTTGACGGTCCTTGATTTTTACCATATGTTAATTTATATTCTCGTCAAACACTTAAAATAATGGAATACGGTCTTGAACTGTTCAAATATTGCTCTTTTTCCTCTATCTTTGGAAAAACGTGGAAATTTATCCCGAAAAAAGCTCTGACAAATAAAAGCCAGCACACAGCCTCTTTACTCCGGTCTGGTTATGGTAATCGGAAGAATATCAAACTACAAGCCTAGATTGATTCATTGCCAATCGATTCCCTCATGTAAATCGCCATAAATACGAAGCTTTCGTCTGTAGTTATCTTCAATATCTAGATTTCTGCAAAACCAGATTTTTCTCCGAGTTCCAGCCATGCGATACCATGCAATTCACCCTTTGTGCTAAGACGCTTCAAGGCATTTTCGGGGAATTTTTCACTGTGGCGGTTCACCCATGAATACAGGAGGTAGCGTGTAAGTTTTATAATTCTCAGCAATAGTAGTGGAGGGAGTGTGGAAAGCAACTGAAAAGTCTTTTTTCACAAAATTGGCATTCCATTTTTTTTATGCCAAGCATATATGTTTTTGCTCCAGTTGATTTTCTTCTCATTTTAGTTATTTTGATTCCAGCACTACGTACAGCATTTCATGCAAAGAATCACGGGAGTTTATTTATATTAATTTTTTCCATCGAATTCCATTTAACAACCCCTAAAGAAACATGCCAAAGGGTCCATAGTTTAAAGTCCCACCCTACAGTGGAATTACTGTATTTGCTTGCATACTTGAGTGCCAGGTGAATAGCACCAAGTGCTTTTCACCTGGCACTCAAGTTCGCAATGGGCGCAGTGATAGAAGAATCCATTAGTCTTAAGCGAGTGCGCACTTCTTTATAGCACCAAGTGCTTTTCACCTGGCACTCAAGTAAGTATCGGGGTTAAAATCACAAAACTTTGTTACTACATGAATTCCAATCCGGGCCTTCGCGAAGGGGAATTAATGGTGAGCTAGCCACATGCCAATTCCATTCCCAAGGAAACATTCCCTCGATAAGTTTCATAGAGGAATGGAGGAATGCCCGTCTCTTACTTTTGGATCATCAACGGCTAATTATGAGCCGAACTGAAGCATGACTTCGACGTTTAACGTCCCATCCGACGGATGAAGAACTGTAATTGAAGTGCTCTCCACCTGGCACCCGAATACGACTAGAGATGAGTAGAGACAATGCGAAATTCCAGAGAGGGACAATCATTCGCCTTGACCGGGACTCGGAACCCACCCGCGCAATATCACCTCGATATCGCGCCGACTGCATTAACCACTTAAACTACCGAGGCGTCCTTCTCCCCTGTGGATTTTTGAGGGCTTTAAAGGAACACGTTGTTCATGGCTACTGGACAAATGATGTCACAGATACAGTCCAAATCGTGCGCATAACACTTGGAATTTCGCACTCAAGTGCACTTGCGGGGTAGCCTGCACAGGTAATACCGTGGCTAGTCCTGGTATCCTAAAAATACTGAGATAGGAATTCCCCCGTAAAATCTCCACCACGACCAAGAATCGAACCAGGACCCTCGATGAGGGAGAGCCAATACCCTAGCAACCACACCAACCCGATCCCCCCCACATGTACACGTCTCCTTCCAATGATTCTAGGGCACCGCCCGAGGATGGAAAGAGAGATAGGAATGAGGCTCAACTCGAACAACGCAAGCTTCTCTTCACCCTTTTGTCCACTAATTAAGGCGAGTCTCGACCGAGCACCCCGAGGGGAGGATTGAATAATGACATTCTTGCATGCACCCGACCGCGCAGTGAGAGAAGGATCCATTCGTCTTAAGCGAGTGCGCACTTCTTTATAGACGGGAAGTGGCCGAGGTTGGGAGCGGCAGATATGCCGTCATCGAGAGACTCTAAGAGCAGCCCACGCGATTCGCGAGGGAGCGAAATGAAGAGTGGCCAATGGGTGCAGCGGAGAACGCCCACACCTGCCCATCCCGACGAGTAGCAATACATCAATGACGTCAGGTCGTTTTTGATCTAGTTTCAACTTCCTCCCTTTAAATTACAAAACTCATCCGTGAACGAGGATGGTATGACAGAGTTTGTAATCACTGTGCTTTATATTCAATGGCACGGCAGGTGTGGATGATTAGCTTCCCCTCAGCTCTTCCATCTTAAAACGACTACAAACTCACCACATTCCTTTCGTAAACTCTCAACCCTCTTCTCATAATTCTACTAGAATAACGACCTTTGACGTCCACTATCCTCGAGAACTTCTGCTATAAAAAAAACTCGAAATATCATCTTAACGCATTTTTCCTCACATTAGTTCTCATTTCAAATAATAACTTTCCCTACATGCCTTCATCTCGCCTAACACCCTGCCCCTTCCTCTTACACGCTTCCTCAGCATTCTAAGGACCGCAAAGGACCAACAGCTACAAGGCACAAATTACCATGGTACCTTGAGAATTACGTCATTGACGTAGAAATCGATTGGTAAGTTAAATAAGTGTGGTGTGGTGCTAAGTGTTTCTTTTTCGTCATGATGAACGAACATAGTTCCACAGAGAAATGCCTGAGTCCATTAAAACTTCCTTACATTTAAAACTATCTTAATTAAACTGCGACCTTCAGCTTCCCCCTGCCTCTCATCACTTGTCCCACTCGCCTGCTTATATTTCCTACTAATCTCCTCAAGTAACTCATTACCTTCACCTGTCGCACTAACAATAAGTAGAACTGCACTTCTTCCTTTGTCCGTCCACCGGACAATCTCCAAACTCCTCCACAACCGCATCTGAAACGCCTTCAATGTATTCTCATCTTCTCTCCCCATGTTTCACTGGCATATAACTCCACGCTCCATATCAAACTCTTGGCTTATTAATTTAATTTAATATTAATGTCTTTGCCTAAAGCTCCTGTCATCAGCTACATAATTCACCAATTATAATAAGAACTGAAACCAGGGGTTTGGAGCCAAGTTTTGCGAGAAGTGGCTCCGGCTCCGTTCAAACACTTCAGTTACCATTAACGATTATTATTAACGACTTCGTATGCGTTACATCAAGTAAACGCAACTGAGGATTTTAGACATAATAAATTTATTCTGCGGGCTCAATAGAAAATCTGGTGAGGTTAAGTATTACGAGAAAATAACAAACAAAGGAAGAAATTGAGGATTCAGACTCCCGTTTTGGTTTTTCATACATATGTAAGGACCACATCGTGACACTATCAAAATGACTCTTGGGTAATATAGAAATTCTTAGCACATGGAACGTTAACAGGATTGAAATTTATTTCATTACAGTTTAATTTAGCACAGATTACCGCAACGTTGACTAGGTTACTTCAAAATTTGCAACCGGAGCTGGAGCGGATAAGTCATGCAGTTTCGAGCTCTGTCTCCAGCTCCAAAGCTCTGTCTGAAACACTCCCTGTCTCTTGTTCCCCTTTCATTGTCGGGTTACCTGTGAAAATTCTCTTCACACACCACTCTATTTTGTCGAACATATACGCCCCGCTTAAGCTCTTCATATCTCCTTCCATCGTTCATTTTGTCAAAAATTCATATATTTTTCCTTCCACTTCTAATCCTTCCCAACATTGTCCCTCACTCCAGCATGCCATAGCGTCCTCAACTCTCATATTTTGCACACAACTTTTCTCCAATAACGTCTCTATAGCATAACAGTAAACAATTCCTGGGTTGTTTTCCTTTCATCCAAACTTATTTTCTTCAGTTTTGCACATCCAATGCCTCCCAATCTTAGGTCTTTCTGTTTCTGCAGGGAGCAGGTTCTCGACTCATACAACGCTAAGATCCAGATTACAACTTTCCCTCATATAATTATCACACACTTTCCGTAATTCCATTCTTCAAATAAAAGTTTCTATACCAGAAGACAAAATATATACTTCATCCATAAAAAGTTCTCCTCTTTGTAATTATAAAAAAGATCAGGTTATACGGATGCCACAAGAGGTTACCCACTCTAAATATAATGAAACATGATTAAGTTTTCATTGACAGCTCCAGGTCAGGTAATTTCAGGTCCAGGCACTTCGTTATGATCAACGATGAAATACGTTTAAATCATATGCTGATATCCATGTAGAAGAGTATGCGCCAAAATGTTGCACAAACCCTGGCCGAAACTACTTTTGTGTTTTCTGTTTTCTCTTAAAAATTCTCTGCAAGCCTTAACTACGAGGAGGAAGGGAAAATAAATGGGTCACTACAATTTTTCTCCTTAAAGCTGAAACTCGTGAACACATTCATTTTTACTTACACGACGAAGTACTATATACGCCCATGGTTGCACTGCAGGGTTATCGTGGCTGGGAGGATTGATTTTTGTGTATTGTAATGTCGTAACCCTTTTGAAATTATTTACTCACTTCCTTAGAACAAAAACCTTTATTTTCCAAGCTCATGATAGATTCTCTCTCTCTCAACAAACCCCTTTCTTCTCTCTCTTCAACAAACTCTTAACGACAACTTTTTCAATAGAAATATTCAACAATTAACAAATCATAATTTCTTTAAACATATAAGTATAATTATAATTAATAACTTAAAATAAACGAACAACCATCAAATTTTTTATGAAAAACTAAGAAACAAACTTGGATTGCAAACAAATCAAAGCTTGCCTTTTTGTAAGGCACGACACGACGTTACAATATGTATTAAACAGGTTTCCAAATAATGTTCACCTAAATTTCGATTACCGCGAAGAAAACTATCAATAGCTCAAGTCATTACATGCTTTAATTAAGGTAAAAATGTAAAATATAGTTCTTGTATAATTTACATTAATGTATGGATGGTGATTTCTACCGCATAAACACGTATTCAAATGAAATGTGGTCCTAGTATTCTCTCCATTTACTACAAAAAATATTAAAAAGTGCAGTCAATGACCCTTGATTACCACTCAAGCCACCTAACTCAGTAAAATAATGGAACAAGTAACTAAGAAATCCCAAATCTCACCGCATGCAAAAGTGAATGATGATGACGACGTTAACCGTCGAAACCACGGTTGTGGAAAATTAAAATTAAATGTGGAAAAACAAAGTATAACTTTTTTATTCAAAATGAATAGTAAATTCCATAAAGTTCCTCCGGAAACCACCAACTTTAACAGTGACTGGTTAAATTCTCCTCTGCCATAAGAAATTAACTAATCATCGCGGAATCATTTTCACTTTCACATCGGAATAAAAATCTGAACACGCGATACAACCTTCATGTTTGCTCCAAAACCAGTAGAGGGCTTAATTTCATAATCGCACTACTCTCCTCTTCGAAAATTTTCAATTAGCCGAATTCCTATCTGACACCACATAAATTGTAATTCATTTACTTCAATTGAAGATGAACATGGCGACGGTTATGAAGTAGCGGAACGCTGCTGATGAGGAGATAAACATGAACGCTAACGAAAGATAGCGAAAGCCTTTCGTGGAACTGCAGCTTCCCTTTATTCCCCAGGAATCTGTCGCGTTGGCGAAGGATCTACGAGGGCAAAAACTCCTGTTTCCGTCTGCAAAACCAAGCCAGTAGTCGCCGGAAAAAGCGCGCAAATGCTCTCGCTCGGAAAAACATGTGGCCGGGAAATCTGATGCTCTGCTTTCGGTTATTTTTTTTTGTTTCACTTTTCGCCTCGACCTCATCTCCCCAGATCTATTGCCACATTTTGAAGGCACACTATTTGCTAGACTGTATGAATAGATACGTCGCCTCTTGAATTCCGACCTAAAGGCAGTATCCTATGTTTTACTTCTTGTAGATATAGCCATTTAAGGCTCTTTTTAGTTCCTAGGCACTTCTTAATTTTTAATAATAATCTTTAAGTTAACGTTTTTAAGCACCAGGATGACGTAACGCAAGGTCAAACAAGTTATTCAGCGTATTTGCATCGAAACTATACAATTACTAAGTATTTTAAATTAAAATATGAATACAATAAAGAGCAAAATTATCACATTTCTCTGTACCTATTACAGAAAATGAAATATTTAAACAGTTGACAGTTGAGGACCCTTCACCCCAGATCACTCACCACCCAAGTTGACGTAACTTTTTCTTGATCACCATTCCTTCCATTCTTTTCATTTCCCAACTTTCCTTTCCTTCCCAAAACACGCTGTTTAGCGCCCCACCTCCTCCTCCGGATTCCAATTCGAAATATACGAATAAGACTGCTAACCCATGAGAAAAACACCCTGAAAATTGTACACAGTGACGAAATCATGGTCGATTATTGGAAATTAAAACGAGAGGAATAAACTAGTCTTCTCTTGTTTAAAATGTTGAACGCAAAACTTTTCCAAAAAGTGACCCCTTAGACAATCTCTAAAGTTGAGGAAATTATCAAAGATTTTGCAAACAAAGTGTGGAAAAGTCAACATTAAATAATGCGATCTTTAATTTAATGACTTATTTATAATTACGCTCACATGAGACGAGAAAACTTGCAAGGCGGTGACAAAATAGATGCAAATAATTTCATAGAATCCAGTCATCACTGAAAATAGCGAGAGCTCACGTGTTCAATCCCAAAAATGATAGAATTTATCAATAATAAACCAAGAGATCATTCCACAATACATGATTTACTTTAATTTTGGCGGATTTTCTCTGCCCGATTTAAAATTTCCAAGTCCCCCCTTCGCGATGTCAATCCCGGCCGTGCCCACGCCCCACGCCTTGAGACGGTCGCCTCTTAAGAAAAAATTAAGTCGAACGCTCTTCCTTCTCCAGTGACATAATCCCATTCCCCTCGACGAACGCTGCTACAGGACTAAGGCAGGAGACGTCGGAAAGGCAGATGTTCTTTAAGCTGCCACCGGGCACCACATCCCCACACACTCGTACACCAGAGACCGCTCCCGACTGCCACCGAGGCAGCTGACATGCCATCGCCCCCTCTCTCTCCCTCACACTCTCAACGCCTCCTGAGAGCTAAGTATTTTTTTACGTTAAGTGAGCGGGGCAATTGCGGTCTCGAGGCATTAATGCGCGGACTTTCGTCGGCGGGAGGAGTGATCCACGCCGATAGGTCGGTCGCCGACGCGGCCGGAGGAAAGCAAGCAAAAGAACATCATTGGCGCGAACGAAAACGAAGGAGTTGAAGCACAACCGCGCCAGTCATCTAAATGCAGCGAAACATTCGATGAAATGGGAGTGCGGGCCTTGCGTAATGAGGAGAGTGTTTTGCTTCCCGAGTGCACGGGAATCAGATTAAAATACCGCGAAAAGCGAGGAGAGATTGAGGTACGGCGGAACGCAATATTACAATCTGTTACTGATGATTGAATCTCCAAATGCGCAATTCATTGGTGAACACACGGTATGCGGAAGAGAAAAATTGAACGTAAACGTTGCACTACAATGAGAGAAATTAGAACAAGTGGAATCTTTCCCTTACCTCGAAAGCATTAACACAAGGGATGGAAGAAGCACGAAGGAAATTAACAGTAGATTAGATCAAGCTAAGAAAGCGTTCACGATGAAGAGACCACGTCTATGCTCAGTTAGAAACAAGGAAGCAGTACGCGAAAACCTTCGTGGCACTCACTGGGTCAGAAACTTGAACAATCGGAAAAGTTGACCATAAAAGAATAAAAGCCTTCGAGACCTGGTGTTGGAGACGGATGCTGAGGATAAAATGGACCGTTTAAATGAAGACGTGTACGGAAGAGCCGAAGAAGAAAGGCGCATGTGGAACGTAGTACGACAGAGAAGAACCAGGTGGATTGGACATACTCTGAAACACAATCCACTGGTCAAGAACATAATCGAAAGAAAAAAAGAAGGGAAGGTTCCACGAGGAAGACCAAGGAATAAGTACGTCGGCCAAATAAAGAAGAAGGGGTACGTGAAAGAAGAAACACCTGGATTTAATAGAATTAGCAAAGAATAGGGAAGAAAGGAGGGCTGCAGTTAACCAATCTTCGCCGGTTCGGTATTTGAGACAATGGAGCAGTAAATTATGGAATGAGGTTAATTTCAAGGATTACTTGACAGATACGTAAAAAGATTACGAAAAAAACTGGTTTTGGATCAAATGGGTTAACGCAAATAGGTACTTCTGGGTTACTGGCCCCACCGTACACAGTAAATCAAGCAACATTAAAACTTTCAGAAAGGTAAAGGGAACCCAATGCATTCCTGACACCCACGAGGTTGCAAGACTCTCTCACTACGAAAGAAAATTTGGTCATCCGCATAAATAAGGAGATGTTCCTGGACTGAAATGTTTGAAAACTCTTTTTCACATATACAAAATCCATGATCACATCAGAATCTTGGTAAACCATCATCAATTTACGTACAGCGTAGTTATGTGAGCAACAAATAGTTTTTTTCAATAAAAGGAATACAAAAAGGACAAGTGTTCTGACTCTCCCGGCCGCACTCCCTCGTGGTGCACGGCTTAGGCGTCGATATTTATACCCTAATACCCTCCGAACCGATCGTATGAAGCCATAATCCAGTCCTCCAAATAACACCAGAAATAAAAACGTTCTTGGGAAGACAGGAATAAAAGTCGCACATAAAACAATCCGTAAAATAAACGATTTTAATTGATTATTTAATGAAGATTCATCATTATCATCATTTTCACTCCAACTTACTCTTCATTTTAAACATATACGCACTTAAATAAGACACATTCAATGCAATTACGGAAACTACGTGATTAAAAAACAAAAAACCGACCTTTTTTTGGTAGTTTGAAAGTTCACAGCGCAGTATTAAATATAAACGCTAGTCACTTTTTCAGTTGGATAGGGGGTAAATTAAAGATAGGAACTCTATAAAAAAAATTAGGATTTCAACTTCTACATTAGGATATTCTACAGTTGGTGAAGTAAAGGATTTGTCTGATTTATCAGAGATATATCGTAGCTTCACACCTAATTTACGTCAAACCTCGTTATGAAAATAAGATTATGCATCAAAAATATTACCCAAGGACAAAGCAAAATACTTACGATACAAAACACTCGGCTTAGACTGCAATTTAATGACATTTTAGAGTGGTTAATCCCTTTTATTCTGTGCGACTCTGCATTTCCTCTCTAGTAATGACTACTACATCCCTTTAACTATACGAAGAGTATCTGGTTAAGGACAGCTACCATGTATGTACAGGCATGATAAAATAAACCCGGATTGTGAGTGGGAGTGACAGGGATATTACCACTTAGGAGGCGCTCAACATTTACGTACTTAAAACACCCACACGCGAAAGCCAAACCTTAAAATCGAGTATAAACCCGAAAGAGAGCTGCTTCATCCTCATTGACTCGCGGAAAAATCTACATAATTGGGACAGCAAACAATGAGGAAAGAGAATAACCACAGAGAGCATATGAATGTTTCACAATTGCCATTGTCTTATATACATATTTTTTTTCTTTGCGCTGTCTGTTGAATTGCATGTATAAGGCAAACATCGCTGTAAACTAAAAGCCAGCTAATTTAAAAACAAACGCTTTTTGCGAAAAACTTGCATGCATCATGCAAAGATGTTTGCATTTGTCCACGATATACATCATTTGACCCATGACTGAGCAAACTGACGCTTCTCAAAATTGCGCAGGGAAATGAATTTCAAGTAACGACCTCCGCCCTGAGGTCAAATTTTGGTAGAAATGTTCCGAAAGAGTGACTGAAGGCTTCCATAACTCTTCTTTGATCTTAGATTGGATTGCCAAGTTTTTTTTGCGAGTGGAGCAAAACGTGTCATTTGGATTCAACAGCCGCAGAACTCAACAGTATCCTCCGAGAACATGCTGGTAATTAAAAAATTCTATTTAGGGAACTAATAGTTTCCAAAATGGAACCTGGGTCCTACACATGGTTGAGCGGAAGTGAGTACATATAATTTATTTGCGAATTAACAGTTGAGTAGGTAATGACCGTAACATTTAGTAATGAATTCCTTGAGGTCTTGATGAGGTTAAAAGTGATTTGCATAGGAACATACCATGAAGGAATCGACTCCTTCTGTAATAGATATTATATGAAACTTAACGATATGTCAGAAAATGCACACTTAAGGAAGGAAAAGCACCCATAGGTTAACCAGCAAACGAGCCAGAACTACCAACGGGTGGGCACAATAAGAGCGGTGTGCTGGGGTCAGATATTGAAGGAAAAATCGAAATCAATCATTCTCACAGAAAAAGTAATGGCTCTGTTAGCATGATTATTTTTCACAAATTTCTCTTTAATTCATTATTAAAACGATTAAGTCGAATGAAAATTTATCAAGTTTTAGGCAGGTTATCGATTAAGGAATGGTGATTGACGAACATACGCTCACAAAGAACGCTATTTTCAGAGAAATGGAGAATTGATGTAATTCAGAGAACGTACCAATGAGAAAGATTCCCCTTCAATGATTCAAAAAGGATTTCAGAGTCTCAAATTCGTTCTATTGCTACTATTACCATTAGAGATGGCCCAACTATTGCGGTACGTTGAATAACCTCTACTAATCTTTAAAAAAACGCAGGACCCTACATCCTTACACATAGCTCATCTCCTTGCTTTCATCAGCTACACATACGTCCTAACTCCCTCACCCTTTAGAATCTGTTCCCTGAAAATATTTTCGGGCTCACTCACGGGAACTTATTCAATAACCCCCATGTGCACTAAACTATATGGTGGGATATAAATTACAGTAATTTATCCTTAAGCGTCACATGGCTGCATTATTTACAATGAGAATTTTGAGATCCAAGGGAAAACATACTAGAAGTAAAAATTAAGAAACGCCAAGACGCAAACAAAAAATCAACTTTGGTAGCTGCATTTAAAAAAATTGTGGAAAACTATAGTAGACCTGAAAAATAAAATTTCTCCAATTCTGACATAAAGGAAGAAATTGTGTACGATGATAGTTTTGCGCCGGTAAAAATCTTGACTATTTCTACTCTCGTTCATTCAAACCTACCTTATCCGGAAGATTACCTTAATAATTACAATAAGAACCGTAGACTTTCCAGATTGATGATATGAATGAATTCTTCTCGGGTATAGCACCGGGTTAGGCTTTCCATAGCCGACGTTTCGATGGCCAACTTGCTCATCTTCCTCAGGGCAAAACTATGCGCCGAGTTTGGTTTTGGCCAGGTCAAAGAACACCAGAGGCACATAAGTCTCTATGAGCCCGAAAAATCAGCCCTAACGGAACATAACCTCGATCAGTCTCACAACATGAACTTCGACGACGGAAAAATCCTTTGCCGCTCCAACGGATATTGGTATAGTCTAGTTAAGGAGACTATTGAAATTAGTTTAGAGGAGAAAAACCTGAATAGGGACACAAGACATACGGCCATAAAACTTTCCAGATTACTAATAGAAAAGAAACACGCGAAAACGAATCCCGACCAATCAAGAGTCACCTGAATTGATAAACTAAAATAAAAACCTTGCCAAAACCAAACTAGGCACTCAGTTTTGCCCTGAGGAAGATGAGCGAGTTGCTCGTCGAAACGGCGTCTTTGGGAAGCCTAACCCGGTGCCACACCCGAGAAGATATCATCCATATAATAATACATAATAAGATTGAGGCCAGGAGCCGGCGCCCTACGTCAGTACAGTCCATTTCTTTTACCACCGCAAACGTAGACACATGAAAACTAGCCACCGCTTCGCAAATCCAAAGGTCCGATTCCGCCATGGCCGAGGGCAGACAGGAAAGGGCGTGGACGTTTATGGGTGGGGGTGTGCCGATGAGGAGAGAAGGGGGAGGATAAAAATGTTCCGAGCTGATAGCGATCTGGATTCCTTTGGGGCGGATGAGAGACTACGAGGGTGGGAGGTCTTCGACCCGACAATCGGGCCCAAATGCTCAACCACTCCTCAACCAGCCTCCGCCTCGTCTCTGCCTGACTCCCACTGACGTACCCTTGAATGACCAAAGAGAGTGGAAGTGATGGAATAAGTGAGGGAATGACAAAGAACGGAATTTGGGAGGATAACTGGTGGAACAAAAGAGAAAGTATGATAAAACAACAGCGAGAAAAAAGACCCTCTTACCCCGAAAAATTATAACAAGAGAAATACTGAGAAAGAGAGGATGAAATAGAAGAGAATGTATGGGGATATGACAAAAGAAAGACAGAACCAAGGAGAAACAAAAATTATGAATGAGGGTCTGAGGGAAGGAGTGACAACAGCGGCGTAACAACGCAACGGGTTAAAGGGATAAGCGTTTTGGCGTCCCTGCAGCCGTATGGCGCCTCCCCTTACCAACAAATTCTTTTGAACTTAATCCTTCTGAAATCCTATAATTTGTTATTTTCTCTTTAAACTCGAAAATGATGGGTCTATTTCAATTTTTAGCGTGTAAATGCTAAAGTTTAAAAAAGTACACGCCTCCGGCGCCCTCCACAGCATTTTAAGGGAGGGTATTGCCTTGCCCTTGCCCCCCCTCCCGGGGTTTGAATCCTGAGGGTGGCCGTAATTTTTCTTTGATAATCCGATGAATATCCGTTCCCAACTTGGTTGCAATGAGGAAAACACTTGGGTCTTGTTCAGAAGGCGGACGCAATATGTTTTTTTGTTGGAGTTCTCTATATTTTAGTCCTGGTACACACATAAACATGAAACTGCACTACAGAGGATAAAACAGTTATGTCCAGAATTATTTGTTCGAATAAATGCTTTCCAGCACGTCGTTGGCACCACAGAAATTCACACATGTGAATCTAGAAGGATATCCCGTCAAGCATTGAGATACGGAGTTAAACAATAATTGAGGTGCAAAAAACAACGAAATTGAAGTAAATAAATGTTTGACAAAACATTGTGAAAGATACAAGTGGCGTCCGCTTTCTGAACCAGACCCAAGCACTTTCAGTACATCCCTCCTTTCCATGGCCTGAGACACTAAAACTGTGGCGCCCTCTTAATATCGACAGCGGGCTCCTCTCCTCCCTTCCACTCCTGCTGCAATACACTTCCGCTCGGTCTGAAGCTTAGATTTGGGCCGGACAAACTTGAATTGCAATGTTGATGATTGTGCAATGGCTTCAACATTCCCCCGTGCAATTGCACCGCGTGGTTCCATGCATTTTCTTCTTTAATCTGTGCTCTCATTCAAAGCCTTCGCTCAAGCCTTGCATCCATCCCGTCTGCGGAATCGTCGAAATCAAAACAGGGGACGTCTCCAAGGATGAGAGGCGCGTAATAGAGGAGGATGGAGGACGCTCGACTTTTTCTGCGTCGTAGATTGAGCCATTTTTGTCTCCCATCTCCCCCTCTATATCCCTCTCTTCCCGTCTCATTCTCCCCATCATTCTTTCGCTCCTCTGTCGTGGATCCTCGCATTCTTTCATCCTTTCATTCATGGTTCATGTGTCGCTCCCTTTCTTACATTCCCATTATCTGTGTCATTCTCTGACATACTATCTATACATCCGTCTCCTTTTTCATCATTCTCTTCCTTTTATTCTCTGCTAGGGTTACCATAAGGGCGAGGTAAACATTCAGGACATCAACGCATCGCAATTTCATAATAACGGCAATGATTTTTTAAAATATTAATAATTTGTATTGTCAAAAACAAAATAAACTCATCGTAGAAAATTCGCTATTCTACATAATAGGTAAGATATTTATTTTAGGATTTATATAGGTATAATATGCACTGAAAAATGTCTATGGTACGCCTTCTTATGTTCTTAGGTCTAGCGTACTTCAATGGAGTACTGATCACAACTTTTTTTTTGCATTTTGATCGCATCATTTTTCCTGTATGACTCTTGCATTTCTGTGGATTTATGTAGTTGTAAAATATATTAATAACAAATATTTTCTCTAACATAGGCAGCATACCAATATGTGGCGCATGTTGGTGAAATTTCATCTCCTGAAAAGTATGTATTTGCAGGTTTTTGCTTATGCATTAATAATCGTAGTTTCATTAACTTAATGGGGTAAGGTATAGTGCATGTTGGTGATAACTCACCCCGTCACACACTCATGAGGAGGCTTGCAGGGTAATATGTATATGTCGATTTGACCGATACTACATAATAATAAGATAAAATATTCGAGTTAGAGAAAGAAAAAGGAATCGAAATTAGGTTTCATAGACCCAGAGTTAAGCCAAGAAAAAAATCTACACGGGAACAAATATTTTAACTTTTCGTCGGAATAAAACCAAATCAAATAGTTCTAATGAATCGTATTCCATCAAAGGAGGTGAAAATGAAATGGAGGGACATGGCCATGAACGCTCATGGGCGAAGTTGAAACAATAACGGGGGTGCATGGGACGGATATTGAGCTGAGTAGGCGTGGCCTACCAGTCACAAAAAATAGGATTGATTGTGGATTCTAACTTTGACTGGATGAAAATCATACGCGACCACCGGAAACACAAACTAGAACTGTGCCGACCGTAATATCGGAATCGACTTCAAGAATCAAGAGGAATGCCGCCTCCATTTTTTGTAACTTCCTTGGTTTAAACATATGAAATGATTTTTTTCTCTCGTAAGTTTCACTCCGGTAAACTTTCCACAAAAATCCTGTGGCTTCACAGCGTTTAAGTTCTGAGAATTTGGAGCAGCACCGTACTTAACCACCGATTTTTTGCTATATTTTTTAGAGTTCGGCACAAAAAGCGAAAGATGCGTCTGCATTGCAGATAGTGCCGGCCTTCAAAACCACACACTGCTGCGATTTGTGGCAGCTTGACGCGAACGAAACAAAAGTAGAATGAAAACATTTTACAACGGCAAGGCGAATTGCAACATAATACACCAGTTCTAGTTAACACCCTTCTCCACCTTAATACAGCCACCACCCTGTCTCATTTCGTTAAGTGCTAGAAACTATATTGTACGTCCTTTTGTTACTCCGGAATCTAAAGGAAAAATACTGCACGAAATGGTGCCGCTGATTCTCACAATCAGTCTCGGCAGAATTGCCACCGGTGGCAGTTTATAATGCACACTCAGAAACGACTCACCTTATCAACAAATCAGGTACACGGTATAGAATTTGGCGGCGGCGAACAATAATAAAATCCATCTGGTACTTACCTAGAAAGAAAGAAAAATAAATTATTAGTAACGGGTCGATAGATAAACTGAACAGTAAAGGTAAAAAACCATATCGGAATCACAATTAACCATAGAAAGACTAGAGAGTTTGAAAGACTACTTATACTAAGAGTAAATATTGATACGAAAGAAAGGAATACATATCCAAATGGTTAGTAAAATTATTGACATAATTTTAAACGTCTTGCTGGCATGGAAAGGTAAGAGATGATATAGGTGTATTGGATCACGCAAAGAGTAGGTAGTAACGGGAGTTGAAGAAGCCGGTAATAAAGAAGCAGGGGCTTTAGGGGTCGTCAGTACACTAGTAAAATATGTTTATTAAGCTTGGGGGGACCGTCAAAGTCAGTTAAATTTACTGTTAAATACTCAGATTCCGCAAAATTAGGATACTTTAAGTACGCCCTACGTTAACCGACCCTATCTCTGTATAAATTCAAGCTTCCTGGAGTGACAAAGGTCATCCCATTTGTTCAAAACCTTTGGGAGTCCCTCATTATGACTATCTATAATGGAGAAAAATGCAATACAAAAAATTTTTGACTCTTCCCTAAATGAGCCCCCATCTCAGATGGCTGGCCACAATGTATTTTTTAAGCTGTGGTCGATTGCTGTTAGCAAAGGAAAAGTTGATAAACAGAGTGCCCAGAAGTCGAACAGTAAATGTCGAGTCACTAACGAGTAGAATAATTAGCCTCTGCGACTGATAACTGTTCCTGTTACGCTTAACCTACAGTCAATCTTTCCTACGGCTGGCAAGTAGAATTCGATTTTCAATAGCTTTTTCACGCACTTGCAAGATAACTCGTGCATTAAATGGTTATGAATCCGGTAAAAATTTGGCTAGAAAAAATTATTAAGGTTCGAACCTTAAACCTCAAGCGATTTGGGGAGCATTGAGTGGTGTGAACAGCCTTAAGCCGGTTAGAATAAATTACGCCTTCGATTAATAGAAAATGCATAGTTAACGCTGATTGGTACGTGTGAAAAAAAATTCGAGGAACGCTAAGGCATTTCTCTGCATTTTTAGGAAAGTTTTTTGTTTTGCGGCTTCATAAAGATGCCGCCTGGATTTCAAATGCGACGTGAACTTTCACCGAGCACGTCTTTTGAAAGAATTCTGGAAAAAACTTCCCTCTTATCTGATTTTTTGTGTTGACCCACTGAAATATGTTGGCTTGTCCTCTGAACATGAAATTCCTCCTCATATTTCCGCACACATGTGAATATCCTGCCCTAAACTTCATCGTATTTAGATATATATTCTTCCAATTGCGCCCAAATCATTCGCCAGATGAGCAATGAGCAATTGAGCATGCGTTTGGCGAGACCTGGGTAGATAAGTGTAAAATTAAAGCTTTCAAAGTTACAAATCGTTAGATCATTACAAGAAAGCAAGCAGTTACAAATATTTTCAAAGGTCTCAGGCTCTCCATTTTGGAATTTAGGCACTGTGAAAGCAGAGCACCTGATATTATTTTATCGTGTGGAAATACCAACTGTTTTATTGTTTCTAATAGCGCAGTAACAGTTTAATTATGCCCGATCTTCGAGAAATTCATTCTTAACATGCCTTTTTCTACTCGTCATTTACTTCCTTACAATTAATGTCATCAAGCCGTCGTTCGTAAACATTATATCATCACGAAAAGCTCCATCGTGCAGGGAATAATCGCGATAGTTACCATTGGTTTCCCAAACAATTCATTATAATGAAACTCTATAACGCCATCTCAGGCAAAAAAAGCCGATTCACATTGCCCCCCCAAAGATTAATGCGGGGTGGCGAACAGTAGGATGGAAGTGAGGTAAATGTTGGGTACAAGATGAATGACAGATGAGCGCTCTTCTAAAATTTTATTGGCGCGTTTTTCCACAATGTGGAATATTGTGGATAATCTTGTGTCCACTTTTGCGGAACATGATTGCACTACCGCGCAGTGAAACGTGTCGAGCTGCCTAAATAAATCAATGTGGAAAGGTACTAACATAAGTCATTCATACATCGTGAATATCGACTACATCCAACATATCCCCCTAGAAGTATTTATACCATTGGGCCCGAAGATGAAGCACACGCGCTAAATAAAATACCACTAGGTCCCTGAAGGTGACTGTTGCTTCCATACAATTTTTATTCCGCCGCAATCGGTAAATCAATCTCGCAGGCAGTAGAAGCTACAGTTATTAAGCTGTCTTTTACCGTTGCAGTGGGATCTAAAACGTTGGCGATTATCGCGTCCTTATCTTGATTACTTTTCGATTTTTGGATCCTTTTGTCTGAGGGGAGAACACGAGAGGGTGTTATTATACATCGATTTGGCCGCTGTCGACATGGGAACGTGTTTGACCATCGCTAATTCGCAGAGAGTGATTTAGCGGGATTCATCGAGGGGCCCAAGGAGTAATTACGGTTCCTGATATATATATGACCTTCGAATTGATGGATACACGGTGTGACTGGTTTCGCCGCTAGACCTTTGGATAAACTTTCGCCGCGGCATTTACATTGGCTCGTCTATTCTCTTCATAGTGTTTTACACAGCGTAGTATTTGAGTTATTGGCCGCGCTTCGCACGATAACTCCCGACGGAAGAGGATCCATTTTGCTTTCCGAGCGACAATTTAAGGATATAAATCAACGAATGACGGTTTCTCGTGCTTGATTCCGGCATTACAGCGGCTAGTGAAAGTGAGACTGTGAAACTACGCCGAAGGATGTGGGATAGCTCAGACAGAGAGGAATATCATGCTCATTTTTTGTCGAATTGGCATTTGGTCGTTGTGTTTCAAACCACAAGCTGGATCGCTGCCGACGTCTAGTGGGATAAAAAACTATAATATTAGATCCATCAAGACGTGTAACAGATTAGGAAGTTAAATGCATTTAAAGCTTCGCAGTGCTGATAGAACAATCCTACAACCTCCCCTTCTCATTTTAAATAATGTTAGTAACGCAGCTGTAACAGCGTCACCTATTCGCACAGTTTTCTGGGTGCCAATCTAGACTTCGGTTACAATTTAACGATCTTAGAGGGCTTAATGAAACTACTAAGTATGAGAAGGGAAAACTAAATGATAGAATGGGAAGTGGGATTTTATATTGTGACGCAAAGGAAGGAATACCAGGGGTGATTACAGAATTTTTCTTCATTTTCCCACTTTTTTCATAGGCTTTCGCCTGTATCCTTCAGGTCCGATTATTTCATCACTACATTGTCCCACCATCTTTTTCATGGTCTGCCCAAACCTCTTCTTCCACCTGGAAGCTTATCTCTGGCAATCTTAACTATTCTTCCACCTTCCATTCTATCGATGTGACCATTACATTCCTGCTTCCTCCCGTTTACCCATTCGATGATATTCTCCAAATGGCAGTCCTTTCTGATGCTTTCACTTCTCATCGTATACAAAAGGGTTTTCCTGAGGTTTTTCTAAGGATTTTCATTTCTGCTATTTCTAGAAGTTTTTACATTGCATGTCTCCGATCTCGTCTCTGCCATGCAGGTCAGTGTTGGTCTAACTGTTAATTAATAAATTCTTGCCTCAATCTTTCATTTCACTTATTCTTCCACATGGTTTTGAGGTAGCCCGCTATTTGTTTGCATTAATCACTTGTTCTCTAACCTTTTCCTCTATATTTACATAGTGGGTCAACTTCTTATTATTTCCAGGCCTCGTTGCCTGTGGTAAAAACATTAAATTTGCTACAGAGATCTTCAAAACTGAATTAACTTTATCTGCATTTACAAACGCATGCATGTATTACCAAAAGGTGTGTGAATCCATTGTTAAGACACATATACTTTCTTGGATTGATGTGACTGGCAAATAATGGGAAATTTTTGTTTGAAATTCCGAACTCTAGCACGGTATTTTTTGCCCCATCTATTACTATCATTTGTATACTTGAAGATGATATAAAGATACAGAGTGCTTCTAAAAGGATTTAAAAACTTTGTAAATTCAAATAAATTTTTTCAGATGACTTCCGGAGCTGGTTTGGTGTTACTTTGTAGCAAGCAAGATAAAAAACTTGACGCTTGAAAAAATCACTCCAAACCCAGCTCTGTAATTCGTCTGAATAATGTAATATGAATTTCAAAAGTTGTAATGTCATTCTTGAAGCACCCTGTATAATCGAAACTTTGGCAACGTGGTGTCTGAGTTGAACTCTTATGGACCAAATACTCGATAATAGCAATCATGGAATATTGTCTTAACCCCGCTCTACCACTCTAGAACAGAGAGAAGCGAAAAGATAAGAGAGATAAATTGCCGAATCGACAGGATTTATTTTCCTAAAAATATGATGCCAAATCTCTTCTTTCGAAGGAACGATATGTGCGTTCAGCAAAAACCTATGAAAACACAAGACATTCCGTTAATGCACATTTTTTCACACAATATCTTTCCCACTTCCGAGCCCTTTTCTCATTGCCTCCCTTGTCGATAGCTGGTGTCTTAACACCCCCTGCCACACGCCCCTGCAGCGGCTTGTATGGTAGTATGTCGACGTAGAAAGGCCTGTGCCAAAATGCGTGCAGGCCATCTTCGCCCCTCACCTAGAAGCACCACCTTCTGCCCCGCCCACCGCCATCATTAGCGGTCCATATGAAAGGAGAAACCCACCAAATCAATCCCCCCTAAGCGGTCATTCACGTGCTCCACAACGCTTCAGAAATGCTTCCACCGCAGGGCGTCACGAACTATCGACTCCGAATCATTTGCATCCGCGTCACTGTTCCCAATGAAACTGCTTCACTCCTCCTCCGAACAAGATGGAAAACCACGGTGCTCGAAGAGGAAATTTGGGGATTCATCTCCACTCACGAGTTCCTCATCTGTAAAGATCATCAGCAGGCAGGATTGAAATTACAAGGTGCGTTGACAAGTATTGCCATTCAGCACCTCACACTAGACAATTAACATGAAGTTCTATCGATGGCGGAATCGATGTGGGGGACTCAGAGCAAAGACCTAAAGGTTATTTTAAAACTATAATACGGAGCATATCGTTTCATGGCTCGGAAACTTGGCCTTGACGAAAGAATGGTCGATGGTGGAATCGATGAGGAGGACTCACAGCAAAGACATAAAGGATAATTATAACTATAATACAGAGCGTAGAGTTTCATGGCTCGGAAACTTGGTCTTGGCGAAAGAATGGTCGATTGTGGAATAAACGAGGGGTACTCAAAGCAAAGACATAATGGTTGGTTAAAACTCGAATACGGAGTAATGAGAAAACTTGAGCAAACTTGGTATCGACGACATAAGATGTGCGCAGAACAGAGGCTTCAGCAAAGAGATTTGTATACGAAGAAGAATAAAGACCACGAGTTGGATGGGAAGAAAGGCAAGTTAGGAGGTGGAGTCAATTATAGGTGAGATTAGATAATAAGTTGTGGAGATTCATAGGAGCCAGGAACAATTAATAGAGCAAGCAATGATGTATGAGGGAATGCAGAAGAAAGTGACTGAGAAGATAGGTGGCGCAAGAGCGAAAAATGAAAGGAGGGAATAGGAATATTGGACAACATACAAGGCAAAAAGTACAAACATGAGACAGTGTGGGGCAAATAGCTGTCGTTGTGGCAGAATACCAAATGAAAATTTCTTTAAATAATTTTTCAATAGACTTTTATAGCCAGGTAAGTTCATTCAACATTTCATCATTTTGTATTCAATCAATTGATTCGTCAAGTAAAAACAACGGCTGAGCCTGGACTTAAGAACAATATCGAGCATGCGTAACAAATTCAATATAGACTATGATAACCAGCAGCTAACAAGACTGGTAAAATTCTTAGAGGAAAAAGTCGATAGACTAGAGAGAATCAACTGAAAGTCGCTCCAATGCAAAAAAATAAAATGTAAAATTGAACAAAAGGACGCATTTTGAGACAACCAAGCAATGTGAAGGAGCAATAATTTGTTATTATTAAGAACCTTAAGCGTAGTTCAACAAAGGAAAATATGCCGCACAACAAAGGTAAAGAGCAAAATATGTACCCTCATTTCCGACACGACAAGCGTCTTAACATTTTAAAATATCTAACACGGTTAATTAGGTAAAGGTCTACAATTTTACAAGCATTACATCGTCTGCGATAGGTAATGCAAAAATAATTCAAATCCATTTGGAAGAGAAATACAGAGTTCCCATATGCCGCTTTTCTAATTTTTGTATTCATGATATATTTGCGAATAAAATTATGTTAAGAAGTAAAAAAATACTGAAGAAGTATACCCTAAGTTTATAGAAAGTTTCACTGACTCTTTTCCCAATCTCTGAATAAATTTTAATTCAAGAAAGTGTCATGATAATCTCTGTGGTTTAAATAAAATCTCTGATAAATTAAATAATTGTGATAACCGGTTAACTCCTTTCACTCAAGGTATAAAAACTAGACAGTATTGCCTATTAATTTGGATATCCTCCATAATGTGGTTCGGAGGATACCCAAACGAGATCTTTCGTAATCTTGACAGTAACGGAACTAGAATTCTTGTGAGATCAGACTCTGCTAACCATCTATTTCGGATCATCCAAATGGAAAAAGTTCCAAAATAAATTGATTGAGAAATGCTTCCAGGGTGATCCGGATTTTGGAAGTCTCCGTGCTGCTGAATACTTTTGAGAGAAAATTAACTTTAAAAAAACCTTGAAAATCATATAACTAATACTTTGAATCAGACTACAAACGTGTCCATAAATATGGACGACATGGAAGACACTAAATCAACAAGTAACTTGAAAATACAATTCCTTGTGCTGTATTTCGAGAGCCTCATTACAAATGTGTACAATTCTAATGCCACTACATGCAGCTGATTAACAGATTTGGACTTAATACTAATCCGACGCTTAGAGTTGAAACTAGTAGTATGTACAATAAAACATTCTGTGGGAAAAACTAAGTTTTTACTTATTCAAGTTTATAATGCAGCTCCATCACATCTCGCCAGGCATCGTTGAATCTATTCGTCAACTAACAGGTAGTAACACAAGCTCGGGAGCAAGAAAGCACTACATGGAAGCCATTCAAGTATGACGTAAGGCGATTTAGGCCACTTTTTAATCCCCCCCCCCAGGCCCTCATAGAAGAAAACGTAAGATTTCATGATCCCCCTCCCTATCGGAAGAAAGTTGTCATAAATATTTGGAATCATACACATGGATAAAAATATATGGGCGATTTCATGTCCAAGTGCGCAAAAACTGATTGATAACGGTGTTCGATATTTCGCGATTTAAAGTACAGGCACGACTCGCAAAACACGTGATCTTTAGAACTGCGATACATCCTAACTAATTAACTCAAAGAACTGATCATATATTTTTCTACAGTTAAGCATAATTTCAGGCATACCGCAAAGGTAATCTACCAAAGTAAGATTTTTCGCCCGACAATAATTTGAAAAAATGATAAAAAATACGATCTCAGATGTGACTCAAATATTATGTAAGATTGTTTTGGACCCCCTCACACCCCTGTGTAATAAAACTTAAGAAAAACACAACCCCCCTACCCCTTTAAAAACCTCACTGTAATACTTGAACGGCCCCAATTAAGAGGGGAAACTTATCTTCCATGCCAGTGAAGCTTGAACAATAACAGCAATATAACAAAAATGATTGTAAGCGATGGAAATTTGGTGATTTTGAAGAATTATGAAAATAAAATGGACGGAATGGATCACCAATGAACACGCTACATGGATAATTGGGAAGAAACTATGTATACTGAATGCGAATTAGAAGAGACAAGCTTAGGGAAAGTGCGCCGAATATGAGACCCCACTTTACTTTATTGGTAGATCACTTGTAATAAAACAACAAAAACAAAATATTCAACAACGCATGTATTTGGTAGGGTTCTAGAAATTTCGAAGGTAGTGTTAGGTACTACGCTCACTTCGTTAAGTGCATTTCTGTAAGGAAGCAGCCCCTACAATTAGGGAAACCTTAGGGTCTCATATTCGGACTCTTGGAAACATTATTGGAGGGAAGAGCGAATGCGAATAATTATAGGGGCAGCAAAACTTGGTGGCACTCGCTTTTGTAGATCACGACGTCAGGAAGAGGAAAGCATAAAACAGGGGTGAGACAAAGGGGCCGAGGGTCCCTCCAGAGGTCCCTGTGGGAGTCCTTTGGTACCCTTACCCGCTTATCAACGCTTGATGCATCCTCACTAACCCTAACCTCTACGTAGAAGAGTGCCACCAAGTTTTGCCATTCCTATAACGAGGAAGGGCAAGGATTAAATATAAAGGACAAGTCCAAGGTGATATTTACATGAAGGGAGAATTCCGTTCGCTCTATAGCGCTAATCATATCGAAACACAACGGCCTTCCGTTTGCCTTCCATTCGTCACAGGCCCAGAGCACTTGGCAGCGCACTTCAAAACAGATCGCGAGCAGAGTTGATGTGCGCTAAAAAACCAAAGAACGTCAATGATTCCACCCACGATAGCTGTTTTTGTGGTTATTGTCAGTTTAGTCGTCAAACATGGATAATGTAAAGTTTTTAATTAACCTGTGATAAAAAGCTTACGTTTTTAATTACTTATTTGAACGCATTCGATAACTATACACATAGCATTCGGTCGTGACTATTTTTTGCTCACAGAATGCTACCCACCGGCAGGTTACGAAACATTTCGCCAGCGCAGATCGTTCCACTCCACGTCGTTCGTGTGCGCTTAAGTGCGCTGATGTGTTCCGATCTCCGCTAACTCCAACACCTTGAATGGAGAGCTCCCGATAGCTCAATAGTAATGAGCAAGAAGGTACTACAATAATTCTGAGGGCTGTTTCCTGATACAGAGTTCCCCGACCCCCCAAGAGGAAAGAACCGTTCACGTCAAGTCACGAACTCCGAGCGTCAGATTGCACGCGTTGAAATTCTCGAGCGTGTGAACGAATATTAAGCCGCGTGCTTTTGCATAACTATAATCCGTTAATAGGATGCCAAATATGGAAGGTCGCCTTCATTCGCGTGAGTAACTCGGCTTCAACTTTCACTCATCAAGAAACTCTCACCGCCAAACGCTCGACTTGTTAGAGAAAAAAATAAGTCCGAACCTTAAATGGAAATCATTAATTTAGCCTTCGATTGTCCATGTCAAGGCTTAGGAAAAAATACATGCTGCATAGAGCAATTCGTCAACATACACGCAATCCAGCCTTTTGATCAAGGAGCATGTTTTGGGACTAGTCCACTTTCATTACGCCGTTTCATAGGGGGCACTTCCCAGCGAAGTTTGATGCAGCTTCAATCCACCCATTCCAACTTAGTAAGAGAATAAATAAGTGCAATGCACGAAAGAACCACCGTTTTACCATGGTAGCGAAACATGATGGCAGTTGCGCAAAGGCTCTATCCAATGGAATAGATCATTGCCAACGAGCTAGCTCTGGACGGGGGTGAGTAAGGTAGTCTCCGCGTATGACTGCCAGGGTTCCCATGGTGGCAAACCGTCATTGCCAACTTCAAAATGCTCAATATTTTATTCACACCAAATTTCTATCTATTTCTCTTAATCCCATCGCTTAAGGTGGGTTTACACCGGCAAGTCTCTTGGTAAAGTTACTTTCAGCAAGAAACTTTCGACGTAAATTTCAGGTGTAAAAGGCTCCGCAAGACCGCTTGCAGAACTTTTTAAAGTTTCGGCAAGTCGCTTGCAGAAGCGTATTGTAGCCGGTGCCAACGGCAACCAATATGGCTCTACACTAACTCGTGAAAAATAATCGGCAGAGTGAACTCTCCCACAAGTTCTTGCAGAAGTAACTTGCGAAAGTAACTTGCCGGTGTTAGGCCCACCTTAGATAGGTTTCTCCGGTGGGTTGCGAACAATATCAGCGTCTGCTGCAGCTTCTTTTGGGATGTAAACATTGTCATGAAACGCGCTGCTAAAACATGTCTTTTTGCAGTTATGTTGGCAGCTTTTCTTGCCAAGTGTTGTCCTCTTCCCTCTGCTCCTTAGCCGACCCCTTCTATGCGAGCCTGCCCCTCCCTGACGTCAAGCTTCGAGCAGGCGACTGCCACTAAGTTTCTCTAACACTACGTATGGTACCCGCTAACGAGGTGTTTGACGCAGATATCATAATTTTAATGAGATCGAGATGAATAAGTTTTAGTTTTAACAGAGAAGGTGTAAGTTGGGCAGTGCCGTTCACATCAATCGCCCTTGAACTTCTAGGTTTGTTATAGGTTTAGAAACACAGAGTGATTTGGTAGCGTTACTTCTCCCCCTGAAAAGCAAATGGATTTTAAGGAAGCGAAGACCTGCAACATGAGTCACTTATGACTGATTGAAATAAGAGAAGGTCCATATTGACTAATGAGAGGCTATGGAGTCCAACTCATTTCAAATCGAAAGAGCGAGCTAACGAACGTCAATCAACTACGTCATCAGGGTGAAAAATAAAAGTAAAGAAAACAGCGAGCGGTAACACCAGATAAGGATCGCCAATGCCATTTCCAAACAATTTTAAAACATTTTTAGACGCCTTGGGTAGCATGTTTTCGCAACTTCTACGAAATATAAAGGGTGAGTGTATGACATCAGCTAATGGGGGCTCTACATTGCATGTGTTGAAGGGTGCTTTCCAATCACCTTGCGCAAATTAGCGCCCATTGTAGCAGATGGGAAAAATGAGCGCACATTCAAGATGACGACTGAAACGATCTACGCTGAAGTGTTTAAAAAATGGCTGAACGATATTTAACCTCTATGAAGAGTGGTCCAACTCATCTGTTGAAAGATTAAAATCCGAATTAATATTTTTTTTCAAGTAATCTTCATAATTACCTGATACATGGAGATATTCTTGTTTCTAATACTACATATTTCCTGCCATCACAAGTTTCGTCTGATAGCGCACACGCTAGCGCAGGAAAATTACAGGGGAGTATGTTTCAATCTGCTTAGCACAGATGGTATCACAATTGTCATTGCATGACACTCTGCACTAAACAGATCAAAACAGTTTTGCGCAGATACGTAATTGGAAAGCACCCGAAGTCAGCGAATATCAAGACACATCACTTAAGCACACACGAACGACGATGATTGCAACAATGTGGCGAGGGAGAAACATTAGGTAACCTGCCGATAGGAAGCATTCTTTTGGTTTTAATAGTCAGGGCGGAATGTGTTATGCAAATACATCATATTGGTGCAAAAAATGTATTTCAAAACATACGTTTTTACCATAGAGTGATCAAAAACTTTAAATTATCCATGCTGGATGCTTTACTTATTATCAATACAAAAACAACAATCGTGGATGCGCAATTATCGATGTTCTTTTGTTGTCTAGTGCGCATCAACTCTGCTCCCGATCAGTTTTGAAGTGCGCAACCTAGTGACGATATAAGAAATTAAAGATGGATCTAATGGCGAGACATCTATAGGAGGGAAAGCGACACGATGTACCAGAATTTGGGATGTTAGAATGAGGACTCTCCCAAAACCTAGCAATAAGCTAGTAGAACACTAAAAAAATACCTGTAGGTTCTGAAACGAATGGAAAGAAAGTGATCAGTTGTGTTGCAAAGTGAGCAGCACATTAGAGCGAATGGAAAGTGCTCAATATGCGTCCATGGATTCGCGCAGCAGTTTTCGCAGGTCTACGCTCCGCACGACGCAATTTTTATTTCATTTATAACTGAGCATGAGAATGCACAATGGAATACCGCATATACACATCAAAACTGCGCGAATTTTGTTGTGAGGACCTTGCGCGGTAGTCCGCTTCGCATCCCAAGCGGAGTAAAGACAGGGGTCTCGTTGTGAAGCATCGAAATAATTACGTAGAAAGGAAGTGCGCCGCGATAAGGAATCGAGAGGCAGAAACCAGATAAGCCGCTCATTACGAAGGGTTCGGCATGGGACGCAACCATCAAAGGAAAGTTAAGAAGTCTTGTAAGATCTGACAAAGAAAACCGAGCATCGCAACCTGAAATTATTTTACGAATACAACAACGTAAAACCTTCGATTTGGTGCATTAATTTATTTTATGTATTCTTTCATAAATCTGTTTTGCATTCACATTTAATTATCTAGTAATGAAAATTTGGTCTGCACAGTCAGTAAGGCTTTAGTAGATTTTCCTCATATCCCAACTGTGTGTTGGTGCCTCCCATTAAGGGCTTCTTTCACTCGGGTATTCATGGCAGGATTCCAGTGATTTTTTCCAAGATCCTGAACCAGACCCATTCCATTTATTTTGTCCTCAACATTCATTGGTGTTTTCCGTGACGAGTAAGGCATGTAGTATGGCAAGTGACGTGACGAGTATGGCAAGTATTTTGTCATTTTCGATTGCTAATCATCATGACCAGTTTTCGAATGAAAGTATGGTACTCATGGCCTAAATGTTTCCCAAAATGAGGACTAATACCAATTTATCTTGTGGGGAGGAGTCAGACGAGGATCACAATTGAAACATTTGACACGCCTTGATCTCATCGTCGACCTCCCAAGAGCTCACGACGGAAATTCCAAGCCATGGAAGAAACGAAAATTCGCTCATCAGCGAAAAGTTGATGACTCAGAAGCAGGTTTATATATGAATGAGAAATGGATTGTCTATTTATTTTTTACGACCATAGATATTTACTAAATCATCCTTAAAAAGGGCATTGCCAACAAGCACGATGAATTTAATTGCATGAATAACGTGTTTATGAACCAATGCTTATAATATGAGAATTGCTTTACGACTATGATCGATGCTAAGGAACTCCTAACGTAGAAAATATCATGAATACAGATTTGAATGAAGTGAAAATGAATTCAGGTTAAGTTTACAAGTTAAAACAGCTTCCACGAAAGTAGATAATTCCTCTGTTTAATCGGTAATTTACAAAACCTTGGGATGTGGCCATAGGTTTTCCATCGCGTTATCACTATAGCTACCCATAACCGAAATTTTGCGCCACAGTTGCCGGTTTCCTTGCCTATTTACAACTTCTACCATTAGGAAAGTGATCATCTGCGAAAGGAATCAGAGAAAATCCGAGATCTAGCATTCCTTGGACAGTGCAACAGGGGAGGTAACGAAGCCAAAGTTCGCCCATGTCCGAGACACTTATATTAATCACCGCATCCCCCACCCTAAAAGTTACAAGATCAATTGAAATAGTTATTAACGACCATTGCTATAGAGATTGACGTAAACGAGAATAAGCTCCCATTCCATTCCCAACCGAAGAGAAGCTCCTGTTAAGAGAGCAACTCTCAGGGGGAAAAAAGGTGACAAGATTTACGACGCCACTTTTCGGGAACAACTTGTACCAGAGGACGAAGAGCGAAGTGCCTCCATGGAAGACGGATGTGAACAGTGGCGCGAAATAGTGTCTCGCCTGGATTAGTTGGGTCCCTTGCTCTTGCCACATCTCCAGCGTGAAAACCCAAACCAATTCATTACGCAAGCAAAACCTTTCACGCGAATGACCAGCTCCCATGCATTTTCGGTGACCTTTCAAAAACTTAAAAGATCTTGTGGGGAGGAGTCAAGACGAGGACCAAAATTGAAACATTTGACACGCTTTGACCTCATCGTAGACCTCCCAAGAGCACGCGACGGAAATTTCAAGGTATGGAAGAAACGAAAATTTGCTCATCAGCGAAAAGGTGATGACTCAGAAACAGGTATATATAAGAATGAGAATTGCATTATTTATTTATTTTTTACGGCCATAGATACTCATTCATCGTTAAAAAGAGCATTATTAGCAAGCACGAGGAGTTTAATTGAAATGGTAACGTGTTTACGAAACCTATGTTTATAATATGAGAATTGCTTTTAGACTGTAATCGAAGCTAAGTATCAACTACCATACAATTTTTATCAAGAATACAAACATTTGAATGAAGTGAAAATGTAAAAAATTGTAAGCATAGAGCCTCATACATTTACTGAGACATCATCACCATCATCAGGTATTCTAACAGCTGATTAGTAGGATTTTCGATAGTTCGAGGCCGTAAACTCCGACTTTTTGGTGCCATATTTTCACTTCAAACACATTACCTTCCCGCCATTAAGTCTGCCTTAAGTTCCTGTCGCACATTTGGACCAACAACAAAAAAGCGGCCATAAATGTATTCAAATAGTTTAAAAAATAGATCTGTTTTATAATGTGTGTCGGCTAGGGTGACGCATGAGATTCAGAGAAATGCATTCGATAGTTAGTTAAGTATAAACATGTACGCATTATTCAGAGGTAAAGTGTCAGGCGTGCAGCCTTCTTTGCCGCAAGCGCAGACGACTAGTGACAAAGTTTTCTTAAAAATCCAATTTGCATGATATTCAACGTAATATTATTTATTTGCTTGATATAAACTCACACCGCAAAGGTAATTTAAGTTTAAATAATTACTAAACACCGGTTCCCGATGAGTCACCGAAGTTAAGCATCGTTGGGCTCGGCTCGGGTTTGGAGGGGTGATCCTCCGATTCGTCCGAGTTCTGTTGCCCCTGTCTGCACGTGGCAGACAGTATGTGTGAAATGACCTCAGCCGTCGAAGCAAATTAAACTTAAATAATACAACGCAATAGCTCTTTCAAAAACTTACGACAAATAGCCAAAGATAATTATTTATTCATATTTACCATTTTACCTGCTCAAGATTTTCATAAGTAATATGAAAAATTCACGAAAAAGCCATATAGTGCGGCAGCATGAGGTAGCGATACTTAAACATGTATTCTTGAAGACATTAGCCAGTGATGAACAAAAGAAACAGCTCCCCAGATGTCTCCTAACTCGAGTAATTAATTGAAGAATTTACTTAAAATGCGCATTGCATACAAATTTTCGTACATTTATCTCAGTGATTTCTTATAGTTATCGTATCGTGTATTTCGTATATTTATTTCGTAATTTCGTATATTTATCCACGTATACATAATAACTACAGGCGATGAGACTAATTTGCCATATTTGATGGTTCATTTTGAATTTTTGATATCACATTCGGTTTTAGCGACCCACAAAACAACAGGTACCGATTTTGAAGGAATTTAAGGAAATTTAGTATTTTTTCTACCTTTAGGTCCCACTGTGTGTCATCCAAAATTCCGATCATCTCCCTTCCACTTACCAATCTTCTTTCATCTACCTCCCTCTAAAGCATGCACTACTCTCGTAATTCACCCTCCATATACCTTGGCTGCCTTCTCCGAATCTCCACCACTAATCCCTTTCTCATGTCCCAACAAGTCCAACACTTCCCCGTTCGTGTACCTCGCAACCTAACTCAATCAGATCTAATAAACGAATGAGTGTAAACAAAAATGACCTATTTTATTAAAAAAGTAATAGCAAATATCAGTAATGAAAAATATGCCGTCAACTTTGTAGCAGGCCACCTGAAACTCATCTATGGACCATTAGGCGCCCATGGACCGCATGTTAAAAGAGCCATTGAATTGCAGGATAAATACAGGTATCACATTGGCAAAAAACAGAGGACTGTAGAATCAAACAAGTGGAGAAACCAAGTGAAGTATCTACATATGACTTCCGTAGGATGCACATGTTGAGCAGTATAGGTTTAGATGGAATGGAATAGAAAAGAAGAATTTAGATAGAAGAAAATGTTTTACAAAAAGGAGCGGACTGATGGTATGACCCTAGAGTAAAAAATGACAAAAGAAGCAGAAATTAAAAATAGAAATACATAATGATATAAAAGTATTCATTACCACTTTTGGAGGTAACCGAAGACACTATCACGAAAAGAATATGGAAATAGTGAAGGTTATTTTTTATTTAAAAATGACAAAAGAAGCAGAAATGAAAAATAGAAATATATAATGAAATAAAAGTGCCCATAACCACTTTTGTAGGTAACCGAAGGCACTATCACGAGAAGAATATGGAAATAGTGAAGGGTATATTTTCATACTATTCCAAGTTTTTCAAAGAGCTTACAAGGATATATGAAAGCTGTTAGGAATCGTTCAAGGTTCACCTTTGTATGGTAGACTGCGAATAGTGAGCGAAAGATAAAAATTATATTAATAATAGGAACAGGTACGAAGAAATTAAGTGCGAGTAACTGACGAAGGGGCTACGGCCCATAAAAAGAGGGACACTTTCAATTTCCAGATATTTAAGACTTGCATGTAAGGAAATACCATTGCATAATGTTGCCAAGGAGAACACTCAACGAGTGATAAACACGAAAATGAGAGCAGGACGATCCGATATGGTTAGGTACTACAGGAGAGAAGGTAACATGTGTTCTCGAATAATGTAGGCGGCGTAATTAACATCCAACAGAGGAAAGATTGGTATAAATAAAAACAAAATGATTCTACAAAAAAGGGACACGAAATTCATGAACATGCAAGATGGCCGGAAAACACTAAACCTATTGACTACTAAACCAGTGAATACGCTGGGATACAAATAAAGGTTGATAACAATATGAATTTACGGAAGAAAATTATTTTCAAGATTCTCTGTATAAAATCATCAAGATATTACCCAAAGAGTTAGCTGAACACCAAGACAGTATTTTCCACCATGATCTAATGTAGAAAGAGAGACTTCAAGAGGGACAGATGCCTATATAAGCAATGAAAAATCCACATAGATATCGTGAGTGTGCCTTGAATCTCTCCAATGGCAATAAAATCCACGTACAGCTACTTTAAACAAAGTATACCAAGCACTCACATATTATAGCAAGCCGATAAGCGGTCTATAGATCAGTACTATGAGTAAAAGTATTTTTAAAAGAGCAACAAAAAAACAATAAAAATAAGACACTGAGAATCAAGATGCAAAAGATTATATAACGTAAACAAAAAAAGAACACGAATGGAAGCAAGAAAAATATAGAAAAAGTAAGTTTACTGAATTCCATGATTAATGTAGGTAGGTTACATAAAGATTTTAACAAAGATATAATTAGTTTAAGAAGTTAAATTGTAAATCTCTGATAAAGTAGTGAGGAAAACTTGTAACATAATAGAATGTCAGAAGGCTAAAATAAGAGGCACTCCATAATCTACTAGACGCAGCGAGTAGAAATAGCTCGGAGAAGAGAAGGATTGAAGATATGCACGGAGCTCGACAGCCAGCATACTTTTGTTCGACCCATGCACAAACACGTGGTAAAACAGAAACCGGTCGACGTAATTCCTTCATTGAAGCTTCCGCGGCTCATGATGGGCTACAAAACTATTCGGGTGTATGCCGCGTGCAATCCCGTGTCAGACCGACGTTTCGTGACCCCTGCTGGTCACTTCTTCAACAGGAAATAAGTGCTTACTGCCGGCGTTGTCCTCACATAAGTATGATTATATGCAAGTGATTAAAGTGGGGAAGGTGGATGGGAGGCGGTTAGGACAAGAGAGAGAAGGTAGAGGATTTTTTTTAGAAAGAAGTGACCAGCAGAGCTCACGAAACGTCAGACTGACACTGATTAACACGCGGCATACACCCGAATAGTTACATAGCTCGGTAAGTTTATAACATTTTTGCTGATTACTTAAATACTAAAAAAAATACTAAGAGAACGTATTTAATGAGCAAACTCTATTTTTGTCTCACTATTCAATCAACTCTCCAGCCACTATAACATTTAAAAAGTTTTTCTGAAAAACATTCGAGTCGAAAAGAGGTGCTTAATGTTTTTTTACATGAATTTAGACAGGACAGCACTTTGACGTGCTATAATGAGGAAGGCTGAAGCATTTCCAAAGCACCCTAATGGAAGCGTATTTCCCTTATCACCGAAGAGAGACGGTAATGCCCAAGTTAAAAATCTCTGTCTCCACAAAGTGGCAGGGCCACCATCACCGCATTCCTCGTCCGTTTCCCGCTGCCAAGGAATGCCCCGAAAAGATATATCCATTAACTCCTTCCACTCTCAATCCCACCCTCGGACCAAAAATTCCTGGCACGGGAATGCAATGGAGGCACATGAACAGGGAGATAGAAGTACCAGTAAGTAGGGAATCAAGTTAAGGAGGAGTGTATTACGATTGAAGGGTGTATCAGCGCCAATTGTTGACCGTTTCTGCAAACGGAGTTCTCAGGTTGCGAAGTAGCGTGTTTATTTTCATATTTTATAATCAAAATATAAAAAACTTCGCAAAAATGATGAAAAATAATTCTTCCAGAAGGTTAATTACGTTTCGTTGTTATGTTAAAAAAGCAAGGGACTCTCTGGAAATGAAATTTTGTAAATATTGATAAAAAAAGCTCTTTTCTGATTGGCTGCCGGTAACGTAGCGTGACGGAAAAGTTTGACCATGAAAAAGTTTTCTAATTGTCCGTTGACGACACCTTAAACGTCCGGTAATCGTAATAGGTTACACTGCATTACAATTACCAAGCTCCGCGAACGCTACCGTCCGTCTCCGTCACATCAGATAACGTCGATCGTAATCCCGAAATAAGTTTTTTCAACTTGCAGCAAAACATCAGGCTTTCACCGAAATATTCTCCACGAGTCAGGATTCAAACACGGTCCCTCGGTGCGGGAGGCCAGCACTCACAGGCACAGCACCGACCCCCGTCCACTCAGACGCATTCAGATACAACCTCTACGAACCGCGAGGGCAACCACATTCCATTTCATATCGGGAGCTCATCGCAGGAGATTCAAACTGGACCATTTCGCAAAGCCGAACGTCATGGAAAAAAAACAGAAGGCAAGTGAACACGGGAGACGAAAATGTGCGTGAGCCCCGAGGAAGTGGCAATTTGACACGCAAACACCGGAGCGAACACATGGACACAGTATGAAGCGTTGGAGATCGGGGTCAGACTGTCCACGCGATTGGCCAATCGAAGAGAGGTAGGATGAAAGTGGAAGGGATGGATGGAGGATAAAAAAACGGCCGAAGTTGGGTGTGGAGGAGGAGGAGGCTGGAGGAGAGAAAGAGAGATGAGGAGGGGGTGAGAGACGCGTGGAAGGGGGCGCAATAGTGGAGAAACAGCGAAGGGGAATGGGAAAGGTAGGGGGAACCTAAGAGGGGTCACGCGGGAACAGACATAGCTCCGTTCGGGACCGGAGGCCACGCGGGACGTTCAAGCGTTCACCACACTGACCTCGGGACCCAATCTCCAGCATACAGGTCAGCGCCATATCGAGAAGCGGCGACACAAAACGCCTGGCGCACGTTTGAAACGTTTAATCAATCCCCCCCTCACAGAGGGTCACAGCGGACGTGGGATGGAGTAAAGAAGTGAATCACGAGACTCGTATCGATGCCATCACGCACACCACAATTCCCACCCTCATGCTCACCCAGAGACTCAAAGCGATTAAGATCTCTCCCGTCCGGCGCCCATCTCTTCCTTGAGAGTCGAAATAAGAACGGATATGCCTACTCTCTCCCAGCGGGTGTCCATTCGAACGCTTGCTTATGATACGTTAGAGGTGTCCATCCAGCGTCCCGCGGGACTGATCCATCTCACTAGTTCCCACGGCGAAAGGGACTGATGGTATTTTAGTTTATGTTTCTTAGAAGCTTGTATCACATTCAAGTACACCAACACTATATACCGCAGTATAAGACTGGGATTACGATCGACATTTGAGATGCTACTTCGCTCCGGTTAGGCCACATCCCGAATACGCCGCGAGCATTTGGGACACCTCACAAAAAGAATTAATTCGCGAAGTACGTAGCCACGTCCAAAATGCTTCCCAATTATTTTAAATGGTACACCTGCTTTGGCATATGCACTGTTTCCTTTACGCTTTAAGCTGGACATTGTACTTCGACAATGTATTTACGTAGTACTCAAGTTATCTTACGGTTTATATTCATCTTGTATCTCTCGCTCTGTGTTTCTAATGCATCCAATGATACTGCAAACCCTTGGCTGGCCGGATAACCTGCTCCGCCTGATTATCGGAAAGCCAAATATATTTTATCAGTTCCCCATAAACCGAAGTACATACATACATAACCATCACCCCATTCCCTTTTCGGTGTAGGCCCGGGGTTGCCTTTCAACCGACGAAAAGGGATACAAATTTGATAATATCGACCCATAGATTTGGACCGTCGTAAATGCAGGCCAGAGTGAAACAGAGTTTATACTTCGAAACGAGGAGTTTGGCAATAAATTTCAAATTATGATGGAGAAAAGAGGAGGGTAACGAAAACATATACAGAGCAGGGGAAGGGAACGATTTATATGGGGCACATTACGGTAGAAAAACTAGCAATACCGGATATACTCTGAGGCTTGATGGGTTTGTTAGGATAGCAATGGAGATCCTACGATCAAAACCAAGGAATAAGTACTAAGACTTAAAGAAAGGGAACATAGGAAAGAATTAACATAATCATCATTCTTTGAGAGAGAAATTGAGGGCTTCGGTCCAACCAAAGGATCGAAACACTGATAACAATGAAGGCACACACGTACATAAATTCTAATTCCACCGGCTAATTCTTCCCATTCATTTCTCCATCTAACATTGTTTTCAAGACGCTGCTTTGTCGCAGAATTGTCCAATAGGTTTGCTTCTTATTTTTCTCACAACTTTCATAAAACACATTTTCTCTCCAGCTGTTCGTAAAACTTTATATCTGATCCTATCCATCCATTAGATCTTCACTATTCTTCGATTACACCACGTTTTCATTGCTTAAAACCTCTTTTGCTCAGTAGCAGTTATTGCCCAGGCTTAACTTTCCACACCAACTTAAAAAAAACCTAATCGGTCACTTACGTAATTGCTTGCCTTTCTCAAAACTTATAACATTTCCAGTGAAATAAATACAGCCTAAGTCCTTAAACTCTCCCCTCCAATTCTTAAACGTGATGACGATTGCTGCAGACATAAATGATTCCGGTCGGGAATGGAGCGTCTCTTCCGAATCCCGCCTAGTTGCAGCAACTCAAAGCCCTTGCGATCGACGAAGGGATATTCGCACGCTCGGCATATACTTATAAGAGTTCATTCAGCTCATCCTTGAGAGAAATTCGCGATCTCCCGGACGTTGAACTTTTCCCCATGGTCCCCTCCCCCTTTTCAGGATCAAACGCATGACTTAACGCAGGCCGACGACATGAAGGGAATGAAGCGAAAGCAACCCCGACGACAATCTCGCATTCCGCTGCATAGTTTCGTGGGAGTTACGGGGAGGCGCTCTCCGCGGAGTATCGTGTGGAGACCGGGCATGCAAAACGAGTTGACATAAAACGCAATAAGAAGGGGACGAGAGCTTTAGAGAGGTTAAGCAGGAGGCATAGTGAGAGCACTTTACGATCTCCCGAGGAAGACGACCATATTCAGGGGAAGCCCCGAGGAAGCATTTCTACTCGTGAAAAACCTATCATTCCGAAGAGAGCGGGGTGTGGTCATAAAAAGAATTACGACCAGGCATTTGTCCCTGAGGAAGTCTCGTTCCGAAGAAAGAGCATCAAAACGACAGATTCGAAGACCGGCAGAAACCAAATGAGAATAAAAACATCTTCAGCAGACGAAAATTTTAAAATACATGTGAGATATAAAGGAACAGTTAAAGGGTGCACTAACGAAGGGTGCAAAGAACCCTGAACTTTGAAATTTACGTTTTCAGGCGAGATATAGCGGAAATTCATAAAATAGTGAATGAGCCTGTCATAATTTTCCACAAATTTATTTGTCAAACTCGACGCGTTTCGACGTTTTCACATCATCCTATGGTAGAGACAATCGAGAGTTACGCGTCGAAACTAACACCGTCACTCATTATAGCAGTGTTCTAGGTTGTTAGCATGAATCTCAAGTCATGTCATGAAACACAAAGGGAGGTTTCCAATAATAGTTTTGACACAGGGTATCCTTAATAATAGTATATGTTACTAATATAACATTTATCAATTATGCACATGTGAATCAATCGGACGAGAGAGGTGCTGTATGATATACATGCCGGTGAACTCAGTAAACTCAAAACTACTTCCAGAGTAAATCTTATGGAAACACCACTTTACATTCCCATTAAAAGTAACTCGTAAACGTACTTTATAACAAGTTGCATTTATCTTATTTTGCGTTAAAACATACTAACCAATTATTTTTACCATACATTTTATATTTTTATCACAATAAGAACAAAATAAGAGCTGGTTTTTGGCGCGTAATAACTGACCCTTCTCTTTGAAATATCATAAAGAAAAAAGTTAGACGTTCGATCTAACTGAAATTTTCACAAGATGCAGATGATTCATTCATTAAAGTAATCTACCGGTTAAAGGCAGGTTTTAATAGAAGTTAGAAAAAATCCTCCACGTGTGCACGGCTATTCTATAGCATGTAATTTACTATAAATTCTTTTTAATGAGCTAATAAAAAAACTCTTACCAATTTTGTGAAGAGGCTTTTTCTTTATAATTGGATGGTCACAAAAAACACGATCCTGGTTTTAGTGCTCCTCCGAGCAGTATTCTAAAACAATTTCCACCATTAACGCACGCTACGAAATTGATTTTTACGAATTAATATTTAAGAGAGAATAATAGTAACGAGGAGTAGCTCCCTATTTTCAGCAGAACATCCCGATGAGATGGAATCGAATTCGAATTGAGCAGATGATGCATAACCCCTTCTCCCGACGGACCGCCCGTTGAATAACATTTCTCCGTGGAAGTCCCAAGACATATATTTCATATTCATATGTAAAATTTAAACAAAGCACCCCAAGTTCTTGAAAGGAAACTGGTAATATGCACGTGACTAGAGTAAACGACAGAGAAACTTCGAAGTTTTAATAAGGTTTCTTATGTCCTCAAGATTTGTGAAAAAACAGGCAAGTCCACTGGTGATGAGATCAGCAGTAATCTGACATAAAAAACGACTTTTATTGCATTTTATCCGTGAAAAACCGAGATTATGTCTGCAGTAGGAAATGTTTAGTTTTTGATTTATTTGTCCATTAACTATGTGTTCACAAGATGGGTCAAATTAACTAATGACTAGGATTTAATGAGAAGAGTCGAGTACTAAAATATACCGTTGTTTTACCAGTAATTCGAGGATATACAAAACCTAATCCATAAAAAACTACTAAATAACTCCTCCGATCGCAAAATTTCCCCATTCCACTTTGAGCCACAATATACGACAGCAGGAAATACCTCAGATAGGAGCAAATTTCACAAGGAAGCATTTTTCCTGACGGAAAAGTCTACTCAGCAGTTTCATATCAGAAGATAAAGTTAAGCAATAAGCAAATAGTCTAGATTAAGCTGTATACGACAAAAACATATGCGCTAGTTTCAAACAACTACAGAATCACATTGGCAAATCAAAAACCATCCTAATTTCGTACTTTTGAATGTAGTTGTAGAGTTTTTACACGAAGACTTCGAATATTTTCAAAAGAAAACTTATCAATGCAAAATCACGAATACATTTAGGCAAAACAAGATTTCGCAACTCCACAAAGCAGGTGGATAAGAAAGTAGTGAGAGTGAAACAGCTGGACTCACGGCTTAATTCCCAAAATCTTATCTGAAATAACGAGAAAAATAAGTATTGAGCAAGAGGATAGAAAGCGTCTTCCGATTACCGGATGAGATTGCACGGGAACCATGAAATGGAAGAGGGGTAAGACAAATGAGAGAAACGGCGATACGAAACTTCACCCAGTTCCCCTCATGCGTTGTTAACGACTTCGATGGAAAAAGCAAAATATAATATACCTAAATCAGCTTAAGTGCTACATGCCTGGTGTTGAATCATCCTGTGTCGTACACCCCAGTGGCGACTTCCACGTTACTTCGCAGATGTAGATGAAGTATACTTGCCTTGAATTTGCAGGGTGTTGCAATTACCAACCTCTTTAGAGTCACAAGTTTTCCAAAGAGAAGACAAATATTGGAAGTGACTAGCAGAAAGCGATGCTCCCCATAATTGCAATTCTCCCGCGGGATAAGGAATGTATTGACGTTAACACGGATGCAATTCCTAAACAAAGAGGCATTGACCAACATGTTTCGGGAACTATTAGTTGACTTCAACTGACTCCTTTATACCCCTCTGCGAACAAAATAATTTTTATACTTACTCTAGAGCTAATGTCCTTCACATAATGAGGAATAACTGGGGCCGATCACGCTTACTTGCGGGACACCGCATGCTACTACAACCGTGTTGGAACTAATGCCGCCGATAATTTTTGTTTGTATGCGGTCGGTTAGAAACTCACGTATACGATTCACTTGTTTCCGTTCACCCCACATGATTGTACTTCGAATTTTAGTTTTTTGTGAAGAACCTTGTCAAATGCTTTCTTCAAATCCAGGAATAACGCATCAACTTGCTATTTCTCTTCGCCTGATTATGCAATATTATGGAGGAAGAGTTCAAGCAGGGTTTCGCAAATCTACTCTTCCTTCCTCACATGAGAGAACTTCTAAGTAAGCATTTGTGGCAATTTCTCGGTAGATGACGGCAGCATCGTCTTCAAACAATGTAATTTTGCTACTTACTCCAGAGTTAATCTTGTTTATATAAAGGAGGAATAACAGGGGTTCGATAAAGCTTCCGTGCACAATGCAGTGTAAACACTATAGTTTTTTTCCTAATAAAGCGCTCTGGGGGATGGCTGACTCGTGCATCGGCTAATGACGCTGCACATGACGGATATCATCCTCGATGGGGAGGAGGGGATGGGATGCAGCCGGAAGGGCGGGGTGGCGGGGGATGCCTCTCATCCGAGGGGAGGTGATAGGCTAAGAGAGGCGGAGGAGGAGACGGGAGGCGAACGGAAGGAGCGAGTCCCTTGATGCGTCTGGAGGATGTCAATTCTAATTGCCCCCCTCCTCCTCCTCCCACCATCCCACCCTCGCTGCCTTTGCACTCGATGGGTTTAAATCCTCTTTGCCCGCCAGACGTGCCCACTGTCGAAGCTTCCACGCCCAGATACTGCAGCAGTCGCAAACCGATCGGTGGCGATGCACTATTTTGCATTCGCCACCGCACGTCGGGAGATCCTCGCGAGTTTTGAACCGGAGTGGAAAGGGACTCTCACCCTCTTCGCTGCATTTGTGGCGGATCCTTGGAAGGGGTCATCGCACACGTTTCCGGATGACGCAATGCAATCATGCCTCGAACTGTATTTGGAGTGCATGCGCCATGCCGAAATGTTTCTGGTACTTACCGGATGCGTGCATAAATTCTCACAGCATACCATGCTCGCGAATATTCTTCCGTTATAAAACTCGCATTAACTTGCAAGACGGTTAATGACTGCGTACTGACAGGAAATTATATAAAAGGCAGCGAAAGCGCTAGAGAAAAACTCGAAAGACTCAAGGCAGAAACGAATATTCGCCAAAAGAGTGACTATCCACCTATACCCCACCTGATCTAGAGGTGGGCAGTGTAACAGCCTAAGTAACGTAAATACTTGACCCTCTCATGGCTGAACACATACTGATGACGATGGTAGACAGTGGACATGAAACGTCGGCGATAAACAACAAGAGGATACAGGGGAAAACCCATGAACTCTTCCAACAACAGAAAAACCGAACCTGACATACGAGACGGACATGAATCCCAGATAAAGATTTGTAGCGTTCTATGTGACGGTAGCGAAAATTGGACACTGGGGAGGGAGGATGAGAATAGATTTGAATCTTTTGATATGAACCAATGAAGGAAGAAAAAGTGTATGAGACAGAGGGGATTAGATTTAACAAATTAAATATGGTACAATAGAATTAACACAATGAGAATTGGATTAAATTGCGCGAGAAAGTTGAAAGTTAATTTTTCAAGAGTTATAATTGTTCTTACTGGTCTACAACTTTAGATGATTCAGATGAAGCACATTATCTATCTATCTAGGTTTTATCGCCCTTTTCAAGATCAGCTCCATGATTAAAGCCGTTGTTGCTTGTTCATTAGCGGAAAAGGATAGAGCATTTCCGTAGCCGGAGAAGCGAGCCAGATTGGAGGACTTGCGACGTATTTCCATCGACATTCTTAAAATTAATTTGTTCAGCTCGTGTTATTTCTTTAGGTATTTTCTTTAAGAAAAATTAAAATCTGATCGAAGATCGGCGTCCAGATATTAAGTAATTAATTGTTGAATTACTTACACGTGTCATTTATTCTAGTGTTTAATTTTAATAATGAATCACTTCCACTAAGATACGCTGGTTAATTGCCTCGAGAACGATTCGTTTTTGGATGTAAAATTTCAAAGCCTTATGACATTCACCACAGTTCCTCTATACGATTGTGATGAAGAGCGCTCCTTCCATTTTGAAGCCTAAACCATATGGCCTCCATAGCGACTGGTCATAGATTGCCGCATCACACACATCGATCACCAGAAGAGGACTAGTTATCTTCGTCTTTGAGTGATAAACCAAAATGGATATTTCTCAATCAAAGCTGCGTGCTTAAATTCCATACTACCCCGCGCCATCTCAAAGCGTTACAACAGACGGGAGTTATTTTTTTCAGGTCGAGGTTAAAAAAAAATTATACTTCTTTCTCATTATGAAACGACAATTTTATTCTACGTGCTCACACATGAGTTACAGACATCAAGCAAAATAAATATATCGAATCACTTTACGTGATCAGTAAAAGGAGTACATTATTTATTGGAGGCATTGATAGACGATCTGTTTTTTTCACGTATTTTCATGCGGCACCTAACAAGCAAAAAAACATTTCGTAGAAATTATACTATGCCATGAGTATTTTTACAGCAGATTTTTAAGTACAAAAATTATAAAAATTATTCCGTTGTTTACCTTTTATATACCATTTTCTAAACTTATTAGCGTCTATCGTAACTATGTGGAACTCCATCATAGTTAATAAACAATAATTAATTTCTTTTATCGGCATAAAATGTTTATTTTCCTACCAGAAGACATTGGACTACAACGAAACCTAGGTCTTGAATAAAAACCTTTGTGGATACCCAAAAACAATTATTGTTTTTTACGATACAATTTCCTATTTGACGCTTAAATCATTATTTTTGTAGTTTATGGAACCAAAACGACATAAGTAATATTAAGAATAACCAAACTCAAAGTATTTGAAGAAATGATACGTAATGTAACTAATACTAATGTTTACGCATGAAACTTTCTACAGGTTATAGACGCAAAAAAGGGAGCAAGTCTGTCATGCGGGAGTATTCATGATATTCTTAGCCACTACACGGCCTCAAGATCAACAAGCCACTGTTGCGCCACCAAACATCTCTAAAACGGACGGCTTAATAACGGCGACGTGAAAATGTTGTTTCGAACATTTGCGCAAGACTTTTAACGGACAGAATTTTCGGAGATACACAGAACGATTTTCATCAACGAAATCCACTGTATTCGCCGGCAAGTCGATACCGCAAAGCGATATCGCACAGCCAAGTAAGAGAGAGGGGGGTCGAGCGAAGAAAGAATGGGGACGAGGGAACAGAAGAGACTTCACAAACCCTTAAAACCGCTGAAATTAACCTTCATCGGGAGCGAAGGTGTGACACGTGAGTCGCTCTTTTTTTTATTCACGCGAAGAAATAAGAGTCGGTCGCACAGGGCGGCGGCACGCAATCATCGTAGTCTCATTCACAATCCACACCTCCAACACAACGTGTTCCAGTGAGTCCAAATCGTACACACGCCAGACGACGGGGGCAGTTCGGATCCCTCACCGCCGCACAACTTCTGGCCGCGAAGGAAGGTGACCCCTGGCAGGCTAGTTGGTTGGTCATTTAGGGAGACGATGGACAACCGTCATTAAGCTGGCTGGAGCTGTAATCGTGGGTCATTGAGTGCACATTTGAATACTATTATGAGCCGAAAAAAAACTCTTGGGCCACAGTGCACCTGATAGGGCGTTAGAATTCTCTGTACACGCAGTAATGGGAATGATAAAAGAATTATGTTTTAAATCTTTTCCTGAACTAAATCATGTTTCGGCGAGTTTTCGGCGCGGAATTTGAAATTGAGAGGAAATTACATTGAAATACTTACGCTTTTTTCGGACGCTTGACTCGGACTGACACCTAGATATTTGTTAGCAACAATTATAATAATAATAAAAGTATTATTTCGCGTATAGAAGAAAATGCACATAATTATGTCATCGAATTATTATAGGCATAGAGAAACTTGGTGGCATTCGAAAGCGGAGTGTCTCATGTCAGTGAAGGGGAGTGACGCGTCGATGAGCATGCAGAGGTACCACAGGGCTCCTGTTTAGACCTCTTGATGAACCCTCAGCCTCTTTATCCCACCTCTTTTACATCCTTTCCTCTCCCGGATGTCATTCTTTGCACAAGCGAGTGCCACCAAGTTTCGCTACACCCGAACTCTCCCTATGTCATGCGCCGTAATAATACGTGTTAAAGTAACAGTGAATTGCCAAAAAATCAAATCGGTATGATACAATTTTTTCACTTATTTAAAAAATTATTAAAATGTGCACCCAATGACCTAAGATTACCAACCCAGCCAACTTAAGTATTGAGAAAATTCCAAATAGCTCCCACCGAAGATTAATCTGTTTTGCTGTCAATGCTCTAATGGTGCACTTGAGCGATAGCAAACCACCAGCGTCGACGTCAACGACGCTCCTTCCCTCCTGCTGTCGACTCATTGGGTGGCGCTCTCGGTTGCTAAAATTAAGTGCAAAAATCTCTACCCCAATAGGGCATGGGTAGATCGCTTAGTCTCGGCGGTTTGAATAGGGAAAGTCAAGTTGCGCAAACACTCCGACCTTAGGAGCGCACTTAAATGCTAAGCAGCAGCTCCCTTAGCGTAATTCGAGGGAGCCGAACATAAATCAATCTGCACAATACCATTCTTCGACCCAAATCGGATAGATCTCAAACGATGAGTGAAAAATGATCTCGTTGCTAGGTGCGATAACGAGAAAACATTACAAAATTCGCTTAAACCGAGATAACAAATGAGGCGGAATGTTAAGTGAAATATAAAAGTGCACAGAAGGATAAACATAAGAGAGTAAACCATTGCGAAAACGTGAGCCGCATCGCCAGTCACCAAACAGACTGATATACAACGGATTGTAGAAAGTCACAACGGAAGAATAATTCGAAGGAAATAGCAAAGGCATTTTCTTTCCTTCTCAAAGACAAATTGACGATCTCCATCACATATCTTCCTGAAAGCGGCATTTTACTAGCCATTTCTAATCCTTCCGATTGCTAACAATCGAATCCAATTGCAAATATCGGAAGTGTTCCCCATGACGATTGAAATCCTTGGCACTGTAGTGGAAACAAGTTGACGACGGTTATTCCGAGACACAAAGGCATATCACGACCTGAGAATGTAATCAAAAGCGCAACTGAATGAAACACTAAATCTTGAGCCAACAATAACTCCTATACAGACACTATCTAGTCCACTTGAGGCAATTCCAGCGATTTTCATTCCAATCCCATCTTCAAATCCCACTATATGTTCATTCGGGAGGATTGAAAATTTGAGGATTGTGAATGCATAATGGAATACGGTCGTAAGGATGTACCACAGCCCTAACTCCAGGCAGTTTTCTTCACACAAAAGCCAATAAATAACAAAAAACAGCTTTAACCAAATTAATTATTCCTCAGAAGAGATTTGAGGGAAAAAACTAGGAAGGTACCGTGATTTCAAAACGATATTTCAGATCGACGAATTTGACTGGACAAAAATTGAAATTAAAAACTAGACAATGCACCTTTTTACTTAATCAGCATGGATATCGGGATATAGGCTACTATACAGCATATCTGGCTTCCATTCCTGTCAGTCGCGTAACATTTGTTTCTCTGGACTTTGAAGAATGATTACCATTTTCTGCTTAAAAAATAAATCTAAGATAAGGGAATAAAACCAAATGATGCTTTATACGTCTTTAGCAGCAGATAGAAAATTTCAAGGTCAATTTCCAAGAAACTAAGCCATAAATAACATATTTCTGACTAAAAAAACATCGCGCAGCAGAAAACATTCTCTTGAGAAAATTAAAATCTTTGTCCTGAGAGTATAAAATGTCCAATGAGACGCTCAATAAAATATGTGTCAAAACAGCCCAGAGCGTTGATATAGTTAGTTGATGAATGGTTTTTCCTTGAAACTATCACGATAACGGCAAGGTTAGAGCAAGGCAATCCCCGGGGAAATGATCTAAATGAAAATCCCAACAAAATTTCCATTCATCAATGAAAATTGAAGTTATGCCATTCCGTAGACTAGTTTTCTAGATTAGATTCCGACCCTCAAATGTCGGGTACCTAATGATAACTGCTCATTTCAAATCTCCGAAATCGTCTATGTACACTTGCCTGGATCATGTAGACTTGAAAATCAATAAGGAATTTAAACTGACGCAAAGCAACTTTCAATCATTTATTACGGAGATTTACAGAATAAATTCACAATGGAAAAAATAGGTCGTCATTTCTCGTAAAAGTGAAATTTATGTGGACATATCAATGCCTTCCTTTTTGAGAAAAAAAAAATTAATTGAAACATATAGCAGCATGAAGAACACGAATACGTCCAAAATGTTCTTCTTTTGAGCGGTCTGTGATCATAGACTCATCAATCTGAACATTAGCTGAGAATACCGAGACGAATGCAAAATGCCTTTTAGCAGTATTCTTCAGAAATCGTCAACATAACTTCAATTAATTTATAAATCTGGAGTTTAGGAGGTGTCACCGTTGAATGAATTAAATTTCAGTTCATTTATATTCGGGCTACTTTCAAGAAAGGATGTCCTGTTTGATGCAAACAAAAAAAACATCCTTTCAGTGCCATTTTATTCTCAAAATGGACTTTAAATTACTTGGTGTTAAATGCGAGAATGGGTGAAACATGAGTAAATTAGGTATCATTTTTCTATCTAATATAAATGCGATTTTCTCTCAAAACTGATAATAAAGAGAAAACCTTTTTAAGGAATTAAATAAAATAAAGTTTAGGCACCTTGTCATATTTTATTTTTCAGTCATACACAAATAAAAGCAATAATTGAAGTGAAAAATTCGGTAATTCAATAGAAATGACACTGCAGTAGACTCCCATGTCCGGAAGAAAGTATTGATGTATTATATATTTTGTATATATATATAATGTCTTGGTCGAAAATCGCTCCCGGCGATGCACATGCATAAATATATATGTATATTCGACAAACAATCAGCATATTCTGCATCTGAACTTTGTTTGTTAATAGCTAAGGGATGTCATGAGCGAAAGAGAATTAAAAACAAAACAAATAAAAAGGTTAAATCTAGTATTTGTTTTGACTAACACAGCCGCAATGGGAACTCCTTTAATCACCTATTACTCATGCACTCTTTCGCAAGGAATTCCCGACGCATTTTAAACTCGGGCCCTTAAGGCGGTCTCCTTCTGCGAATCGCCACTTGGTGCATCAGATACGAAAGGTAGAATACCCGATATTTAAGTCCATGGCTCCATTTCAATTGCAAATGAGTGAGCTCCACTCCCCGAGCCTACAATCTCCTTTTTCATTCCTCGAATTCCCGACTGTCCTCCGATCGGAAACCGATCGTTCCCTTTTGTCGGCTAATATAAGGGATTGCCTGTAATGGTACACAATGGATTAATCACTTATGCTTTTCCAGAGGAAGACTCCCCCGGGGTGTAAGAAGCCTAATAAACAAAAGTTAACGTCCAAGGCGGAATGGAACTATATGCGTTCTAACAAAAGGTATTTCCCGATATTAATTCTAGGACCCTACGACAATGTTAAAATTCTAACTGAAAGATTGCTTCCATTTCTAGCGATGCAATTATCATTCATATTCAGTCCGTCCATCTATCATAGCATTAAGATATAGTTGGTGAAGACTCTAATACTAATTGTTGGTTGGTGATTATACATGCGATGTAAGGAAAATACAAGGGTAAGCCGCACGCTTCCTTAAAAACTGCTACGGGCGATAAAAAGTATCACACATCCGATGGAAGGGCTAGGCAGGGAGCCGTTAGAAACTCGGAGGCTGCACACTAGACTTAGATCACTTGAAAAATTCAGATGAAGCGATATTTCCAACGACACGGAGGATATTAATTTGAACCCACGCTATAACTGTACAACTGACAGGTGACAATATAAGAGAAACACACTGCCAACACCCAAGAACAAATGTTGTTTCGCCACTTGTCAGCCCCCTAGCCTATTCATGACTTGGGGGTCGAGTGCTTCCCTTTCCCTTCACCTTTCATCCCTATCCTTTCTTCCTTCCATAGCCGCGAACACTCCGCTAGCCCTGGTAATAAGCGCAAATTTGAGGCCGGGGGGAGTGGCGTCCCTGCGCGGTGGACCCACGAACCAACTGCCGAACTGATAGGCACAAAAATTCCCTCTTTCCAGGAGAAGTGGGTGAGCTGGATACCGAGGAAGACGAACGACGAAGATTTAATCTGTGGTGGGAGAGGAAAATAAATTCGTGGTGGAGATTCAGAGGAAGCAAAACAGAGGATGAAGCACGAACTGAGAGCCGCGAAGGGATGCCTAGGATGGAGATGTAGGGGAGAACGCAAAGCAAGCGCGGAAGAGGAGGGAAGATAATAGGGATTTTGGACGACATAAGCGGAGGCAGAATATACGAGGAACTTATGAGAGACTTGATCGCAGAAAAATATAAATATTTGCTGGAAAGGTAAATATGACCTCGAAAAAGGAAAGTTAGGTTAAGGTCCAAATAACCATCAATCAGCTGGTAAAAAAAACATATCATTCTTCCACTTTTACGCACATCACATTACACATTGGCTTGTGACAGCAATCAATTTCAGAATTGGCTTAAGCTAAAAAAAATGCTAAATAATTGTATGAAAGGGAATTCACGGGTTAAAAACTATTTCCGCGAGAGAAAAAATAGCTAAAAATTACTATTTCCTCAGCGACTCAACATTTTCCTCTCGGAGTGAAAAGCGAACTTAGTTTGGAATATAATATTCTCAGGGTTAAGTCATCGTTCTGCAACCCTAATGATGATGGCTTAGTCAGCTGTTGAAGCGTTAGACGTTACTGTAATCGAACCTGGAGTGGTAGTAGTATTTTTGTTTAACGTGCTTCGACGGCTAAGGTCATTTCGCACATACTGTGCCACGTGCAGACAGGGGCAACAGCACTCGGACGAATCGGAGGATCACCCCTCCGAACTCGAGCCGAGCCCAACTATGCTTAACTTCGGTGACTGATCGGGAACCAGTGTTTCCATCGTGGCAGGCCGCTGCCCTCGAACCTGGAGCGGAACCCAATGAATACTCAATATATTGGCCAGAAAAACCTACAATTCTTCCACTTGAGTGTTATTTATTATTAATATAAAATTCCAGCTAATCCAAGGAAACATAGATGAGAACATTTTAAAATATTTACAGAAATAGTACAGGGAGAATGATTTGAAAATTCATTTTCAAATCATTTTCCTTATACCAATTCATTCAATCATTTCCGCCTTCAGAGAAAAGAAAATGATTGTTCACGCATCTGCTATCATAGAAGATTGAAAGAAATACAGACCGGAGATCGATTGGTATAGAGATACTTGCGATGCTCCTAAGTCACAATTTTCGTGATTTGATCGAAAAATGAAAATAGGAAAGAGAGCCAGAATGATCTTTGGATGTGCTCGAGCTTAGCACATCCTCAAAACTTATCGATATTCATCATTGACGGTCATAAATGCAAGCATTTGCTAGACGCAGTCCTTAAATACCACTCCAGCATATTCTAACCAATCTAAGTGTCCATAACCTTTAAGAGGTTATGAATAAAACTTTTATTGCAACTCGGCAGCAAGAGCGTGTGAGCAATGTAAAAACGGCGTGAATAGGAAAGCGTAAAATCACAATAACATCTACCCGGTGAATTAACACACGGACAAAGATGAATGCAGACAGAAGACTAAATAATACGAAAAAAAGTGGATCCCTAGACGAGATCAAAGAGTTCACCGCCTCGGACTGTGGGAAATTCCAAGGTACATTGATAATGTCTAGTCAATAAAACCTCTAGGGTTGGCACCGCAAACACTTGGTCGTTCCGTTCCCATGCCGCCCAAAGGGGAAGAGAAATCATCCGTAAACATCTTATGCAAATTTACGAAAGAATCGGAAATTGCCAGTTGGCACGGGGGTAAGATTGCACTCGACGTGCTTCGGATGGTTCATCACAAGTTGTTATGCGTCGGACGAGGCATGGTCAAGCCATATGGAGAAAATTGTATGGAGATGACACAAGCGAGCAATTTATTCCGGTTTATTCATCCAACTTTCGCATCTCACATGCGTCGAAAACTTTCCACGAGGAAATTCTGAACATAAAACCGTTTACTTTTCTTACGTCGGAATCAGTTTTCTTTGCATAAATGATTCCACTTCTCCACGTATGGTAGAAGTTCATCAGCGCTGGGATGTTTACATATTCCTTCATGCGGATTGCCGTATGTAAATCCAATACAAGAGTCTTCCTTAGAGTCGATCGTGTCAACGCGCAGGTTTCTTTTCGCATGAAATAGAAGGATATGGGTATAAGAAATTTGACAAAGCAAATCGGCCAACAGATGCTTTAAAATTCCATAGTCATGGTGAATTCACTTTTGGATATACATATCTACCCATCACGCCGTTCCCTTTCGGGGTAGGTATAGTGAACAAGTTTAATTTTTGATTCATTCTTTTCTTTAATTCATCGCGTGGGAAACAAGAGTACATCCAGTTGATGTTAGGACGATTATTTTGCCTCACCAGTGAGAAGCGACTACCAATCCCATCACGGCTCGTCGTCTGCTTTTCCTACCTTATTTTCGATCAAAACTTTTTAACCAAATAAATTAAATACTACCTGTTGAGGCATAGCTATTAAAGAAACATGAACGAAAATACCTGCGGAAACCACCAGGTGTTGTGTAGTTCGTTGAAATATACATGCAAACACATTGTGAACATTAATTACAAAACTCTGAAAGTTTGTAAAATAAGGAAGGAAAACCAGGCGACGAGCCATAATGTTGGTTATCGTTTCCCACAAAAGAGACGAAAAATCATCCTAACAACACCGGAACGTACTCTTTTGCTTCCCACGCCATTTTTTAAATAAAAAAATACAAAAGAGTAAAACAAGACTAAGATCGAGAGTCTAGTTTTACTTTATTGTTTTGCCGGTGACAACCCCAATTACGAGGTCTTCTTTTGCGTTTCCCTCACAAATACTGCTCGTCTTCGATTATCTCCTTCCGGCTCAAATTTGTCTTTTGCCACCAACTACGCCGTCTAACACTTGTATTCATTCTCCTTTGCCCTAACCCAAAATTCTCCCCTTAATCACAGTTTCGACATGTCCTAGCCCCTTCATTGGGTCATCGATCCACATAAGCTGCCTCATTCCAATTTCTGTAATCAACCTATCCACCCCAACGATGCCTACAAATTTCGCACTTGCCTATATCTGTACCTTACCAATCATATCCATTCTTCTTCACCACAACCTCTTAAAAACCCACAGTCAACACTCATCCTCTTTCCACAACGACGTCTGAACAGCAAAACGCATGCTTCACACACAATTTTTCACCTATATTTTTATCGTGCATTTGCCATTATGTCCCTCATAAATCCCCTCATTTATACATCTTTCCTTAGCCTCGGTCATCAGATGAGGCTCTGGATAACGTCTTGCAACACATTCTTCACCTTTACCAAGGACGAACGACTAATAAGGAAACAATGCACGCCATCGACCATAGAAATTAAAGGAACGCCTATAGAATGGGATCATAATAGGGTTGCTGCAAAGATACTGGCTTTACATCCCAAGGGTTAGGGCAAGAACCCCTTAAGTAACAAAGAATTTTCTGTGGGATCCCGAACCCTACTTGGGTGCAATGTGGACAGCACTTTAAGCATAGAACTCAGACCATCGTATAGAACATGAGGACTAACGGATGAACCCTAGGGCCCTAGGGTTTATTTAAGAGAGTCAGGTGATGCTCGCGCCGGGTATCCCTACGAAGTAATTGACCCATGTTGTCGGTCAGATTCTCAAATGGCAAACCAATGAACACCTAATTGATACCTCTTAAAGGTAGTTTGAGCAATATTTGTATACGGTATGAGCCGTATACGGCTATACCGTATAAAATATACTGTACCGTATATATACGGTATGGTCTCATACACCGTTGGTGGGCATGCCGAACGTATACGACATGTGGGGATGCTCTGGTAATGGGTATGCCGTATATATGCGTCATGATCATTTAAAACACCGTTGTAGAGCGTATTTCAGCGTATGCGTATGTCTAGTTCCATTTTCTCTGGTATCCTTTCAAGAGGTGAATTTTTTGCATAAAATGAAATGAAAGTTTTATATATATGAAAGAGTACGATTGACATACTTGTTCTTTTCATCCTTCATGTAAAGTACCCAGTGAAAAACTCGCGTCGGTCTCCAGTTAGTTATTCAAAATTTATGTTCCAAGTTCAACTTATAAGTTGAACTTGGAAATTTCATGAGCTCTGATAAGTGGTCAAAGGTTAACACACGAAATTCACGGGTTTTTCACGGTTATCAAAATTCACGGTTTAGTGGCCACCCTGTAAATGTTAGGTGGTATTAAGCTCCCCTTTTCTCTCGGAAGAGTTTTCTATGAGGTGGATCAAAAGCGAAGAAGAGTAAAAAAAACGCAAGCAACTGAATGTAAGAGTCAGAAGATCCCCTATTCACGCTGTCAAATTATGAGGAAGAGCTAGAAATGGACATAAATAGCTACCCTCTTCGTTCTTGAACAATCCTCCGAGATCTAAGATAACTAATCTGCCTGACGATGATAGCCCGACGACCGAAATATATACACCGACTTCAAACCGACGACACCTTGTGTTTTCGGGATATTTTCTCGACTGTCACGCATTTATCCAAATTATGAGCATAGCAAACTAATAAGTCTAAGACAGCGTCCACGGGATGACGCCGGTCAAAAATTAACATGTAAAAGGTCACGAAGATCTAAAGAATATTTTCCCGTATTTATCAAAACAAGAAAATAAACTAAGCGACACATTCTGTTACCCCTATCTCTGTTGCCAATGACAGCAATTATCTTAACAGTAGTATGGTTTACAAATGACCAAAGTAACTGAAACAATCAATGATAATGTGACAGTCGTGCCGCGGGTTTAGCTCTGGGTCGTGGGTCAAACGAGGTAAACGGGTTGGTGCCAGCACGGAAAAGGACGAGGAGGGAAATTTCCACCCGTACACGGAAAGGGAGAAAGGAAGGGTAATAAAGGAAAGAAATTAAGGATAAGAATCCCATTTCGGGGTTAGTGATTCCCTCAGATTGGTGGGCGGATTGATCACTCGATCATAGGTCAGATAGTGATGAGAAAGGGGGATCACTCGATCCCCCTTTCTCATCACTGGGAAACAAAAGGAAGAATAGAGAATTATGAAGAGTAAATAAGGAAACGGAGCGAAAGGAGATAGGCATAGGAATTGAAATCGCTAACAAACGTTTCCCTTCTACAGGGAAGGGCGAGACCTAATCGCACTACGCACGGCAGCCAAATACCAAAACTACACTAAACCAACCAAACCACGCTGCTCGCTTCCTCTCACCAGACTCCCTTGCCCCTCTGGCCCTTCTGCTTGGAGACTTCCTCTCCTTCCCCTCCACACAACAGCAAATTCCGCGGCCAAGTGTGGCATAAAAGAAACAGCGGGCGCACCCCCGCGAAAGCATGAACGTCACCATAAGCGCCGTAACTCCGTATAAATGATAAAGTTAGACACATAAACTCTTAATAATTTTCCACACTTATCCTGCTTAAAACTCTCCTTAATCAATTACGATATTTTGATATCATTTCCAAGAAACTGTGATTGTATCACATCATTTTTATAGTTGTTAACTTTTTCACTAATTTGCAACACTGAAAATATGAAAAAAAAAAAAACGGAATCGATTAGATTTTAAGCAATACAGGTGCATAAAACTACCACGAGTATTTTTTTAAATTCTAGAATACTTTTACTAGCAATGAAACATAGAAGGCTGATGGATTACTCCATAGCGCCCTCAAGCACATTGTTAAGGAACTAACAAAAAATAATGCTTTAGCAAATCAAGGTCGAAATGAAACACGATAGTCACGTAAGAATTTCTCAACAAAATCACGAGATGAAATGAGAGAGATTCTAACATCACGTACAGAAGATGTTTTAACTAACCTTCTCTGAAATCATCTCGCGCTGTGAGACCGAACAGGTAAAATTTTTATAGGGTAAAAATATTTTGCATTGTATCCTTAAGTGTATGCCGCACTTCCACCATGAGGGTAACGACAAGTACTAAGCCGACCGATAGAAATTAAGGAAAAATGACTTCGAGTTCAAGATAAATAATCAAATTTAGGGTGCATCTGATTAAAGTGAACGCAGATAAACGCCTGCCACTGATATTTATTTCAGTTAGCAGCACATTTACTGCGCGTCCATAAAATTTTCACCGGGTGATGAAATAAAATATGACGAAAATTATGGTTGGCCTGTGGTTCCTCATGCGTATCACACATTATATAACCATGATTCCAAGTGTATAACCATCACATGTAAATAAAAGACTTTAAGGCCAAAGCTTTCAAGGACGAAGACTCCAAGTTCAGAGATATATTTTAGTTTATAGCCGCTATGCCCTGCCCAGGATAATAGCACAGTTGACAGAAATGCAGCCAATTTGTAAACACGTCCAATGCGGTTTGGGAAAGGGAATCACGTGACCGAAAAATCCATGACTGTGAACTTTGTTTAAATTATACGATCGTGAAAAAATAGTATACTTTTCATTTATTTTTAAGCCAAATCAATATATAGCAAATGCGCTATTATATTGGATGGACTCTAATATTAAATTTTTACTGCGTACCCTGAGCAACTATGCAATTTAATTTCAATCAATTACAGTCAGATCTCGTCCCTGATAATATTCCCCTAACGGAGACGATTGAGGTGAAACTGCGCCGTAGTTCGAATAAATTCGGAATCGGTCTTTTTCGTGAGCCGATCTTTACACTACAAAATGACGACGAAGGAGAGGACGGAAATGATAACGAGAAATACCGCGATGAAGCGCTTCCTATAGTCCCGTTCACGCTACGAACGCTCCATTCTCAAAATCACCGTTCCTAATTTAATCAGCCCACCTATCCTCAATGGTGAAAATTAGGCATTGGCAATGCAAGTCAATCGGTAACGTTGGCACATGAATAAGATAATAGTGGAAAAGACATGTTATAAAGTCCACAAAGGGAAGCATGTTCGGGTTCTCCACAGGGTCCAACTCGGCATTTCTATCGATGTTTCGATAAACGAGATTCCGTCGTCATTCATCCCCGATGACGATGGACGACTCGAACATCGAAACGGCGGCAGAAATATCCGAGTCTGACCCTGTGGAGAACCCGAACATACATTACTTGCAGCATACTCAGGGAAAGCATCAGATCTTTCCAAGTCCCCAAAGCCTTTCCGGACTCCCCCCACTTTGGACCTGCGTGTTCACTATGAGAGAATAAGTCTTCCGTCCAACCTATAACCCTCGTGGAGCCTCTTCCGCCACATCCCAAACCCCTTCGGGAACATCCCCCTCCATTCGCGGTGTATTTCCGTGGGACGGCGAGAGTGAGAAAAAAAGACAAGAAAAGAGAGAGGAACAGAAATAAAAGAACGGATTGTAGGCGGGAAAGCAGGAGGACGAGAGTGGGATGGAAGAAGGAAGCCAAGGTATGCGAAGCAGACGAAGGGGAGGAAGGAAAGGGTGGAATCGGGTTGGTGTTCTGGCTAAAGCACTACTGTCGGATTTTTTACTATGGATACTCGAGTTTAAGACTTAAATCACAAACGAACCAATAAGCCAATTACAAAACTGACTACACCAATATTTTTCCGGTTAAATTTTACGATAGTATATATAGGACAAATTTTTTAAGTCAAATAATAATTTTTGTTGTTGTTGAAGAAAAAACAAAACCCAGGTTTTTGGCTTCTTCTCAAGGAACTGCTACTGAAAAAAACTATTGAAGAAAAGATATGTTTGATGGTAATGAAATTTTTATACTTTATAGGCAAATATATGCTCATGGTAGTGTAATACTCAAGTTACAAACTTTTTTAATCATCTAAAGAATTCATCTTTTAGTTTTTCTAAAGTTCCTTTTTTTACCCATGAACGTACAACAGAAAGCTTGGAATTGTTTTGAAATTGTCAATCATGGTTATCAGAAACCACATCCTACACAAACGTACAGTGAGATACCGATTTTATAAAGAGCAATATTGAAGCGGGGTTTTGAGAGCGCTGGACCGTGCGATTACCAAGCTCCGCATCGGGCGCGGTGGCGAAAACCTGGACTTTTTTAATATAACCACAAAAAAATATTATTTAACTTCAAAATAAATTTGTCTTATATGCCCTAACGCAGGATTAAACCAGAAAAATATTGGCGTAACTCGTTTTGCAATAGGCTCATTGGTTTGTTTGCAATTAAAGCCTAAACTCGAGTATCCAAAATTTTAAAAATCCACAGTATCTCATCATTCCCAGAGCTCAGGTTCCAAAATGTAATTCGGTGCTTTCCTCCGGCATATTTATTTGTATTCTGGACATCCCGTTAGCGATTAATGGAGGATGAGTTTCTACCTTCCAGCATGCACACAATAGAGGGCGCGTGATCGATCCTTGTCATGTATAGCTAATGGGGCCATAGAAAGCTGGCATATGTGACGTCAGACTAGTAACCGATTGATGTTTATACGCTTTAGCTAGGAGACTGCGTGAAAACATAAAAGACATCGCTCATACGATTGAAAACTTGTGTTTTGTAAAACATTTCCGTACTGCCGTTTTGCTGTTCTGCTTTCAATTGCCCAGAAAAAGCGAAGAAAGATCATCGAAACTCGGGTAAGCCAGCATACGCTGGCTAAATAAAGTGGGTAAGTTGTACCTAAGAAGTGTTTAGGGAAAAAATAGGAAGGATAGGGTTAGGAATGAGTGGGCGATGAAATAATGTGGATTGGATGCTCCGGTAATGAACATGTATGAAAGGTTCGTGCTTCGTTGGTTTGGCCACGTTGAGAGAATGGATGAGAGTCGAATAACGAAGCAGAATTATGATTGAGGAGTGAATAGCGTGAGAGGAAGGGGTGGACCACGAAAGAAATGAGTGAATGAGGTGGAAGATACTTTTAAGAGAAGGAAGATTAAGAGACTTGAGAACAGGAGGGCGTGTATGACGCAATGTGTGAGTGCAACTTAAGCAAATGAGGCATGCAAGGATAGGAAAATTTGAAGGAAATTATTTAGGCAGAACCAGTTTTATAAGCCTAATACCGATAATTAAGCTCTTTTGACAGTGCCTGACCAGAAGGGGAACGGTGTAACGAGTGTCCAAGCTGAGGAGACTGGTGGATGAATGTTGATGCAACTATCAACGAAAGGATCCGGAGATAAGATCCGGTTTGCTGGCTAAAGTGCAGGCTTCCCGTACAGAGAGCCCGTGTTCGAATATCGAATGTGCTGAGGAGATTTTTTTTTCTGAGTAATCCCGGTGCCTAGTTCAGTGTCATGGGGAGGGTATTGAATTGAGAAAAATAACTGTCATTCCACATACACTTATTGAACGTACAAGCTAGGTGTCGACTTTGTACGTCATCATCAGGTACCCGTCTTCTCTTAAAATGTACCTGATGATGACGTACAACGTCGACACCTATCTCGTGTGTTCAATAAATTTTTGTGGGATCACAAAGTTATTTTTCTCAATTCAAAATGTTAAGCAAATTCCATGAAGTTATGGCTGAGACAACGGATCCCATGGGAAGGGCACTTTCATTAGGGTACTCCATCCTTAGGATAGGACGCTAAACTGCGTGAGCCCTTCACGTCACACGGAAAGAGTAGGCCAATGTCGAGGCAGGGTTTCTCTCAACTCTTCCCCAAATAATCCATGCCCTCACCAACCTACCCACCTATCCCTAATGGCGCAAATGACCTCCGTTGTCGTTCGCCGCCCCAAATAACCAACCAACCAGGAGGGAGTGGGAAGGAGGATGAGGGTGGAGACATCTGGCGGGGGAAGAGAATTCGTCTCGGTTCCCACTTCGGATCTCTCGCGTTGTTTATTTGACGGTGCGAGAAGGGAAACACGGGACTGAAGAACGCAGAAAGGGGGAACGGATGGAAAAAATAGATGATTCAGGGCACACCCGATGAGAATTAAGTAGGAGAGTGGGTTTTTATTTCCCCCTCCGGAGGGTTCTTAAGACCCTTCAAACGCGGTGTTATTCTTTGGGGGGGCCGAAGGAGGATGTGTGTTATATACGCGCGAACAAGACTAGTTAGGAATAGCTCCATTATTGAGAGGGGAGGCAGGGGAAAGGAAAGGATATTCCGTAAATTTCTGGGAAATATTTTATTCCGCGTGAGCCAGTTATTAAAAGGGCGCATCTTTAAAATATTAACAAAGTGCTTCCTTACTTCCAGGCTTAAGAGCTTGCATTTATGCGGCAATGAAACCAGGGCAATAATAGCTGCATTGAAAAAGAGATTGGCAACAATGGATATGTTGTGTTAACGAAGAATGATGAAGATTAAATGGACGAAGAGAATCACTAACGAAGAGTTGAAGAGAAAAGAAGTATCATGAAAACTTTCAGAAGAAGAGGAGACAAACTTATTGGACACATTGTTCGACACAATATCTTACTGATTACAAATATGGAAGGGAAAATATATGGGAAGAATGACAGAGGAAGACCAAAAATTAAATATATCACACAACTTATAAGGGGCGTCAAAGTGAAAAATTATGTAGGAATGCATAAACCAATCATCGGATTGATGACTGCTGATGGTATCTTACGTTAAGCCCATTCCCAGCCGACAGCATAAAAGAATCCGGAAAAGTCAATAATAAAATTGGTGGAATAAGGCAATACTTTGCAGAATAAAACGACGTCAATCATTATGAAAAGAAACGCATGTTACAACTCCACACGTTTCTTATTGTTCCGATCTATTTCGACACATATAGCGTCATTATTAAAGTTTACTTGATAATGACGCCATGGACGAATCGAAATCTATCTGATAAAAAAGTGGAATTGCGACAAATGTTTCTTTTTATCATGATTACCGTTCAAGTCAAATTATTTATTCGTGGCGAATATCCTCACTGGCGTATATCTTTGCATCTCACACACGTCACTGTGTATCACATAACTTGCGTATTTTTGTCAGAGAATGTGGGTTTAAAAAATAGCAATTTCAAGGCGAAAACGTAGAGTTTATCCTCTACAACAGTGGCTTAGTATGCTCAACAACTCCTCCTATGCTACACAGTACACTGGAGGCGAGAACATTTCTGCTGAATTTCCGGTAGTTCAAGTCGTGGCTAGGCAGAGCTTACCACATATACTTGCGATGTTGGCTACACATGTACGTTGGATGAAAATGTAATGTCTTCGGTAAAAGCCAATCTGCAATCATACTCGGAGGGCTACTACAGTCAATTTATAACATCTTAGGCATTAGGATGTAAATTACCAGGTATTAATTAATATTGAAATGAATTAGCCAGAAGCAAAGAAAAAGGGGAATAAGTGACATAGTAACAACTAAAGATTATAGGTGTAGTCCATTCATTGAGGTTACTGAATGAATTAATCTACATGGACAAGAAGTACTACATACATTGCATAATTTTAAGGAACTCACAAGGGGAGAAAGTTTCCAGCAACTCAAAACTTAATTTGATTGCCATAAGCGAATATACAGAAAATACATTGTGAATCGGTTGATAACTTCTCCGAAAACTATGTAATTCATTTCACTTTCTTTAGTTACGGCAACAGAATGCAGGTTCCTTCTCGCTCCCGCTGGATAATTTTCGCGAAATATTTCCACAAGTGAATTTAATAGGGCCATTTTCCTAAAAGAAATCACTCATCTTACAACCGCTTTCAACACCTTTGCGTTATTTTACACTAGTGTGGTACTGAGCATTTCGTTGTTGTTCTTATCCTTCCATCTTTATACTCTTGCCAAATAATTTCAAGAATTATTCCATTTTCAGTTTTCCATCATTTACAACTTCTCCCACGTCCCTTTTTCAATTGCGTCACTCCCAAATCGGCCTCATGCATGCACTTTAAAGCGTTCTTGATCACACATCCCTTGAAATTGAGGTAGAGGAGTTGAAAATGGATGGTAAATCGAGAGCTCAAGCGAAAAATTGCTAATATATATTTCTCTCAGCAGAAGGAAAAAGTCAACTGGGCACAGAGAAAAACAAATTACGGAATACTGGATAAAGTTGGCGAGGAGACGAATTCGTTGAGGATAGCCAAAGAAGCAAAAAAAAAATAGGTCAACTCGCGTAGGAAGAGCTAATGGATGCTCAAGGTTGTTACAGAAGAGGGAACGAGGGGGAGGAGGAGAAGATAAAGGAAAAACATTTTGAACTTCAAGAAGAATAGTGTAAATTACGAAGATCTTAAGAGAGAAATAGAGCAGTGTATGAGTGTAGTGTGGAAATAAAAGCTACTGATTCTCAGGTCTTCTTTTTTCGTAAGGTAGTCACTGGACAAAGATATATCGCTATTCGGTGCATAATTTGAGATCTTAGCTAGAGTCAGCCATAAATTCGTGGAAATAATTTATCTTCATAAGTGTAAGAGAAAAGAAAGAGTTTCCAAACTATTTCAATAAAGACCTACCATGGTTTCAACACACTGCTTCAATATCACGGTGATAAATTTGGTACGTAAGTGACAAATGTGATAAATGTATGCTTGTCGCCTAGATGACAATATGTGTTGAAACCATGTTCGGTCTTCATTTAAATAGAGTGAAAATATACCACCGTGTTTCTCTAACAATTGTGGAGCTCATTCAACTTGTTAGACGCTGGGAACGGAGAGTAAGGCGCCAACAGCAGCATAAGTGCATCCCCTACAGAGCAGATGAGGGACTAAAAACACAATCAGTAGAAGAAAGTTTGATAGCGCAGGATAACCACCATTTCGATTCTCAAGAAGATTCACAAAAAATGTTCTAAACCTCGATGACAATAAATGAAGTCGCGGGCTCGAAAGTGACGTCACTTTTCGTCACGTGGTATTTATCCATCGCTTCCAGCAAATCGATGTATTTCCACGTGAATTTCGGTTTGTTTTCCGTGATTTGAAGAAAATATCGTTTTAATTTATTTTGCGGAAGACAATGAGCAAGTTTGATTTGATCCTTCACGTCGGAATACACGTAGATTTGAAAAGCGGTACGGTGCGGTGACATCAAGTCACCGAGATGTCAGATTGTATCACGTGACATTTTTCAAATTTTCATGTACTAGACTAGAGGGGATGTGGAAGACCGTTGTTGGAGGTAGATTGAAAGGAAAGCGGGGTAAAGAACGGAAAAGGACCTGCTAATTAGACCGAATGAAGGAAGGTTTCTTGAGTTGAAGAGAGAGGTAACATGAATAAAAATTCGTTACAAACAGACAAATGAGAGTAGAAATGTAGAAGAAGAAAATACACAGAAGAAATGAGGTAGAAAATGAGTAAAAACCTAACCGTACTGGTAAAACGTTATTAGATAAATCCTACATGTCAAAACCGGAAATCAATTAAAATTTCTGTAGCAAGTAAGGTAGGGCACATCTCAACACGGTCCTACTTAACAATGATAAATGGCTTGAGAAATTTTCCCATTCATAGCAGGTAGATGTGACTTTCCCTGAGCCCCCCGTGGTGACTACGAATCATTAGGTAGCCAAAAAATCATTGACTTGGGCTAAGCTTGGCTAGTACAAACTTGGGCCAAGTTTAAGTTTGCACACCGCGGCATCACAAGAGTTTAAACCAGGAGCCCCAAAGTTTGTGACCGAAGTCTCATCCTAATTAGTCACCATGGCACCTTAGTTAAAAATACATGCGTAATTAAGCATACCAAAGCAGATGAAAGTACTTAAACACCTTTCTTAGGCGGTTACAACGGTCATTGCACGGCTTTCTTAATCAGCATCTTACGAGAGAACCCCTACCATGTAGACACGAGATAATTATTGGAAGTTATTTTCCTCTCTCAGGAGATAACAACGAAAAATCGAGATTATGAGAAGCAGGATTAGATAAAGTGATTTCACGAGAAACATTATCACACCCCGAAGTCGCAGACAAAATGGCAACAAAACAATGGGATGCAAATCAGCAATATCCCCACACGAATCCATATCAGGAATTCCCAATTTCACTTGAAGTAAGCAATGACTTACGTCAATAGATGTTTCGGGGAACTAACCTAACGATGTTTTGTCGTCAAAGCTTCGAACGATCCAGAATTTTGCAATTAAAAACATGACTTTGTCGAGACTGTGACATGGTATCTGGATAATGGCAATATCGAACATTTTCCATTCCTCCGAGAATCAGCCCAGGAACCATTAAGTATCAAATTATAACTAATGAGCAGAGGAAATCAAAATACCTAATTAACGGCATTTATTATGCGATAAGAAGCATGTGACGCGTTAGTACTTTAGCAGTCTAAAAAGAGGACACAGTTTCATACATAGTTTTCCGCCGATAGATATAAAAGGACTTAATCTCTCCGACGGAATTGCATCGAAAAATCTTCAATTATTGATAATAACATAGCAGGAATTTTATATTATCAATAATGTAATCTCCAATGTTTATGCTACATAAAGATGCACGTGGTAAGAATCTCAGAAGGCCTCGACGAGGAGTATTATACGAATTTGCACAACATTTAACGATGAAAACATCATCCACCAGGACAAGGACAAACACATATCCCGAGAGTTTGCGCTCGGGGAATAAAAGGTTACGGAAATCAGGTGTGCCGAAATTGATTAAATACCCCTCTTCCACTTTGAATTGCACATAGACTTCAAAGGAAAGGTATGTTCCGACAAGGTACCGCGCACCAAACTACACCATTTACCTTGTTTCATGCGCTTTTAGCCGCACGAATCCAGTCAACGAAACTTTAACATCATTTCAACACATGGGTTTTTACCAGACGCGAATTAATATCACAGCGCAGCTATTATGGTCGCAACAGTAACTTAAGCGGGATCCTTCCGCTAAAGAAAGTACAGCCTGGGATCGGGTTGGTGAGGAAGCTAGAGTACAGGCTTCCCATCCTTAAGACCCGGGTTCGAATCCCAGAAGATTTGTCGGTGGTATCCCGAACCCAACTTGGGCATTATGTGAAGAGCACTTCAAGTGCAATACTTAGTCCGTCGTATGGAACGCTAAACCGTGTCCCATTGGCGCCCTTCGTTGAGAGGAAGCTAATGCCGACGCCAGGGTTCTCCCCACCCTTCCTCCGTTTCCCAAAACATCTTTCCCTTACCAACCAACTCGCATGTTCTCAACGGCGCAAATGACATCCGCCGTCGATCGCCTTCCCAAATTACCTATAGAACAAAAGTTACAGTCACAGAACTCAAGAACTGATGGAGAAATAGGAAATTAATTTCTTCGATGATCGACTAACCAACGCCTGGTCGTCCGCCACTATAACCGACTTTATAAGCTGGCCTCCTATTTTGACTCTCACATCCAACTCTTCCCATGCCTCTCTTACCATTTCCTCTGCATAGATGTCAAAGAGCAAAGGCGACAACGGGCACTCGTCTCACACTGTGACCTATAACTGCCCACTCTGATTCTCCGTCAGCCACCCTCACCAGTGACCTCTGGACCATACATAAGTTTCGGATGAGTCTCTTATCTCGCCAATCTATTCCTATTTTCATGAGTATTTGCATTAGTTTTTCCCAATTGACTCTGTCAAAAGCCTTTTCAAAATAAACAAAGCAAGCAAAAACATCCTGATTAGGTATATTCTAAGATCCTTTCTAAAATGTTCTAATCGCCTCAATCGCATCCCGATTTGCTATCTTCTTCCTTAACCAAAACTGGTCATCGCCCAAGCAGTAATTGGCTCTACTCTCTAAAAACATATCTGCACCTAATTGGTACACCACCGAGCATAAATTAAAATTACTACTCGCCCCCCGTGAGGGCAAAAGCCTCTTCATCGTCCCCTCCTCCCTACCACTACTAAGGACCCTCCCTAGGACGACAGCAGGAATGCGCGAGGACAGAATAGGCGACGCCGGTCACATCAACCACCGGCGCGGCGCGCGAAAGATCTTCAACCGGCGCGGGGGAACAAGTGGGGAAAGGGAAGACATTATCGCTGCGCTTAAGTCTCGCTTCCCTAACCAACATCCATCTCCTCCCGAAGGTGGAATTTCACGCTCAAAGGAGATTTATTGGTCGCGCGCATTCCTCGTCGACGAGAAGTTCCCGTAGGTGCGCGCAAGGCATCGATCACGAAGGAGAAACAAATGAGCTACGCCCCCCGAAAGGAATCGCGGGTTAAAAGTTTCACACATAGCCTCACTGTCCCCTCCCCCCATACTAAATCGAGATTGATGCTTTGTTTGAGGAGAAAGGAATGCAGGGGAGGGAAAGTGTGACAAGTAGGAAATATATGAGAGAGAAGAATGGATTAGAAAAGAAATTCAGTTCAAGTATTTGCCAATCAACTGCGTCAGCAAAAGAGGCATTCACCACAAGTAAATAACTGGAGAGCGACCACGTCTATTCATAATGCGTGCGCTCGCGTAATCATTATTTTTCAATTTCGTTCACGAGAGCGATAACGTGATCGTCATTATTCAAATTTTGCCTGAGTATTGCCCCTCTAGACCGATTTTCGTTTCGGATACCGACAGCGTGAAAGAAGGAACCGTGATCCCACTCCTGATTACAAGGAACCCAGAGTAACTTTGTCAGGAAACGTTTGGTGAAGAGTGTAATATGGAGCCTAGAGTTGAACGGCGCAGAAATCTGGACACTTGAGGGAAGAGGGTAAGAATAGACTGCAGGCGTTTGAGACGTGGGTGTGGAAAATAATAGAGAAATGTGGAAATGAATGGTACGTAAGGCAAACGAGGAAGTGATTAGAATGATAGCTGAGGGGAGAAAGTACATAGATGGAGAAAATAAGGAGAACGCAGAATGCACGGGCTATGGAAATATGAAGGCCGCGATAGAAGGGAGGATGGTGGATAAGCAGGAAAGCGGAAGAATGAGAATTGGTTTCATGGTTGAAGTGAAGAGTGGTAGGATATAAGCAGAGATGAAGAAATAAATTTGAAAGGATGGAGTGGATTGAGTTTATTTCACATATTAGTTTATCTCTTGCTAAACCTACCAACGCCGATAGCCTGACTCTCGGTGGTAATAAAACTTGCCGATTCTTAACAAGAACATAATTAATGTGAAGTAAGTTTCAATAATCCTACTCCCGAAAGATTATATAACTGAATTCCGCTTCTTAACATCTGTAAATGTAAACACATTTTCATGCAACAACAAATGAATGAAGCTCTTCATGTTTTGTGGAGAATTCTTTACTTAGTTTTGATTTTAGTTTTTCAGTGTGTTTCATGATTTCACGTCCTTGTTTTCGTCCATGATTGTATTTTTAATAACGCACGAGCTTTCGCCGAACCTTCTGCCGGCTTCGTCTGGCAATAACTATATATAATATTATTATTTACTATTTATTTATTTCATTGCCTGACGAAGCCGGCAGAAGGGTCGGCGAAAGCTCTCGCTTTATTAAAAATGCAATCATTATAACCGAAAGCAATAACGTAAAATTTTTCACTTAATTCCATAGCTATGTTTTCACTTAAATACTATCATCAAATAAAAAGTAGAAAATCTAAAAATGATTGACTGACCCAGGTAAATCAATGGGGATATACTATTGGGATGATATACTATTGAGAAAATATAATGGTTAAACCTAGATGTTACTAACTGGTTACTAACATAACTAAGAATGATTAAAACTAGAAAACCATTTAAATGCACGCATGTCAGACCTGTTGGAATTCAAACAGTCATCCATTGAGGAGAAACAAATTTTACGAGAAGGAGAAGAAGAAAGATTATTTTGCACCAGCGGAAGTTTTTAGATAGGTATTCTCGTGACTTGATGCACGCGATAAGGTTTCCATCAATGCGGCGGGATGAAAACGACACAACGTGATTTAACAGCCGATGGCAATAGAGCTCGGACATGAGAAGTGGACTCCTACGGGCGGTACTCGGAAATGCATTACTTTTTTTACTAATATTTTTTGCATTTGTATTCCCTGGCACCTCACATCGACGCACAAATGAAGGAACAGCGATTCGAAGGGATAGATTATCAAAATCAATATTAGTTGTCTACGTCTATGTTGTACACCGCCAGATGGGTGCCTTAAGGTGTAAGTACATTGTCCGTTCCGTTTTTTACTTAAACCCTTAAAACCTTGCGAAAACTAATTTCCGGTTTCACTCATGATAATTTACAATTCCCCACAAAAATATCTTCACTATTTTTTTATTATAGAACAAAAAATGTTATTATTTATGCAAAAATAGTTGAAATCTGTCATTGTAATTTAGGAAATTTACTACTATAGGTGCATTGCCTATTCGAATATGCTCGATCTCCGCAGTAGAAGGAAATTGGTTTTTGAGCATGTGTAATAAAGTCGAACTCAGTAGTCAGCGAGTAAAAATATTCATTCGGATATATCTGAACGGCAAAGCAAAGGGGTTATACGTCCGTTTGTTAATGTAAACGAAAAAATTGCTCAATATGCAAGAAATTAAGTAGAACTTAAATGCAAGCATGACTTTCCGTGGTTCTCCTGTGATGAGATGTAAAATGGAGCATTTAAATCGAACATGGTTGGATGGTTATTTGAGGAAGGGAACAACAAAGTGAGGTAACTTTTTGCCACTAAGGATAGATGGGCAAGGTAAGGATTGCTCCAGGGCAAGAGAAAGGTTAGAGGGAAACCCGGCGTCGACATAATTCTATACTTCACGAAAGGTGCCAACGGGTCCACAGTTTAACGTCCTATCCGATGGACAGAGTGCTACAATTTGAAGTGTTCTACTCATAACACTCAAATATGGATCGATATTCAACTAAAATACCTCCGCCACCACCGGAATTCAAACCTGGGCCCAGAGGAAGGGAGAGAAGTACTCTGCTCACCATTCCAATCCGATCCCACAGTAACATCTCATTTATCAATCTCCCTCATATCCCATCCACGGTCTATGTCTCCTCATTATTTCTCCCAGCTAACTGGTTCATAACTCAAGCGCCTCTTCGTTCCTTAGCGGTTTTTACGGGAGAAAGTTTGAATTTTATTTTGCTAGCTTGTAATTTTGACTAACCCATCAATAAAGTGCATTAACTGCGATCAAACACACGATTTTGGTATTTTTATCGTCCTTTTCTAGATTAGCACCATGGCCACGGCCGTTTTAAGTAATATGGACAATCTGGAACTGAAATTTAGCAAATATTGAAGATAAAAGCTCTCTTCTGATTGGTTGGCGGTGACGTAGCGCGACGGAAAAGTTAAGGCTTATTGCTCATTGTCCGTTGACGACACCGTCAACGTCCACCCATCGTAATAGGTTCCATTGAATTACAATCACCAAGCTCCGCGAACGCCACCGTCCATCACCGTCACGTCAGGAAACGTCGATCGTAATCCCGCACTCACGCTGCGCATTTTCGCACAGATCATTTGACGTCGCCGAAACACGGCGTAGTGATCGGGTGGGCTAGAATAAAGGGCATAGCTTCGAAGAAGTGACGGGGCAGGCGTCCGTGAGGGAGTTGGGGGAGGGAGGGGAATGGTGATGTGATCACGAACAATTCTGACCGCGGCGCAATTCCGACGAGATGTGTGTTTTGTTTTTTAGCCCCCTGGAGGAAGAATGACTTCTATTTAAATCTCACGAACGAATCTTACGATGGGGCAACATGGATAACCAAAAGGGATAAACTCATCCGGCCCACATATCGCGGAAAGGTATCCAGCTGAGGGCAATGGTGGGAAGGTAAGAAAAATGAAAAGGGCCATCAAATTGATCGATTCCGATCCCCTAAGGTCACGTACACATGGAACTGGCAATATATGACATAGTTTGGGGCCGAACCGAGCTAAGTATCGAATGGAGGTCGACGGAAAACCTTATGTAAAAATTGTCGAATTATGTATCATTTTTTTAATTATTATCATTGGTACTTGGATTTAACGTGCTTCGATGGCTCAAGTCATTTCACACATACTGTACTTGTAGACAGGGGCAACAGTACTATATGTCATGTGAACAGTATGTCTATTATGAGGGTCACCACTCCAAATTCGAGCCAACCCCAACGACACTTAACTTAAGAAACTGATGGGGAACCGGTGATTCCATCATGACAGGCCGTTACCCTTACTACATGGTTTACGTATTGCTCGACTTACGTATCGAATCGAATTACATATTATTACATGGTACAACACGGTCTTCCGTATTATTACATGGTTATCTACTAGTGAAGGTTTTTGATGGATCATTGTGTATTTCATATTGTCCTGGCTAGGTTTACACTACTATTTACATGAAAATTTTTACTTGCATTATCAAATAAAAATTAGACACTAGTCATTAGTCATCATCATCAGCAGCCGTCAACAACGGAGGAAAGGTTCCAAGTACGGAACCAGGGACTTGGGAGCTCCCAGGCCAACCCGTGTACCAGCTTCCCTACTCATTGTCAGATTCCTTCGTATTACAAGGAATATTTGAAAATGCAAGGTGTCACGCCTCTGCAGAGTATCAAATATGGTTTCAACGAAAAATTTAAAGGGTCTTCCGTGAAATCCGGAAATTCCGGAATACATTAGTTAAATAAATCTAGAAAGGTAAAAAGTAAACCCCAGGGACCAGAAGCAAAAAATGTGGCCCTTTTTTAATTTGCCTGTAGATTATTTATTTGCTTTCATAATAGGCACAAAGACTCATCGTGTCGCAAATAAATTTATCAAATGACTTTTGCAAACCACCTTTAGTAAGAAAAACACATTAACTTTTTTAATGTTTACTCCTAATTAATGTTTCCGTTAAAAACCCTTTAAGGATTTCAGTTTTTTTACTGGATAAACTAACTGCCAACATAAAGCCTGAATAAAATGTTGAATTTCCAACAGTTGCTTCATATTTATTCCCTAAACCTTACCTTAACTTACCTTCTAAGTTCTTGCCCTAAACACAGGTTCTATTTCGGTCCTCACTGTTTCTGATAGATGTTGGCTTCCTATCATAATGCATGCTTTGGCGAGGCAGGTACATGACTTTATATCAATAATAATTTATTTATTTGTGATAGCATGCGCCACCTTATTACTATGTATTATATACTTAGACGTGCAGGCACAATCTTGCCTTGGAAGATGAGAAATCATCCAGACGGGAGTCGAACCCACGACCTACGGGTTGACAGACGAAGACGATACTCCGCCACCACCGAGGCCGACAACATTTTTCTTCAACTGTTAGGCGTCTTTAGACGTTAACTTCCGAGAACCTCTACTAGAACCAGACAACCAACGCAACCAACCGTTGAGGAAATGAAGCCACTCGCGTAATTGACTCTATGGTCAGAGAAGAGTTCTACGAATAAAATGAGAAAGTTAAATTGAAGGAAACCGCGAATACATTATACATACCGCCCGTTATCAAGGAGCTTGTTTTCGTCGTGGCACTGGAGCTACGGCCCTGCCAAACATCACTATCGGCGACCGGTTAATATTTACCGTCGGAGCGTGTCCCATGCATGTTACATCGCATCCTAATCACGATTAAAAAGCGGGAGGGGAGTCGAAGACGGGTCAGGGGGTGGGGGGCGGGGGAAAGGTAATACGCACGACGACTCCCGCTGGAGATTAGTATCTGCTTCGCATCCCGAAGGATCGGAGTTATTACAAGCGCCTTTATCTCGGATGGCGTCGCCCAGAACACGTGACATGGGGAGGATTCCTTTTTTCCCTTAATCTCTCCGCCGACATCTAACCCGGGAAAGGAGGAGGGTAATAGGGGGAAGGGTGGCAAGGGGAGTGGTCTAACCCGCTTGACGAACGAAAAGAAATGAAGAGAGAGGTGAACAGAACGATGCGAAGATAATAGGGAATAACAGGGAATAGGCTTTACACGATACTTAATCCAGTACAAGTTCGAGGATACTCCTTAATATGATAGCTTGCTGGTGTCGTGAAATACAGAACCAGCATGCTGGCTAACAAGCATAACCGCCATCATACTGGCTGAGCTACTTGATTTCATAAATGATGTGGTACTAATTTGCTACTAGCTCCCAGTAGGACCTAGTAGCCTTCAACCAATCATGTTAGCTTTTGCAGACACTGTGCTATCTTCACTTTCTGAAATCAGCGCTCTTTTGGCAGTAACTTTCAGGCTACGAAATCAACAATAAATAATAATGTCTCAACTGCTTTTTTGGTCGCCTGCTGTCATTGGTTGGTAAATTCAAATATTTTAGTAGACATGCGTTTAGATATGAATGAAAATACTGATTCCAGTGCAAGTTCAATGATCGTGTGAAACCTTGTAGGACGGCTCAATTCATACTGGATTCAGTCCTCAATATCTAGTACCGGCTAAGTCTTGTGCTGGATGATGTATCGTGCGAAACGGGATTAAATCTCTAAGCCAACATCCAGCCCCATTCGCAGTGAAAGCTGCGAGGGCCGGTGGGGACGAGGAGAGTCCGAACCCGCTGGACGGACGAAAACAAATGCCAAATATGTGAATTGAACGACCTCGAAGGCAGAAAAGAACGACCAACGTTGAGATACCAGTCGCACAAAGGAATTAGAACGGAACGTCAACATGGTTTCCGTGCTTATATATAAAGCTTATATACCTTAAACCGCGCACTGGCATTGCCAAATGTTGAGGTAAAATCCTGCAAGTTCACATTTATATCGAAACATTGCTACACATTTTTATCGCTAATATCACCCTGGCTTACTTGCAGTAAGAAGCGACAACGTTACTAGACAGTTATACGTATATCAAAATTGATTGGTTCGTAGCAGTATTATCACAGCTGAGGAAGAGAAAACATTCCAAGGCAAAAGAACGAGAAGAGATGAATGGTAGATGTACGTGTTATGGGAATAATTAGAGTTGCAGGTTTTAGAACAGATTAAGAAAAAAATACTGAGGAGGATAAAGTGCTCCAGCAGCAATAAATAGCGAAATATATTTCATGGATTCTCAAAACTCTGGCAATGACATGCTGGGTATTCTGAATGACAGCAAAATTTGCCCTTAAATGAGAAGAGCAATGAATACGATTTGGAATAAATTCAATAGAACTCCCGATGATATAAAAATAAATTAGCAACAATTTAGTACTAAAATAAAAAGTGAAAAAAATGTGGTACCTTTAATGATTAATCAGAAGAAAAATAATCCAATGAGATTCTCCAGGACAGAGAAATCGAGGTTAACCATAAAATTAGATAGGCACAAAACTAGGAACAAGTAGAACAATTAACTTACTTGGACAGAGCCCAATAGTCAAATGGGCACAGACGTTAATATATTAGAAGGGGACTTGCGTTAGTTAGGTTGGTCACTAACCAGAAGGAACTTAAAAGACTAGAAATTGAAGAAAGGGTGCAGAGAAGAGAATAGAAGAGACATATATGAATGAAAATGTACTATAAAGCAGAAAATTTTGTACTGAGAAAAAAAGTGGACTTTTGTTCATACTAAGGGGATATTAAGGGAAGCATGGATGATAGGTTTCATGAGACATTTAGTTTATTTTTCCCACTCCAACATTGTTACATGGGAGGTTCACTTTTGATTAATGTATATTTGAATTTTTAACACAAGCTATACCTGTATGTATGTTACCACATTGCATATAGTCAGCTTGTAACTTTTTATTAATAATAAAATAACAGACACAAGTTATTTTATCTCCACCTAAAGCTACAACATTCCGTACCGTCCACCTCTAACAATAGCATGAAAGTTTCCTTCTAATTAGCCGGGACTACGGAGCTAAATATGACAAAGCAGGTGGAGCAGCCTCTCAAGAGCTCCACGAGAACGAAGGACATGAGCTGAAAGGAAAGAAATGATGATGGGCATATGGTAACGTCTCCCCAAAAAACGGGATATTTGTCGGGCGCTAAAAAGGTTATTTCCCAGAGAGAACCGTGAAAACGCCATCAAAGGCAAAAGGGCAGGACGAAACTTCGGCGTGAAGAAAATTTATGACTCCCGGCATACGCACCGCAGTTCGGCCGTCGAACGTCAGCTGTTAATTGGAATTCCAGGGAGAAAGTCAGGATTATGGCACCGGGGTGAAGTTTTAGTGAATCGTAAAGTAGTCGCCGAAAAACAGGTGGACGAAACTTTTTCCGGGCTCGCTGCCAAGGAACCAAAGATAGCGAAATTTTGATAGCTCATAATGGAAAACATGAAGGTTTGAGGCGGACTTCCAGGGAAATGAATAATTCGTCATCTCCCTCAAGTTCACTGCACGGTCCATAATTCACAGAGCGTGAAGAAGAGCGTTCCGAGATGAATTTGACACGGTGAAAAAAAACACTCAGACTGCCTAGAAGTTTTCTTTTACCATTAGTTGTTTTCTAAGAAATTTTGGATAAGATGCATCGTTATTTCACTCGTATAGCTCAGACTCATATTCCAACAGACGAAAATATACACGCGTTACTGATTCGATTCCTTCGTGAAGAATAAATTTACAAAGTAGAAAGGTACGGTTAAAACCTAGTTCATCATAGATTATATTAACAGCGTTCTAAATAACTTACGGAACGTCAGCTGTTTCATAATTCGTCCAAAGCAGTATAAATCCTTGTATGCATAATTAAGTTCAATTTTCAACATTTAAAAAATCCACCAGTACAGTTAGCAAAGAGCATCACGGGGTAATTTTTCATTCTACTTTATTGGCTTTTTACGAATTAAGGGTGCCCGAATTTTTAAAGTTTGAACGAATGAAGACTGATATTATAATTGTATTTCTTTGAGAAAAGTTAAACTGGAACACTAAAAGAAACTTAATCTTTTACTCATCCCTAAACAATGGCCGTCAGTGCTTGCCTTAATAACATTAATTACCATTAGAGACACAGCTATTGAGCATTTAACGATGTTTAAATGACCTCAACATCCTCCTTGAATCTCCTTACGCTGCTGAAAACTTGAGTTCAAGCCGAAGAACCTGGTCAATGGACACTGAGGCATCAGATAACTGGATGGGAAGAAGTTCAACATGTAAATGCAAATAAAGACAACTAATTATTTGATTGAAATTAGCGCGAAGAATATATAAGATCATAAGGCAGGTTACTACTAATTACGAAATGCAAACATTAAATATGCTATTAAAAAATTAATTCCGCCAGCCCCTTCAAAGAGACGCGTTTGGAAATAAAGAAACGGTTCCAACGCGAGGTGAATATTGACAAAATTCTTGATATGCGATCAGAGAGAAGTAATTAAAAATCGGGGAATATTGGGGGTGTCAACTTTAGTGCAAAGCACAATATACGGCAGAAATTTAACCAACGCAGACCAAAATGGCGAAGCTATATTATTTCATAGCAATGAAGAAAAATGATTGGCGTAAGTTACACGCCTACTCCTCTGATTCTACGCATAAGGTTTGCCCTACAGCAACGGAACAACTTTTATGTTTCCGTACATCAGCGCCACACGGATAATTGTCGGTCCCTGATGACAGCGCACACAAAAAACGACTAACAAATCTGGATAAAGAAACTGTGACCCCTTTGGCTACAATTAGAACACGCTCCAACGATAAGCAATCATTATCCAAAGTTAAAAACACTGATTAGTTTAATAGCAACGAAGAAAAATTCTTTTCGAACTATAAGGCCAACTTGTCAATGCTATTAAATAAGGAAAGGACAAGCACTGATCGTTTCTTAAGTCCTCTACCATTACAAATAAGATGTTAATGTTGCAAGGGCCACGAGCGCATTTGGTAGTATGGGTGGAAAGTGATCGCCCACCAAATCGGCACGCGTCAAACGTTGAGTGAACATGGGCTCACTCAAACTCATTCGATCCCATGTAAGGCCACGAAGACCGCCGATCGTCACCGCCGATTTTAAAGCGAAGTTCTCTGAAGGTTCACCGGTCCATTTTTGACATTTTTTTACAGTCAAGACATAGCACTTAATTGACAGAAAAATTAGTCCAACTAATTGAAAAAGTCATAAAAAACAGAATTTGGGCTCACCATCTTTTTGCATTTCCCAATTCATAAGACATATTCAGTATTGCTTTAGGGGGACCGCTCCAAATAATTCAAGTTTTGAACCAGCTGCTGGATCACTGGCGGTTAAAATACTTGTTGCATTAATTTAAGATGGATTTTCTGTGATTTTTTTGCGAGGTTGCGGTTAATGACAGTTATAATTTTTACGACGTGCCATATAAACTCTTATGGAATCGATTGTCTAACATGGGCAATAATAATCGCGCTTTTGCAAATTAATAGCACCAATAAAACCATCCATTACCGCCCTGCACAAAGCACATACAACACAAGTTTCATGAGTTGGAGAAAAGAGTTTATTTCATGGAATGCAAGCAGCACAAGAAGATGAGCCGTTGCTGTAAGAGCCATAAAAACAGAGAGAGCAACTTATACCAAACAAAAGAAAGCGTCTCAATAAAAAAATCACCAAATCCTGCGACAGAGAAAGTCGATTCTAGCGCAGAACTTCACCAGAGGAGAAAAAGAAAATGAAGGGATAAGTATGAACATTGAGTGCTTGTAGAAACCCGTTATCAAAATATTCCAATGATAATGACTAATTCAATACTAAGAAAACAAGAGACGAGTACAGAGCAATTACTGCGATCACCCATCTACGAGAAAAAATAATTCCAACATTTTTACGAAAAAGGTAAGTGAAAAGGGTACACAAAAAAGTACCATGAAGTAAAACATATTCAGGAAGGAGACATTCATTGGGAATTGCACACATAAAAAGAAAATTATTTTCCGTTCCAAAGAGCAGTCTCCCGTTGCCTTTATTTGGCTTTAGTTATTTACCACAACCCCTAAAACAGCACCTTAGGCTTTTACATTGAGTGAATTACTCGTAACAAGGAACGTAGCACGAACACATTTGGGGATGCCCTGAGCGGTGAAGTATTCACCGAGGCGAGACTGGAAACCGCGACCCTTGGATTAGCAGGCGATGGCTTAACCCCACGGCCTCCGAGGTCGGCGGGCTTAAATTTTATTAGAGCATACTCTCGAATGATGCAGAAAGAAATTAGCGCGGATGATGTGGAAATTTCTCTTCACATTTAGTATGTAAAACCGGTAGGTTTTACAACTAAATCGTCCGTACCACCACAAGTGTTTTGCTTAAAAATATTTCTATCATCAGACTGCTATCCAGTACTTTGGAAGAAATTTTAAAATTAACGAGTGAATACGGATCAAACATTAAAACTATAACAAATTTATCGTTAAGAACATGGCGTTCCTATCTGGCACCAAGTACCTCGATCACTTAAGACAGTCGACATACTGTAACAGGGTTGGAGAACTGAATTGAATTCTGAGAACCCACAACGGCGCACGATATTAACTCCAAGATAAAGTTTCGATACACAAACATCTTAATTGAAATAATGAGCCCATAAAACCTTAAACCAAATAAAAAGGCACGTCAAACTAAAGCGTGGTTCCTCTGAGCATCGTCACTATGAACCCAAACGACACTTTGCAGCAACGGTTTGAGTGTTTTCATTAGCCCGCCACTCTGCGGAAATATCAAGGTCACGACAGCGAGCGAAAAGATAAATTAACAATAGCATCAGAGCTTCTTTACACTCAGAAATAACTGACGGGAGAAATATTCTAAAGTCTAAGAAGAGTTTTTCGACGCCAAAACCCTGTGTAGTATAACTCGGCGACTAGAACGCCAGGTCATGGTTATCCTTGCTCATCTTCCAGAGAATAATAAAATTGATGATCGCAATAAATTAGAATTTTACCACAAAGACACACCCACAGTTGTCAGGTTGAAAGTTGCTCCGCGGTTTCATCTTCCCAGTATACGAAAAACCGCAAGTGAGACGCCTCATTGCCTTTTTAAGCGATCTGATAGCATTGGCATTCCAAATAACATTTCAAGCAGTACTCATTGCCTGATAATACGAGGTATTAAATGCAGTTAAATCGGATTTATAACACATTGACCGATAGGTACGTATCACACAAGAGACCTTCCATTCGTCAAACAACCAACAGCTGATATCCCCAGGGAAAGTATGCGAGAAAATTTCGTCGAACTTTTTCACGGTGAAATGACAAGTTAATGCAACGATTTGTCGATGTATAGGCAATTTATATCCAAGAATTTGTACTAAAATGACTACAAATATCGAGCTAACTAATGAAGTGTACTTTAATTTCAACTATGTTCCCAATCACACTACCATGTCATTACTATTTTAATAATGGCGTCACAAATTTAGGCGACGATATGTCTTTTTACCAAATGCCAGCACGAAATCTAATACTTTAAACTAGCAATCTAATATTCTGCACCGAGTCCGAGTGTCTAGCTTCAAATTTTTAACATGTAAATAGATCGATCTTATACGCCACGACAGAAAACAAACACAACATTTTTGTTTTTTTTTGCAATTTCAACTTACTCGCATTCATGATATAGGCTTGGTATTTTTAATATCGGATGACTGATAAAATTTCAGTTTTTAATTCTTGCATTCGTTTATCGTATTCGCTTTGTTTTTTGCATATAATTTGAGTTTTTGACTCCAAAATAGTCTATTTTTGCAATATTTCAACAATTGAAATTTTTATTCACTTGGCATCGGCAGCCTAGCCTTTAAATGGTAACCTATGCCTGAGGCACTTATGAAACACGTTAAACAATCAATATAACAAAATTACAGCGAGGTTTAGCTGTTTTTTATCCCACCCACTCCATGTGCGGTTAATGAATGCTAAAAGTATATTATTATAGAATATCACATTGGGAGTATTCTTTTGATCATGTGCAACAATTTTAATTTTTCCTTATTCCCCCTGAAATTAAATGGGCACCACATTCTAGTTTAATATACAATCAAGTTTCCACTCACATCCTGGTGAAGGGGCGTGCTTCCTGGTGCATCTGTACGGCTGGTATGTCCCGGGGACGACTTTCCCATACATGGTACGATCCATGGTTCCCCTCTGCCTTCACTCCTTCCTCACACACAAGATAAGAGAAGCCGAAAGGCGCGTGTCCTCCGATAAAGACGCCGGAGAAGAAGACGAGGAATGGAATTCCCTTCCGGGGTGCGATATCGAGCGAAGAAAAAACAAAGATTCCACAAAAACACAGGAAATATCCTCCCAAGACAACGAACCACAGGATACTTCTTCAACACGATCAAAACACACACGAGGGCGCACACGAGGAACTAGAGTATTGTTAAATCCGCCACTCAGAATGGATTTCTATAAGGAGGCGTCGCGCTGGAGCTGAAAGGGGTACCACAGGGTCGCCTTCTCGAACATCCGCACGTCTCCGTCACAGGATGCTTATGGGGTGCCGCCGAGCGAACGAACAACAGCAGCTCTTGGGAGCACACGACTGTCTTCGTTTGGGTTGGGGTGAGAAGTCAGTGGTCTTCGGGAGGGATGTGAGGAGTTTGGTGCGGGGGAGGACGGGGGGGAGGGAGAAGGGATAGGAGGGGTAAGGAGAACTGTGGGTGGGAGGAAAACGGGCGGAACTCTGGATTGGAATGGGAGAGGAATAAAGGAAGTGGGAGGGGACCTCGTGGAGAGGCTTGAACCGATGTGCAATTGTCTCCAGTTCGCGAAGCGGGAAAGATAAAATAATCAAAACTCCTTCGACAGGACGACCCAATCAGAAACGATCAGTTCTGGAGCAAAAACTCCCGAATTCCACCTGATGAACATGGACGTACTCTGGTGTCACTTTAGCCAGTCGGAGCTCGAACATAGAGAGCCTGCTCAGAAGTTACTCTTGTGATTTGGTGCGATCCAGAAATGTATTTCACAATAACCACACCCCGTCGGCCTAGCAGAGATGTCACCGGGTTTGTTCAGCGTGATCACTCAGTTTGTTTTGTTCAGCCATTAAATATCAAAATAATAAATTCATGCACGACTACAAAACGCATTGAATCAGTAAGCACTAAATCACCACTCCCTATCCGCCAATCGGATATGTCACCGTGTTAGTTCAAGGAGACGGAATATATCAAAATGAAGAACTATTAAATGACTTAAGAACGGACTTTATGTGCGCGAACTGACGTAAACTGCATGATTAGATCACAGCGTAGACATATGTGAGTTCACACGAGTGCCAACAATGGAAATGTATCATCACAAAGCTTACCATGAAAATTTTAATCATTAAAAACAACTCCGTTCGATAGGCCTACGAAAATCTTATATTATTAAATCTTGACGTTTACACGTGTTTCACCCGGAAATACTTGAAATGTATCCAAAATAAACACAAAATTCCCGAGAATTTATTTCTGGAAGGCGACAACCGAAAAAGAAAGAGATAAAAGCTTTGCTAATCTAACCTCCCTCTGCCTCCCGCTTCTCACAAAAATTTCAGTTCTTAACACAAACTAACTCACACGTCCACAAGACACACGATACAGTTCCAGCGATAATCAGTACACGGAGCACAGCGCACAGAAATGAGAACGCAAGTATCTCGGCACTCATAAAAAAAAACACGGCCCACACCTTGCGAGAGATAAACACGGAGAAAGAGAGAGAGAGAGAAAATCACTGGCGGAAAAAAATAAACGACGCGCGAAACGCGCCAACTCTCAAGGTCCACGAGAGGTCGCTCTGCGAAAGCCGGGCGAATGTTAAAGAAAGACGCGCTAAAACACGATGGGAAGACTTCGATACATCACGTCCACGGCCTGAATGAGCCGGTCTGTTTTTGGGACGTCACGCGCCTCGAGGATTCGCACGGCCGTGCCCTTCGAAGCCAGTCAACAACAAATGGGAGAAGATGGGCGTGACTTCGGTGTAACGACACAAGCGCACGCGTCGTGTTTTACTCGTACGTATTACGCAACCGCTCCCCGCATAACATGAACGAAACGTAAACGTGCAGAACCTGACGGGCACGGAAAACAATACAGAGTTGAGCCGATCTGAGCTCCCAAAACTCAACGACGGGTCCGGATCAACCTCGACAATCCGCGTAAGTCCACGATAAAGATTCGATCGCCACACCTCTCCCAAGCACTCAACCCAGTGAGCGACTCCACTTGCTATAAAGAGCGAGTCTCAAACCTGTTGCGTCGAACAGATGTGTAATATAAACCACCGATCACACACCCCCGTGAAGGAAAAACGTAAACACAAATTTCATCGAGGACGAATCCAAGCTGTTTCCCACGTAGCAATGACTCTTCAGGCTTTGAGGGTGAGGTGTAACACACTTATCCCAACAACACACACACAACGGGCCCCAACAATACGTCTCCGAAATATTCTCTCCACTCCACCGATCAAAAAATATCCCCTTTTACACCAACTTCACCACGTGGATTCAAAAACTCCTTCCCCACGTCGGAGCAACACCGGTGGACGTCCAATCCCAGGCGGGACAGACTGGATGAGTGAGGAAGAAGACACTTATACCAACACCACACACTTATAACGAACTCGGAAGAAACAAAAAAGATCCACCGACACTATCCTCCTCCCAGACGGTCTAAATATCCACCAGTTTCTCTACCCCCTTTTTGGATTCCGAAGGGAAGAAAAGGGACGGAGACGAACACTCCCCCGAACCGACAAGTCTAGTTCCACCGACCGCGGTCTCTGGAGAAGCGAGCCAACTATAGACAGTCAGCTGTTCGCTCGGCGCCCGCGCGATATAAACTGCCTCGCGCCGAGTTAACTAAGCCGGTGGGGAGCCGCGGATACACGCCTTTCGGTTCTCCCTACCTTCCCCTGAAGCGCTGCGCGGCATTCTCCCCTCATCCACAACCCACACTCCTCCTTACCAATCTCATTCCAACTCTCTCCCACCCCACACTCCCCCGCTTTTTCCCTCCTCCCCCCTTGCCACCGTCACCCCTCTACAGCCTCCACCGAAAGGCCGGAACGTGACGGAAAGAGAGAGCGGGAGATATGAGTCGTGGTAGAGAGAGAGAGGGAGGGAACGAGGAGGCTGGAGGTGGCCGGGTTAACGCGAAAAGGGAGACCGTTCTCTCAAACACAAAATATTCGATTCCGGCCCTGACAACAATACGCACCAAAGAAGGGAAAAATTCGCCATGAAAAAAATTTGACTTGACCGGGATTCGAACCCGGATCTCCCGGTCGGGTGTGTCAAGCAGTAATACCACCAAGCCATCTTAATTCAAGGCGATTTTCAGCGGCGGTTTTAACGAACAAGTTGTTCTCGTCCCCAATCTACGTTGTAGCACAGGAGACATGGTCGCGCATGACATGCCACACTCGCAGAGAAACCCAATATTGTCGCTTTATAACTAATAACTTTTGACAATTTTTTTCAGGAAAATCATCATTCACGGGTAATCTGATAATTTGTTAAAACGCATATGAATTCCCAATTAAAATAACATGCCGGCGCCAGGTTTCTCTCGACCCTCTAAGGACGGAGGGAACTCCGTCCTTAGGATTTGACGCTAAACTGCGTGACCCCTTCACATATCACGGAAAGAGAATGCCAATTTCGAGGCAGGGTTTTTCTCAACCCTTTCCCTTATATTCTACACCTAACCAACCTACCCACCTATCCTTCAGGAAGCTAAGGTAGCTTCAGCGATAAATCAATTCTCCTAATATTTGATGAATTTGACGTCTTGTTAAAGATAAATCTCCCATATTTTAAATGATATTAAATATTAACCCCTTGCCGAGCTACTTTTCGAGCGATGTGCTTAAAAGTATAAACTGTTTTAGACGGGATACATTACGGCTGTGCGCTCCAGAGGGAGATTGATGAAAAGATCAGGAATTTCTACCAATGAGATTTCGTCAAAAAGCGTAGGTGTGAAGTTTGTACGTTTTCTCAACTATTTATAAAAATTTATCAACTACTCGCCGCAGTACTTTTTACAGAATCGCTTTAAAAACCTTCTATTGTGAAGGCGATTTCACCACACGGCGCGGCGTGAAAAAATGAGTCAATTTAGAAGCTTGTGGTTATATTTATTTAATTACTGAGAATTTTTGCCATGTATAACTATATGTTTGGTCCATTAATATAGCAATATTTACTTCAAATTTCTTACTGAAGCTTAAATTAAAAAATAAAATTCGAATATGATCTCCATTATGACTAGGGAACTATTTCGCTGAAACTACCTTTATTACGCAAATTACCCCAATTGTCGGTCGCCTCCTCAAATAGCTGAGCAATCTACTACTATTAGGGGAAAATAAATAATTACCAAAATAAATTATTAAACAATAATTGATAATTATTAAGTAATAATTTACAATGGGAAGTTATTAAGTTAAAAACTATTCTACCTTTTCGTTTACGCCCTGCTATATTTGTGATTAGTCTCGCCTTCTTTCTGTAAGGCGTCGAATCCAGGTCTAGTCAAACTGAATTCTTCATGGTGAGTATAGACACTTTGTCGTAGAAATTTCATTCTTTTGATTCATTGCATTTTCTCAAGCCCTAGTCAATGTCTCTACCTTTTATCTAAAGAGAATTAAATCCCACTCTTACCAGAATCCCCCTCCACTCTTAATACAAATGACGTCAACTCTCCGTTGCCTCTCCTCATAACACAGTGGTTCTAAACCCTTTTTGATGAAGAGAATGGTTTTCCGGTGTTCCATCTGCGTTTATCCATTTTTGATGGACAATATTTCGCCAGCGTTCCAGCTAGCTTCCTCAGGTCCTTTGGATTGTCGATGCAGGGTTTGGTCCGTCCTTTTTTATGTTATACCGTTTTCGCGCCTTCAAAGGACGGACCAAACCCTGCCTTGTACTCGGACCTTGTACTCGAACCGACAAAAGGAAAACTCCGACATAAAAAGCACTTCTACCCATAAATTCACATTCCAAAATAGCGTTTGAAAATTAACACTATTTGGGAACAAATATTGAAAAATATTTATTGACATAAATTTTCCTTGAATTCAACTCATTAATAAGCACTAAAAATCTAATATGTGTACATAACAAGGAAATTACTAAACCCTAAGAAACTGATACCTAGGCGGTGAAAATGTTCACATAACACATGTTTAATTCCTATTATATTTCATAGCGACCACCGCGTTACATATGAATTCCTTCCCACGATTAATTACCTGAATCAATTTACCAAAGTACTTAAGAACACATCAGTCACATAAAATGGTACGTCGCTTGAGGTAGTTTGAGCGAGATATCACTTCACCTAGATTTTTATGAATTTGACCACCTTTTATGGAAAAAAAACTCTCATCTTTCCAATTACATCAAAACACTAACCCCTTGCCGAACAACTTCTCGAGCAATATGCCTAAAAATATAAACTGTTATGCATGGGATAGATTATGGCTGTCCGCTCCAGAGAGAGAATACTGAAAAAATAGGAATTTTAACACCTAGATTTCGTCAAAAACTAACGGAGTGTAGTTTGTATGTTTTCCCAATTATTTATGAAATATTATCAATTACACACTGCAGTAATTTCACAGAATCGAAAAAAAACAAAGGCATTTTCACCGTACGGGGTGAAACTATGAGTCAATTTAGAGACTTATGTGGATATAATTATTCAATTACTGAGAATTTTTTACATATATAACTATATTTTTGCGACATTAATATTACAATACTTCCTTCATACTTCTTATGCATGTTGAAATTGGTAAATAAAATCGAATATGGTCTCCATTATGACTAGGGAAATATCTCACTCAAACTACCATAAACGAGGACGCTTCCCAATCAATGAATTGAACGACTGACAACTTGACAAGAGAAAACTATTTAAGAGCTGGCAGATATCCACGTACAGCATTTTCACGAAAGGCAGTGACGAAATTCCCAATCTAAAACGAAGTCAGCTCGAAGAAAGTTGTGTTTCTCACGAGAGCGACAAAGAGCAGCGGCAACTCAGCAGCTGCTCCTTCGTATCTAATCAGCTCACTCATTTTTCGAATGCAAGCCACAATAATATGACAATCATGCCCTAATCATCGCAACACGTGCGTTAAGACATAGATACTGCAGTTTTCATGCATTAATATTACCCCCGACTCCAGCGTTTATCTTCAACCTAATCCGACAACCATTCACATTTTTAACATGTGTAATACAGGATATATTACCAGCAATTTTTTCACAAAAAACATATGATGACTACGAAGCACCATAGGTAGGTACATCCACCCCACTCTGGCCTAATTCGACAGATAACCCGTCAAACATCAACAACTTTTCTCCCAGTTTTTTTTTACAGCCAATCATTTTAACGTCCAAGCTATTTCTTATTCGCTTCGTCAAATATGATTCAAAGAATGACAATCATCAAGATAAGCCCAACTCAAACGAGCGTTCTTACGAAAAGCCACGTGCTTTCCGCGCCAAAAGCACGTTGATTCATCGAATCGCTTGGCCTTATTTGAGGACCTATGGTATGTACAATAGACGAGAATCGCGGGAGAAGAGGAAAGAGATACGAACGCTTATCACGTCTATCTGTGACGAAAGAAAGTGACGACTTCAATACGGAGCGCACCTTTGTAAGATTCCTGAGTAGTTACATCCGCGTGGAAAAAAAACAGACAAATAATAGAGTTCTTATAAGATGTGTGTTAAGATAAATATTAAGACGGTAAGTCAGGTAGAGGAATGCGAACGAAGAAATGCTAAATATGGCGAAGGAGAAAAGGAAGTTGGCAGAAGAAAGAGACAACAGGACTAAAAGTCAGTATGAGGGCGTACCCAGAGGCAAAGTGCTGTTCTTGCTGCAGAGAATGAGACGTTTTAAGATAACGAAGTACAGGCAGTTCCTCAAAACCTACCCTAATCGGTCGAATACTGATAGTTATAATCATTGTCATTAGGGTTATCTCCCGGTAAAGGTAAGTTGATTAATAAAGTAAATAAAGGAAGGGAGTAAAAGTCCTCTATATTTTTACAAGCGCAGTTACATAACTACCCGCACAATATCTTTCTTCATCTCAGCGTGTCTTACCTCTCTTCATTCCGTCCATAAAACCTATTCTCTTTCTTCCCCTTTCCTGCTTACCCAACATCCTCCCCTCTATCACGGCCTTCAGCAACCCTTTACCACCCATTACCTCATCCAACCACCTAGTCTGCCTCCTCCAAATCTCCTCCAGAAGTTTCCTCTCCTCACTCACCATTCCAAAAACTTCTTCGTCAGCCTTGTGACTAATGTGAGGATTGGCTATGGATGATTGATAACTGAGGGAACTAGGCAGAGAATGGAACTGATCTATTACCAACCAATAAGAGTAAACACCTACAATAACGAAGCACGCTCCAGTCTTGCAACACTCTAATATGATATCTCAACTCATACTCTAATATAAGAGCTCGTACAAAAGCTAAGCACAAATCCAAAGTATAACTTCCACTGACAAGGTGATCACAGAAACATATACGATTACGCAAGTGTATATGGCTTAATATAAAAAACACCCTCTATGTGCGTAAAATCTGTCAAATAAAGAAAGACTATTAATTAGGCTCGGATTCCCTAGGTTGGAAATAGTCGATCAAGAGGAATCCAAGCAAGACGAAGCCACTCTGAACGGACTGATTGTGAGTCAACTTCTGAAACCGAGGAGATCACTGGGCTCCCACTCTCAATTGATAAAATAGACCACTCAAGATTAAACACGGGAAATATACGAGAGCACCTTTAGCCTTCAACATTTTTTCCTAAGCACAATACGCGACCATTACAGAACCAATTCGAAAGTTCAAAAGGAATATGTATTTACGTATTCAGCCAAAATGCTATGAACACATTTCTTCATTTTTTAATCAACAACCCAAAAAACAATCTCTTTACATAGGACGTTTTATAACAAACAATATTGGACATCCACATATAACCATCTGGTGCTGAAAAATCGACCCAGGCGGGATTCGAACCCGCGACCCAAGGGTTAACAAGCGAGGACTTCACCTCACTATATTCACACATCTACAGACGACTGGAGGCTTGTGCCCTCACATCCTCTATTGCAAGCCCTATTGGCGACCCACATGGCATCACTGAGATGTGAATATAAATTGACAACACCCTGAGGCATCGTTCCGGACTGTCTGCGCAACCGTAACATCAAGGACGTAACTTGGAATCAAATCAACGGAGAAAACTAAGAGAAATAAAATTAAATAGGGACACAGCAATATATAAAACAACGCTTATCTTTCTAGGAAATAAGTCCTTTGGAACAGTGTGTATCAATACAAAATTTGTTTTTCATATACACAGCGAGCGGAGACATTCCTACTAAAATACAGTCCTTGAGAGATTACCTGCAATTTAATATAACGAAAACATGGCAAAATGTATTAGATGCTACGAAATCAGTTGCATTATTTTCCTTTGCGATTAGAACAAACATTTTCATGACGACATAAAAATTTTGAAAGGTGAATATTTTTGAATTCACAATGTAATCAGAAATATAATTCCATACTCTCATGGCAAATTCATTGGTGATAGCTGGTACGTTTTGGTTCCACATTTGAGCAGCATAAAGCAGTAGGGAGAGTGCTGCGAAAATAACGCGAAGAATAACTCGGAGGATGGAGAGGAAGTCATAACTTGCACCAAGGTAGTACACGGCAAATCGGACACTAATCAACAGCCTTATTGAGTTCGGCTTTAGCTACGCGCCGTGAGATAAGATAAAGAAAGAAAGGATAAAGTAAGGAAAAGTCCAATTAGATAAGCTTATGGAAGCCGCATACACATATCTCAAGGAAGATAGATTAGAAGACGAAAAACTGGATTGTAATATTTCCCGAAATATTCACAATTTACCGAGTGTTTACATTGCTCTTATGGAACTCTGATATTCTCCTCACCAACGCCGTCTTTTTTCTTCTACTTTATAATTTTAATATTTCTTCTCCAACAGCATCGATAATGGATTTCATTATTCTACGCTGAGCACAAAGTACACTTTGCTCAATACACTTTTACCTTGCTCTATCATCTATAATTATATAAATATACTATCTTTATTTTCTTACCCAATATCACGATCTTTCTTTTTTTTCTTTCGTTTCTTTCAATATCACCATCACCATATTTAAAGAGAACATCAGATACCTGCATATTGCTTAGTAGGTTTTCGTTTGTCTCTCCCATAACTCTTCAAGAGCGAGTGTTTAGCAGTAGTGCTTCCCCGTCAAGGAAGTCGGACTAATACCTTAACTTAATTCCCACTAATATATACATGATATTTACCTTCCATTTTTCTATGTCACTATTATTGCATGCATGGAGTATATAATATAGTATAGACTCCATAATTGCATGCCTAGGAACTTTGGTCAGAACCAGTACAGCATCAGGTACGCTGTCGGCAGTCTGTCACCAAACACAGGTCAGTAGGCATGCCAAAATCATGTTTTCCTCTTATGGTATACCTTACTCCGCACAGTTTGGTGCACGAAAAAGTGTCCTTCGATCATAATGACGTCGCCTTAAAACATTATTGAAGGCAATGGACTCCCGAGGTTTGCCATCCGTACCACAGAAAGAGTTTTTTTTATATCTTCGATATTAAATTAAATATCGGTTCCCTTGAGGCGAGTGCTTGCGTCATTATGTATACTAGATGCAAACACTCGTCGGCGGAGTGCAATAAAACCACCCAACCGGCGATACGGGCAATCAAAAAAAGTTCTGTTTACACTGTTATCTCACTCGGCCACAGGAATAGCCTCATGCCACGAGAGAAAACAAAACAGAGGCGTATCACTCGTGAGTCCATGGATAAAAAACGATTCTCTTAAATACAAAAAATCTTCCTAAAGACTAGATTTCAGAACCTAGGAAAATATTTAACCCTCATTCCCAATGGAGTTATCACGACTCATCAACACACAAAATGCAAGGGTAGATAAGTACAGCCACGAACCGCCAGTCTCGTTGCGTATTCAATCGTCATATTAAGGGGGGTGGAACGATTTTCGTCAATTTGCATATTTTCGTGAAACTTCGTACACGTGTTCTCATTACTGTTATCTATAGATATTAGTGAAAAAATTGCATTTTACCGTTTTGTTGGCCACTCAATGCTATTTTAACACGTAGCCTCATGGAACATGGCATATATTTCGTAATAATTCTATTACATGGGCGCAGATATTTTTCTAAACGCGAAATAATCCGTTTCATACCATTATAATGGTTGCTAAAAATATCAAGGTGTCACACCGAGTCACAGATTCGAATAAACATATTCAAATAACATTTCCCCCAAATTTCGAATACCGCGCCGAAAACTATCAACAGCTCAAGTCACAAAATGCTTTGATTAAGGCAAAAAAGTTAAATATAACCCTTGTATCATTTCCATTACTGCATGCATGGCGATTTACATCGCATAAACAGATGTACGTCAATGAAAAAAGTTCCTAGAATTTTCTTCGACTTGAAAAATTATTAAAATGGGTACTCAATGACCCACGATTACCAATCCAGCCACCTAAATTACAAAAAAAGTTTCCAAAGACTAGATTTCAGTACCTAGGAAAAAAATCAAGCATCTTTCCTAATGGATGTTTCATGACTAATTAATACTAAATGCCAGGGTGAATTAATACAGCGAACAGACGCGCGCCGCCAGTATCGTTGTGTATTCACTCATGGCATTAATGGATTTTTATGTGCGTATCGATATCAAATGTTAGTTACTTTGTTCGCGGTGGCTTTTTTTTCACCCATTGCTGCTGTTTGCTCAACAACGCGGAGATCGGAGGGATGTCTCTCCATCAGCATGGGCAAAATGTCAACATGCTTCGCCAACACAGGCGCTACTCCACTCAATCAAGATCTTCTGAGCTTCCTGCCGAGGGCAACGACATCGTTGTCACAGAAATTTTAAAATGTAATTATTGGTTTCGATACGTATTTTATGTCACAAGATGAGGCAACCGAGAGTTGACGTCAATAGCACCAATAGGAATTAAGGCAGGATTCTAGAAAAGGTAGGTTTTCCTAGGAATTGGATGGAAGGTGGAGAAAAACCTTCCTTAGACATTTACCAGTGCTAAATCAAAAATGCCAGCAAAAAAGTGTGGATATTCACCGTGAAAACATCATTTTGACTTGATTGGAAATCGACTTGCCCTCAACCTCTTAACTCGTCCTATATTCATCTTTGTTAGCCTACTCCAAAACTCCGCCATTAATTTCCTTTCCTCATATCCCATATATTTGAAAATTCTTCCTTGGTAAGGGAAATTCGACACATGATGTCTCTCTAGTAAAGCCATTTACCTCCGAAATACTAACTAGGTACGTACATTTGTACACTATTCAAGTTGCTCTATTTTATTCCTCGCCATCCAAAAATTCAGCCCCGCCTTCCAACAACTAGACAATATAATTACGTAGAAGTAAGAAGGCGGGGATGAATTTTATGGTGGGGGGAAGGCATAAAATAGAGCGGGGTTAAAATTGGAGGTTTAAGTATTCTGTAGGATTAATTTTATCCCCTATCAAACCTGTCTTATTCATTACTACACCTCAAATAATAATGACCATATCAACGAAATACGTTAAGGTACTGAGGATTAGAAGTAACATACGATGGAGAGAGTACTGCAGTTCAGCATTCCGCTGAAAAATCTACGCCACTGCCGGGTCTCGAACCCGGGTCTTCGTCATGGCAAGCCAGTACTCGAACCACCAATCTCACTCCCCTCGTTTCGTTTAATTCTATTCATAAAATGCATGTGTAAGTTTAGATGGTGCCTGAAACTAATTTACTTTATTTGCATCTTTTGCGCAGCAACATTTCCTTCACAAGTTCCGCATTATATATCACCCTTCCGAATGCCACCCAAATCGGCAATAAATTCCTAAACTCTCACTCACAAAGGTGGATATACATTAAAGTGCATCACTATTTACATATTCACACCAAAACTTAATTTTTTTAAATACAAGAATCTCTAAATTTTTTTCTTAATATTTCATTTCGTTTTTTACATCTCCGGACGAAATTCCGAGCCTACACCTCAAAGAGTCGCGACGATTCGCTCTGGAATAAATACATTCGGCGGTATAGTTTATAAATGAGTTATCAAAAGATAATCACCTTCCCAGATCAGGAGTGATCAAAGATGATGGTCTTGAAGTAATATCCAAAGAAAAGGACATCTACCTTGAATTTTCCTCCTCATCACCCCACGACACCTGCGAATTAATCTCCCAACTCCATGGCGGGGTCCTTTTGTCCTGCGTCCATGGATTCATTTTCGCGCAGCATGCTACCGGCCCAGTGATAAAGCCAATTCACCTTCCACACTCATCCATTCAAATTCAGATGAATCTAGAAATCAATCCATTCCATCCAAATGAACTTATGATCGCACAGATATGATGATGAATACCCACGGCGATAAAAGCCAAGGAGAACAATGAGTGAAGCTCCAGAGGAAAGAGATGCTATGTATCAGAAAGATTTCACTTGGTACGGTCCGAGGCAGGTAATTACAACCCCTGAGGCAATCATCATACGGAATATTTATTGGCGGAAGGATGAAAAAAATTAGATGGGGATCGGATGACAATTGTCCCACCTGTTCACTCATTACTAACACTGAATCGATCTCTCCTGCGGGTTAGATTCGTAATCCACCTCAATCGGCACTCCATTGCACGAAGTAATGAGAGATTAGGTGATTCAGCATCATTTTCTAAAATGCACAGCCTCATCAGATACGCTGGACTATACAATCCATTATCAGGAGCTACTTGACCCACTGCAGATCGATCAACGTTCTTAGTTAGCTTAAAAAAAACAAAAACAATAAAATAAAATCAAAGAACGTCGCAAAAGACTATCCTCACGGTTCATTGCTTCACGTTTATTTGATTGGGAGCGCCTGAGAAAGGCTCATGTTTCCATTCTTGACGAGTTGATAAATGTATAAAAAGCTTGAAAATTATGGTAACCAAAATTATTACTCCGAAAACTTGCACGTGATTGGGACAATATTTAGAAATGATGCGAGGAATGGGAATGTGAAATGAAACATAATAAATACACTTACCAAAGACTTAAGACCAGCACAAGATGGATAGCAGAAATTAAGGAAGATATATGAGTGAATTACACATAAAAATAGAAGACTTGAAAGAAAAGACAGCTGCTATCGTGAAACTCAAGGACAAACAGATCAGACTACAAACCAAGATCAACAAAGGGAGAATGGGAAGGGTCATCTCAGATGAAGAAAGAAAATTACGATCCGAGCGAATGAAGAAATACTGGGCTAACAGAAAACGGAAGAAATCCAGAAGATGACTGAAGTGGTCCAATGAAGGCCATAAAATTAAAAAAAAAACACTTACATTAGCTTCTGGAATTAAGCTAGCCGAATACATAACACTGAGCTCAGAATCGACTAAACCATTTTAAGAAAGTCAGGACAAGTTGCTAAGAGTCACCACTTTTTTGTACGTAAATTATGTAGGTACCTCTTGGGGCTCACACTTTAGAAGAATATGCTGATTAGCATTAAAAAAAACGGGAGTTGGGTGAATGCTATGAGAGTCTAATGCTAAGAGAGAGAAGTGTAAACCTCATGGGAGTCCCTCCACACACAAAAAAGCAAGTGAGTTAAGGCTTATAAGGCTACCCAAGTCAACTTCCGACACCAATTATGCTAGATTACTAGGTTCCCTTACAAAATAGGTAGATGCTACAATTCTAATAAAATAAGAAAGTGCGAGCAATTCGTGACCACAACATAACAACAAAAAAGCACTCATAAATTCAAATACATCGAAAGGTCGAAAATGGAAACACACGCTTTGGTGTATATCTTCGCAACCGTGCGCGTGACTGCGTACCGCATCATTTGTGCAATCGCAATAATTGGAAAATATTCAAATACATCATCATTACATGTCCATAAATTTCATCAATCGCCCACATGTACATCGATTTCATTCATTATGACACATAAAATAATGGCAGGTGTCATAACACCCCCTGCCACATGCCCGTATGGCGACTCGCCGGGTATAACGTACTTGCAGACCCTGTCTAGTGCAGATATAACCATGGAGCAAATAATAATTCTTATTAAAATGGTTTGTTTATTCCATGATATAATATAGGCATTGATGTGCCCATGACTTAGCGCACACATCTCAACGAATATCATTTACAGATAGATCGCTCGATAACGCGCCGAGTGCTTTCACCAAGTAAGCTACCGAGGTGTCCTTCTCCCCTGTGGATGTTTTGGGCTTTGAAGGAACAAGATGTTCCAGACTGCCGGGCACATAATTCTACAAAATGCAGTCAAAGCGTGCTCTTAGCGCCACCGTCCAAGAGGTTAAGCTAGACTCGGAACATAATGACGCGTTCGCTCTTTTTCGGGATGACGGAAGAGGACTTCGGCCAGTTATCGAGGTGTCCTTTTACGTCTTTCAGAAAAAGAGCCAACGCCTCGGTAGCTCAACTAGCCAAAGTATTCGGCGCGATATCATTGGATCCGGCTTCGAGCCCCAGTCAATGCGGATGATTTTTCCTCTACGGATTTTACGCACTTGCGGGTAAAACCCTAAAAGTAATACCGCGGCTATTTCGTTGTATACTCAAAACCAGCGATTAGTGCATTAGTTTATCAAGACAGGCAAATTAATACATGAGTAACAGTCTATAAAATCTTGCGTACTCGCCAGATAAGTTCCATTTGACACTTCGCATCGTCATCTGACTAGCTATGCCACTATAAATAAACAATTCACAACTGTGTCCGAAGGCCAGAGCGCGACCGCGACAAGATATTAAAAATTTCTTCTCCATGACTAGGCAAAGATAAGCCGTTACGTCACAAGCGCAGAGATAGAAATATCGATTCACAATTCACTCCTTGAGGTCTCGAAGTAAAAAAATGAACGTCCGCAATGCCTCCCAGTAGATGGCCGCTTCATCTTCGCGATGACGCCGAAGAAAACCGGACTCTCAAAACACAACGCGAGGCAATCTATCACGCGTGTTGGAAGAAGCGATACGCCCAATCGCCCGCTCAACTTGTGCCATCGCGGATGACTTAAAGGAAGAAGACTCGGCGCGGGAAGGAGAACTTGGAAGAGTGGAGTCAAGGTTACAGGAATAATTTATCCTCTCTCATCCTTTCAAGCGAGAAACCTCGGGAGATCCAAACCGCTGGCGAAGGATCCCGATCGCCAAGCAGTTCACAGCGTCCAGGCCGCTATGGATTGACCGCATTTTTTTCTGACCGATTTTTTTCAGCAACGCTAACCGTTTCTACGCCAAATGCGTTCTGGTAATCTACCGGTTATGGTAGGTTTAAAAGGAAGAGTTTAAATAGATTTTTACAAATATAGGGCCCTATATACCATTACTATTTCCTTCTTCATCAAAGCAAACGTCCTACACTTCTTCGTCCGGTCCATTAAACATACCCTCTTCCTTCCTCTTCCCCTCTTACCCAACATCCTCCCTTCTATTACATCCTTAAGCAACCCTTCGCCCCTCATTACCCCTTCCAACCACCTACCTTGCTTATTCCTAATATCATCCAGAAGTTTCCTATTTTCACCCTCCACACCAACCACTTCCTCCTTTGTCCTCTTTTCCGTCCACCACACCTTCTACATCCTCCTCCACACCCACATCTCAAACCCCTGCAGCCTATTCAAGTCCTCTCACCTCAAAGTCAACTTTCAGCACCATGCAACGCTTCACTTAATATTAAGCTAGAAGTTTCATCTCCTCAACCACCACACCAAGAATTTCCTCGTTTGTCTTAATTTCTGGCCACCGCACTTTCTCCATCCTCCTCCACACCAACATCTCATATGCCTGCAGCCTATTCTCGTATTCTATTCCAAGAGTCCACGTTTCTGCACCATAAGAAGATATCTGTATATAACGTACACCTTTAATCGCGAAATTAGGCGACAATAAAAGCGCAAATATGGCAGTCTCGACCGCTTAACTGCCGTGTTCATATGTTAGGTGTTGAAAAGGACAACGGAAAATGTTTCCCTCTTTGCAGAAGACAGAGAAATACGACTGTGACCGTAACTTCACAAGTAGTTATGGGCCACAGGAAGTTATGACCAAAGTCCGAGCCAAGAACGAACGCACAATTGATGGCAAATTAAATTCACACTTTCGCCCAGGACATTTTTCAAGCCATGAAAAGAGATATGATATTTGCTGAACTGCAAAGAGAGATCGTATGCAGAAGTGGTGCAACCCTGGAAATGGTTATAGAGCATCAAGGCTTACCCTAGGTAGATAAATACATCATACACGCATACCAACAACGCCGTTTCCTTCCGGAGTAGGCAGTCATAAAAGTTTCATTCTCTGTGATAGACCTGCAAAGCTGACTCTGCCATAATAATTTCCTCCACACTACCCTATCCTCGCATTTGCTTCAGTAACAATCATAGAATAGAGGCATAGGGCCTCTATCAAAGATTGCATCATACACGCCATATTAAAACTACTTATTTTCTTCTCTTAAAGAGTATTGTCCACCACATTCACCCATGACTTTCACGGTCAACCCCTTCCTCTCACACCTTCCTCTAACATATACATCTGCTTCATTATTCAATTCTCATCCATTCTCTCGACATGCCCAAATCAACGAAGTATACCTGTTACACATGCCCATTACCGGAGCACCCAGTTCACATCTTTTCATCATCACCCACTCATTCCTAACCGTATCCAATCAGCTTTTTAGATGGCTATATAGTTTTAGTAAATAACTAAACAATGATGATATATGTTCCACCGGTTTGGATGCATTCGATGACTAATCCTTCTCTACTTTCCCATCTTTTAACGTTACCTTCCTCGCATCATTGTTCCCTTCCCCACAGCTAACCACCTACCTTCCTTCAGCCCGCATAACATACCTATCCGTCTTCATTTTCCCCAATATCCCACCACTCTACCTTAAATAACCGTCTTCAGTATACGCTCGTCTGGGATTGCTCACTCCGTCTACCTGCCCAGCCACCTCGATCTCCGCCAGCAACTTGCTTGCCTGCAATACCAAGTCAATTATTTCTTGGTTTGTCATCCTTTTCGCATATCGAACTCCCCATCCTTCTGCACACCCGCACATGAATGAAAACCGGTGGGAGAACTCTAGGTCGTTATACTCGCAGGAAACCGTAAACATTATGTCTGAGAGGTGATCGGACATGCATTAGGATTTAATCGAGACACGTCATACCATGGATACGCCTGGGGGCTAAAATTAATCGGACAGCCTATCTTTGAAATTGATTTCGACAATTTATTACACATAACTCAACTAAAACATTACACACACTATTGTTAAAAATGATCATAACATATCAAGCGTAACATTCACATCGAATAAAAGGAAAAGAGAATGAGCGTAGACATATCTGAATCGTTCAAGCTAAAATTTACCAAACCACATTGTACTAACTACGTACTAACAACGCTAACTACTAAGTACTAGCTACGAAGAACTGATAAAGAAATCCTAGATGGCGGCAGCATGGAAGAAATTTGAGCCATCGCCTAAGGTGGTTGTGGAATACCACTGCCCCTGTATTCCAAATATTTTGGGTATGAGTGCTGAGCAAGTCGAATAGTTTTTAATGATGAATTGGCTCACTTACCTGCTATATTTTGCACTCGTGCACGTGGATGCGTACTAAATCCTTTACATCATTTTTACAATGGATACGGCATAAAAAGTATGTGGTTCTGGAATCGCTCTCGATAAAACATAACGCCCTTAATTTTCCACTGCCCCAGTCATTCCCTCTGGGGATTCTTTAAACCCCTTTTCACACGACCCTTGATCCAGCACAAGACCTAATATACTAGCCAGTACAAAATATTGAGGACGGAATCTAGTATGATTAGTGCCAACCTAGAAGGTCTCAGGCGATCATTGAACTTGTGCTGGCGGAGAAGCGGTATTTTCGTTCATATCTTAACGCATGCCTATTAAAATATAAAATTAACCAAACAACGACAGCATGCGACCAAAACAGCAGTTGGGACATTTTTATTTATTGTTGATTTCGAAGCCTGAAACTTACTGATCACCCATAGGAGGTGTGGATGACGCTGATTTCAGAAACTGAAGATCGCAGAGCGTCTGTAATAGCTAACGTGATTGACTGAATGCTACTAGGTTCTACTGGGAGCTAGTAGCAAACTAGTACGGCATCAATTATGAAATCAAGTAGCTAAGCCAGCATGATAGAGATTATGCTTGTATAAGATTTAAGGCTTTCCCGGCGAATGCTAAGAATGTAAAGCCCTCGGGTTTCCAACCGGGTGATGTTGGTATGTGGCACCGACCTTTCGAAGGCGTAGTCTGCCATCGTCCTCAGCGTGAAAAGAGTGCCTGACTACACCTTCGAAACGTCGGTGCCACATACCAACATCACCCAGTTGGAAAACCGAGAGCTCTACATTAGTACATTCTAAGCGATTATGCTAGCTAGCCGGCATACTGGTTCTATATCACACATTACTGGAAAGCTATTACGATAGCGAGTATCCTCGAGCTTTTTCTGGATAAATTCTCGCGTGAAACGGGCTTAAGGATCATCTCCAACGAAATCAACTAAGGAGCGGCCTGAGTTGAAAGACCTCACGACCTTAACAACAACTGGAGCATTGGATACGCCATCGCCGGATTCTTTGAAATGTACAGGGCACACAAGAGAGGCGTCTGTTCATGGAGATGTAAACTCCCTCGGCCAACGCCGTAGAAGCCGCACTGGTTCCCGAAGATGAGACCCTGCAATCGCCGCACACCCTTCCGGGCTCCTCACTGCTGAGTCTATCCCCCGCGAATGTGGCTATCCTTGAGACGAGTGACTTGAAAAAATGGATGTCAAAATGCCAATTTTTTATTCGAATTAATCAATCAATCAATTCCAAACAAATCAGGGCTGTTAGATTTCGCTCAGAAAAACATGGAAAAACTACCCAGACAAAACCAAAGTTTTGTCCAATGTGCACTTTGTCAGCAATTTTGAGAAAAAGTGATGTTATAAAAATATTAATTAGTAATCATGCAATAAAAACACAGGTACATGCTTTAATGCTCGGGTTTACTGAAAGAATTCCATTTCAAAAATTCTTAATAGAAGTTGCATCGTATTTTCTACAGAAAGGAATTCCTTCCATTCTCTCAAAATAAAAGCATAAAATATAATTATTTACTAAGGGCAAAAATATTGTCAAATTGAAGCAGGAGGACCATGCCTGCTTCCATTTGAGCTTCGGAAGAGGAACTGTGGCAGACTGCGAACCGAACGTTAAGGAGTTTACGAAAAGGCATATATGAGAAAGCAACGGAGAAAAGAGTTAGAGAACATAAACACATTCTGTGCGCAAGAAATAAAGTCATACCTAGCATCTTAATACCATCGCCATGACACTTGATTCGCTGGTCGTAAGCATTTTCTATAAAGACGATGAGAGTAATTATAATAATAGTAATATGGTAATTGCATATAATTTTGCGGATTCAAATCGTAAAATATATTAAGTTGCTAGCGGATAATATTTCGGGAATTCGGGCGAAAACAAAGGAACAGAAGAACGATATTATTATTTGGGTAGTATACCGGTTAAGATAGGTCCAAATGGAAGAGAGTTAAAATTCTCTAGATTTTTACATGTGCAACACGCTACACAATTTATTTCTTTATCTCAGCGTATGTTCTACCTCTTTTCATCGCGCCCATAAACATTATTCTCTTTCCTCCCTTTCCCCACTTACCCAACATCCTTCCCTCTATCACGGCCTTCAGCAACCCATTGCCTCTCATTACATCTTCCAACCACCTACTCTGCCCCCTCCTAATCTTCTCCAGAAGTTTACTCTTCTCACTCTCCATACCAATCACTACCTCGTGCGTCTTCCTTTCCGTCCAGCGCACTATCTCCAATCTCCTCCACACCCACATATCACACCTGTACACCAAATTCGTCGTCCTATCTCAGAGGCCACGTTTCTGCGCCATACAACACAACACTTCAATAGTAAACTCTTCTCCAACCTATTTTTTAAGTCTTTACATTATGATTTGGTAATCGCATCCCACGCTTCCTGCGCTTGCGCAATACTACTTCTAATATATTTGCTACTAAATAAAAATGTAAGTGATAAATTAAAAATTAGAATAGCATAGTAGCACGGTTCAGAAATTACACTCGACTGACGCGTATATCACGATTTAAACGTAATCTAGTAACGATCTGAGTGTCGACGTAAGTCAAAATAACCAAGGTTAGGAAAAGTTCGAGCAACAAATGAAAAGACAGAACGAGGTGGAATACCGGGAGCTTGGGCAATCAAGTAAGGAGGGCTTAGACAATATTTATAATTTCCACGTTAGTTATGACGATGCAGAAACCATTTAACTGCTATTTTGGTTTCCAATCGATGACGGTAGGTTATGATGGAGACAATATTACCTAGCAACAGATCATTGAATAACCTCCTAACATGATTGCTTTCTTTCACTCTGTGTAATCAATACCTCTCTTCATCCCATTCGTAGAGCCTATTCTCTTTCACCCCATTCCCTGCCTGTCGATAAAGTGCCAGAACTAAATTTTTATCTGAGTATTCAACCGGTTCCCCTTCCATCACAGCTTTCAGCATCACCTCATACTTACCACCTTCTCCGACCACCAACTCTGCCTCCTCCTTATTTCTTCCAGTAGTTTCCTCAATCACTATATCAAGCGCTTCCTCGTTTGTCTTTCTTTCCGTCCACCTCACTTTCTCCATCCTCCTCCACACCCACATCTCGAACACCTGCAGTCTATTCTGGTCTTCCTTTCTCAGGGTCCACGTTTCTACCACATACAACACTACACTCCATATTGACTTCTTCAATAGCCTCTTCTCTATGTATATCCTTACCCAATGTCCCCGTTATGAACGCTTTTTTCGGTAACGCCTTTCTCCTCCTGATGTCTCCGCTATACTACGCCAATTTTCTTCTATCGTACTACCCAAGCAATTAAATTGCTCGACTCGCTCCAGTTAATGCCCTCCTACTTTTATGACCAGCCTCGCTTTCTTAGCCCTAGAGAATTCATTACTTTTGTTTTCTTATGATTTATATTTATTCCGCATTTCTCGTAATAATTTTCTAATGGATTAACTAGAACTTGATATCCCTTCGATGATCGACTAGCCAACGCCTGGTCGTCCGCAAATATAACCGACTTTATCAGCTGGCCTCCTACTTCTATTCTCATATCCAACTCTTCCTATGCCTCTCTTACCATTTCCTCGACTTAAATATTAAAATAAAAGGTCTCAACAGGCATCTTTGCCTTACACCGTGACCTATAAATGCCCACCCGTATGCTCCATCAGCCACCCTGACCTGTGTCCTCTTGGTCATACATAAGTTTCGGACGAGTCTCCTCTCCCGCCAATCTCTTCCTATTTTAGTATTTGCATTAGTTTTTCTCTATTAACTCTGTCAAACGCCTATTCTAAATCCACAATGCAAGCAAAAACATCCTGATATTAATCTACGTTTTTTTTCTGTAAGTGTTCTCATCATCACAATCGCATCGCGAGTTTCCCTTCCCTTCCCGAAACCAAACTGGTCTTGTCCAAGTAGTAATTTGCTTTAATCTCCAACCTTGGGCATTAATTATTCCTAGAAAAGCTTTAGCCGCGAATAAATTAAAACTTATTTTTCTATACTCCTCGCATTCTGACGCTTTCTTCTTCTTCTGGATAGGTATCAAGACTGTTTTTAAGAAATCCTACCGCTATGCTTCTTCCTCAAACTACTCTCACCTTCAAATGGCTGCAACACTTTAGATGACCGACTGCTAACTGGGCTATGGAAGTCTCGTTTGTACAGGAAATTTCACTCGTAAACATAAACATTATTATTCTAGCACTACATATAATGTTTCTGAAGGTTGCGGAAAAATCGAACATAGCCTTTTCACCCACATTGCAACACCCGTTAAAGTTAAGTCTGGCCAAAAAATGATTCATGATTTTCAGTAGACCTGTGTGTGGTGCCTTAGAGAATACTGATGCCCAAAACATTTAAAGGTGGAAAGGCGGAGTTGATACTTCCACTGGAACCGACCTCCAGCAGGACCTGAAATCCGCAATTTCTTAGTTTACCACCCTGGATGACCTTGATGTGATAAAGCCATTGAAGAACTGGTTATACAGCGTGAGCTAACAGGGGTAGAGAAGCCAAAACGCGACACTTGAGGCTGCGAAAACTTAAATAGTCAAACAAGTGAAAGATGACAAAAGAAACTTACTAAGTTTACGTAATTAGTAAATATTTCTCCACTGTCCGAAAGAATATATCTGCAATAAAATAAAATATATTCTATAAATCACGTATTTATGGCAATGTTTAAAAAAAAAGTAACTGAAATATTAAATTATGTAGTAACGAACGGGTAAACTTCACTAGATACTTCCTCCTTTCCAGTTTTGAGCATTTCACTTTTTTAAACTCATTAATAAAGTTTCTCAGTCGTTTAACATTGAACTGTTCAGTCATATTTTTATTAATACACACTCGTAAAATAGGACAAGTTATTTTCAAACTGATTCAAGTTTCAGTGGCTCACTGTCGGAGATTTCCCTCTCCTCCCCCTGACCACGGCCGTCTTTATAGACCTATATATACGAATATATGAACCATGAATATAGAAACCATAGGTCTATAAGACGGCCATGCCCTGACTCACCGTAACTGATTCGAATTAATTTAATTAGGAATCAGCTTAAAACGCCGGAGAAGGCCTGACATGTACGAGACACAGGGGCGGATCCAGGATTTTTCTTTGGGGGGGGCACAAGGATCTGATGGGCAAACGGTCATCTCATATTTGGGATTAAAAAACAACATACAACAATTAATGTACGAAATATACTTTTTATTTTAATATAGAGATTACTAATATGAAAATATTAATTAGTTACATATATAATAACGGAAGTTTTCTATTATGTTTCCTGCTGAAGATGTCCAGTACTTCATTAACGTTCATTTTTGACACAATGTCTTCCTTCCCACTTGGGCGATGTTTTTTTTCGGGCGCTGACTTGCGAATGACCAATGACCGGCAAATCTGTCTTCTTGACTTGTGCTTAAGGCTAAAATGAATGAGGCTCCGTAATACACAAAACAAAACGAACGTAATTATAACGGGACCGTATTAAAAATCTTGTCCATTATTTAAGCGTCTGGGGGGGGCACGTGCCCCCCCCCCTAAATCCGCCTATGACGAGACACAAATATATAGGTTCCATAAGTAGCAGAAAAGATTTTTATAAACAAGCTCAACATCTTTACCAAGTTCTCAATTATAACAAAAACGAAAAATACGCTGATGCAAAGCAGTCACGTGAGAGTGAAATATTATATGTATTACTACGTAGTACGTCACGGCTCGGTCAACCCAATAAGAAAGAAAAAGACCACAACCAAATACTAAGTCACTTAAACTGTTTCTAGATAATTGTGAATACCAAAAAATTAACGGAAATAAGAGGACACTCCTAAACGAGAAAAAAAGGTCCATCAGGGCAACGTAAAAATGTCTTCAAAGAAATACGGACGACTTCACTTAAACTGTTTCTAGATAATTGTGAATACCAAAAAATTAACGGAAATAAGAGGACACTCCTAAACGAGAAAAAAAGGTCCATCAGGGCAACGTAAAAATGTCTTCGAAGAAATACGGACGACCCGCCACGGAGAGCCGAAGTCGTGGCGACTGGCCGAGAGGTGGCACTAGGTGACAGGCGCGAATACTACAACAAAAATCACACCCCATCTCAATGGGGGCGTAGCTCAGATGGTAGAGCGCTCGCTTAGCATGTGAGAGGTACCGGGATCGATGCCCGGCGCCTCCAAATTTTTTTCCTCACGAAATATGCAAATATACTTTCGTCGGAAATTAGATCTTCATAAATTGTTTGACCCAACCGAACAACAGGATGCTACGACCTTCGATTAGAGTTCCTTTTACTGATACGGATGTTCTCTTAACTTCGAAATGATTTCTCACTTAATGTACATTCCAAACTTTTTTATTCTTTCCATGCCCACTGTCAAAAAGAATTTTTTTTGAAAGTGTGGAATGTACAAAGTGAGAAATTATTTCAATTCCACAAAGTAAAGCCTGAAACTTTTAACTTTTATACTGATCTTCATTCTTATCCCAGTCTGGAAGACTTTATGGCAACACCAGCAGAAATTTCCCATGGAAATGACACCAGGAAAATTCCCCACATTGTATTTTTCCATTATGCCTATCCTTAAATATAGATTACGTAGGACCAACATAAAAGCTTAAAAAAGAACCAAAATAAATTTAATCCGTAGATAGGGATATTGTTACAAAAATGCAATTATTACCTCACGTTTCCACGCATATTGTCTCAGTTGATACATTTAAAATGCATTGATGAAACTTTCCAAAGAATAATTCCAAGTATTTCTTCACTTACGCATGCTAATAATCTCTCATGCCATATTTCCGTAAATTTATTATATGAAAAATACCAAATATCCTACGGCATTATCAGCAACTTCCGCTCCGAACATGAATACGCCACCAGGAAAATTCCCCACACTACATTTCGCCACTACACGCCTTCGATGCGGTATTTTATAGCCTAATATCGATGTTACAGAGCAAATTATGTTGCACAGCAAACAAGCATTGACGTCCGTTGATATCTACATAACATGAATCACGATTCGTCTATTAGAATTGGATCGAAAAATGTCAACATTAATTTTTTATTGCATTAATTGAAAACAGATTAATTAAATTATCCTAACAAAGGTCTCAATCAAGGCTGGAAAAAATGATGAATGAATTAGCAATAGGTGTAGCAAAACTTGGTGGCACTCACATGAGCTAAACAAGACTTCAGAGAGATGAAAGTATGTGAAATAGGTGGGACTAAGGGGTCAAGGGTCCCGCAAGAGATCCACGCAGGTGTCCTTCAGTACAATACCTTTGCCTGCTCATTGACGGTAGTCTAACCTTCAATGACCTCTCCACTGCCTAGTGCCACCTAGTTTTGCTATACCTATAACATTCGGATTAAGCATGATAGGCATTATTATCGAACCGTTTTTCTTTCAGAAAAAGTTACACTGAGTTTTATCGCGTTTTTAACTTTAGCTGTCACCTTGAGAATGTGGGCTCTAAGCCTAAAACGAGCACAATTATGATTTAAAATAAACAAGAAGCGAAGGTTTCTAAACGAATTTTTACCCCGATGACCCCCGACAATTAAAGCAGAAAAATAATCCGTACGTGGTGGAAAGTCTAAGATGTATTGCTGGTTCTAGGGTTTCTTAATTGGATGTCACGGTTATCAATGAAAAATGATACGGCTGAAATGAAGACCATGGACCACCAGTCTCATGGAGAAATAACAATGAAAGCTATGTTTCAATTATTTTTTACGTACCTAAGGCGGCTACAGGTAGTTCAGTTAGGTCGAATTCTATCATTATAGGGGGATTTCCTTTCACATACTGGTGAATATAATCCACATCATCATTAACACGATTAATGCAGTCGCAATTTCTCCTTCTAGTGCGCAAAAATAACAGGCAAGCTTTTTCGTTTTTATGCTTTTAAGAGGACTTACACACCCAAGGTCACTCAGCAAATCGAAGATTAAATTTTCTCATGTGAGACAGCGTTAGGAAAATGTCCAAAATATCAAGGGAGAATGTGCGTGAAAAAAAACAAACGCCGTTATAATACGACCATTTTCTTCAACTACAAAGGTCGTTAACACATTTTTAAAATACGTGAAAGAGGTTGATAAAAGATTGAGAAATAAACATTGGCGCTTACACAGGCAATCGTCACATACCAAGGATGCCGAGGAATAACATCACAATGCCACAATGCGCATTCCATTGGTAGTGAAATGCCATCATGCCATCCATGCCATCTTTGAGTGCATTGTAGGCTGATCATCTATTTATTTCCTGTCACCAAAATAGTATGAAAAATACGAAAATCACTGCAACGAGCAAAACTTATCCCACCTACCCACTGAAAAAACAATAACGTCCGCAATACGTCAAAAGAGCAATGACCGGTTAGGAGAAAGGTAGAAATAGTATGTCTCGTTCAACTTCACAGTGATGTCAATCAAATGTGTAAGCCAACCTATAAACTCAAAAATAAAGATATTCCGCAAATATCTGCCTCATTTAAGGAACCTGAATCGATAAAAAATATTCAACATGAATGAAATCGGATTATCAATAGCTGTCTGCTGCACGAGACGATGAATTGCTTTCCTCACGACAATCACAGATAAATATTCTTGTTCATCTAACCATGAATTAAAAACATCAAATTTCCGCGCGAATCATACGTGACCAGTCTAAAATCTTACAATCGTGCCCAACTTCGCATTGAATTTGTATTAACACATAACGCTCCGCAAAGGCACTCGAGGAAACCGGTGATGTCCTTAGCCATTAAATCTCAAGAGCTGTAATTTGCACTAAAAATATTTCTCTCGAGACACATCAGGCAGGCGATTGTAACTTATTTATCGTGAAGGTTAGCACAAACATGTTTTGTTGACATTAAGCATTTGAGATGGAGAAGATAAGTTTTGTACTCACCAAGGTCATCCATTTCTCTCTAGTCCAGGGGATCAACCACGAGTCTTTTCAAGTAACCAAGGGGCTGAAAAAGATAAACTTCGAGTGATAATGCACTAATATTTTCCAACGAGAACCATCACTGACACTATTCACAAGGTGCACAGCAAAATATGGCGGATGAGCACATTCTTTTCTTGTGACGTCAGGTGGTGGAAAATTCGGATCCTGAAATACACGAAACACTCGCGGAATGTGAGCCATGATATTCACTGAAGTCACCCACAGAGTAAACTCTCACTTTTTTTAAGGTAATAGTTGGCGATTAAAAAGCGGAGTAGAGAACGTTTAGCAATAATGATTGCATTTCAGGCCAATCACCGGAAAAAAGAATGCGCCTTCCTCACAAAATTCAAATATCCATCTTCTCAACGGAGCTGGAGCACAGTGTCATAGAACAACGGAGAATTAAAATCAATGTAAAGTAAATGCGATGAATACTTAATTCCACTAGCAACTTAAACGTTTATTGCAACAGTAATGCTACATTTCTTCATTCCAATATCAAAGGGGACTCCAACTTCTTTCTCCAAATATGGCATATTTTACTGAAATTATAAACATTCCTGATTATTTTTCGAAATATGAATGTGTGGCTCCTGTAATGGAAAAATGTAAATCATTTGTCTCCTATAGACTTCCAGTGAACTCTTCAGTATCGTGTTACCATGATTAATGTAAAATGTTTTTAAGCAAACTGTCTAAAGGCCGTTTTACACGATGAAAGATTTTGTACAAACGAATGTACGTGAGATTGTACGTTTGTCTCAACGAAATTAGAACAGGTTCTATTTCCCGTGCAGGCATTGAGACATTCGCACAAGCGTTCATACAATTTGCCGCTTTACACGATACATTTTGCCTCATGCAAGAGTTCACGGAAGAGTTTGTACAAACAAATGTACCGTGTAAAACGGCCTTAAGAGGGAACTCGACTGGGACACGAGTGTATTATGTTGCCCTGTTCGCATTACAAGCTTTAACACAGTAATCCATTACAAGGGTAAGAATTAGTTTTGCGAATGCCTGCATTGGCACCTACCATGGTAACTTTACCAACTTGGGTAAACTTACCGAATGCACGTTAGTGACGAAGGTGAAAATATCAATCATCATCACCTTCAAGAGACCAGCAGATGATGAGAAACAAATACCGTGCATGTTTAAAGGTAGTAAATACAATAAGTGCAGGCTACTTATGTCTTTCACTAGGTTAGGTATTTGGTTTCCAGCGTTTCGATGACTGCCTCGAGGCAGATCTGCCTTCCAAAGCAAAGCTTAATCCAAATTGCCAATATTTATAATTAGTAAAATTAATTAATAGTATATCTTTGATTCAAATTTACTTGTCAATTGCTATCTTCTTGAATTGCCTAAATCGGATGGCAGAGGACCTGAATGTGAGGTGGAAGCCCTGAAGATGATGGCGGAGGCAGCCATCGAAATGTCAGCAATCAAATAGCTGACCTGGTGGAAGACCCAACCAGTTCTCACTCACAGCATATGCTGGGAAAGGACTAAATCCTACATAGTAAATACCAATTAAAACATGGTGATAAAAGACAGGTGTGAATGCAGGTAGAAATTACCAACGTTATGAACAATGGTAAGAAGCTAGTATCCCGAGGGATATGACCAAGGACCTCCCTTTCCCTGTAGTTTCTCAAAAGAAACTGATGAAAGGTCTGAAAGAGAAAGGACTTTTTTACCTCAAATTACAGTTCTGATGGCTACTTCCATTTTGGGGATGAAATAAAGTGAACTAAATATTAAAGTAGAGGATAGTCAGTCCAATAGTCAAAGGCTTTCAAGCATCCTATGCATAATATATGTCAAAGACTTCTTTATGAAATTACAAATAATTAACTTATGGTACACTAGGTATATGACCTGCTCTCTACATTTCTATTTGATTCCACACATGAGTAATTAGGAGAGCAAAATCAAAATATTGGCAATAGTTACACAATTATTTGTCTCTGGTAGTATGACTAGCCCTCAGAAGAATGTGAGCTAAGGTGATAAACCCACCCCTTTCAGACCTGGGTTTCTTGAAATAATTGTTGGATGGGGCCTCACACTATTTACCATTCTTCACCAGAGGGGCAAACCCATCCTAAAAAAACCCTTATTTAAACCCTAACCCTTAAAAAAGTATTTAATGCCTTTCAGAAAAAAAATCATCTGAGGTTTATACAATATTTAGCCAAAAAAAATTCAATTCTAGACATGGCATTTCATGAATAGTAGACTTGGTCAGGAGGAGAAAAAAATATGAAATGAGACTTTTGAGATGTGTGCAAGGCGAAGAATCAAAAGGGTAAGCTGAGTAGAAAATAATGGAGGAAATATTGGGCATTGAAAGGGATGAAAGGTATTGGTGATAGGGATGTATGGAGAAGACAACGAAAGTGAATGGAGGAGAAATTGAGGGGGAAAAGAATTTTGAATCGGGTGTTGGAGGTGAGACATTGCAGTAAAAGGGGAAGAATAGGAATGAAAGATATGGTTTCTACTCAGCGTACGTTTTTCAGTTAAGTCTTCACTGGTTTTCCACCAGGTCAGGTGCACTGCCGACGTTTCGATAGCTGATTCTGTCTTCTTCATCAGGGATGTATTATGCCATTGGATTGGCTATTGGGCCCGCTTAGTGAAGGAGGCGATAGAAATCCAGATGGCAAAAATAAACTTTGATCCTCAAACCATAAGGTTGGTCACACAGACCAGCAATGACTTATGAATTGTCATTTTATTCCCATCTCCCTTGTCCATGCAGCCTCTTGCCCTCCAGTACCTTCCTAATTATATCAAAGGAATGCTCCTCCACAGTGACATATTCTGTGGTTAATGGAAATATTATTTTTATTTGCTTCTCAATTCTTGGGCTGATAGACTGACACCACAGATAGCGTAACTTCTTTATTAATCACTGGAAGCTCTGAAATATTCATCTACATCTACAAAATACCCTGCAAGCCACCTCAGGGGTGTGTGGCAGGGGGGATTGAATAAGTAGCACAAGATGTGTAAAAAAATTAACAATTTTACCCTGGTTACTTATTTTTATCTCAGATTGAATCAGGCTGTTTGCAATCGATTAGTTACGCAAAGCATACCTCACAGGGGAGTTATAGCAGAGAGAGAGAGGGTAGAATTACTAAGATTTTGAGACTGAAATTAAAACCTAGAACGGCAGAACTGTGATGTTATGATACATATTAGGATGAAATAAATTCACAAACATTTTAAGAAAGAAAAGACATTTCAAATGAAAGAAACTTTGAGAGATTGACTTAATGATTTAACTTTTTTCACATCACAGCAAGGGCTAACCACAATGAGGGATACTCACAGAGCGAAGCATGGAAACTCATGCCTCACAAAATTAATGCAGGAAGGGATAAATGAACCCTTCAAGCCGGAGCAAAAATTCAAATGTCTATGCCCTACTCGCGGTATTTAAATTTTAAAAATTTCTCATTTTGTTTATCTCTGTCAAAAATAATGAATAACTTCCTTGGTTTTATTTTTAAATTGAGAAAAAAATGTTTTAGTCATATGTTTAGTTCATGTATAAAAAATTTACTTACGTCATATCTGAATTTTTCACTCCTGCATTTCTTTCTTAAATCCGAAATTGTGCTCTAGAAGCTGAGTTTAGTGTGATATATTTTAAAACACTCCTCTAAACACAGGCCCACATTGCAGTCTGGGCACCAGTGAACAGAAACTCTCCTTTTCCCTCTAGCGGAGCACAATTGGCATCTCCTTTGAGGCCTGGACTTCTTCGAGGTCGGCGGTATATTTCAATGAAGTGCTGCTTGACTAAACGGCATGGTGCCGTGTTTATGGGCGGTCTCCGGGCAGTCGAAGGGCGGGGAATAATTCCGTATTTTTCAAGGAGCTGTTGAACTAGTTCAAGGCAAAAGTTCAGATGGTCTACCTTATTTTGACAGCTATTGTACATTATTAGTGCATTATGTACAGAAACATTCAATAACCACCTGAATAATTTTATTTTCCATTTCTTATTTTTTTTACTTTCTAATTAGTACAGCTGAAGCTTTTGGTCTTTCAAATCTACTCCTCCCATCGCTGTATTGTATTCTAGAATACACTCAGGTTTGGATTTTCCATCCTTTACCCGAAAGGCATTGCTATGAAAGGTTGAAATAAACGACACTGGTTTTTTATACTTCCATTTCAAGACCATAATATTGTCACATACTTTTGAAATATGCTCTCCCATTCCTCAGTTTTGCGGCTTTTACCTCATTTGGAATGTTTTTTCCAGACAACCGTAAAGTTCCGGCAACATTTGTTCAGCGATTCAATAAAAAGTTTGCTAAAGCAGGTGATTTATAATAATTGTCTAACCACAATGAATAGCCTTTTCCAAATAAAGGTTGCACTAACTTTATAACTATTGCAGATGTTTTGAGTCAATCAGGAGTTTCAGTAACTGACAAAGTTGAATAAGCACCTGAATAAACAATAAAATTCCACAAATAGCCGGTAACTGACTCACAAAGTTCAAAGGTTTTTATGCCAAATTTTGATGCCTTCAAAGGGATATATTGTTTGAATGACAGCCATCCTTTCCATAATGTGAGGGATTCATCGACTGCAATATTTTCCTACGAAGAATATATACTCTGAAATTTATTCTTCAAATAATCAATAACGGGTTGAATTTTGAAAATCTTTTTGTTCCCACTGTAATGATGAAGCTCAGCGTTATCAACAAAATGCAAAAATTTAGATATACATACTTTCAAACCTGTCCTGAGACATAGTTTGGGGGAAAACTTCCATTTCCAGAAGTGGATTTCGTGAAAAATACGAGCGAATACTCAGTTTTTGCATAACACCCATCAACATTATCAGTCCTAAATAAATATAAATCTCTCCAACATCTACAGGTTTCCATTGATTCAGTCGTGATCACAAAGTCAATGTATGACTTTCTAAGTACGTATATGCATATCTGTTGGTCTTGAGAACAATTTTTTCCATTAGATTTCTATCAAAAATATTTGTAAAGGACGCAAAAATATTATTCACAAATACTTTTGGTCCACTTTCGCCACAAAATGGAATTTTTCAGGAACGCTGTCCTCATCAAATCAGCCCATACTCAAGAGGAATGACAATCGTCACTACTTATTGGTATCTCACTATCACCATCTTCGTGAATGTCCACAGAAAAATCAGCGTCTTCCTCACTTGAACTACCAGATTCTATGCTCCCTACACTTTCTTCATCCACATTTTCCACTAAAATTTCTATTCCATTCAAAAATAACTTACTCCCCTTCGATTTCATTGGGAGTTTTTCACAAGGCCTCTTTCTTATCCTTCTCACGAAAGAAAGCTAGCAACTGAGAGTGAAGGGCCTCGAGGTCTTTTGACCACCCATCTCACAAGACTAAACAAAGGGGAAGGAGGATGAATGCATGGCTCCAGAGAAGTGAGATATAGGGCTCATCTCATGAAAGCAAGATGGACAGAAACCAGACGACGAAGCACATATAAGCGGACCATTCGAGTCGATTAGGACCGACTTATTAGGTTTGCTTTGCTTATATACATTTGCTTACACATTTCTGTCGTCCAAAGCAGTGATTAGGAAGAATTATCTTCCAAGAGGCCAAGGGCAGCCACAGATAAGCAGAAATCACATTGACGGTATAAAAAAATATATAAACCCAGGGAGAGCAGCACGACGTACTGAGAACCGCATATAGGACCGACTACCCGATGACGTACCATGTACTGAGAACCGCGAGAGGGGTTAAAGAATTAATAACTTGGTAATATTTCACACTGATTAATTCACAAACTGGTTTCGATGTTCATGACATCAACAGAGTAAAAAAGAGGTCATCATAGGTTTTAACTCTGATGATGATGATGTTATGACCCTTGGAACCTGTCAGTGTTGAACACATCGTCAGTGTCAGTATATTTCCTAGTTGTTAATTCTTTAATACGTTGGAATACCACAGAGTTACTTCTCCCACCAACATGGAAAAGGAGTAAATTGGTGGCACCTAACCGAAGATGGAAAGTATAAAAACATGACAGAAATTGACTGTGCACATCCCCGATGATGTTAGCAGAGTTAGCTATCGAAACATAGGCAACGCATTACCTGATCAGGTGGAAAACCCATGAAGGTTTCACTCAAGTAGATTGTATGGGTGGGCGAGGGCCTTCTGGAGCCCTCCTGGCACTCAGACCTTTTGGTCCATTGTGTCATCCCACGTTTAGCCTGCCTGCCACTTGCAGACAGGGGACAAGAGCACCATGGTAGAGGTATGAAGGAGGGGCCACCCCCAACCTTCCTGGTACAAGTATGGAGGAAGTCCTCCCTCCCTCCGTCCCGGGTATATCTCCTTCCGGTTTCCCGGTAATTGGTCTGGAGGGAGTGTCACCCCTCCATCCACCCCAGTAGAGGCATGGAGGAGGGCCACCCATTCAACCCGTCCCGGCCAAACGTTGCTTAACTTTGGTGATCTGACGGGAACCGATGTGTCTACGTGGCTAGGCCCTTGCCCAGGTTTCACTCAAAGAATAGGGATTGTCAAAATGCAGTTAAGTGACACGTCATGTTGAATTTGCCACATAGAAAATCATGCTGGACTCATTTTAACCCTATCCTCCTTGTGAATTTTTAACTCAAAAATATAACCTTCCTTTCAACTAATGACGAATATCATTTGTATGAAACCAGGAACAAAAATTATTTACATATGCTACCGAAATTTCTCCGAAATTGGGATGCAGAATGGGGACTGTCCAAGAACCTACCAATCTCGTAGAATACTTAAATGAAAAAAAAACAGAAAAACTAAACGATGTGGAGATGGTCCTTTTCATAAAGGAGTATAATTGTATAACCTTCTACCCCCAAGGATAAAAAATATATCATGGTTGGAACCATTTGAAATCAAACTTAAAATGTTACTGTTACATCACACTTTTTTTTACTGTAGATGAGTTAATTAGTTACTGTAAAGAATTGAGTTAAATGTTTGTACATTTTTCAAATTATGTGTTTCTGTGAAACCCATTGAAAATTTCTATCATGCCTTGTGATGTGTATCTTTTTGGTGAGGCTTGAATTATGTACCTATATGGAACCATTCATAATCATGTAAATGGTCATATAGGTAAATAAATCAATTACTTATTGTTATATTTAGTGGCATGCTAATTGATGGAATACCAAACGATGATGATGATACCAACATAGCTGTAAGTCATCTTTGACACCTTTAACATCTGCAGTCAATTCCGTGCCTGTATTTTTTCTTAAGCATTGAGATTCCATTTTAGACCATATGAGAATAAGTGAGCTTTTTGTAACATACTGTCAGACTCTTACCATTTTACACATGGACTGCAAAACCTGAATGTAAAATGACAATAGTATGTGATTGCAACAAAAACAATTAAATACTGATATGAGAATACTGAGGGGAACCAAAAAAAAGCTTTAGTAAAAAAAATTTATTTTTACAAAATACAAGAGAAAATTCTGTACAAATAATCGATGAAATAAAAGTTCACAGGTATACACTTATTTACATTTATTAAATTAGTCAAGATATTACCAATTACTGAAGTTGAATTCATATCCAGTACTTTTCTTTTTCTTCAAGGGCAAAGTTCCAGAGGTAGACGGCTCCACATTACTAGGCCTGCAACAAAAATTAAACATGCAATATAAAATATGTTAAAGAGTGTAATCAGGAAAAATGTAGTCAAATAACGTTGACATGAATCTGTTGAAGGAATCTCTTAGGAAAGGACAAGTATAATCAAAGCTTAATATTTTCCAATCATACTCCTTTGATTACAGCTGTTTGTATTTTGGGTTTTCCTTGCATTGTTTCATTACTCTATCTTCTGGCAATTTGATCGTTGTACTGTGCAAGGATTAGGGATTAGATGTAATATTTTGCAAAACATATATTCATATCATAATATTCTTTGTGACAAAAAACATGACAATCAAAGATGATTGTGCCATGAGTGTACGGCCATTTCGTAGCGTTTTTTTGTGGAATCACCCAATGGTGAAATTAGTTCTTAATTTTTAGTAAAAAAAAATGCTGATGATAAAGTCACAATTTGCATATTTTGCATTAGGGATGGTTGATTGCAACATCAATTAATCGATTATTTTTATGAATTTATCAAAAATTCAGAATCAAATAATGCAAACAGCCGATATTGATTATGTATACCCAATTAATTTGACCGATTATCCATTATTTTGGAACTTTGTGTCTGGTGAACTGTGATGGCTAGGGCAGCTCATGTTCGTCTTCTGTTCGAAAATTCGACTGTGGCTAAACTCTCCGCGACAATGCCATAGAGGTATTTAAGTAGAATGCACATGACATAACTCTACACGGCACCACCTTTTGCCGCCCACTAACGTGTCATGTGTCAAATGTCGCTTCGCCAGGCATAGCCCTGTTATTTTCGCTTGTTATTTTGATAATAAATAAAAAATCAATCAATAAAAAGACTAACGAGGAGTATGTTCCAGGAGCTCTAGATATAATTAAAAAAGCTAAGGACTTTGTTACTTTCTTTCACAACAGTGTCAATGCAAGTGATGCTTTGAAACGCATTCAGTAGGTACTCTCAAGGGAAGACAGAGGGTACTGTCCTACACCTCATCCAGTCAAACGCTACCCGGTGGTTCTCAACCTAAGAGATGCTTTCTTGACTCGTAGAACTGTTGCCCATAGTAGCCGAGGTGGTATTTGACTATGGGGACGTGACGATGCTGAGCAGCGCGGAGCTGAGCAAGATCCGTGTCTTCATATCCGTGCTGAAACCATTTGCTTAAGTGACTACATAAATGTGTGCGGATAAAGTTACTATGTATAGTCAGCAAGGTTATTCCCCTCGTGACATTGCTTAAACAGGTAAATTTAACGCGATCATTGATTCCTCTCTTGATATACTATGTTATTTTATTTCTCTGACATTTACTTCGATTTTCGATTACAGAGCGTCTATCTGATACAGCTTCCGCAAGGAGACAGGCTAGCGGAACAGGTGAAGAAGTTCGTTCTGTTGGAGCTGGACAGTCAGATCGATCCTATTAAGTCCAGAAAGCATTATACAATCGCCATGATGCTGGACCCAAGGTTCATAAAAGTACACTTTAAGAGCCCGATCGCTGTAGCCAATGCCATGAACACTGTCATTGCTGTAATGGCTGAGATGTTTCGCGAGGAGGATCAGGTGACCGTCCTCCAGATGTTTTCACATACTGAGCGTGATGCAGCACCATCAGATGACCTTTGGAGCTTCCATGACACTGAAGTAGCATCACAGAGAACCCTGCATAATGAAGATGCTACTGGTGGGACACCATTTGAGTAACGGCAATTCCTCAACCGATCCGTCGTTGACCCCCATTTGAATCCTTTTTCAGTGTAAGAGTCAATGAAAACTGAATACCCTCACTTATATCAGGTAGCCAGGAAGTACCTGCCAGGAGTAGCAACATCAGTTCCATCAGAGAGACTATTCCGAGATGAGACTAATTCAATCTGATCTAAGAAGCCGCCTTAACAGTACCCACTTATCAAAATTGGAATTTTTCGCTTCAGTTCCTGTAAACATTTGGTAGTCGTCCAAAATTTAAATTAAATTAAGAAATTTTTCCCAACTCTGTTTCCAGACACACCTCCTGGAAGTTTATCCAGATTTTACAATTCTTACTCATGATAACATTATCCTTATGAAATGTAAAAGAAATTATTTTACTTTATTTATGGAGGGACCATAACATTTGTATGTTGTCATAAACGAATCGATTAATAAAAGCAATTAATCAGGCACAATTAATCGGCTGCTTGCAATTAATCGGTTTACAAAATATTGATTATTTTTGAATAATCGCCCATCCCTATTTTGCATAAATACTATTTCATGCGGTGGTGTTTCTTAAAACAAGAAGGCATTGTGGAAGCATAAAAAAGACATTTAAAAAAACTCTCACACAACAATGACAACTGCATCAAAATAACATTACATTACAAACAAACATTACAATACATTGTAGTCAGCTACATTGCTGATTTCATATCAACTAAAAACATTACATATTGATAAATTCATTGAAAGTTTGTCTTTCAATAATTGTCGCTATAATATAATAATAATTGTCGCTTATTTCAATATTCATCCTTGTGCCATAAATAGTTCACTTTTTCAATCACAAAACAAGGATAAAATCCAGTTTCAGGCTCTACTTTGTAGAATCTTATTATATCCATTTCAATAATTTTTTTGTACTTTTCTACCCTTCATTTTTTAAATTCACAATTCGTTTCACCAATTTTTAGCATCGTCAGGTGTAGTAGTAGAAAAAGCGTTGTGAATTTAAAAAATAAAGTTTAGGAAAGTAAAAAAAAAATATTGAAATGGATACAAAACAAGGAGATTAAGCAATTTTTTCATCTTGTCTTATACTCAAGTCATGGATTTCAGTTGATAGTTCCAGATGGGAAGACTTTGGCTTTTGCTCAAAGCTATATGGTGAATTTACAAGAATATACAAAAACTAGTTGATAACCCGTCAAAAATGATGGTCAAAATACCCAGTCATGAAAATATTTTTAGTATAGATTCTATCAGATTGTAATTTTTTTATAGGTGCAAATAAAATATTCTACCTTTAATTCCTGTACTATTCATTATTTGGCCTGCAAATATCTTCGGCTCACAAACTCGGTTCCTTGAAGAATTTTGCTGAAGTTAGATCAAGAGCAATGAAATTTTTGTCCCTATAACTCTCAAGAGATGGCCTCTGACCAAAATCCTTACAGGTGTTCTCGAGAAAATTTCAACATGCACAGATGTATAAAATAGTTTTGCACTAATTATTATAGGAAATACCTTTTAGACAGTTATTAATGTTTACAAAATACATATAAACATCTGCACTGAATGCTGAAGTGGCTATTAACGTGTAACATCGTTGACAGTAGCGATGTGGTTGCTATAAAATCGATCAATCGATCCCCCCAGACATAGGCTATTATTAGTACAGATGGATAATCTATATACATGAATTGAGGGCTTGAGAGTCAAAGTAATACAAGTAACAAACATTGTCCATTGTCACCTATATCACTTTACTCTGGGAATAAATGACAAAAAGCAAAGTAGCTTAAGTGTTTGGTGGCTAAATCGCAGTACCATAAGGTCGAACACTTATATTACTTTTCCTGTAGCTACCAGACGGTACCAACTTAGAACATATGCACTTAAATCATTTTTCGTGTTTTTGTTATGTACTTGTATTAATTTGACTCTCAGGCCCTCAATTGACAATGAAAAGGAACTGGGATTCATAATTGAGAAAAAAGGAGCAGGATTCCAATTCAAGATTGGGCATTTGAGATTAGATATTTAAAAAAAATTCATATTCCATGAATTTTAGGATTCGACCCATCACGAAAAGAAATAAATTGGTACTTTTTAATAACTGATTCATTAATGTAGGCTGCATGAAAACAGCCATTACCTGGTTAGCATATACTGAGTAAAACAAAACTGGGAGATGTCGTGAATTGCAAAAGCTTGCATGTCAGTGCAAAAGATAGGAGAGTTACCATTCTGCATCAGGGAAAAATAAGCTTCTGGGACAGAACAAGGCAAAATACTTCAATTATTTGATAATTGGTAAATTACGAAAGGCACTGGCTCTGACTCTAATTTATGGAATTGTTTCATTGCATAAAAATAAAAATATCACTTTACAATTCCACAAAAAAATTTTTTTAAATGACCAGTTGCAGGAGAAGATGCAACCCTGCTACAAAACTGATCGATCATTTTTTAAGAAAAGTGATATTTTCATTGGTAAATTATGCTTTAAAATTAAATAAACTTAGCTTTAGATGCTAAAAAACTTACTTGCTAGTCTCTCCTGAATCAATGTACTTCCCAATACCCGAACGGAAAACCTTTAAGTTACCACTTTTGTCTCGTTTGGGCTGCTTATTGATGGTAGCGGCAGCAGCCGCTGCTTTCTTCAGCTCTTCTGCTCTTTCAGTAGCAAGCTACAAAAATGAGAAAAATTACATTACATAAACCTTAGGTAAAATTTAATTTTTCATTGCATTAAAAATAAACAAGCCTTTATCACAGAGGGAAAAGATACCAAACCAAAAACTGAATACTTATGAAGTATTGCAATGGCACAAGACTATTCCACCATATCCACAAACAGAGTGATAAAAATAATAATGGAGAATCAGATAAGTTTTAATGCTAATAAGTTTACAGTATGATAAGTCTAGAATTGTAAAATGTGAGCAATGCACACATTCCTAAGTCAAAGACAAGTGCTTAATAAGAAATTGGGTGGGTACTTACTGACAAAAAGAAGGTTTACGAAGGGCATTTTATGAATATACAGCCTATAAACCACAGTTGCACATTAACACGCATATTCTACTTTTATAAAGATACCAAGATCGTAAAGAAAAGACTGAATGAGAGACTAATGCCGAGCATAGTATTGTATGGTATATAAACATAGTACATATACTCTGAGGAAAGAGGATGGGAATATGCAGCAGGTGTTCGAGTTGAGGAATTAGAGGAGTACAGAGAAAGTGCAATGAATATAAAGGAGAATGAATGAGGAAGTGATCAGTATGGTGGGTTAGGAGAAAAAAATGCTTCAGAAAATTAAGAGAAGGCAGAGCACATAGATGGTAGGAAGAAATAATGAGAGGCAAAGGGATGCTGAGGGTCATCCTAGGGGGGAGGATGTTGGATAAGCGGGGAAGAGGAAGAAGGAGAATAGGGCTTATGGATGGGATGGAAAGGTAGGACATATGCCGAGCTGAAGAATGAATTAATGCATGGAAACTAGGACATTCCGCTGTAAAAGATCAGTATAGGAATACCTCTCCAAATTAAACCTAGATTACATGTAGATCACCTCTAACAAGAAGTTAATACAGATGCTTGCATAAAGCCTACCTGATCATCTGCCTCCTGGTATGGATCTACAAATACTCTAGCGGAAATCAGAACGATATCTTCAATTGGCCGATCTTTGTTGTCAGTTTCAATCTTTTCAATGGCACTCAGGGTATCCAATCCTCCAACAACTCGGCCAAAAACTGTGTGTTTTCCATCAAGATGACGACATGACCTGTACGTGATGAAACTGGAGAAAAATTGGAAAAGTCAGAAATTTTCTGAGTACACACAAGACATAATCCAAACTTTAGCCAGTACACACAAGGCAAGATTAATTACTTTTCAGACTGTTTTCAAATCCAAAGTTTTAGGACCTTCATGCCACTTTGGGCATATGCTGCAACAACATGCAATACAAAAAAATCTTTCCCACCGGAAATTATTCACCATAATTACACACAATGACGTGTGCCACACTAACATGGCAATTAAATAAAGCCATTGATGCATTATTTTTTTAGTCACAAAGGTAATGACCTGTGGAGGAATAAATTGATTTATTAACTACTAGCTGTGCCTGGCATGTGTTGCAATGCCTGGCATGTGTTGCAATGCCTGGCATGTGTTGCAATGCCTCTTCTTCTTCTTTCTAAGTAAGTACACACACACACACACACACACACACACATATATATATATATATATATATATATATGTGTGTAAGCAAATAAAGAAACACCTGCACCGAATTCAATGCTTTTCATATGGAAATATAAAAGTTAACAATAATTAGGTAAAAAATATCCCAAAATTTCATCTTACTATCAAAACATGCACGTATTCGAATTCAATGTTGTTTCAAAAAATCAAAGCAAACGGTGAAGAACTTTTGGAGATTTAAGATTTTGAAGAAACAAACATTTTTATTTATATAAGATTGTGCTGCTTGTACATAGGCATAGTGACATGCTTCATACTTGTTAACCTTTATCTTACGAGGTTTTTCGCCGGCTGTATATCTAGACTACCGAAGTTTTTTAAACTTTCTGCCACTAAAACGTAGTGTTTTTGAAAAAAATTTATTACAAGAAAAGTATTTGTTGTATCACAAAAAAATAAAAAATGCTTTATAGTGTTTTTACAGGGCTTTCATGTGACTTCATTTTATAGGGATAGTAAATATAACAATATTTTAAATCAAAGTTAAATTATTGTTTATGTAAAAAAATAAAATTATATTCGAGGGTGAAGACTTTTTTTGCCAAAGAATGAGCGATTCCTCTACAAAAATGGTGAGACACAACGCCATTAGTTCAATTTTAAGTTTTCAAGTAATGGAATGGTAAATAACCATAAAAAAATGGAAAATATCCAAAGTATGACAACTGCCTTTTTCCGAGAATCGCCGTTTTTCTCTTCCAAACACTCTGAAAGACAAATTTTTCACCATAATACTTATATGTTTTTTGCATAATAAAGTACTTTATTTGAATTGATTAATTAATTTTCCATCTGCTGTTTTTGTTTTATTACTTCCTTTTAGACAATATTTTACCGGATATTCGATATAATTACGTTCAAACTCATGTTGGGTAGTAATGTTATTTTCGTGTTCTGAAAGTCTAAGAAAATTTCAACATAAAAAAATGTTTGTGTCCACATTATGGATATTAATCCTACACGCAGTAAGCCAAGCAATAGATGCGACATAAATTGATTGTTTTTAGCCATTGATGGACCACTTCTAGCTCACTTTAGCGGACCGTTCCAATTGCGCCCTAAGTGAAAAACCACAGTCGGTGTTGTGTGCTGAGCGGTGCTGTAGTAGCTGATGCTGTAGTAACTCACTCTAACCCTTTCTTTTTAGAGACGATGTCTCCAAAAAGAAAGGGTTAGAGTAAGGGAAAATATTCTTGATAAAGAAGGGGGAAGAGATAGGTGGAGGATGGGAGGGGGAGGTAGGGGTAATAGAGAGATATGAAGAAGTGAGACGGAGGGAGAGAGATGGAGGCTCAAGGTACTGCTGAGGGTTGATGATAAAACCTAGTACGTACGGCAATATTTTTTTATATTTCTGATATGAAAACATGAGTGCACCTTGCATACGGAAAATTACTGTAGTTCAAAAACTTAAATAGCAACTTTGGCAATAAAACCCATATTTATGAGAAGTCATGTAAATTTCGTAAATACCTGCACATTTTCCTTCGAGCTGAATATTATCATAGTGATGTCAGCCAGCTATGCATTTCATATGTTGACAATTGTGCGATAGATCATGAAAAAGAGGTCTACACACAGCCCAACTTCACATTCCGGGCACCAAAGTCGTGTTTCTTAAAAATACACTGATGAAAAATGACTCGTCCTTTGAACGACACAATCACTTCGTACCAAAATAACTTTGTTTCCAAAAAATAATTTGACAAAATTCAGGAGACTCTTCTCTATCGTGAGTGGTGCTTGATTTTTATCTAATCTCCATGATGGTCCGGTGAGTGTATGCACTCTTTGCTTGAAATTTCGCAATGGTAAACACCAGGAGGGCTCAACATCCGTGTCACTGTTTCCATCACAACTGCTCTCAGTCATAATTTCTATACCTTCCTCTTCCAGAAGTTTACTTCCAGAAGCCATATTGCTAGAACTACGATATTACTAATAATATTGTCTCAAAAATACTCATTCCACAGCACACAACACTCTTGAATGATCAGTTTCAGGAGAGACTGTCTCACCGAGCCAGTCCGCCATGTCGAAAATGTTAGTCACAACAGATTTGCAGACGGGAAGGACTTCGAAGTGTATGTATGCAGAAAGGCTTGCATGCTACCAAAGGCATCATTCAGCATCCTGTTATCTTGATTTGAGCTCACATAAAGATTCCCTTTCCTCCTTACCAGCGAGATAAGCAAACTCGAACAAAGAGGATGACTCATTCAGTGGACAGATGGTCCAGCGGAACCTATTACGCGTATGGCAATAAGGAAAAAACCTCTCATGAAAGTAAGATACTCCTATCGTTGAGTGCTTTCTGAGAAGATAATGATATAATTGGGCTGTATATCCTTCTCTGTCATGGCAAAAGGATGATGTTTCCTGGTCTCACACCAAGTAAACAAACTCAGAGTAAGGAGATGCATCATTTAGGCGAAAGATGGTCGAACAAAATCTCATTATCTTGACATAACCAAGAAAAAATTCTCATGATTGGAGGAAATTCTATATTCTGAATGCTTCTCTTATAGAAATATATATCTTTGTGCGGTCTATAACTTCATTTGTACTGAGGAAAGTATTCGGTTCCCTCCTTATACAATCGGCAAGCAAACCTTGTTGACGGGAGTTGGATTCTTCATGTTATATTACGTCAAACAACATATAATATTGTGAGATATCCACACAAAAAAATTCAGATGGAAGAAAGATATCTTCTTAGTCGAATGGCCCTACAAAAATATAACTTTCTATCATTTGACAGTATCATGGGCCTTGAGAGTGAAAGGAGGACGTAGTGTGCCATATAAATACGCTCGGCAGTATAGGGATATTTTTTTTTGTGCCGGAGAGACACACTCGGCTGGAAAAGGTTAACAAACTTGTCTTTTAGGAACCAATAATTAAATCATGGCTTGGAAATTTTTAAGGTGTCAAAATGTCTAAATTAATCTTTATGATGAGTATTTCTTCCAGGGAAAAATAATGCCTCTCCCAGCACTTTACTTGTTACAGCAGCTTTATTTGTTACCAAAAACATGCTTATGCATTATTTATGTAGTGATTTGAATTATTACACAAGAAGTAAAGAGAACATGTAGGCTATTCTAAGGAAGACTGAGCAATTAATAAATGATTATATCATCATGGAATTAGACTGTACACATCCCTCTTCCCCCAAAGAATGGAAACAATTGCCATCTTGGATTCGAAAAGTAACTAAAAATATTTTTTCTAGCTACCAGTATCGTATGGAACTCCCAAGTTTCTACCACACTTTAAACGAAGTAGGTATAAGCATGGCAAAATATGCCTATTTGAGTGAGTGATGTCATGCAATAAATGTTATTTCAAGAATTCCATGTAATGCATGTAACCTGCAGAACAATAAATAAATAAATGATATAACTTATTATTTAGGAATATTCACTTACAATTGAGAACTATTTGTGTTTGGTCCCGAGTTAGCCATTGAAAGTATTCCACGTCCAGTGTGGGTGAGATTTGGCTTGAATTCATCCGCAAATGGTTTACCCCACATTGATTCACCACCATTGCCGGTCCCAGTTGGGTCGCCTCCTTGTATCTGTTCAGGAAAATAAAGTTTTATCAACAGGCATCAAACTATTTTATCATGCCAACTAAATGAAAAAATGACATCCTAAGATCTAATGAACAATAAAAATGCAGTAAATCATTTAAGAATCATTCCATTCCCACAAATTTAGATTCATCTGAGATTTTTACTTACCATAAAGTTTCTTATGGAGCGATGGAATTTGGTATTATCATAATAACCCCGGTCACATAATTTTAAAAAATTCTCACAGGTTTTTGGGAGCATTTCACAGTGAAGTTCCAGATTCAAAGGGCCCATGGTTGTGGTCAGACGAACATAACCTGAAAAAACATGAGAAAGCCTAATTCAATGATAAGTAATGCAACACAGCATTAAAATAAATCTAATTGCACAAGTCCGATAAAATCAGCAAAAACTCTTCTCTTGGTTATAATGCACACGAATCAAGATTTTAGGAGGTATTAAAATATTGACTGTGGATCTGTTGTTTTTAACAACAATAACTTAGCATGCTGGTAAGTTTAACAGTCTGTAATAATGCTAATACATACAACATAAATGAGCATCAATGCAATCTTTAAAAGTATGATGTGTACTTGGAGAAAACTTTTCTTTTCTGCAGCCATTATTAATGAAAAAAAATAAATCACCAATGATTATCGATTAAAACCTGGAAGAAAACCTCATTCCCTGTTATCAATTACATATGTAAGTGATATGCAATACATGGTTGAACTGCTCCTGGTTCCATCAAAATCAAAGCAATAGAAAACAGTCACCTTTAAGAAAAGAGGGTTTATAAGATAATTTAACTATTGAATACACTACCTAAAATAATGCACTAAACTCATGATGTTAACATCATAATATGCAATATGGCGGATGGTGATACAAGTTGTACAATTTGCTGCGATATTATTGCAGATAATCAAAGTTTGTTAAAGTGTGATTTTGGCTGTAATTCTTTCTTGCATTCTGTGTTGGCATCACAAAAGTGGCAAAAAACAATAACAATAACAGTGATTTTATTCATTTCCGATGCAAAATGTGTGTATACCCACCATGTGATTGGGCCAGAAGGATCGAAAATCGTCAAGAAATAGTTTTAAATGTTATGAGTGACCTGCAAACCAAATTAATGGAACGCATGGAGTTAATCAAAGAGCAAAATTTGGAAATTAATTACTTCAGTCTAATTTAGAAAAAAACAGTCATACAGCTACTAAGAAAGTAGATTTTATTTCCCTGAATGTTTCCCATAATCATGTAACACCTCCAGTGACCAGTGAATCTAATATGATAAGAATGGAATACCATGTATCGCAAAAAAATGCGTGGTACGTGTGACTCCAAGCATGATGCTGGAGAAATTCAAAGTGCTCGTCCTGTTAGAAATAAGTACTCAAAAGTTGTGGAGCAATCGGAGGACAATAGAAGACAATTCTGTGCACAAGGGGAAACAGCGAGATAATGAAGGCTACATCCAAGTAAAGAGCCAAGAAAGAAAAAGAAGACAATCCCCGATAAGAGGTAAAGCGTCGAGCAACGATAGCTCGTTGCTGGGTGTACCACAGAAATCCCATTTACATGCATGGAATCTTGTGAGTGGTACAACTTCTGTAGAGGTAAAGAAATTCGCACAAGATAAGTTGCGTAGTTTAAACTCCGGTGAGAAACTTGTAAAAAGTATTGAAATTGAACAGCTAAAAGTGACGAGAGGTGACTATGCTTCTTTTAAAATTTCAGTGAATGAACAACTCAAATCGATCTTGCTAGATGAAGCATTCTGGCCTATTGATGTGTAGATTGTTAAATTGTTGTCGGGGGGGCCTTCGTCAGGATCCCGGGCACTTAGACCTTTCTTGGTCCATTGTGCCAACCCCATGCCTGTCTGCCACTTGCAGACAGGGGACAAGAGCACCTCGGTAGAGGTATGAAGGATTGGCCTCCCCCTGCCTCACCCCAGTACCAGGTATAGAGGATGTCCTCCCTCCAACCGGCCCAGTCTGGGTCTCCCTCCGGCCTCCCGGTATAGGTCTGGAGGGAGTATCATCTCTCTATCCATGCCTGGTTGAGGTATGGAGGAGGGTCACCCATCCAACCACCGTCTGGGCCCAACGTTGCTTAACTTCGGTGTTCTGATGGGAACCGGTGTTTCAACGTGGCTAGGCTCTTGCCCCTATTGATGTGTATGTAAATGTGTATTTTTTTTTCTGAGAGCTCGCTGTTTGCCCCCAGAAAAATAACAAACACTTCGAATGTTCTCACGGTGACATTTATTAACATACAATGCTTGATAAATGAAGTATCTCAGCTTGAAGTGGCCTTGAATGAATCAGAACCAGACTTTCTGTGTTTTGCTGAACATTGGTTAAATGAAGATGAATCAAAAGTGATAAAATTGAACAATTATACGTGTGTTACTAATTACTCACATAAAATTCATAAAAACAGTGGTGTTGCTATTTATGCCTATAACAGACTAAATAATTCAAATAATGAAATAAATGTTATTAGTGTCCCAATGGCTGAAGAGAAAGTGTTTGAGAGCGTAGCTTGTGTTTATAAGCCCGTAGATGGTGAATTTGTGTTCATCTCTCTCTATCGTTCACCAACGAGCGTTTTAGTTCTGTTTGCTAAAAAACTGGATGAACTTCTTCATTCATTGTATAAACGAGAGAGAACTCTGGTGTACTAATGGGCAACTTTAATTATGATTTCTCCAGTTTGCACCAGGCTACCAAGCTTATTAATGTGTGTGAATCATATGGTTTAAAGTGATTGATAATCAGTCCGAATTGTGTCACGATGACATCCAATACACAACTAGAAAATGTAATAACTAATTATGACTATACAAAATGTAAATCTTCAGTGATTGATAATGGATTATCAGATCACTCTATGTAAGTGACAATGTTTGTTCTTGACACAACCAATTCAAATGTTTACTATGATAGGAAATTTTTTTCCCAAAGCAATGTTGACCATCTGAATTATTTGCTTTCATTGGAAAACTGGGAAGATATTTTTTTTACTGAGAGTGATCCCATTGATTCCAGCTTTGACGATTTTTACTCTAAATTTTGCTATCTACTTGAATGTAAGATACCAACGATGAGAGTGAAGAAACCTAACAAGAGTTTACGTAAGAAACCTTGGTTGACTTCACAAATAATTTAACTTTCTAATTTAGTCAAAGAGAAAGCACTGCAAGCCAAATTAAACAAGTCACCGGCAATTTATGCCGATTTTCTTCAGACTAGAAAAATTACAGTTTAGTCATAAAGCAATCAAAAAAATCATATAATGACAAAAAATTAAACTTTGCTTTGAATAAAACAAAAGAAACGCGGATGATAATAAACGATATGCTTGTAAAAACCTCAGCTAGGCATTTACCAGATTTCTGTGACGAGAACGGCACTTGCATAACTGAAACCAAAATAATCTCTAATAAAATAAATAAATATTTACTTGATCTTTCAGAACTTTATGAAAACAAAAAAAGTGCAACCGCAACTAACTATAAAAATTATGGAAATAATTCAAATGCCTTAAATTCCTTATACTTATACCCCACAGACAAAAAGGAAGTATATTCCTGTCTACGCAAATTAAGTAGAAAGCAAACCCCTGGAATTGATAATATACCTCCTAACTTGCTGTTGCAGGGTAAAATTTTATTATACAACCATTAGTATATTTAATTAATAAATCCCTTGAAAATGGTGTTTTTCCTCGAGTATTTAAAAAAAAGCAAAGTAATTCCTATCTACAAAAATAAATGTAATACTAAAGATGTTGCTAATTACAGACCAACTTCGTTACTACCCTCATTTTCTAAATTATTTGAACTTACTTATTACAATACACTGATTAAGTTCTTGAATGAATCAAATGAATTATCGGATTGTCAATGGGGATTTAGGAAAGGAAGATCAACAGAATCAGCTCTGCTCAATGCAATGAATTTCGTGACCAGTTCTCTTGATAACAACAAAAAGGTTTTATAGCCTTATTTCTGGATTTCTCCAGAGCATTTGATATGGTGGACCACAGGATCCTCCTATGTAAGTGCCATAGATTAGGCATCAGAGGTATAGCACTGGATTGGCTATCGTCATACCTGTCAGGTAGAACTCAAAAAGTTGAAATAACCTCAGGGAATGAGAAATATTTGTCAGACCCTTGTAAGATCACAACAGGTGTTCCACGGGGATCAATCCTGGGCCCCATTCTTTTTTTACTTTATGCAAATGACTTAGCTACACTAATTAAGAAAAGCAGTGTAAAATCAGTGTTATTCGCTGATGATGCGAGTTTTATAGTCTCAGACAACAACATCAAAGGGCACTTTAATCTGACCTAAGAATTATTGGATAATATATTGATCTGGTGACTTGATAATAAATTGAAACTAAATTGCAATAAAACTCAGGTTCTGTTGTTCAACCAATTTAGTAACAGTAATAGTCCACATCTGGCATTAAAAAATATACCCATTTCAGTAGCAAATTATGTAAAATTTCTGGGATTGCAAGTGCAAAATACAGGCAGCTGGGCCATCCATGTTTCTAAATTGTGTTCCATACTCAACTCTGTCGTATATCAGGTTTGTTTTCTTTTTAAAATAGTATCGTTAGAAGTATTAAAATCCATATACTATTCCAATTTCTCTCTTCCTTGAACTACGACCTTGACGTGGTGGAAGGGCTTGTGCGTTCCAATGACCCCTAGAGCTGGACTGGCAGGAGCAAGTACATTGCTCCTGGTAGGGCCACCCATGCCAGATAGGTCGAAGGGTAGGAGCCAGACGAAAGGTAGTTCCGTGATGGTGTCACGTTAAAAATACCGTTGAGTCGCGTGGGATACCTCTCAACTATCACTTCCCAGAACATGAAAGTCATCCAAAGAGATCTGATTCCTGGCAACTACGGGACGCCGCCCACTAGGGCGGGTGTCGTGCCCGGCAGCGGGGGAGGCAAGGCCTCCGCGGTCGTCATCACACGAAATCCTTGCACAGAATCATCATCAGAAGATACAAGGGAAAGGAGGGAGAAGAAGAAGAAAAAGAGGAAGAGGAGGAGGAAAACAGTGGTAAAAATAGGAACGTGGAACGTAAGGACCATGATGAGGGCCGGGAAGCTTGAAAATATTAAGCAGGAAATGGAAAAAGGAAAAATAGATGCTTTGGGATTGTGCGAGGTTAGATGGAAGGATAGCGGGGACTATTGGAGTGATAACTACAGGGTGATCTATAGTGGGGGAGATGAGAGTCAACGGGGGGTAGGCATGGTACTGAACACAAAGTTGGGACTGAGGGTGGTAAACATTGAACAGGTGAACGACAGGATACTAGTGGTAGAAATAAAAGCACGCCCAACGAATTTCGTACTGGTCCAGGTATACATGCCTACGAGCAACCATAGGGAGGAAGAGGTGGAAGAGGTGTACGAGCAAGTAGAAGAAATAATTAGAGAAGTGCCGGGGAAGAAAAACCTGATAGTGATGGGTGACTGGAATGCAGTGGTGGGAGAAGGGAGGGACGGATTAGAAGTAGGAGGGTTTGGGCTAGGAAGAAGAAATGATCGCGGGGAAAAGGCAGTTGAATTTTGTAGAAGAAATAAATTAGTAGTGACAAACACTTGGTTTAAACATCACCCCAGGCGTAGGTACACATGGAAAATGCCGGGTGACACTGGGAGATACCAAATTGATTATATAATGGTGAGGCAGAGATTTAGGAACAGTGTAAAAAACTCTCGAAGCTATCCAGGGGCGGATGCGGACTCGGATCATAACTTGGTGATGATGAAGTGTGAAGTTAGATTCAAAAGGCTTTGTAAAGGTAGGAAGATAAAGAGGTGGAACCTTGAAGCATTGAAAGGGTTGAAAAGGAGGGAATACCAAGAGCTAGTAGAAAAGAACATAGGTGAAGAGAAGCGGATGGGAAGCATAGAGAAGAGATGGGAGGTTATAAAAACAGGCATCGCAAGAGCGGCAGAGAAAACAATAGGAACGGTGGAAAAGAAGAGGGTTAAGAAGCAGTGGGTTACAGAAGAAATGATAAAGAAAATGGAGGAGAGAAGGATATGGAAAAACGTGAACACCGACGTAGGGAAGAGGAAGTACAAGGAATTGAATAATAAACTCAGGCGAGTGACCAATCGGGCAAAAGAAAACTGGTGGAAGGGACAATGTGAGCAAATGGAAAAGATGCAGGAGGAGGGGGAAGTGGGCGCTTTGTACGCCAAGGTGAAAATGTTATCGGGTGGTAAGAGAGGTCAAGCGATACTAAAGGTTAAGGACAAAACAGGAAAGATATTAGTCGAACAGGAAGATATCCAAGAAAGGTGGAGAGAATACGTAGAGGAGCTATATGACAGCGAGAATAGACCCCTTAGCCTAGATCTCGAGGACGAAGGAACAATAGATAAAGATAACCTCGGACCAGAGTTACTTGAGAGTGAAATAGAGAGGGCACTAAGAGAGATGAAGGGTAGAAAAGCCGTGGGAACCGATAACCTACCTTCGGAGCTACTGAAGAATCTAGGTAGTAGGGGGAGAAAATCGTTTTTCGAACTTATTCGCAGGATCTACGAGGAAGGAGTATGGCCAGAGGATTTCGTGAAAACAGTATTAATACCTATCCCGAAGAAGAAGAAAGCGTCAGAATGCGAGGAGTATAGAACAATCAGTTTAATTTCGCACGCAGCAAAAGTGTTGCTTAGAATACTAAATAGAAGGTTGGAGAGCAGAGCAAAGTGCTATTTAGGCGATGACCAATTTGGGTTTAGGAAGGGGAGGGGAACCAGAGATGCGATTGCGGTAATGAGGACACTTATAGATAGAAACATAGAGCATAATCAGGATGTTTTCGCTTGTTTTGTAGATTTCGAAAAGGCGTTTGACAGAGTAAACTGGGAGAAACTAATGCAGATACTGGGGAAAATAGGAATAGACTGGCGCGATAGGAGACTCATCCGAAACTTATATATGGGGCAGAGGGCTCAGGTAAGGGTAGCGGACGGTGAATCAGGGTGGGCAGTTATAGGTCGCGGGGTGCGGCAAGGGTGCCCGTTGTCGCCTTTACTTTTTAACATCTATGCTGAGGAAATGGTGAGAGAGGCATGGGATGAGCTAGACGTGGGAATGAAAGTAGGAGGCCAGTGGATAAAGTCGGTTAGATTCGCAGACGACCAGGCGTTGGTGAGTCGGTCATCGAAAGGACTGCTAACTTTAGTAGATGCACTGGAAAAGCAGTGTGAGAAATACGGAATGAAGATAAATAATAGGAAAACAAAAGTAATGAGATTCTGTAGGACAAAGAAAGCAAAGCTGGTGATAAGAGTAGGAAGTCACAAACTGGAGCAAGTAGAACAATTTAATTACTTGGGTAGTACGCTAGAAGAAAGAGGACATAGTAGCAAAGACATTAGGAGGAGAATAGCGCTAGCGAAGGAAGCGTTCAATAATAGAAGGGAGCTGATGACGGGGACCTTAAGTAGGGATGTAAAAAAGAGGCTAGTAAAGAGCTTGATATGGAGTGTGGCGTTGTATGGGGCAGAAACGTGGACCTTGAGAAAGGAAGACGAAAATAGGCTTAAGGCTTTTGAGATGTGGGTGTGGAGGAGGATGGAGAAGGTGCGTGGGACGGAAAGGAAGACAAATGAGGAAGTGCTTGACATGGTGGGCGAGGAGAGGAAACTTATAGATGAGATTAGGGGAAGGCAGGGTAGGTGGCTGGAAGGGGTAATGAGGGACGATGGTTTGCTGAAGGTCGTGATAGAGGGAAGGATGTTGGGTAAGCGGGGAAGGGGAAGGAAGAGAATCGGTTTTATGGACGGGATGAAGAAAGGTAGGACTTATGCTGAGATGAAGAAAGAAATACAAGAGGTAGAAAGGGCACAGCACGTGTAAGAGTTCGTTGGATATTCTCTGACTTTCATCACAACCTACCTCTAACCGGTAGATTACTGTAATGAATGAATGAATGAATTCCAATTTCTACACAAGGGTTTCTTACGGAATAGTTCACTAATAGTCCTCAACTAGTTTACTCAAAAAAATCTTCCTGGTGCAGAAAAAATAGTTAGATGTATGCTGGGTGTTCGTCAAAAGAATTCGTGCAAACCACTGATGAAGCAGTTGAACCTATTAACGATTCCAGCAATCTACATTTACTGTGTAGCTGTTCTGGTTAAAAAAATATTCAGAAATATAATTTTAACAGAGAGATTCATTCTCATGCCACTAGAAATGCAAACCTTATTCATTCAACTTATCACAAAAATGTATTTCATCAAATAACCCAATGGTTATGGGTGCAAAAATATTTAATTCGTTACCAAACAGTGTGAGGAATGCTGGGTCAGTGGAAGTATTTAAAAAAACGTTGAAAAAGGTTCTCTTGACCAGGTGTTATTACACTGTTCAGGAATTTCAAAGTGACAATTTATAAATTTGGAAACAGTATATTTCAGGAAAGGGAGCTTTATATGTTTAAAAAAAATGTTTCAGCATTATCTGTATTTTTGTATGCATAAACACTATGTTTGTGTTTTTTATCCATAAACTGACAAATCCTATACCAACAAATCTTTATATGATCCTTGGAAAATGAAATAAGTAATACATAAATAATAATAATAATAACATTCTTAGAATGAAAAGGTTCCTTAACTCATATGAACTTGAGAAGCCAGGTATTAGCTGACCAGGGAAGTTGAATGCTTAAAGTCACTTTCTTTCAATGCTGGATAAGTTTAACCAAATATATTAATGATCAAAACACCAACATGAACACAATTTGATCATATTAACATAACTGTGACAAGAATGTATTTTTGGTGAAATTGTATAATAGAGACCATTAAAGAATAAACCATTAGTGACAAGATTAAAATGTATTGGCTAGCTGGTTATTAGGAGAGGCAACCAAAAACCAAGTTTATTTGGACCTTGATAATCTCTCCTTAAATCACTACAAAGAGACAGTTCAACCAACAGAGAGTTCAACCATTAATAGCAATATAATCAGGAGATGATAAACAAATATTCTTCTGAATTTACAGCATGAATAGGCTGATCAATGATTAAGGCATTTTTATAATTACAAGTGCTCTAATTATTATATAAGACTCAAAACTGACTTTTAACAGCAAGCATTTTTATTAAATTTACATTAATATGAATTATTACTATTATTAAATGGACAATCACCTGTGACTAAAACATACCTTTTTTCTTCACTCTCTCATATCTAACAAGATCCTCTGCCACAATGGCAGCTTCATGGACAGTCTGGGGTGTCATAGCCGTTGAGGTAAAACCAGCAGCAACTGCCCCCGTTGAGTAATGAGCCTACAAGAAAAAGAGGACAAAATGAAAATGTGAGGGTTTTATAGGAGTGTTTTTGCAGAGCAGTAAAATAAATACCACTCAATCACTTCGCGATTAGACAAATTAATAACAAAATAATAACAGCATTTCTTTGATATTAAAAAGGATTTAAATAACATCACTTCTTTGATACGGAAGAGAATCAATATAATAGCAATCTTCAGGGGGGTAATCTTCGAATGCTTTTTTGATATTACCATTGAAATCAAATTTGCAAAGGTTTTCATATAGATTTACAGAGTTGCTTTGAAACATTAAGGCCTAATAACCAAATAACTAATCGTAGAAAGTTGTATTTTTTTTCTGTTTCTGAAAAACGACTTCTGAAGTAATTTCATCCATCGATCAAAGGCCTGTGATTCGATTCCCGATGAAGACTGAAATTTTTTCGAAGTATTTTCTAAATTAGGCATCCTTTTTAGGCATCTTTTAGAATGTATCAGGAATAAGAGAGAAGAAGAGATGGATAAAATGATGTCACGGCCATTATGGGAAGGTTGCCCGTCCATTCAACTTTAGACTCCTATGTCTATTGACTGTTGCAGGCTTTACTTCGTAGAAATTACTAATATCATTACTCATGATTGACAGACTTTCCTACAATGCTTTGTAGAAAATTACTAAGCTGTCAATCATGAGTACTGATTCTATATCTCTGGTAATTTTTGGAATCTAAAAGAGATGATTTGAAAATGATCATATGTCATGGTCCCCAGCACGATCAAGTAAAAAAAAATGGGATGAACCCCCATTTTGGCAATAAAAGTTTTTTAATGTTTCATTTTAATTATTATCACATCACAGAGATAATTATGCAAGATGAAGAAAGTTATACTCCTGCACATATAAAAATCTGAGGGATTTTTTCTGACTTCCATATGACCTAATGATTCACTCATATCCATGACCTAACGATTAACAGGCAAGGTCTTTACTCTAATACCACCGAGGCTGGTGTTTTTTATTTGTCCTCTTAGGGCTGGTTTTATAATCTCTGGTTAAATATCTCCGCATGAAAACAGAAGTTAATATGCTCTTCCATCAATAATGCTCACGTTAATTAACTGACAGTGATGTAATATAAAAAACCCAAACTCTTAGTTAGCAAAAAGGTTAGACCATCTTGTAGTTAACATGAACCATACATTAAAAAACAGGCCTTTGTGAAGTGATAATCCAAGAGCACACATTGAGGTGACAATGATGGTGGATAGTGCTTTTTCCCCCTTCCTTCACATATTCTGGGGAAAATTGAAGGATGTGACTGTGGTAATTTAGACCAGGGGCCCAAGTCTGTAACTTGGATTTCTCCCGAAAACGGGAGAAAACAGATCCGCCGGGCGATAAAAAAAGCCTTTTCTCCCGTCGGTAGTCTGTAACAGGTTTCTCCGGGAGAAAGGAGGAACATGAAACGCCCGGAGACAACTTGTCGCCCGACCCAAGTCTGTAACTCGGCGAAGCGACTTCCGGCCGCCCCAGATGGGAGACAAGTTACGTCGGCCTTGCTAGACCGACGTAAGTTTTCTACCTAGGAGAAATGTGCGCATTACGACAGTGATTTTAAATTTTGACCAATGGCATAAGAGAGTTCACGATGATTTACTTCTGCTTGGAAAATAACAAATCCACCGTTCACAAGAATAAAGTCTGTACTTTTCGCGTATTTACACGTACATGAGTATAGTATATATACATTCTGTCAGTTTCCAATTGAAAAAGCAATGAGGGCCAGCACATTAGCATAGACCTCATCCACATTAATTATTATAAACGAAGCGTTTATCAATTACTGATCTGAAATCTCAATTTTAGACTAAGTAAATATCGACATGTAAACATAATGAGAAGCGGAGTCTTCAAATTTGATGTTTGAAGTTTAAACTTCCACCTTTAATAGTTCACAACAAATGAAAATGTGCTGCTCTAATTACATTAAAGAAGAGTTTGCGAGTAATAATGTGCCATACACGAAGCACACGTTGAATTAAAGCTTAAGTCCTGTATTATTACCTTGGTTATTATAATGACTTATACAAATTTCACTCCATTTGTTTTGTAATTACAAAACAAATGCCTTAAGCCTCACGCTGATCGACAGTTTTAAGGGCATTTGAGTTTTCAGTTACTTTTTACATATCGTACTGAATCTCACTTGGGTACTAATTCAATGAAACATATTTCCGTTTACATTATGATGATTAATCATATCATTTCCAATCGCCATTCCAATCCACCGTAGTCATACGGGTAGCACGTATGATTTAATGTGGACGCATATCGGTTGTCAGATGGATGTCATGCTGTGTACACGGAAGAACGGGCATTACAGCTGTGAACGCTAGCGAATATGTCCTGTCTTATACATATTTGTTCGTATATTCTAATTCAACCACGTGTGTGACTATAGTCTTCTAGTATACTTCTCATGTATTCTTTTACACCAGTGACTCAAGTGTAAGAAGTCATATCCATTTACTTGCTCCACTGACAAAGAATTGGCATTTTTGTAGCTGTTCTCGTTACGCTTATATTCCGAGATTTATTTTGATTGAACTCAAATTCCAGGTTGAACGCCGCTATGTAAGTTTTTGGGATGCTGATATAATCCTAAACTACACTATCGACTAGAACGACTTGAGCATATACCACGGTATATATCACTCGATTCATGGATTGTACGCTGATACGTTTCCCCACAATGAAGGAACTCTCCCTTGGTGTTTGATATTTTACTTTTGGAGTGATGCTCTTGTGATACGTATGTTATCCTGAAAATATAAGTGAAAATCATCGGCAACTTCCCTTAAAAAATCGGTGTGTTTTATAATGTGTTACTGTGGCCAAGCATTGGATATTTCATACAAGTTTTGTGGCATATTCGGCGTTTACTTGAGCTTTGGATGCTACTTTTAAAATGCCTTGTAATAATGACGTGTGTTGTCAAGTGGTTAAGCTGATTAATGTCAGTATACTGACAGTACACGTGTTTAACATTTGTGCAACTGACGGCTATTACTGTTTTTAATCTTGTCAATCGTCCATTGATCATGTAAGTAGCCCATTAAATAAATGTGTTCATTAATAAAATTACATATTAGAAAATTATTCAGTTTAATATCCATGTATCACTGTTTCAACAAATGTTATTCCAATGAAGTTTGCCCAGCCGGTGTGATATGCCAATACTATATACCTACACTTTAGGAGTGATTTAAACTAGGATGAAGTGTAACGAATACTCGAAAGTACAATGGTATTCATTATCTGACTGGTACATACATTGCAATAGCGGAAATTAATCAATATCGTGAATATTCGTCTTCAAAAATTTCAGTTAGTGAAACGTCGTGCAATTGTAACGTCAGTTAACAGACGGCTATTACTCTGTTTTCAATCTTGTCAATCATCCATTTATCATGTAAGTAGCCCATTCATTAAATGTGTTCATTTATCAAATTACATGTTAGATAATTATTCAGTTTAATATCCATATATCGCTGTTTAAACAAATTTAATTCCAATGAAGTTTGTTGATGCGGGATGTCTTTCTGTCGGGAAGATTTAATAATTGCCCTTTCGGTGAGTTTTAAAATAGGATGAAGTGTAACGGAAACTCGAGAGTATAATGGTATTAATTATCTGACTGGTACATACTCTGAAATAGCGGAAATTAAGCAATATCGCGAATATTCGTCCTAAGAAATTTTGTAAACAAAGCAGACTAATCCTTCGCTTCTACAGCTGTGAAAAGGTACAGTCGATTTCATTGGCTCTCAAAAGTAGGTCACTGAAATATGTCCAATAGTCAGCTTTGGCTTCAGAAATTTTCATACCCTCACTTTTCTCCTTCCAGTACAGCCGGCTGAAGTTTCTCCACCCAGTTACAGACTACGGTCGGGTGAAATTTTCGGGAGGAATCTCGTTTCTCCTGTCTCTGGCGCCCCAAGTTACAGACTTGGGCCCCAGGTATCAATTTATGTAGCACACATCCAGCAGCTTGGTGACCAAGTGAATGCATTCAGAGAGGCATGAGCTTAGATGAGATTACAGTGAATTGCAGCCAAAAAAATCAATACAGGCAATGGAATGAAAAGTTGGCATATTCAACTGATAAATTTTGATTGGCCCGGATGAGAAACCAATATCATTGGGAGAATCTACTATAGAATTTAGTAATGTTATTGAGTACTCTCCAGTACTTAACTACACTTCGTGCAATAGGTTCACTTCTTAACAAAAATCAGGGATATTTTCGTCCCATTTAATCAATTTACAAAACCCAGGTTTCAACTGATTTCTTTTTCAAGGTGGCTCAAATAAGATTCGTGATCTGCTTGTTATCATGATAAAATCCCTACATTATGCCATTGACCACTAAACTCTTGGATCAAAGTACAGGCATGACATATTCAGCCCAGAAGTGATAAATAAGAATATTAAAGTGCATCTAGTATATTATGACCAAAACACTTACTGCATTGAATTTATCTGCAACCTTTTTCTCTTCATCCTTCTTTTCAGGAGCCTTATATTCTTTTTTCAACACATCCAGTATTTCCCTGGTTTCTGTGTTAATATTTTTCAGATTTGCAGCAGGATCACCACGATCTTGGACCACCTCTATAACACAATATTTCAACGATGTCATAAATGTCTTGTGCCAAATACCATTTCATTCGACTAGCATAACAGCAAAAACACATTTTTTTCATTTTAATACTATCTACGGGTAATAACCCATTTACATTTAGGGTTGTAGTTCGTATTTTGTATTATAGTTCTCATATCACTTTCAATTACAAAACCTAGGAAGTATGACAGAATTTTATGAACAATAAATGGTAAATTTTTACAATAATTTCTGTTTCAGAGCCTGGACAGAAGCATGCAGCACTAGAAGTATGCTAGAGCTGTCATCAATTTTCTTCTTTGGAATAAATCATAGATTTACGCCTTAACATAAATGCAATTTAAAGCAAGGTTACACAAACCTTCATCCTCTACTTTGAGATTGTTTTTCAAATGATGAAACGATGAAAGATTGAATTTCTCAATGTTGTTGGGGTCTTGTAAAACAATAAGATCTTTCCTATCGAATGCCTCGTCTGTCAACAGATCCTTCCAATTTTTAACTTTAATATTCAACTGCTCGACAGCCTGATAAGTGGGAAAAATATGCACATTAATTCAATACAGAAATATATAATCGACAAGAAACGTCACATGCAATAAGACATTATTAAATACAAGTCAATTAGAAGGAATTTTCCTTTAGGTGGCAACATAATAATTACCTCGAAGCAAAAGACGTTTCCAGTTTTCTTAACTGCGACTAAATGGGAGTTGTTGGTGAATGTTTTGTACATTACAGGGCAATGATATTTGCCTTCATGACTTTTGTGGAAATTCAACTTTATTAAACTCTTGCTGTCCATCGCCTGCAAAGAGTGAGAAAAAATTAATAGTAGAATGTTGGGTAAATTATATAATAACAAATTACAAGGCTACTTACTTCTCCTGTTATTGGATTAACTTTGAATTTCTTCAAAAAGGCAACGATAGCTTGCAGTTCGAACATATTTCCATGCTTATCACAATATGGATGCTCGAATGGAGTTAAGGACAAGGAACAAAAATCAAAGGGCAGACGACGAAATCCTGCTTTATCTCCAGTCGGAGGTCCTGATTTCTTCCCACCGTACAAAGTCGTCCACTCCGTACACGTCAGGTACCTAAATGGAAAAATCATGGTATTAATTGTCTTGAGAAACTAGATTATTCGAAAAAAAAACTTGTTTATTCATATTTACACACATTTTGTCTTTCTGATGCTGGCGTTTCCCCATTTTGATTTTTGTTGAAAACAGGTAACACGGACTTGAAGATCGTTGTGAACACCAGGAGCTTCACTTCACAAATACAAACAATTTGAATTATGACACAAAATTAACAATTTAGGCTCTACGTTGACATCACTTAGGAAAGAGTCGACATATCACAGGCAAGATAAAAAACAACAAATGTTTCCACTGCTCCGAAATTCACAAAAGAGGACAACAGACATCTTCCCATATCGCTGTTCATTCCTTAGTTTACTTTCAGAACTTGCTGGCAGGTGCCGCCGGTGCCGCAAACAAAACAGTTGAATAACAGAATACGGCGAGATGCGAGATCAAGGAGTCTATATTAATTAATTCTAAAGGAGTCTAATATAATTCTATTATTCATGTGCGAGATATTGCGCGAGAACATGCATATGAACAAGAGCCTTACAGTGCATTTTGTAAATTCATCTGACTATGTTCTTTGTCGTTATTGACCTACAGAACAATAAATAATATTATTATTAAAAATTCTTAGTCATGGATTGTCCATTGACTGGGAAAACCGCCTGAGTTAACTCAGGCGGTTTTCCCTACGTAGCGCACTTGTTCGACCCCGACGTGAACTTGTTGGGTGTGCTTCTTTGTTCGTGAACCTAGTTCACCATTTTTAGGGCATTTTGGTAGAGTTTCGATGGTTTAATTCTATACCCAATGATAACAATGCATTTTGGCGACGAAGGAAGATTATATAAACGAATTTCAATCCATAAATACTATGATGTCAGTTGAATGTACCGAGGCCTAGAATGCGCAAAGGATAAATATCTACACAATCTCATCAATCATAAACAGCATTAAACCACTGCGGAGATTACTAGGTGGACAGCGGCTATATTTTTAGTTTCGTTTACACTTATTTACATTCCCTTTTAATAGAATAGCTGAATCAAGAAATGCATACAAAAAAGTCCAACCGTTGGAAAATATGTAGTTATCAATACCAAAAATACTCTTAATTTTATGAATTTAAGTTGCAAACTCAGTTTAAAGTATACATATCGCAAATACTTAATGAGTGAATGGCGTAAGCGTAGATATTTGAACTAGTTTGTAAGTAATCGAAGATGTCTCTACGTTTCGACATTTTGAAAACTGCGCTCGAGCCCTTCGCTAAAAGCACTCTAAATGCTGTTAAGATAAGCCAAGAATTCCGTCCTCATACTTCCTGCTGCCTTCAGGTTACTAATATTTAGTTAAGAGTTTGACGAACAAAGATAAATATTGCGAATATGTCACTGCCGCAGAATAATCAATATTCAAAAGTTAGATTCAAGATGGCCGTGCGTTCCCATAAGACACCAATTCTGATATCAACTGATTGCCACTGACCTCGAACTGCCATTAATGATTAGTTTTCATAATTACTCTACGGCCCATAAAGTCTCCGCTATAGGTAAATATATGCTTATCTCGGTTTGAATTAACTAACTTTTATTCACACAGAGTTGTAATTGTAGCATTCTGTTGCCCAAATAATATATTGCTCTTTCTTTTGTTTTTCAGGCATCTGTCTGTGTATTGACATTGGTGTTGTGAGATGGAGGACTTGAACGCAGGTGAAGATTCTGAAATAACAATAGTAAACGTAGAATGACTTTGGCAGTTGAGGAAGTGCATTAGGAGGGAATGGAATATAATTTGCCGCTTTGAATAACAGTTTGCTGGATTTGATGGAAGTTGGAATTGGAAATATATTACTTTCGAAGTCAGCTGGTGGGGACATGTGGGCGCCCATGATGTGTTAGGTTCAAAATTGTTTTCCATCTGAAGCTGACATCTCTCTGCTCTTCACCTTCTCCAGGAATTTTTCGCATTGTTTTCTTCATGTCTGGTTCAAATTCTAAAAATGTATTTCCGTTGGACGACGCAAGATTCAGAATCACCCCTCTTCAACAAATGGGAGCTGCATGTACTGGGGCGTTTATTACATCCCTAATGATGACTCCCTTGGATGTTGTGAAAATACGTCTCCAAGCTCAAGAGAAGGCTATTCTGTCGAATAAGTCTTTCATTCCCTGCAGTAGCGTCGTAGATCATCTCTGTCCCTGCTTCAGCTCATCTAATTCTACTTCCACCAGCGTTCAGCATGACTGGTTCCGGAAACCTAATCATTTAAATGGGACTTTTGATGCCTTCGTCAAAATTTATAAGCTGGAGGGAGTTTCCTCTCTTTGGAGTGGCTTGAGTCCCACATTGGTGCTTTCCATTCCTGCAACTGTCATATACTATGTAGCGTACGAGCAACTGAGAGTAAACTTAAAAGATTACTACAACAACAACTGGAATCAAGGAAAGCCGGCTGTACAACCAACATGGATACCTTTGGTGTCCGGTGCTAGTGCTCGTGTATGGGCTGCTAGCATCGTCAGCCCTATAGAACTTGTCCGAACGAAGATGCAGTCCAAGAAGCTCAGCTATAGTGAAACCTTTCAAGCTGTCAGAACACACTTGCAACATCATGGAATACCCGGTCTCTGGAAAGGTTTAGGACCAACTTTAATGAGAGATGTTCCGTTTTCAGCAATATATTGGCTCAACTATGAAGGTCTTAAGAACTACTTCTCTCAGCATTCACCATCTTTTAGTTTCAGCCTTTTTGCCGGTGCAGTTTCAGGCTCAATTGCAGGGATATTAACTCTGCCGTTTGATGTGGTTAAAACACACCAGCAAATAGATTTCGGCGAAAAGGGTTCACAATCAAATGAAAGAATCCGAAAGTGGCACAATTTCGGCTCGTCCCTTATGAGACAGGGGTACTCCTCTACAGCACATCCTTCCAGGAGGGCCACCACTGCTGTCATAATGAGATCCATTTATGACACCACAGGAATCAAGGGACTGTTTGCCGGTTTTGTTCCGCGAGTGATAAAGGTGGCACCAGCTTGTGCGATCATGGTGGCAACATTCGAATATGGGAAGCAGTTTTTCGAGAAACATAACAGAAAAATGGTCCTCGAGTCCAATCAAACCAAGGTGACTACTCGTCGTAGGCACAAAGAACTGCGTTCATTTGATATGGAGCTATATGCTTGAGATCTCCTACAGCCAAGCTGTGAAAATGTCTTCCAGTAGTCGAATTGTAGTGAAAAATTTCATTCCCAAGGAAAGATGCATTGCTACTTCTTGCCAACTGTGTGATAATATATGATAACTGTAGTTTGGTCTTGTAACCAATGTAAAACTTTGAAGGCATTAATATGTTGTAACCTTTCATTATTTGTTTTGGCTGTTAGGAGCTTTCACCAAAAAATCAAAATCTTTGGTACAAAAACCTTGTTTGCAAACTTTAACTGGGCTTAATAAGATTAAGTTTTGTACATATTGCATCTCATTTTTGTTAAATAAAGTGATCTTATCGGATAGCTATTTATTCTTTGTGTGTACAGCCTCTCACTCGTCCTCAGCTTCCTGCAGTTGTGCTGATCATTGGAGATTCTGGGCACGTGAAGGTGATTTTTTACATATAAAACATGGAAAAATGTAGTGAATTTTAAGGAATGTATTGGATTGGTCTGATCCACAGAAATAGTTCTTAGTTTAAGGCATTAAAACATACTTTTCTGCTTTCCCTGCAAATGGTTTGGAGAAGTTAGATGTCAGACACCATAACATTGCCAGATGAAATTCAAACCTGGAAGACTTGAGTGGTAACTGATTTGGTATAAGGTCTAAATCTACAGGAGTAGCCCACAGCTGTTAGGCCACCCTTAATTAAGCAGTGACATGGGTTTGTGTCTTTCACTCATTTTTAGTCATTAATGGAGGTTGAAAAAAATAATTCTTTTACCTTTCTGTTCTCCAGTATCTCGTAAATTTCCCCATTCTACATATGCTACTTGGGGCTCAAGTGATAACCTCCAAGTTGACTTAGAGTGCCTGATACAAATATTGCTAGAAATTTTCTCATTGTGCATTGCTTCCTGAGCAACTACCAGCAATGCATTTCAAGTAGCCATATCACATTCTGTTCAATATTAGCACTTGTCTGAGTGCCCAACAGGTGGTTGCATGGATATGAGAGATTTAATGAGTATATCTTACTTTGCACATTTAAGGAGTAACGACTCCTCACAATGAGTTTTATTTCTGGTATTTTGTAAATGGATTTCTACCACAAACAGCAAGAGAAAGCTACATCTGAGTAGCTTGCCGAGAATAGAAATATGCCAAGACATCGATGCTATAGTGAAACTTTATATGAAGTACATAGAGAAAACAGCAAGTGATAACATGCATTTTCCTAAGTTTAGTGACATAATTAAAGCCAGTTGCAAACCCTTTAGCAGGCATTCTTTATGGTACAAATATCTTGGCTTGCATTTGTCATTTCTCTCCAAACCAGGTAATGCTGTCACAGTTGCTCAGGTAACTCTAAAATCATTGAAATGAAGCCTTAGAAATCTAGGCTTCCCTTTCATTATTTTCTAATGTGGAAAAAGGAACAAACTTTGAAAAGTTCACTATTTAGTTTTTTATTCAATTAATTCGTTACTTTTCATGTCAAGTTTGTTCTTTTTTTCCATAATGAAAAAAATTCAGTTACCCATCGTCCATTTTCTAAGGTGCTAAAATCTTAAGAAGTAGGTTTAGGATACCCTTATAATATCATCTGCTTCTTTCTACAAATTTCAGAAACAATGTGCTCATTGAATACCATTTATCCCCAATGATACTACCTTCACCTAGCAATTTTATACTCTTCCAAATACCAATCAAAATGCTTTTTCTCAGTAGTTTACTATTCCCTTGGTAATTAAATACCTACTTCAGCAACCAGCATCAGTGATCTCTTGAAATTCTACTTATGGCAGAAATGATTGCTACTACTCCTTAGCTCACTGATTGAGAACTTCCTTGATTCACAAATTCTACTTGACTGATTGCTTTCCCAAACTGAGATCCAGCTACTCCTATTATTTATATCTCTTTAGCTGAAAACCCCAGTGATGTAAAAAATTCCTTCCATTTCAAAGTCAGAGATGGGAACCGATGAGAGACTGATTCTAATAAAATACACCTCCTTTATCATTGCCTACATCACTAAATTCCTTAATCCTATTATTTACTTGGCTGGTGTCTTAATACCCTTGCCACATGTCCATCATCATATCATAATCTTTATTCATCTGTTGAACAACAGGCATTGTGGTAGATGTCGTCGGTCATTATACACCTCATGTGAGGATACAGGAACAACACAATGCACAGAATACAAAACACATTATAAGTATAAATTAGAACCTTATTGTAGAGAAGTTCATTTCGAAGTATTCATCTAGAGAGTATTAAGGTTTTGTTAAAAGCCATTTCTCTAAGGCCGTGCGGAAAAGTTTGTCACCTACCATCCCTCAAGTTTGCAGTGTGGTTTGGTCCCCCTGCCTCACCCTTGCCTGTGGTCTCTCCCCATCCTTTCCCCTCTCCCTCCCTCCCCTACCTGCAGTGCTGAAGGAATTATGTGAGCATGCCAAACTCCTCACCCCCCCCCCTCCCACCGGAACCTTTCCACTAAAACCCTTCTGGGTCAGGATCCAGCTCTGGAAGTCATGTTTCTAGGAGACTGATGTGCGTGGCTTTCGGGCTCTGATAGAGGAGAGACAAATTGGGGTATGCTCCTCAAGTGAGGAGCGTCGACTCTGTACCTCCACCCCCCCCCCCCAGAAACCTTTGGAAACTTCCACTCCTCTGGGATGACCGGCACTGACCCTGCACCCCCAAAACAGTACAAAAACCCTTGCCTAACCCTGAGGCGTAGCCATGTGGAATTCTCGGTCCGAGGTATTTTAGGTTATTGTCACGCTCATGACCGGCTCGCTGACCATCAGGACTAGAATTGGCTCGCGGTTAGTGATCCTTGGTCTGGGAATTGGCACTCTCTGCATCGTGCTCAAGACAGGTGTCGTTGACTACTGAACTAGGATCGGATCAGACCCTTGTCTTGTGGTCCCTCTTGCAGTGGACCGGGACGATCGGCCCAACCGGTCAGTGACCATGGCAGGTATGTTGCCATTTGTTTGTCATTGTGACTTTTGCTCGGCTGTCCTTTCTTCCGTACGTAAGTAATTTGTTTGGGGCAAATATGTGTGTTCATAAAGAAACTTCTAGTATCCTACAGTGCTTTATCTCGACCGCTCCCCCTATGTCCCCTTGTGACACCAGAAACTTTAGCTACAACTAGTACACAAGATGAATCTCAATCCCAACATTCTCCCTTTGTTGAACAGTCCAGTTTATAACAAGAGATTAAAACGGATGAAGTTGGCAGAGGGAATGTCCTTGCTTACTATCCCAGAGGTCGCAGGTTCGCGTCCTGAGTGGGTGGATTTTTCACTGTCCAGGACTTTAGTGCATTGTTATGTAAGAGTTCCTTTTGTAGAAATTGACTAACTCCTAAATGCACTAGCAAATAAAGACAATTATATTTATCATTCTAGACCATTCCTACAATCATATATGAAATTAAAAATGCCAAAAACCTCTGTATTCATTCTCAGCTAGTATGAAGATGTACATGAATCTCCATACTCAACTTTCTTCCTGCCTTGAACAGTCCAATTCATGTAAAGAAGATGCGTCTAGTCCATTCCTACATTTAAAGGTGCAATAAACTTTACCAAAAACCTTACGTATTCATTCTCAAATACTCTTCATTGTTCTTACCATCAGCGAAATGGATTTGTTGCACTCCTCCAACATTCTATTTTCAAAATAATCTCTTAGGCGATTAACTATGCTATGGAAACTTTTCTACTCATTACAACTAAGTTTTTACACTAGCTTTGGACGAATAAGCTTTACATTGATATTCAACATGGCCTGTTTCTAAGAATATTAACGTTCAAGGTCATTGACCTTGAACATCTAAAGACACTTCAATTTTTCGAGGGAAAAAAAATACATACTGCAGTTTAGCTTAGCGGACAATTTTCCCAATGCACTACTTGGACCTGATAATTTGTGATACATAATCCAGGTTTGCTATTGGCATTTACTAGTACTGTGCTCATCTACATTACCCCCAAACACATTATTACCGATGCCAACAGTTCCTTTAATTAATGATGTACTTCATTCCTCTAGATCCCTTAACAATGATTATTTAATGACCGATCAGTAATACGAAATTAACTGACATCTAGTTGAAAAACATCACTGTGGATAAAACTTGTGGTAACCCAAGAAATTTATTAAAGTGATGAAAATTCTTCTTTACCTGAAAAAACCTCAATGAACCAAGCTGTTTGATAATTTACCACAAAATGTCTGCCTATCCAAATCATAACCAATTCAAGCAAATACATTGAGCTTTTGTTAAATTGTTATGTAATTTCAAGAAACATTACAATTTTCACTATGTTGTGCAATTCAAAATTAATTTTAAGCTTAGGCTGGCCATAGTACCTACTTTATTGTGATTAGGTATTAAGAGTAAAAATTTCAAAATTTCACCTATACTTGCAAGGAGTTCCCCAAATTGTATTGACGAAACAATGACTTAATAGTTCTGAAACAAAACCAAGGTTTTTTTGTCAAGAAAATCTAATGACTCATTCTTATAAAATTAGAGCAATGTGAGGAACTTTCTGTTCAGTATTTTCAGTCAACCTTGGGGTATTTTAGGCTAAGATTAATGAGATAGCACAAAATATAATCACATTGAAAAATGTTTTTCAACATTGGTTCTGATCTATTCCATACAGCAAAGATGATAAGCCTTTCTAACCAAAGATTAGATAGGAGTTTGGTTATCTTATTTACACAGATTTTTTTAGGTGAGCTCTCTACGCAACAGGAACACTTGGAAATACTTTTCAGTTAAGCATATTTGTCCTTGGTAGAACATAGTTACCCAGAACATAAAGCTCTCCAAGGAGAGTGACAAGATTGCCCACAGCTCACGAAACCTTTATATCCTAAGTAATGAATTATTGATTTTTTCTCTGAAAAAACCTATGATAAATTTCAACAGGGAATGTCACAAACATCATTCATTTGAGGGATGTTCTGACTGTGCAATTCATATATACAACAAGCATATACGCGGATACCCTTGGCAGGGTAAATCAAATAAAATTAATTGTCGACAGGTTCACTTTGTGGAATTTTTCCATGGTTTCGAATGAAATAACTTAGTAATTTTCCACACCGTTTATTATCCTCAACTGGTTTCAACGCAATAGCGTCACTTTCAAGAGATTACTAAACCTCTTGAAAATGACGCTATTACGTTGGTACTGGTTGAGGATAATAAACCGTGTGGAAAATTACAAAGTTATTTTATTCCAAACCAGGGTAAATCACCCTGAGATGTAAGATAATTAAAGCTCTTCAAAAGAAAATCTGTTTTGAATAACACTTGTCTTGGATGATTTTTGCTGCAGAGAGAGAGACACATTACTCCAATTACGTTTCTACATCACTAGACCATCCAACCGTCTTCATTTTCCCAAGACGTATCCTAATTTTCAAATGTAAAATGCGGGTAATTCAGAACTCTTTTAACGCAAGGAATTTCCACGTCAATAATTATAAAATCTCCGTATCCTAATCATAAGGTGCATTGAACAGGGGAGGCTGCTCCAAAGTAAAAGTAATCATTACCTCATTCTGACTCACTGATAAACATGGTAGTAGCGAAGTTCAAAATAAGAGAAAGGTTGTACAAAATAACTCCCCTTTACATGATAAATACTCATCATACAACAAAATGGGCAGCATTATTTTTTTAAGCTCCTTTTTGCTTGAGGTTTGATGCAGGATGCAGAGAAAAATTACCCATGCTCTTTGCCCGGACATAAGCAGATAGTTTGCCATTTCATATCCCAGTGAAAACATCAATCATTGTAAATAGAATGTGAAGGAAGGTTTCTCAGGTGTTAAGAGCAGGTTAGGTAATATGTACCAGTAAACTGATCATCAAATTCAATGAGAGGCTAAGGGAAGGTAGGAATGTAAGACAACAGCACAACCCATCAAGAGACACCCAAGTCGAGGGTACAACAAGTGGCCAACTGTGAGAAGCAGCATTCAGAAGACATGACAATGAAGAGCGAGTCATTCTTTGAAATGTCGGCAGACATGGAGTCTTTAACCCGAAGGAACACACTAGAAGACATTCTTCACAATATTCATTAGGAAAACATCAGCTCATGCATCTTAAATAGCAATTTAATCAAAGTAATGTTTACAGAAGGCAGCACCTCTTCTGCACTCGAATAATGGTAATGACATATTTCATGGCATAGCTACTTGGAAGGACAATTTTATTATCTGAGAAGCATTACTAAGTTACAATCCCAAACAAAACATGACCAGAGCTATGTCAAAGATTAAATACTGAATTAATTTTTTTTTAAGTGATGGAAACTTATAGGGGTTAGGCTTAAATCTGACATCCAATTTTATTCCTGTAAATTAGGGATGGGATGTGACAGGGATTTCTCATCACAGCTCCGACTGCTATGACTGACCCAGTGATAGTGCCAAAAACCAATGATTTTGACACGGGTGTGATTTTGGATACAAGCTACACATATTCCGAGACCGACCACTCTGCTTGTTCCAGAGGAATCGTCAGACTCAGTATTGGAGGGAGAAAAATCACAAGAGCCACACAACAGAACTATGCATGAGATTGATACAAAGATCATTAGAAGCACACAACTCCAGAATGACAGGAGTGACAAAACTTCACCGGCACAGAGTGGAGAAACGTGAAATGATGCTTTTCCTGGAGCTGTGATTTTTCGTGTCATACCAAGACACCAATTCACGATGAAAAGATCATCCTGACAAAGTCATGGACCATGAAATCACACCCCATCCCCACTGTAAATGAGGTAGTTTAACAATAACCGTCATATAACTATGAGTGATAGAATATTATTAAATATTTGTAATACTAAGAAAAACTACATATTACTACAGGTTTAAAATACTAAAAGAAACCATAGTACATTCAAAGGTGTATCACAATGTATAATAGGGAATGGTGTCTTTAAAAGTGCTCATTTTTGCAGTCAAATATGAGTTGGCAGCACAGTACATGCATCACTTAATAACCATGGGAAAATTCACAATTGACCAACCATTTGCATTATAACTTCTTTTGAAATTTTACTTTATTAAACAACATTACCGAAAACATCATAATATAAAAGACAAAATACTCCCTGATTTGGCATCAATTGTGACCACACTGGCGAACCAAGCGTGAGCAGTCTTTTAAGGCATGATAATTTGATCCACATTCTAAACACTAAGCTTCACGCTTGGCTCATATTCAAAGCACAACCATTTAAATTATTTAATCCATTGGCTATCAAGCTACCTTTTGCATAAATAAAAAAAACACAAATCATAGGTAACTTGAAAAATCACTGCTCATTATAAATTTCAGCAATTGGAAGAGTTTCAACTTCCATAGGAAGTTATGTTATTTACTTTTACACTATGTACTGCTAAAGGTGCCCGTCAATTGTTTTCCAAGTAATATTTCAAATTCCACTCACGCACATTACGTAAATTCGGCCTAAAACCAACTGAGATTCTCCAACGCCTTGCTTTCCACCACATTCCTGCAATTGGACGCACTAATTTGGAATTCCTAGATTTCAATATCCTTAACATCCAGATATGTCTTTTCGATTTTTTCTGTGCCACCGAGTTTCTTCTGGATCAAATCCCCGCTCAGTGGATCCTATCACTGCCCATTCTGGAGTTGGAGCCATGTAATCCTACATGGGGAACAAAGAACAATGCATATAAATGACACAGCATGGATGTAGAAAATAAATAAATACACGTAAGATTTTAAGGCATGAAAACAACAGATCTCAATCATACTTTTCATTGGATACTAAAATGACATCATTAATTTAAAGGAGTCAAAGAAAACCACTTCATCATCTAGCTTCCCTTAAGCTCTCCTTGTAATTTGGACTGGTGTAACATATATATAATTGGAAGAAAATAGAAACTAATGACAGATAAATAACTTCCAAAAATTTGTATCGCCCATAAAGCTGGTCCAGGGAGAAATCCAATAATTTGCTATTACATGCAATTCAATTCATTGATTCAATAATTTTGATCTCACATAATAGAAAAATGATGAAGAAATTTAGACCCATTGACTTGGGTCTGCACAATATACTCTATTAAACAATGAAAACCTCCACCAAAATTCACCATTGAAGTTTTCCATACAACTGTAACCACTACAGAGGCAATCACCACTGAAATATGGCTTTTTTTAATTAATTAATTTATTTTTTATTTATTTATTTATTTTTGTTCACCATTGGCAAATACATGCATAGGCTACATCATAGACAATACATAGTGCATATGCACGAAAAGTAATTCCGAAGAAAAAATAAATAAACACATAATTATAACACAATATGAGTATCAGATTAGAAAAGTCAGTGAATCCTCTAAATATTCAATTTCAATTAGACATGATAACCACCCACCTTAGCACTAAAGGTTTGTTCTGCATTGGATTCATGATACCTCTGCATCAGTTCATGGAACTTATCATAATCGATCCATGTGTGCCACTTCCCTTCAATTTTAAACTGCATAAAGAATTATAAAGAGATTAGGTGAATTGGACTTCAACAGAATATCATTAAGCAAGCAAATAATAATAATAATAATATTTTATTAGTCCAGAGACATATGTACAGTATATATTTATAAGATAAGCCGAAGAAAACTAGTTACAAAATTAAAATTACATGCTATCAAAGTATTCCCGTACAGAATAAAAGCAGTTCTAGATAAGGTACATTTCTGAATAATTCTGTTTTAAACCTTGACAATAACGTGATTTCCTTGATATATTATATAAATGATTATTTTTTCCTTACCTTTTCATGTGCTATTAGCACACAGTTTGAATGTTCATGCTCAGCTGCAATTTCATAATTTGGTAAGTGATCTACCAACTTCTGAACAAATGATACAACTTCTTCATGCCAGGGAACATTTTCCATCGTTAATGAGCTAGCTTTTGATGTGCCACAGTAAGTGACACCCTGAAAACATAAATAAATCCAATTAAAATTCTAACCGTGAAAAATGCTGAATGACTATCAAAATTTGCAAACCCTTGATGATGTACATGCAGGCAGTCTGCAGCATCAGCAAAGCACATTTTATGGCAAATGTCATCACTGATTTTATCTCATGACACTCACCTTAATTTCGATGAAATCAGGATTTCCCAAGGCAACAAGTTGAGCATAATTTTCTATCTCTTCGACATTCCAAGCTTTAACTAATGTGAGCCTGTATACAGTGCGCTGACCCTACGATTGGATTGGAGTTATTAGAAATTATGAAATTTTCAGAGACAGATGAAATAAATTACCAAAGATGAGACTGACCTTCTCTGAGAGAGCTTTTAGGCTGTCAATGAATCTCTCCCAAAAATCTTTGAATAAAGGTCTATCTATTTTCTTCAAGCTATCTTTGGTGCTTGCATCCACACTCACATAAAGCTGAGTGACAGGATCCATTTTCCTGAAATAATGAACCATTTCAATGCCAATCAAAGAGGTTTAAAATGTACCAATCAAGAACTTATCAATAACACATTCACTATCAAACTACATATTCCAAAATGAAAAATATTACGAACAAATTTACTCATCTCACTATCAAGAAACACAGAGCTTGATAAGCGAGTTCATGTGCAAGAATCAATAAAATGCACTTGGGGTCCCATGTTGGACATAATAAATAACATCTATTTTGATTGACTTAATTTTGAAGGACAATTTATATTACAGTATATACATATACGTATGCGAATAACAATACTTGCATCTTTTAATTAGAGCATGTTTGGGACATGAATATAGTATGTAGTTTCTCACAATTAATTACTTAAGATAACACAAACATCCAACATCAGAGAATAATATAAATCCTAAATAAAATGGTTGAAATTGGCATGAAATCAATGGCTCCCATGATGACACTAAAATAAAACATCCTGCCGGCTTCCTTTAAAGTTGACCTATACATGTTCATGTCAAATACCTTGTTTTAACCCCATACACAGCTAATTTGTTGATCATGTTCCCTATTTACTGAGTGCATGATAGAATTGCTGCTAACTGCTTTGGTACAGAGAAGAGCATTTCACTCTCGAGGCTTGGCTGTTTTATTTCAGAAAAACAAGATGTCCAGAGGTAGACCTATCTTATATCCATCACCGTATAAGTAATTCGAAGCCTCCACCAAAAAAGCCATTCATCTGCTAGAAACTCAGTTTAGTTGCACATTTTGTAACCATGACAAGCCGAGTGATGCAAAATTAAAATGGACAAATATCATAACATGGTGTGGATATGTAGCCATGTGTGTTAGTAGGACTTTCAAGCGTCCATTGATTCTATCTAGAGTTGCCAATGTTTACAATGATTGGATAGATGCCTGTGAAAATGTTAACAGATTTCGAATCATCAGATGTGAGTTGTAAACAAACTATCATACCCAAGTCCGGAAATAAATCACAATTCAAATAAATAGTAGAAAAATCATAATAAAGCACAATATAACAATAGATAACCAAGGACACCTAAATAAATCAATATTGACATCGGAGGAGTTCAGAACGACGAAAATACATAAACAAGTAACAATCAGTAATGGGGAACACTTAGAAGGAAGACAGATAACAATAAGCAGAGGAGCTAAGATCGGAAAGGCACACGAAGGGAAGAAGTACAAAAGTCTGGGGATCAAGCCGGCAGGAAGCGGAGTCTAGGCGGTATCAAGGTCACGTAAGAGGAACCAGAAACTTCATAGAAAGGCCAGGAAGGAATCGGGCAGGAAGCCCAAAAGATAAACCAAAATGGCTCATAAATCTGACAATAAGGAAGGAGAGAGAACACAAGCCCCTACCCGTCGGAGTGAGAAGCAGAATTCCCAACAAACGATAAGCGTAGCCTTTAAGGACAGTAAAGGAAAGACAGAAGGAAAGAAATATAATAGCCTCCATGACTAAAATTGTTTTTATCTGAAAAGTAACTTAAATGTAACGAGATTGGAGTAGAAAGATTAATATTGTAACTTGGGCCCAATATATCACTTACAAAGCTCTGAATATTGTTGTTGCCTATACAAAGGTTTTAATTTCCCACTAAAAAAAGGTGTTATGCTATTTCAATGGTTGAATGAAGTGTTTTTATTTATGTTTGTGTAATAATAACCATTAATCCCTTCAGCAAGGAGGTAAGCTTTTCATGTTTTGTGTAATAGCGAAGTTTTTTGAATTTTATTGTAATAAGAAAGAAAAATGTGACCGGGAGTAGGTTACAGAGTACTATCCCAGAAGTTGAGTTTTGGAGATGCACAGTTTCCTCCAGTTAACTCTTGACTTTCTCCGCTATTTTTCGATACACAAGTTTTCGTATCTCAACACTATTTGGCAAATGTATCAGTCAAATTAAATTATAATTGATGTTTTTTGTCTTATGATCCTCCCTCCCACCATATATCACAATAACAAAACACTTACCTTATTTCTGCTGGAAATTGGGCATTTGTTACAAGGAAGGATGATATCCCTTTGGAATGCAGCAACCTGACTAACGTGTTGATTTCTGGGTACATAATAGGTTCTCCCACAAGTGAAAGGGCACAGTGTTTAACTTTCATTCCCTCATCTATCCTCTCCTTCATAATTCCAGGCACTCCTGAGGGCAAAAGAAATTGTCAAAAGGATTTCATTCCTCAGCCCAATGCACACACACACATCCCTGCATCAATCACATGAGACATCCCAAGTACCTTTAAATTGATTTATCATTTTGTAATGGTTCTCGAGGGCACCGCTTACTATCATTTCTGGATCGTCCATTTTCCATTTCCACTCAGTACCGACAGGATTCGAATGATGCCTCCAACAAAAAACACATTTGTTCGCACAAGCTAGGCTAGGAGTTGTTTCCATGCAGCGATGACTCTCGATGCCATAAAATGTGTGCTTATAGCACCCACCTCTCCCTCGAAGCATGGACTTGAAAAGAAATTGGCATCAGCATCAAAAGTGTGATTGAATAATGGTTTAAATTAAGCCATCTGACACAAATTTACTTAGAGCTACAGCTCATGTTTCATGCGGTAAAATAACTTAATCGTCGTTTAATTCACATTCTGGGTTCATATTCAAAATGTGTCCCCTGTTTGATATGGACAACAAAATCAAACCTTTCCACCAAATTTATTTTTTGCAAATACAATTTCAAATTGCATGGTGTTAAATGTGAAAAAAGATGAAACATGGGGGAAAGTGGCATTTTTCAGTCTTTATTAATAGGAATAGGGTCCTACCACATAACAAAAACATTTCTCATAAACAAATATTGGGTAAGTTTTTATATGCCGTTGACCCTGGGCAACACTTCTTACGAACGCCAAAAACTCACTGGACCCTATAGTCCGGGGAACACGAAATAAAGTGTGACACATGTGGGGCGGTAAACGTGGGTCAAACAGGGAGAAACTTTAGAACTTGTGTGAGTGAACACAAAAAGTGCCTGGTCAAAGGAGACACTAGATCGCATTTGGCAAAACACCTCAAGGAAGAATCCCACCACACGGACTTCCGAGTGAACTTTTTAAGATTACAAAACAAAGGACGCCACCTGGATGGCTTGGAGGATTCTAGTGTAAATGTACTGTAAATAAAAAAACAGTACTATGCACATCCTAAACCCCTCCTACCTTTTGATGGGAACCCAAAACATGACCTCCCCCTTCCTAACCACCCCACACCCACCTTACTCCAGCTACTGCACATCCCTTCCCCCACCAACATGACGAATGGTGTTGGGATAACCTAATCACCCTACCATTATTTTGACCCTCATACTTCCATTTCCTCCCACCCCTCTCCATTCCGCCTCAATACCGGAAAATCCTAATCCCCTCCCAAACCTCCCTTCCGTTGAAAATTATGTATAAATATCCACCTCAAACTGGAATTTGAACTTTGTACCTGAAGATGGCTTAGTAACAATAGCCAAAACATGTGTTGTAAATTTAAAATAAAGTGGACAGTACAATATCGATTACTTTTCATTTTTGATAATGCAGTCCACAACATATCACCGGACACTGTTGACTTCATATGAAATTGAAAATTGTAACTAATTCAAAACCATAAGCATGAATTAAAATATTTGCGTGTTTATCATTGAGACAAATTATAAGTTCTGCCCCAACTAGGATGCTTGAATACACAAATATTCTCGTAAGAATAAGCAAAAAATTAGTGAATAACCAACATATGGAGAACAAAACATTTCACAGTGAAGCATGATACAGCATGCTGGGTATCTTACCCATTAACTTCAAACATAGGTAGTTTACGAGTCAATTACAAGCCGTGCAAGTTATGAGGTTTTGTTAAAATTATAGTCATACCTTGACTATTACACAGGATTTGTTTCAATTAGTCATTTTAATACATATGAATTGACAGCTATAGATGTTCTTGTGGCAGATACGGCTTTATATGTAAAAGACTATGAAGAAACGGAATACACAAGTGATCAGCCAGAGTAATATCTTCAAGGATTGCCAGAGGATCTTCAAGGATTGCCATCATATCAGCCAGAGTAATGACTTCAAGATTTGAATTGAAACAGTAATATGCATGTGAAAACTTTTTTTGTCGGTCTAAGTTTGTAATTTTGAAAAACTACCAAGATTAGACACTCGGCACAATAAATTCCACAAATATGAAGGAAATATTACGAAATTGTAAAAATCAAGGTTTCCCAAAAATTACAGGAGTTTTCCGTTTTTAGGATTGCTACAGGTGATCACCCTGGGCTGGACATAATGAGTTTAGGGTCAAGCTTGACCTTTGTAGACATACTTTGGTCCAACGGCAAAGCTTCACTCCAGAGTGGCTCCCAATGAGACGATAGCCTTGTTTGGTCAATGATTCCCTCAGCAATGGAGTGATCATCTCCTTAGGACCACCACCTTTGTCAGCATCCTCCTTGGCACCATCTTTCATATGCTTCATCATACTACCAAGTTCTTCTAAGTCCAACACCTGATCACCCCCATCTTCACCTGAATCCGATTCTGACTCTTCATTATGGCTATCACCACCGCTAGAGTCACAGGATGACTGAAAACAAAAATGACCTGAGAATTAATGTGGCAAATGTCATTTAAACTAATAATGAGGTGTAAATAAGGCACACTATGCATTACACAAATGTGCAAAACAAAAATCAGAACTGGGTGAGAACCGAGTAAACACTCACAATAAACTAAGTAAGATTACAACTAGTTGCCCACAGTAATAGGTGTACTATAAAGATGTACCATATTTGCCAGTGCATAAGATGCAATTTTTCCCCCTCCAAATATTCCTAAAAATGAGGTGCATGCTATGCATCGGTAATCAAAATTACGAGTGGAAATTTCAGTGCCTAAAACTAAATTTATATGAAACAGATTCATGAATCTCTCCATTTTTCGGGTTGGTAGTCATAGGTTGATGACAGTTTCGCTGGGATTCCACCAGGCGTCTTCAGGTCGAAGTGCCAATATTGGTTGTCGTCAACCTATGACTACCAACGCGGCGCAAACCTGAAAAATGGAGAGATCCATGAATCCAGAACGCCACGAAAACTACGATCCAACAATATACGAAACAGGTCTATATTGAGATATATATATATAGATATATATATATGTATCGGTTTTCTATTGGATTCCGCTAACGACATTTCCCAGCCTCTGAGACACATTTTCACTTGAAAAGACGATAGAAAATCTGCCTGTGCCTAATGGGGCGAAGGCAAAACTATGTTTTCATGCATTCGATTTTGTGTTGTCATCAAAAGGTTTCTATCTCTCTACCATGCAACTCCTACAGATTTCCATGAAATCTATAGAGAGAAGTGAAAAAAATGCATCACACTAATTTTGTGTTTTGGCAATACAATGCTAATTTAACATGTAGCCTTATGGAACATGGCATATATTTTGTAATAATTAGATTACAAACATACAGATTTTTTTTCAAAATGAGAAATAACATATATTTTATAGTGATTATTGTTGCTAACAAATATCAAGATGTCACGCCAAGTCCAACATTTGAAAGAAACATTTAAGTATGATTTTGTCTAAATTTAGAATACTGCACTGAAAACAAATTACGTCATTTTTACAATCATGAATATAAGTATACTCATTATTACAAGCACCAAATTATCCCATTTCAGGCTAAAAATCCAAATTTATTATCCATTTGCTTCAGTGCTTCTCAAGCAAACAGACTGATTCTCCGCCGTACCAACAGCTTTTGCATGTTGGTGGGATCCACTGACAGGAGCTCGCCAGCGCACCGATCGGGTGCGTACAGAATCGCACGGCTGCTCTCTCTGAGTCTGTGTGATGTCCCACCCGACGTATAGCCTACCGTACCGATCGGTTTGGAGTTACATAACGACCCCCCTGGCACCTTAAGGAACTGGCTAAGAACATGGCAGATATGCACAAAATTGTTAGATTGATAAAATAGCAAATGTAGCAACCAATTTGGCCAAGTATGCACCCTGTGCCCTCACCATGCAGACTGACCTTTGGGATAATTACTGCTAATGGCCAAAGGGAGAGAGGAAATGGAGTACATACCTCAACGCCTACTCCTTCATCCTCTTCCTCCTTGTGGCCCTTCCCTTCACCACCGCATCCACAACCAGCCTTTCCCTTCCATTTCGCCACCTTCTCCCACAATATGGTCTGCCACACTTCAAAGTCTTCCAACATGCCCCCATTAAAACTTGCAACGGCATTCTCATCTGCGACCCCAAGAGCAATCACACGCACAGCCTGTAGTAAATGCAGCCAGTTATCTAACTTCTTCCCTGCCTAAAAACAAGAAAATGTTCCATCTTATGACACTTTTTTATTCTTTGCCCAAGAGAATGACCACATGAATCAATTCTACTACATATGTTACGAAAGTAATGAATGGTAAGTGAAGGGGAAAACATCTTCTGGAATTAACACCATTTAAAGATAAACAGCACAACAGTACCCTTCACATTCTTAAGGCAGTCAGGTCAGAGTGACCCTATCTTCCCCCTTAGAATAATGAAAACTTAAAATGGACCCTTTTACAGCACCAATTTGTTCAGAAATAAAAAAAATTAAGACTAGTTTCTGAGGAGTGAGCTCATAAAATACTTATATTGTTCACAAAAATGCTGAAAGGAAGAGAGAGCTGAGTTATTTTTTTCCTCCTCGGCATGCCCATGGTATTATTTATGCATTATATTAGTAGTACAATGGGCATACCTAATGGGGTTTCAACAGTAATTCATTATTGCAAGCCTTCAAAGACAAGAGTTCACGAAACACTGGAATTAAAAGTTTTCATTAATACCTTATTGAAATTTTCTCCATAAACTGAATTTCCAAGACCAAAGACAGCATACTTCATGCCCTTTAGCATTGCTTTTTGCACACGGAAATCATTGGAAGCTTCTTCAAGCCATTTGAAGAACCAGGAAGCAGATTCGGGGGGATTTCCATCAGTATATGTGCTCACCACGAAGATACATAAAGAGGTATCATTAGCCTGAAAATAAGAAACGCAATGAGGAAATAGAAATAGCTAAAAATCCAGTCAGTTTTGTTAGAAAAATGACACTCACTTCTTCGCTGAGATTATCCTCTGGGTCATACTTAGCTAAATCCACAATATCATTCTTTATTTCTCGCTTATCCGCACTTATGGACAAAGATTGGGCGAATGCCTTGAAAAAATAAATCGAACAGATTATTACAAATTAATCTTAACAACACTAGATAATTGATTCATCTACAGCTGCTATACTGTACCTTGGCATTTCCTGTTTGAGTGGCATAGAATATTTTAATGGATTCGATGGAACCCTGGGCTGTCTTGCAAGGCTTCTTAGTTTTACAGCAACTTTTTTTGCCACCACAGGGCTTTTTCTTGGGCTTAATTCGTTTTATTTCTTTGGTTACAGGAACACTTTCCACAGGAACAATTTGAGAGGGAGCATCAATGACAGTTTGCGGCGCCAGCACCGGCTGGTCAAGTTTGCGGTTCGCAAATGTCCAGCACAAAAATACAACAATTGCTCCAAACATTAGGGTGGAAAAAAATATATTACCAATCAATGGTACTCCAAAAAACAAAATCATGATGAGACTGTCTTTGCTTTATGTCAAGTGAACTTCACGCTCTCCAACTAAACGTGGCAAACGAATTTCTTGTCAAGGACACTCGGGGGCACTATCATCACACTGGAATCTACAGACGTGCAAGTGCGTCTTTCATGACACCTCATGTCACCTATGCTGAATCATAACACAAATTGAAATACACAAGCAAAATATAAAAGCTGCACTATGAATATTTGAAAGGGGAACACTTGCTGACACTACACATATATCACCCTCTTTCTACGATTATTATGCTGGCTGCAGGGTTACAGTATTTACTGAAGGGTAGTAACACGTCTATTGTACCGAAATTCATGCTTTTCCTCAGTGTCCCCTCATTCACCACACGAGAGAGGATTAGGAGAATGGAGATAATAACCTTGAAATCGGCTGAAACCTGTAAATTTTGAAGGCAGTATTGATGAAGTTCCAATAAATGCTTAAAGGAGAGATTCAAATTTGAAACTTCGTCATTGTAAGTTCCAAAATATTCCTTATTTCAATGCCTACGTGATGAACCTCATTCGACTCATGTACACCGAAGGATGCGATTGAAAACAAGAGTAACGAATTGCGACAAGAGGGCCGCGGCGCCGCTAGCCAAGAAACAAATTCGAATGGATTGGCGAATGTTATTGTGATGATGTTTTAATTGTTATTCACTGGGCGAATGTGATTTATGGAATAAAGTAAGGAGATTCCCCCAATGTTCTCTGCTTGTGCTATCATCAGCGCGTTTGCATCCATATTGGTGATCAGTGTTTGAGCAATTCAGCCGGCATACGCACCCATCCGATTCCGTAGTCAGTGAATAGGAGGGAGCAAGAACACTATATGTGTTCTTGGGAGGGAGTATAGACTTTTTTTATAAACCGAAATATTTTTTAATGTCCGTGGTGAATATTATGTACTCTTCGTGAACAGTTGGCTATCTTTAATTCCCAAACTGCTATGTAAACGTGAAAACTTTTACTCATATAACATTAAATTCCTTCTCCTCAGTACTGAAAGTTCTTTCCTGATTAGTCGCAAGCTTATCGCGTACAGTAGCAAGAAATGTCTACTCACGTTGTGGCAAATGACTACTCTGGTTTATGGTAATTAGGCGCGTTTCCTAACGCTCCACGCAAGTGTTTACAGTATTCTTCCTGTTTGGTAATCCTATTTGATCTGAACACCACGTTTGTTTTTTTCATCATAAATACTGTAGCTGGGGCTATTATTTGGATGATGTCCTTACATTAATACTTCTTCCATCCAATTTCCTGCTGCTTCCAAGATAGGTGGAGGATGCCACTTGTTTTAGCGTTTCCCCTTAGTGCCTGCGTAGCGTAGCTTAATGCCTGCTTATACATACCAGGATATTTTCGTTTTCTTCGTGTTAATCTTCATGTTGTATCCTTGTAGAGAAGAATGGATTGTACTCAAGAGGATTCTTGGTGGTGTTTCTCTACTATGTCAACAATGCAATAAGCTAAACAAAGCATGTTGATTACTTCTCCATTCACCTTAATTCCTTTGATTCCCATTAGCTGGACTTCTTCCAGGTGTACTTTGAAAAGTGTTTAGTCGTTCTTTCAAAGTCCAAACTGACGCACTGCTTTCCTCCTTGCCCTCTCTCACCACTGTGTTCCGATCACCCATGATGATTATCTCCTTTCCCTTCAATGTGTTGAGAATGTCTTCTAGTAGTTCAAATACTCGGTACTAAGTATTATACAAAATAATAATTCACTTATTGGAGTTTGGTATGTAGGCCTGGATTACCGTAGGCTCACCTAGCTTTTTCATCAGGATTCTTCCATTGTGCTGCCAATAAGATTTCCTTCTTCTTCCCCATTATATTTATTCAGTATATACCCACTTCTGCTATCCTCTGGTCTTCTCCTGAGTATATAACTCGATTTAACGATTCAGAAATCATCTGTCCCATTGGACTTCCTTTAGCTGACTCCTAGGATGTCTATTCCCAGCCTGTTCATCTTTGCATTCTCCAACTTTCCGCTCACTCCAAGAGATTTCATGTTCCATGTCCCAACCCTACAATAATCCATATTGGCCGATGTTTCCCTCCCAATAGTCCCCACCTGGAAATCAGATTGGGAACTACTTTGAGAGGAAGAATGCCATCAAATCTTTGAATGCAAGACTGCATCTTCTTGGGATAATAATGTGTGGCCAAGGTGCATTCCAATGGTGTAGGTAGCATAAAGGGGTGTTACACTCTGTAAAATTTTGAAACAATTTTTTTAAGAGAAATATTCTTCACCCACAAGTCTCAAACCTATGACCTTAGGATCAGAAGTACTCACTACCCATGGGCTGCCACTGCCCCTTCAATTTGGAATCGATGGTCAAAAATACAGGTATTGAAAGAACTTCAAATAGCACCTTGTGAATCCACTACTTATAATATTGCTTCAACTAGCTTTGCTTCTCTGCAGGAAACAACTAGAAAGTTGGTTCACAGTTTTAAATACAGCCATTCAGAAAGGGTTAGGTGGGGGCCATTGGTGTACCTGTAGTTTCTGGCACCCCTGGCAAAATGGAAGGATAAGTGGCAGTGCAGCATGCAATACTCCAAAGAAACTGAGCCATAATATTATTTTAGCATGTGATACTTATCACGACATTTAAGTAATTTACCCCCTTGTCACCTAATAATTTACCCAGTTTGCATATTTGCTTTTTAACATAATGCTGAGAGGAGGCATGGGAAGATCTAGATTTGGGAATCAAAGTAGGAGGCCAGCTGATAAAGTGGGTTAGATTCATGGATGACCAGGCATTAGTTGATCATCAAAGGGATTGCAAGCTTTAGTTTATACATTGGGAAAGCAGTGCAGGAAATACGGAATGAAGATAAATCATAAGAAAGCAAAAGTAATGAGATTCTCTAGGGCAAAGAAAGTGAAGCTGATCATTGAAGTGGGAAGGTACAAATGGGAACAAGTAGAGGAATTTAATTATTTGGGTAGTACGCTAGAAGAATGGGCATAGTGGCAAAGATATTAGGATTAGAATAGAGTTAGCAAAGGAAGCGTTCAGTGAAAGAAAAGAGCTGATTGGGACCTTAAGTAAGGGTGTAAAGAAGAGGCTGGCGAGGAGCTTGATTTGGAGTGTGGCATTGTGTGGGGCAGAAATGCGGACTCAGAGAAATGAGGACAAAAATAGGCTGCAGACATTTGAGATGTGGGTGTGGAGGAGGATGGAGGTGCGGTGGTCAGAAAGGAAGACAAATGAGGAAGTGCTTGGCATGGTTGGTGAGAAGAGGAAACTTCTGGATGAGAGTAAGGGGAGGCCGAGGAAGTGGCTGGAAGAGGTAATGATGGGTTGATCAAGACTTTAATAGAGGAAGGATGTTGGGCAAGCGGCAAGGGGAAGAAAGAGGTTATATCGATGGGATGAAGGGTAGGACCTATGCTGAGATGAAGAAAGAAATACTAGCAGTAAATCAGGCTCTGCACATATGAACGATCTGGATGATTTTCATTAAAACCAACCTTTAACCAGTAGATTGATGAATGAAGCAATCACAACATACGCTAGTTATTTAACCGTAACATTGTCAATCCACATACATCTACCCATACAGCCCACTGATTGAGCTGAGCTCAGTCGTAGGCATCGATTCTTCACCTACCTGGCACCGCAACAGGTGGAGAGGGGGCGTGCAAGGCTGCTGCAGTAAATATGCCTCAGTAAACAAATTTCCCCAAGTGTCATTTCATTAAACTTTGAAAATAATTGTTTATCTCATTCTCTATATTCCTCTTTTTGTTCTTGCTTTATATTTTCAACATTTTTTCTAATTATATGGATGAAATGGTTTAAATCAAATTATCCTATCCATAGGGGGACAAAATTGCAATGCTTCCCCCTTCATCTTGTCTCCCCAGGCAGGGGCCAATCCTGTCACCTGTGAGGTACTCCACTGGTGGTGCATGGGGTTTACTAGGTGGGAGGGGTTAGAATGAGGGGGGGGGAGGAGCAAAGGATGGGTGAGTGTGGGGAAGGCGTACAATTTTGAGGGCTGGCCAATGTAGAGGAGGGTTTTAGGTGGATTTATCTGACTATCACCCTTTGGAAGGTTGTGCTTCCCCTACTGTCTTGTCTCTCAACAGCAACCTTCCAATCACTGCTATTTTGTGAATTTCTAGTGGCCATAAGCTTTCACACATATTCTTCTGGCTTCCCATCCAGAGGGCCTGGGTTCAATTCCTGGCAGTGTCAGATGAATCCTGATGCTGAATTGGGAATGAAGCATTCTCGCTGTCGGGTCGGGGGTTAAAATCTGATATGTTGCAAATGGCACCAGTTGTCAGTAATCTCCCCAAATAAGTATGTATTTATTATTTCGGGTTATCTACCGACTAAGCTTGGTCCAAATGGAAGAGAGTTAAATTCCTCTGAGTTTTACAAGTGTGGGCCACTATCTCCTCGCACAATTTCTTTCTTAATCACAGCATACCACCTACCTCTCTTCATCCTGTCCATGAATCTACTTCCACTTTCTTTTTCTAATTTCTTCCAATTCCCTGCCTACCTGATTTCTTCCCCTCTATCACGGCCTCCAGCATTCCTTCACCTCTCAATACCTCCTCCAACCACTCAACAACTCTGCCTCCTAGCCTCCTCTAGAAGTTTCCTCTTCTCACCCACCATACCAAGCACTTCCTTGGTTGTCTTCCTTTCCGTCCACTTCACTCTCTCCATTCTCTGATAAGCTACAACAATGATAATGCTACACCTAATTGTTGCACCCCAACATGAACATATTCTGCAAGGAGTATAGCCATAAATTATATGTAACTATGTATGCAGTAGCTAAAACAACAGTGACTTTGGGCCACCATAAGGCTATTTTTGCAGAGATGAAGCTTGCAGATTAATAAATGTCTAAAATTAGGATAGGCTCTAGGAAATAGTTACTTAAAAAATAACCCATTCGTATTGTTTTATGTGACATTTTTTTAATATTTCCCGAGATTTTACATCCACACGAACACACATTTGCAACATTCACAGATCATTTTGAGATGATGACAATGATGGAATCACTCTATTCATTTACAGGTACTTGTGCATAAGATTCATCACAAATTCATAAATAGAACAAAATAGATAAAATTTAACAAAGTATCTGACAAATTACAGGGAATTAAAAATATAACAGAAAAGCCAAGTATACAAATTAATTACCAAGGCATCTTCATTATCTTGATTGCGGAACATATTTCATTTTGGCAGTGACAAGGAAAAAAAGCCACAATAATTTACTTCACTACCTCTGGGGGATTATTTTTTCATCATGGTTCAATATCACAATTTATGAAACTTAATCATGCAGATTCAATTACATGACTGGATTCGGCTGTATGTGCATGTGTCCCAAAAAATATCACAATGATTGATTAGAAAAAAAGAGCAGCTACACACTGACCTCTTTCTGTTCAGATAAAAAAATATGAAATCATTTCTATACTAAAACCCCAGTCATACTTCTAAATCAATGATCGATCACAGGATATTTGTACATTCTTGTTTGCATATGGTAGAAAATACTTCATGTGGTGACATGATGGAAATAATTTACAAGAAATTACAGAGATTTGGTGCAAGGGGGAAAGATCACATGATGACATGAAGTTTGTGTACCAACAAAAATAAAGTTCAATTGAGTGTGATTGGCAAAACTTCCTCACAAGTTCTGTGTTTTCATTTGGAAAATCTCAACTCAAAACTTGAATCAATCAAGCATCAGTCATTACATCCAGGTACACGCCACTGAAGCTTCTTCCCAACCTCATATAAGACTTTCAATGCAGCAGATACCTTGCCTTCAGCTTGTAACCGACAGTGCTCTTGATATAGCTGCAATGCTGCTCTGGCATCCTCAATGGAATCATGGGTGACTGACTGAATTTTTACACCTGCTCCAATAAGTAATTGATGCAGCACATCAGTATACAAAATAACTGAAAGCCATGAAAACTTACACATATTTTCAGAGAGAAATTGTCACTACTCTAGGTAAAAAATAAATTCCACACTTACCTAGTTTTCAATTTTCTGCCATGAATTAACAAACTCAATTAATTTTAGTACAAATGCTTTACAAATTTCTAAAAAAAAAAAAAATGATATAAAGTTTTTTATCCTTACCCAAAAAGTGCCAGGCCAGAAAACGTAGAGACACCATTCTATGATGAGGCATGTGGAATAGAAGAACTGTATCTATGACTTGTTCAGCGGGAACAACCAAGTTGATCACTCTATAAAAAAGTTTTAATTTCAATAAAAAATATAGAATTCACTCTAAATCTAGCAGAAAATTTAATTGTGCAACAGACCTCAATAAAAAACAATGAATAGAAAAGCCATCCCTTTTGTTAAAAACTGCTATGAGCAAACAGAAAGTGTGAAAAATCTATTAGGACTGGACTGGAAGCCATTAGAGACTCAAAGGTTATATGCTAATCTAAAAATTTATTACACATAAAAAATTTGATTTCCATGTTTCAACTGCGGAAGGTTCCAAAATGTTGGGACTTCGGAAACCCTTAGAACACTTGGACTTTTAGCCTCAGGCAACACGTGTTCACGAGATTAAAATCTTCTCCCAGTGGATGGTAACCTGGATGACCGAAATGCATGCATAGGAGTCTGGGAAATACAGACCATATATGGTCTGTATATCCCAGCCCATTGGATGCATTGTGATTTTTCAGGTGATTTTAGAATTTTAAAAAATATGTATAATCAAATTAAGATAAGTAGTGATAGCTATTTATAGGAAGAAAATGAGATAGCTAATTTCCAAAAATAACAGCTGTATTACCATAGTTATCTGATATAAGGAATCCCATAAACAAAGGAATGATGGAACCCACACCTTCAGCTTGCTGCCAAAACATAGCAGAAAGTAGAGAGATGGGCACCTTCTTGGGCACCACAAAATCGGATGTATGAAAACATAGCTTTGCCCTCAGCCCATAAACGCAGGCCAATTTAAGAATGAATTTTTGAGTGAAAAAAGTGTATCTTAAGGGTGGGGCTTAGTGTTAATTACATGAATGAATATATTTATGTTCCTCATTTCCTTTCGTTTCATTTTAAATCATCCAGAATTCTCTCATTTTCACCATTTCCTGTGCTAACCCAACATATCCCCTCCTACCACCCTCTTCAGCAACACCTCTCAGTACATCCAACATACCCTTTTACTGGCTCTTTTGAATTTCTTTCATCATCCTCCATTCCTCACCAGACTTATCAAACACTTCATTTGTTTCCCTCTCCAACCAGCTTACTCCTTCCATCATTCTCAGCACCCACACTTCAAAAGCCTCAATTCTATTATCATCTTCTTTACATCACAACATAGTCTGTTACTCACCTAAAATCGTTTTTGAGCCCATGACCAACAAATTTGACTCCATTATCAACAAGAAAACGAAGTTTCTGATACGTTGATTTTAGAGTTGTGAGATGTTTTGAGCTGAAATTCGCATCCAAATCTCCAGGCTTGATACCAGAGAATTTAGTTTTGTAGTCCACGACCTGTTCTTGAGTGGATATGTAATCATCAATGAATGGTGTCCCTTCCATTGGTCCTTGCCTAAAAAAAGGAAATATACACAATTACTTAATTGAACACTGTAGAGGCAAAATCTGGGATTATTATTAATAAAAGAAATAAGATCAGGTTTGTCTAGGGTGGAATTTCATTTTATAACGTAAAATAAAACTTTTATTAATCCAAAATTTTATTTTTTATTATAGGATAATTATTGTTAGTCAAAAGCTCTATTCACATCAAGAAATGGATGGCTCATGCCATGAAGGCATTCTTGCCTCAAATCTTCAAATGAAGTTCACCTCATGGGCCAGAGAAGGATGCTTAAGATCAAATGGGTAAAAAAATGAAAGATGAATAAGAATAAAGAAAAGCAGAAATGGATAGGACTGTTTGGAATGTGATACCACAAAAAAGAACTAAGTGAATCGGACTCACCCTAGAGCATAACAGATTTGTTAGAATGGTTGGCTGGTAATTTAAAGAGGTGACTGACAACTGATTTAATTTGCAATATTTTAGCATAGGTGGATGGGTTGAATTTTAAGAATGATGCATGAAAGAAGAATTGGTAGGATGTTGTAGAATAAACCATGAGCAGAGAAGGATAGTGAGCAGCAGTTAACCATTCATAAGATTGAAACACCTGGGATGATTATTAGTCAACCACGTCTATAGCTTACTCATCGCACTTACCCTCTAATACAAGTAATACGAGCAACTGACATATGTGATGGCTTGATTGTAGACATTTTTCCATCACTCCGAAGCTCAGCTTCCTCCTGATTTAAGGTCACAAATTCAGCATCCATAGCAACTATTTCACCTGCAATTCAATAGTTACCAAGTGTATTCTTACAAATTTCAAAAATAAAATAAGTAACACTAATTTATTATTACACAGGTGAATTAAACAACCAGCACTTCTCTGAAGATACTGCGAAAGAATTTCCACAAGACAAATCCCCCATGAAAGTTTTTACGAGGTCACTTATTACAGATATGCACAACAATAACCTTGAATCTAACGAAAGGCATTCTAACTTGGAGAACCCATAAAAAAGTGTATAACGTAAACATGCAGATAATAATTGTGATGGAATATTGCATTATATATAAGACTAGAAAGATGTACTTAAAAATAACTTTCCCAATGGGAACATTATTACGGGAGTAAGTAAAGAACATTTACCCATGAGTTGGAAGTACAATAAAAAAGCGTGAATGATATCCGAAATCAAGTCTGAGTGGCTAATGATGTTAGATAAGAAAATGGCAATGGATGTTGGACAGTGCTTCCACCGACTACATCTGCAAAAGTGATGCTATGTTTTCTTCTCTTAGCCCCGCGAGTGGATTCATAAACATGGGCAAGGGGAAGGTCCCAGTGAAGGGCATAGGGGTGGTCCCTGTCGAACTTACAAACGAGTGCGGCGGATGCACCTTAGAACTCAGGGAAGTGTTATTCGTACCTGAATTCGGTTATAACTTGATTTCCTGCGCTAAGCTAGCTAGGAAAGGGATTTCCTGTAAGTTCATGAAGAATCTCTGTGTGGGAAGGCTGAACGGTGAAGAGATTTTCAAGGGCCACCAAAGGGAGGGGCTGTACTTTTTGGAAGCAGTGACTAGTGCAGTGATGTCAAGTGTAACTACACAGCTTGACGGCGAAGGCGGACCAGAGCACAATGCAGTTGCCTTGATGAGCGCGGTGAATTGGCACGACCGACTCGGGCATTGGCATGAGGAAGGCATCAGAAAAATCCCAGTGATAAAAGTAAATGTGAAATCAGGTGAGAGATGTGATGTGTGCACCAAAGGTAAGGCGGTTAAGAAGGGATTTCCAGAGAAAAGTTCGAGAAGGTCAACCCAGCCATTGGAGCTAATACATAGTGACGTCATGGGTAAATGTGTAAAATCCTTGGGTGGGTCACAATATATTGTAACCTTTGTTGATGATTTTTCTAGACATTTAACTGTGTACATTCTCAAACAAAAGTGTGATGTGTTTGCTCGTTTCAAAGAATACAAAGCAGAAGTGGAAAATAATAAGGGAAACAGAAAGATTTTGGCTTTGCAAACCGACGGGGGTGGTGAATACATAAGCAAAGAGTTCAGCGCTTTTCTAAGAGAGAATGGAATAACGCACAGAAAAACAGTGAGGGAGTCACCTCAACAAAACGGCATTGCCGAAAGAGTTAATAGAGCCCTAGCAAATGGTGTCAGATGTATGTTGTTGCAATCCGGATTGCCTTTATCCTTTTGGGCTGAGGCCCTTAATTATATGTGTGTTGTCAAAAATGTATGTCCCTCTAGATCCATTGACTTCCAGATACCCTTAGCTTTGTGGGAGGGAAGAGAAATCACAGCCCGTGATTATGAAAGACTCCGAGTGTTTGGATGTAAAGGGGCCATGTATGAAGGTAAAGTAAGTAAGTTTGAAGCTAGAGCTATTGATTGTATCTTTGTTGGATTTGAGAAAGGTGTGAAGGGTTATAAAGTATGGGTGCCATCAAAGAAAAGATTCATAACGGTACATAATGTAGAATTCAATGAAAGCAGTTTCCCATACACCAAAAGGTTGAATGGTATTCAGGAGAGCATTCCTAACATTTCAGTGAACCATAATCAATTTGATAATGTTGAAACAAGTGTGAATGATGGGGAGAGTGTACAAACGTTTACGCCTGATGTGACTTCTCATAAAGATGTTGAGACGTACAAAGCAGATGAGTATTCCGACAGTGATGATGTTGCATTTTTGGGGTGGGATGAAGAAGAATTGATTGATTACTATGTTCCTGTGAATATTGATTGTATTGAAACGAACTTAGACTCAGATTCAAATGTGAATAACTTTGTGCCAAGGAGATACCAACGGACAACTAAACCTAAAAATTGTAGCTGTTGTCAATCAGCAATATTCATAAGTGAATGTGATTGTCTCGAATTGTTAGAACCTAAGACTGTCAATGAAGCTTTAATGAGTGGTAAAAAATTCAAACAATTGGTTGAATGCAATGGAAGTAGAAATGGAACAGCTCATGACAAAGAATGTGTTCGAGTTAGTGGATAGACCTAAGGATAGTACGGTACTGAGTACCAAATGGGCATTTAAACTGAAACTTGGCACTATTAACCGGTTCAAAGCCAGGCTAGTCGCTAGAGGGTTTGCCCAAATTAAGGGAGTGAATTATGACAAAACATTCGCACCTGTCATCAAGAAGAAAACTGTAAGACTGCTGTGGGCGATTGCTGTCTTTAAAGACTGGGTTGTACACCACATCGATGTCTTGACCGCCTATTTGAACAGTACCCTTGATGAAATCGTATATGTCGAGCAGCCCGAATGTTTCATTGAAGGCAATAGGGACAAAGTGTGGAGGCTAAATAAGAGTCTGTATGGACTAAAACAAAGTGCAAGAGAATGGCATCAAATGATAGATGAGATATTAAGAGATCTCGAATTAACTAAACTCAATAAAGATAGATGTGCCTATGTTGACAAAAGTGGCGAATTAGTTGTAACACTATACGTGGATGACATAGGTATATGGGGCAATGAGAGGAAGGTAGAGACATTCAAGTCAAAGTTGGGCAATAAATTGGAGATCAGAGATCTAGGAAGAATGTCAAATTTCTCGGGAATGAACGTGACTCAGGGAAATGGGATGATATGTATTGATCAAACGAAATACGCTCAAGAAATAATTTCTCAGTTCAACTTTGACAAAGAGAACTCAAGGTCAGCCTTTGCCTTTAGACAGTAACGATCAGACTGAAGCAGGCGATGCTAGATATGATCAAGAGAGATATTTAAATGCTGTGGGTAAATTAATGTATTTATCCATTTGTACCCGACCAGACATTAGTTATGTTTTAAGTGTAGTGAGCCAGCAAAACAAGGACCCAAAGATGAGAGATTGGAATAATGTTACCCACATAGTAAGATACATCAAGGGGAGTAAAGATTTAAAAATTTGCTATCAAAAATGTGAACAACCTATCGAAGTATATTGCGATGCAGATTATGGTGGTACAAAAGGGGAAAGACTATCTAGGTCAGGCTATGTGATCAAAGTAGCAAATTGTCCCGTATCATGGTATACCAAGAAACAGTCGATTTCAGCCATGTCAACAGCAGAGGCTGAATACTATTCAATGTGTGAGGCAGTGAAGGAAGTTTTGTGGCTGAGGATGATGTTTAGAGAGCTAGGATTATCAGAACTCATCAAAGGCCCTACGGAAATTAAGTGTGACAATCAAAGTGCCATAACTATGTGTGAAACAGGCCTGGATTCCGAGAATTCCAAGCATATTGACATAAGGTATTGTTTTGTTCATGAATGTATTCAAAGAGGAGATGTGGTTTTTAAGTATGTAAAATCCTCAGAAAATTCAGCTGACCTGTTCACCAAGAGGCTGCCAGGTATTAAAACTGGTAATTTTGTTAATCAACTAGGCCTCAAGGTATGACTAAGCTCAATAGAGATTGCATTCACAGTTTGAGCATATTTCTAATGTTTATTAAAGTTCATTTATTATTTGGTAATTGATACTATGTTTGTTGACCAGTTGGGTATTTAAGTTTGCCGCAAAAGGGTATTGTATTTTGAACATGAGCATAATTCATGTATGATGATTATTTTCTGTTTGTTAATTTTAGACGATTAAGAAATTGGCTGTTATGGGGGAGTATTGGAGTTACATTGTATTAACAGCCAATGTCTTGACTGACGTAGTCGTTGCGCCGTAGTGTTCTATGCAGGCGTGGTCGCGTCGCCTCGTTGGTTGTTGGCGGGCTATCGGCGCACAGCCAGTCAAGTCCAGTGTTGTGTAAAGACGTGTACAGACGAGTGTAAGAAATAAAGCAAAGTAATTATCCAAAGGCGCGAGATTCTGGATTCATTATTTAAAACGATTACTAAAAAATTGACAATGGACTTTCTCGGCATTGTGTAGGGAAGTCAGTAACCATTCTTGACATGATATTTTGAATTGATTGAGCAGTCAAAAACGTTAAAACATCCACCATATGTTATGGTTTCATCAAAGCAGGATTTCACAGCATGGACATGATATCTGAGGGAGATGATGATACTGGGGTGATGGAAAATTTTTTGACAGCTACTGGTGAAAGCATTGACCATGTGTCGATGGACTCAAATTTTATTACAATGAGGATTATACGAGATACAATATTATTGGATAACGAGGTGGAAATTGCACAAATGGTAAAGAATATTGACGACAGGGAAGAGGGGGAGGTTAGTGATTGTGTTGATAGTGAACCTGAGGCTGCAACTGAAAAGCTAAGAGTGAATAGATATGCTAAAGCTTTGAGTCGAATCGAACAATCATAGAAATGTTGCCTTGCAAAAGACAATAATGACAAACTAAGAAGTTAGTTTGATTTACAGTTGAATTTTGAGAAAGTTTTTTTGTAAAAAAATAAGCAAACAAAAATCAACGACTATTAAAAATTTATGTGAATATGTGCACATTAAAATTTGTATATTGTCCTCTTTTAAATTTGGCCACTATTTTAGATGATATATCTTTTAAATTTACAATTCAATGGAAAACCTTTTTCATAGCCATAAATTAGTTTATAATATTGGTATATCACCTTAATGCGTGACACAGAATGTTATGTATCGATGTGCTGGTCTCACCTCTGACTTAAGGACACCTCTCTCATATGAACACATACACGAGGATGACTGCTGTCCTCATGAATGTTTTCTCTCATGAAGTGAGAGGTTTTACTGTACATTGAAAATGATGCAGTAGGTGTCGAAATTGATTGGAAAATAAGAAAGTGTGGAACTGTACAAAGGCCTGATTTTGTTAACTCTGGTTATATATTTTCTCGGTAAGAAAACCAAAGTCAATACTTTCTCCCATATATAACTCTCTCCTTAACTAACTGACAGACTAATTTGCTACACTAAACATGAACTCTCCTTTAACCTCATGTTAGCGAAAAGCGTAGGCCATCTTGTGGTTGACATTAACCAGACATTATAAAACCAGCCTAAGTATTTTTTCATCATGCATAGGCCAAAAAAAGAAAAAATTTCTCAAATTATACTCGAGTACATACAGTAGTTATTTACACTCAATAAAGAGGGTTAAATTCCCAAGTTATGAAATGAGAGAGAGAAAGAGACAAACCTTCTGATGGCATTTCATCGGCTGCTAATGGTGTGAATGTTATCATTTTTCGGCCTCCATTTCGTGCCAAGCATTTGTCTTCCCCAAATACATCCAAAGAAATAGGATTATGTATTGGAGGCACAAAATCAGCAGGAAGATCATTCCGTATCCAATAGAGAACACATGGAATTTTCCACTCCAGGTTAAACCATACTACTTCCTGGGCAACAATTGGCATGATACTGAAATGTAAATCATCAAATTACCTCCACAGCAGTAGTCACATATCACCATTGTATAAAATGAGTTACGATAAAGAGAAAAGAAGGCATAATCATAGTTGGGAAAATTACAACAAGAAATTAACTGATTTAAGTTAAAGTTAACCTCTTAAAAAGTAACTAGTTAAAGTTAAAAGTTTCTTTTCTGAAAAAGTAACTGACTAAAGTTAGAGTTAAAAAAGTAACTTTTACATTAAAAGTTACTTTTTCAGCTTTTAAGAAACTTTTAAAAGCTATTTTTCGAAATTGGGATAAAATAAATAAAAACTTCAAATTTGAAAAAAATTTATTTAACTTTTACTTTAGCATGGTTTTGTGTTTCCTCGTCTGAGGGTGCGTTCCAAAACTTTGGCGGTCATTCCACTCAACCCCACTTTTGTTTGGATGTATTTGTCTGGGCCTATTCATTGCATCTTTGCACAACTACCCAGCCATATTGATTGCACTCTTAGACACCGTTTTATTTTCCCCTTTGTCTGTTGGGCAAGCTTTGCGCCCAAATTTGAATAGGTCGACATTCGCCAAAAATTAACGAAAAAAAATAACTGAAGTTAGTTTCGTATAAGTTAATTTAATAGACCAATTTTAACGATTAAAAGTTAACTCTTCTAAAAAGAATCGATTAAGTTAAATAGTTAACTAAATTTTTTACGATTCATTTTAATTGTTAATTTATTATATTGTTAATCCCAACTATTGGCATAACATACTCAAATGTATGTAGCATGAAAAACATCGAGTGCATTCTGGAAACCATCAAAGGATTCACAACATTTACATACAACTCACAGAACCTCGACAAAATATTTAGGAAATATAGCGATGAACATTGTTTTAAAAGCTCTTAACTTAAAGTACTGCTTATGCAAATTTTAGCTGAACTTAGCAACCTTAAAGTATACACGCAATACTTTAATTAAGCTAAAAATAACTTAGATATTCTTTGATTGCACAACTTTTAACTTAGGCTCTGGAGATTTACATAAACAGTCGCACTTTTAAGTGATTCCTTGCTGTTCCAGTAGAAAAGCAAAAAGGCAGAGAGCTGTTTTGGAGAAATGGAAAAACCAAAGAGAAGAATTACCATACATATTACCATAGTTTGAATGTTCAAGACCAACATTTTTGGCAAAAACTTAATTGAGTACTTAATACTTCTGAGCTTTAAAATCTGAGCTCCAAAAATTTGTGATTCCGTAACTCTGCCTATGGTAAGTTGGTAACTAAGATAACTCAATATACTTTGATGGTTATGCTTTGAGATATTAAAATGAAAAATGATGACCATGAAGAAAATCTAGGGTTTCCAAGCACAGAAAACTAGGGTCTGTCTCCATATCCATTCATTCATTTGGGTATTCTACCATCTGATTGGTAGGTTTTTTACAGTCCTTATCCTGACATCCCAAATTCTGAAACATCATCTCACTTTCCCTCCTATAGATGGCTCACCATCAGATATCTGTTAAATTCCACATATCAACCACCTCGTCTTATTTCTTCCAGAACTCCTATCCTCTTCCATGCTTTCCCAGTGTCCTCCCCTCTTTCACCCTCTTCAACAGACCCTTGCCTCTCAAAACAACCTCCATCCATCCTTCTCCAAACCTCCACTGCCAGCTCCCACTCCTCTCCCACCATATCCAATACCTCCTCATTCGTCTCCTCACCACCCAGCTCACCCTCTCCATTCTTCTCTAAACCCACATATCAAACGCCTCAAGCCTACCTGTATCTTCCCTTAGCAATGACCAAGTTTCTGACCCATACAGCACCATACACAATATAAAGTATGCAAAAAAATCAACTTTCTTTTTAGATAAATACGGGATCAAACTACACAAGGGGTTGAAATATACATGAGTACATGTATTTACAGTGGAGTGAAGTCTCGATTATTTGAGGTAATGTGGACTGAGGCCACATCAGAGAGTCCAAAACTGGTATAATACGGAGGACTTATGTGCAAGAATAAATTGTGATAAATATTAGATATTTCTATGCTTTGTCGTACTTCATTGTTTTGACATGGCAGGGATAAAATAGTTCAGTGAATCGCCTTTCATTTGGAGATTGAACTGATTACTGAATTTTGACTTAAGTTTGCATGAGCTAAACTGGCAAAACAACATAAGGATCTGTGCCTCAGATGATACAGAACTTTGGTAAATCAGGACTCGGATAATCGAGACTCTACTTTAGATGCAAAGAGATCATACAGCACAGGAGTATGTGTGTTTTCACAGCTATATCTTAAAGGCAATGAAAATGTTTGTCGTTAACTTATGCACAGATACATGCCCCATTTGGTTCAAGTGATTTGTTCCAAAGAGTCACAGCACTATTAAAATTTTTTTTACACTAGAAAATTATAACATGTAAATAGAGATCCCCTGAGTATAGGTGATAAAAAGTATACAAAAATTAGAGATGAAAAAACGATTAAATCCTGAAATAAATAAGAACTATCATTTAGTACATAATTTATGTATACTGAAGCTTATGTGGCTCATGATGAGCTATAAAACTATTTGGGTGTATGCCACATATTATTTGGTGTCAGCTCAACATTTTGTGACCCCAGCAGGCCACTTCTTCAAGGGAAATAAAAACATTTTATTATTCCAGTTGAAGAAGTTATCAGCAGGGGTCACGAAACTCTGGGCTGACACAGAAAAACATGCGTCATATACCCAGGCAGTTTTATAACTCAAATTATACTGAAGTTCAAAAGACAAGTACTAAATGCGGTTATTCATTCATAATCTGAGAACAAGCACATTAGCATTCCAGTTCTCTGACTGAAGGCTCCTGTTATGAACAATATAAACCAAAGTAAGTGACGGAGGTGGTAGCTGAAAATGTGAGCATAAAAGTTAACGTTCTTCAGTTAAACATATCGGCTTGTAAATTATTCTAAAATTTGATGTATTAAATTTACATTATTACAGCAGCAGGGGGGACTTAGCTAGTGGTGGTGGGGATGGTTTAACCTTTAAACACCTGGCGTGCCCGTACGGGCACGGGAAAAAAGCTCCACTCGGTGCCGAACGTGCCCATACGGGCACGCTAACTTTGATTGGCTCCAACTTAAACGAATTTCAACTTAGCGGAGCGAAATTTTCAAGGAATATAGACATATGTCTTTTTAATACAGTAGTGTTGTTTTTAGATTTTTAAATACAACTTATTTTAATAATTTTGTATGTAAATGATCACGCGCGGTGCAAATATTTTGCATGGCACAGCATCGCGGCAAGTCACCTTTGGATGCGTTCTCAATCTGTTATTTACGTTCCGTAATTCAATTATTACTTCAATTTTTTTGTTTTTTACTCGCACAGGGAATAATAAAATAATATTCCAAGTCTTGTGTTTGGTTTAGAACGGTCAAACCCTCATAAACATTGGCGGTGGCTCAAATTTTGATGGCTCACTGTGACCTCATTCTCTCTCCAAGATAATGTTCTCTCCCCTTCGGGGGCAGCAATGCTATCCAGATGCTGAAAAAGGGCCTGCCTTTTTGGAGGGGAACAGGGCCTTCGAAGGTCAAAGCCCCCATCTCGGGCCAGGGGGGGAATTAGGGAAAACGAAGAACCTTCTCCCTCTCTCGGCTGCCGAGTGCCGCCGGCACGTGAGCAATAAAGGGAGTGACTGCAAGATGCATTCCTTCTTAGTTATGTTATATTCCTTTACCACATTTCGAGTGGACTCAAACTAAACTTCATTTCGTCTCAGTTTTCTGGTGAGTGCGCTCTTTTGTCTGTTTGTCTGCTCTGTTCACTAAGAGATATCGAACATTTTAGAGGAATTGTGACATTTTTGGTAAGAACTCACTAACTCCTGATATCCAGTTCATATTTCCTTTATCGCATTATGCTTGTGTATATATATATATATATATATACAACGTTTGTTATTTATTGTGAGACTCCTAAGCAGAAATTATCCGAGATAGAGAGAGAGCAAGAATTTTTTTTGGATTCTTCCTCAGAAGCCGTGGAGTCGGACACTTCGTCGGAAGATGAGTATACAGATCTTCCTGCGCTGGAGGATGAGACGGAGACTTTGGTTTGCAAATTTCAAAACAATTTTTTAGCAACACAATGAGATGAGACCGATTCCTCCACATCTTTAGATTCTTCCACTTTGCTGATAATTCTAAACCACCCCAAAATGATGAAAATTACGACATACTGTGGAAAAGTAGAACCATTTTCGATAAGCTCAATGAAAGCTATGCCAAGTATTATAATCCTGCTGAGCTCTTGGCTATAGACGAAATTATCGTGCTTTTCAAAAGCCGGGCGATATTCCGGCAGTATATACCGAAAAAGCATAAACGTTTTGGAAGAAAACATTTATAAACTGTGTGACAAAACTGGATACACTTATGACATGAAAGTGTGCTTAGGATAGGATCGACTGACTGCGACGCAGGACATGTCAGCTACGCACACGACTGTGAGGGCGCTGACAAGGAGAGTGGAAGGGGTTGGCCATTAATTGTACAAAGACAACTTTTTTTCCTCTCCAGCCATTTTTTACAACCTGCAGACAAAAGAAATTTTCTGTTGTGGTATGGTAAGACTAAACCGCAAAGACATGCCACGAAATGTTTACTGTCAGAGACCTAAAATGAAGCGGGTAGATTTACGGGTACGCGTAAGAAATGACTTGATATCCATAGCATGAAAAGATAAAAGGGAGGTATTGATACTGACAAACATACATTGTTCCCCAGAAGAGGATAAATTCTGCAATGAACAAGGAAAAAATTTGAAGCCGACCGTCGTAGATGACTACAATGCACACATGGGATATGTATACAAAGGGGAAAGGATGGGAACAAGCTACGATTCTAGTCGTCGTAGCTAGAAGTGGACACAAAGGATCTCCGCTCACCTATTGAATGTAACCATCCTAAACAGCCACGTGTTGTTTACATCTTGCGGGGGCCAGATGACTCATCGGCAATTTCGGCTTTCTCTGATAAGGCAAATGATCGAGGAAGGGGCCTCTGCTCTTCCTCCTCACCGCTCAGGGAGAGAGAGGCCCAGTAGCACGGTTGGACGATAACTGCGTCGCTTGGAGGCGAAAAATAATACACACTGGCCAGTGAAAGGGAACCGCGTATGGTGCAGAGTGTATTCTGAGAAGGGATTGTACACGCGTACCATTACGAAATGCGGAGCGAGCGAAGTAGGACTATGCACCTATAACTGTTTCAAGGAGTACCATACGATGGTAAAAATTTAAAACTTCATTAATTACCAAGATGTATACATCCATTGAAATAATTTACATCATATATATTCACCTCTCAGAATAAAAAATAAAATACTTCAACTTTGTGCCCAAAATAATATTTTTTTAAATCCTTTGTAATTTGATCACGGCTATGAGATTTCACGTGCAACTACATTGAACGTTAAGCTAAATAGTGCTCTTTATTTCAACAATTTATCATTAGTAGTTATTGAGATATTAACGTTTTTCATGTGAAGAACAAGAACAAATTAAAGAGCCGGAATTAAATCCGGCAGTGAAGGTCGACTTTTGGACATTTAAATCCGGCTCTTAAAGGTTAAGCAGACCAGTTTGTGCCAAGATTATTGAGCTAATCAAATTAGTGATACCTTAAGTATGACTGTACTTCAGACAATGACAACAAATCGCAACAATACTGCAGACAAAAAAACATGCATACTACTCCCATGTTTCATGGCTCTTTGAATGAGATGTACAACAGCAGCTGGACACTGCAAAAGTACCCAACCGGGATTAAGAAACATTGGAAGAAGAAGTTACACCACCCATTCCAATTGCTTCTTATGTACAAGGAGTTCAATTCAGGTCAATTCAAATAGACTGGACAGGATTTTGAATGATCTTATTAATGTCCATAACTGGTAATGGGCAGTGGATTCGTGGGTCCTCCACGTGGGGAACACCGCCTCCCCCTAGCCTGACGCTCGTGCTTATCGCCAGGGGTAATCGTAGTCGGCAGGGAGGTAGGAAGGGAAAAAAAGAAAGGGAGAAAAGGGTATGGGAAAGGGAAGCTTTTGACCCCAGAGCCATAAATAGGCCAAGGAGCATAAAACGAAATGTGAAACATTTTTTCTAGTGTGTTTGCTACGTTGAATCCTATTAATGAGGAAACAATAGAGTCGCAGCCGGTCATCCAGGGTCCAGCCCACCCGTGTGGTACTTACCTGAAATCGTTGAAAATATACCATTGGCTAACAGGAGAGCCAACTGAACGTATATGGTAGCCAGGCCCTGCTTTCACCAGGGACACTAAGTGATTTTTCTTCTCTTTGATGCTAGCTTGGTCATAAATGTGACACACCACTGAACAAAGATCGTAAACCACAGACTGAATCACACGTCCACTCTGGCTTCCATTGTCATGTTTTGTACTTTCCTCCTCTGATTTTTCTTTGTCTCCTTCGGAATTTTCTTTGTCGTCCTGCAATAATTAATCCAAAGATTTTACTACAGAAAAGGTACACCGTAAAAAAACAATGTTTTATAATTATTCAGTGAAAATAGTTCATCTTTACATATCTGATAATGACTGACAATTTAGGCTAAGAAAATAATAATGTTCATAGATACTCTCTTAGGGCTGGATTTTTTTGAGGAAAATGCTTCAGATAGTGAAATATGTGTTAGGCTAAGTATTGTAGTTGTGCATCTTTTCACTTTTTTCTGATTACACTGAATATTCATCTGTAACCCCAAAAAATGCTACCTTCTGGTAACAATTTCAAACACAATGATGAATGTAAGTTCACCACCATTATATACACAGATTTTTGGACTTGAGCTGAGTTATCTCCTCAGAAGAAGAAAGAAAAATCATCGTTCCTCCCCTACACAGATAACTGAACAACTCTCCAATTAATATTTGTGAGGGTTCAGTAGAGAAGACAACCATTTAAACAGGCTTCCTTTTGAATTCATTTGTACCTATTCCAAAACTAAATCATAATAAAACCAAAATAATGAGATTTTCTAGGACAAAGAAAATGAGGCTGGTCTTAACATAAGAGGGCAAAAACTGGAACAAGTATACTACTTAATAACATAAGTAGTAAGTTGGATGAAAATAGCAATAGTAGCAAAGATATTAGAAGGAGAATTGCAAAATTAAAATAAGCATTCAGCAATAGGATGAAGCTGATGACAGGACCTTGCGTAAAAATGTAAGGAAAAGGTTATTGAAGAGTTTGATATGGAGTGTAGCATTGTACAAGGCAGAAATGTGGACTCTGAGGGAAGAAGATGAGAATAGGCTGTAGGAATTTCATATATGGGTGTGGAGGAGGATGGAGAAGGTGCGGTGGACAGAAAGGAAGATGAACGAGGAAGTGCTTGGTGAGGAAAGGAAATTCTGGATGAGATTAGGAAGGCAAAGTAGGCCGTTGGAAGATATAATGAGGGGCACAGGGCAGCTTAAGACTGTGATAGAGGGGAGGACGTTGAGAAGGGGAGAAGAGGAAGAAAGTGAATAGGCTTCATGGATGGAATAAAGAGAGGTAGGACATACACTGAGATGAAGACAGGAATATGATAGGTAAGCCCTGCACATGTTCGCTCGTTTCCATTTAAACCTACCTTAACTAGTAGATTATCCTAGTAATAATAAGCTTCACAAAGCTGCTTCAGAATACCATAATAATAATAAGCTCCACAAAGCTGCTTCAGAATACCATAATAATAATAAGCTCCACAAAGCTACTTCAGATTCAAATTCTAACCACTTCTTCCACCTGAATCTAGGCTTAGCAGGTGAAGGTAGAGCTCAACAAGTACTGGCCAATGGCGTGTTCGGCCAAGAGGCCAATAGCGTGTTCAATTCAAACTTTCAGGGTGAGTGTTAGTTTCTTCCTGTGTGTCAACTGTGGTTTTCCATCAAACTGGGGTGCTCGGTTAAGTCACACCGTTATTTTTTACTTTTGGAAGAGTCTAAGATTGTTGGGTGTTGGAGAAAGATGTTAGGTGAGCAGGAAGGGGGAAGAAAATGCTTTAGGGAAGGGATGAAGAGAGGAAGGACGTGCACTGAGATGAAGAAAGAAATTATGTACGAAGTTTATCAACATTTATTTAAACTCATTGAATGGGGAAAAGAATGAACTGACTGATGATCCAAACCAAAACTGGTCCAAGAAAAAACTGGCGAAAACCGGTCCAAGCATTTTCATTCTAGAGAAGTTCAAATTTGATTGAACCAAATAAAAAAATCCAAAATTATAAATATAATTGAGCATATTATAAAAACTAATATGATTAAAAAAATATATTAAAATACATATGAAGAATCCATTATATGCAAAAGTGCCTTATTTCGTATGCAATATTTATGTATCTGATCCTTGGGCAAATAAATTATTATTATCATAATAAAAATTCTTACCTTCATGTCAACTGGCTTAGGTTTGGTGTTAACATTTTGAGGTGCATCAATTTTCTTTATCCTTAATGATCCACTTTCCATCAAATCAATTTGGATGTGGAGAGGTAGCCATGAATGTGTGTAATATAGGTGTGAGCTAGATGTAGTCTTAGTTTCTAAATAACATGAAATGTAAAAAGAATAAATTTGCTCATAAAAGTATTTACAATGAGTGGGTAAGCTAATGCAAGTAAAACAACGTCATACATTATAGGTTTCAATAAAAAAACTTACTTTATAAAATTAAATTTTGGTTGATGATAAATACCAAAAGGGCATGAAAGCCTAATCAGTAAAGCATTTGGCAAATATATTAAAATTAAATCAGAGTTTGTTTTGGATATTGTAAACTACAGGTGCTCTGGCAAGTATTTACAATATGGTCAAAAATGTTCATAGGCACTGCATAAAACTTACTCCTTAAGTTAACCCTCTAAAGCATGCTTTTTGAAAAATATTTCCTGGACTAGGAATCAACCTAATGTACAGACTGATATGCTAACCAGGATTATCGATTTTTAAGGCAGTTTTTAAAGGATCTTCAAGAACCAACCACCATGTGACACTACGATTCATAGAGGACAGCACTGATACGATGAGGTTATGCTCCAAAGAGGCCACTGTAAATAAAACTAGATCCTAAGGTATCCCAAAACAAAAGCAGACCAATGTAAAATTTTTTTCACCAGTCATAATCTTCTTGCGCTGTCCTGTTAACAGTGTCCTACAATAAATTACAGTAACTATTCTCTTGGGTATGACATACTTAAAGCACGATTCAGCCTTGTGAGTGCTATCCTAGATAAATTATTAAGACAATGATTCCTTTTAATCTTTAAAAATTTTCTGAAAAATTAATTTGATGAGAGTTGTTTATTCACCACAATTTTATATTATGATGTTTTATGGAGAATTGGTCATGAATAAAATGTCACTTTTCTTCTCTTGCCAACGTTTTGAAACTATTGTTTCGTCTTCAGGACTTGAGGTGGAACACTTAGATAACCAATTCGGATAGTTTTTATGTACCTATATTAACATTTGTTATGGTGACATCATAACAAATGTCAATATAGGTAAATAAAAACTGCCCGAATTGGTAATCTAATTGTTCCACCTCAAGCCCTGAAGATAAAACAATAAAGTTCACAAAGAAACAAGATAGCACTTTTCCACAAATTTTTAATATTGTACTATGCATTTCAACCATTAGGTCATCATCAGTACAAGACATCGACATAAAGCTCGATATGTCGGTCTTGTGCCTGATGATGACCTAACGGTTGAAATGCGTTATACAATATTAAAAATTTGTGGAAAAGTGTTATCTTGTTTCTTTGTGAACATGGTTTCTTTCCACTACATCTCGCCTGCCTCAGTTACTTTTAAACAATAAAGTTTCGAAACGCTGGCAAGAGAAGAAAAGTGACATTTTATTTATGGCCAATTCTCCATAAAAAATAATAAAATTAAAAATTAACGTCTTAAATTATCTTTAAAAAAATTAGGAATCCTGTATATCATAGTGGTCTGCACATTGGTCTAGAAAGCCATCATTAGATTACCAGTCGATTTCCACCAAATTATTGCCCACTCACCGTTAAAGATGAAAATATCAAGCAATACTTTTTCATGTGTGATGATGACTAACTTAAGTCTCTAATAATTACTGAAAAACAAATAGTTGTACCAGAAAGCATATAAGTAATTCTATGAGTCATCTACAAAGTATTCCCACACCTAGGATACAGTAAAAAAATTCAACCAAACTCGAAAGAATCCCACTTGAAACAATTATCAGTTCAGGAAATGATTTTTTAAATTTCGTTTTAGGATGAGATTCCTACATTCAAGAACTATAAATGATAAATTTAAAGCACAAATAAGATGATTACATCACATAAATAAGCAAGAGAGCAATTTTGAGATTCTTTAAATGTATCGTAATGAGATCACCTGCTCTCCCTGAATGCCTGAAACGGCAGCCAGTTCTTGTACAGTTGGACCCATAGCGGCACTGCTTCACATTAATATTCACTTGGTCGTCATTATTGCCCATGTTTTGCTGAGCTTTCTGGACAAGTAAGTCCATCTGAGTCTGCCAGAAAGTCTTGTCCTGGAAGAATGTTAGTCAACGAACATTTTAAATCATAAGTTCAATGGTAACACAATTTACTACTGCATGCATATAGAAGCGTATCAGGCTTGACATTGTGGAAATACGAAATGTCCATTTTAAATAAAACAATGATGGTAAATTTCCACACAGTATATTATCAACCACAGTATATTAACAAACACCGACCAAGGTTTCGGCACGTAATGCCATTCTCAAGGTCCTTCTCAGACCTTGAGACCTTGAGAATGGCATTACGTGCCGAAACCTTGGTTGGTGTTTGTTAATATACTGTGGTTGATAATATACTGTGTGGAAATTTACCATCGTTGTTTTATTTAAAATGGATACTACTGCATGATAAGAAAAACAATGGGGCCATTAACTCCAGCCCAAAACTACTACATACTTTATTCACTAAGTCGCTAGATGGGCCCTAAAACAAACTTTGGTAAGAGTGATGATTCCACAGAGGAAAAATCATCTGTCTTGCCTGTGACTTGATCCCCAGATCCCTTAATATTGCACTGAGCACTCTAACCAGTTAAGCTGCAAAGGTATCCTTCTCTCCTGTGGAATTTTGACAGCTTTTAATGAACTATGTAGGTGTTTACAACTAACGGACATACAATGTAACAAAATGGTCACAGCTTACACATAGTCTTGTTAGTCACTTGCACATATCTACGAGGTTAGAGCTAACCTTGAAAACTGAGGAGTTCACATTTTTTGAGGATACCAAGAACTTGCCACCATATTAATTTTTCAGCATCACCCGCAAGTGCATATAAGTGCAATAATTTCACAGAGGAAAAATCATCTGCCTTATCTGGGACTCGAGTTGGGATCCCTCAATATCACTCAAGAGTTCTTTAAACAGTTTAGTTACCAAAGCATCATCCTCCCCAGTGGAACATCAACTTGTTTAAAAATTATAAAAATTCCATGGAGGAGGACGCCTTGGAAGCTTAACTGGTTAAGGCGAGTGGGACTCGAGGGCTCTGGGATAGAGTCCCGGTCAAGACAAATGTTTTTTCCACCATGGAATTATTACACTTATGTGCACATTATCACACTTAAGTGATGCCACAGAAGTTATACCACGGCTATTTTGTGGTATCCTCAAAAACTGAACTTTGGTATTTTTCTTCTCCACTCATTTCATCACTCACAACTCAAAAATTAAAGAACCCAAAAGTTATCGCCCACTCAAATGAGCCATGTTAATCATCAGAGATCCCATCGACTACCTGACTCAAAGAGAACAGTTCATTGAAAGATTGAATCACTCCCGAGTGGGTAAATAAGCTTAAAAACCTTGTGGATGCTTGGTGGAGCCCAGATTTTTGGAAAATTATTACGTAAAAACAATTATGCTTTCCGTCATTTCATTATTGATCTAAGAGAGACACCATGCAGACTGCATGTTCTTTAAATTATTTATGCAGAAATCTGCATATGACTTGGAGCAAGGCTCACAATTGCAGGAAGACTCAAGACAGCAAGAGATTTGCAGTAGTCACATTTGCAATTGTAGGAAAAGCAAGTGGCACTGGATGATCCATCTTTCTATTGTGTTCCCTTGCATTGGTTGACTGTGGACAATAGTTTTGCCCACTGTCCCGTAAGTGTCTTCAGATTGAAGTGTTTTTCATTACATTTTGGCTGTTGGATTCCATTTTCTGGTTGGGGCATTCTGATTGGTTCTGCATAGCAGTGCACTTTTTCATGTGGTGGCAAGTATGCATCCACTGCATTGCAACACATAACCAATCAGAAAGCCCCAACCAGAAAACAGAATGCAGCAGCCGATGGTAATGCACAAGGCCCTATATTAAGCGGCAAAAATGCGGCCAAAAAATCTTTGACCTGAAGATAACTCCAAGACAGGAGGCAAAACTGCTGTCTACAAAGCCAACTACTTCGACAGAACCTGAAAGAAAATTGGACCATCCATCAAGATGCTGTGGAAACCTTCAGGGTAACTGCAAATGACATCGGTTGTGATGCAGATAACCCAAACGTACTCCTTTCAGAATATGTATGTACTTTAATGTTTCATTGTTGATAACTATGGAACTAGGCAACAGATTAAAGTACAACAAAGAAATGTGTGCCACAACTTTTTCAACTGTCAATCGGTGATGAAAAGTGGAGAATCAGCCCATTATTTCTAAGGCATTAATCTAGCCTATAAGATTATGAGGAGCCTGATGTCTTTTGCAGACTTACTTTCTGACTTTCCATGCCACAGTTATTCACAAGAACATTTGGAAGAGCTTGTATCCTTCTTGATTGGTGGGTTGGTTGGTATCTTGAGCAATGATCACACCATGCAGGCGTAGTCTGTTCAGGGCACAGACTTTGATGAAGTATATCCGAAAAATTGTACTCTTTATTATTTTTTCCTGAAAGAGGACCAAAAGAAACTACAATCCACAAAGCAAACATTTACATAAGCATAATTTTTTTCTAAGTTGATTATTTTTCATGAAATACTTCTAACAGATGAGTATATATCACACTAGTTTCTCATAGAACTAACTCAGAAAATACAACACACAAGACTCCCTGATGATTGACTGAAAACTGTACGGCTCCAACTTCATTGATAAGAGGATAAAAATTGGAAATTGAGAGAGACATTTTAGGCCATGAACTCTATGATGGGAAATATAGGAAATATGTATAATGTTGGGAAAATTACCCAAATCATGTAATTGGGTCCAATGACAATTACTTCAGCAAAAAGTAATCAATTACAAGAAAAAACTACTTTTGATAAATCAATTGTCTGCATAATACCCTGCAAGCCACCTCAAGGGAATGTGGCAGGGGGTGTGTTATCGCCAGCATGCATTACAATCACAAGTAGATTACAATTAATTTATAAGCAATCTCTAACACTGAAATAACCACAACATTGAATTCTAACAGTTTTAGAATTAAAAAAATGCAGCATTGCGACAAAATGTTGCATGGAAAATGTTCCTGATGGAGACCCAGCTTAATAATGCACCGAAGGAGATGAAGGTCGAGACAACTAGTCGAAATAAACGATTGTGAACAAATTCTCTTGCAACCGATAACAATCGGAAACTGGAGTAATTGACATTATTACAGTAGAAACTCGATAATATGAAGTCAGCGGGACCGAAAAATTAGCACTTCATATTATCAAGTTTCATAACATCGAACCTTTTAAAGAAATCGCGAAAAAATAGTTTTTTTTCCCCCTTAACTTTTGTAGCCTTTGGCAACGTTTTAAAACCATATTTGGTCCTTATTAGTCAAAGCATTCTTAAAACAATTCCTTTATATCATAAACTTTAACTCATAAAAGATTGTAAAATAACTATCATCTCATAGTTTCTCTATGCAAATATTTGAAGTCTGCGAGTAAGAATTTAAATTCATGATTGCGACATGTTACTCTCATTATGAAGAATCTGAGATCGGCCAAATCACGTAATTGAACTTCTGAGACTCACGTCAAGGTAGCTAACGCACACTTTTACAACGAATGCCCCTGGGAGTCCATAGAGACCTGCAGGCGGTTGGTAAATACAAACTACCCTCGCCTGGCTGTGTGCGAAAGATAGCGAGTTCCCTCTCCCACTTCCCAGCGGTGAAAAGGGCAAATGGGGAAGGGGTGCGCATCGCTCTTGAGCCGATCCTTCAGTGGGTGGACGAGCGACCATCTTCCAAATTGCAGAAATCACTGTTTTCCTGAGGCCAACTACTCGGAGCTTTTTCCGAAGGATACCCCTTTCCTTCTCTCGCAAGTTCAGCATGCGAGGCGGGCGCCCGGCTGGAGGACGGGTGACTACGCGAACGGACGCACGGGCATGGACAATAAACACACGGGCTGGAGTCGCCCGGGTTTTCCGACCACCTGCGTGTCTCTGATCCCTCCACCCCAAGCTATAGCTAACTCATCACGTGTCTGGTCTGAAGCGATTTATGGCCGCCCCTCAGGAGTTCCAGAGTCCCCTATTTCCCTGCTCACTCAGCCCTCTCTCGAAGAAAACTAGGCAAGGTCACCGACCACCCCAACACCCAAACAGATGATGCTTACCTCCTCTACGCTTGTAGTGGCGTGCTTACCGATGTATTCTTCCGATTTTGAAGCATAGCCTAATGACTTGGTTTTGCATTTTATTGCGCACTGTGTAGATGCCAACACCAGAGCTCGCCGCTATATTAGCCACTGGGTCTCCCTTGGATGCCCTTTCAATAATCTTCAGCTTCTACGAAATGTCTAACACGACGCGCTTTCTATTGTTTGAAGAATTGGACATTTTCAAACAGTTGCATTACTAAAGAAAACTAAGCAAATATAAAATGCCTGCGGAAACCCAAGTGACACGAACACAGAGCAGTGATTCAGGGAGCTCAGGGTAATTGATTGACGACAAATGGGGCGTGATTCGGTATATTTTCCATATCGCTGTCAGTTTGCGATTTACCAAGCTTTCAATTCTAAAGAGCAAGATTTTTTTGTCAGGTGGAGTAATAATGCGGAGGTCGTAGAGAATGATACCAAAGAAAATAGTACCGCCGTTAACGGTTATCTATATCAATCCTATAGTTTACGAGGACGATGATTAACCTCCCCCGCCAGGAAATGCCTTTGCTTTCAATGACGAAAATTCGCCTATCCAGTTCTTAGCGATGATTTATCGCTCATTGTAGTACGTGAACGAATCACTAACTCATTCCCAAGTCTCTTTTCACTTTGATGATTTGTGCTTAGAGTTTTATTTTGCAAAAAATTACTCGAGTACGATTATTATTTTCTATCTTTCCATACGTAATCTTTTCGCCGTCATTTTGCGTTGTGGGTGTTGGGAGATAAGTTGAACACCATTTCATCTGATGACATCCTTATTTACAGACTTCGATAAGCTTAAACCATGGAGTCTATAATGTAGACTCCATGACTAAAACATAGAATCTCATGTTATGACTTCGTAGTTGAAATGTGATTACAGTAGAAACTCGAAATTGCGAAGTTGACGGGACCGGAAAAATCGCCACTTCGTAATATCAAATTTCGTATGAACGAGTATCTTTCAAAAACATCACGATGAAGCTCTTTTTTTTGTTTCCTTAGATTAAGATGTACTCTCGCGATGTACTTGCATGATCTACGAAGTTATAATTCATGAAAGTATATTTAAATGTGCATTCATGCCCACAGGGTGCACTCAATGTCAGTTGAACACAACTTATTTGTCGGAGTTTGATTATTCCTGTTTTCGGGCATTGCAAATTTGGCGCCACCGGATAAGTTATTTTGCCGTTATTTATTATTTGACGCGACTATTTTTTTGGGACAGTGACTACAATAGGTATCCCTGTCCTATTTCCTATGATTTTATCATGTCATATTTCCGTCCTTAAGCAGTTTAAGAATGTGTACTGCCGCCATTCTGAGCAAACGGCAGCAACAAGGTCCATAAACATGTCATCAATCACCATTGTATTGAATTTCATAGATCTACATCGCTACATAAGAAAGTAAATCGTGGTCTTTGCACGAGATACGCTCAAGTACGGCGTTATGAGCCATAGCTGGGTTGACAATTTTTCCGGAGTCGGGCTGAGGACCGTTGACTTAATGTCCAACCATGTTATCAATCAACATAGTTTTGTTTATGTATGCATAATATTTCATAGCTCTACATTGCTAAATAAGAAGGTATATCGTGGTTCTGTGTGTCTATGCACGAGATACGATCAATTGCAAAGTTATGAGCCATAGCTGGATTGACAATTTTTCCTGAGTCGAACCGAGGATCTTAGACTTTAAGTCCAACCATGTTATAAATCACCATTGAATTGTCCATGAATAACTAAAATATCATAGCTCTAGATTGGTAAATAAGAAGGTAAATCGTGGTTATTTGTACTTACGCAGGCAATGCGCTCAAGTACGAAGTTTTGAGCCATAGCAGGATTGACAATTTTTCCGGAATCAAACCGTGGAACGTAGACTCACAGTCCAACCATGTTATCAATTACCATTGTATTTCCTATAAATACCTAAAATTCCTAGCTTTACATCGCTAAACAACAAAGTAAATCATGGTTCTTTGTACCTATGTTCTCAGTTTATTTTCATGCAAAATTTGAATTCCCGCCGCGTTGGAGACTCAAGATGGCAGATTACATTAAACAAGTGCGTATCATGACCTGTCCTTTAAGGACCTTGGGCAGCGAGTATAACATGTGACACTGCTCACGAGTTTTATCAATGGGAATTGTTTCCATTACGGAAATGCTGCCAACAGTTAGAAGAGTGCCAGAGAGAAGAATGCACTATCATTCACGCATTTCACACGTTTGATGCATCACATTCGTCAACGCTGATTTGCTAGCTGTGTGCGACTGCAAAAAGAGGTTTGCTGATGCAGTTTTTGCCATAGTTTGTAAAAACGAATTCCATTTTTTCTAGGGGACCAGGGCCGAAGTTCGTAACATCAAAAATTTTGTATTTTCGAAACTTCGTATTATTGAATAGCGCCATGTATTTAGTATAGGTTTTTGGTCGGGGCCAACAGTTTTGCTTTGTATAATCGAAATTTTGTATTATCGTGCTTCGTATTAGTGAGTTTCTACTGTAGTCTGATTGCGGGACAATTAAGAATTATCCCAAGAGTAATGATTACAAAATTGTAGCAATTACATTGGGAGTAGATTAAAAGTAAAATTACTATTTGAAAAAAGGAATGATTATAAGTCAGAGTACGTTAAATATAATAGTTATGTTATCAAATAATTTGCGATAAATTACCTCCCATCACTGATGATGACACTGGTGATCAAAAGGTTTTTCAGGTGTGCCGCATGATGATCAGGTTTAGCCTGACATTTCGTGACCTCTACTGGTCACTTCTTCAAGAGGGAAATCATGTCCCTGCTGCCAGTGAGGGATATATATATATATATCTCAGAAGTGTGAGTTGGAGGGGGAAGAGGGATGAGGGGTGGAAGTAGAGGTACGTGAAAAATATTTATTAAGTATAGGCATCCAAGTGTGGCTTATTTGGAGGCCACCATCTCTATTGAAATTTTCTTTTTTCTTCTTTATCTCAATGGCCTCACGATACACCCTGGGTTTGAACCTGTTGACCTTGGCGATTACTTTTGTTTTTCCGAAGTCGATCTCATGTCCCATGGCTGCATGTTCTACGACTGCCGACTTCGACGGACAGGATAGGGAATCTTCTCCGGAGATATGAAATTAAGACCGCCTTTAGACCACACCAACAGTTGAAGGCACTCTTAAGAGGTGTGAAAGATAGGACTCCCCTGTAAATTGAGGGAGTCTAAGAAATCCCCTGTGGAACGTGTGAGAAAAAATACATCGGGGAGATGGGACGTAGCGTCAAACCCTGGCTGGAGGAACATCAACGCGCCACTCGACTGGGACAGATGTTGACCTCCAAATAAGCCACACTTGGATGCCCATACTTAATAAATATTTTTCACGTACCTCTCCCTCCACCCCTCATCCCTCTTCCCCCTCCAACTCACCCTTCTGAGATATATATATCCCTCAGCGGCAAAAGGGACATCAATTCCCTCTTGAAGAAGTGACCAGTAGAGGTCACGAAATGTCAGGCTAAACCTGATCATCACGCCGCACACCCGAAAAACATTTTGATCACCATGAGCCACGAAAGCTTCAATGAGCGATGACACTGGAATTTAATATCACTGCACTAAGGAAGAATACTTAAAAAAAAGCCAGAAATTTTCCATTAAAAAATGAAACCATGATCACAGTATGTATAGGCACTGATGCTTGACAATTACCAAATTAAAAAAAATGTACCCTTCTATCATGCACTGACAAGAAAAGATTCCAAAGAATATGCCTCAACCAGGGGCACCTCAAGGGGGGGGCTAGCCCCCCCCCCCCCCCAGAAATCAAGAGGTTGTGGCTCACTATTTAATAGACACTGCCCGATTTGCAAAATTTCTTCCCCCCCTCCCCGCTTAGCTAGCTTATACAGATTTTTCAAGGAGTTTGCCCCCCCCCCCCACGATTTGGGGGGTTGATGCGCCGCTGGCCTTAACTGGACAGATTCTCTGCGTATAAAAGAAATATACACCTTTTCAATACACCAGAGGAAAATAGCATATAAATGAATTAGATATGGCAATAAGGATTAAAAAAATATAAAATTCATCACAAGAAATGACAATGTCAAATATCATAGTCCAAAACTATGTAAACAAATGCAAGAATGCATCAATGAACTTTTTACCTATAAAAAATGAAATTACCTGTTGACAAGTCAGGGTAAATGAGATTGCACAGCAACAGGGAAGACTCTTTAATAACTTCATTTCCACACTTGAGGCATTTATTTATATTTTTAAGCCTCGTTCCAAACAGTCTGCTAATGTCTGTTTCTTCGTTCGGATTCTCTTCACCAATTTCTGGATTTTCCTTTCCCTTTTTCCCTGATAAATAGAAGAAATAAATTTGTGCAACTTTGCGAGGAACTCTGATGCACCCTTTAAAATTGTAAGCCATTGTAAATAAGGAAAACATTATAAAAACTTCCACTTCACTTAAAGGTTTCAAAACACTGGTTATCATTCAGTCACACTCCTATATATACATACGAACAACAATAAAAATAGAAAAAAATCGAATCATCATGCAAATGAGGAAATATTTGTACAAAAAATAAGATGTATATTTTTCAAAATTCACGTAGGTACAAATATTTAAATAAAAGTCAGTTTATAAAACAAAAATCAACAAAAAAATGAGCAAAATGAGTGATGTCCACCCACATCAATGCACGACTAAAAAAATAGTCAGAGAATGCCATGGTAAAGTGATTTTTCACCATACACATCAAAAATTGAAACCTCTTGATTCAAACCTAGGATTTTCTAAAAGCATGCAGTGAAAGTAAAAGGGTAACGTAGATCGCGACCTGTCAATTGGGAGATCTAATCAAATGAAATTCATACTTTCTTCTGATCCATTTTCTTTATCTTCATCAGTATTAATCTTTTCAGCCTTGTGTGTTGGGTCACCAGATATAGAAGGAAAATCCTTTTCTTTATAAACAAACTGATCAGGGAGAACAGGAGATTCAGTACGTAAGTACATTTGCTGGGATTCATACTGCTTCCTCTTCCTTTCTTCCAGAATTTCAAAATGCATCTGATGTAGTATGAATCTATTCCAGCTCTATAACGAAATATAACAAATATATAAATTTAAAGCACTGTTGCCACCAAACCAAATCAGAATAAGTTAGTTTAAAAATAGGTAAAAAGCAATTGAAATACATATTTCACAATTTTGATCAAAACTAATACGAGCAACTACCCACCTGTATAAGACGAATGAGATCAGTTTTCTTTTTGGACTCCCCTTGGTCAGAAAGTATTAGGCCAAGAGCAGATGCTTCAGGGATTGTACGGAATGCTCGGAGAAAATTGCTAGCTTGGCATGGAAAACCATGAGATATATTCAGCATATGAAACAGGAATCCAAGTTCACAGGACAAGCAGAACTCTTTCTGACAGAGATGCGACAGGAGTACAGAGCGAACGGGATCTAAATAGTGAAGTACCTGGAGGAGAGATGAAATCTTTTGAAGCACAAAGAACAGTCGAGAACCAGCCATCACTCTTCAAAGACCAATTTTTCCTAAAAGACATGCTCCTGTTTTATTACGCAAGAAAGAGAGGCATGCTGATTTAGTGCATTAGGTTTGAAACTAAACCACCTTGAAAGTTGTCACTGTCACCATTAGACCCAGTGCATGGGCCAGTTAAGAGAGGAAGAATGAACCATGACATTAACACCAGAAAACATTCAACTTGCCAAAACATATTTACCTGTAACATTGCATTGCAGTACGAATTAGGCAAAGTGGCTTCAAGGCCACAAAAACCAGTTTTATTATAGAGGTCAAAATCAAAATCATCCGCTCCCATTTTGGAATACTTCACCTCGATCCTACGGTACCTATAGAATTCGCATCATTAGTAACTTTACTCATGGGTAACTTCACATTAACAAAGTAACATGCAGAAAAATTGCATATAAAACTATCATATCATGTAAAGCAACAAATGGAACGATATGGAAGTAAGTACATAGTGTATTACCACCTTGCTGGATGTCCAAGTCATGAAATGAAAGGCAAAATTATGACTAAAGAAACTGAATGTAGGAGGATCACAAGTAGTAAAAAGATTAGATGAAGTTAACATAAAGATGGCATCACAAATAACAGTGCTCAATAACTTTGGAACATTCAAAAGGAATTTAATTCATTTCCTTAATGATGATTTCTTTTAGACACAATGGATTTAATGTATTCAATATGTAAAAGTGAGAAACAAAATGCATTCAAAGCAAAGTGTCGTTGAGGTATTATTTAGGAAAATAGGGTTAAGTGACTTTTTTAGAGCAAACATTTATGAACAAAAAATATTAACGCAATGATTACCTTCTCGGAATAGCCATAACAGAGCTTCCATCCTCTCCCATCTTGCCAGGTCGAGTATCATTTGAAAAAGATTTGTGACTTCGACCTCGTTTCTCCAATTTATATGGCACCTAAGGTTCAAAAGTTGATACAATTAATCACAATGGAACATCTGCATGACTACCTACTGCTCCAGAATTATATTAACACAATGTAAAAATCAAGAACGTATACGAAAACCGAAGAAGCAAATGGCCTGAGGGAAACATGTTGTACAATTGGAATGGTTCCAAATGCATATCCAAATGATAGGGCAAAAGTTTTTTGGGAAGGAATTTCCAGATATTCCTATGTTAGAGCATAGTTAAAGGATACTAGCGCCCTAAGTGTTTAGAGCACAACTTCTGTATTATTGAGCCACCTTTACTCAAGAGAGACAACACAGGACAATCACACAATATGAAGTGCAGGACTAAATATGCAGAAACATGAAAGCAGCAAAATCCATTATTATGAAACAGTTTGCCCAGCCAAATGGCAATCAGGAGTCTTACTGTCAACATTGCTTTTTTTCTTGAGCTCATGGCCACAGTTTTAATGTTTGACTGCTCAACTTAAAACTGCTTTGACTCCCCAGGTTCTTGAGATATTTTGCCCAATAAAAAATGGAGAGATGAGTCAAATAACATTCACGAGAAGCATTTTATGGAATAAAGGCTATTTCTGTGCCAAAACAAATACGTACATACATATGATTCTATTTTCTTCTGACCCTGTAGTGGGAGTTAAACTTAATTTGTGGAACATACCAGCTGAAACATTTGGAATAGAAAATTCACATAGATGAGTACTGTCAAACAACGTAAAATAAAAAAAGCATAATTTTGACATCCCATGACAGACAACGCAGCATGAATACATATATGAGGCATCTCCATCAGCCCCTGAATATTCTATCTGCATACAATCATATTATGTGATGGGGGGGGGGGGGCAGCAAAGGTGAATACAAAAAGCATCTGTCTCTGTACGTAACCACTGTTCAGTAGTGCAGAAGGATATATTTTGCACTCAAAGAAAGAAGCAAAATCATCACGCTCAATTTATTTAATAATCTGTGTAATTAACACACTCTAAAAGAACATTTCTCTCTTCTCATTACAGGAGACAGCAATTTGCAGTTAGATTCTCAGTGGCAGCGTCTGCACTCCATGGATGATCTCTTACTAGGGGGTAGCTATGCTTTTACCAATAGAATTAAATTTTTAAATACTTAATAACTTTTTAATTTTATAGCAACACATCATTACATAAATGAGAACTGCCTGTGATTTCCTCATGCATTGGAACAAAAAAGAAGACACTATTACCTGAAAGATAACCAAAGGCGATTTTTTGCTGATACTTACACAAAAAGAACACTGAAGTATTTATGACAGAGACAAAAGCTAAAAGTTAACTGCAAATAAAGAAGCCACAGAAACACTTTGATTTGTACCTCATTGTTTGCATATTTGATAAATGAATTTAAGTCTGAGGTAATTTTTCACTCGAATAGTAAATTTGCTGCGTTTATGGCGGTATCAGTTCATCCTTATATTAACTTTGCTTTCGACTCATTTTCAAGCATGGTTAACCCAGAAAAGCAGATTTATGTAATATAGGTATCTTTTAAAACATTCACCTTACAACACGGGTGAGAAAGTAGCAACTTAAACATTAATTTTTCTCTAAAAATTATAAACAGGCCTGCTTATCACACATTTTGATTAAGCACACTGTGCACAATAAGGTCAAGAAATAGAAAGACTTGAGGTAACAACAAAATATTGAAGTTATTGGTGCATTTTATTTCAATCATAAAACTCAATAGAAAATCCTCTTATGCGTGAAAACTATTAGATACCATAAGTACAACAGACTCACTTGATTTCTCTTGCGATTTCCAGGATTTGGTGCATAGCCAACTGTGCCAACCATTTTCATCGTTTGGAGAATTTGAGGATCTACAACAGGAGTCCTTCTGTGAAAGAAAAACCCTATGACTGAGCATTTTTGATTCAAGGAAGAGATATCTATTTTAAGTTTTCCTATTTCACAAGAATCAAATTAAATTATAACAAGAATGTATTTCAGGATTCATAAGACACATCCCATTACTTTCATTCTCTAGAAAAAATAATCCACTCCATCACATGATAGCTAAAATTACATTTTGATGAACTAAAAATGTTCTTCTTAATATATATTCTGAACTTCTCAATTAGAAGAGTACACAATTTGAAGATTTTACTTTTCCATAATAAGGAATTTTTTGGAAGGACGTATTCAATGATTAGTGAGTGATAGTTTGTAAATACAAAAAAATAACATATTTGTAGGCTCAAATGGTTACTTAACCCATGGGTTTCAAAGCGTTAACAACCATATCAGTCTAGAAGGAACATGCGAAAATATTTTATGCCCAGTGGATTACGCTGCACTCAATCTTTCAGACACTAATCATGAAATAGTTGTGGCAATAAAAAGTCTCTCTCATTGGTCGTTCAATCCTTAGACAGTTTGGTTGACAGTGGCCCTCCGCCCTTCCCTATCTAATGCCAGTTCTCATACCCCCTAGTAGTTCTTTTTATGTACTTTCCTCTTTCTTTGTCTATGTATTCATCCTTTGGTCTTCTGCTTGGGACTTCTCCCTCTATTTTTCCTTCAGTTTTATTCTTCACAAATGGATTGTGTCTCAAGGTGTGCCCAATCCATGTGGAACTTCTTTTCTGTATTATGTTCCATTTGGTCCTTTCCTCATCTACTCTACTGTATACTTCTTCATTCCTTTTTTTTATCCTTCCATTTGACTTACAGCATCCTCTTCCAATACCACGTTTCAAATGCTTCTAATCTTTACTGATTTGCTTTTCCAATGGTCCATGTTTCCGATTCATAGCGTGCCACAATTCACTCGAATGTTTTCACATACTGTTTCCCTTTGTAGTCCTATCTTCTTAGAACACAGTAATTGCCTTTTCACACAGTAGTTGCATAAAAAGTATGCATATATAATTATATATTTAACAGCAGGTAATGAAAATTTTTATTGATCGGTTCAATCATAATTGCGAGACTATTTTCTTCGTAGCTTCACTCCCTAGGCTGTTACTTAGGCCAGCTACCTGACCCACTTTTCTCTTTTGGAATGGTTCTGCAACCTTTATCTGACAAAGTTACTATTTGATGGTTAGTTTGTGATAGTTGGTAAATAGAAACAAAAACAGATACAGTGTGTCCTCGTTTAACGTTGTCCCGTTTAACGTTGTTTCACGATAACGTTGTCAAACAATTAAAACCCTTAATCGTTCAACGTCATCAGTGCTTCACGATAACGTTATTCAAATTTTGCACAACAAAAAAAAATGAATAACGAATAGGACTTTGGTGCATCAGATGCGTAATTTCCATTTGGTGGAAAAGTTTGGCGTTAACTCCCCATAGCGTGTGCAAAAGGTTCACCAGAGCGAATAATTATAGCGTTATTTGTTTCATAACTGTTACATTTGCTTGTTATTTACTACACTGTTATTGGGGGGCAATGCATCGGGTGATTTTAAACTCAAACCAATGTTAGTGTACCATCTTGAATGGCATGGTATTAATAATACCATGTCTGAATGGTAGATCCGGGGGCAGATTTCTATGGGAAAAAATACCTGAAAATCCCATGCCGCCATAAGATAGAATTAGTGGTAGAAAAAGCTGAGTCACTGCTGTTTGAGGTGAATCAAAAACATGTTTTTCGTGTTGAATTAGTGTCTAAGAGGAAGTTTTCTATACCCTCTATGATGCAGTAAATCGTCGAGGGTGACACTGTTTCTCAAAAATTGTTACGAAATAACAAAGATTTTGCACACAGCACCGAGCTTCCCTACTTCACTCACTATTTTAATTGATTTCCTACGTCTTCGCGATCGCAGCGAGTGAAATTTTTGCCCTTCACTGCATTCGCATGCGCACGCTTCCGCAGTGAAGGACAAAAATTTCTGTTTACTCAGAGGGAAACCGGTGCTAACAGCACTAAATATCAGAAATATAGGCGGAAAACCTTGTGCTTATTGTTTTAAAAATACCTTTTCAGTTTGCTTCATCTAAGATATGAACTCTCTGACTAGTGGTGCCATCTGTTCGACAGCTCACGTAATTAAAATACGCCATAAATCGGCGGAGTATGACGCGAAGTAGTCCATAAAAACATACATTTTTAAGGAATTTGGCAATTTTTGTGCATTAAACCATTGATAACGCCTTTCAACCAGGTCCCCTGTATTTTTAAATATCAACAGTAAGTTCCTATCACCTGTAGTTTTTGTGCTGCCAGGATAGAGAATAATTCCAAAATTTCTTTTGAGTGAAAATATCAAAGTTTCACCATTAAAATGTTTTAGAAATTAGTTTGAATGCTTCATTCAATAATGCCATATATCCAACCTTTTATCGCTGTGCTGTACGGAAATCATTATTGGAATGAAATGAAGAATAGAGTATTTGCGTAAGTGAGGTATTTTGTTGAAATTTATTATAGCGAGTAGTGCTTGGTTTCGAAATGCCACGTACGAAATACAAAGGTATAATTCCAACTAATTAATTTAATAAATAGCTTTTAATATGCATTGTTTTAGCATTGAAATTGCCTAGGTCTAAACGCCCAAACATTGGTTCTTCGTAGTGTGACGTCTTCTCCCATATTAGCAGAAGCGAAATAGCCTAGCTGTGCGTTGAGAGTGAAATAGTATTTGCCTTTTCGAAGTTATTTCGATATTTGCTAATTAATAGCTAAAGTTTCGTCTGCAGGCTAAGACTTCACAGTCACACAATCTCCAAATCAACAAATGGTCGACTATGGGAGATGACGTCAGAGCCTACAAAACATGGCGGACCAGTGTTTCGGCGCAATAATAATTTATTAGATTTTATTAGCTGATGAAAAATTAACGAAAAGCCTCTCGAGCGTCAGAATGAAAATTTAGTGTCTGAAGTATCGATAGATTTTTTAGATGTCACTTCCCAAAAGTGTGCAAATACTCAATTGTTAAGTTTTGGAACTGATTTTAATTTTTTACATTGTTTCTTATGGAAAATACTGCATCGTTTAACGTTATTTTGGTTAACGTCTACTTTTTCAGGAACGAGTTAACAACATTAAACGAGGACAAACTGTATGTATTTTGGCCCATATAGAAAAGTGTTAACAAAATACGAGCTTTGCAGGAAAATGAAAAATTGTTTATGCCCAGAACATGCAACACATACACTTTCACAAGACAACAAATGGATAACTCATAAAGTAAACCTAAAAGGTAGCCACATTAGTTTGTCCCAATATCCATAACTTTTCAACAACAATTGAAAAATTTTGAGGATACCAGGACTAGCCACGGTATAAACTTTAAAGGAGTCACCCGCAAGTGCACATTAGTGCGGTTGGCCCTTAAAAAGATCTGACAATCTTGCATTCACGACGAATGTCTAAGAATTACTTTCAAACAAAGAAAAATGTCAACACCATCCCATTGAAAGAAAAGCATTCTCAAGGAAAATTCCTCAGTAGACATAAAAAAGTCTTATCTAAAATTCTTATCTAAAAGTCTTATCTAAAATCATAATGCACTATATATACTAAAACAATTACTCACCTAAATGTTGGTCTACAAAATCTTTCAGGCCAGTCAGAAAGCAGTGCCCCAGTGGAGCAGAGGGGAAAAGGAACAGTGGAGAGTGCCATATTTTCATCCAGTATGTTAATTGGGGGAATGCTTTCAACGGGATCAGCAAATTCTGTTTCCTGGGAGAATGAATTGAATGATGCATGGTCTCCACCTGAGTTAAACAAATGTACTGAGCCACCACCATCCCCAAAGGCCAGACACTGACACGATGACGACACATCAAATGTCAGGCACATGGCACCACCTGTATTGACCTGTAATTGACAAAGAGATTCATCATGACATCTTGTAACTTATTATTTAATACCTATAAAGTAGAAGTGTAAAGCAAACATGTGCACGCCATATAAGACCGGTACTGTCCATCTCCGAGACGCCACACAGCCAGGTCTCGGCAACAATGCAATATGTCTTCAATTTGCTGAATAAAGAGCTTCGTTGCACATAACAATTAATATAGACAACATTGTATGAAAAAAATCTTCCAATACTTGCTCTTTAATGGGAGAATTTTTGTTAAGAGTGGGTTACAGTTTCAGTAAATATGAAGCAATGATTCGGCAAAAAGTTTCTGTTTTCCACGAAGAATGCCTTGGAAATATTGCCGGATTACGGGTGTTCCCGGATTAGGGATTTCCAGATTAGGGGTGCTCAACTGTACACTGCCCAGACACTGTATCACATTTTATTTCTCCCTTATGCACAAGGCCATTGTCAGAAAAACTTAATTCCAACAGAAACAAAATTCCCTGAGTCCAGAAAGGTTACCACTTCGAAGGAGTCTACATTGTACAAGAGAAGACTAGGTATTCACCTAGCCTCGAAAGGCAGCATCAGAGATTCCTGACGGCAATCCAAGAGGTTGTCAGGACTCCATGCCAACCAATTCAGGGAGTAAAATGCCAAAATATATAATTAAACATCAATTTTGATGTTTGTTGCACTCAAAAGGATGACAATCAATTTGAGGAACTTGAAAAAACCTGTGCAGTGCAATACAAGTTTCTGATCGTAATGACGATCGCTGATCACTGGGCAGTTTGTAAAGTGCACCTGTTGTAATGTGAACCATTAATTAAGCAGGGATCCACTTCACATACTTAGGATGGGAACCCATATATCAAAATTATATCCAATCAAATTAAATCAGGAAAATACCACTTCACTATTTTTTTTACATGCCCATGATGTATGGCCAAATCCTATAAATTATTTTTTCTCCTAACTAATTGGGCGCATCAATGCCACAACCCAGCAGATCATGAAATGAGACTAGACTGCAGTGTTATTCAGCCGAATGGCTGACAGTAAAAGGACCGTATAATGTTTCTAATGCAAACAAAAACATAACATACCTGAAAAACACACATATCCCCAGGTTGGGTAAGAGCTGCTGTGTCAACCAACTGGACTTGCCCCAAATTGGAGACAATGGCAACCCTTGAGGAAAACAGTGGCAGAAATCGAAGGAGGAGCGGATCCAGTGCCAAGGTAATAGGTGTCATGGCTCGCATCATCCTGAGATCATATGCATTCATAAAACGATCCACAGCCATCACACCATGCCTATTACTAATGGAAAAAACTTAAAGAGTTTACAAAAATAAAACTGGCATTGTAAACTAAATATGTACAAGGATAGAGGGAATCATAATACACAACATCAATGAGGAAGGAAACCATCAAGAATGAACTACCGTGTATACTCAAACATGCGCAGAGAAATATCTTCCTTTTAATGGCCAATGAAAAACTACCGGCAACTCATATTCGAGTCACTGAATAATGTGACTTTTTCGATGTCAACTTTTCTGCCAACTGGCTGCGTAAAACCATATGATCTCAATTACTGATCAGCAACGGAGAATATGTGCCAAAAAATGCATAAGATTTACATTTTAGGGTTTTGCATTAGGACCTACCACTGATAAATACACTTCGTACTCCTGTTTTGCCATATTAATGCATTCCACAAGGCAGATTGCTTAAAAATTGCATAACCAATGCAAACCAAGGAGATTCAGCAATTTTTTTCACCTTGACTTTAACTCAAGTCATGGATTTTAGTTGATATTTTCAGCCCAAAAAGAAGACTGACTTATACTTGAAGGAATACAGTACATACTGTTCATATTTGATTGATCAACTAGACAGCTAATATTTGAATAAACAGTAATGCTCATAGTAGAATTGGATGTACACTAGAGTCCTGCTAATCTGAACTAATTGCGACCGGACACTGTTCGGATTGCAAAATTTTCGGTTTATCCAAAAAATTGCATTACAGTCGGATCCGGATTTAATGTCTTCGCATTTAACGTTTATTTTTTGAAGTCCCGATTCATTCCCTATAAAAACAATGTAAAAATTGTCCTAATTTAGCGTCTCCGCATTCTGTGTTTTTCCGCATTCTAGGTTGTAAAAAATTTTCCCGCACAAGGTTTTTTACCCGATTTAAGGTTTATTCATGACGATTCATGCAAATGATTATCCATACATCAGTGATGACTATCACCAGCATTAATGAACATACGAACATTAAGATAATGTGTGCTCTTGGTAATACATACATAAATGTAAAACCGCATTTTCCCCGATAGTAGGTTTAACCCAATGATGATATGGCATATTACGCAGTTGAAATCGTCGAAATTTTCCCGGGAGCTGTGTAGAAAAAATGAATGTCGAACAGCGCACCATGAGAGAAACTTGCATGCGCAACAGCAGCTTAATTTCTCGGAGCCATGAATAATAGAATTATATATTAATATAGACTCCTTGCTCGGAGCTACAAATCAAAATTGACTGCTAAATAAGGGATTCTCATAATGTTGTACCATCAGTAATATTCTCATAATCGGAAAGTATCGATATTTTGCAAAATGAAATGTCTGTCTTTCGCTCGTCTTTAATGATGATTTTTCGAGTACATAGCCTACACCTCACTTTTACAGAATAAAATGGGTGTAAAAATGCTTCGAGACCACTGAAAAATGCGTAAAAATGGAATTTTTAACGTTGTTAACTGTCCACACTAACATTCCCAGTGGGAATTTTCCTTAACTCCATTTTTCTTAGGAAAATTTCCAACATCTATTAGGTGCCGCAGTGACAAAGACAATAAAATTAACCCCAGAAAACACCGAGGTTAGCTTCATGTCATTATTAAGTTACGGCCACACAAAAAAAGGCGGGAGGGTTGAATTACAATGTGTTTTGTCTGAAGGTTCAAATTACAGCATTTATGAGTTAGGGTTGGATGGTCGGTAGTAAGGGTTTATTTCGTTGCGTAACAGATTTAAAAATACAATGTATTACACAAATACTATTTAAATAAAAACACTTTGAATTCAGAAATATCGTTCAGTGATTTTGTTGAATGTGATGATGACCTGCAGACCAGTGGCATTGTTTCAATATGGGAATGGTGTGGTACATCAAATGAAACAGATTCTAACTGCAGTGAGAATGAGGATGAGGAAGTGCCGACAGTGGCTACCTTTTCGGAGGCTGTGGTTGGACTTGAAAAATTGAAATCATACTTTTCATCCATTGAAAACAATCAATCTACTTTAGTGATGGTTTCAAAACTGGAAAATGAGCTACTTCTTAGTTACAGTAAAAAAAATAAGCAGAGTAAAATTTCAGATTTTTTTAAAAAGTAGCTGTTCAGAAATATAATTAGTCTCTCCTAAAAGTTTTAAAATTGATAATAAATTCCTGAGTTGTCAGAAGGCTAATGCATTGTATTTTTTGTTAAGGCATTTTCATTTTTGGTTCATTTTTCATTTATTTTCGTTTTGTCACTGAATCCAACCTTCTTTGGGAAGAGCATATAAAACTAATTAAAAAATTTTATTGTTGTATGTGACCCCTTCTATTGACTTGAAATTATATTTCCTTTTCGTACAAAAAGCTATTCTAATCATTACAGACCCTAAACCCTAAAAAAAATGACAAGTCCTCATTTAGTGTTTTTCCGCATTTAGTGTTTTAAATTTTGTCCCCCCTGAAAAACCTTAAATCAGGATTCTACTGTATTACAGTAAAAATCCATTCATATCACTTTATTTCGTGCATTGATACAATATTGTATCCATTTCTGTACTTTGTACAGTATTGTATGTATAACACAATCACCAATAATTACAGTACATTAAAATCTGTAAAAAGCAAATAAATGACCCTTCAAAATGAACCAGATATGTAATTGTTTTTTTAAAAATCAGGGTTGGTTAAGCTACTAAACAATATGTAGCTAGCTACTTTTTATCTACTTCATCTAACTAAAAACAGTTAAAATTTCAAAATAGTTAACATCCCTTTAACTACTGAGCTGTAGTTGAGCTGTAAACTCTTGCTGTTTAAAATACTCAATATCCCATATAATAATGATAGATGAACAGCATTCTTAGGTGATCCCATTAATGAATGTTCTGCTCCAGGTGACACTTTTTCCTCAATACGATAAACATCTTGGTTTTGGGGGTAACTTTGCTTCATTAACTTATTTAATAATAAACAAACTATTAATTTCATATTGATAAAATTTATTGCCAGTGCCATTATACACACCTGAGTAGTTTTGATCTTACAGGTTTCCAAAGTTGCACCTATCGCCATTGAGTCCAAAAACCAGGCTCTTTTCTTAATCTAATCCATTATAATAATACTTAAAAGTCACCAAAAAATTGTTTCATTTCTCTTGCATAATATAAAATAAAACAGGCTTTCAACTGGAGCAAGTTTTATTTACATGCAATGGGATGGTATGACCAACAGATGCCACCATTTGCACCATTAGGTATAGACGATTGGTTTTTGGAGATGATTGTAATGGAAAAAATGAAGAGTGAAGACTTAACCAGGCACACTTGGTTAAAATTAGGATGATGCCAATGCCGCCGGATGGGAAGCCAGTAGCCACCACACCAAACCAATTCCCCTTCCATCCAAATATTTTGAGGTTTTCCACAATGGGGAAAGGAATAAGTTTTGAATTTTGCTCATTGTCCTGTCCGAAAACCCAGTGAAAGAAAGGAGAAGGGAAGAAGAAATGATTTTACTCCTGTCTTAAGCATATTACATACATACTTGATTCATTAGTATACAAACACAGATATGGGCATTCAGTTCTTATCACAAAAAGTGGAGGTGCACAGTATGTTGGTAACCATTCCACTCTTCACCAACCCCTCATAGGAGAAAGACCACAGGTATTGTGTACCTCAGTGAAAACCACGAAAATTTGGGAGGGGGAACAAGTGTTGAGAAATTAGAGAATGCGATGAAGAAAGATTCCATCTTCTTCCAGAACTCTTCAAAGGCAGTAAAACTGGTAGAACAAGGAGGATGCTGAGGGATACAGTGAAGTGAAAGAATTTTAACGTGACATTTGGGAGGAAAGGCTGCTATTGATTATGGAATTAATACTCTTCCACTCAGCAACGCTTACGCCGTGGCAATATTCATTCCTGTAGTTGACAGACTGATTTGAAACAGTAGATTTTGAAAACAGCGAAAGCAACAGAAATCTTTGTAGCTGCTACTTTGACAGCTACTCCTAAAAAGAAATATAGCATGCTACAGCTACTGAAAAAAGTAGCTGCTACAATAATGTGCTACAACCCAACCCTGATAAATATGATATCTAATAAATAAAGTATATATGTTTGTATATACCCTGGAATATCTTCATCAAAGTATATTTTGTAAGTGTACATAGCAAAATATGTATAACTTAATTAGTAAACTGCACAAAAAATGCAGGGATTGTACTGATGGAGCCAGGAGACACTTTGTGGAATTTTGCCATGTTAAGCATGATGAAAAGAAACAACTTGGTACTATTCAACATCGGTTCATCATTCCGATAGGTTTCAATGTCTACACCTCATTATCGAGGCAACGTTGACCTTGACCAATGTTACCTTGATAATGATGAATAGATGCTGAAATCTATTGGAATAAAGAACCTAAGTGGAATAGTAATAATTTAGTAGTGGTATTTTAGTTAAATGTACTTTGACAGCTAAGATCATTCCACACATACTATCAGCCATGTGCAGACAGGGGCAACAGCACTAGGGACAAATCGGAGGATCACCTTTTGATATTCAAGCAGAGCCCAACAATTCATAACTTCAGTGACTAATCAGGAACCGAAGTTTCCAACATGGCAGGTCGTTGCCCAGCTAAGTGAAATATGTAGCGCGACGTGATTTCTTTTCACTATGCTAACATGAATTGTGTTCCAAACCATGGATGAGCAATTTCAGATTCAACTCACCGACTGGAAAATCCACAGGTGACAAGCATGTTGGCATGGATATCCAAATCCGAGAGACTTCCAGTGTGAGCATCAATCGTGTGTTCCACTTTCAGAGTGTATGGGTCCCTCAAGTGAACTCTTCCAGTGGGGTCTCCACAGCAAATATACCTGCCTCCATTCACTTGCTGCCGTAAAATTGCACAACCGTTCTTCCCAACACCCCTCTAGGAGGAGGAAATAATTCAGTCAATGGTAATTCACACATCCATCAACTATGATGCAGTCCAGTACTGATAAAATGCCTTTTAATACAACATTATATGATTTATGGCTAGGGCACATTTCCACTATACCATATTAACCATTTAGTTAAAATTTCAAAGCTACTAAGTCTTCTCCAAGTTTAGACAATATTCTGCATTAAAAATTAAAGTTACATTTTAAATACAAACAGTACTTTAAACAGAATTATTACAGGCAAAAATATCTGTACAACACACACACTACTAGTCAGAACTATGATTTCACAAAAAGAGTACATTATGTTAATGTGAATTTAAGAAAAATATATATGATAATTCAATAAAATATATACATATACATAAATATATACATAGGCAGTGGCGTTTGGATGGGGGGGTTTAGTGCAAAATTAGGGTCAATTCAGTTCAGTGTAAAATCCTACATGGAGAGAGTAACATGCCTTGAGAATAGAAGACAAGTCGTTTTCCAAAACATCAGCCAATATGAAGCCAATTACCTGGTGCAGAGCCCGAGAACAATTCCTAAATATTATTCACCGGGAAAAACTTAAATCTTAAAAGCTTTGTTGAAAGTGGAGTTGTGAGAGGAAATGGGAATGGCGACAAGGAGAAAAATAGAGAGGGAAGGTGGATTTTTACAAGAGGAGCAGTGACTATTCACGCAGACACAATTAGCAATTGTGGAATTTTACCCTTACATGTCCTATATTTATATTTGCAAATTGTTGTACAGAAAAAGTTTTTATTATTTAACCCACCACGGTTTCAATGGGTATCTGTCATTTTGCAAAACTTCAGTATGTATAAATTGGTACTACATATTAACAAGAGTTTCTTTGGTTATTAAATGAAGTTATTCCACAAAATTAAGCCTAAGACCATTTTTCTTATTTAAGATGCCTTTGAATGGTCAACTTAAAAATGTTGAATACTACATGAAATAATTTTTTAACAGCTAAGTAGTAGATTAAAAGCTTAAATACAGACCACATTGCTTTCTGCCACTTTGGCAAGGTCAAATTCAATCAACTTGTCTTGATGACCACCCATAAGGAGGGATGTTGAAGATACTTGAAGCATACACTGCATATCCTCCATGTTATCAGAACTATTATTTTTCACAAAAGAAAGGAAAAGGTATTCAAGGAGACGAACATATACTCATGCATTCTAAATTTTGATTTCATTTCAGTAAAATTGATGACTAGCAATCAACTAGCCTCTCATGAAACCAATATGAAATTCAGTACATCAAACTTGTAGATAACTCTCCAACAATGAAATTTTCCAATCCCATTGAAATGATCAATTTAAGTCATTACCTGTATGTAAATATTGGAATTCCTCTTCTCATCTGACAGCGAAGACTAGTTTGACTCAAGGCAAGAACGCCTGTTTCAAATGGATGGATTTGGCGAACTTCTTGAGTCGCATGCACTTGAAAAGATGTGTATTTTTGCATTCCCAAGCCATAGTAGGAGGTCAAGTGACCCTAAAATAAAATAGCAGAAGCAAATAAGTTTAGTTTTTCAATAATAGAGAAGATGCAATGATACTATCACAAGTATTATTCCTATCAAAAATTTACTTTAAGTTTTTCCTATATGAATTCTAAGAACTGCGGAACTGGCTGTGCAGTAACTTTAACCGAGTCACCAGCTGATGATCACACAATTGTGTGAAATTCACTGTGATATGAGTCCAGGCGAATGATTTTTTCACAGTGAATTTCACACAATAATGTGAATTCTACCATATTTTGGCTATAAAACCTATAAGTAGGACCTTACAGGAATCTGACAAAAAAATTAAGGGCTAATAAGTTACCTACAAGAAACCCATATCAAATTGTACTGGACTAAGCACAAGAGATTTCCTTCAAGACTCCGTTTGGCCAAGTAAGAGTTTTCTAAGAGATAGGAGTTCTATCATAAGAGTTTTCCAAGGGAAATTTTGGATAGGGAACATTATATATAAAAAAATGAAGAGATACGAGTAGTACAAGTATGCAGAGGTATCTAGTTATGGCACCAAAATTAGAGGAATCAAAGTTTTAAAAATTGCTCATTACATTAAGTAAAGCCTGCTTACTCAATGCATAAACCTCACTATGTCCCATGCATGAAGACATGTCTTATCAAAAATTCATCATGTATAAACAATGAGTCTTGCAGATGCATGCCCAGAAAATAGCCTCCCAGACAGCACAGCTGCTGGTACACAAATTGTAAAACTCTTGTACAGTTATGAATTGTATAATTTTTTGAGAAAATATCGTTATACAATAGTATTTCAGCATCTTTCATACAAAGCAATGGTAATACTATTGTAATACAACATCAAAATACCAGGAATATACAATTTGTAAACCCATTGTATTACAATTGTAAGGCTGAAAAGAAAACAAGGCTTCGTGCACTTTTGGTTTTAATGTCCTTTTTTTGTCCAGCATGATGCCATGACACTATATATATGTATATACGTATATATAATAATCTTTGCTGTGGACACTTTATCACGAGCTATACTATCCTACTATCGCCAAATCAAGATATTTTGACATTAATCGCCATTCAACTGCTAAACTTAATTCATCGCATACTATTTAGCCAGTGGTTCATCCTTCGACCAAAAATTTGGCATAAATGGGAAGCTTGCAAGTCAATCGGAGAGACTTGGGTTCTACCAGTAAACACTACATTGATAGCTTTGAGTAATTAATTTCTGTTGTACATTATATTATTGTTATCATGCTTTTATTGGTATACATTCATGATATTTCTCCTTTCCACATTCGTAACTATGAATATACGAATATTCATGTTCGTAACATTTCCGCAAGTCAAAGCTAATGAATTTCTTTCGCATTACCTGGGTAGTAATATGAAAGAGATCCGGTTTGTAAAATTATCGCAATTTGCCTCGGTAATACCACCATAATACAATTTGATGGTTTGAAGCGGAAATTTGATGCTGTATTTACGATTGTAATACAATTGGATAAGTTACATCTTCGCATTGAAATGTAATAAAACGTATGTTTAATGGAAAAAATCTTGTTTATTCTCATTAATATTGACTTTGTAGTCATCCTATGTGGCAACATAGGTTTCAATTAATAAATGTCTGGTAACTGTTATCGTATAATTGGATGGTATTTCCTCAAACTATAACGGCATTGACATTTAAAAATTAGTTCTCCCAGTCACTTTGATGCATGGGAATGGCCACATATATAAGACTTTCTAGGAGCGCTACTTTCAATTGCGAGTAAATATCGATATATGCGTTATATAAGTCGTAATATGTGGTTAGGTAGGCACTAGGTAGTAGGTTAAATTAATGCACATCACATAATGACACTGAGATTCTGTAGTAGCGGAAATTACTTATAGTATAAATAAATAATATTTTTACTTTGGTATCTAAGAAAGAAAATTATTTCGATGGTCACAAATTTGCCTCCGTAAATAAAAATTTCATTGCCAAAGATACAAGGATTTTCTAGATTGATGATCAATGTTTTGAAGTAGGGCCAAATTTTAACAAGGACAAGAGACCCCAGTTCCATATCCCTGCTGGTCTGTAGCTGGGGTGCAACTCGGCCATGGAGCTAGTTTCAATTCATTCCCAGTTACAGAAGTCTTCATACAGATCAGTTACATAGTTCTATTCCAGTTACAGAGAAAGAAATTTCTACCTGGGTGGTAATATGAAAGAAATTCGTCATTTTGTAAAACTATATTAATTTGGCTCTGTAATACCATCATTATACATTTTGTAAAACAATTGTAATTGGCTCTGTAATACAACCATAATACAAAGGTATTAGCGGAAATTTGACACTGTATAACGATTGTAATACAATTGTAACACAAATACCCTTGTTTTGTAATACGATTGCAACATGACTGTTATACAGTAAAATGTACAAATTTGTGCTGTCTGGGCTCTGACCTTATTCCGTGAATATTTCTTCAATACATGTATGCATGAACTGGTGCTAGTTCATGCATCATGTATGTACACAGTCCTTAAGATCTTGACTGACACAAATTTGCAATCCATTGCGTGTCGACATAATAATGATCAACTTTTCTCACAACTGTTATCCCTTGCCTGATAGCAAAGGAAATAAAAAAATTATCCAGGATAACTTAATCACTTTAAGGTAAAGGTGCACTTAACGTACACACATACTTTTTGCTCTAGCGACGTTAGTTTTCACAAAGCAGAAATTACTTGTGTATCGTTATATTTCTCAAACCTACAGATTTACCTACTTATGTAAATATTTGCTATATGAGTTTTAGTTGAGATACTGAGAGACTTTCACAAAGGGACAACCATTGGTACAATTCACTTCCCTCATATCCTAGTGACTAGAATGGGGGATTATCATTCGAATGCTTTATAGACATTACCATTGAAATCAAATTTGCAAAGGTTTTCACATAGATTTACGGAGTTGTTTCGAAACATTAAGGTCTAATAACCAAATAATATAAAATAATTTTTCAAAGTATTATCTAAATCTTTATACTGTTGTATTTCCGGCAGAAGTGAACATCTTCACAAAAGCCTTTATAAGGCATCTTTTAGAATGTATCGGGAAGAAGAGGGAAGGAGCAATGGATGAAATACGTCACAGCTGTTATGGGAAGGTTGCCCGTTCATTAACCTTTAGACTCCTATATCTCTGGCAATTTTCGGGACTTTTAAGAGATGATTTGCAAATGATCATTTGTCATAATCCCCTGAACGATAAAGTAAAAAGCCAAAATCGCGATAAACCCCCATTGTCTGATGCTTTTAGAAAATTCAGTATAATTTAACAACAGAAAACATCAAAACACATGGACATACCCCTTGGTTACCCATCCATAGCAATTCTTCTTGAAGATCAAATGCAACAGCAGAAACACCGAATCTATCACCACCATCGGCAAGAACCGTATGCGTCTCTTGAAACTCTGACTCCGTAAAATTCTCCGCATAGTGTTCCGTGACCGGGACAAAGTCTGCACCCCCATAATGAGATGCATCGCCATCATACACTATCAATAAACAAAGAAAATTGTGAGTTGAAAAAATTGAAATACCTTTGATATAATCCATAACAGTGTTTCCAAGAGAATACTCACGAAGTATTTCATCGGCGTTGGTGCCAACAGTCGGATCGTAATGGCTAATACCAGTAAAATCCATTATTTACAATGAGCTTAAGAATATTTTGATGCATGCCTAAATAAAATGCCAGGAAGATGTATTGCATTAGTTAAACACTTCACTGCCTAAAAATAACAGAAACCAAGTCAGTTACTCGATAATATGAGTAATCCATTTGGCTGTCACCCTCAAGACTATGACCCAGCTGTATGTACTGTCCACTAGCTTATATTCTCAAGGCACCAAAATAAAGCGACACAGAGAAAAACATCTCACAGAATGTCTATATCGTCTTCTTATCTTTCACCCCATCAATACACAAGAGAAATCAACTGAAATGAATAATATAAGAGTGAAGTTACACAGCGAAGTAGAAACATTATACAGCTAACAAAATTAAAGCATATGCTTCGGGAACTCGGTCCGTAAGCACCAAAAGTAAATTTGGGCGATTAAATTGGACCGATACAATATAAACCCAGGTGAAAAAACAGACACCAAAGTTGAAACTAAGCACCTAAGCATCAACTTACATCTTGATCGGACACTTAGCGGGCTAAATATTCCTTCATTAAGGAATACATGTTCCCAAAACTGTTAGCATTCCTTGAGACTATTCGACCTATTTCTCCCATTACAGGTGTTAATTTGCCACCAGTAGGCCTTTATATACACAAACAATGGCCAACTTCCAATGAAAAATGGAATGATAAAAATCCTAAAGAAGCGAACTAATGAGGAATATACAAAGGTATTCGCTACACTTAATTTTGAAGAGAATATAATATGTAAACATACCTAACAGCTGTTAATGACATTCATGAATACAAAAACAAATGACTTTACCTTGAACAATATTCCGGGAAGTCACGTACTAGAAGTTCACATTTCATGACATAAGGTATTGCAATTGAGTACAATAATTAACTCCATAGTGAACAATTAACATTCTACCGATTATTTAAAACAACTTTCTCCGGCCTGCCTGCTTCGCCAGCTTTCATTTAAATCATATGACTGTCGTAATACGCAGTGGCATGATAGCATCGCACAGCGTAGTGTGGAGCCGTGATAAGCGGGAAAATTCAGGTAATATAAATGATAAAATGTTCAATGATATCGATCATCTATGCTCGTCGCTGCTTTTGAGAACGAAAAATGCTGTATGCTAGTTGGAACAAATGTTCAAAGAGGAGAGGTTCTCTTTAATCAAACCACTCTGTCATAGAACCCGTAAATTTGGTAAATATGTTATAAACACGTTAATAGTACAGATTGTTTTACTTTACATTTTGGGGCGGTAAAGGTGAGCTTTCGTCTCGTCAGCGTAAGCGCCCCCACCACCCATTTTCTCCCACTTTCAACAGACATATCGGCACCAAATTCACCTAGCTTATCATGCAAACCTTGCGCATTTGTAAAATACTTTCAACATAACAATGCATCAACTACTTTAGGAATGGCAAACTTTCAAACCTGAGAAGTGCATTTTTTCCTATAGTCACCAGTGTCATTTGAGAGACTTGTATTTTACTTACTATGGTGGCACTTATTGAACTGTTCGTCTAAATGGAAGCACAGCGGGAAATTTTACCAACCGGTTTCGGTAGCCTACCCGCTTTTTGAAACCTCCTCTCGGGTTCGGAAGCTGAAACGAATACGCTACTGTACTCCACTGGGTTCGGTAGCCAACCGAATACGTACTGTAGCTAGCTTACTATCATGGATTAGCAGTTACCTGTTTGGTAGGTCTCTGGCTGTTAAAGTCAATTCCAGTTATTCTTGCCCTTTTTATGCTTCCTCTGGTGTTCCGCAGGGATCCCATCTCTGTCCTCTACTTTTCATTATCTTTATTAATTATATGCATCATATATTTACAGATGTCCAGTTTTTACTATTTGCTGATGATAAAAAACATATGTCAGCGAATAAATAATTTAGACGTTTGGTTCATTTTACAGCATATTTTGGATAAATTATACCTTTGGGCATCTAAAATAAATATGTTCTATCTCCCAACCCTTCAAAATGTGCCGCTGGTAAATGATTCCCTGGCAAATATAAGCTCTTCCGTGGTGGGTAGGCATGCACTCGATGGGCAGTAGTTCTACATGCGGCTTACAGTCAACTGGGGGTAAAGGGACGGTATTTTAGAACATCCGAGGGTAGGGGACGGGTAGAGCAGCAGGAGTTTTTAGCGAGTGTAAAGGAAGGGTAGTGCTACCCTTCCCTTACACTTAATAGAGAGTAGGGCGAGGGTAACCGGAGGGTAAGCTGATGAGTTTTTAGCGAGTGTAAAGGACGGGTAGTGCTACCCTTCCCTTACATTCCACGGAGCATAAGGGAAGGGTAAGCGGCCGGTAACTACCTTTCATGGGGTGTAGTATCCTTCCTTTACATTCCACTAACCCACCATGGAGGAGCTTATTTTTGCCAGGGTTTACCTACCACAATTTCCATTAAATTATTAATCATAAATTTGTTTCAGAAAAATATGATTCTGAATGACTCTGTGTTAAACTGTGTTCTTTTCACATCTTGCCATCGCTCACGACATTGTATTAGCTAATATAGGTATTAGAACAATGTCTTCAACTATAGCAGAGCAGAACCTCCGGCATAACGTAAATGCATGGAATGAAGTTATGTCTGTCAAAAACATGACAATCAACCCCTCAAAAACAATGATAATTAGCAAACAGGGGAGACAACGCAATATAGTTGTCAATAATACGCGAATTGAGCAAGTGGCATGGGTTAAATCAAAGGGAAGTAACAAAGATGAATAAGCTGGTGGGGTACAAGTCGGTATATGCAGGCCCAGTGACAGGATTCTCAGGCCCCTTGGCAACTGAGGGGTCCGGGCCCCTAAATCCTGGTACACCCCACTACCCTCTCTTAATTTAGACCAGAACTGCGAACTTGCAGGTTATTTTACAACCAAGACTTACCTGATTATCAGCTTTTTCTGCAGAAGAAATGTACACTGCATCGATGAAAAGATTTTATATTTTGACTTGAAAGAATAGCATAAACATTTTCGGTGCTCGGAAGAAGATAAGGCCACTCTTTGCCGTATCTGTCAACATAAACATGTCCCCACGTTGACTACATGTTTTTAAAGGCAATCGGTGCGACAGACTTCATTTCGGATTAGAGTAATGACCACATCTGGTTTAGAAGGGTAAGCAAGAGTTACGATGTTTTCTCTTCCTTTCAATTAACTCCAGTGCTAATCTTGGCTAAACATGGGCACCTTTTCTTTACCCTTTTGATGACCCCAAGGCAGTGGAAATCAGGGGGGGCTCTCACAGACTCAACTGCCTATCTCGAGTGACTCTATACCTATTTTGCAAGGTCGAGCCCCTATTTGTGCATAAAGTGACTGGCCTAGGAGGGGAGGTGAGTCACAGTGCCCGTGCTTATCGCTCTATCGTCCCCATCACCTGTGCCACAATTCCCTTGATGACCACAACAACGCTAACGTAATGCTTCTCGACTGCACACTGACACACGCTCTACCTTGATTTGTTTTTTCACTTTTTAAACTAAAAAGTTTGTATTCTTGTTGGTATTTAAATTAACTTAAACTTAAATTTTTATTTTTAATTAATTTTTTTTGGTACCCCCTGCGGGCCTCGGCATTTGCCCACTCTGTCCCCCCTTGTCGCTGACCCTGGGTATATGCTCCAACAATTACATATAGCTGTGAGTCATGGGCTTCAAGTGAAAAACACAAAAGCAAATTACTAGCTATATGGAGATGATCATCTCCATAAGATCACCTCGAGGTTTCTCAAGATGCCTTGAGAACAAAACAAAAAGACAGAATAAGAAACATCACCATACGTAAGAACCATAAAGCCAACACCCCTAATCAATAAAATCAGTGACTCACCATTGAGGTGTTTGGTCATGTGTGTCGAATGGGAGGACAACAATACTCGAAAAAAGCCAGGGAAACAAGACCTAAAAGAATCAGAGAAAGGTGAAGGCCCAGGTTGAATTGGGTAGACAATGTGAGGGCAAATGTAGAAAAGAGAGGAGCAATGTGGGTGATGGGTCTTGACGTGGCTGAATGGCATGCTCTTTGCGAAACCTCGACACCCAACGAGTTGAAGGGGATTGGCTTAGGAAGTAAGGATGTATGTATATTCCACACTCTTTTATAACTGACCATGGTTTCGACAATCATCATCATTATCATGGCCCTTGATATAATGACAATGGTTCTTGAAACCATGGTTGGATAAAAAAGTGTGGAATGTACAAAGTACAAATTCATTTAGTGATGTGTACCAATACCACAAAGTTTAGCCAGAAACCATAACCTTATAAAATGGTGAAAAACCCGATTTGTTGACTATATTGAATGAGTGGCCAACCTGGACTCTTCTGCATGTGTCAAGAGGGGAGGCTGTCAGATGGAAATTGGGTGGCAATCAGATTAAAAAGGTTTCACTTTTGAGACTGTTTTAGGCCATATCATATCATCATATTCACACTGATCCATAGGTAGGGTCTTGCTGGATGTTGATAAGGCAATAGAGTGGATCTGAGGGTCAGCAGCTAAAAGAATTACCCAGCCCATCATACTTGCTCCATCAGCATGAGCAAAGACAATTTATAAAATTGAATACTGTATACACTCGAATATTAGTCAAGAAATTTCTTCTTTTTTCGACTAATGAAAGCCTAAGCTTGACTTACAGTTGAGTCACTAACTAGGAGACTTTCTCTGGGTCACCATTTCCCCCTCTTGACTACATTTTAAATTGTGTTTCTTTTCATCTCAATTATAATTATTTTTTCCGCCTTGACTTTTATGTGAGTCATCGATTATAGTTAACATTTTCAGTCGGAAACTTGGACTTATACTCAAAGCTGCATGGTAATGATTAGTTATAGTTTATATTTATTATAATTTATAGGACACATCAATTGAATTGAAGTCAGGTCAAGTGAAGAAATTCACTATGACAAATCATTTGAATCGACAGAGATTCATCTCTTAATACCCTCTTGTCGTTCAGTTGTGTTATTTAGTTGCGCTGCCCAGCCATATTTTACTCTTAGTGGTGACATAGCCAGGGGGGAAGGCTCATTGGGTCTGGACCCCCCCCCCCCCCCAAATTTTTAATTTTTTTAAAAAGTGGCATTAAAGTAAAAAGTCATTGTTTTTTAACAAAGAATGTTGATTTCATTTACTTTTTAGTTTGAACAAATTTTTGAATAAATAGGTACAGTAAAACCCCCATACAACGAACACCCATACAGCGAAATTTTAAGGAAAACTCCCTATTTCGAAGTCATTGGCCCGGTCCCGGACCCTTCCAATGGACAATACACGCAAAAAAACCTCCCGTAACGAACCTCTCTAACTACGAAAACTCCGTACATCGAAGTCTGCGCTTGGGCCCAAAACAAGAAAAGTGCCCCTCTAGAACGAATTATTGAGAAAAAAAACGTAGCATTCTTCATTTACAGGTAATTTTTCCATAGACATTTACGTAACGAGCAGGAAGTTGAACCGCAGCGGAGAGTACCGCGTCTTAACCCTTCCGCTCCGGGCTTCGAAAATGTTTATATCCGAGACCTACAGAGCAGAGGGCATGAAGGAAACTTGACGCTCTCGCTCGGTGAAGGCTCGTTTACACGTTTATTATGGTGGGAACCAGCAACTCTGATGGTTCCCACAATAAAAAACATGTAAGGGAAGCCAAAGCTCCGCTCCGCGTTAGCTGAGCCGGGTGATAGTTGGGTGGATGAGTAATGCACCAAGAGGGGAGGGGGAATACCAGTCAGTTCCAGCCGGCCAGACGTAACCCAATACAGAAAAATACTCTGAAAAGAACAGATCAGGGGGGCTATTCTCCACTCTCACTCATCCGCCCCACCTCTTTTGCGAAGGTGCAGGTGGTGAGGATGGAGCTCAATTTTCCCTTTTTAAATCGTATCAGATTACTTTCCCATATTGGGTTACATTCCCGGGACCCCTGAATGGGAGGAGCTCCATGGTTTCAAATTACCTTTCGGTATCCGATTTTATTTTGGGAGGGGCCGTCGGCGATAAATTTTTTCATATTTATTTTCTTTGTTTTTCCTTTGTGGAATTATATGTTAAAATTTAATCTTTACTTTTCTATTCAAAGTTTTTTTTAATGAGTGGAAATATTTTTTTCGGGAATACCAATGGGCTTATTTTTTTCTTTCCCGCGAAGTCAACGTAATTTCTTTGTTTCCCCATTCTTTCAGCACGCAAACTTCATTTGTTCCTTCATTTGCAAGACCTCCTGTTGATATTATAATTATAAAATAGTCTAAATAATTGTTACATCATTATTTATAAGACCCACGATCAAAGATCCCCGTTTTCTTGTATTGTTGTGCTTTGAAAAAAGGAGGGGAAAATGTGATCGGCTTATCTACTAATTTCTGTAATCGAATCACCATTTCGCGATCTAAAGACGTACAAATAAATACATTGTAATAAGGCTCGTCGAGAAAGGCTCGTGTTTTAAATGGCGAGTGACCACTTGCAGATTATTTTCATTATTGTATAATTATGATATCAACAGGAGGTCTTGCAAATGAAGGAACAAATCAAGTTTGCGTGGTGAAAGAATGGGGAAACAAAGAAATTTTGCGGGAAAGAAAAAAAATAAGTCCTATGTTATTCGCAAAAGAAAAATATTTCCACTCGTTAAAAAAAACTTTGAATAGAAAAGTAAAAATTAGATTTTAACAGAATTCCAGAAAGGAAAAACAAAGAAAGTAAGCATGAAAAATTTGTCGCCGACGGGAATCGAACATGGTCCCTCTGCACCGCAGCCCCGTACGCTAATCAATGGACCACACCCTTGATGCCGTAGGCTGATAAATAGGGATTTTATAACATCTATATATGTTTAAACGCCTTTTTTTGTTAACTATTGGATTTATACGCCCATATGTGGAGTGATTCGTGAAAAGCATTCGGAGTTCTATATGCATACGAATTTTCATCGAGATCTGCGACCCGTTTATCGGACACTCCCCTCGTTAGGAGGGCGAAGTATTCAAAACTTCATTGGTTGGTGTTCAACCAATGAGAGCCAATTTTATCTACTCTGTCCCCATCCCAAAGGAAAATCTAGAGTAACCTCTCTTCTCTATCCAAATATTGCTATTGCCGTCTTAACCTTGATGGATGTGGTCTGTTAACCGGCAAGTTTGCTCGAGATCACCCTAATATTTGCTCGATTGCTTGAGGATACCTTTTTTCCCTGAAATCGCAGCCGAAAATGAGGGTGCGCCTCTGACACGAATATTTTATCTGCCAGCCTTCGATCCTCGGTCACGATATGAGCGGTGGGCTGCAGAGAAATAACGCGGCAGGGTGGTAGTGGCCACGAAACGAGCAGTGATTCGTCCTAAGATAAGTTCAGAATCTGAAATGGCAGTACATACTGTCAGAAGACAGAACGTTCTCGGCCGACATTTTACCACAGAATGAGAAGAACGGCACAAGAAATATTTAATATCTGGGATTGGTGGCGAGCGGCACCTATGCCACTCACGTCTATCATGGCTGGGTTCGAGTGTGGTCCATGTCAAACATTAGGAACATAAAACTCATCGTTGCCACTCTATCGCTTGCCTACCACCGCTCGTATCGTGGCCGCGGCTCGCGCCGCTCGTATCGTGCCCGAGGCAAGTCCCTCGAGAGCTGAGTGACCTTGGTGCTTAGCGTGAGTCATCAAGGGTAGGGTATCATTCGCTCGCTTGTTTACGGGGGATGCAGTTGCCTAATAACTTTAAAAACTTGTTGTTTGACAAGGCAAGCGTGTGGGGTGCAATTGGGGGACAGCGATTGGCCGCGCGACAAGTGCAAGCACTGGAATTTTCCACCCCCCTAACTTTCTCATTTTCTGTCACCAGACAACTTTGAGTGACTGTATGCACCTGCCTTAAGCTCAACTGAGAGAATTCTGTGACTATTAACATTTGTGCATGCGTCAATATAGGTCAGTGTTGTTCCAAAATGAACAAGGGCAAAAAGTTGTGGTCTTTCACGGTAGTTGAAAAAATTAAAGCGCTTTAAGTCATCAAAGACGCTGAGGATGTAGGAAACCGCGCTGCCGGACTAAGGCATGATGTGCCGGAATCGTGCATTAGAAGATGGAGGAAGGATAAGGTTGCACTATTCATACCAATAGGTACAGAAGGTCTTTTCGGGGAAAATCTACGAGCTGTGACAGGACATGCGCGCGCGTGCCACCGTACTGCGACGCCCGTCTCACTAGTAAGTCAGCCGTTTTTATGTATGTACCTAAATCATGATTTTTTTATTTTGTCATTCATTGAAGATTTTTGTTGGACCATATTGAAATATTAACTGCTTTAAATTCCATAGACAGTTATGATTTCTTTCAAAGTTTGACTTTTTTCAAGTTTTGATGTCGTATCTACGCCTTATCGTTCGTTTTTTACGCGGCTGACGCTGGGGTATTTTGAATTTAACGTGTTTGCATTCCCACTCGTCATCGTTTACAGCAAAATATAATTTGTAAAAGTTAACCACGTTTTAAAAGGCGACCTACAGCGACTATGACTTGTGCATTAGGAAAATGGTGGGGGGATTCGGATTTATAAATCAGAGCTCGGTGCGACTGTCCGCACTTACCAACTAAACACGAATTGTAGCGAGGTCGGATTTGTTTTGTTTTAATGAATATCAATTACTCCACACATTCCAAAGGACAATAAACAATGCAAGCATTGTAGGGCCTAGGCTACAAGTGAAAACTTGCCTCCGAGGTCCATACATGCTTATGGAAAATGCCGCGTAAATTATAAGAGAATATCGCTAGCGGCTTTGATAATGGCCGAAAATTCGAAGTTAGTCCCGCAACACCTCGCAATAGGAAAAAAAAGCCCCAAATTTTTTTCTTCAACTTCGACGCATAAAAAGAGGGGTGCGACTCTTACACGCGTTAACGGCATCGTCAATGCATTATCATCTGAGATTGCCATTGTGACCTCAATGCATTGCCGACTGCCACGTTTTTACTCGTGGTAACTAACTCATCCCACCTATATTCCATCGTCGTTTATCGATATCTAGTATATTCTGGTCACGAACATAGATATTTACCGGTATTTCAATGGAATTCCAACAGTGCGTTTCATTTCGGAAGTATAAATGGGAATATGCCCTCTTTCAAGCAAAAATGCTGCATAAAACTGCCATTTGATATTGTCTTAAATTATTGCACTCTAAGAATAATATAGACTAGATACTCAGAAAAATTATGGAGCACTTTAAATATACGTAATCCTTAGGGATTAATTGTGGCGCTCCTTTACTTTCAGACCGTAACTAAAGTAAGCGATGATTTTAGAGCAGAATCGACGAAAAAAACAATAATTGCAATTAGAAATACGCAGATCGAAAATAACGCGGTGATAGCCACGGTATTTGATGGTAAACAATAAAAATTGTTTATCATCACTTTTGGTGAATTGGTTTTAATGGTGAATAAAGCAATATTGAGATATTTACTCGACTTGCATCGTAATGCACGCGGAACACTTGGATGCCCCTGCGGAGACGCAACCCGCACACCACCTCCATACATCGAAAACCCCCTACATCGAAGTAATTTTTCTGGTCCCAACAAATTCGTTGTATGGGGGTTTTACTGTATATATATGATTTTTAAAACAAAAAACTGTGGGATTTGCTGAATTCTGAAAAAAACTTCTGAATTTTAACCCTTTCGCTACGAACGTCGGAAATATGCGACAGTAGATTTCCTGACCGGGAAGACGAACGTCGAAAATGTGCGACGGAGATTTTCCTGCACAAATGAATGAACGTTGCATATTTGCGATGCTATGCTTTCCCCCTTTCTGGCGCTCGCAGGTACACACCTTCGACATTTCGGGACCAAACGTAGCAGGGGTCAGGCCTTTCCCTCGGAATCCAGAAGCAGATACCTGGGCCCTTCCTGGCATTAGCACCCTCTTTGCAGCAAGGGCCTGCGGTCATATGATTGTTTATTCACTGATTTTTCTAAATAAATATTTGTTGCTTTCACAAAAAATATAAAACCAGAGTTGAACTCCTTATTTTTTGGTGAGTGTTTACAATTTTTAAGCATAAATCTACCATCAATATTAACTGAAATCTTGATTTCAAGATATGAGTCAAGATGTTTTGCATTGGAATTGGTTTATACAATAAATCCTTTAATATTGATGATAGAATTTCTAAATGCATAGTAAAAAATGGGGAATTCATTTCAAGGTCTACAATTTGAGAGCAAGCGACAAATACAAGTAGTAAAACCAGTATATTAACAATTAGTTGACCGCAAACCCATGCCGCTGGGAAGGTTGTAAACCTGCGACGGGTTGAGCATAACTGCCCCTGGAGTCCAAGCTAATGGCGAGGTCCCCGCTAACAGGGGACGAAAAAGGTAGGATCTGAGTGTGAGTGTATACCTGCGAGAACTTTCTCCATGGATGCCGTAAAAAAATGGTCCGTACAGAGAGGAAGGAAGAGTCTCTCGGTCCTCAGATAAGTAGAGATTCATAGGAGAGAATTCCGCCGTCTCGAATGGGTTAAGATTTTATATAAAATCTTAAAATATTGGCTGTTACACTACAGTCGAAATTGCACTCTTTATTGCCTAAAAACACATTTGCTCCTAATAAAAAAAAATTATTCATTCCTCCCCCCTTTGCTTGTCAATATGAATGGGGAAGGAAGGTTGCTTTAGTGCAGAGGATCAGTCAGAAAATCTATCTCAGGATTGCCACAGACCTAGAATACTTGGAAAAGTCTTGAAAATGGAGAAATTAACCTGGGAATTTGCTTTTCCAAGTCATAATCTTATTTTTGTTCAATAAGCAAGGAGTACCAATTTGGACACTGTCTATTGGTGTTTGTACATCAGGTTTTTTATACCTTAAAAAGTTTTTAAAAATCTCCAATGGCCGTAATACATTGGCACCACTCGTCAAAAGTACACAGCAGTTACTGTGTTGGTGTGCAGGAAAAAGGGCAATTCCACGGCAGTGACCAACCACAACCTCTCAACCAGAAAATACTCCTGTGGTGGTTTACGGGAGTGTTACTTCCTCGCCAGTGACATAACCGGAGACACACACACTCAACCCAAATTGAGATCCTTCACTAGGGCTGATGGGACCCCGCTAATGATGCCTGGGTTATAACCACTAACACAAAAGCACTCAGGAAATCACTCACTCACTCAAACGGGCCCAACTTCTGGGAGGATCTAGCTCAAAATGAGCGTTAATCAAATAACAACACAAAGACAGGAGAAGGCGAGGGTGTGCATCGGATAAACATATTTCAGCCACAAGGTCACATACAATACATGTATATCAGCCACCCTCTTGAGCGAACTGAAGGAAGTAGGCACTGGCAATGCAAGGTTGTAAGTAATTTGTAAGAGATTTGTCAGAAGAGATTTTTTTAATGCCTTGCCTGAATGAGGCAGTGGAGTTCTTATTTGGTGTTGAGCAATTAGCAATGCCCCTTAAGTAATGCAATAACAAGAGAGGGAAATAGAGGGTTTCAAATACATACAAGTTTATCTATAATGTACCTCCATATGGTGACGAGTGCGAATAACACTCAGGGCCGTCAATCTGCCGGTAATCAGTCACCAACTTGGACGTTGAGTTCACCACCTTACTCAATGTGAATGAGACCTAAGAATCAAATGCCATCAGAGAGGAAGCCAATTGTCTCCTACTGCCCGTGCCAAAATTTTGTAGGCTCAGGTTTAAACCTTAATAACTCCGAGGCGAGTCATTGGATTTTTACATTACAAAATCATCATTTAGATAAATTTGTTTTCTATTCAATTCATGTGCAGAACATTTTTTCAAGACAAATTCTGGGCCTGTTCATGGCGTCTAGGTAAAAAAAGATAACATTTTTTTAGCGCTATAACACAATGTGTAATTTTGACATCTAATAACTGCAAAGCAGTGTTTGAAAAAACGAAATTTTGATACAGTGTAAGTCATCGCTTTATTATTACGTCTGCAGAGTTGCAAGTTTTTAACATTAGTACTTATTGTAATGCTGTTCAATTTATAAACCTACTTTTTCTCAGCATTAATGCCTCATGAGACTAAAACTGTTATCTTCCTCTTTGAATTTTCAGAGCGAATAAGATAGCAGCATCACTTTGCTGAAGTTAGCACCTTATTTTATGTCGAGCTATACATTTTCTGAAAAAGCGCAAGAGCCTTAGTAGAGTGATAGAGGGGGTGCTCCGTTTATTGGGAAACTACATTCCTCCATGGTACGTGCACTCATGTGTTTTGCTTCTATTCTTGTGCATTCTTTAAATTACACACTGACCGAAGCCCCTTCACTCCCTCCCCTTCTACCTCCCTTCCTTGCCACACAGGTCTGTGCCAGGAACTTTTTCCAGTGGTATAACCATTTAACTTTGTGTTTTTATGTACCATTGAGCATTAAACCCTATGTAGGTATACCTACCACTGATTTTTTTTAAGGATAAAAGGGTTAATATTATCACTTCCAAGGGGGACTCAACTTTGATTGCTAGGTACCTTCTGTTTCAGTTCTGAGAGGCGTTCAACTATGGAGTTCCACCCACAAATGTGGTAGGCTATGTTAATTTGCAGTATGGAATTAGTTTCCTCAATGTGGAACAAAGAAAACCAGGGGGACTTGAAAGTTTGTCACCATGATTTGATATTTTCAATTGGATGAGGATTATAGATGTAAATATTTGGGCCCATTAGATTTTTTAATATGCTCTTGAAGGTCATTACAAACGTCAGGCCTCCTTCATTATTAAATAAAATAATTGCTGGTTCAATAACGACATCAATGCCATAATTAAGGTTACCACACATACCTGTTTCACCTAGGACAGTGCTGGTTTTGAGGTGTTTGTCCCAGTATCCCAAAAGATTATACAAAAAATAATAACATGAACCAGTCTTTAAATATTCTATGCTAATCAATTGATAATCTCTTTTAAAAGTAGGATTAAATTTATTTACCATTTATATTTAAATGAAAGAATTTTTTCCCTAAATCTTTGTTTTCTTTTACTCTTCTATTGACTTAATTAATGCTTTTATAAGCAGATCCATCTGATGTACAAACACCTCTAACTCATGGACAGTATTCAAATCCTAGAATAAATTGCATGCAGCTTCGCTTGGCCAGGCCCTCTCACATACGAACACCTTAAGGACATGGACACCTATTGAAAATAGGTAATTTTTTCCAAAATAGGCATTTCGGCAAACGGTGGATTTCTCTAAATCTAACTCAACTATATAAACATATGTAGTTTAGTATCTTAGAATTAAATTTTCATCACAATTTTTAATTGTTATGTCTGTTTTCAATATTACATTTTCATTCATCACACCTTCATTCATGGGACAATATGTATGTGTATGCATCAATGTAGGTACTTGTTAAACCTATACAGGTTTGCATCCCTTGTACCCCAAGTAACTTTAGGACACCATTCTTATAAGGACATATTCTTATAGACCACTTCTGTCTGTAAGATAGAGGCTTTACTGTGTATTCCTTCCTGTAATTATAATATCTTGAGCTCTGAAGGAAGTCGAACCAAATGAGGTTAAGAAAAGTGAGCCATGTAGGACTAAAGCAGTGATGAGTTTTCCAAGGATTCACTTGATTGGAGAAATACCTATGCATGGAAAAGAGCCTATACTCCAGGAGAAACGAAGTTTTTCCCAGTTTAGCAGGTCAGAAATCTGATCACCTAACCCATAATGCTTTCAGCAGGGGTGGTTCAAGGAAATGTTTTCACCAGAGCAAGGTCACTTTTCTGCTCACTTGATCTCCCTATCCAAAATTACAGAGAAAATTTAATGTAAGCAAATGAATTAATCATATTTCTCAATGAATCACATGCAATTCATATCAATATTAATTAATATTTCAATTATTTTAAAATTTTATTTAAAACAATTTTTTCTTTTATTTCCACAATAAGAGCACCCCCTCTGAGGTGGCACAGCTTGGGGTCCCCCAAGCCTTAAGCTGCCCCTGCCTTTTAGCACTAATCTTACCTGCTTTGCAACATCTCTCACTCTTCACCCACTTTACCTGGCTTGAAGGAAAGCATTATTCAACATTTTTTAAAACTTTTAATGGGCACTAGGATATAAATACCATGGCTCTGACTGGCATGTCTTTGATTTTACACTGGAACGTCCTAAATCAGTTAAAAGATAAAATACATAATAAAATCAATAACTCAAGACAAAAATCCAATCCATGATTTCTTTTACCCTTTCATTTTGAGGTATTTGAGCAGGGATCTATTCTTTAGGGCTAGCGTACTCACAAGATACTATTTAATAAAAAATTGCAAGAGTTTAATTCAGGTGAAATTGCATAGGTAATTTCAATACCTACATTTCTGAGTCACCACCGAGACTCCAACCTAAAAACTTGGAGTGACTGGATATTTTTCCTGTGCAGTAAAATTGAAATTTTAAGTACATCCAGAAAATGTCATGCATATAGTTTTAAAAGTTCAGCTATTGTCATATGCAAGTGATAATAAAGAAAAGAGTTAAAATAAAACACCACATTAAAATTAATAATGTGCATTATAGTCTTTCCTGTTATGGTAAAACGTCCAGACTAAATATTAAACATGGAAAACAAGTACACTAAGTAAACTACTCTATTCAAGCTCAAATTATTTGTGCTGGACTAATAAATAGAAAAATATAGCAAGAATTGATATTCAAGAAAAGTATATATTGAAATGATAGTCTTGTGCATAGGTACTTAAATAAACAGAGGAGAGAGCCATGTGCTATTACTGTCAAATCTCAAGACCCACCATATACAACATAATCACACTAGATATAACTTGCTCCAAAACGAAATAGTTTAGGGAAGAATATGCTCCATTTATAAGTTTACTCGCAAAAATGTCCAGGATATTCTTCAATCACATAGGCTACATTCAAGAGAAATTTGAAATTCATGCTTTAAAATAATTCTGGATTCCACAATGAATGTTTCAAAACTCCCAATCATTATTACCAATTCAGCCATCACATAGAAGTGATTATTGTGAAAAAGGAATTTAAATGTAGTAACCCCACTCTCCTTTAATGTCACATTTTGTATTTGTTTCCTTCAATACATGCCTCAGGTAGGTACTGCCTGGTTTCAACACCCTCAATTTTGAGGATAAGGATAAAAGTAAGTTGGTATCAACATATGTCTGATAAAAATGGTTCGATTGATGATGTATGGCTTAAATTGAAGAGTTTCTGGACCAATAACAGTCATAGATTCATAGGGATTCTACAAGGCATGACAGTCATTCTTTCACTTGTTTACAACAAAAATGAATTATATACCTACCAACAAATTTGTTTGTAATTTGAACTTATCGAAGTAATTATATATATATATATTTGAATCATTCATGGCAAAGAGCTGACTTAGATAATTCAAATTTGGAATTGGACATACATGGTAACCACTGAGGGTGGGTCTGTCAATCCATCCACAAAAAACTGTGGTATCATTCAAATAATTCACAAAACATTCTGGAGGAAGTGATTAAATGTATTATGTACTTGATGGCATATTCAGCAGTTCATCAGATACTAAAAGACAAACTTTTCTATAGTTTCCACAAGTTTTTCTATATGACCTTTAGGCATTAATTGATTCACTTCAAAGTCAATATCAACTTAGAAGGTACAAGTGCCACATAGAAAGAAATATAAACATGTCGGTCCATTCAAAATATGACAGTCATGTACTTTCATTGAAAGATAGTTAATATTTTTAAGGAATATTAGACAGTTCATCTCCAGTTCAACGCTTTCATTTTTAGGTTGGCATTCATATCACCAAAATATTGAAATGATCTAAATGATATCTAAAATGAAAAATACAACATTACATATATCCAGTAAAATTGGAACTAAAAGAGCTACCTCGATGACTACACACACAGCATGCATTCTTGAAATTCATCACATTTCTTTGAATTTTATTATATTCATGGAAATTCATATCAACTTCAATGAGTCAATTGATGTTTTTCAAGGATAATGTCTGATTATATTTTTGCAATAATTTTTCTATGCACTTCCTAAAGGAGACATTTATTCTCATCATTAATCTTCCTTGCTTTCTCTTAAAAAAGAGAAATTACATATGCCATAGGATGTTTTTTTCAGTCAAATTATGTAAGAACCAAACTATATAAAGATCAAACACATTTTAAAAACACTAGAAGCAATACAATTTAAAATAAACAACAGTAATACAAAAACAGAAGTATAAACCATTAAATCAAATCAATAAAAATCTAAGCTTTTATGAAAGTCAGTTAACTATTTTCAATGCGCAAATGTCACTGATAATAAAATTATACTCATTATCACAACCACTGTAATGGTTTTTCGTCTCTCCCAGTCTAGAGTATTGTAACTAATATAAATATACTTTATTCGGGTCTAGTCTTTGGTTTTTAATGAAAGCCTTGGCACACCTTACTTTGGGTTACTCATGATAACGTCGAGCAGTAGGTACCTTCAAATAGGTAAGCATTACTGACATGACATGAACATTTATGATTGATTGAAAATCTTAGGGGTGACTCAACAATGACAACGAGAAAGACTATTTTATTAATAATGCACATTCCCACACTGGTAGGGTATTTACCCCTTGAACACTTGAATAATATCTTACATTTCTCCGATCAAATCGGATAATTATGTTGCATTCAACACATCATCATGTTATTTGGATTCAAAATTGCTTTAATTAGTCATACTTCATTCATGCTCAACTGGACAGTTAATTGGACGTATTTGGATCACAGGTGATCCAATGGATGGAAATCTTGGAATTGATTGCTATAAATTCAAAGGAATGCAATGATTTAAGCTAGGACTCACAATTGTTTTTACTGAGCTTGTGGTACCAAAAATATCACTTCTCTCTAGCAGTCAACATGAATAAATTTTTTTGTTGCATTACTTCAGTTATAATAGCAAATAGATCTTCATTAAATCTGGTAAAATAAGCAGATCATTATTTTATGTCTACCACTATAGTCTTCCAATCAAAATTTTCTCAATTTCTAAATGCAAAGCGAAAATTTCTTTGGCTTCCACATTCTCTGACTACTTAAGGTGTTACCAATGGAGCTGCGATCTTTAAAATATGTCAGGTGCAAGCTGCAGCCTCCAAACTGAGATAGGTCTCCTGAAAAGGGTAACCTGTCCCCTTTCCTTCCCCCCGACCACAAACATGTACAACGGAACATTTGGATCTGGGGGCGGTGGTGGCTGGGGCGGAGGTGGTGGAGGATGGTAACCAGACGACGAAAACGAACACTCGGCCCGGCTTGCACTGCTTGCTCTGCACTTGCTCCCACTTCCAACTCCATTCCCTTTGCCTTTCGATGCCGAGGTGCACCTCCTAGCTGGACCTGACATATCCAAGGGAGAATGCAATGAGAGGAACTGAGGCACGGCTGCTGAACGTAACTGGGGAGGTGGTGGCAACAATGGGGGTTGCGCATTAGGGTAACTCTGCAAAGCCGGGGGGTGTAATGCAGTAATGGAGCAACCAGAGGGTGTGGCGGCTAAGGACTGAAGCTCAAGATCATCCTGAAAGAACCTACTGCAGCTTCTGCCATTGGAGTCCTCGAGAACACTGTCCGGGGGGCTGTTCAGCAGCTGGGCATACGTCTGGTGCAATTGGAGATGGGGTTGTATCCGATTTGATGAACCGTTCTCTCCCTTTGTTCCGTTTCCATTGCCTTTCCAGGAAGAGCTCCCGGTCAAAAGGGTGCTGATGTCCGGACCAAGGTAATTTGGATTGGAAAAACCATAAGGACCATCTGGTTCTTCTGTTTTATGATTGTTGTTTCCAATCGATGAGTTCTGGTTGTTAGCCACTCCGCTCGGAGTCTGAGCTTTGCTGTTGTTCACGTAATTGACGGTTTCAATGCTCGCATAATCTGATGTGGAAACTGTTTCGTCCGAAGCTTCTTCCAACTCGACTAGCTGACGCCGGAAGCGCACGGATGCCGACTTGGGTATCCCTCCGCCTCCTCCCATGCTGACGGTGCTGACTGGTGTACCAGCACCCCCACTTCCACCGATTCCAGAACTGTCTGTGGTGGAGTCCGACAAGTAGTGGGAGCTCTCACTTCGTTTCTTACTGCCCGAACCCGGCTGGAATTGACGGTGGAGGACAGAGAAATCCGTGGCTGGCGGAGCTGGAGAGCTGATGATCAGAGCGTCTCTACTGCCATCGTTCGCGACTTCAGGTTCCGTGGCCTGCGAAGGCTCGCTTTCGGCCGTTCCATCATCATCTTCATCAGTGTCCAAAAACACGAGTCTGGTCATCTCGACCGGTGTCAGCGGCGGGACGGACTGTTTCTGGATGGCCGCAAAGTTCGGCACCGAGACCGGGTCTCTGGAGAGCCGCATCGGGGTGATGTCGGATTCGTCCTGAGTTTTCCGGGCCACGCCGTGTCTGCCTCCCCTTCCTCTGCCCCTGTTCCCTCCTCCCTTACCCCGCCCACCCACGGTTATGACGTTGGCACTCTGGGACTTGACCATCTTCATGGGCGTCCCGCACGCGTTGCCGTCGTTCCCGGCGTACGCCTCCTGGTGGTGATCCCTCCGACAGCCCAACGCGCACGACTGGACGTTCGAGTGGTGGTCGCCCACGGCGGTGTTGCAGATGCTCTCGGAACTGTCGCTGCTCAGCACGCTGTAGCTGCAGTGGTTGTGCCGGCTCAGGCGCGATAGGTTTATCTGGGATATTTTGGATATCTCCCTGAGGAAGCTCAGATTGTTGTTCGACTGTGGGACGTTCGGGTGCTGGGCCGAGAAGTACATTTGGGTACTCGGTTTTCTGGGTCTGCTCCTCCGCCTTCCGTTGGCACCCCAACGGCAGTCGTCTTCTTCTTCATCATCGTCGTCTTCGTCGTATTCTTCGGCCCCAACCAGTCTGTTCTCCGCTACCAGGCCCTCCCCATCTTCAACCTCTTCGACCCTGCAGCAGTGGTCCTGACAGGACTCGAGGTTCTTCAAGACTTCTTCTGGAGGATCACCTGGGTCGCATGGTTCGCAAGGAGAGACGCGACAGTGGAAATGACGGGCTGAGCCGGCTGGGATGGCGTTGCTGGAGTTGTTGGAGGAGGTCGACGAACTGCGGTCCACGGATCCTCCACCCCTGGGCCTGACCCTCGCCGAAGATGAGCTGTGGTGATTGTTCTCCCCACATGAATTCCCCGCACCCAAAGCCGTGACTTTTCTGGGTGGATGTAGTAAGAGCTGGGAAACCGCCAGGGCAACGCTTTCAGCTCTGGGCTGAGGTCGGAGACCGGAGGGTTGGAGGCGCTCCCAAGATTCCGTACCTGTAATAAGACGTAACAATATCAGTTCACACATTTGTACTAGATGCTCCACCAATCAATATATGATCGGCTCATGAACAGTTTCTACCTGGCTCTCCACCCAAAAATAATCGAACTATTCCAGGCTAAGTATGGTTTTCAACTTTCCCACACCTGGAAACTCCTCCTGACCGGACAAAACGACAAAGCGGACTCCGCTGAGGCCAACAGCGAAAACATGAAGGAGGCAACGGGATGTAAAAAAAGTATCCCCAATGGTTGTTGCCACAACCAGTGAAAAAGTGAAAGATTTCCGACGGTCGCATCACTTGACAGTGAGAACATGCTTCCATAACACGGCTATATTCACAGCAAAACTCACTTTTCTCCGGAATACGCTCGCTGAAACGCGAGAGAAACGTTGATCCGAATATGGTCCAAACGTACCAAAAATCAAAAGCTACGAACAACAACGAAAACCTACATTCTAGAACGTCCCAATTTGATACTGTCACACATCGCTATACATGTCCTACATTATCACCAACCTAAACTCTTCATAAATTTTTCGCTCCGTCAAAAATATCTTCTCTTCTCCTACCTCTTCCTCTTAGACATCATCCTCTTCGACAGCTCAACACCCCTAATTACACCCGGCAACCACTTATTCTGGTGACTTCGGATCTCCTTCACCAAACTAAACACCTCTAGCATCTTCCTCTCTACCAACTTCACCCTCTTCATCCTTCTCCAAATCGACATCTCAAAAGCCTCCAATCCACACTCATCTTCTTTGCTCATGGAGCAAGTTTCGGAGCCACACAGCAGCACACTCCACGATAGAGTTTTCACTGAACTTTTCTTCACGCTTTTACTTGAAGAACCTCTCATCAATCCCCTTCTATTTCACTAATGAATAAAACCGGCAAAGTGTAGTGGTATATATTTTCATGATACTGCATATCTATATGAATATGCAAATTTTATCCTCTTCAAGCTACTAATTTAACATTGGCGCTGTGTTGGCAATGGTTGCCAGCGTTTTAGGGAGGAGAGCACGCATGACGTAAGTTTGGCATGGTTTGGCACCACCGCGACCGTTCCCCATAAAGCCCACACACCCACAACACAGAGTATATAGTATATACTCTGTGCCCACACTGTCAACGGAATATGGTACGCGCTGAGCGGAAGTTGTAACTCAAGTAAAAATCTCTCCCTTGAAACTCAACTGATTCTGGACTGAAACTCCACTGAACGGGTGAAAACTGGCTTGAAACTACCTTGCAACTGGACTGCACTGCCTTGGCCTCAAAAAGAAAAACTGCGGTCAACTGAAACTCCACTGCTACACTCCCTTGCTACTCCATTGAAATAGAACTGCTTCTCTCTTGCTGCGTGAGTGCTCCACTGCCACTGAACTGAACAGTTGGCCAGGTCAGGCCATCCTTTAAACTCCACTGCTTCTCCCTTGTCACACCATTTTATTGCCTTTCCACTCAGCTGGTATTTAGGTATCCCCACTCCCAACCTAACTGAACTGCTTCTCTCTTGCTGCATGAGTGCTCCACTGCCACTGAACTGGACAGCTGGCCCAGGCCAGGCCACTCTGAGAGTCCGAGACTCGCGGTCGAAAGCGACCCAACCCTTCACCGCGGGCAGTTTATGGCAGCTACTGACCAGTCACACTATAGTTTATAACTTCTAAAAATTAAACATAAATCGCAAAATTATGTTCCTCTCTGTGTTGAACTAATCACGCTGATGGAAAAGGATTTTCATCGCAGTTATACGATAGATATTAACCATTTTACGCGCTTTAGTAAACCAACCCAATTTAATGCACATTATATTACTAAAGCACGTCAAATGGTTAATCTATATTGTATAACTGCGATGAAAAATACATTTTCATCAGCGTGACTAGTGCAAAACAAAGACGAACAAAATTATTCGATTAATGTGTAACTTATAGAAGTTATAAACTATAGTGCGACTGGTCATTTGGTGCCATAAACCACCCGCGGTGAAGGATTCAGTCGCGTTCGACGCCAAGGCTCGGACTCCGAGTTCGAGTGCCTCCCGAAGAAATCCCCTCTTGTTCTTTCAGGCCAAGGGTATTCTTGCTATTGTGCTCAATGATCTATTCGGTGACAAGAATTTTAAGAAGCATCTACCCGATGTGTTTAGCACGTGGTCACCTGAAATTTTGGTAAAAATGGGAAGCCTGCAAACGAATCGGAGAGATAGTTCAGCCAGTAAACTACCAGCCACTGAGAGCTTTGCGTAATTAATTTCCGTTATACATTATGTTATTTCTATGTGTTAAAAGGTACGAGGGCCGTTTTTTTTTCAACCTCCGATCACCCAGTATGGATGCCATGCGAGCGGCAGAAGGCGGGAATGCGCTGTAGACAACTGCGCAACTCTCGCACTACACACTCCGCCATTGTCGACATCAAAGCGTCAGTTTGCGTTCCGCTACAACCACGTAAACATGGACGCCATCATTGATTCTGGTGCAACTCAACGGCTCCTCGACCAATTTCAATGGGACATTTTCGATCATCCACCGTATAGTCCTGACCTAGCACCCAGTGCCTTTCATCTTTTTCCTGAGCTGAAGACATGGCTAGGAGGGCAGCGCTTCCAAACCAATAAAGATCTTCAAAACAACGTCAATGCTCATTTTAATTCACTGGCGGCAACATGTTTTGAAGAGGGCATTGGAAAACTTGTTCACAGATATGATAAATGTCTCAATCTATTCGGTGATTATGTTGAAAAGTAACCGTAAATGTACCAAACTTTTGGTAATAAAATGATTGTTTTACATGAACTTGTCTTTCATTTATAGCCTATCGGAGGTTGAAAAAAAACGGCCCTCGTACATTCAGCAATTTTCTCCTTTCAACATCTCTGCAAGATAGGGGCCATAAATAGACTACGTTACCGTTTACGGTGATTTTTACCCCCTCCCCCGCCCCCTTCGTTGACAACCATAGTATTTTCCCCAAACCCCCCGACATGTAACGTTGTCTCTATAAATGAAAATTTCAATTCATAAATATTTTCTCAAGTATTGAGGGAGTTTATTTTTAGGGAAAGGTTGATAGAAAAGTTTTGTTACGAGGTCGATTTTTAAGGTGGTTTGAGCGAGATAGTTCCCTAGTCATAATGGAGATACGTAATTAAAACTCTCATCGGACCTACCTGCCACAATTTCAAATAGCCCCCTCCACTATTATATATACGCCACGGAGAAAATATGCTCATTTAACATGAATATAGAAGGAGGTGAAGACACTTTCCAAATTCCGAACGGAAACACCACTTCTCGAGACACATAGGGCCGTCGGAACCTTGGACCACGGAATCGACGCCTGTCTTCTCGAGAAAGTGCCTAGCAACTTTGGCGATCTTCCCGATAGAGTGACGTGTTTCCGATCCGAACCACTTTATAAGAAATTCTGGATTTAAATGTAGACTTTCAGAGGCCTTTTGTAGAGGATTATCGTGTGGGAAGATGTCACCACTTGTTTGGACACAAGGTAATTCCGTATTGGCCGTAGTATTTTAATGAATGTGGACATGTAATTATTCACCCCTATGATTATCACTAATTATAATTATTGACCCATAAGAATTATTTTGCGTGTTTTATGTCCTAAACTGTTCTACACACGTTACTGCCGTTATAACGTCCACACGTGTTAAAACCAGGACGACTACCTTAAAATGTCTCGATTTCCGTCTAGCACACAATTGCTATGGGATTTCGGGGAAAATAAAAAAAATAACTGATTAAGGTAGGTAATACTGTAAAAGGGGTACAGGGGGTTGAAGGTATTCATTAATCCCCAGGCGAAATAATACGATGATGATTTACCCAACAATAGGTTGTAACTCACATCCTCATCTCCCAGATCTACCTTGGAAAAATTAAGTCGAACTGTCTCCTTAAAATAATCTTGAATTTTGAAGCTGTATCTTCCAACATATTACGTTCATAAGAGTGTATTCAAAACTTGCCTACCTCTCTTAAACCTTTCATATTAAAAGACTCCGTACAGCCATTCAAACCCACCCTTGCCTGGAGCTAAGGATCGGCGTCAAGTAACACCAACAGGTACTATCCAATTTTTTACGTCAATATTTTCCCACTGATGCTTTGAACCTATTGATGTGATCCGCTCAAGATTTCAATATCTTCCAATTCCTTATTCCGATCCGTTATGTTCAATTTCTCTCAGCTCTGTATAACATTGTAACGTGAAACTCGAAAGGTGATTATAAATATTGGAAAGCAAGAGAATTGTAAATTTGTGCCTCTAAACTCACAGAAAAGGTTAGAGAAAAAACTCAAAGATTCGAACAGAAGAGCAGCGTATGATGGCTGTGAAATCATGCCTGCGAAGAAATTGGTTGATCTTAGATTGGAAGATAGTGAGATTAGAACTGGGAAAATAATGCAGACGATACCATCAACAGAGAATACGTTAATATGGTTACATTGGGTTGAGGAGAGATATTAGAAGGAAAGACAGATGGTAGAAATAAGGGGATGAATGAAACATCTCTGGAAGGGAGCAGGATATTGAAGATAGGGTAGACGGAAGATTGTTGGACAAACGGGGAAGAAAATAAGTATTTTATGACAACGTGAAAGAGGCTGGACAGTTTGAAGAAAATTTTACTATTTTACTTTATACTAGGCATGCGGCACCAATGACGAAAGGTGAAATGCAGAAACAGATATTAATCAAAACGGAGTCGATTGTCATTGATATGGTTCGTATGCGACCATTTTTTTTTTGCAAAATATGGATTTAGAAATACCTCGATGATGAAAATGATTTTCAGTAACTCCGCAAAACTTTAAACACGGGTCGAAATAAATTAGAGGTAACGCTTCTCAGAAAAGATATGGTTCATTGGGTTCATTGTATGGTTCATTGGGTTTCCCGAACTTTTAAACTCCATCTCTCCGAAACGGACGTAACTCATCGTAGTTACTTCTTGCGAAATCATTGGAAATACCGCTCTTCTGCCAGAGCGTCGTACAAAGCGTTCAATAAAATCACTTTTCCAAACAATGATATCCTCTAGGGTCATACTCTGCAAAAAATTCATACGAATAACGACAAAGAAGATCAATTTTCCAGTCTTTGAAGTCGCAAGGAGACAAATCTGAGGATTTGTAGCTAGGCTGGCAAAAGTTTTCAAGATAATCGATTCGGAAAAAACAGAACTTAAGGGAAGTTTTTGTGGAGAGAAACTGGAAAGAAAACAGGATATAAATTCTAGCGGCCAATGGTCCACAAATAATGTTCACCCTATGAAACCAGTCCGGGTACATTCATTCTCAGATCAAGTTGCATGAAGCGGTAAAGTAAGAAGCTATGAGAAGATATTCATAGCTAAGGTAAGCGCAGCACTATCATTTGTAGGATCTTCTTTGTGGTGTAAATGTTTTATGTAACTCATGAACACCATGATAGGTCACGTTATTTCTAATTGAACACTATGAAAGAAAGGCAACTCGGTACAGAACCGTTTAATCTGTGGAAGGGAAATCTCTGACGAGGCCGTAAAAACTAAAAAGGAACAAATAGAAAGAAATTGACATCATCCATAAAGATTAGCAAGTAATAATAATATAATGTCAATTAAAATATTTTTGGAAATGTAAAAAATATTCAAGTAATGGATTGATTGATAATTGATAAATGGTATCAATTGATAAATGGTATCAAATCGAGAACTATCAAATAGGTCACGCTAATTTAAATATCAACGTTTGACAAAGAAATGATAACGTAGTGCAATTCAAAATTTATGGCGAGAGGTTTATAAAAAGTTAGATAGATCATTGAACAATCAGCAAATTCTGATAATTATATCGGTCTTTTGAAGTAAATTTCACCTCATAGTTGTTCACCATATCAATGATATTTTGTATGTATTTATTTGCTGTAGTACCTCATATCGAGCGAAGGAGCACTACTTAATTACTTTATTTTATCAGCTTTATGAAATATTGTGATTGATGAGCACGAAATTTCAAACCTTATTGGTATGAGCCAAGATGAAGAGCAATGGAAGAGATGAAGACATAAGTGTAAGGTTCTACATTTAAATCAGGAGATAATTTATTTAAAATGTTTGGCAAGCCATGCGTAAATGTTTGTTCCCAAATTAACCACGAGTTATTATCAGAAAAGAAAAGTGCTTAAATACGATCGAAGGAAGCGTTTAAATATTTTCAACTTCTTGCTCTATCAGCGTATACCTCGAGAAAGTTGTTGCAAAAATTGATTGGTTGAGGAGAGAGAGCAAAAAAGGGAAACATTGATTGAAAAACAAATATTCTACTTTTTAAAATAGCGCTCAATCCAAATTGTATATAAAAGCAAAGGAATTAAGACTATTTTTACTCAATTAAACCCTCCCTGTCGATGGTGACCAGGATGACCGAAATGCACACATATGAGTCGAAATTCCTCTGCCTTTATTGACTACTTGGATTAATCTTTAATTTAAATTTACTTGTCAATTGCTCTCTTCTTGAGTATCTCCCCTAATCTCCCCCCACCCCTCCCAAACCGTCTACCCTTCTGTCCTCTCTTCCCGGCATTCTCCACGAGTCTCGCATCCAGCCGGCCGTATTCCAGCGTGCTGCGCGCGCCGAGTGTGGATTTGCTTTACCGACGAGACCAAGCGCTCATTTCCGCGCACCGTGGAGTTCCGAGTCAGCGGGGGGTGACGAAGCATCCCCGCGGGTTGAGAGCGACTTATTGCCGGGACTCAACATCTCACCCTCCACCGCCCACCCACGCCGAAGTAGACCGAAATCGGTCAACTTATTACATCTACATTCTGCCCTGCGAGCCGCCGGAGGGGCGTGTGACAAGGGCCGTTAGGACACCAGCCATGAAAGGGGAGGGCATAGCGAAAAGAAAGGGCGAAGGCGAATTGCATGTCAACGGTGGGTCTTATTTTAGCGTCACGCTCTGTTATTTATTTATTTGGAGCGAAGGCTTCCGCAGGGGATGATCATGCTGGAGCTAGGTTTTCCGGAGCAGCTGCGTGTGTCAATTAACATGGCGACAATTTCTCCCCCGTTACAGGAGGCGTCTTCAGGTCGAAGTGACCTGAAGACGCCTCCTGTAACGGGGGAGAAACTGTCGCCATGTTAATTGACACACGCAGCTGCTCAGGAAAACCTGGCTCCAGCATTTATTTATTGTTTCTTTATTATTTCCATTTTACAGTCACTAATGGTACGTGGAAAGAAGAAATGTTAGTACCAATCTGTTCAGCTGTGAATCTCTCTAATTTTGTCGCTTTAATCAGTTCTAAGGACGCAGCGCGGAGTCTGAATAATATCCTTCGTGTCGTACTGAAACTATAAAATGCAGCCCGATACTCTAGCTCATATTCATTTTCTGGTCAAAAGCAGTTGCTTGACTAAAACTGGAGTTGGAGAGAGATTTTCGCTTCACTTTCGTCCAATCGGGGAAACCTCGAGGTATTTTTCTCTTTTGAAGAAAAGATCATAGCCAAGTTTACGGAATTAAGGAGTTGAGATCAGCGGTAAAAGAAGAGAGAGATCAATAACGAGACCTGATGTCCGAGAATTTCGCAGGGGAGGTACGGAGATGATAAATGGAAAACTTTACTATGAAGGTGTAGCGTGGTATGGTTCTAGAACGTGGACGGTGAAGAAGAAAGATGAGCCTAAATGGAAGACTTTCGAGGCTTGCAGAGAGGCGGTGAAGAAAAGCGAGTTTGATGGAGAGGAAGACAAATGAAGAAGCGTTGAGATAAGGCGGTAAGAGAGGATGAGACGAAGTACGGGGAGAGTCGACCAAGAGAGAAAAAGTGAGCGAGGAAAATCAAGATTTGGTGACTTTGAGGGATGTGATGTATAAAAGAGGATGCAGCGCAAGAGGCAGAGGAGAATGGGAACAGATACATCACAGGATCGCCGATATTATCTCAAAATGAAGAAGTCACTGACGTCGAAGCAAAAAATGTCCTCGCTGATCGAGAGTTTCTTTACCTAATGGATTGGTTTCCGGGATTGCGTGGAGCTTAGTCGATAAAATACCTCTCACGAAGGCCAATGATCGTTAACATTTCTCAGAATCATCATATATTCCCATCGGAAGTAAATGAGCTACGATAATAACGTACATCCAACGAAGATCCAGCCTCGAGGTGATGGGTTACTCCAGCATTACGACCTCAAATACCCTTCAAAGATTATATTACCGACTGACTAATGAACCAATTTCAATTTCCAATTTGAATAACAGTGACCACGACGGTTACAAGACTTCGCCACATGGCTAATTGTTTGCTGCATCGAAATATCGATCATGTACTACTAAAATACTGACGGTATTAACAGTAAAAAAATATTTCTCCCGAACTACATTTCAGCCGATTTTACAATAAAATGACCCCATTTTCGAATAATATTAACGAGAAAATATGAAGATTACGTAGAATCAGAAGGCCTAAAGAACATGGATTAAATGTAAAACAAAAAGTTCATTTATGATTGAATTCCGATATCCGTCTTTGACAAACGCTGCTTCAACAACTAAGAAAGACTGCTTATACCTTATTAGGCTCAAAACTGTAAGTTCGAAAAAAACTGATGGATTATTAATGTCTTACATGCAAACAAATGCGTAATAATGACCTCTGCATTTCAATCTGATCATCATTCCCAAACTGGAAGCGAAGGAAAGCAAATGAGCTAATTGAAATCAGAACAGGGTGCACGTTCTAAGTAATTAGGGGCGTGCAAACTGGACGATCTGGGATGAGGTACCTATATAACCCTCGGCGCGATGACGAGATAATTTACACCCGCAAATTTACATACAAATCCGGCACGGCCCGGCTCCATGACACACGATCACAATTAAAAATTCGCCTCACTTTAAAACCGGAAAGAGCAGAAGAGCGGGAAGGTGAACGAGCAAAGAGGGCCGTGCGGTTATCATGGAAAGTTCGTCTTGCATAAATTCCGCCGATTTTAAAGTTTTATACCCGTCCGAAGAAGGGAGAAATGGGAGATAACACAAAAAGCAGGCGACGAATGGGGGAACTACATCGTGCGGTAATCTGCTCAGGCTGAAGCAGCAAGTGGTGCAGTAGCGGCGGCAGACGCCGTGATCTATGGGCGGCGCTGTTCGTGGTGAGAGGAGGGTTCTCATCTTTCGGCGGCAGCCCTAAACATGATTCATTCCGGGAATCCGTGGGAGGGGGGGGGGGGGTAATAAAACTTATCTCCGTGGAACGTGCAAATGCCGAGTTTCACTCCCGTCAAAAAATCTCTTCGACGAGACGACGAATATCCCATTCCCAGTCACGTGTTCCTCGCCGTAACCCATTTTGCCCCTCCGAAACTTTGATAAGGAACCTGGCGAATAGAACGTTTGACTTCGCCCCTGCTACACCTGCTGTAGACTCATGGATCCTAGCTTCGCTTTTCCCATTCCTCTCCCAGCTATCCCCAGACTGGAGAGGCTTCGGGGATTGAAACGAAAGAACACCTGATGGGCATGAATCGTAGATCTAAGCTGGTTCCACCGCTAAATGACGACAATGTCATTTGAGTAATATTCTGGGCATTAATTAAAAATGTTGTGGTCTGTCTGACATGAACAACAAAATGTCACTACTCCACGCTATTTTTTTTGCAAATTGAAATTGAAATCACGTGGTGTAAAATGCGACAGTGGGAGAAACACGGGGAAAAATAGTATTTTTCTATCCAATATAAATGCCATTTTCCCGGAAAACTGTTTATGAGACGCGAAAACTTCCGGGAAATTGATTAAAAATGAAATAGATGCATCTTACCACCTTGTTTTTCTGAGTAATTGGCTAATTACTGAGATAGTTGTAGTCAAAATGTGGCAATTCCGCAGAAATGGCGCAGCAGTATATGGCTATGGTAACAAAAAAGTGATCATTAAAAATATATTCCTGGAAAAATCTGTATAATTTATACCTTAATTTTGGTTTTTCATAGCTAGCGCATGTCATCAGTGAAAGTAGAATTTTTTAAACCAATGAAAAAGTAAGTTGTAATTCAGTATTTATTTTTACTCACGCAGTCAAAATTGATATATAGGGGTCATTCATTTTCAAAACGACCAAAAAAGATCGAAATCGCCCATTTTGAATTGAAAATTGAGCTTCTCGAAAATTTGCTTTCGATTTGTTCTCGATGTCTTCGGATGTATGATACCGATAAGAGAGCACACATACTTATTTGAAAGAGAAAGCAATTAATCTCAATTTCAACCAAACATTTTTATAGATTTAAGAGGAAAATAGATGGAGCCATACCGTACGATAGCACAGGGGAGTATTAAGACTTAAAGAGTGCGAGATTAAGGCTTTAAAGTCTCCTCTTCCACGTAACCCCTTGGCTCAATTATTCATATAACCGTACAATGTACATATAGAAAAAGTCATTTGTGCATTTCGCAGTGATATTGGTTAAGGACAAATGACAGTCCAAAAAATGGGATTGTTGACCACGACGGAATCAAAAACAGAACCTTGGGGAAATATGTTAAGAAAATGTTAATGAGGAACCTCATATCGAGTGCAACGTTTTGTGGCAGTGAAACCAGGGTCATTAAGAAACGAGGCCGGAGGCAATCGAGATGTGGATGAGGAGAGAGATGGAGAAAGCACGATACTCGGAAAGGAAGACAAACGTAAAAGTCGTTTGCATGGTAGGGGAGAGGAAAGAAAGTTTCTTGAAAGATTCAAGCGTATGCTAAGTGGGATGATGGAACGAGTAATAAAAGAGGAATGGGTTAAAGGAGGCGGTTATGAAAGTTAGAATTCAGGAAAAGTGGGAGAAGAAGGATAAGTACTTTGAATGCTATGAAGAGAGGTTACAGGAAGAATTATGCTGAACTGAAGATAGAGGTCGCCTGAGGAATTAGTGCATCCCTAGCATGGAAAATGAGAGGGTGGCAATGCTCCTTCAAAACCTCCCTTCTCCGACAGAACATGATAACGCCATAACACTTTTCGAATGTAGATTATTTAATCTACCTGTACCTATACGTACCCAGCGGTTGCAATAAGGTTGGTAGTAGTTAGGGCCCCCAGCTATGGGACGAAATTTTACACATTGAGGACACCGAACACGGAAAATACTGTCAATTTGTCAACAATAATGTGTCACAAAAGTATAGTTAGTATATGTGCATCCCATTGACAAGTTTGCTTGTGTATTTTTCGACAGTCAAAGGCTGTGAAATAAGAATAAAGTTTGTTTTTAGTTTAATTATCAACAAGGACGCTCGAACTCAGTTAAATGCGTAGGGGCCCTGTGTCTCTCCGGGCCTGACCGTACCCATAAGACCAGGCATGTACGTACCCATAATTTTCTGCACAACTACAAATAAAAGCCGGTGTACTAACATCCCCCCACACCCTTTTGGCGGCCTCAATGGTACAAGCTAGACATGGGTGTCGATATCCATTGGAGAGAGACGAATCGCTAAACTCACTTTGAGCATGAGCGCGATCAGCATCCACGCAACGGTCATCCGATCGTATTAAATGACGTCGCCGGTAGGTAACCCTGGCGGAAAACATCGCTTATATTGGCAACCCTGTCACCATCTCCGCCTCTTCACCCCCCCCCCCCCAGCCAAACACCTCCCGTTTCATTTAACCCTTGGCTCGCGGGGAGGGAGCTACGGGGGAAGAGGGGGCGACAGGGGAGGAAACCTAATTTGCCACCGTAGGCGGGGGAATGAAAGCACGGGAGGGACGGGGAGGGGTTGTAGGATGTGCGGGGGAGTGACGTTTTGGGGCTCGGGCGAGAACACTCTATCTTCATTGGAGAGGGGGATGATTTTAGAAACGAGGGGTGAAAGCCAGGGGTGGCTGGGAACAAGGGAGGAAATAATACCGCCTATAAGTTGATGACAGGGGCAATATGCGCTAATGCAGGGGAGGGTGAAGGGGGTTCACGTCGTCGACCCAACGACGATAGCTTTCGGATTGATGCAATGCATATTGAAGAGGGAGGAAAAAATTCCGCCAGCTAAAGATTTATTTAGAAATAAATCTTTCTTAAAAAAGAAATATTTCCTTCCGCGAAAGATAAACAAGGGACCTTGCAGTCAGAAGGAGTGTACGAAGTACCATGAAGTTGCAGCGGCAGTTACGTGGGGCAAACCTGCCGCCCAATACAAACCAGGATTCAAGAACACAGGAGGGACGTGAGAAACAGACAATGGCAAAAATCAGCCATTGCCAAACATTTTATGTCGGAATCTGGATATTTAATAGAATTCGAAAAAGCAAAGGTGTTGGCATAAAATTAATTTTACCTGCCCCACTTGATACGCGAGTCAATAGAGATCGCGAAACGGGCTAATACTTTTAACAATGACGATGGTTATCAAATCTCCCACTCCTGGAAACGCCTCCTGGTTGGACCACGATCCAGGAGAATGAAGGAGATCCAACCTTCGCAACACTCTCATCTATAAGACGGCGATAATTACAGCAACTATCACTACGCTCCTGAACACGCCCGTTGTAACGTGTGGGAAACGCTGAGCCAAAAATTCCGCGGATATTTTTCGGTGAAATTTGTGTCGCTTACACTAAGTACGATCAAATATAGGCCTGAAACGGTTTTAATAAATTTATTGCCAAACCAGGGTCGCAATCACGTCTCTCCATAATGCTAGCGCTCACGCTGTTGTTCTTTTTCAATTACACTCATGAGAGCGAAAAAGTGATCGTCATTCATGCGATTCACATTTGTCAGATGCTTTAAATCACTAGTATTGATAGATTGAGTACTTTATTTGGACAGTGAAAGTGAGCATTAACTCTCTAAAGCGGTATGCGTTATGTATAACGATAGCGAAAACGTTACAGAAGAAACAGTAATCTCACACCAGGCCTGGTTCCTGTTGATTTCCGCTAAAATTTTCCGCAAAACGTTTCACAAAATCAGTCGTAAACCTGAAAATGTTATCAAACCGTGCTTGCAGTCGATTAAACCTTTCCTTCAAACCATGGCTCCATCAAAAGTCTTGAGGAGTAGACTTGGTTTAGCATTACACTTTGTGAAACATTTCATGGAAAATGTTACGGGGTGTAATTGGTATTGGGCAAGCTCAACGAAGTTCTATAATACTTGCGTGGTGGCAGAATTTAGGACAGGAAGCACAAAAAAGTGATTTCTGATGGAAGGAGGGTAGTGGCTGTGCATTGCTTATTTTTAACTATATCACGCACGCATTTCTACAAGAAAAATAAGTTGTAAAAATGCTCTAGATTACAGAAAAAAGAGAAATGAATAATAATGATAACCCTGCTATCATTTGCGTTAGAATGGAAAAATATAAATAAAAGGAAACTTAACGAGGAGGGAATCCAGAACGCTGAGGTTCATTCCTTTCCGTTTCCTTCAACGTGGTTCGCCCCCTCTACGACGTAATGTACGCATCCGAGGACCATAAACGCTTGCGAGAGCTGTGCACAATGAGCCCCCACGTGCCTGTACAGCACTTTCATTAACTCAACGAGTCTCCTCCAAATCTAGAGGAATGACGTCAACATCTATGAAAGTCCCTGATACTGGTTTATTCAACGGATGACAAAAATATAGAAACGCATGAATTACTACCACTACGGAAAAACTTATGGCTTCTTCTTCGAAGCATAGGACTGAGAGCAGATGGCACGTACTGATGGATTCCAGGGAATCAAAAAGAGTACAAAGGACTCGGGGAAAACTTTCACTAGCTCCGCAGATGAATTATTTACCAGGCATCGAGTGCATCTTCAACTTCAAAAGGGTACGCAGCGAATATACGGACTGATTCATAATTACGCGAGGAAGAACTCCCAGGGATCCGACAGTCACTCAAACTTTAGGTTTTCCAGGGTCTGTAAGGGTAGACATGTTACCTTGACCTAATTACGGAATTGCAGACGCAATAATAATACCAGATGCGTGCGCATAACGCTTTTATTCTACGAAGATAAACGAATTTGTGAAATTTTTCTTGAACCCGGTTCGAATTACTGAAATATTTTTCGAATACAACGGACTAGAATTTTTGATTTGTAATAAAAAACTATGATCCACAACGCTGAAACTATCCACACTGAATCAATAAGAAAATTATATATATTTTTTTGCACTCAGTGCTTTCATAGTGCCATATACTACATACGGTAAGAATAACGGTAAGACTTACTCGTGAAATACGTGAATCATGCGCAAAGTTATCGTTTTTTAATTATTTCCGTGATCCAAATTTCGAATCTGAGAGATTCTAAATTTTGCGGATTCGAACTTTTATGATTTTAATTAGATCAGAAGAGATCACTATCAAATTCTATATGAAGGTTTTGAATAGTTATAGTTAAAATTAAATGAAATCTCGCTCACCACGGTGCATAAATAGTGTTGCGCCTATGCACGCTCTTTTTTTTGTATTCAAATCTCCCTCCTCGACCTTCTCCCATCCCTTACCCATCGTGCCGTCTGGGGGGTGGGGAAACAGGGGTTTGTTTTCGAAGCGGGAGGGGAGGGGCGGTCTACGAAGGCACTTTTTTGGTCGCGGAGTGGAGGAGTACAATTTTTGGTGAGCAGGACAGCGCACGTCCCGCAAGTCTGGGCAGTTTTGGGCTTTGAGACGTCAGTCCAGCAATGGTTTCCTCCAACGGCCGGTGAGTCATTTTCCCACTTCCCTTCTCTTCCCTCGGTCATTTTTTTATTTTGTTTTATTTAATTCTCGTGGGTCACGCGCCACGGCCTTTTCCCAGCCACGCGTGCCTACAACTTTTTGGTGCCGAAACCCGGGAATGAACCAGGGAGCTTTTAGAGGGAGTTCATTCCGTTTTTTGTGAGTAGTTATTTCCTTTTGTTCTTAAAATGCCAGTTGAAGGGGCGAAAGGTAAATCGCCGGTCACACGGGAGCAATTTGACTCGCATTCAAAGTTACTGCGTTTTAAACGTGATCAATTTAAATCCACAATTAGTGCAGCATTTTTGCTTTCTGAGGAGCTCAATGCTTCCGGTCTGGAGATTTTCAATCATTGTAAGTTACATATATTTCTTGCACGATGTTCTCAATTGGAAGTTGTGTATTCAGCATTTTGTGACGCTCAGACCGAACTGTTTGAGTATTGCCATGAGTGCAATCAAAGCGATGCATGTCTGGTGGATAGGAGCCTTGGCGAGGAAGTGGAAGAAAAGTATTATTTTATTCTTTCCGTTTTTCGTAAGGTATCAAATCCTCCCGCCGTCAATGAGTCTGCTCATTTGGCTAATGAAACCGTTCAGGGTAAAAGGTCTCGTCTTCCTACCATTGAATTACCTCGTTTTTCTGGGGCATTTTCTGATTGGGTAGGGTTCCGCGACTTATTTCGATCTGTTGTTCATGATAGAACGGATATTTCCTCAGTTGAGAAATTCACTTATTTAAAGGCGGCTCTACAAGGTAAAGCCTCGGCGCTCATCGCGTCCGTCCCATTTGGCGAAGTTCATTATGATTCGGCTTGGAGGGAGTTGAGTGAGCACTACGACAATCCTAGAATCCTCGGATTTGACTATCTCGATAGAATTCTGGAATTTTCGGTTTCATCTACGGGATCATTGTCTTCCATGCAATTATTTGTGAACACGTTTTCCGAGATTCATGCTGCCTTGGGCACGTTAAATATTCCTAATTTGGGGGAATTTATTTTGTTCCGATTAGCAGCACGTGTCGTTGATCCAGAAACTCTGGCTCTTTTCGAGGAGACCTTAAATAATGAGCCATTTCCCTCTGTATGTAATCTTTTGAGCTTTGTGAAAAAAAGGATCAAGGTTTTACAAACCTCATTTGGTCCTAATGTGAAAGATTCAGTTTCTCGCCGCAAATCCACGCTCACTGCAAAGGTCGTCTTGCCGATATCCGCTGACAATACCCACCCGGGTAAGGAGAAATGCGATCGAGTCAGTACTTGTCCTATGTGTGAGCTTCCTCATTCTTTAGTGAAGTGTCCCAAATACATTGAAATGAGCGTTACGGATCGTGCGCGTTTCGTACGCTCGAAAAGGCTTTGCTTTAACTGTCTGAAGCCAGGTCATTGGGCTCCTAGGTGTCAGCAGAAGGATATGTGTTGCAATATTTGCAAAAGGTATCATAATACCACGTTGCATTCAGAGCTGAACTCTAGGCAGTCTCCAATTCAGGCGTCAGCGTCGCTAAGTCAGGCGTCTGGGTCTCCTGTGCGTTCGCAATCACAAACTTCTACGACTGCCCTTTCGTCTTGTGTTAATTGTGACCCTGCACATTTAATTGTCCTCGGAACTGCGTTAGTTCATGTGCGGGATGGTAATGGGTTAAATGTGCCCCTTCGTATAATGATCGATTCGGGTAGTCAAGTGTCAGCTATTTCCGCGGCAGCTGCTCGGCGGTTGCAGCTCCCCATGTCTCCTTATCATGGTTCTCTTGTTGGGTTGTCTCAAACCCCTCTAAGGCGGCCAGAGGGTTGTATCACTTTGTCGCTCTCGCCGATCCATGATTCACTGTTGGTGTTAAATACCAAGGCGGTAATCCTTCCTCACTTGACCTCCAAACTTCCACCAGTCCCACTTCCACCCTGTATTCGAGAAAGTATTTCTCACCTTTGTTTGGCCGATCCGGGATTTGATAAGCCAGATTCGGTGGATATTATCTTGGGAATGGACTTATTCCCAAAGATCTTCCTTGGGGGGAAGAAAACATTCGACAATTACGACTTGATTCTAATTGATTCCCTTTTCGGATGGATTTTAATAGGAAACATTTTGGATAGTTCTTTGAACATTCCCACACGTAAAACTTCTTTATGCGTGGTGGAGGAAATTCCGTTGGTCAAGCAACTAAAATCATTTTGGGAATTAGAGGAACCCATTATTAGACGTCACCCTTGTCCGGAGGATGAGCAATGCGAGAAATACTTTTTAGAGTCAGTTTCGCGAGATGAAACTGGTCGGTATAAGGTTTCGCTCCCTTTCAAAGAGGATTTTACGGTCTTGGCTGGATCTTACAATCAAGCGGCCAATCGTTGGTGTAAACTAGAGCAACGTTTGATACGCAAACCTCTTTTGAAAGAACAGTATGACCAATTCCTCCAGGAGTATTTAAACCTTGGGCATATGTCCCTTTCAACGCGTCCTGGTGCCTTTTTCATTCCCCATCATGCCGTGACGAAAATTACTCCGTCAGGATCTAAATTGATAGTGGTTTTCGACGCGTCGTCCAAGGGAGCTCAGGGAAAGTCCTTGAATGATTTGCTGATGACTGGTCCCAAACTTCAGCTGGACATTTTCGAAATATTATTAGGATTTCGCGTCCACGCAATTGCTTTCACCGCGGACATTGTCAAAATGTATAGGCAGATTTTACTTTCCGAAAACCACCGCAAATTTCAGCATATTTTATGGCGAGAAAATCCGACTGAGAAATTAAAATCTTTCGAGTTGAATACGGTAACATACGGTGTCGTTTCTTCCCCATTTCAGGCAATCCGTGTCCTTCACCAACTAGTCAGAGACGAGGGAAAAGTTTATCCCCTCGCTTCCGCGGTGATTTTACGCGACACTTACGTCGATGACATCGTAACGGGAGCCTCTTCTCTCGACGATGCGCTAGCATTCAAGAGTCAACTGATTGAATTATTAGCTCGGGGGGGCTTTCCTTTGCAGAAGTGGGCGAGTAATTCTTCTCAATTTTTGGCTCAATCTCCCCTAGATGAACGAGAGTCTACATTTGACTTTGATGCGCCTGACCATTCATGTGTGAAGGTGTTAGGTTTTTATTGGGATACTTATCACGATGTATTTTCCTATCGTGTTACGCTGGATCATTCAGTTAACACAAAGCGTGCCGTTTTATCTAATATCGCGCGAATTTTCGACCCATTGGGGTGCTTGTCTCCTATAGTTCTAAAGATTAAGGGTCTAATTCAATCTCTCTGGATCCTCAAATTAGGTTGGGATGATCCCTTGCCATTATCAGCTGCCTATCTTTGGCATGAATTTTCCTCTCAAAGTCATTTGATTTCCCAAATACGTATTCCGCGTTATATCGGCCCATCTAAGTCAACTGAGCATCAGCTCTTGGGATTTTCTGATGCTTCTGAAGCTGGTTATGGAGCTGTGGTTTACTTACGCGTCATTTCTCCATCAGGAGACGTCAAAATTTATTTTCTGGCAGCTAAATCAAGGATCGCTCCATTAAAGACGGTCACAATCCCTAAACTTGAATTGTCAGCCTCGCTATTGCTTTCGCGACTGCTCTCTAATATTAGGAATACGTTTCGGGACAGAGTTTGTATCCACAAGATTTATGCATGGACAGATTCTCGGATAGTTTTATCCTGGTTAGCGACGCTACCTCATCTATTAAAAATTTTTGTGGCTAACCGTGTATCTGAGATAACTGAAACAATTCCTTCTAATTTGTGGAGACACGTAGCCTCCGACGAGAATCCCGCCGATTGCATTTCCAGAGGCCTACTACCCAAGCAACTTCTCAATTTCCAGTTGTATTGGTCTGGTCCTCCTTTCATTCATCTAAGTGAAGCGCATTGGCCGAGCGCTGATTTTGTACCTGTTGCCACAGATGAGCTACCAGAGCGGAAAGGGGATTCAATTGTCATGGGATTAACACAGGTAGATGAATCCTCTGTTGCGTGGTTCAAAAAATTTTCCTCTTTTGTTCGTTTGGTAAGAGTGACCGCTTATATTTATAGATTTTTAAATGCTTTCAAGGGTGAGCGGTCCCAACCTCAAACACCCATGTCCTCTCAAGAGTGGACACATGCCTTGGAAAAGTTGGCTCTCGCCACGCAAGTGGTTTATTTTGCATCTGTGTTTGATTCGATCAAAACTTGCTCCCTATTTCCCCGGTCAATTAGTCGATTACGACCCTTTGTGGATTCGAACGGGTTGCTGAAAGTGGGAGGCAGACTGCAGAATTCCCTCTTATCTGAGTCTGCTCGGCATCCTATTTTACTGCCGAGATGTTCGCATTTCTCTCGATTAATTATTCGGCACTATCATTTGGTGTCACTCCATGGCGGTCCTCGTGCTGTGGAGGCGTTGGTTGCCAGGCAATTCTGGATATTGTCTGCCCGATCAGTTATCCGATCTGAAATCATGAATTGTGTTGTATGCTCGCGTTATCGGGGCAATACTTTACAACCAATCATGTCAGATCTTCCCTCCACCAGGGTAGTGCCACAGCGGCCATTTTCATGCGTGGGTGTTGACTACGGAGGGCCATTTTCCTACAAACTGAGCAATAGAAAAAACTCTGCCATTGGAAAGGCGTATCTCTGTTTATTCATTTGTTTTGGGACAAAGGCCGTTCATTTAGAATTAGTCACCTCGCTATCCACCCCTGCCTTCATTGCGGCTTTCCAGCGCTTCATCGCTCGGAGAGGAATTCCCCGGGCCATTTATTCGGATTGCGGTACAAATTTCGTCGGGGCTGATCGTTTTTTGACCGATTTGTACAGACTAATTAGGTCCTCCTCCCATCGGGAAGCGTTAACCTCAATCCATCCAGAATCCGGAATCAGTTGGAAATTTAATCCACCATCTGCTCCACACTTTGGTGGTCTGTGGGAGGCCGGTATTAAATCGGTGAAGTATCACCTGCGCAGATTCCTCAACGGCCAAACGTTAAATTTTGAAGAGTTTGCTACGCTTTTTTCAAAAATTGAAGCCATTTTAAATTCCCGACCATTGACACCAAAATCACCGGATCCAAGCGAGATAGATTGTCTGACCCCTGGTCATTTTCTAGTCGGTCAACCGTTGATAGGTTTGCCTGAGATCACTTCAGTCGATGAATTCCATCTGCCTACTCGATGGAAGCTCATTGAGCAATTACATGAACAATTCTGGCGTCGGTGGTCTCAGGAATACTTACACACCTTACAGCAGCGGGCAAAATGGACGCGGAAATCTAAAAATGTCAAAATTGGGGATTTAGTGCTTCTGCGTGACTCAACTCTCCCACCTGCGCTGTGGAAAATGGGGCGAATCACAAAGGTATTTCCGGACTCGACAGGCGTAATTAGGGTTGTGGATTTAAAAACGTCTTCGGGTACATTGAAAAGACCAGTCGTGAAGTTGGTACCGTTGCCAACTTCAAACTAAGTTATTTTATTTTTTTTTAATTTTTCTTTTGCTGTTAAATATTTCGATTGACCCACTCTCGCTGTTATGTTCAGGATGGAACGTTTATTCTTCCTTTCTCCTCCATATTGACCTTCCCATGGCCCATCCCAATTCCCCATTTAGTCTCTTTGACGGGCCTCTGAGAGTGAAGATACTAGTTTAGTTCCTTTCCCTCACCTTTTTTTTTTAGTGTCGATTTCCATATTCTGAGGGTGGATCAATGTGGTCAGATGACTATTATTATTTTTGTTGTAGCAACAATTTTTTTTGTTTGACGTTTTTATACTTCTCCCGTGTGTTTCGCTTCTTCAACTGGCTAATATTAACTCTTTATTTATTCTAATGTTAATTTCATTGGAAATTCACGGGGGGCGGGATGTTGCGCCTATGCACGCTCTTTTTTTTGTATTCAAATCTCCCTCCTCGACCTTCTCCCATCCCTTACCCATCGTGCCGTCTGGGGGGTGGGGAAACAGGGGTTTGTTTTCGAAGCGGGAGGGGAGGGGCGGTCTACGAAGGCACTTTTTTGGTCGCGGAGTGGAGGAGTACAATTTTTGGTGAGCAGGACAGCGCACGTCCCGCAAGTCTGGGCAGTTTTGGGCTTTGAGACGTCAGTCCAGCAATGGTTTCCTCCAACGGCCGGTGAGTCATTTTCCCACTTCCCTTCTCTTCCCTCGGTCATTTTTTTATTTTGTTTTATTTAATTCTCGTGGGTCACGCGCCACGGCCTTTTCCCAGCCACGCGTGCCTACAAATAGTTTATCAATGAAAAAATATCATCGTCGTAATCAATAATGGACCAAGAATTGTCTCAAATTATTTGCTAGTTTTCTGTGACTTGATTCCATACATCTTTATTAAAATAGAATGGGTCTTTAAATGAGAGTGTTCTTCATTAAGTGAAATTTACGGGAGAATGCATGGGCCTTGTGCAATTAAGCCCTTTAAGCCTTTGAAACGGAGGAGTATTTTAAGGGTACTCTTGTTTTCCTTAAATTCGTTCCTGGTTCATTTAAGAGAGGGGTATATTTCTGAGGGCTTAAAAAGCCCAAATAAGGGAAAGAGTTAATGCAGTGGGAAGAAGGAATATTTACGAGTTTTGGGGTTCGCAAGAAAGTCGGGAAATGGGCAAGATTTCATTCCGGGCACGTTGAAGAGATTATTTCCTCCACGTGCTATATAGAGAACACAGTTTTATTTTTTCTTTGATTTATTCGCTGTTCCACTTGACAGTATTATCTATCAAATGAGAAAATGACGTATTTACATAATTTTTATGCCAAAAATCTTCAAATATTAACTCATTTTACTTATCTATGAAGAATCATCGAACGAAAAGGTTGGCGAATAGTTTAATATGGAGAAGCACACAAATGAGGACATGCTTGGAATGATGTTTGTAGAGAGGAAACTTCTTGAGGAGATTGGGAGGAGGCAGAGTAGGTGGTTGGAACAGGTGACGAGGGGCGAATGGATGCTCACGACCGTTATAGAGGGAAGGATGCTGAGTGAGCGAGGAAGGGGAAGAAAGAGAATAGGCTTTATGGACGAGATAAAAAGAGATACAGGACGTATGCTGAGATGAAAAAATAAATTGGGTACGAAGATAGGGATCTGGGAATGTAAGATTCCAGAGGATTTCTACTCACTTCCATTAAAACCTACCCCAACCGGTAGATTACCCTAACAAGAAAAAAACAAGAATCAAGCCATACGAGCAAGAGATGGAAAATTAAAATTCGGCGTTTCGAAAGCGAATCCTCTATTTTAAACTAATTAAACTGTGTTAGACTATGAATTGTAGAGGACGGTAACGGGTGATACTGGAAACAACTCATTATTTTGTAGCCAGAGATTGCGCTCGGGCGCTGAAACCCGTTCTTTATTAAATACTAATTATTGGAAATTATAAACTGCTCGTTATTTTATACTTATCAGCATACTAATTTTCCCAACACATTATTTAAAGTGGCACCATCAGTAAATTAACGCTGGCGTAATTGGAACCATGGCCACGAAAGGAAATTGCTATGGTGAATGTTTTTATCGAGTAAATTTATCAGCTTTTATATTTCGTGAAATTGAGGTGTTCATGGAGAAGCCGCACGGGAGGTTGCACTTGCAGGAATTAATTAGCCGTGAACTATTTTGCTTGTCATCAGAAACGATAAAATACATTGTAAATAATAAAGCAGAGTTTTATAAAACAGAGAGCTTACGCTTACTATTTAGAAAATATAATATGAATGTTATGAGAAAATTCCTACCATTGTGGATAACAAGGTGAAGTAAATAGATAACAAGGTGAAGTAATAGAAAATTGACTACCAACACGATGAAGAGGACAATATTCGAGCTTCAACTGTTTAGAAAGCACTAAAGGTTTAAGTTATTAACGGCATAGTACCTCAGATTCGTATGATACGATGGCCGATATGACAAATCACTTGTTAGCGCGCATCCACGGTTAAATAATACCGAAACATTGAAAGCGAAGTAGTAGAACCCGAACCAGAGGTCATTGGGATGGACCATATGAGTTTTATGACCACAGACACAACGAATGAGTATGACATGTATGTTTTAATACATTTCTCCAGCAATTATCTTTCCTCCACTAACACATTAATTAAAACTTAACCTTTGATATTTCTAGCCATCTCCTCTTTTTCTCATCCACATAAAATGAAAAAAAAATGTCTACTCGAAAATAAAGCTAATTTTGCAGTTAATGCTTTTCTAAGCCACCTAGTGCCACGCACCATATTAGTGGTTTGACCTATCTTATCCTAGTGCCTGTCCTCGGTCCAACGCTGTCTACGCTCAACGATCCAACTATTGAATTTATATTTTTATTATGTATATATTTGGTCTTCTACGGGTCAGGGGCTCAAAGGGTTGCCTAGTATGGGGCCAATAACATGTTATTCCACATTGATAGTATATACTAATAAATGCCAATGTCCTTGGGTGGGTGGGGGGTGGGGCCGATGCTAATGATGAAGAAAACGGCAAACATGTTTTAGTTGGTGTTGGTGTAATTTTTCTCGTATAGCATCACATATATCTGGAAAAGTTCCTGAATTGCCATTTTCGACCCAGATAAATGGTAAATTGAAATAAATAAAAACTCTAATTCCTAAGCGCCATGCTAAGTTTGCATAGTAACCACGAAAATAACTTCAAAAGCGTTGCACTTTAGCACAGATGCTTATATTTTGTAAAAATAACAACGGGCTCCAGATATGGGACAGCTGACAGTGAAATAACCTACACAAAACATGTATAAATAAAATCGATTCTAATAAGATTTGCATGACTGGCCAATTTGTACGGCTTATCAGCTTGCACGGTCATAAAATGAAAATGAATTATAGTATTACAAATTGATTTCACTTTCTATTTTAACCAGGGAAAATTTCCAACTCCAAGATCAAGCCTAAGCCTCTCCTTAAATTGCACGACAGAGTAGGGGCATGCAGAAAATTTCATCGTGGTAATTTTTCAACGATTGAAAATCATCTCATGAGCTGGAGGAACATCTCCGAGCCGGGACCCAGATGAGACCAAAGGAAGGATGGATCGGGAACAGTTTTCCGCTTCCGAGCTCAGCTTTTGAGAATGGAACAAGGACGGTACCACGGGAGTTACAAAGCGGACGACCTAACGAACTTGTACCGATCTCTTACGTGTTTCCACCGCATGCAATCAACTAATGCGACGCACATGTCAGGGAGCCAGCTCTCTGCGGCTAAATCAACAGGGTGAGAACGAATGAGGGGGGACCCTACTCCGGTCGATTCATCTGCTCTGCATCTTTTTTTTCAAGCCTGTTGACGTGGGGACGCGAGGGAAACATACGGATCCCTTCAACTTGTAATTGGGAAGGGGAATGGAGAGTGCCTGAGCATTGGCGCGACCTCGTACTAACCTCGAATGATGGCCGGTGGCACAAACATTTAGCTACGGAATCAACAGTTAACATATCCACAACGTTATTGGAATTCATTAAAATAATTCTGGGGCGTGATCCCGGTTCCTCATAACGCGTGCTGTGGCGTTATCGTTATTTTTCGATTGCGCTCATGAGAGTGAAAACGTAATCGCCACTCTTAAAATGTTGTCAGGTGCATTGAGATTTAATTTAATGGAGTGCGATTTTAGGGCAGTTACTGTTTTTTGCTCATTGCTCAATTTCGCGAATTTTATTTTCCTAACTTGAGTATCACTCATCTTTTGGACTGGACCCAAAACCTCTTTGCGAACAATTGTACTTTTTGGTTCTCTTTTATTCCCTTTATAAGGTTAACAACAATGATGTTGATGTGACCATGTGACAAGCTATCGCTAACCACAATAAAAGCAATTCTAACAACTGTAAGCATAGCCCTTCTAGAACGGTTTGCGTTCTGGATAACGATAACGAGAACGCGTAAGAAGGAACCGTAATCCCACCTCTGATTATATGAACTACTGCTTCCGTAACTATGAACTCCAAATAGCTATTACTTAAATTATTTCCGCTTACCACTGGCTAAAATATGCACTGTCTCAACGTATTTTTTATTGAAATATAAAGGCTTGTTTGGCCATTTTTGTATCTCTACTTGAATTAAATGGGCTTTCCAGCGCTACAGAAATTTGAGAGGTAATGCAAAATATTCAACCATTCCTCAGCAGAAGAGAAAATATTATTTAAATGGAATGATGTAATAAACGTAAGGCCATTATTTAGTGATCATGCGTCCAGTTGCATGACAGAGCGAGGAATCCTGACTGATCTGTTTCAAGAACGTGTATTGTCTAGTATTTTATCTTTTAAGATTCGGTTGCGTTTCATCAAAAAGAACTTATTTGCTTAGTGGATTGTTCAAAAGTCATCGGTGTTACAGCGCTTTCACTACACAATCAATCAATTAAAATAAAACGCAAACTTGTATTAAAACCTTGGAATTTTATTCGAAAAAGTTTTTAACGTTTGGCGAGATTAAAAGTATATGTTTCAAGCCGCGGATGCTTGCGCAGGTGGAAATAGGTATAGTTATTAGTAATATTAACCATGATATGCTATACCTCTATGCTACGCTAAAAGAGTTAGAGATCTTAAAACTCTATTGGATAATTACATTGTGTCGTTTCTGCAAGCTGTCATGATATGTGTAAAAGGGTGGGTTCACACAGACAAGTTACTTCCGCAAGTTTATTTCGCAAGACCTTGTGGGAGAAATTACTCTGACGAACTATTTTTCACGAGCTAGTGCAGAGTCAGATTGGTTGCTTTTTGCACTGGCGACAATACGCTTCTGAAAACGACTTGCCAAAACTTTCAAAAGTTCTATAAGTGGACTTACAGAGCTGTCTACAGGTGAAAATCACTACGAAAGTCGCTTGCTGCAAGTAACTTGGTTAATAAACCTGCCAGTGTAAAACTACATTAAGAGTGGAACAAGAGGGGGTATCAAAGGTTGGGTTGGGACTGGTTGGACCTTTGAAAGAGAAGTCTTATGTGTCTTCCTTCTGAGGGGGAATAAGCAGGGATGAATGGGAAGAAGGGTGAAAGGTTAGTTGTGAATAGTAGTCGAGAAAGGGGAGCTGGTGAGGGGGTAATTACCGAAATGGAATCTCCACAGTTCGTTCGTCGGCTGGCCGTCTCGCTCCCCGCCGAACATCAACATCGAACTCGGCAGCTTACACGCAGCGTGGCCGTGCAAGGGCCCTGGGTTGGGGCGACTCCGGATGTTGGTCCACGTCTTGGAATCTACGGAACAAGAATACTTTCTTAAGTTACAATAAATTACCCAAATTACGTAGGTACACTGCAAGAAAAATAAAACAGATACGTGAAAAATAACATTTGAAACATTAATTGCCACAATAATCCTAAAAGTTTTCAGCTGTATGACTACTAGGTACCTCAGCTAAATTTCCAAATCACTGCGAACACACCTGACCGGCAATATGGGAGATCCGGGCTCAAATCCTAATCAAGTCAAATGATTTTTTCATGGCGAACTCCCTCCCTCAGGTGTTTTTCTTAGGGAAATGTTTTAGGTCAGCTCAGAAACCAATCAGAAGACATTTCGTTTAAACCGCAGTTTTCTACACTGCCCAATTCCCCGAACTAATATCAGGAGTTATTCTAAATAAGTGGCTCCAAATTTTTAAATTCTCTGCCGCAAAACTTAAAATACACGAGTTATAGGGATACATTAAAAACATATTATACATGACTGCTCAATGCAAAATAGAGTCAAATTCCCAATGTTCTCCACTTTAAAGCCAGTTAATATAGATTTATATCTATGTCTATCTCTGTACCTTTATCTTTGTATTTATTTAATAGTATCCATAAACTTTGTACCTTGGTTGCATTAATTATATAAGTGTATTTAATAATTTTGTCGAGCTAAATTAAATTTATACTACCATTGGGTGATACCCAGAGCATAATAAATCAATACTCTATTCTAAGAAGAGACTTGTCAAGCTATGCTAAAAATAACGTGAGAGAAAAGGTAAAGGTCCTTTGTTTGAAACGCAAAAAGTTGAAGGATAGACGAAAAATAAGTTAATGAGTCAATGAGTACCTTGGAAAAGATATTCGAGATCTTCATGCACGCGGGCGGATCACTAAAGCTAGATTCATTTAAATAAAATTATTAATAAACAACTAAATTCATTAAAATACACTTATTCACAACACTTTAAATTCTAACGAAAAACATTAGCTTTCTTCATAGAAATGCACGAAAAATAAGGAAAAAGTCGACAACTGACATTTTCACGATTGTCCCCTCTTTCTCTTCTTCACCCACTTTGAGCAGAAAAAATTCTTTCATGGCTTAAAATCACATATACTCTACAAGGTTAAAACTATCTCAGTGGCCGACCAGAGAGCAGGAAGTAAAGCCAGGAGTGCGGAGATGAGTGGAGATGTATTACATTCTGGCAAAAGCCTCCGATAAATAAAAGAAGTCAAAAGACAGCGATACTTTTAGAAGGTCCTTATTTTCACGATCTTACCCGGGGGACGGTAAGAGCTCTTGCTACCCTTTATTGTGGACTACATAAGAATGGACATAAAAAAATAATTCAATTGTCCCCGCCAAAAGTAACACGACTGAAAATAATCCAAACAAACACAAAAGTAATGCCTCAGCTTCTCAACGAGGAAACAACTGCAACGGACGCAAAGAACTAAAGTGATATTGCACGTAAATCTTCCAATCTGCCACTTCGGAAGCAAGGGACTAAATCTTATAGGAATAAAAATTTTGGATTCCATTCTAGAGATAAGTTCTGTAACGGAAAGTAAGGATACAGGACAGGGATCGAGAGTACATCTTTACCATCGCCGGCGAGGCTAAGATTGACATCAACTTTTGAACTAGAAACGATAAATTGAAGATAAACATAAAGGTTTCGTAGATGACAACAATAGTACATGATAGGAGTTCATGAAGTACAAAAAAATTAAAACAAAGGCTAAATGAATTAATCACACATGAAATTTGCTTAAAATTTATTGCACGAGGAAACGAACTAACGGTTGCCATTGCGGGAAATAAAGAATTCCATCACTTTAAAAGGTGTCAAAAGCGAAGTAATGAAAAACTATTAACTATAGTAACCATTGACTTCTGTTTATATTTTCATACTGTACGTTTTTAACTAACATGCTATACCAGGAGTTTTTTTTAACAGTTAAAGAAATCCTTCACAATCCCACGTAACTCCACCCACAAGGGATTATATTACAAGATATCCCGGTATTGCATCTTATTATGCGCTTTCAAGCATGAATTTAATTGAAAATACGTCTGATGGGCATAAACAGAAATTTAACATTTTAATTTGAAATTGTGAAATATTCGAGAAAATTCATAGTTTATAGCTCTCGAAAAAGTTCCTGGCGCTTCGAAGTGGAGGATCTTAGGAAATCGGCTACGTTAACTTTCAACGGGGGAGAGGGAGGTTGTATAGCGTGTAGGATGAGTCAGAAAACCTTTCTAACTACAACCAACACAAGCACTTCGAGAAGTGGGATAACTCTCCACTGAACATCGTCCCGTTTAGACTCGTCTCACGATGAGATCTTTGAGATAGGGTCTCGGGTAAAGCCATAGCGATGGGTGATTTTAACCCCCTTGCCTCGTGTGCGTGTGTCTCGTACTTTTTTCGCGAGCTAGTTTGTTCCCCTGCCTCACTGCCTCTCTCGCTGCCTCCCTCTCTTCCCCTCCATCCCTTTTCCTTCACCCCTCCACTTCTAACTCCCCTCCTTGCCGCGGAGGTCTGCACCAGGAACTTTTGCGAGAGCTATATTGAACTAGTGTACAATGATATTTATCCTCGGTCCCCGGAATATTTTGCTTCCCCAAAAATGGCCACCGGGAGCTAAAGTACGATTAAAGGACCATTTCTTAACGTTTCGAACGCAGCTTGAGGATCAACTTGAGGTTCCTGCCTCTTTTCTTGACACTCACGCGTGTCCCATCTCCAGAAGTCGCCGCGCTCCTGCAGGTCAGTCATCCCGCCGTACACCCACATGCATTCCTCGTGGAGGATGGCCGAATGCTTGTGGCGGGCCGGGGGCCGATCACCGCTGCCGCCGCCCCCCTGCTGCCCCCCGCCGCCCCCGCCACCTCCGCCGCCCCCGGCCACGCCGCCTGCGTTCCCGCTCACCAGGTGCCACGACTCCGTCTCTGCAGGTAAATATAAAAAGGGAGGACGGTTTCAATAATTACCATGATAAATAAAAAGACATATGATTCAATAAGAAGTACCACGGTACTTTAACTGTAGTGGGCTTGGAAAACAAGAAGTAATAGTAACCACACTTTTTAATCTATTTCCGATCGGACGAAAATACTCGTTAAAATTAAGTTTGCTAAAATTACTATGTAAAAACACTTATTAAACCGAGGGGAAGAAATAATTTCCTGAAAAGGATCCAATGAATGCTTGGAGTATGCAAAATAGACACCTGCTGGCAAGTATCTGACTAAGCGGGACCTGAGAGCATTCACTATACCATTTAGATTATACTAGTTTATCCAAGTATACATCACTATTAAACTACTTCTGGTGCATTCGATGTTCATATAAATTAATGCATTAAAAATAAACAAAAACATACTGTGGCATAATGTCACAATTGTGTTAACTTGTGTGACCATGGTTCAGTAAGTAATTAATATGTTTTCTACAATATTTTACCAGAAAAAACGACAAAGGATGGGAAAAGCTGTAAGGGATTCTCCAGAATGGCCAAAACTGACTGCTTTCTAAGAAAAATAATGAAATGTTGTTTGAACGAGTATTTTGTATGCATACTTTTTTAAACTGTTTATTATACCCTTCCCATGGTCTACATCCTTGTCGTGGTGGAAGGGCTAGCGTGCTCTGATGACCCCTAGAGCTTCACTGGCGGGAGCAATGCTCCAGGTAGGGTCACCCATGCCAGATTGGTCGAAGGTTAGGAGACAGACGAATGGTAGTCCGCGCAGCTTCTGTATCTCAGTGAGGCGGCTGCAAAAGGCGTCTGACCCCAATGGGGCGGCCTCTGAAGTGATGGTGTCACGTAAAAAACAATATTGAGTAAGGCCACGGAATATCATCTCAATTAAAAAAAACCTTGAAATTATGGACAGTTCTCAAATGATAATGAATCCTGGTAACTACGAGACTTGGCCCATTGGGCCGGGTGTCGTTCCCGGCAGCGGTGGGAGGAAGGCCCCTGCGGTCGTGATCACACGAAATCCTTGCTCAGATGTAGTAGCAGCAGAGGAAAAGAAGATAAAGAAGAGGAACGAAACAATCAGAAAAGGCACGTGGAATGTTAGGACTATGCTGAGGGCGGGGAAGCTAGAGAATATAAAGCAAGAAATGGAGAGGGTGGGTGTAGACATCATGGGTCTGGATGAAGTAATATGGAAAGATAGCGGGAACTACCGGAGCGATGGATATAGAATGAAAACTGATTGATAGAAAGAAGAGGATAGGAATTCTGGACGAAATAAGAGGAGGTAGAAGATATGAAGAATTGGAGAGGGATCTAATGGCGGGACATCCTAAGGAGGGAAAGCGAGAAAATGTCTATGAGGTTGGGATGCAGAATGGGGACTGTCCAAAAACCTACCAATCAGCTGGTAGAATACTTAAATGTAAAAATGACACCACGTTATGATGATTTTTTATGGTAATAATTATCCTCCATTCTATTATTGTAGCTTAACTCGGGTAGCAGGAATCTTTAAGTCCACCAAAAACTTCAAAATATCGTATACAGTGCTTCGCACAAATACACACACTGTAATTTATACCTATATATTTGTATTTGTATATTTTAGTAAAAGTAAATATTAATATTATCAAGTAAAAATCATATTATTAACAGACAGGAAAGAGTCATAAATGTCATAGTTTTTTATCATGAAATAGCCGGTTTTTGCCAAAAAGTCATGGAATTCGACTTTGCGGATTAAACGACATAAAGTGGTAGTAATCACTTCAGGTTTTAGTATGTGGAACCTCTCCAGGTACATGTATCTAAGGGTCCAGTAAGGAAGAAACTTTTCTAACAGAAACGTAGGGAACTGAGGGAAAAGAGAGAATAGCATAGGATAGTGAAAGGAATGAGCATTTAGAAAGTGTAAGAAAGGTGGGATACTTACATTGGAGTAATGAAAGATTGAAAATGACGAAAATGAAGATATTTTCATTACATTTTGACGCCATATTGCGATGTTTTTAGAAATTCCGGTAGAAGGATACAGAATAATTGCACATATAATATATGTACATACCTCACCCCCAAAAAGGTTTCCGGCGGCTTGCCTTGTCTACACTACAGACTTAAGTGACTTCACTTAAGATTTACATTAAGTGTGGTCCGATAGCTACACTTGAACTTTAAGTCGACTGAAACTTATGTGTTTCAGTTCACTATAAGGATTGATTACATTTATTTTTATAATACAATGGATTTTCAGATGACTGATCCTAAAAACTTGTCATATAAACATGCCAAATGAGAATGAGTATACATTTTAAGAAAAGAAAAACTAAGAACAATGTCCTTTGCGGTTATTAGATTTTCCTCTTTGGATACATATGCATCACAGACATGTCTTACTTTTCAAGTGTTATTTTTTAACAAAATATCACGAACAAATCTCTGGCAGTTAAACCCGTAAGAAAGAGAGGGGCGTTAGGGTTATTTGTTTGGTAGACCGGCATAAAGCGTTCCACCATACCGGCAACATACGAAAATAACGTGTTTTCGACCCAACATTTTATCCTGGACAGCTTCAGGGAAATAGTTGATGTTTGGCGATTAAAAATATATATTATAAGTCAAATATACTTCCTGTATTGTCTATTACTTTTAGGTACGGCTAAAAAAAGCTATTAGAAGTCAAATATATAATCCCTTTTTTGTCTCCTACTTTTAGGTACGGCTAAAAAAATGACTTTCAAAAATCATTAATGGGAAACATATTAAAGAACCTCAGTTACCTCGGGCTTCACCTACTTCAATTTGAAGAAATCCATATGACAACTTTCATAAAGGCACAATGATAGGCTCCACATGTTATTTGTGGGGGTTGATAAGGCCTGTGACTTCAAACCCCAGCACTTAACATGAGCTTTAAAACATATCATAAGCAAAAATTCTAACAAAATAAAATCATTCATTATGGCTAATTTTACCCACTTTAATCTAATTACATCAACATCACCACAAAATATAACTTTTAAAAATACACCGGGTACCTTATAAAACTTCCTACATTTACCAATACACCGACATTTATGAAAATTACATTATCCCCCACACGTACACACACGTATGGAGTGAAACAGGGCTGCTGGGCCGGGACGGTATGCGGCCCGGAAAAGGCCATTTTAAAATGCGAAAAAGGCATTTCTGCGTGTTGAGGAAAGGCAAAATGCAGTTTTGAGAAAACGTGAATACGGAAATTGATATTTTTCAGTAGTGAAAAACGGGGAAAGGTGAGGAAATGGGCACAAGGAAGTTAATGGAAATGGCCATTTATTAAAAAAATTCCCCGAGTTGGTTGGTGATTGGAGGGTAGCATAGTTGTAGTGTGTTGAAAGTTGTAGCGTATTTTTTTAAAGAAAAAAATCTCCCGAGTGGGTTGGTGATTGGAGGGTGGTGTAGTTGTAGTGTGGTGAAAGTTGTGGCGTATTTTTTAGAAGAAAAAAACCCCACACGTAGTTTGGTGATTGGCTGGGGATGTAGTTTTAGTGTGGTGAAAGTTGTATCGTAATATTTTAAAGAAAAAATTCCCCCAATTGGGTTGGTGAATCGAGTATGGTGTGGTTGTAGTATGGTCCAAGTTATAGCTGAAATGGTATGGGAAAAGGTTGTGTAAAATGCGTCGTAAAGCGGATAGTTTAAGTTGAAGGTGGGAAAAGTCATGGAATGAATATCACCTTTCGAGGATTCGGTTGGTGTGATAGGAATAACATTCGAAACTACCTAGGTAATCTGAGGATTACTCACTGATAAACCAGCATCTACAATTGTAGAGTTGGGTTGAACAGTGGAGGGTAGAACTCACTTAGTACAATACGGCCTGAGAAATCTAGTCATTTGATGGGATGGGATGGGATAAAATCCCATGTACCTTCTGAGGCTTCTCAGAAAGTTTTGGTACAGGTAACTGTGAAGCGTAAGTAGCTAACATCAGCTCCCTATTTTGGTTACCCACCAAATTAACTCTGCGTTCCAGGTCCAGTGTTGCTTTTTCATTTATGAACAAGTCACTACCGTGAAATATATACTCTACTACCGCCTTAGGCAAGCTTAAGAACGTGCTGGAGAGGAAGCTGGTCGCAGCCTTCTCTCCAGAGATGTCTCTGCGAACAAGCCGTTCAGGGTGACGTAGTTTACTTCAATAAAATAAAGCTTACGTTGAATAAAACGTCCCAAATTACTTACAAACCTGCATTTATTTGATTGATTCGTGATAAGCAGAAATGTTTTAAATCTAAGACCTAACTTTCACTAGCTGGCACTCTCAAGGAGGCAGATAAAATGGGGATTCAAATAAATGCTGGATAGAATGCAATTGAGACGTACATTTTTTTTCATTTTGGAAATGTCGCATTTGAAGAACGATGTACTATGTGAGACGAGTTAAAGCTCCTCTCCCGCACGGATTGCGAACGAATGGATTCACTTCAAACTCTGAGAAGAGGAAAATTACGTAATCCCTGATTTATGCATCCGTTTGTAGTTTTCCATACCTTTTGGTGAACAAAAAAACTTAAAAGCAATGGAGACGTCCTTAGCTAAGAAGTGAGATGCACAAATGAGTGCTAGAGAAGTGAGACCTATCGCGTTTCACATCACTTGCCCCCGCGAGTTATGCAAAACACAGCAGCGTAGGATTTCTCATTGCCTAACGTTCAGGATAATGTATGAACGACGCAGAAAATAAATTAAAAAATGCAAAAACCTGAAAGTGAGAATGCCGGAAAACAATTGGGTTAACTGGATACGTTATTTTCAATTTCAAAATTTAAACCACCATTAGAACAAGACATAGGGATAAATTCGGTTCGGTAGACCTCTCAGCACGTTAGAAAAATATATTTACTATGCATTTTCCTTTTTATGGTTATTTATTATATGTGCTCAGGCTTTGTCGTTCATTGCCACGATAAAGAAACATAATAGGATTAGAAATTGGTGGAATGATGGAATACTTCAGACGTGAAGAAATGCAACAAATGTTACACCCCTTACCGCGTTTTTAACTACTTGTGGCGGCGAACAACAAATGTTGCACAAGAACAGTACACACGAGAACTGAATCAACGACTTCGGAAATAATAAAACAATTTCTCCACAAATATCACCAAAAACCCGACTCTTCACATCATAAAGGGTCCATTTCCCTTTCAATTCACCCCATTTATGATTACCCTGGGGAATGCTTCTCGAAGGTTAAAATCCTCCTCGCAGACTACCCATTGAGAGCTTAAGTCTCTCTCACCTAAGTAATAAAAAAAAGAAAAATATCCATGCCCATTTTCAATGAAACGAAAAGCATGAATAGACCGCATCCAATCAGCATAAAAAGTAACCCTTCTGGAAAAAAGGACAAAAAAGACTTTAGGGTTTTGGGATTTACCTCACCGCAGATTCACCCCCTTGTCGATACTTGGTTCTTTAGGAAACATCAACAAGCACTCACCTCCTACATAAACTGCAAATTGAGTTTTTATCCCCTGATCCCATTTTGTTTTCATCAAGTGCGTCTCGTCATCATACACCTTTAAGAGCCAAGCAACTCACCACGGTCCTTTCTTACTTCGGCTGCGTCGAATACATCCACAGCCTCCCCAACTGGTGTACTGAGAAATTTGCATGAGTGGATGCTTAAGCTCCAAAGGTATATAGGGATTCAAAAAGGGAATTTAAAATTAGCGTCTTCCGCGAGGTTGTATCAATTAATTTGTTACTTTACATCACCTTAAGTCGTGAATATCACACGAGTCCCCTGTAAGGGACAGTTTTTACCACTAAACTCGATGGTAATTCTTTTTCCCATTTCTCACACACTATGAAAGAGAAAAACACACATGCTTGTTCTTTGAATATTTTCCCCAGAAATTAGGGAAGTATTAAAAGCGGCAATTTATTACCTATACGCAATGTTTAAACTCAACCAAATATTACTCTCCTTTCCTTTTATGTGCAAGTCAAATTGAAAATACCTAAAACGTTTGACTGGGAGCAAGTTACCTCGAATTTATGCTCACACGAAGAATACCATCACGCGAGTAGAGAAAATGTGAGGGAAAATGTCCAATGGGATAGCATATTGATGGAACTGACTATAAATATTGATCGCAAGGGCAGCAATTTTCTGCGGTTTCAACTCTCTGGTGATGTGGCCTAGGCTCATGCGTTCCTTGGAGTGGAGAAAACAGTGGACGGCTCAGGTGAAAGAAACAAAAGCTAAAAGCGATAAAATTTTTTATCACAAGCGCTAGAATTCTATGCTGCAAAGGGCTAAGTACAATGTACACACAAGGATATTTTGACTTACAAAGATCAACCGGCGACCTTTGAATGAAGGTATAATAAGCTGTATTGTGGTATATGTGCTACTTTTCGAAGTGAAGGACGCTCAAAAAAACCAGAAGTATTTTCATTACGTTGATTAGGCGTTTTTTTATGTTTATCAAAATTTATGTACGATGCATTGCAATACTTATACGCATGTCTATTACTCCACACGAATTCAAAGTTCACTGATTCAATGCAGGTAGGTTCTGTGATTCCATAAAAGTTTGAAAGAAAAAAATCAATAATTCGATGGGATAAGGATTCTTCAGATATTTCATAAATTTGTTTGGGATCCACAATAAATATCAGAAATTCGATCAAAGGTACACAACGACGATTCGCATATAAGTATACGTATTCTCTTAAGTTAAATTGATGACACATTTCCGAAGAAGATTTACCTTTGAAAATGCCATATTTCGCTCATTTTATCTCTTGAGGTTTTGTTTTTAGATTGACAAGGTTTCTTTAGTGATACACACTACATTACTCTTGTACCACACATTGCATGGAAAGTTCGGCAGTCTCATTTCAGGACAAATTGACACTTTCCTCTGGATGCTTCCCTGTAGGGGGTGCAAATTGGTCGTTGTCGACTCGTGGGCCGGAGTTAATTCCGCGCTGTGTTCACTCCTTGATTAGAGCTGTGACGTCGAATTGCAATCACAGCGCTCACTTGCGACACAGAATTGAATCGGCGACTTGCGAGTCTTCAGACCCGGTTCCTGCAGAGCGAACTAGACGGACTTGATTATACGAGCAATTAATCTCTCGAAATTGTTTACTGAACCAACCAAAAAGTTCACTGCCTTGCTTTCCCAATTAAGTTTCCCCACCGTGATCCAATCCACGCCTGAATCAACTTCTACGAGGAAACAGAATTCGCTTCAAGCCTCCAGGTGCATTCATCGGCCGAAGTTGCGATTTCAAGCATTTATTGCACAACTCATAAAACAACATTAACAAAAAAGCGCCAGAGCGGTTATTTTGACCGTTTTGGAAATTTCATCGTCTACCTCTCCTAGAATACTTGGTGAAATATTTTGTTGTTAAGTGGCTTTTAATACATTTTAGAGGCACATACTCGTTTATTTTCTTACGCGTTAGATGCAATAGTTTTCTAAATATTTACATATATACCAATAAGAGCCGCAGCGGTCATTTTGACCGCGTCTCTAATTCTCAAATTAATATCTTTATTTTATATTTATTTTGTAATAAGATTATATTTCTACGGGCTTACGATATATTATTGATAATAGCTTCAATTTATTCGCTTTTTGCTAATTAACATTACATGTACATCATACATTTTGTATAGACTTTCTCAGTCCTGAATCGAGGAGAATAATTTTTAATGAAGCACTTTTAGGAATAACTATGGCATATTATTCACTAGTATAAATTGCTCTTCAAAAACTATTTTTTTCTTATTATTGAAACAAATGCTTCAGCTTCAACACAAGCTAAGCGCAAGATAATAAAATATTTCTAACGTATGGCCACCGTGTTTGTCAGTAGATAAATATGTGATCCGGCACATAAATATTGCAATTAGCAAAAAGCTGTTTCGTTAAGTTAAAAATACTGGAAAAACAGTTAACTGAGGAAATTGAAGCTTTTATTGCGATTATGTATGCAAGGCGAGCATGGGGATATGATTCGTTGGTTTGGGCATATTTTTCCATAAAATTGGGGGACATCATTTTTCTCTTATACGAGGCAAAAGAAATAGATTTTGTGGAAAAAAGCCGGGTGATTACTTTTTTTATAGATGAGCAGCTTTTTTCACTAAACTTTTATGCATATTCACTCAATATTTGGCTAAGAAACAAAAGAATTCTGCGTTTTGTTTGGGATGTTAGCTGATGTCAAATCAAAATACTTCTGTAAAGGTTTGCCGAAACAGGGGAAATAAGATGATACCTCTCCAAAATTTATTTTACTGACATAAGAGCACACCTACACCTTACAACATATTTTTTCATCTCAATTTCTTTGGAAAAACATATAAGAGTATCAACATAGTGGGACCGGTCAAAAGAATCAGACACAATGTATTTGAAATAGTACATACGTCAAAATTAGTATGCAGATATTCGTCACCGTAACAGTGAATTTGGAAGGCGCAGAGAGGATAGCATATCATAGTGGAATAATAGCAAATTTGTATTGATACTGAGTACTGAGCACTAGATGATTCTAAATAGACCATACGAAAAAAAGGATAACAGAGCCAGTCACTTTCTTCAACTCCTCATAATGCCTGATCAAATGACGAGAAGTCCGCAACCCACGCTGGGTATTGTAGGTCACCAGTGTAATTACATCAAAACGTAATTATTTGCTTTCACGCAGTAAAAGTATGGAAAGTGTTCCATGTGGTGACAATCAAACACCAGTAGGAACTAATTTACTTTGAAGAAGTGAAGTAGTCACAAGGCAATGAAATACTACCATCAGTGCAGAACACTGAATCTCAGGGTACATATAAAGATTAGACTCCAGTGTAAAAGTACAAAGATGCGACATCTCTACATCTTCATACTACTCAGTAAGCCCCTGTAAACTTTACACTGCAATGTTAGGATACTAGCCACGAAAGGGGAGGGAATAGCGAAAAGGAGAGGTAAGGGGACAGAGGTGAGTAATAGATTCACGATGTGTCTTAAGATAGTGTCACGCTGTTTTTAGTCAAAATCACTAGTGGTGCGTCGAAAGAAGTCATTCATTCAGGTCAAAATTGGGATAATTATGAGGTATAAAGAGCTTGAGGTACTTAATGGGAGGAAAATAGCAAGCTGGTACAAGTATCAATAAGTTTATAGTTCTAATGAGTATAGAACTTTAAATATTACATCAAGATGGGGAAGTTAGGGCAGGGAGGATAAAAAAAACCTACCAATCAATAGGTAGAATACAAAGTGACGAATTTTCCCTTCACGGCAAAATATTTCATTGACCACTATAATCTCGTTTATAATAGTTTATAATCTCGCGCGACGTATAATACAAATGGTATTAAGGTTAAGCTCACAACCACCTCCTAGTTCCCACCTAGACCAGATTACGCCGAGAGCGAGACCTAGCGCTGCTAGGCCTTGCCTTAATCCACTCATTTCCGTTTATGTCTCCTCTGACGCCTGCTTCCAATCTCCCGGGAGCCATCACAGCCGCTCTGCACGAACGGCTAGCTCGTGCTGGCCTCATTTCCTTCCGGTCGGCTCTCCGAGCGTCTCTCTCCCGCTGCCATCCACGGCAAACGACACCGGGATTAACGTGAGCGTCGTATGAGAGGAGTGGAGCCTCTCCGGTAACAACATCACCAGCAGCCGAACCACGCCCCGAATCGAGTCAAGGTTTAACTTACCTTCCTCGTCATTAGTCATTCAACCCTAAGATAGGTTGACTGCAGCCTTCCGCTCTATCCTTTCCCTAGCTAATGCCTTATTGTCCTTGTAGCTCATTTACTTCATGTCCTGTTTACGTTGACTAAAACATAATTTATTTTGTGTAACCACTTCATGCGTCAATATTTGAAAACTTGCGATATTCATAATGAAATAAATTAAAACGTTTTTACACACCAAATACGGTGAAATTCGCCATGAAAAAATCATTTAACTTGACTGGGATTCAAACAAGGATCTCCAAAGCACCTGGCCGGCAATTGGGAGATTCAGGTTCGAATCCCGGTCAAGTCAAATAATATTTTCATGGCGAATTTCACCGTCTTCGGTGTATAACTTCGCACCCGTGCGTGTGACTGCATACCATATCATTTGAGCAACCACAATGATTGGAAATAAAACGTTGCATTGCCTTATAACTACTTATAAGATGTGAACAGTAGGCGCAGTTTTAACTAATTGTATAGGAAATACCAGAAACAATTTTCGGACTCCCATTAGTTCCAAAACCTGTTAAAAAGATAGTAAAATATTAAAAAACTATTTGGCATACTTAAAAATAATAGTAATCAAAATACCTCTATAAAATGTTCCACATAGTTGGAGAAAATTGTCGCGGGAAAAACAATGTGAAAATTCTTAAAACCTTTCTGAGTCTTTTTATCGAAGTTTTCGATTCAAAGCATCATCTCCAGGTAACCTCAAATATTGTGTCAGAGTGAAATAGGGAATCATAAAGGTATGCAGTGCCAGAGGTTCTTAAGTATTCGAAGATTTGATTCGGGCATTCAAAGCATTCTGCAACTCGTGATATAATTGTGGCCTTCGATGAAAAGCTTTGTGGTGATGAGATAGAAATAAAGCAGTTGTGAGAATACGTGGAAAGTATGATTATGTCATCGAAGCTCTTTTGGTTCATATCCCGTTTTAGCTGGCTTATACATTTGACCGTAGGTCTTCCTCAAGGGAATTTCTCTTCTATTATGTTCTTGAAAACTTCGTCGTGCCCTTAAGGTAGTGTGAGCGAAAAATCAATTCACATAGAATTTGATGAATTTAGCCTCATTTTAAAGAAAAAACTCATCTTTCCAATGATATCAAAATATTAACCCCTTGCCGATCTACTTTTGTCTGCAATTTGTCTAAAAATATAAGCTCTTTTACATGGGATGCATTATGACTGTGCGCTCCAGAGGGAGAATATTGAAAAAATTAGGAACTTCTAGCGCCTAGATGTCGTAAAAAAACTAACGGTGGATAGTTTGCATGTTTTCTCAACTATTTATAAAAATTAATCTATTACTCACCATAGTAACTTTTACAGAATCGCAAAAAAACCTGCTGTTTTGAAGGGTTTTCAGCAGTACGGCGTGAAAAAATGAGTCAAGTTAGAGACTTCTGTAGCTTTATTTATTTAATTACTGAGAATTTCGGTCATATATAACTATATCTTTGCGCCGTTAATACTACAATATTTATTTCTTACTTCTTACAGACGCTGAAATAAAAAAATAAAATTTGAATATGGTCTCCATTATGACTAGGGAACTATCCCGCTCAAACCACCAAAATGTGGCCGATCATCTGGACTTTGTCTTCCTCATAGTGCTCCTCTCCAATTATTCTGTACATCTCGTTTCCGATCCCATCCGTCCATTTGATCTTCAGCATCCATATCCATCACCAGGTTTCGAAAGCCTCTAATATTTTCTGTTCCAGCTTTCCAATTGTCTATATCTCTGAGTCATATAGTGCAACACTCTACACCAGGGGTCTCCAAAGTACGGCCCGTGGGTCACATCTGGCCGCAATATGATTTTATTTGGCCCGCAAAAGAATTAAGCGGAGATGCGCCGCATAATTTTTACTAGGATGGATGATACTTGCAAGTATTTAGCGTTTAAAAATTTAAATCTCAGTTTAATAAGATTTTAAAAGCAAAAACACAGTATCATGATTCATATTAATTAATGGTTTTTTGATGAAAATGTGTATTTGCTGGTAGTGTTCGTCGTCATCAATATGCGATAATTTAAGTTTACATAAGTACTCTATATTTAGTTAATAACATTTTCTGATTTCGATAAAACTCATATCTAAAGTTTCCAACTTATATTTTTTTGCTACGGCCCGCTGAAAAATACTCAAGTACCCATTGTGACCCTCGTTACGATGAGGTTGGAGACCCCTGCTATAGACAATAAGTTGATATTTTGAGAACTCCCAGTGATTATTATGTAAAGATTATAAATGTGTGCAAATGTTAATATATTGGTTGATGGAAATAATAATATAAAAGGAAATATGTCTAACTAATACTTCTACCACTAAACTAGCCAGGGAAAGACAAAAGAGTAAAGTATTACGTGCAGCAGTAAAACAAGGCAAGTTAAGTAAGTAAGGTAAAAAGGCGATTAAGAAAATATTACAATGTCAGCGCCTCACAGTTTTCATGTATTCCATGAAGTTTTAATAATTTGCCATTGCATAATCAATAAAACGGAGAGGTTAAAACGTTTATGCCAGATTTTTCGAAATAATGGACCAAACCTACATCGGTGGGGTAATGTTAATTTTATCTCTACTTATCTCATCTCAAGTGTATTTTCCATCTCTTTTACTCCTACGTTTACCTTACTACCGTATACTTGTTGCTAAAGGACGCAGTACTAAAACCTTTTGTCAAAAGTCATCAACAGTAGTTTTCAATCCAAAGATTGGCTTGCATCATCTCTAGATTCAACTCTCCTCTCTGCCAACTGCTTCAGTTCTTCAATTTGACGTCCGTCATAATTTTCCAAATGTATTCCATTCTTGATCTTCTCAGTAATTCTTTGAATATATTCCTCCTTCCAATATTATTTTTATTAGAATGCAGTGTCGCAAAATATGTCTAATAAGTTACTTTCTCTTTCTTCGCAGAGTTTTCGTTATACTTCTTTTCTCTGACCGTCTGAACCTTACGCCAGCATTAAAACGTTACAAGGTTTGAAACTTTTTATCATAAACACGTGTTATTCCTTTAAAAAATATTGGGCATAAAGCCCGTGATCAAGCTGAAAATATTCATCGAAACATTGTCAGCATTCCTTTCATATTCAGAAGAGGCAAATTAATTCTGGTAAAAAGTAATATTTTCAGCGTATAAAATCCCGAGTATTACATTTTTCGTATAGTATCATGGTTAAAAAAAGTAAAACTTTAATTTTCAAATTTGTTGGCCCTCGATCTCTTTCAAAAGTCGTTTAAAATGGGAAAAATAATAATAAAAAAATGTCGTACTTTCAGCCACCATCTGGGATCGAACCGGTAATCTGCGAAAATTATAAAGGCAAAAAAGTTTTCGATAGTAATGCAATAAAGCTTCCGATAAATGAAATGTAGAACGCATAGAAAATGGAAAAAAGGAGGGGCGCAGTAACCTTAAGGTTATTATCCTAGGCTGGGGTCACCCGTCGAGGTCGTCTCCACCTAGCCATCCCCACGGCCGTCTCTCGCCTTGTGCCCTTACGCCCGCGGCCACGCCGCCTCCAACAATAGGGGGTGTTAATTAGGCTTTTATCTTGCTATATGTGAAAGACGCATAAATATTTCACAAATAAGAAAGAATGAACTTAACTTCTTTAGTGCCATTTTCCTATCTAATTAATTTCGGAAGAGTTGAATCTGATATTACCGTAAGCACATAACATTTCTCTGTCACCAACGAATAACTGGATGCAATAAAAGTTTTGTTAAATAAATAAGAAAGAATGAACTTAACTTCTCTGGTGCTATTTTCCTTTCTATTTAATTTCAAAAGAGTCGAATCTGATATTACCGTAAGCATTTAACATTTCTGTATCACCAACGAAAATTTCATGCAATAAAATGTAAATGTGTACTACTTTCATTTTATTGGCCATTTACAATTCATGTTGACAAAGAAGAAATAATTTCATTGCCTTTCCAAATCGTTTATCTGACATCATTTAAGTCCTTGTAAGAATACATTCATGGGTGATTTTCACTTACACCTTTCCCGCGTTCACTCTTTCGGATCGTGGTTGTCATGGAAGTTACTCATTGTTAACGCCCTTCTTTTAGGAGTTGTATTGACGTGATTATATTGAAGTACCTGGTTGCCGAGCGTTGCTCGATGTTTATTTGGTGTACTAAGAACTTGTATGCTCCTATTCTGCAACTAATTGTCTATTTTAATTATATTGGGCATTCACATAGTGCGATTAAAGGTTTTAATAAAACAAATTTTATAAAGCATAACGGATATTAATTTTTTTAAATATAGTAGTGATGATGCAATTAGATAGTATATAGAAAACTCAACAACACCACTAACACTAAAATGTTCTTCTAACGAAATACGGAAACCATCAATAAATTCAATATTTACATTCTTTTCATTATTTACAATGTTCATTGTCAGATTATTGTTTTATTAAAAATTATTTAATATTTCTTTCCATACAACGATTCTCGTGTGTCGAAGTTATTGAGTCAGGACGCTCTTGGGCAAATTGTTGCAAGGTTGATCCATCTTCAAAAGTTGTACGAGCTGCTTCCGCAAATTCGGGCCATTCAGGATATTACATCATTGTGATAAAGATGTCTGATGATCCTAATCGACGGACAAATGCCATAGCTTCTTCAAAAATGTTCAGTGTAAATTTTCCGCGGCATAGATTCGATTGATCAGGAAATCTTTCGTTTTGAGTCCCGGAAGATGTCGTATGACCAGGTTGTGAACGAGAAGTTCAGTATCTGTAATTCAGAACACTTCCTGATTCTTTTATCTAGCAACGATCTTTTTATTACTCTTTATAATCAACTAGCTGAGCCCGGCATGCGTTGCAATGCCTCTTTTCCTTTCTAAGTAGGCACACATATACAAAGCAGACACATTTACATGTTCAAAATAAAATATAGAAAATTATTTTTTGTGCATTAAAATAGACTTGAAAATTTTATTCGAGTGCTTTCGGATATTCAAAATTTTTGGTCCTACCGCCCTCTGAAAAAAACAAATAAATCCTTCGGCTGTCCCACTCGTGAGCATGCAATATATAATTAACCGTGTGAAAAGCATGGATTTTCCAGATTTAATCCACATATTTGAAGCGATTGACCTTGTGCCTTGTTTATTGTCATTAAAAATGCAAGGCGAACGGGGAACTGTAGTCGTTTGAAATCAAATGGCATGTCGGTGGAAATGATGGGAATACGTGATAAGCACATCTTCTCCTTTTGACTTGCCATTCAGAATTGTCGCTTAAATGACGTTTGGCAGCAGTTGTTTGACAGTGAGCCTGGCTCCATTGCACAATTGTAGTGCATAAATATTACGCAAAAGAATAATTGGTGCACCGAGTTTGAGTGACAATTTGTGCGGTGGTACACCAGAATGATCCTACGAATTAAAAATATCAATTGGATAATTAAAAATCTCGTCCGCATTCATGACGCTGTCAATCGATTTGTAGGGGACAGACTTGCCCGAAACATTTTCGTGGATGGCGTAGTTGATTGCATTGATGTCGGTGCTTTTTGATGCCAAAATAGCACGTTCGCAACGCCATTGGTGATGTTTGTAATTGGTACCAATTTGTGGAAAAACTTTCTGAATTAATTGTTCAATCGATGGAGCAATGATACAAAAGTCCAATGGAATTGAAATATATGTTTTGTGTCGGCATGAACTGGTACTTTTCCATTGCCAATGTCCAATAGCTGTTTTGAAAATATGGGTGACACATTGCGCTGCAGATTTACGCACATATGGGTCGTTAAAGTGAGTTTCGACACATGTCTCCAAAGATGCGACGCTTTGAGTAAAGCGTTGAGTTCATCAGCTGGCGTTGAATTTGGTATTGCTGGTCTGTCCCACTCGTGAGAATGCAACATATAATTGACCACGTGAAAAGCATGGATTTCCAGATTTAATCCACACACTTGAAGCGATTGACCTTGTGCCTTGTTGATGATCATTGAGAAGGCAAGGCGAACGGGGAACTCGAGTCGTTTGACTACTACTATCAAATTAGTCACTGAATCTGGCCTTTAAATGCTGCAAGAGTGAATAGCCATTCACTCTTGCAGCAATGAAATAGCTATTAAATGGATATTCACGCCTGGTTGCCAAGGATATTTCTATTGTTGAAAAGGAAGAAAAATTGATGAATTTCGAAATAAAAACGCAATACTTTAACAAAAACGAAGCGTATAAGAAAATTGAATGCAATAATTAAATACAGCATTCTTTTATGCGTTCTATGATACAAATTTCCATCCAATATCCGGAGTGCAATTAATTTAAAAAGCAATTAAAGAAAAACGTTCCAGCCGTTCCATACAAAATGTATGAGAAAATGAATTTTCTTCATAAATTTTGTTTCGTGAATTTTTCCGATGTTTTAATAGTTATTCTGCTATTCGGGGCGGAGACAAATCCAACAAATCAAAGATCATAAAAATCGGTCCAGCCGTTCTTGAGTTATAAATGGTGTAACTAACCCGACTTTGTTTTATGTATAGAGATGCTAATTATTATTGTTGCTTGTACTGTGGTGAGTCGTGGCGGGGTGTTTGTCAGTTTGTCTTCGGGGAAAGTCGATTGTTTTCGGGAAGCGGAGAGAACAACGTGTATATAAAAACGACAATCGGTTGTTTTCAGTGAGTTCTGTTGGGTATTGGTAATTCTTGATTTTTTTTAAATCGGTTCGAAGAAAGAAAGTTCAGTTTTCTTGCCTCATTCGATGAAAAAAAAAGAAAAATTACAGTCATAGAGTAATTAATTAATTCTCATCGCTGGAGGACACTAAAGAGGATGGAGAGGGTAGCGGGAAAAGCCCCTTATTCCTCGCCGAATCCAACAAAACATCTCAATCTCACCACATCCTAATCCCATGCCCTATGACGACCTGTGAGATCCATTCCTCCTCCCCTCACATCCCATTCACATCAAGGGTCTTGAGTCCTCTCCAACAGTTCTTAGCCGTATCCTCTCCCACTTCCTCACCCCGCTTCCTTTGCCAACTGAAACTAACTTCCCCTGAAATTACCCTGCACCCGAATTGTGGATACGCAGAAAGTGTTGGGAAAATATCAGAGAAAGCAGCAATCAATTGGTTGAATTCAATCCTCCATTCTTCCCTATCTAATGCTAGTTCCCTTTCTCCCAGGTAGTTCTTATATCCTTTCATCTTTATTTGGTCTATGAATTTATCCCTAGGCCTTACTCATGGTAATTCTCCCTCTATTTTTTACTCAAAACCTTTTGTGCCTCAGGGTATGCCCAATCCATCCGTTACTTCTTTTCCGTATAGTGTTCCATATTCTGTTCTCCTCTTCTGTATACTCCTTCATTTTTTATTTTATCCGTCCATTTGATCGCCAATCACAAGAAAGGCAGGCGAGATATATAGGGTTTAGAGCATTCTACATTTGTTGTTTTTTCCGAAAATTCACGAACAAGCAGTGAAGTGTGAGCCAGTACATTGTTGTGATGCGATCGCCATGAGATGTTTCGCCACAAATCTGGGCGTTTTCTTCGGTTTACTTCGCGAAAAAGGCGTAGAACCTCCACATCGTAACTCCTTATTGACCGTTCGACCTGATGGCATGAACTCATGGTAAACTATGCCGTTAAAATCGAAGAAAACAGTGAGGCCGCGTATTTTTTTAAATCAAACCTCGTACATGCTTAAGACCATGCGACTGTTACCTAACACTGACTGCCACACGCCCTCATGGCGACAAGTAAGTCATGATGCATTCAAATACGTCAACCCTCCTCCCCACTGCCTGCTCGAGCTCTATAGTGCAACCACCCATCCCTTTCCCTCCTGCAGCCCACCCTCGTCAAGTCATCTAACGAAGGGGGCGGGGCGCACTGAACGTGTATGCATTGGGAGGGTGGTTGTCGAGTGCGTCACTTGAAAGTTCCCTCGCGGTTGAGTCCACCCCTCTCTGCAGACGCGCCACGGCCTTCGTTAAGCCGCCACCCCCCTTACCCATTCCGGTATCTGTCTGAAGGGTGTGGTTGGATTTTCAGCCGGGGGTGGGCAGCAAGTACAGGGTCTGCATGGAAACCGACAAAGGAAAGGTAGTGCGCGGTAGAGTGGTAGTAAGGTAGTGCGGTGGTAGAGTAGAGAGAAAATAGAAAATATTTATTTATATTCTAAGACCAACATATCATAATTGTTATAGGCGTCAGTACATAGAGATATTCGTTATCTGTGAGAAGAACATCATCAAAATGGAGAGAAAATTAATATTTATAACACTTATGACAAATTGAATAGCAACGAAGGAAAATACTTAAGGTGGCTGGAGCGGTAATCGTGGGCCGCTGAGTGCACGTTTTTATATTTTTTTA